>OX453309.1:12674432-14056878 GCA_949710035.1 Crambus lathoniellus
TCAGTGTAGTGCACAAGCGTACATATGTTTTTCATTGCCGTCATCTCGGAACGGAAAAAAACGGTCCGGAATGGGGAAAAGTAAAATGACGGACGGTAAAATTCAGTGTGGTGCACAAGCGCCCATATGTTTTTCATTGCTGCCATATCGGTCCGGAAAAAACCGGATCGCCGGATCGGTAAAATTCAGTTGTAGTGCACAAACGCCCTAAGGGCGTCCGTGTTTTTACGGACCGGCGTGGCATGAAAAACACGGATGATAGGCTTGTGCACTTGTCCGGTTTTTTACTGGCTGGGGCAGCGCAGTGATCTCTTTGAAACTACACTCTACGGACGCGTTTTAAACGAGAGGAATAATGAGTTCCTTGGAACGTCAGCAATTACTTGCTTTATTGCTTTATATACGAAGACGTAGAAGACAGAAAGAGTTTTGGGTTCATCCTCTTATCAGTGAAAGGTACCTGACAGGGTCATTTTACCGAAATCACAATTAATTGAGGCTTGATGAAAAATTATTTTTTAACTACTATCGAATGTCTACAGCTAGCTATATAACAAAAAAGTTTCATCAAAATCCGCTTAGTAGTTTTTGCGTGAAACACGGACAACAGACAGACAGACAGACAAACAAAAATTTCAAAATCCATATTTTTTGTGCTAGATATATTACGTGTTATTGGTGAAAAATAATAATAATAATAATAAATAAATAAATTCTTACATTCACACCAATTATCTAAGCCCATTTTAATTTCATTAAGAAACTGTATCATGGAAAACTTGATAACGGATAAATATATAAGTACTTAAATACTTTTTGTTTGTAAATACATACATATTATACATAGTTAACACCCAGACCAAGACAAATAGACATGTTCATGCACACAAATATTTGTCTTGTTCGGGAATCGAACCCGAGACCACTGGCGCAGAAGGTGGGTAGCCTACTCCTGCGCCAAATCGGTCGTCAATCGAGAAAGGAGCTTGAATTTATTTTGGCGTGCGTTAATTTATTTGCGATAACTCCTAAGATATTCATTTAAATTATATGGTGTAAAAGAGTAAAATAATGTGCATGAAATGCTTAAAGCAACTAACGTATTTAGATTGATAAGGGTTAATACTGTATCCGTTTAAATAGCTTTCCAAATTACCGCATTGTTCGTAACCATTTTTTAAGAGATAATATGGCTAGAATATGCTATCCTTAAAAGATAGACATATGCTATCGCGGACTTTTTTGTAGATCTATAGAAGAGGAATATCCCAACATGCATTATTTTTTTAAACCTCGAAAGGATTAGGCAGCGTTTTTGCAGAAAACTCCCGGGCGGCTTGCCGTTTGCCGGCACTTTCGACAATTATCGTTATATTTCTACCAATTTACACAAAACTTTCATAAATTATATACTAAAATCTTTCTGAAGAACCACGCTACCTGTTAGTGAAAACCGCATGAAAATCTGTTTCGTAGTTTTAAAGATTTAAGCATATATAGGGACAGACAGACTGCGACTTTGTTTTATAGTAGTGATTTATGATTAAAATACAACCATCCGTTTTTTTCCGGACGGTAAAATTCAGTGTAGTGCACAAGCGTACATATGTTTTTCATTGCCGTCATCTCGGAACGGAAAAAAACGGTCCGGAATGGGGAAAAGTAAAATGACGGACGGTAAAATTCAGTGTGGTGCACAAGCGCCCATATGTTTTTCATTGCTGCCATATCGGTCCGGAAAAAACCGGATCGCCGGATCGGTAAAATTCAGTGTAGTGCACAAACGCCCTTAGGCTGGATTATTTCCGGTCCTATTGATTTTAACACACGCAATAATAATTATAGTCGAAGTTCTTGTCATTTTTCGAGTTCAATTGACTCCCAGCTGCGACAGTTTTGGGAGTTGGAAGAACTACCACGGATTGGACACACACACACTGACGAAAAGCGCTTGCGAGGAGCATTTTGTTCGTACAACCACACGCAATGCTGACGGAAGGTTCTGCGTATGCCTGCCGCACAAGGATTCGCCAGCCAAATTAGGGGAATCGTATTCTCAAGCCACGCGTCGCTTTATAGCACTTGAGAAGCGATTAGAACGCAACCCTAGCTATAAGGAACTTTATTGTGCCTTTATACGCGAGTACATTGACTTAGGTCATATGTCGAAGGTGGACTCGTACGGAACCCCGCATTATTTTTTACCGCATCACGGTGTGTTTCGCGAGCACAGTACCACCACGAAACTACGAGTAGTTTTCGACGCGAGCGCAGCGACTAGTAGTGGTTTGTCACTAAACGACATTCAACAGGTAGGGCCGCCGCTACAAAGCGATCTAGTAGATATTTTACTACGTTTTAGGCAACATCGATACACAGCCTGCGCAGATGTTGAAAAAATGTACAGGCAGTGTCTTGTACACGAATCGCAACAAGATCTTCAATTGATTGTCTGGCGTGATGACCCGTCTAAACCATTAGACGTTTATCGGTTACTTACGATCACATACGGGACTTGTTCAGCCCCGTTTCTTAGCGTTAGGTGTTTAAAACAACTTGCGCACGATTGTACCGACCCAGCTGTTAAAAATATAATAGATAACGATTTTTATGTCGACGATCTTATCACATCTCTCGACAACAAACAGGAATTATTACAATTGTGTAATAAAACTTCTAAGGTTTTGCAATCTGGTTGTTTTCCTTTACGAAAATGGATCTTTAACTTTGAATGCGACCAGTCTTCGGCTCCTTTTTGCACATCGAAGGAGCTATCGTTAGGGGAAAGCAATCAGTGCAAAACGTTAGGTCTGGGTTGGTACAACACGTCAGATGAATTTTATTTTAACACACAATTTAAAAGTGACACTAATAATAAGGTTACTAAACGCACAATCCTTTCACACGTTTCTCAAATTTTCGACCCGTTAGGATTACTTAGTCCTACTATTATTATAACCAAGGTTTTATTGCAGCGATTGTGGTTATTGCAATTAAGCTGGGACGACGAGGTCCCGCGTGACGTGCTGCCATAAGGCTTGATTCCTATCTGTACTAGTCTATATAATTTGTGCGTGCTGCGCTCATGGGCGCAGTTCGTGAATGGCTTGTCAGCGCTCCATCCACACCGTGCGCATCCCGCGTCATGTTATAGGTACACAACCTATACGTATAGAGTTGCATATTTTTACCGATGCGTCGCAGACCGCGTACGGCGCTTGTATTTACGTGCGCACAGTTAGTGATAACAACACAGTGTCGGTAAAATTATTGTGTTCTAAAAGCAAGGTTGCTCCGTTGAAACCCGTCAGTATTCCACGATTGGAACTGTGTGGCGCTTTGATTGGGGCACGACTATACAGTAAAGTACATAATGCACTTCAACGCAACTTTGACAGCGTTATGTTCTGTGCCCGTAGTGTAAGTTTTTATGTCAAAAAACGCAAACTATTTCGATTCCGTATTTATGTCAATGAGAAGTTTTCCAGTAGGTTCTATAATGCTCAATAGATGTCGCTGCGACCACTTTTCTTTTTTTTCTTAATTTTCATGTATAGTGCCACAAGCTTTTCTGTTCCGGTGACAGCCGTGACAGAGGAGCCACTTGCAATACGAAATTACCTGTCAGAATGGACTGTCGTATGAAAACTGTTTTAGTTCCAAAGAGAATCACCGGAACAGAAAAGTTGGCACACTATATGGTATGTTTTTTTGCGTTCCCCAGTTTACGGGAAAGTTGAATGTATTATTTCACGAATTTTGTTGCGTATCACTAAATAGTATAAAACAAAGTCGCTTTCTCTGTCCCTATGTCCCTTTGCATGCTCAAATCTTTGAAACTACGCAACGGATTTTGATGCGTTTTTTTTAATAGATAGAGTGATTCAAGAGGAAGGTTTATATGTTCTTTTTTTCTCGATATTCCCACGGGAACGGGAACCACGCGGGTGAAACCGCGGGCGGCCGCTAGTATATATGAATGAGTTATCGTTTTTTTCTTATTTTACCTGATTTTGATTATATTTTAATTTAAATAACTGTTAATGTCAGAAAGAAAAGAAAATGTGGAAAACGTGGCATTTTCATGAAAAAGTTGAAATTAATAGCTCAAATTGATTAAGAAGTTAGTACCTATGTACTGAATTTTCATTCTCTAGATGCAAAAACAAACTTGAACAAGACAGTTATTGTACATTTTTATAGTTACAACAAAAATAGCGAAGTATGGATAAAAACCTACGGTTGAACTTTAAGTCATATCCTAAAAGTAGTAATTTAGAAATAAAACCTTATATAACAAGAATATTTACATATTTATTTACATTTTAAAATTTTATTTTGTTTTGCGTTGGCTGACAAACGAACGTCCAAGGTATTGTTATTAAAACAAAAAAGAAAAGTTTCACTAGCGCCATCTCTTGCACCTATTTGAAATAAGCTTACGATACCTTTTGGAAAATTCCTCATTTGTATGAAAACTGTATTTGCGCCTCTAGCGGCGAGTAGCGCGCTTATATAGTTTTCATACAAATTGACATAAATACGCACTCACGATAGTTTGCGTTTTTTGACATAAAAACTTACACTAGGGGTAGGGTAGGACCGATTCGACTATCGTGTTAGGCTGGTTGCACATGTCTCCTAACTTACAAAAAACATTTGTCCAGAACAGAACGGCTGAGATTCGCGAACTAACGGGTGAGCTTCCATGGCGTCATGTAAGCGATAAGGAAAATCCAGCTGATTTAGTCTCACGCGGAGCTCGGCTGGAGGAGCTGTCGGATTCCCCATTATGGTGGGAGGGACCGGCGTTCCTCCGAGATTTAACTTTTACTTGCATTGACGTGCCATTGGAATGCCCCGATGAACAAGTTGACTTACCTGAATTGAAGTCTAGCGTAACGCATGCCTTTGTTGTCGAACAAATTCACGAATCAACTTTGTCAGATTCTCACAATTCAACCGCATGAGACGTGCCGCCGCGTATGTACATCGCTTTATTCATAACACGCGTAATAAAGGGTTTAAGCGTACTGGCATTCTCACTGTGGATGAGTTGAGAGAAGCTGACATAACTTTGGCTAGGCTGGCACAGCAGGAATCGTTTCCAAACGAGTATAAATCGCTTTTAAAAAACGGTACTTTATCAAACAGACATACTTTATCCAAATTAAATTTATTTGTAGATAACAATAATATTATTCGCGTTGGTGGGCGCATTTGTAACTCACCTGATTTTACTTTAGATAAAAAACATCCTATTCTTTTATCATCAAAGCATCGAATGTCTTTGTTATTATTTCAATTTGAACACAAACGTCTATAACACGCAGCTCCACAGGCGTTGTTGTATAATTTGCGTGAGACGTGGTGGACTATTGGCGGTAGAAATCTCGCCAGGAAGGTGGCGCAGGCTTGCGTTGTGTGTAGGCGGTTGAGAGGCAGAGTACCCGCTCCGGTAATGGGTAATTTGCCGAAGGAACGTCTAGCTCCGGGTTTCCCTTTTATGCGCACAGGAGTGGACTACGCGGGTCCAATGCTCATACTCAATCGAAAGGGCAAGGGTGCTAGAACGACAAAATGCTACGTATGCATTTTTATTTGTTTCTCGACTCGGGCTATACACTTGGAACTGGTCAGCGACCTATCATCTGAGGCTTACTCACTAGCGCTTCAGCGTTTCATATCAAGGCGGGGTAAACCCATAGAAATCTTTTCAGACAACGGTCGCAACTTTGTTGGTCTGATGAACGACTTTAAACGATTTTTAGATAACTGTTCACCTGAAATTCGCGAATACGCCTTGAGCCAAGACATCAAGTTCTCGTTTATTCCACCTTACGCTCCTCATTTTGGTTGGGTTTGGGATTTGTGGGAGGCAGGAATTAAATCCTGTAAGACCCATTTGAAACGTGTCGTAGGCAACGCACATTTAACCTACGAAGAATTTAACACGGTGTTAACACAGATTGAGGCTGTCCTCAACTCCCGTCCCCTTAGTCCTATGTCCACAGATCCGCAAGACCTTTCCCCGTTATGTCCAGCTCACTTCCTTATTGGCCGACCGCTCACTGCGCCTGCCAACGATGACGTCACCGAGGTTCCAGCGCACCGACTCACACGGTACCAGCGCGTGGAGCAGATCCGCCAACACTTCTGGGCTCGTTGGGCCAAGGAGTACGTCTCCGAACTCCAAGCACGCACCAAGAAGGGGAAGGATGACATACCACTCCAACCTGACATGCTCGTCGTCATCAAGGACAACAACCTTCCACCCTTGAAGTGGCATCTTGGGAGAATCGAGCGAGTTCTTCCTGGGACTGATGGAGTGGCCAGGGTAGCTGACATCCGCACGGCATCTGGCATCGTGAGGCGCGCCTACAGCAAGATCTGCCCATTGCTCGACAGCTAAATACGTCACGATGACACGCACATCTTGAAAGCTGGTGCTTCCAAGGCCGGGGGCATGTTTAGAATCGGTGCCCACATAGACATAGATTAAATAAAAATTGTAATTTCTTATGCGGCAACACTTTGTTGCTGTCTATAGTTTTGTATCAATTTCCGTTTCTCTTACTTAAATTCATATTCGCACGATCATCACCTTTTACATTGTAACGCATATTTTAAATTCGAATTTACAACCCACTTGCACTGGAAACCATATTTTATTTCACTACGAGCCTCTTCATAAACGAAAAAGCGCAAACAACATTTTATAATAATAACTTTATTTTTAATCCACATAAGTTGAAAACCTACTATAATCGATTAGTTACTCAGAACCTTAATCGATTAATCGCGAGAATCGATCACAGACTCGTATGGTTACATGCCTAATCACGTCACTTTAGCATGTGTCAAAACGGGCATCTTATTTTGTGACGACTGGTGGCCTACCACAAGCTCTTATAGCAGTTATTTTTAAGTTGAGAGAGTGAGACGCCGCTATACGGCGTGTAGAGCGGCGTCTCACTCTCTCAACTTAAAAATAACTGCTATAAGAGCTTGTGGTAGGCCACCTGTACGTTGCCAACTTTATGCGCATGGCTTGTAGAAGACGATAAGCCCCCAGTACACGATGGCCGATCATGGTCGGCGACCATGACCAATACATCGTACATTGACACTTTTGAACGAACAAGTTTAAAAAGGTTCTTTCAAAAGTGTCAATGTACGATGTATTGGTCATGGTCGCCGACCATGATCGGCCATCGTGTACTGGGGCTTATAGAGATGGCTGTGGTGCGTTCCGTCGCTTCGATCGAGTGCACTCTAGCGCACTCCGGGGCGCGCTCTAGCCGTTCCTCTCTGGATTCCTTCCGCCGATGATGGCGGGTGCGGGTTCGAGCTTCTGCTCCTTCCCCGGGCTTCATCTCGTGGGGCTGCTGCCCCACGGTGCTTGGTGCCGCTTACGCGGCCGTCTTCTGACGAGAGGTGTGCCCCACTGGATGTTTGCGTTTTACATAGTTAGTCTGCTACAAAACATAATAATAATTCCTATAGGAAATCCCTTAATAATTATTTTAATTTATCTGAATTAAATTAAATTTAATACTTTTTTATTTATAGTAACGTCATTTTATGATTATGATATTTCATTTCCATACAAAGCTACAAAATAGCAAAGTTAATAAAAGTAAAATAAATAAATCTCGCTCGCACTTTGACGGTTTATCGCGATAGCCCGTAGGCCCGTAACCGTAAGTAGCCCATAGCAATAGCTTTGTCGCGATGTACCCGGCTACATTAGCGCGTTCACACGATTCTTCGCCGTAGCCCGCTAATGTAGCCGCAGCATTATGAGAATCTGTAGTTCTGCTACTGCCCACTAGAGGCGCTGTACAGATTTGCATACAAAATGCAACGCCACTTAGTGATGTGCCTGTTTATCGTTAATACTACAGATATCGATATAGGAAGTATACTTTATTTGCGAAACCGAATACAATAGGTATGTACCTATGTACCCCAACGGGGAATAGAACTCGAGAAATTTGGGTCTGTTATAGGTCTGTATATAAAATTCTTCTGTAAGTGTGTTTGTCTTACTACTCCTCCTTACTTAACTCAATTCAATACTGTTACTGGACTGATTTGGTTGATATTTGGGCTGTATATTTCAATGGGTTCCTGGATGGTTTGAAAACAAAATTGAATAATAATCCCATATAAGGACGAAATATGTTCTTCAAAATGTCAAATGAAGACCATATCCATACCCATATTTTTTAGCCGGTACAGGGGCCGATCGGTTGTCCCAACCTGTTAAGTACAGAATAAAACAAAGTAGGTAGTTATATAAAAAATTCGCTTTATATTTTAATGTGCGATTTTCCGAGAGGCCATTTAAAAAAAAGCTTCCAAAAGCGTTACTAGATGGCGTTGAACGAAGTATGTACATGTCTATGGTATATTTTGGTATGAATCATATTTAAATTAATGGGCGATTTTCTGAAAGCTCAGTCACTAGATGGCGCTGTCCCACCTATGCAGTTAGAAGGAACGGAACGTTATAAATTTTACTTTGACGCGACTTTTTTACGTAAAACGGAACGTCAGACAGATGTTATTTATTTACCCAAATCTTTAAATTTACCTATTTCGTTTCTGTTCCTCACAGTAGTACTTATTTAATATATTATTAGTTTCCTTTGAGTTTTTAAAAAGTAATTAATTTAAATATGTTTCATACCAAAATATACCATAGACATGTACATACTTATTCAACGCCATCTAGTGAAGCAATTGGAAGCTTTTTTTTTTTAAAATGGCCTCCCAGAAAATCGCTCATTACTTTTTAAAAACCCAAAGGAAACTAATAATAAGTACTGATAAGTACTACTGTGAGGAACAGAAACGAAATAGGTAAATTTAAAAATTAAGGTAAATAAATAACATCTGTCCGACGTTCCGTTTTACGTAACAAAAGTCACGTCAAAGTAAAATTTATAACGTTCCGTTCCTTCTAACTGCATAGGTGGGACAGCGCCATCTAGTGAGCGAGCTTTCAGAAAATCGCCCATTGCCCTGAAAAAAAAAGGTAATTTTATGGAAATAAAACTAAGGCAAACCTATTTTTTTCTTAAGTTATTAAATTGTATAATGATATAAAAACCTGTTGCGAGAGTTTTGTGTTCATATTTAATAATAATAAATTACTTTTTACAATCACACCAATGGGACGGAAAACTAAACTTTTTATCGTGACAGTGGGCGTTGGTGATATTGGAGGGCTGTTTTGTTCATAGGTTGCTATTGTGACGTTACGTCAATTCTTTGCGGGCGAGCGGGCGGTGCATCTTGCATATTGTGTTTTTTTTGCGGAAGTAAACTACATATATTTCTTTAAATTTTTACTTTTTTGCATTCACAATGCAATTTTTATGGTTGAAAAATCGAAAATGAAGTATTTAGAAAAAACTAAAAACGAAACGAAAAAATTAAAAGAGACGGGTACATATAATTCGTTTTTCATAATACATAGAAAACACCCAGACCAAGACAAATAGACATGTTCATGCACACAAATATTTGTCTTGTTCGGGGATCGAACCCGAGACCTCTGGCGCAGAAGGTAAGTATCCTACCCCTGCGCCGAATCGGTCGTCGTGCATTTGATGCATAGAAATGAATATCATTTTATTGAATTGAATTGAAAATATACAGTAGTGTAAATAAAAACTTATAGCTAGTGTGATTATAGAATTTAAGTGCTCATTATATCACGTAGGTCGATAATGTGTTTTGCGATAAGCTTTTATGTTGACAAACAATTTTAATGGCTTAATTTAACTATCAGCACATCACTCAAATAAGAGCAATAAAACCAGGGTGGCTACCGGCTAAGAAATATGGATATGGGTATTGGCTTCAACAGCTGTCATTTGAATTCCTTATCTTGATAGATTTTTGCTGCTTTGGTCCGTTGAACGTTAGGTTAAAAGTTACGCGGTAGCCCCCCTGTACCGTGTAATAGTTTATGATGTTTTGATGATGACCTCTTGGCGTAGTCGGGTAAAAGGTGAAAAACACAGTCACTCTTTTCGGTTGAATAACAGGATTACTTTCTTATTTTTACCAATGATGATTGTAAAGTAATAAAAAACGTTAAAAAAGTTTTTGTTTTTGACGTTTTATTTACTTACGTAAATATTCAATAGGTAATTAAATTAATGATAATTGATTAAACAATATGTTCGATTCGATAACACGATTAAATGGATCCGCTATAAGTATCGATACCTTAGTATACTTGATACTTTGGTTACTATACCGAGTAATTTAGTACTCGATACTTTTTATTACGGCACTGAGTAAGAAAAGAGCACAGATCACTATATATGTAGCAAGCTAAGAATCGATACTTCTCACCATACTCAATACTTTTTTCGTCGTATCTATCACAGTCTATGGACTGACTCGACTCTTGTATGTACGTCTGTACTGCGCTGTATAGACTATACTAAACAGTATACTACTTGAATAAGAAAGAATACGAATCCTAAGTACTCGATACTTTTGATGCGAGTACGATACCCGGTATCGATTACCTTTGTTGCGATCATGAAGCTCGACTTAATAGTTACCTCAGAGTATTAAGTCAAACTTCATGGTTGCGTGCGATACTTGTTACTCATGAGTATAGTATCAAATCGATGCTTTTGTTTCGATACCTACCATCCCTAGTAATATCCCTTTAAAGCGCCATCTATTGTGTAAAAGCTTTAACATGCTAAATAAAAGCAATGATGTCTGTAACGCCATCTTGTGCTCAGTGGCGGGTACTAACAACAACGCTATACGTCTATATAATTTTTTGCAGGTTTTCATAGGAGATGCCGTGCCATGCGACTTCAGGTAGAAACACATTTCGCTGGCGCAGCGCAGCGCAGCGCAGCGCAGCGCAGCGCAGCGCGATCGGTTTCATACATTTAGTATGGCTAGAAACACATTTCCCTAGCGCAGCGCAGCGCAGCGCAGCGTTTCCGCCGGGCTCCGATTGCGCCAGGCCCCCCACCACTTTCTAGCATTGTATCGTCAGATGGCTCGGTAGCGGACTGCGTAGCGGAGCTCTGCATTTTGCTTTTTACTACTTATGTTCTCCGATTTCTCCGTCAATAATGGGCCAATTTAAAAAATATTTTTTTTGTTTAGAAGAGTCACCAATTCATTATTATGTAGGGTTGTTAGATATACTGTTAAAACAGTATTAAAGTGATTTTAGTACACTATACTTTTTAATTTTATAACAAATTGAATGTATAATTCTGATTTGAAAATAAATTACACTAAATATTTCTAAAATCGGTTCAGTATTTTTTGAGTTTATCTATTACAAACAAACAAAGTGTATTTATAGTATTAGTATAGATATAAATGGCATCTCGTAATCATTCATCATCATCTTATCATCGTAATCATCAACATATTTTTTTTTGGATTTAATATGTTCAAGTAAGAACAGAAATTGTTTTCAAAATTAGAAGAAAACATAATGCAGATGTTAGCTCGGCAACGACTCGATTGACACTGATCAAAAATTTCGTCAGGAAACGCTGCGCCACGCTAGTAAAGTGTGCACACCCCGGTCGACGCTGCGCTGCGCTGCGCCAGCGAAATGTGTTTCTAGCTTTATACTCTTTTTTTTCTGTTCTGTGGTTCTGAGGTTTCACCCGGGGGGCTACCGCGTAACTTTATGGATATGAACTTCATACGTTTTTGGAAACTTTAAGTCAATTTGTTCACGCCGCGCCCGCGAGCGGACAGTTGTCATTGTCAATGTCTCGATGCGCTCGGGCCGGGTGTTTTTTCATTCGTACCAGTGCGCCGCCAACCACCGTCCGCGCAACTCGCGCTCAGTTCGCCACCTGTGACCCGTGTGTGTTCGCTTTGAAAAGCGCCGGGAAAGTTTTAGCTGCCTATTAGGGCATTGTGTAGTTATAAGAGTGTTAGCTATAACAGTTTCCCATCGGGGTTGACTGAAGATCTTTGTCAGGCGCGCGCGCCGGCGAGACAGACATCAGCCCCCCTGGATTACGGACAGTATCTTCTACCATAAGGTAGGGCTAGTTCTTAATTTACTTAATTTTGCATGAGAAACATCCGTTTCAATAAACTGTGGAACACAGTCGATGGTCATCACAATTGTGCGTGATCATAATTTTGGTAGCAGAGCGTACCTAGTTGATATAATTAGTTAATTTTCATATTAAAATTAACTAGTTACATAAAATTTCATAGTAAAAATAAAAAGCGTACCTAAAAAGCGTACCTAAAAATTTTTTTTTTTTGTTGAAATCTCGAGGGTATTCCGAGACGATTGAAGTACTAAGAAATTGTTCTAGTAAATTCTCGAAGCGAATGTTTCTCACTTGGTGGATCCGATAATAGATAGACACTTATATAATTGTTGTCACATACTAGTGTTTTGATACGAGTTTACTCGCCTAGATGTGTATATTTTTTTTTGTGTGTCCGGATTTATTTGACGAATAGTTCGTTCGAAAGTGTGTTTATTAGTACCACATACTAGTGATTTGATACGAGTTTACTCGCCTAGATGTGTATATTTTTTTTTGTGTGTCCGGATTTATTTGACGAATAGTTTCGTTCGAAAGTGTTGTTTATTAGTACCACATACTAGTGTTTGTTCCGAGTCCGCTTGCCTAGTTAAAAAAGTGGAACTAGTTTTAATTATTAGTAGTATTAAATTACGAGTATTATTATTAAAAATAGTTTTGTTTTCGTTTGTTGATAACGGTTTAGTAGTTGATTTGCGAGGTATGCCATACCGTTAATCCTATACGTTTTGTTTATACCGTTATATTGTTAGCCCTTGAAATTGGTAAGTTGCTAATAATTTATGAAAATAGTAGGGTCCGTGTATGTCGTCCGAATTTTAATTGTGTTTTATATTATCGTGACGCGACCTATTTCTATTGTTTTTTTTTTTTTTTTTTTTGTTGATGTTTGCCACTTTTATATTTCTTTGTTTGCTTTGTTTATTAAACGGAGTATAAATGGCTCCTACGAATCCGCTCGCCGTATCCAGGGCTGGCATCCAAGGAGTTTTGCGTTGGCTTGCTTGTGCGGTCACATTAATAGACCGAGCCGACCGGGTAGGCGCGTTACTAGCTCGGTATGGCGGGCTGGCAGCTCGGCTGCAAGACCTGGAGCGCCACGCCATGGAGTGTCGCGCGTATTATATGGAGAACCCCCCAGCTGATGATGCTGTGTCGGAACAGCTGGAGCAGGATGTAGCCCAGGCCTATGAGCTGGCTGACCAGTTCACGGAGGCGGCTGAGAGGGCCCTGGCTGTTCGGAAGGGGGAGCCGGTTTTGAGCGGGGAGGTCAAACCTACCCCGACGGCGTTGCTAGGCCGATTGCCTACGTTGGAGATTCCCACTTTTAATGGGGATCTGTCAGCCTGGATGGGCTTCATTAATTTGTTTGACAGTTTGGTGGATTCACGACGGGACTTATCCCCTAGTGAGAAGTTGGCCTATTTGCGCTCCTCCCTGCGAGGAGAGGCCAGCGCGGTAATCCAGCACCTGCTCATCAGCGACGACAACTACCAGGTGGCTCGCCAGCTTCTGGTTAGCAGGTACCAGAATGTCCGGTTACTGGCGGACACCCACGTGGCCACGATTTTGGCCCTCCCGCGAATCACGCGGGTACACCTGTTACGGAGGGAGTTGCTGAACCCGCTACTGTCAGCGGTCAACTCCCTAAGGCGATTGGACCTGCCGGTGGATCAGTGGTCCTTTGTACTGCTGCACATAGTCCTCGCCAAATTGCCCGCTGAAATGAAGGGGCGTTTCGAGCAGAGGTACGGAGGCGACAGCGCCTCGTATCTCCCGCCCTTCGCGGACCTCCTTCGTTTTTTGGAGGACGAATGTAGGGTGACGGACCACCTGGAGCCCGCCCCGGTTCCAGGTGTTGGTCGTATGGTGGCGGCGAGGGAACAGCCCCGTCGCCCGACCAATCGCTATGCTGCCTTCCAGCAGTCCCCTCCCCCCGCACCGAGTGAGCGGTGCAGGTATTGCAGGGGAGATAGGCATGTGGTGCACGAATGTGCCAAATTTAGAGGCCTCCGCCCAGAGGGACGGAGGGCCGTTGCGAAACAGCGCCAATGGTGCTATAGGTGTTTGGGGGGACACATGCAGTCGGCGTGTCCCCAGACCGAGGATTGTCGTCTTTGCGGAGGGAGGCATCACCCCCTCCTTTGTTTGGACCGCAAGGACGCCGGGAGCGACCGGGGTTCGAATTCCTCGCGCACGGGCGGGGGCCCGGCAGCCCGGAACCGGTCCCCTAGAGATTCGGCGGGGCTTAGCCCCCCCGTTCAGTCCCCCCCGGAGAGGGGGAACTATAGGAGAGACGCCCCCGCCACGGGCGGGGGTAGGGGGGTACCACAAGAGTACGCCACGGTGGCGATGGGCACGGGCCCTATTTGCTACTCCCCCCCCCTAATGGAGAGGCCTCGATTGGGGTACTATGTACCGAGGCACGCCCCACACGGGTATTACCCTGCACCTAGGAGTGCTGTTGGTCGGGGCCAGTATGTACCCGATTGGGACCCGCTCGCCCGGTACGAGCGTCCCACATTTGGCGCGCCGACTCAGGCGCGAGGGGGACAAGTACCCCCCCAAAATTTTTAATGGCGCCCCTGTCGGACCCAACCACCCCTCCGGAGCTTGTGCTGTTGCCAACAGCCTCCGTGAATGTTTGGGGACCTAAGGGCAATGTTGTCACGGTGCGTGCCCTTTTGGACTCAGGTGCCCAGGGGTGCATAATGTCCAGGTGGCTTGTCCGACAGCTGGGTCTTTTGCTTGTGCCGCATCACGAAGCGGTACGGGGGGTGGGAGACTCGCGGATCCCTGATCCGATTGGTCGAGTTGAGTTCTCCTTCTCCCCCCACTTCACGCCAAGGCCGAAGATCGGTGCTTCGGCGATAGTTTTTGATAAGGTGGTTGGACCACTCCCGCAAGTGCGAGTGCCGCCATCCACGATTGAGCTGACGTCTGGACTGGCTTTGGCTGATCCTTCCTTCCACCGACCGGGCCCAATACACTTGTTGATTGGTGCGGATGTCCTCGGTCGTGTACTGTGTGGAAGCAAGCGAGTTTTGCAGACAGCCGATCTTGTCGCCTTGTCCTCGTCGCTGGGTCATGTGGTGATGGGAAAGGTACCACAGACACCAGAGACCCCGTCGGTAGACCGCCAGACCATTGTCGGTTCTACTTTGTCCGACGTTCTCCAAAAGTTTTGGGAGGTGGAGGAACCCCCCACTGCCAAGCGGTTGGATCCGTTAGCCGAGGAGTGCGAATTGTTCTACCAGAACAACACTGGGCGCCTCCTCTCGGGTCGCTTGATTACCCGCTTGCCCTTCTTGGCGGTTCGCCCTCCTTTAGGGAGCTCCCGACCGATGGCCGAGAAGAGATTGTTGTCCATGGAGCGTAGGATGGCCAGGGATCCCGCATTCAAGGAGAAGTATATAGACTTCATGCGGGAGTATTTGGACCTTGGGCACATGTCCATCTCGCAGTTGGACTGGCGTAATGTGGAACATTACTTCCTGCCACACCACGCTGTTTTGAAGACTTCCAATGGGAAGATCCGCGTGGTCTTTGATGGTTCAGCGCCCACGTCAACCGGAGTGTCGTTGAATCAGTGTCTGCATGCGGGGCCGAAGTTGCATCACGATGTCTGTGATGTTTTGACCAACTTCCGCCGGCATGCTGTCGTCTTTGTGGCCGATATCCGCATGATGTTCAGACAGACCGTGATTCACCCGGAGGATAGACGATACCAGCTCATCCTTTGGCGTGAGGATCCCCAGGATCCGATGTTGGCTTACGAGCTGAACACCAACACTTATGGTTTGCGGTCGAGCCCCTTTGTGGCGATCCGTTCGCTTTTGGAGCTCGCAGAGCGCGAACGGCTACGCTATCCCCGGGCATCTGCTCTTATTGAGGGGGGGACCTTATTTGTCGACGATATCTGCACGGGGGCCTCGAGCTTAGATGAGGCTCTCGTATTACGTGATGAGCTGATTGCGCTCTTGAGTGCTGGTGGCTATGAGTTGCGGAAGTGGCTGTCTAACTCACCGGACCTATTGGCAGATTTGCCTAAGGACCACCAGCAAGAGCCGCTCCTCTTTGAAAATCCGGAGACTCCAGACATGCTGTCTGTTTTGGGAGTCCAGTATCGACCAGTCCCGGATTTGTTCACGTATAGATTGGAACTGCCAGACCCAAAGGTCTGGACTAAACGCACGGTGCTGTCTACTGTAGCCCGTACCTTTGATCCGAACGGTTGGCTCAGCCCTGTAGTGTTTTCGATGAAGTGCTTCCTACAGGAGCTCTGGGCTGCGGAATTGTCATGGGATGAGCCCCTCTCTGGTAGCCTCCTACGAGAGTGGGTGAGGTTCGTGTCATCCCTACCCGACGTCAATCGGGTTTGTATACCGAGGCAAATGCTGCCTTCGGGAAAGTTTAAAGCCTCCCTGCACGGCTTTTGTGACGCGTCCGAAAGCGGATACGCGGCAGCCGTTTACATCCGAACGGTGGACGCAGCAGGCGTTGTCGCCGTACACTTAGTTACGGCCAAGAGTAAGGTCGCCCCCCTTCGGACTAGGCTAACCATTCCGAAGTTGGAGTTGTCCGGCGCCACTCTCTTAGTACGGCTACTCAATCATGTTGCCGACACCTTGGGAAACGGTGTCGACTTGGAGTCGATATTTGCGTGGTCTGACAGCCAGGTCGTCCTTTGTTGGCTGAAGAGTTCAGTCCACACCCTTGAGGTTTTTGTGGCCAACCGGGTCTCACAAATTCAGACTTCAAAGGCCCCGTTGATTTGGCGCCACGTACCGGGCGAACTGAACCCCGCAGATTGTGCCTCCCGCGGCTGCGAGGCGCCTGAGTTAGTGGACCACCACCTATGGTGGAGTCCATCATGGTTGTTACGGCCTGAGCGCTCATGGCCTGCCACCCCGGCTGTGGCCAGAGTCCCAGACCTAGGCATGCGTGTTCACGCCGTGGAGACGGTGGCGGCTCCGCAGATGGAGTTTTTGTTAGACCGCTACAGTTTTCTTGATAAGTTGCTCGGCGTGACTGCTTGGATGAGGCGCTTTGTGCGAAATTGTCGCCAGCCTCAGGAGAAATCGTTGTCTCCGGTTCTCGCCCCACAAGAGCGGCAAGACGCTCTGTTGCATTGGTTGCGAGTGACGCAACAGCGAGAGTTTGAACCGGAGCTGAAAGCCCTGCGCTCAAGTAAGTCCAAGTTGAAGGGACCCTTGGTGCGGTTGAATCCCTTCTTGGACAGTACCGGATTGCTGCGTGTCGGAGGTAGGCTCAGACATGCCAACCTGCCGTACGGATCACGCCACCCTTTGTTGCTCCCCAAGGATGGACCGTTAGTTAGACTGTTAATTACAGACCGACATGTAAAAAATGCTCATGCCGGTTGTAATGCTTTGACCGCGCTCCTCCAACGAGAGTTCTGGATTTTGTCAGCGCGGAGAATAATCCGATCCGTTATTTTTCGTTGTCTCCCGTGTTATCGTTTGCGCGCCGATACGATGCAGCCCCAGATGGGTGATTTGCCTGCCGATCGAGTGAACGAATCGATGCCCTTCTCAGGAGTTGGAACGGATTTTGCGGGGCCATTTACCGTTAAGACATCGCGGCTTCGTAATGCTAGAACGGAAAAGGCTTACTTGTGTGTATTTGTTTGTTTGGCCACTAAAGCGGTCCACCTGGAGGTGGTTAGTGCCCTCACCACAGAAGCCTTTGTAGCCACGTTGAATCGTTTTGTGTCTCGCCGCGGAATGCCGTCGTTAATAAGGTCCGATTGTGGAACCAATTTCAAGGGCACCGATAGGTATTTAAGGGAAGTTTGTGAATTTTTGGATAGGAATAATTTTGAGATCGGATCCACACTCTCTCGCAGAGAAGTACGATGGCAGTACTCCCCGCCATCCTGCCCCCACTGGGGAGGGATTTTTGAAGCAACTGTAAAGGCCGCTAAAACTCACCTTCGTCGCGTTATTGGGGAGACGGTCCTCACGTTTGAGGAACTCGCGACCGTATTTTGTAAGGTTGAGGCGGTCCTCAACTCGCGTCCGTTGTGTCCGTTGTTTTCGGACGCGAATGATTTAGAGGCCCTTACGCCGGGCCATTTTTTGATTGGCAGACCGCTTAACGCCTTGCCGGAATATCCTTATTCCGAAGTGCCCTCCGGACGGCTCTCGCGATTTGAATTGCTCCAGCAGCTTACGCAGAGTTTTTGGCGCCGTTGGCATCTGGAGTATTTGCACATTTTGCAGCAACGCGTTAAGTGGTCGGATAGGACGACCCCACCCAAGACCGGGGACCTCGTGTTGGTAAAGGATCCAAACCTGCCGCCCCTCCGCTGGCGTTTAGGACGCATTGTTCAGCTTCATCCGGGGTCGGATGGTGTGCCCAGGTTTGCCGAGGTTCTGGTGGGGGACTCTGTTTTGAAGCGAGCGATCGCTACCCTCTCTCGCCTGCCCTTAGATTGAGTTGGCGGACAGTTTGCTACTGTCCGGGACGGGGGGATGTTCACGCCGCGCCCGCGAGCGGACAGTTGTCATTGTCAATGTCTCGATGCGCTCGGGCCGGGTGTTTTTTCATTCGTACCAGTGCGCCGCCAACCACCGTCCGCGCAACTCGCGCTCAGTTCGCCACCTGTGACCCGTGTGTGTTCGCTTTGAAAAGCGCCGGGAAAGTTTTAGCTGCCTATTAGGGCATTGTGTAGTTATAAGAGTGTTAGCTATAACAGTTTCCCATCGGGGTTGACTGAAGATCTTTGTCAGGCGCGCGCGCCGGCGAGACAGACATCAGCCCCCCTGGATTACGGACAGTATCTTCTACCATAAGGTAGGGCTAGTTCTTAATTTACTTAATTTTGCATGAGAAACATCCGTTTCAATAAACTGTGGAACACAGTCGATGGTCATCACAATTGTGCGTGATCACAATTTTACAAAGAAAATAGTCGCTATCAGGGGGGCTACCGCGTAACTTTATGGGTATGAACTTCATACGTTTTTTGGAACCTTAAGTCAAATTTACAATTTACTAAAAAATATAGTCACTATCAGTTTCTTGTTTTGTGACGTTGGGTATAACGATAGCTAGCTAGCAACGTTCAACAGAACAAAACAGAACAAAGCACCCATATCCATATTTCTTAGCCGGTAGCCCCCCTGGGGGGCTTCAACTGTCATTTGAATTCCTTATCTTGATAGATTTTTGCTGCTTTGTTCTGTTGAACGTTGCTAGCTAGTTATCGTTATACCCGACGTCATATAACAAGGAACTGGTAGCGGCTATTTTCTTTATAAAATTGACTTAAAGTTCCCAAAAACGTATGAAGTTCATACCCATAAAGTTACGCGGTAGCCCCCCCAGTTCCTTATTTTGTAATGTCGGGTATAACCATGAAGCTCGACTTAATACTGAGGTAACTGGAGTTCTCACGCTGAATAAAAAAGTGTAGGTACCCAGCAATTTTGACATTTATGAATGTAGTGGCTGTCAGTTGTCTCATATGACCATACGTATTTTTTTAAAGTGTAGGTGAGACGGAAGACAGCCACTGTGTAATTTTTGGGGACAAAAAAGTGTTAGTACCACAGAACAGAAAAAAAGAGTAGAAGTCGCAAGTGGGCGGTACCCGCGTACCCCAAGATATGCGGAGCTCCGCTTATCTGTGCATGTGTGCGTATTTTGCTTACTCAGTTGCAATATCAATCTCTTCACGGAATGTTATAGAAAAAAAATAGAAAGATGCCACACTGTGCAGTTTTGGAGTGATAAAATGATAGTAGACAGACTAATTTATCTAAACGAAGCATAACATATCACCGTTAAGTGCTAAATTCTGTTTATTTAATTAAAATTAATAAATAATAAAATGGAATTCTTCAAAATAAAAACACAATCTGATATCAATCTTATAAACTCATTTTTAAGGTGTAGATTTGAATGTGCAATATTAATTTTCTCGAAGTTTCTACACAACATAAAAATTTTGATAGCATGCTTTTGCTACTCAATTAGTGATGTATCTGTTTCCGTTTCCTGTAGTGATGTGCCTGTTAATCGTAATGCCTGAGCTTCACCTGCGTCTAATGCCATTAATTAGCGCGCTATTTGATATAATACGCAGGCGTAGCCGGGTCTTAGCGCACTAATTTGATACAATTAGCGCGCTAAGACGCGCATGCCGTTATTAACGCCGTTAGGCGTCACGCAGGTGAAGCCCCGGCATAAATACTACTAATATCTAAATAGGAAGTTAATACCTACCTACTTTAATTAAGGATTCAGATTATTTGCTAAAGCTTTCATAATACCTACCTATTAACATTTCCTGTACATAAGTAAGTACATACATAAATAATACAATGAACATAGCTATCAACTTCTTTCTATTCAAATTCGTAAATTTATAAAATGCCTACTAAACGTTTGCAAAGTGTGATTTCATACACAACACAACCCACCAAACTAATTTTTTTTGCAAAAAAATGTAGTGGTCTACAGATACGCGGAACTTAGGTCCATAGTTCTAAATGCAGGTCCGTATTAAAGAACAACACTCAAGTGAAGATCTCTTCGCAAGTATAGTTAGTAAGGGATGCAAAAATACATGCAATGCATCATTCATCCCTTGCTAACTATTACTGTTACTATTACCGTTTATTAAGGGCCTTAGATTAATATGGGCGCTCTACAATCGCGCGCGATTCGTGGGCGTGAATCGCAGTGCGTTTCGCAGTAATAATCACGCGTGAACTCTTCTTGGCTCTACATTCGCAGATGGAATCATGTCACTTGCTTTTCGCAGGTTCGTGCCTTGTTAACCACTATTAGAGTCTAACAACTATTAGTGTTATTACATTACAACTATTACTAACACTCGCGCTTTTTATAAGATTCATTATCACATAAGTCACATCTGTTTCTTTCTGTCACATAGTTAGTCAGCTACAAAACATAATAATAATTCCTATAGGAAATCCCTTAATTATTATTTAATTTATCTGAATTGAATTGTAATTTATTAAATTTAATACTTTTTTATTTATAGTAAAGTCATTTTATGATTATGATATTTCATTTCCATACAAAGCTACAAAATAGCAAATTTAATAAAAGTAAAATAAATAAATCTCGCTCGCACTTTGACGGTTTAACGCGATAGCCCGTAGTTAAGTAGCCCGTAGCAATAGCTTTGTCGCGATGTACCCGGCTACATTAGCGCGTTCACACGATTCTTCGCCGTAGCCCGCTAATGTAGCCGCAGCATTATGAGAATCTGTAGTTCTGCTACTGCCCACTAGAGGCGCTGTACAGATTTGCATACAAAATGCAACGCCACGTATAGCATCTACACACGTTCCGATCCGACCGCCGATTTGGTCTGCTCCAGACCAAATCTGGACGTGTGTAGCGTCGTCGTCCGACCATAATTATTATTATTCGTGTTTGACGCGGTCGGCCGGATTTGGTTCGCACGAACTTCACTTCCTACCAAATCGGAACGTGTGTAGGCTTCCGACCAGGTGGCCTACCACAAGCTCTTAAAGCAGTTATTTAGCGCTCTACACGCCGCTATACGGCGTGTAGAGCGGCGTCTCACTCTCTCAACTTAAAAATAACTGCTATAAGAGCTTGTGGTAGGCCACCAGACCAACTTGGCAGTGTTGACAATTTTGGAGGTTTTCCCCTAGATTTAGGGAGAAAATATGTAAAAGCGGAAATATTTAAAGCAGGTAAATTACGTTTAAGGGATTTTCAGAGGATTCAATTCAATGCTCGTTCATGAGTTTTACGTAGGACTGAACGAACGAAAGGTTTAAATATGGCCATTTATGAAAAGATTCTATTTATCTATTTGTTTTTTTAGAATATTTTGTTGCAATTTGTCGTAAAACTAAATATATATAACGAGGGCATAACATCTCATCAATAAGTGCTGCTTTTAGTAAATATTTAGCATGTTTTAGTATTTTAATGAAAATAACAGAAAATTAAAAAATAATGAAATTGTTTTTTATAGTAATAAAACATTAAAAACCGAAAATATGTTTCTTTTTAGTTTATTTATTGCAAGCA
This sequence comes from Crambus lathoniellus, assembly GCA_949710035.1. Lineage (NCBI taxonomy): Eukaryota > Metazoa > Arthropoda > Insecta > Lepidoptera > Crambidae > Crambus > Crambus lathoniellus. The sequence continues at coordinate 12,696,581 of OX453309.1, forward strand.
AATTGATGTTTTCAGTATTTATAAACAATAATAATATTGGGAGATTAGCAGTGGCTGGCAACACTGCAACAACGGCTAGAGGTCGGCCAGACCAAATCGGAACGTGTGTAGCGCCGACCGATTTGGTGCGGCAGATTTGGTTTGAACGTGTGTAGGCGCGGATCAGATCTGCAGTGAAGTTCGCCCGCACCAAATCGGCGGTCGGATAGGAGCGTGTGTAGCGGCTATATCCCTTTAAAGCGCCATCTATTGTGTAAAAGCTTTAACATGCTAAATAAAAGCAATGATGTCTGTAACGCCATCTTGTGCTCAGTGGCGGGTACTAACAACAACGCTATCATTACGCATAATTTACTTGTGTGAGTTGGGTGTACGCAGGTTTTCATAGGAGATGCCGTGTCATGCGACTTCTACTCTTTTTTTCTGTTCTGTGGTTAGTACTGCACTCTCCAGTGTAGCTATGGAATCACCCATAGAATAGGTCAAAACTTAGTGGCCGGTAGCCCCGATACCCATTCATTGGCTATAATTAAGACCGCCATTTTGTTGGGGTGCCCCCATTGGCTAAAATTAAGGCTGTCGCTTTCAGGCGTTGGAATCACCCATAGAATAGGTCAATAGTTAGTGGCCGGTAGCCCCGATACCCATTCATTGGCTATAATTAAGACCGCCATTTTGTTGGGGTGCCCCCATTGGCTAAAATTAAGGCTGTCACTTTTTTCAAGAATTTCAAGATGACGTTTATTTAGTTTGTGTTTTTTTTACTCATTTCGGTTTTCTAGTATTCTTTAGATGTTTTTCCACTTTTTCTCAGATATTTCTTTACAGAACTATGGATACATTATTCGAAGATGCCTTCGGTACACGTAAGTAAATCTATTTACGTAGTTTTATGTAAAAATTATTTATTACATTAACCTAAATTTGAGTTTTGTTGTTTTAGGTAATTCCAAGAGGCAACTTTATATTTCTTAAAACTAACCAAAACAAAAGAAAATACAGTTCACAACTTAACCGGAGTAAAGAAGATTTGGTTTCTCAGAAAGTTATGAAATTTATCAAAGGTTAAAAAGTCGCAATAGTTTTTACAAGTGCGTCATGCCTGGCACCACGGAGGCCTCTTCAACCAAAGTTAAACTGTGGGAAAACTCTGCTACCCTTCCACACCCATATGTGCTCATCCAGGAAAAGCTCTCTCCTGGCCTTGAACTTCCCAGATCATTATGGAGATCTTTAAATAGACTCCGTACCCAAGTTGGTCGAAGTAAAGACAACCTGTCCAGGTGGGGCTTCACCAGTAACACGGATCTCGCGTGCAGGTGTGGTTACACTCCACAGACCATGGCCCACCTCATTGATTGCTCTGCATGCATGCCCGGACACCTGCATGCGTGAGGACCTCATGTTGGCTGCAGATAACGCGGTGAGAGTGGCACAGTTTTGGGCCAACAACATATGATTTTGTACTTGTCATTGACATGTTGAAGAAGAAGTTATGAATGAAAGATAGGTAATGTTTGTTTATTCTTTTTATATGAATGTAAGTAGGTATGTGTAATTAATTATTGATTAGTTTTCTTAAAAAAAGCCTTTCTTATTAGAAACATATTTTTATTTCAACATATATTTAGAAGTGATATCATATGGTGATAATGGTAAAGCACAGTAGATTACTTGGGATTAAATTTAAATAATCAGTTGTCACATTTAACAAGTTTCAATTTAGTGAAGTTGTTAATACCAAGTCAAGAGAAAATAACAGTGTAAGTAATTCAATAACTTTGTTAAAACATTTAAAATGCCTTATCATCAAATTCATATTTCTGATTCTGACAAACAGAACAGAATTATAACAAATGTACCGGTGGGATAATATATGTTTGTTGTCGGTACGAATGATGGTTTATTGTGATTGTCTTATGACTAGGTATGTTATAACTGTTACTGCTACCTACTATCTTAGATTTTACTTAATTATATATACTACCTCTCATCAGTCTTATGTAAAAAGCTTATCTACTTAATAACAGTTATTAACTATAAACATTGATTATCTATAACTTGTGCATAGCGGCACAACAAACAAAATGTGCTTTATACACACTACTCTTTCTTGATTTACAAACTTTTCAGTTCAACTATCACTTATTTGTTTATAAAATGTTATGGCAGATTATAGTAACAATATGTAGAATCTATACTAACCAAATCTAATCTTTTCAGATAACTTGAGTCTCAACGAGGTTCGTGGAGTGCTGCGAAGATGCCCGTGTCTGCCTATTCTTGCGGTAATAAGTTATCAAATCAGAAATATGGTGCAAATTACTGCTGTTAGTTGCTATATTGATTACTTACTGCATTAAATGTTTAACTATTAGAATTAGGTTATTGCGTCTTGCATTGAAAGTGATATTAACAGTAAATAATGAAATGGCAGATACTAAATAAAACTACTAGGAAAAATAGCATTAGCATTTGTGCGTAATAAATATTTGCAAGCAGTTTCATTTTTCTTGTGGCTGATAAAGTATTTATATTTCTTAGTTAATTTAGTAAGTAATTTCATTACTCTCATTCTTTGTCTTGTATAAATCTCAACTTATACTTATGTACTTTGTATTTAATAAAATTATAATTTCAAGTAATAAATGCCTTCTTTCATCAAATGTGTTTTTTATTTGAGCAGAATTTAATTAAAATAATATATTACTAGGGTTGTACCAAACGTCGATAATTTGCACAACTATCGATAACGAATCAATGGTGTCGATAGTTCTGGCAGCACTATGTTGTCAAACTCTAATCGGGGTCCGTCATTCACTAACAAACGGCCGCTATAAGGCTTGATTCCTATCTGTACTAGTCTATATAATTTGTGGTCGCTTTTTTCAAGAATTTCAAGATGACGTTTATTTAGTTTGTTTTTTTTACTCATTTCGGTTTTCTAGTATTCTTTAGATGTTTTTCCATCCACTTTTCCTCAGACATTTCTTTACAGAAATATGGATACATTATTCGAAGATGCCATCGGTACACGTAAGTAAATCTATTTACGTAGTTTTATGTATCAATTATTTATTACATTAACCTAAATTTGAGTTTTGTTGTTTTAGGTAATTCCAAGAGGCAACATTGTACTTCTTAAAACTAACCAAAACAAAAGAAAATACAGTTCACAACTTAACCGGAGTAAAGAAGATTCGGTTTCTCAGAAAGTTATGAAATTTATCAAAGGCTAAAGAGTCGCAATAGTTTTTACAAGTGCGTCATTCCTGGCACCACGGAGGCCTCTTTAACCAAAGTTAAACTGTGGGAAAACTACCCTTCCACACCCATATGTGCTCATCCAGGAAAAGCTCCCTCCTGGCCTTGAACTTCCCAGATCATTATGGAGATCTTTAAATAGACTCCGTACCCAAGTTGGTCGAAGTAAAGACAACCTGTTCAGGTGGGGCTTCACCAGTAACACGGATCTCGCGTGCAGGTGTGGTTACACTCCACAGACCATGGCCCACTTCATTGATTGCTCTTTATGCCCGGACACCTGCACGCGTGAGGATCTCATGTTGGCTGCAGATAACGCGGTGAGAGTGGGACAGTTTTGGGCCAACAACATATGATTTTGTACTTGTCATTGACATGTTGAAGAAGAAGTTATGAATGAAAGATAGGTAATGTTTGTTTATTCTTTTTATATGAATGTAAGTAGGTATGTGTAATTAATTATTGATTAGTTTTCTTAAAAAAAGCCTTTCTTATTAGAAACATATTTTTATTTCAACATATATTTAGAAGTGATATCATATGGTGATAATGGTAAAGCACAGTAGATTACTTGGGATTAAATTTAAATAATCAGTTGTCACATTTAACAAGTTTCAATTTAGTGAAGTTGTTAATACCAAGTCAAGAGAAAATAACAGTGTAAGTAATTCAATAACTTTGTCAAAACATTTAAAATGCCTTATCATCAAATTCATATTTCTGATTCTGACAAACAGAACAGAATTATAATAAATGTACCGGAGGGATAATATATGATTGTTGTCGGTACGAATGATGGTTTATTGTGATTGTCTTATGACTATGTTATAACTGTTACTGCTACCTACTATCTTAGATCTTACTTAACTATATATACTACCTCTCATCAGTCTATGTACAAAGCTTATCTACTTAATAACAGTTATTAACTATAAACATTGATTATCTATAACTTGTGCATAGCGGCACAACAAACAAAATGTGCTTTATACACACTACTCTTTCTTGATTTACAAACTTTTCAGTTCAACTATCACTTATTTGTTTATAAAATGTTATGACAGATTATAGTAACAATGTGTAGAATCTATACTAACCAAATCTAATCTTTTCAGATAACTTGAGTCTCAATGAGGTTCGTGGAGTGCTGCAAAGATGCCCGTGTCTGCCTATTCTTGCGGTAATAAGTTATCAAATCAGAATTATGGTGCAAATTACTGCTGTTAGTTGCTATATTGATTACTTACTGCATTAAATGTTTAACTATTAGAGTTAGGTTATTGCGTCTTGCATTGAAAGTGATATTAACAGTAAATAATGAAATGGCAGATTCTAAATAATAGTACTAGGAAAAATTGCATTAGCATTTGTGCGTAAAAAATATTTGCAAGCAGTTTAATTTTTCTTGTGGCTGATAAAGTATTTATATTATTATTATTCCCTTTATTACATTTTAAATACTTACAAAATTACATTTCTAAACATTAAATTTTTACAATGTATAACACTAAAAAATATAACATTTAAAAATACAAAAATGCAGTTCCCCAACGGTAGCAAGATCAGGGTCCCGGCTACCGATGGTTAAGGATCCAGAGACAGGAACCTTCTCACTATACGGGCCGTGTCCAGAAGTACTGCCTTCTGCATCTGACTCCCGATCCATCCACCTAACGCAAGCCTCTTAAGGTGTTTATCGAGGCTCTTGGCTATCAGACCATGGGCAGATATGACTATCGGAACAATAATTGCTGAATCAATATCCCACATGTCAACAATCTCGTGAGCTAAATCAAGATATTTGTTTTCTTTATCTTTTTCAGCTTTCACTAGGTTGTCGTCATGGGGAACAGTGACATCAACAATTATTGCGCGGCGTTCGTGCCGATCTATCAATACAATATCAGGCTTATTAGCTACAATAGTCCTGTCTGTAATGATAGATCGATCCCAATACAATGTGGCATGGCTATTTTCAAGGACCTGTTCTGGTGCATACCTGTAGTACGGCACCTCGGATGCCACAAGACTATGTTTCAGAGCAAGTTGTTGGTGTATTATCCTGGCCACTTGGTTATGTCTATGCAAATACTCGCCGTTTGCGAGACGAGAACAACCGGAAATTATATGCCTAAGGGATTCACCAGGACGATGGCACGCTCGGCAAATATCCACTGTGCCATCCCTTAGGATATACTTTCGGTAGTTATTCGTCATCACAACCTCATCCATAATTGCACAGACAAAACCTTCGGTTTCACCAAAAAGATCACCGAAACGGAGCCAGGATACTGAGGCTAATAAATCTACGTCGGGCCCATGGAGAGCCCGGTAGAATCTGCCATGTAACTCCTTGCTTTGCCACACAGCGCTGCGGTCGGACGTACTAAGTACTACAGGTTTGCGCCAGTTTTCTTTTGCTAAAAATAGAGGAGTCAGTCCATTGTCAACAGCAACTACATCTCTATGAGACCCCATATCGACTTGGAGAAAATACTCCCTAAGATTGCATATCTCGCGGTTATGCAATGTCTTAGCATTTAAGAAGCCACGACCACCGCACTTCCGCGGGATATACAATCTCATGGTCGATGAACGTGGGTGATGCATGCGATGTGCTGTTAGCAATGTACGAACTTTTCTATCCAGGGCATCCAGTTCAGTTTGAGTCCATTTAAGTATGCCAAAGGAATACATCAGTACCGGCATGACCCATCCATTGTATGCGCGAACCTTGTTTCCGCCAGACAAAAGACTTTTAAGGACTTTTGAGAGGCGCCCCAAGAAACGCTCACGCAACGACTGTTTCATGTCAGCATCGTTGATGCCTAATGCCTGTGACATACCTAAATATTTATAGGTTTCGTTAACGGAGAGAGATCTAACATTAATAGAATCCGAGAGTTGTATACCCGTGGATTCCATTATCTGACCACGCTTTACATGCATGACTGCACATTTGTCCACACCAAATTCCATTTTAATGGCATTACTGAAAGCTTCAGTAACCTTCAGTAGCGCTGTCAAATGAGAACTGCTATGGGCAAATAGTTTCAGGTCATCCATGTATAGCAGGTGTGATATTACTTGACCATTTCTCCGTAAACGGTAGCCTAATCCTGAACTCTCGAGAAGTGTACTCAGAGGGTTCAAGGCCAGACAGAACCACAATGGACTCAGACCGTCACCCTGGAAGATACCTCGCTCTATTTTTATAGGGTCGCCCTGACCTAGAACCCGTCGAGATCCTGGATAGAAAAGGACCGTTCTCCATTTTCGCATGCACGATATCAAGAAAGTGCGTAGAGTTGTATTTATTTTATACAACTCCAGCACCCTCATGAGCCACGAATGCGGCACGGAATCATAGGCCTTCTTATAATCTATCCAGGAAGTCGAAAGGTTCTTTCGGTTTCGACGAACCTGTTGGTTAATAGCCATGTCAGTGAGGAGTAGCTCCTTAGTACCACGGGCCCCATTCCTACATCCATTTTGAGAGGCGAACATAATAGAATTTTGATCAATGTGTTTATTAATCTTCGACCTCAAAATGGACGTAAGAATTTTATAAATTGTTGGTAGACAGGTGATAGGTCTATAGTTTTTGGGGTCCGCAGTACTACCAGATTTATGGAGCAGATGGGTTATGCCTGTTGTCATAAATTCTGGAAGCGATCGAGATAATAAAGCACTTTGAAATTGAGATGCTAAGCAAACGTGCGAGCTAGGTAACCATTTATACCAGAAATTGTGCAGTCCGTCCGGGCCTGGAGATTTCCAGTTGGGTAAGGAACGAACTGCACAAACTACGTCTTGGTAGTCAATGGTTACTTCATTCATATCAGGTATAAGCTCACACGAACGCTCAACATCCTCCATCCACGCGCCTTCAGAGTGAGTGACAGGCACGGACCAGATGTTGTGCCAGAAAGAAATCATGGCATCATCATCCGGCCGATGCATATCAGTATCACTCTGATCCGATCGCTCCCAGGATGCATAAACACGTCGTTGATCTCTCTCGAACATGCGGTTCTGAGTAAAGCGATCGACTCGCACACTATACCTCCGAATACGATTAGCCCATGCACAAATTTTCTGCTTCAGGAAGTCGATGCGCTCTGTGACACATGAAATATAATTTTGAGGACTAATACCAGTCCCCAAGAATGCACGTTTCACAAAGCGCATGACCCTAGGGCGCATGTTGCCCTCCTTAAAGCAGCTGAGCTTACCGATGAGTACCCTAGCCTCACTGATACGACGTTCAATCCTACACTGCCAGGCTGGTACAGCCAGACGAGGGCGTGTTGCTGTGTCAGTATTTGGAAATTTGACATGAGCAACACGACAAGCCGTAATAGCCGCACAATACAAGATCGAATGAGCATCAGTCAGGTCTTCAATACTATCAAAGTAATTTGATAGTAGTGAATCTAAAGCACACATCAGCGCCCTATTTTTTTTGTGCATGGGAAAACGCGGAAGCCGAGGTCTAAGGTGAACAGAAGTCGATCGAAATTCCCGAACTACATCTTCAAGAGTACTCCTCAATATATCATTGTATTGGGGACTTACAGTAGTAACCATATCATCTCCACCATCACTATCAGCAACGCCAGCTTGCAATGTGGCCGCGGCAGAAGCTTGAGTTGCCGCCTGCGATGCAGTAGTAATGATACGGTTACGTTGCACCTCCGTTCGGAGCCGATCAAGTACAGAGTCATCCAACAAGTGACCCCGTTGAATGGCTCGCACCTGATCCGACAGTCGTTGAGCCGAAACGTTGATAGATGGTTCAAGAGCCTGAAACAGAGAAAGCATCCGAACACGATACGCAGTAAGATTAGTTCCTGCCTCTGTTGCCTCAAAATATGCGCGCATGACATTTTCATTGATGGAAATTGTCCATCGCATGCGCTGCACTCCACCGGGAGCGGGGGCCCTGACCGGAGCCGTTTGCCCCTGAAGCCCCAAACTCTTCGGTGGCCGGCCCCTCCTCCGGCGTACAGGTGGTGGCGACGTCGGCGGAGAGAAGTACTCGTCACTATCGCTCGACTTATTATTATTATTATTATTATCTATAATTCAGGCAGGCAGTTGAGACAACTGATAGATGCCTGTATCCAATTCTATTACAGTTGAAATTTACTATTTTGAATTTAAGAAGTAAGCATCTAGTTTGTTCTTAAACTGGTTTGTGTTTTCGGCTGTGACTATTTCTTCAGGCAACTTGTTCCACATTTCCACCACTCGGTTACTGAAAAAGTGCTTGTGCGGGTTATTATTAGATCTCATTTTTGCCAGCTTAAGGCTGTGCCCTCGCAGATGTGAATTCTTATTGCGGATGAGCATCTTGTCGAAGCCATGTATGTTATAGTGGCCAGTCAGGATCTTGTAAACTTCGATCAAGTCCCCTCGCTCTCTTCGATCTTTTAAGCTGGTTAATCCTAGGGTCTTCAACCTTTCCTCATAATCAAGGCTCTTAAGTCGTCTTGGAATTCTGGTGACCTTTCTTTGAACTTTTTCAAGTAAATCAATGTCTTTTATAAAGTACGGGTTCCACACTTGGAAACCATATTCCAAGATGGGCCTGATGAAGGTCTTGTAGATCTTGGTAACCATGTCCGATGTAAGTATTCCGAACGCTTTTCTGACAAGATAGACAAGACTGTTGGCTTTCTTGGCGATCATGTGGATATGGCTAGCCCATTTAAGATCTTCTGCTATAATGACACCTAGATCTGTTTGTGTCCTTACAGGCTGTAGCTGACTGTTGTCGAGCTTATAGGTTCTTTGTGGGTTGTTTTTACCTATATGGAGAACAGTGCACTTGGAACTATTTAAGCTGAGTAGCCACTCCTTAGACCAGTTAGCAACTTTGTCCAGGTCATTTTGTAGGTGGTCATAATCAATGATGGGATTCCCAAAAATTTTGGTGTCGTCTGCAAAGATACTACATCTACATTCCAGGCAGTGAGGCAAGTCAAAAGTGTAGATTATGTAAAGAACCGGTCCAAGAACCGACCCCTGTGGAACGCCGCTGTGTATCTCTCGCTCTTCGGATAAACTATTGCCAACCCTGACACGAAACCTTCGCTCTCGTAAGAAGTCTCCAACCCAATTAAGGAGTTTTCCACGAATTCCAATGAATTCCAATTTCTGAAGTAGCCGCTTTGTAGGGACTTTGTCAAATGCTTTTTCGTAGTCCAGGTAAATGACATCAACTGGTTCTCGATCGTTGAAGCTATGAGTCCAAGCCGATAGGCACTGCAGTAAGTTTGAGACTGTCGAGCGGCGGGGGCAGAAACCATGTTGCTGGTGACCTATGATGTGATTTTGTTCCAAGAAATCTCTTATTTGCTTGACAATTATCTTCTCCATGAGTTTGCATGCAATGGATGTTAAACTTATGGGTCTGTAGTTTGAAGCTACCAACTTGTTTCCTTTCTTGTATATTGGAGTCACAGTGGCGGTTTTATATTTCTTAGTTTATCTATTACTAGCGGCCGCCCGCGGTTTCACCCGCGTGGTTCCCGTTCCCGTGGGAATATCGGGATAAAAAGTACATATAAACCTTCCTCTTGAATCACTCTATCTATTAAAAAAAAACGCATCAAAATCCGTTGCGTAGTTTCAAAGATTTAAGCATACAAAGGGACATAGGGAAAGAGAAAGCGACTTTGTTTTATACTATGTAGTGAAGTCAATTTAGTAAGTAATTTCATTACTCTCATTCTTTGTCTTGTATAAATCTCAACTTATACTTATGTACTTTGTATTTGATAAAATTATAATGTCAAGTAATAAATGCCTTCTTTCATCAAATGTGTTTTTTATTTGAGCAGAATTTAAAATAGTATATTACTAGGGTTGTACCAAACGTCGATGATTTGCACAACTATCGATAACGAATCAAGGGTGTCGATAGTTCTGGCAGCACTATGTTGTCAAAATCTAATCGGGGTCCGTCATTCACTAACAAACGGCCGCTATAAGGCTTGATTCCTATCTGGTGGCCTACCACAAGCTCTTATAGCAGTTATTTTTAAGTTGAGAGAGTGAGACGCCGCTATACGGCGTGTAGAGCGGCGTCTCACTCTCTCAACTTAAAAATAACTGCTATAAGAGCTTGTGGTAGGCCACCTGTACTAGTCTATATAAGTTCAATAGAATTTATTGCACAACCGAAATACTAGAAATAAAAATAAACTTGTAATGCCTCGGTACAGGCTAGAGAAGGTTCATGGATCTTTGGGTCTTGGGATACGCTTTTACAACAAAATTCCAGATGGTCTATTGGACTTGCCTATTGAAAAGTTTAAGATGCACATAAAAAATGGCCTCGTTAAATATTACTACTGTTAACGATTACTTAAAGGACAAAACGGCTTGGTCATAGATGGCTGGCTCATGCGTCATGCTCGTGAACGGGTCTGCTCATGTCTACTTGTGTTAAAGGTGTTCTGGATATGGTTTATAATAGTATTATATTGATTTATGAGCGAGCTGGTGTGTCTCATAGTAATTTTGGTATCTGTGTCTTACAGTAGGTAACAGCAACTTTTCTAATAATTGTTTTATTTATTCAAAAATTCCTTTAATTTGTTAATACTTATAAATTTGAATATACAGCGCAGCTTGCAGTTTCCTTTTCATTAATCCTATAATACAATGTGAATAAAATTAAGATTAGTGTGTTAAAATTAAACTATTTGATTCCTTGTTTAGTTGAAAATTGTTTACTGTTTTAGGTAATAAGCAAAATTGTACTTAATTTAAGCGGTATTCTGTATTGTGATGGAAAGTAACCTTACTATTATGTGAAGGTCACTTTTCAAATTTGACGACTCTGTATAAGTTAAAACAGGGAGAAAAAAAAGTGTGCGTTACCGCCGCAAAAACTTGTGCTTTAGAGAGATGAGACCTTATGAGATAATTAGTGTCGTTGTTTACTAATAGCAAAATTTGTGTGAATTGTAGTTTTTGAGATATTTGACAAAAACAGTTTTTGCCAGGGTCACGTTTTAAACGTTACCCTGGCAAAAAAAGTTGTTTTAGCTCGGAACTAAACACCAGAATAGATAGCTTTTGTTGCGTTGTAAATGTTAGCAAACAGCAAAAATTGTGTGTGTTATGGTTCCTGAGTTATTTGAGTTTTTGCTGGGGTAACGTTTTGAGATTTCCCATATCTCAGAAACGGTTCAACGCAGAAGTTTGAAAAAAAATACCAGTAAGAGAACAGAATTTGTTTAAATTTGTTTAAACATTAGTTTTTGATTTGGTTGTCGTAAACCAACGTAATTAAATGTTTTCGAAAATCAGAAAAAACTGATTTGTAAGTTAACTATTACATTTACAACCAAACAAACAGCTGCAAAAAATACCCGTGGTAGACACTTATTATGTCTAGAATTTTAGATCTTGTAACTTTACACGATTGTATTGCCGCTGAATTTTTATTCCAATATATTTCTGAACTACATATGCCTCAAAACTCTGGTTATTGGTAAAAAACTGCAATGATTCATATCGATTTAATAATCCCATCTTGTGAGACACTTTACCAAGGATAATTTGAGAGCATGTTTGACATTTTTGGCATAGTTTTACCATATTTAAATTAAATTTTCTCACAGATAGAAGTATATTTTTTTATTGGAAGGTAAAATGAGACTGAGTCTCAAATTAGGTGCATAGTCTCAAATAAACAGCAAGTCTCAAATTACCTTCAAATATTTTAATTTTTGGTTTTTTGCATTTACAATGCAATTTTTGTTACTGAAAAATGGAAAATGAAGTATTTAGAAAAAATCGACCCGTCTCCGGAAACGACCTTTCGCCCGGAAAGCGAAAGGTCGTGGGTTCGAGTCCCATCGGAGCTAGTTGTGAGACGGGTCGATTTTTTCTAAATACTTCATTTTCCATTTTTCAGTAACAAAAATTGCATTGTAAATGCAAAAAACCAAAAATTAAAATAAGTTGCAATAGTAATTTCATCTTTAGCGATTGCCAAATACCTGGAAAGGTATTTCTTTCGCGTGTGAGGGTAGTAATATCTCCACATTGATGAAATTAACACCGACTATACAGTGCGTAAGAAGTATTGGATAAATTCGACGCTTCTCGTAACGACTCCGTAGCTCAGTGGTTAGAGCAGTCGCCCGGAAAGCGAAAGGTCGTGGGTTCGAGTCCCATCGGAGCTAGTTGTGAGACGGGTCGATTTTTTCTAACTACTTCATTTTCCATTTTTCAGTAACAAAAATTGCATTGTAAATGCAAAAAACCAAAAATTAAAATAAGTTGCAATAGTAATTTCATCTTTAGCGATTGCCAAATACCTGGAAAGGTATTTCTTTCGCGTGTGAGTATCTCCACATTGATGAAATTAACACCGACTATACAGTGCGTAAGAAGTATTGGATAAATTCGACGCTTCTCGTAACGACTCCGTAGCTCAGTGGTTAGAGCAGTCGCCCGGAAAGCGAAAGGTCGTGGGTTCGAGTCCCATCGGAGCTAGTTGTGATGTGAGACGGGTCGATTTTTTCTAAATACTTCATTTTCCATTTTTCAGTACCTTCAAATACCTATTTTACTGGGTGTAGGTAATAATTATTTTAGCAAGGTTTGTTTTTTGTTCAAGGTTAACAGTATATATGGCAACGCGTCCGGGTAGACGGAGAGCTCCTGGAGCAAAACCTTATAGAAATTACCCGTGTTTTTATACAAATATATGAGTTGAATATACCTAGTCAATTGTTCAGCTAAGTGCCAAACACATAATAATATATCGAAAAAATCTTAAGTAATTATCTCAAAAAAAACTAAGTTGTTAAGAAAACTGAGAATGAGAGCACAAAAACATGTGGTTAATTTGAGACATGTCTCAAGTTACCTACCCGCATTCTCTATTTTATGTAAATAGTTTTTTTGTTTTTTGACAATTTTTGGACGATTTTATTTTTGGTTTTATTTTATTTTGTTTATATTTGACATATTCTAACCATTTAAAATTATAAACCAGGTTTAGCAGATGAAAATTTGTTTTTTATAATTTCTCGAGTTGTATTCAACATATTTACAAAATTATCAGTGGAAATTCAATATTTCGTTATTTTTAGTGTCTCATGTTAAAAGCAGTGAAATGTTACATGAGATACTATGAGTTTGTTATACTGTCTCAGTAAATTGAGACAAAGACAAAAAAAAATAAAAAAAACTCTAGCATACTATTTTGTCCACGCGTGTGATGTGCTTCTTCATCCTGAACCATAGACTCAAATTTATGTTATACTTTGATAGCATTGTATCAAATATCAAAAAAGATATAATCAATTACTGCTGAAAACTGTCTCATGTTGTATGCATTTACGGTATCTATTCTGGTATTTAGTTCCGAGCTAAAACAACTTTTTTTGCCAGGGTAACGTTTAAAACGTGACCCTGGCAAAAACTGTTTTTGTCAAATATCTCAAAAACTACAATTCACACAAATTTTGCTATCAGTAAACAAATTTCTCCTCACGCACGACACACTAATTATCTGATAAGGTCTCATCTCTCTAAAGCACAAGTTTTTGCGGCGGTAACGCACACAGAAAAAAATAGCCCTTGGCGAGTTTCTTGCCGGTTCTTCTCGCTACAAAGTCTCCTGCCGTAGGATTTGCGAACCGATGGCGTAGCTTCATTGACGTTCATAAGTGTTGTTAAACAAACCTAAATTGAATAAACGATATTGAATTTTGAATTTTTGAATTTTGATGGCTGGCTCATGCGTCATGCTCGTGAACGGGTGCTGCCAGTGGGGTGGGTCTGCTCATGTCTACTTGTGTTAAAGGTGTTCGGGATATGGTTTATAATAGTATTATATAGCTTTACTAGCGGCCGCCCGCGGTTTCACCCGCGTGGTTCCCGTTCCCGTGGGAATATCGGGATAAAAAGTACATATAAACCTTCCTCTTGAATCACTCTATCTATTAAAAAAAAACGCATCAAAATCCGTTGCGTAGTTTCAAAGATTTAAGCATACAAAGGGACATAGGGAAAGAGAAAGCGACTTTGTTTTATACTATGTAGTGAGATGAGCGAGCTGGTATGTCATATAGTAATTTTGGTATCCGTGTCTTACAGTAACAGTAATTTTTCTAATAATTGATTTATTTATTCAAAAATTCCTTTTTTTTGTTACTTAATACTTATAAATTTTAATATACAGCACAGCTTGCAGTTTCCCTTTCATTAATCCTATAATATAATTTGAATAAGATTAAGATTAGTGTGTCCATTAAACTATTTGATTCCTTGTTTATTTGAAAATTGTTTACTGTTTTAGGTAATAAGCAAAATTGTACATAATTTAAGCGGTATTCTGTATTGTGATGGAAAGTAACCTTACTATTATGTGAAGGTCATTTTTCAAATTTGACTTCTCTGTATAGGGAAAGGTAAAACAGGGAGAAAAAAATGAAATATTCCGATCTGTCCCCCTGCTCTGTCCCCATGGGGTGACAGAATGGACAAAAAAGTTTGATCTGTCCCCCTGTTACCGAACAGGGGACAGTTCGAACTTTATTCTCCTCCTTAATGTTTTATCTGTCCCCCTATCGGTATTAGGGGGACAGATCAAACTTTTTTATTCCTGTTTGTCCCCCATAGAATTAAATAAGTACTTACTTATATAAAATTATTATTATTTATATTTTATTATTTTTATTTATGTTCTTAAAAGTAATGCATTATTAAATAAAAGACAAAATGGTTTCGGTTTATAATCACCTTTAGTTATATAAGTTATAAATATTTCTTTTATTTCTCTAATAATCATCAGTTTACAAACATTTACTTTTAGTTTATTAGTCCAGGTTTCATTTGTAGTAACTAGGTAAGAAGTCAAATCAGAAGACTGATTTTAATACAATATCTACTGTGATTTATATTTATAGCAAGGTTTTATGTTGATTGATAGATAAATATTCGTGATGTGATGTTATAATAGTAAGTTTAAATATAGATATTTGTATCTTAATAAGACTGATTGTGTAAATTGTACCTTTCGTTATTTATGAGACTGATAATTATTAGAGAAATAAAAGAAATATTTATAACTCTTAGAATAATAACACCTAGAAACCGCGTCTGAACCAAAATACATGCGTAAACGCGTGCCATCTTCATTATCCTTATTTGCGTAAGCTGTAATGTTTCTACGCTCTTCTAACGCACACAAAATATGGCTTCAGTGTAACCATCATCGGGCGCCTACCCACGAAAAAAGGGAAAAAATGCTGATTCGTTATGCTATGATTTGTCATGTGTTTGGTATGATGACACAAAGATGAATCATCATGCCAGCCGAACGACGCCCACTGCTGGGCATAGGCCTCCCCCAAGGATCTCCACAACGATCGGTCCTGCGCTGCCCGCATCCAGTGGGATAAAGATGAATATGATTATATTAATAACATTACCTAAGTACGTGTTTTGAAAATAACAGCAAATTAACCATTAGTCTTACACAAAACGTTAACACACCATAAAAATCATAGACAAAATAGTGGGACAAAATAGTAATAATGGTGAGATTTAGCAAAATAGTTAATTATGAAAATGTACTTAATATGCCTTTTTTTATTGTAAAATTATGACGGCTGGCATCCCTCGCCAGTGCTTACCCGTGGTACTACCAGTAGTCCTACCAGTAGTACCATGGGAGATTTTTTTTGCCAGTGGTACTACTGATGTGTCTGGTAGTACTACGGGCAATTATTTTTACCCCTGATACTACTAATTAAATGTGTAAATAAAAGAACACCCTGATATACCGTGAAATTTTTTTTCAAACCAAACTTAAAGGGTAAGTTAGTCATTTTACGTATTTAGAATAACTTCCGAATTTTCTATATGACATAAACATAGTATACTGTACCCCTAGTGTAAGTTTTTATGTCAAAAGACGCTAACTATAACGAGTCCGTATTTATGTCAATTTGTATGAAAACTGTATCAGCGCCTCTAGCGGCGAGTAGCGCGCTACACTAGGGATACAGATGTCGAATCGGGTGTGGTTGTTTTAATAGAATAATAAATTTTTTTTTATTACCTTAAAAATGTTTTAATTTTTTTTTACTATTTGAAATGTTTTATTTTATTATTCTAAACATCGACAATAAGTTTGAAATACTTACCGTAAAAAAATTATATGAAAAAAATTCACGAAATTTATTCTAAACATGTTAAATGACCTACCCCTTCGGTTTGGATTAAAAAAATATTTCATGGTATATACTATCAGGGTGTTGTTTTATTGACACATTTAATGAGTAGTATCAGGGGTAAAAATAATTGCCCGTAGTACTACCAGACACATCAGTAGTACCACTGGCAAAAAAAATCTCCCATGGTACTACTGGTAGGACTACTGGTAGTACCACGGGTAAGTACTGTCCCTCGCCTATTCAAAGACAATAATTTTCGTATACCTATTATGTTTCAACTAAAACCAAGTATGATGCAAGTAATAGAATAAGTATTTGAATAACGATTAGACGGATGTTTGAAATTTTATTTGATGCAGTAAAGTATCCCTAAGAGAGTATTAAATGACCAGAATCACTAGATAAATGACAAATAAAATAAATGGTAAATTATTTTCATAGAACTTATAACACAAATATTTAGTAGCAAATAATACCAACCAACTTAAAACATCACTGTGTGCAATTTTTTTCCAACAACTAGCAACACTGTATAGTGATATGTTATATGCTTCAAATTATTTGTTTTTCGTCGATTGTAGATGTTACGTACAGAAAATGTAGAATATGTGAGTACATACCTTTGATCACAATTTTTTGTTTTTCTGAGTTGCTAGAACACTTATTTATAGTGCAAACAGTCATTTTAAATTATTTTTCGCGAGCTGTGTTCAAGATAACGTGACCTTGAGCACTGCCAGCGACAGACCTTGAGAACTGAGCCAGATATGGCTTAGTTTTAGTTGCGCGTTTTTCGTGCTTGCAATAGGTTTCTAGGTGTTATTATTCTAAGTTATAACTTATATAAATAAAGGCGATTATAAACCGAAACCATTTTGACTTTTATTTAATAAAAGGTTGCATTACTTTTAAGAACATAAATAAAAATAATAAATATAAATAATAATTCTATGGGGACAAACAGGAATAAAAAAGTTTGATCTGTCCCCCTAATACCGATAGGGGGACAGATCAAACATTAAGGAGGTGAATAAAGTTCGAACTGTCCCCTCATCGGTGACAGGGGGACAGATCAAACTTTTTTGTCCATTCTGTCACCCCATGGGGACAGAGCAGGGGGACAGATCGGAATATTTCAAAAAAAAAATAGCCCCTTGGCGAGTTTCTTGCCGGTTCTTCTCGCTACAAGGTCTCTGCCGTAGGATTTGCGAACCGATGGCGTAGCTTCATTGACGTTCATAAGTGTTGTTAAACAAACCTAAATTGAATAAACGATATTGAATTAAATTGAACAAAGCAGCAAAAATCTATCAAAATATAAGGAAATCAAATGACAGTTGAAACCCAGTTGCATTTGCTAGCTGCATTTGCGTGTTCGTTCGTCATTTTCAAATATGAGGGAGACAAAACCACCATAAAATCCTTACTTATATTATAAATGCGTCTCTGTCTGTCTGTGTGTTACACAATCACACCTAAACTACTGAACCGATTTGAATGAATTTTGGTACAGAGATAGGCTAGAGCCTGAGAAAGGACATAGGCTACTTTTTATTCCTGAAAAATATCACGTTCCCGCGGGATAACGTCGTGTAGTACACGCGGGCGAAGCCGCGGGCGGAAGGCTAGTTATTACATAAATGGAAGGGCTTTGTCTCCCCCGTTCAGGGGAGCTACGGCCACTAGCAATATACCTTTAGTCTTCCCTAGGGGAGACACCGAGGGAGACACGGCCCCGAAGGGATAATTTGTGGGTGAAGCCCCGGCATTAGACGACGACATTTGTAAGCTCTATCAAAATTTGATTTTTTATCCCTGTGCATCACACTTGAAATTTATTTTTAAAATGTAACAAAAAAAGTACGCGTGTGAAAAGTATGCAAACGTATATTTGTCACTAATAGTAGAAATGTTATCGATACATCAATTTGCATACTGAAAAAAAAAATGATTGTTTTAGAGCCGAATATATAACAATTTCAAAAACTTATTCTCGAATTTGCACTCGCCCGAATATTTTTTTCAGTATGCAAATTGTTGTATCGATAACGTTTCTAGTATATGTGAAAATATACGTTTGCATACTTTTCACACGCGTACCTACTTTTTTGTTAATTTTAAAATTAAATTTCAAGTGTGAATGTGATGCACAGGGATAAAAAAAATCTAATTTTGATAGTGCTTACATAAGTCGTCGTCTAAAACGTTCTTGCAAATTTGCATGCTGTAAAAAAATTATACACCTCCAACTGTCGTCTCCGCCCGGTCTATACCGGACCGGGACCTTAGCCACGTTATAGATTCCGTTCTATAACTTTGGAAACATTATCCATCTTGGCCTAACCGCGAATTGAGCCAACTGCGAATTGGACAAACTGCGCCTAAAGGGTGGCACTGTATATTCTAGTTCTAGATTTTGACAGCCGCCATGTTATGTGGCGCGTACTATAAGTAGTGTAGTATGGTGGAATCTTAAAATAAACAAGTTTGCTAAATAATGACTTTTAATTAGTTCTGCTTAGTCACCGATATAATTCAATAACAAGGAATGCATAATAGCTCACAAGCCACCCCTTAATCTAAGTACGAGATGTAATGTAGATTCTTTCTGAATGTTGTAGTCTGACAGGGTGCGGCCATCTTCCAACTGTTTGCCGGCAAAGATAAGTCTCTGTTGGTCTGGAGGAATACCCTCTTTGTCCTGAATTTTGGCCTTTACGTTTTCGATTGTGTCAGATGGCTCCACTTCCAATGTGATGGTCTTGCCGGTCAGGGTCTTGACGAAAATTTGCATACCTCCTCGGAGACGAAGGACCAAGTGGAGTGTGGACTCTTTCTGTATGTTGTAGTCTGACAAGGTGCGGCCGTCTTCCAACTGTTTGCCGGCAAAAATAAGTCTCTGCTGGTCTGGGGGAATACCCTCTTTGTCCTGAATTTTGGCCTTTACGTTTTCGATCGTGTCAGACGGCTCCACTTCTAATGTGATGGTCTTGCCCGTCAGGGTTTTAACAAAAATTTGCATACCTCCTCGGAGTCGAAGGACCAAGTGGAGTGTGGACTCCTTCTGGATGTTATAGTCTGACAAAGTGCGGCCATCTTCCAACTGTTTGCCGGCAAAGATAAGTCTCTGCTGGTCTGGGGGAATACCCTCTTTGTCCTGAATTTTGGCCTTTACGTTTTCGATCGTGTCAGACGGCTCCACTTCTAATGTGATGGTCTTGCCCGTCAGGGTTTTAACAAAAATTTGCATACCTCCTCGGAGTCGAAGGACCAAGTGGAGTGTGGACTCCTTCTGGATGTTATAGTCTGACAAAGTGCGGCCATCTTCCAACTGTTTGCCGGCAAAGATAAGTCTCTGCTGGTCTGGGGGAATACCCTCTTTGTCCTGAATTTTGGCCTTTACGTTTTCGATTGTGTCAGATGGCTCTACTTCCAATGTGATGGTCTTGCCCGTCAGGGTCTTGACGAAAATTTGCATTCCTCCTCGGAGACGAAGGACCAAGTGGAGTGTGGACTCCTTCTGGATGTTATAGTCTGACAAAGTGCGGCCATCTTCCAACTGTTTGCCGGCAAAGATAAGTCTCTGCTGGTCTGGAGGAATACCCTCTTTGTCCTGAATTTTGGCCTTTACGTTTTCGATTGTGTCAGATGGCTCCACTTCCAATGTGATGGTCTTGCCGGTCAGGGTCTTGACAAAAATTTGCATACCTCCTCGGAGACGAAGGACCAAGTGAAGTGTGGACTCCTTCTGGATGTTATAGTCTGACAAAGTGCGGCCATCTTCCAACTGTTTGCCGGCAAAGATAAGTCTCTGCTGGTCTGGAGGAATACCCTCTTTGTCCTGAATTTTGGCCTTTACGTTTTCGATTGTGTCAGATGGCTCCACTTCCAATGTGATGGTCTTGCCCGTCAGGGTCTTGACGAAAATTTGCATTCCTCCTCGGAGACGAAGGACCAAGTGAAGTGTGGACTCCTTCTGGATGTTATAGTCTGACAAAGTGCGGCCATCTTCCAACTGTTTGCCGGCAAAGATAAGTCTCTGCTGGTCTGGGGGAATACCCTCTTTGTCCTGAATTTTGGCCTTTACGTTTTCGATCGTGTCAGACGGCTCCACTTCTAATGTGATGGTCTTGCCGGTCAGGGTCTTGACGAAAATTTGCATTCCTCCTCGGAGACGAAGGACCAAGTGGAGTGTGGACTCCTTCTGAATGTTGTAGTCTGACAAGGTGCGACCATCTTCCAACTGTTTGCCGGCAAAAATAAGTCTCTGCTGGTCTGGGGGAATACCCTCTTTGTCCTGAATTTTGGCCTTTACGTTTTCAATTGTGTCAGACGGCTCCACTTCTAATGTGATGGTCTTGCCGGTCAGGGTTTTGACGAAAATTTGCATTCCTCCTCGGAGACGAAGGACCAAGTGGAGTGTGGACTCCTTCTGAATGTTGTAGTCTGACAAGGTGCGGCCGTCTTCCAACTGTTTGCCGGCAAAAATAAGTCTCTGCTGGTCTGGGGGAATACCCTCTTTGTCCTGAATTTTGGCCTTTACGTTTTCGATTGTGTCAGATGGCTCTACTTCCAATGTGATGGTCTTGCCCGTCAGGGTCTTGACGAAAATTTGCATTCCTCCTCGGAGACGAAGGACCAAGTGGAGTGTGGACTCCTTCTGGATGTTATAGTCTGACAAAGTGCGGCCATCTTCCAACTGTTTGCCGGCAAAGATAAGTCTCTGCTGGTCTGGGGGAATACCCTCTTTGTCCTGAATTTTGGCCTTTACGTTTTCGATCGTGTCAGACGGCTCCACTTCTAATGTGATGGTCTTGCCCGTCAGGGTTTTAACAAAAATTTGCATACCTCCTCGGAGTCGAAGGACCAAGTGGAGTGTGGACTCCTTCTGGATGTTATAGTCTGACAAAGTGCGGCCATCTTCCAACTGTTTGCCGGCAAAGATAAGTCTCTGCTGGTCTGGGGGAATACCCTCTTTGTCCTGAATTTTGGCCTTTACGTTTTCGATCGTGTCAGACGGCTCCACTTCTAATGTGATGGTCTTGCCCGTCAGGGTTTTAACAAAAATTTGCATACCTCCTCGGAGTCGAAGGACCAAGTGGAGTGTGGACTCCTTCTGGATGTTATAGTCTGACAAAGTGCGGCCATCTTCCAACTGTTTGCCGGCAAAGATAAGTCTCTGCTGGTCTGGGGGAATACCCTCTTTGTCCTGAATTTTGGCCTTTACGTTTTCGATTGTGTCAGATGGCTCTACTTCCAATGTGATGGTCTTGCCCGTCAGGGTCTTGACGAAAATTTGCATTCCTCCTCGGAGACGAAGGACCAAGTGGAGTGTGGACTCCTTCTGGATGTTATAGTCTGACAAAGTGCGGCCATCTTCCAACTGTTTGCCGGCAAAGATAAGTCTCTGCTGGTCTGGAGGAATACCCTCTTTGTCCTGAATTTTGGCCTTTACGTTTTCGATTGTGTCAGATGGCTCCACTTCCAATGTGATGGTCTTGCCGGTCAGGGTCTTGACAAAAATTTGCATACCTCCTCGGAGACGAAGGACCAAGTGAAGTGTGGACTCCTTCTGGATGTTATAGTCTGACAAAGTGCGGCCATCTTCCAACTGTTTGCCGGCAAAGATAAGTCTCTGCTGGTCTGGAGGAATACCCTCTTTGTCCTGAATTTTGGCCTTTACGTTTTCGATTGTGTCAGATGGCTCCACTTCCAATGTGATGGTCTTGCCCGTCAGGGTCTTGACGAAAATTTGCATTCCTCCTCGGAGACGAAGGACCAAGTGAAGTGTGGACTCCTTCTGGATGTTATAGTCTGACAAAGTGCGGCCATCTTCCAACTGTTTGCCGGCAAAGATAAGTCTCTGCTGGTCTGGGGGAATACCCTCTTTGTCCTGAATTTTGGCCTTTACGTTTTCGATCGTGTCAGACGGCTCCACTTCTAATGTGATGGTCTTGCCGGTCAGGGTCTTGACGAAAATTTGCATTCCTCCTCGGAGACGAAGGACCAAGTGGAGTGTGGACTCCTTCTGAATGTTGTAGTCTGACAAGGTGCGACCATCTTCCAACTGTTTGCCGGCAAAAATAAGTCTCTGCTGGTCTGGGGGAATACCCTCTTTGTCCTGAATTTTGGCCTTTACGTTTTCAATTGTGTCAGACGGCTCCACTTCTAATGTGATGGTCTTGCCGGTCAGGGTTTTGACGAAAATTTGCATTCCTCCTCGGAGACGAAGGACCAAGTGGAGTGTGGACTCCTTCTGAATGTTGTAGTCTGACAAGGTGCGGCCGTCTTCCAACTGTTTGCCGGCAAAAATAAGTCTCTGCTGGTCTGGGGGAATACCCTCTTTGTCCTGAATTTTGGCCTTTACGTTTTCTATTGTGTCAGATGGCTCTACTTCCAATGTGATGGTCTTGCCCGTCAGGGTCTTGACGAAAATTTGCATTCCTCCTCGGAGACGAAGGACCAAGTGGAGTGTGGACTCCTTCTGGATGTTATAGTCTGACAAAGTGCGGCCATCTTCCAACTGTTTGCCGGCAAAGATAAGTCTCTGCTGGTCTGGAGGAATACCCTCTTTGTCCTGAATTTTGGCCTTTACGTTTTCGATCGTGTCAGATGGCTCAACTTCTAGTGTGATGGTCTTGCCGGTCAGAGTCTTAACAAAAATTTGCATACCTCCTCGGAGACGAAGGACCAAGTGAAGTGTGGACTCCTTCTGGATGTTATAGTCTGACAAAGTGCGGCCATCTTCCAACTGTTTGCCGGCAAAGATAAGTCTCTGCTGGTCTGGAGGAATACCCTCTTTGTCCTGAATTTTGGCCTTTACGTTTTCGATTGTGTCAGATGGCTCCACTTCCAATGTGATGGTCTTGCCCGTCAGGGTCTTGACGAAAATTTGCATTCCTCCTCGGAGACGAAGGACCAAGTGAAGTGTGGACTCCTTCTGGATGTTATAGTCTGACAAAGTGCGGCCATCTTCCAACTGTTTGCCGGCAAAGATAAGTCTCTGCTGGTCTGGAGGAATACCCTCTTTGTCCTGAATTTTGGCCTTTACGTTTTCGATTGTGTCAGATGGCTCCACTTCCAATGTGATGGTCTTGCCGGTCAGGGTCTTGACGAAAATTTGCATACCTCCTCGGAGACGAAGGACCAAGTGAAGTGTGGACTCCTTCTGGATGTTATAGTCTGACAAAGTGCGGCCATCTTCCAACTGTTTGCCGGCAAAGATAAGTCTCTGCTGGTCTGGAGGAATACCCTCTTTGTCCTGAATTTTGGCCTTTACGTTTTCGATTGTGTCAGATGGCTCCACTTCCAATGTGATGGTCTTGCCCGTCAGGGTCTTGACGAAAATTTGCATTCCTCCTCGGAGACGAAGGACCAAGTGAAGTGTGGACTCCTTCTGGATGTTATAGTCTGACAAAGTGCGGCCATCTTCCAACTGTTTGCCGGCAAAGATAAGTCTCTGCTGGTCTGGAGGAATACCCTCTTTGTCCTGAATTTTGGCCTTTACGTTTTCGATCGTGTCAGACGGCTCCACTTCTAATGTGATGGTCTTGCCGGTCAGGGTCTTGACGAAAATTTGCATACCTCCTCGGAGACGAAGGACCAAGTGGAGTGTGGACTCCTTCTGAATGTTGTAGTCTGACAAGGTGCGGCCGTCTTCCAATTGTTTGCCGGCAAAGATAAGTCTCTGCTGGTCTGGAGGAATACCCTCTTTGTCCTGAATTTTGGCCTTTACATTTTCGATTGTGTCAGACGGCTCCACTTCCAAAGTGATTGTCTTGCCAGTCAGTGTCTTCACAAAGATCTGCATCTTGACCTGTAACAAAAGAAAAATATGTTTGAGATTCGAGATTTTTCAATTTACATGTTTTTTTTATTCAGTTAAGTCTTTCCTTACAATGACTTACATAATCGGTAAACCAAACTAAATTTCATGAAAATATATTAGCAAATAAATTGGGGAATACTAAATTAATTTCACTCGCGACCCGTGGGTGCACGGTGAATTCCTTTTTACCCATGCACCCACTGCATTTTGGCAGAAATCAAAGTTTTAAAATATGTCGATACATCGTATCGATACAGTTTTATTTTATGAGAAATATACGTGATCATAAGATCACGTATATTCGTCGGATGGTACGTCGAAATTAATAGGTACTAACTTATGTATAATGCAATGTTATACTAAGTAGGAACATATTATGAAAAAAAAAACCCGTTCCCGCGGGATAACGTCGTGCAGTCCACGCGGGCAAAGCCGCGGGCGGAAGGCTAGTTTCTCATAAAATAAAACTATATCGATACGTTGATTTTTGCCAAAATGCAGTGGGTGTGCATGGGTAAAAAGTCAACAACAATCGATAGTCCAAAACTATCGAAACTATCGATAGTTTTGGACAATCGATTGTTACCTTTATTTCAATTATTATTATTATTAAGATTGAGATTAAGATTAAGATGATTATCCAAGCGTACTCGGATGATGGCCTGTTACTTGTAAGAGGCAAAGTTCTAAGCGTGGTCAGAGATATAATGAGAAGTGGAATTATGACAACACTGAGATGGTGCAGGGACAAGGGATTGAACCTCAACCCTAGTAAAACCAAACTGATGTTGTTCACTAACAAGAGAAAGATCGATAGCATGATCCCAATTAACATTGAGAATGTAGAACTCGAGACAGTAAAGGAGTTTAAATACCTAGGGATAGTCATAGACAGTACCCTAAGTTATAGGACACACATAAAAGAAACCAGTAAAAAGGCAATGACAGCTCTCATGCAGTGCAGAAGAGCCGTTGGCAGGAACTAGGGCATGAAACCCGAAGTGGTCCAATGGATCTATAGGGCAATCATTCTACCGAGAATCCTTCACGGAGCACTAGCATGGTGGCATAAGGCAAAACTAGAATACAACAGAAAAGAACTCAGGTACAAAGACTAGCTAGCGTCATGGTATCGGGAGCCATGAGAACAACTCCCACGGCCGCCTTAGAAATGATACTAGGCCTTAGTCCAATAGATCTTGAAATCGAAAAGAGAGCTACAGAACAATGGTTTAAGCTGAAAAGCACTAACCTGTGGATAGGAAGGCACAATGATCAAGGTCACGCTGAAATAGGAAAAAAGTACGAAGAAAACCTTTCCATGATACTGGTTAACAATGACCTAATAAAAAAGATTATCTTCGACAAAAAGTACAGAATAAGCATCAGATCCAGAGAAGACTGGAAACTAGAACATGACAATCTGGATAGCACTGCAGTATGCTACACAGATGGGTCAAGAAAGGAATCAACTGGACTATCGGGAGCTGGGGTATACATAGCTAAACCCAACACTATAAGAACTACTTTTAATCTGGGCAAATACGCCAGCGTGTTCCAGGCGGAAATATTCGCGATACTGGAGTGTGCGAACATGATTAAAAGTGAGATAGGCAATTATAACGTGGGAAAAATAATAATATATAGCGACAGTCAAGCTGCCATCAAGGCCCTTGACAAAGCGGAGACTACCTCAGCCCTGGTGAAAGAATGCAAACAAAGCATTCAGGCACTTGCCAACTTGGTTGAGGTAGAAGTTGCCTGGGTACCCGGACACGAAGGTAACGTAGGCAATGAGGAAGCCGATGAATTAGCCAGGGGAGGAACTGATGAACCCTTCATTGGCCCTGAACCAAGACTACCAATCGCATATAGAACATTATCGGGATCAGAACAATCAAAGAAACCAACCAAAAATGGATGAGAAGAAAGGACTGCAGACAGTCTAAGATCTTTATCAAATCGGTTGACAAGAAGAAAACTAGAGAACTTCTGAAACAGAGTAGGAGAACTATAAGAACGATTGTAGGTGTACTTACTGGGCACTGCCCACTAAACAGACACCTATCAGTGATCAAACGGACAGAAGACCCGATCTGTCCGCAATGCAAAGAAAGAGAAGAAACAAGCTACCACTTCATGGCAGAGTGCCCGATGTACGCATCACTGCGCTGGGAGCTCTTTGGAACGGACAAGCTTAAGGAAGAGGATCTAAAGAAGTTAACGATAAGTCAACTCAACAGGTACTGTAAGCGCACAGGTAGGTTCGAGGGTCCGACGCCGGTGGGGTAAATGATAACCCGCCTCCACCCTGATTTTTCAGCTTTTAGGGGACTTGGGGAACTGGGTGAAATGGTCCCGACCTAGGTGACTGATCACCCGTCCGGCTTCGCTGGCGTCCCCCCTATAAATAATAATAATTATTTCAATAGTATTGATTGCATTTACACTGGCAGATAGATGGGTAGAACCGATACTATTGAATTAAAGGTCACTATCGATTGTACAAAACTATCGATAGTATCGATAGTTTATTAATATTGAAAAGCAATATAGTATTGCTTTTCAATATTAATAAACTATAGTATAGATACTATAGATACTATCGATAGTTTATTTGCCGTCAGGGATCGATACTATCGATAGTATTGCTGCTTACCGATAGTATTGCATTAAAAGAGAGATCGATACTATCGATAGTATCGATACTATCAATAGGCCTATCGATAGTTTGGCATTTTTCGATTAAAACTATCGATAGTAAAACTATCGATAGTTCGGCAACACTACCTTTAATTTGTAGTAGTATGTCTCTACATTTTTAACATTAAAGTCGTCACTAAACAAGAGGCCCAATTTGACACATGCCAAAGCGACGTAATTAGTCATGTAACCATACGAGTCTGTGATCGATACTTGCGTCAAATCAATTCCAGTTTATGAGGATCGATTAAACTAGCATCTGAAGAAGTAAATGAACAAGTACCTAGTAGAAAATAGCAAAGAAATAGTCGGACATGACTATACAAATATCATTTCCGAATACCAAGTTATACAAAAGTTGCACAGGGCGTATCCTCTGAACAGCCCCTGTATCGGCAAAAAATATGGTTATGGACATGGGCTTCATTGACATTTAAAGCCCATATTATGCCTATATAAGGACAAAGTATGGGCTTCAAGTGTCAAATGAAGCCCATGTCCATATCCTTATTTTTCAGCTGGTAGACCCTTAGGAGGTGAGGTGGGAGGTGTTTTTAGGCTGAATGAACGAATCCTTTGCCATAATATGCTAAAAAGAGGATGTGTTACGGTTACAGCGCCATCTAGTGCATCGAAAATTACTGTAGGAAACTCTCCTATTTAAGTACTTAGATAATTTTCAAGTCCGTTTCAAAATATTTTACTTTAAATTTTAATATTGTGCGTAGGTATTTTAACTACAGATAAGTTTTAATTTGACAATAGTAAAATTACTGAGATCATTAGTTAAAAAGTTGCTAGGTAGTACAATATAATATACATCAAGCTTCTTATTTTAATTTTTAGTTTTTTGCATTCACAATGCAATTTTTATTACAGAAAAATGGAAAATGAAGTATTTAGAAAAAATCGACCCGTCTCACAACTAGGGTAAAACGGCCTTGTATCGGCCACGTCCTGGTATCGGCCGCTTCCTAGGAATTTGATCAAAAACTATTAAATATACGATCCACTTACACAAATTCTGCTCTATAATGAACATTATATTGTTGTCTTTAAATGAATTAAATGAGGCGGCGATCAAAGTTCATTTGACAGTTCAGTAGCATTGGATCTTGTAACCTGCGCAGTCGTGTCGAAATTTACGCCATTTTCTAGTCAAAATTGACGAGTTCGAGTTTACGGGGGAAAGGGTTTGCAACTTATCTAGGAGGTTTAAATCGTTGATTCTTGCTTGTGAAGGTTAAAGAGATTATAATGCAACATTATTGATTAATATTTTTGTGCTTTTTTTTGAATTTTAATAAAAAATCGAATGGCCGGATTTAGAGTTGATTATTTCATAAAAAAGCCTGATATCGGCCGTTAAAAATGGTGATGGCCGATACAAGGCGAGTCAAAATCCTGATATCGGCCACTAAACATTAAGTCATGGACGATACAAATGTTACTTCATACAAATCTAGGTACACTAGATTAGATAATTAATTTAGGAAATTATAAGACTATTGTGTTGATAATTGGTCAATAGTATTTGTTTTATAGACTTTCCTTTAAGACATATTAAAGTTTGTAAAATAATCTAAAATCTCTAAAAAAAAAGGTAAGAATATCTTTATGCAAGAAAAAAACAAAAAAATATTTTTTTTTAGAAATTTATTCTAAACACATTAATTTGCCTAACCCTTAAGTTTGAATTGCAAAAAAAAATTCAGGATATATGTTTGTTTTTTTATATATCTCTATATATATCTTTGTATATCTTTATCTTTCTTTATTAATTCGAAGTATATTTGTATTGCTCATAATGTTAGCCTAGGCCGATACAAGGCAAACAGGTGGGCGATTTTTGGGCGCAAGTGGCCGATATTAGGGAAATTGGGTGTGTGCAAAGAAAAACATCAATATAAAAAAATGTTATCCAAATTTCAAATATTTTATTAGTTCATAGGAAAGTCAAATAATAACAGTTTATTAAAAAATATCTCCTAGAAAGCTAGGCTAATAAATATGAGAATAGGAAGCAAATCAATGTGAAAAATTGTTGACGTGGCCGATACAAGGTGGTTTTACCCTAGCTCCGATGGGGCCCGGAAAGCGAAAGGTCGTGGGTTCGAGTCCCATCGGAGCTAGTTGTGAGACGGGTCGATTTTTTCTAAATACTTCATTTTCCATTTTTCTACATCAAGCTTGTTAATTCATTATTCTTATTTATTATTTCGATAAAATTAAAAACAAGCTTAACAACATGAAATTGAACTTAAATCTTATTGTTAAAAAATAAAATTACCATCAGAGAATTCTATCATTGGATTCATCAGTCTCATGATAGAAATCTGTACTTATAAAGAAGTTAAGTACGAAAATATTACATTAAAATAACATTTACTGACTAATACCTACTACGCATCTGGCTAACACTTTTACTATCGCTTTGAGCGTAAACATAATAGATCACATAAAGACCGAGAAAATAATTTATTCTTTTACAATTAAATGGAATGAAGCTGCAGAAATTAAGTTAAAAAAAATGGCTACACAGTTAGGTACACACTAAGATTAAAAAAAAACTGGTTTTGGGATGTTTTGTAAGTATTTGAATCTGCATGTTACTTTATAGTAAACATGAAAAGAACACTCGCAATGCAATAAATTTCATCTTAGTTCTTGAATCCCAAAAAAATATTATTCATCGATACTAATATTATAAAGAGGAAAGATTTTTTGTTTGTTTGTTTGCATCGAATAGGCTCCGAAACTACTGGACAGAATTAGAAAATTCTTTGACCATTAGAAAACTACATAGTTATATGTATTTAAACATTTTAACTAAGTAACTCATTATGTCATTGTCATTGTCTTCTTGTCATTGTATTTCTTTCGTTGTGTGCAATAAAGCTTTTTTTATTTATTTTATTTATTTATGATTTATTTTATTTTGTGAATTTTGGAAAGCGTTACATTCTAGGTTCATTCCCATCTGTCGAAACAGGCCTCTTATTTTGGACTATAATTACATTTCATTTCGGTCTTGCATGGCCTCCTAATTTTAACATACAAGTTGAACAAGACGCCACTGCACTCTGACCTAAAAAAAATATAATATAAGTACCTACCTATATTGCAATGGTTTTCTAATTAACATAATATTTGTTGGTCAGTTTTTATATTTTATTTGCATATAAGTGTATGCATAAGAGATATTATTTTAATTTTATTTATTATTTATAATATTTGTTGCAATACCAATGCAATATCTAAGTAAGTACCAAAATGATAATAAGTATATAGACACAATATCTGGATATATTCTATGCAAAATATTTCATCATATTATTCAAAAGCAAGAATCATTAGGAAATTCATTATAGGTTCGGTAATGACTCATTTTGTTATATTCCCATGAATAACTTGTCCATCTCAAATCTGTGTCATGGCTCATAATAAAGAATGAAACTGGTGTTTGCTTTTTAAAATCTAGGTCAACGAATAATAAGTAATGCAGAATTAATAAACCGAAATACGCAAACAAGTTGTAGGTTGGTAGGTAAGTACCTATTACTCCGTCAATCAAGCAAGACACATGACACCAGTGTTAGCTCAACCAAGTAGTACATGTAATAAGCTTAAATCTTTCTTTCTTATTCCATTATCCAAATTATCAAAAAATATTTTCAATTAGGTTAGGTACATTTACATACCATACTATCATCATTACTTTTGAAATATTTTCTGACCTAAATAGGTACTTACTACAACAACAAAGACGACACTGACAAATAAATGTAGGTACTTACCTACCTACTAATGATAAATAGGGAACCACTCCGACCCGACTGCCCTCCAACAAAACAACTAAAATTACAAATACCCAAACCCAATAGGTAGCTAACTTTCTAACTAAGAAAACATAATGATTTTATTTAAGTACTTAATAAATCTGTTATTTTATGGACTTGACTTGACACACCCCGTTCTATCTATTGCGACGCGTTTGAATGAATCACAAATGGCGACCATTTAACTTTTAGCTCGAAAGGTGGGTTATTGCAATGCGTAGATAACATTACATCAGTTATTCAGTTCAGTTTTACCAAAATCAATGAAGTTCAATGGACAAACTTACCAATCACACACTAAAATTTAGTCTGCGCAATAACACAACCAATCTTTAAATTATCAATTAATAAAACAATTCTGAAAAGTCACACTTTGTCACGATCACAAAGACAGTTCCGTTTTCAACAGCTTCTTCTTTTGAATAAATTTCACAATCAAGCGTCATTCCGCTTTTATAGACGAGTATTGTCAGGGTTAACAGAATAATCTCTATAAAACTCCCCATTGGGTAATGGGTAGTGTTAGTGTCCGACCGAAGGTCTATTTTTGGCCGAAGCCGAAGCCGAAGCCGATTAATCGGCAATCGCCACAACCTTCGGCAGAAGCCGAAGCCGAAGCCGAAGGTTTATAATCTCTCAGTAATTAATTTTGTTCAATATTGTCTATAAGCTACAATTAATATTTAAATTTTTCAAAACTTCAATATTGAAGGTTTATATTGACTGTCTCATATAGAAGTTGATTTAGAGATGGTAATAAAGTTAGTTTGTGGTTTTGTGATTTATTTGTAAAAAATAATCATTTATTATTAAGTAACTAGCTTTCCACCCGCGGCTTCGCCGCGTGGAATACACGACATTATCCGCGGGAATGTGATATTTAATCGGATATAAAGTAACCTATGTTCCTTTCCAGGCTACAAAGTATCTATGTCATAAATTTCGGCCAAATCCATCCAGCCGTTTTGGCGTGATTCAGTAACAAACATACAAACATCCAAACATCTAAACTTTTACATTTATAATATTATAGTAGGAAATAGGAGATTTCAGCCAAATCCATCCAGCCGTTTTAGCGTGATTCAGTAACAAACATACAAACATCCAAACATCTAAACTTTTACATTTATAATATTAGTAGGATTCACAAATTACAAAGACCAATCAATCAGTCTTTGTTTTACTAGACTTCTTAATAAATAATTAAATGTTGGTCAATGGGCGATTTTCTGAAAGCTCAGTCACTAGATGGCGCTGTCCCACCTATGCAGTTAGAAGGAACGGAACGTTATAAATTTTACTTTGACACGACTTTTTTACGTAAAACGGAACGTCAGACAGATGTTATTTATTTACCAAAATCTTTAAATTTACCTATTTCGTTTCTGTTCCTCACAGTAGTACTTATTTAATATATTATTAGTTTCCTTTGGGTTTTTAAAAAGTAATGAGCGATTTTCTGAGGCCATTTAAAAAAAAAAGCTTCAATTGCTTCACTAGATGGCGTTGAATAAGTATGTACATGTCTATGTATATTTTGGTATGAAACATTTTTAAATTAATTACTTTTTAAAAACCCAAAGGAAACTAATAATATATTAAATAAGTACTACTGTGAGGAACAGAAACGAAATAGGTAAATTTAAAGATTTAGGTAAATAAATAACATCTGTCTGACGTTCCGTTTTACGTAAAAAAGTCGCGTCAAAGTAAAATTTATAACGTTCCGTTCCTTCTAACTGCATAGGTGGGACAGCGCCATCTAGTGACTGAGCTTTCAGAAAATCGCCCATTAATTTAAATATGTTTCATACCAAAATATACCATAGACATGTACATACTTATTCAAAGCCATCTAGTGAAGCAATTGGAAGCTTTTTTTTTTTTTAAATGGCCTCTCAGAAAATCGCTCATTAAATGCACAGTTTAAGAAAATATTAGAAAGTTCAAAATAAATGTAACAATAGAACTAATGAGGTAATGACAGCTTTGCAAACAACAAGTTATAAGATTATAAGAATAATATAATATTCTATTTTACTAAGCATATTTGTACTTAACTTTGCAAACATGACCGGTCCGTCGCTCTCTCACTCAGTCTTTCATAACAGTTCGTTCAATCTCGACGGTTGCTCGGACCTTCGGCGAAACCTTCGGCTTCGGCCCAAAACCCGGCCGGGTTTCGCCGAAGATGGTTTTTTTGGCCGAAGGTGGCCGATGCCGAAGCCGAAGCCGAAGCTTCGGTCGGACACCAGTAATGGGTAGTAAGTAAGCATGGTGGTATGGTGTTAGTAGTTTTTTTTACCCTATGGTATGAGCATCTCTCAAATTTTTTGCCACTGACCTAAGCAGCGTTGTCCCATGACTTTGTGAGTGATTAATTAACATAATTAATGGTAAGAGCAGATACTGTTTTGTTTAAGATCATGTTTATTAATAAATTTAACATAAAACGTTAAAATATTACATTTAAACCAAGTATCTAATAAAAAAAACAGAATATCGATTTGTATGAAAACTTCTATGTCCCATTGTCATTTGTCATATTTGAAATTCAAATATTTCGATAAAGTCCCAAGAGTTTATACGGAAATCTTAATTTTAAACCTTACTTTAGGTATT
The DNA here is from genome assembly GCA_949710035.1 of Crambus lathoniellus. Classification (NCBI taxonomy): domain Eukaryota; kingdom Metazoa; phylum Arthropoda; class Insecta; order Lepidoptera; family Crambidae; genus Crambus; species Crambus lathoniellus. The sequence goes on from OX453309.1 coordinate 12,730,051, forward strand.
AAACGGTTCATTTTTATTGTGTTATTAAATATCTGATAAGACTTTTGATAATCGCGTTTATATATCAGTGTTGAAATCGGGTCGGGCATGCATAGGTTTTTTTCGTAAACTACGTGTTCTATTGCCAGTGCCACTAGCATGATACATTTTAATATTCTATTTCAGTTAACTGGTACAGTCACGAGCACGAGCAATAATATGTAAACAACATAGAACTTGGTCACATTGAAGCGTTCCGAAACAAAGCTATTTGTGCTACAAAAGTAATATGACAAAGTCCTAAGTTGTTCACATGTTGGTGCTCGTTAAAACTGTACACAAATGCCATTAGCTTTTTCAGTTACCAATTATGGGGACATTTGAAACAACTGGCAACAATTTCTACTGTTATTGACTGTTTGTCAGATCCGAATACAGTCGAGGAGAACCGAAATAAACCGAGTTGTGTTGTGTGTGTGTGTGACTTGTGTTATTGATCTCTCGCTCTTTGTTTGTTGAACAACAATTTTCTAGAACGCACTCAATTTTTATGCGTCATCATCACATCACATCAATCCACTCCACCACTGCTCGTTTTGCTTATTCTCTGAATTTCTTTGTGACGTGTATGACGTGTTGTTTATATTATCTAGGACTAGGAATCGTTTTAGCTGGAATTTTCGTGAAAATGCAAATAGAAACAATGTCTTTGTTTTGTTTGTACATATGTACTTTAACATAGGTACTTACCTACTTACTACTAATAGATAATCTTAAATGCGAAAGTTTGTGAGAACATTACCTACCCTTTCACGCAAAAACTACTTACTAAACGGATTAGTCCAGTTTAGATATTTTCCCCCTTATTACAAAACGTGGACTAATGTTAGACCTGGTTTAAAATTCATGCTAATTCTATCTTTCATTTGGCAAATGAAAGTGACAGCACCAGTTTAGTACCTACCAGTTTTAAACCAGGACTATTTTAGTCCACGTTTTGTAATAAGGGGGTTTGAGTTTAGCCCATTGAGTCAAGCAAGGCTGATTTACATTGATCCAGTAGGTAGCTCGAATCTCGATCCAGTGTTACTGGATTGGCACTGTATCAATGTAAACATGTTTAGATCCAGTACAGCGTCCAGTAAAACATGTTTACATTGATCCCGTGCCAATCCAGCGCCGCAATCCAGTGACACTGGATCTTCGATCATCACTGGATCGATCTACTGGATCAAAGCCAGATTTATATTGATCCAGTAGCTCGATCCAGTGTCGGCACTGGATTGGCACTGGAACAATTTAAACACGTTTCAATCCAGTAGGTACAGCGTCCAGTAAAACATGTTTACATTGATCCAGTGCCAATCCAGCGCCGCAATCCAGTGACACTGGAATCTGGATCAATGTAAATCTGGCTTTAGGTATACTTAATAATATTTTAACTCAATCCCCCTTATTCCGAAACGTGGTGGACTAAAGTTAGACTTGGTGCATGTTTTTCATTGATGTTTTTCATGTTTTTGGACATTGTACCTAGATCAAAATAAATCTTAAAGATGGGTAGGTAGCTAGGTAGGTATCATACTCATTTTAGCAAAAACTGGTCGCTATCTTCAAAACACCGCTCAATTAATCTTCTCTTTCTTCAAAAAGTTGCCGAACTATCGATAGTTTTACTATCGATAGTTTTAATCGAAAAATGCCAAACTATCGATAGGCCTATCGATAGTATCGATCTCTCTTTTAGTGCAATACTATCGGTAAGCAGCAATACTATCGATAGTATCGATCCCTGACGGCGAATAAACTATCGATAGTATTGCTTTTGAATATTAATAAACTATCGATAGTATCGATAGTTTTGTACAGTCGATAGTGACCTTTAATTCAATAGTATCGGTTCTACCAAAGCCATCTTCTATCTCACTCGTTGCACTTGTAACCGCAAGCAGCCGAGAAATAATAGCGGGCCATGGTTCTACCCATCTGCCAGTGTAAACGCAATCAATACTATTGAAATAAAGGTAACAATCGATTGTCCAAAACTATCGATAGTATCGATACTATCGATAGTTTATTAATATTCAAAAGCAATACTATCGATACTATCGATAGTTTATTTGCCGTCAGGGATCGATGCTATCGATACTATCGATAGTATTGCTGCTTACCGATAGTATCGCACTAAATGAGAGATCGATACTATCGATAGAATCGATACTATCGATACTATCGAAAACTATTGATACTATTGTTTTTGCTAAAACTATCGATAGACTATCGATCGGCAACACTACAAAAAACTTTATTGAAAGTACCTACGTACCTAGCAGATTACTGGTAGGTACTTTCAATATTAATATTATATTAGCATATGCACAGGCATATTATGCTAATAAGAAATGAAAATTTTACCGTTTTGCGCTTTTGCTCTATTCTCAGTTAATTAGTTAGGTAGGTAGGTAATGATAAATTATTAGGGTAATGATGACGATCACGACGCCGCCGACGACGGTACCTACGTCGAGTACGTATAGAGTACTCTGTGGGATACAGTATTAAAATAAAACAGGGAAGCGAACTACGCATGTATAGTTATGTAAACCTTCGCACGCGCCGATAATGACGATGCGGATGTAGGAATTTTAGTTTATCTTCTTCATTTTGCAGAAAGCAGACAAGGTAGGCGTCAATGAACCGCGGTCTCTTGGCACGATTCACATTCGTTCAAATTCTACGTAAGCAGTTATTTATTATCATAATCATAACCAGTGATCGGATAATCGGATGCATATTTACCTAAACTTGAGGGTTAGCTGTTATGGAATGCACTTTTGTATCTTTTTTTTTTTAAATAATGTCCCATTTTTAGGCTTAAAATAATTTGAAACTTGAGGAAAGAAGATGGTATCAATTTGTGTTTATGAATAAAAATGCAGCATAATTATTATTTATTACTCCTACGACGACCTCCGGATCCGAGTGGAGTAGGTAGGTACGCACCGGTTTTCAAATATGTAGGTAGGTATCGATAACAGCTTTTATTACGTAGGGCATAAAGGCGGTCTCAAGTTCAACATGTATAGACTGATGTGCCACCGTGTGTACACGCTGGCGAATAAGTAGGTGTGGTTGAATGAATGATTATTTTGTTTGTGTGTATCAAATAAAGTCTTTTCTTTCTTTCATTCTTTCTTTCTATAAAAACAAAAGTTTCAGTTCAGTTCACAAAAATCATGAGTTTTTGTAAACATTGGTTTTGACCATTTAATTTTGTTATAACGCTTAGAAAGACGTTGCTAAAAAAAAGAAATTAAATAAAAAAAAGTGAATAGGTAAATATTGATCCAATATGGTAATAATAATAAATAATACCTAAACTTTGCCTTAACAAAACTGTCAGTTTTTCACAAAAATCTAAGTGGTTTAATAACTGCACAACAATATGGAATGAAATAAACAACAATTTTCTATATCTAAGTATATCTTATTGGGTCTTGTCACTTTCTTCCCATGGTCTTGGGCCTCGCTTATTTTCCCAATGATCAATGTCCAACTTTTGAATATCTTCATAAATATTTTCTAGTGTAACCTTTTTCTCCCTGTGTAACCCCATTTTTTCAGCTTCTTCTTTACTCACTCCTTTTACTCGAGAAAATTGGTATCTGAAATACATATTTACCAGTTGCTTTCATCATCATCATCATCATTTCAGCCGTACGACGCCCACTGCTGGGCATAGGCCTCCCCCAAGGATCTCCACAACGATGGGTCCTGCGCTGCCCACATCCAGCTTTAGTCTTATGAATTTAATTTAGGTTTTTGATAAATTTACAATAAGGAAAATTGATTAAAATCAATAGTTATGGAGTCTACTAGGCAACTAATTACTGTTTTGTGGGATATGATGTGGTTGCCATGCTTTCATTAAAGTTATACTTAATACCTTATTTGAGTCCATTCTCTAAGTCCAAAAGATCCCCCTACAACAAATAGAAGAAAAGGAAGACCATATTTGAAGGATCGCTTTCTGCTCACAGCGATACATTTATTACGTAAGGAAATCCAACTACCCTGGATTTTTTCCACGTTTAGAACCATTACTAGGTTAATAAATTGTCACAAATTATTTTGTGATTGAGTTTATCGGGATTATAATATGTTATATCATTATAAATAAATATGAATATGATCTTTTTTCTTCTTTTTTTTACTACAAACTATTTGTGTCACAAATTATATAGACTAGATTTGTGTTCTCGTATCCGACTCGACTTGACTGACATTGACATTACCTGCTCCCACAGAACAATATTCTTCTTCTTTATTTTGTAGTGGCAATCCACTCCTCTTGACAGGGGAATACTTCTGCCAGTTCAGAACAATATTACTCTAGGGATCTGTCAAAGGAAGGAGGGCCATAGCTAGAAACAGCTTGAGACCTATCAGAGGATTAAGTTAAAAAATAGTTGATTTCTAAGCAAAACTCCATGTAATTTCTAATGGTCAATTAAAACTGCTATGACCAAATTAGTCAGGCCCTCAGTTCATCAATTGTCAAAAATTTGCTGTCACCTGTCAAAGTAATTAAGCATTGATTGTTAATAATTTTTAAATCCGAATATAGTAAAGAATTCGTGAAATCTTTTCAGAAGTTTTCAATGGGCGATTTTCTGAAAGCTCAGTCACTAGATGGCGCTGTCCCACCTATGCAGTTAGAAGGAACGGAACGTTATAAATTTTACTTTGACGCGACTTTTTTACGTAAAACCGAACGTCAGACAGATGTTATTTATTTACCTAAATCTTTAAATTTACCTATTTCGTTTCTGTTCCTCACAGTAGTACTTATTTAATATATTATTAGTTTCCTTTGGGTTTTTAAAAAGTAATTAATTTAAATATGTTTCATACCAAAATATACCATAGACATGTACATACTTATTCAACGCCATCTAGTGAAGCAATTGGAAGCTTTTTTTTTTAAATGGCCTCTCAGAAAATCGCTCATTGTCTAGAATATACCGTTACAGATTTATAAAGGTTTAGCTTGGGCTCTCAGTTCATCAATTTGTACAATAATGAATCTTCCAAATTTGCAAGTAAACTAAAGAAATACATAAAAATACTTTGAATTTCTGATTCTTTAACACTTCTGGGAATTTCTAACGTAGAAACAATGGTGCAAACATTAATAGTTTAGTAATAATTGGATTTTTTTTATTTTGACAATTGATGAACTGAGGGCCTGACGTTTTCGGTTCTACTGACTAGGCTTCGCCACATAGATTAATGAAAGTAAGCTTACGTTTTTTTAGGAAATCTTTACTAGAAGTTGACCTAGCATCCGTTTCTCTAAGTACCATACTTTCAGAGATTGAATTTTTTAATTTTTGTGAGAACAAAATTGACAGATGGTGACCATCGATTTTTACTTTTTTTAAGGACGGTATTATTATAACAAAATGTAAAAAAGGCGTCAACTATTTCGACAGTAGATGCCAGAATAATAAACAGTCTAAATAACCGCGGTGAACGTCGCGAGTGCGCATTTTTACACTATGTTATAATAATACCGTCCTTAAAAAAAGTAAAAAATGATGGTCACCATCTGTCACTTTTGTTCTCACAAAAATTAAAAATTCAATCTCTGAAAGTATGGTACTTAGAGAAACTGATGTTAGGTCAACTTCTAGTAAAGATTTCCTTAAAAAACGTAAGCTTACTTTCATTAATCTATGTGGCGAAGCCTAGTCAGTAGAACCGAAAACGTCAGGCCCTCAGTTCATCAATTGTCAAAATAAAAAAAATCCAATTATTACTAAACTATTAACGTTTGCACCATTGTTTCTACGTTAGAAATTCCCAGAAGTGTTAAAGAATCAGAAATTCAAAGTATTTTTATGTATTTCTTTAGTTTACTTGCAAATTTGGAAGATTCATTATTGTACAAATTGATGAACTGAGAGCCCAAGCTAAACCTTTATAAATCTGTAACGGTATATTCTAGACAATTGAAAACTTCTGAAAAGATTTCACGAAATCTTTACTATATTCAGGGGGGTAATTGTCTAACTCAACATCAATCGCGATCGCATTCAGTTTGAAAGATATTGTACGACCATTGCAGCATCAATATAAATAATTTTGACAACTTTCTTCAAAAACAAGTGATGGATGTCAAATCGATGTCAAACTGAAAGCGATTGCGATTGATATTGAGTTAGACAATTACCCCCCTGATTCAAAAATTATTAACCATCAATGCTTAATTACTTTGACAGGTGACAGCAAATTTTTGACAATTGATGAACTGAGGGCCTGACTCATTTGGTCATAGCAGTTTTAATGAGCGATTTTCTGACAGGGCATTTAAAAAAAAAAGCTTCCAATTGCTTCACTAGATGGCGTTGAACGAAGTATGTACATGTCTATGGTATATTTGGTATGAATTATATTTAAATTAATTACTTTTTAAAAACCCAAAGGAAACTAATAATATATTAAATAAGTACTACTGTGAGGAACAGAAACGAAATAGGTAAATTTAAAGATTAAGGTAAATAAATAACATCTGTCTGTCGTTCCGTTTTACGTAAAAAAGTCGCGTCAAAGTAAAATTTATAACGTTCCGTTCCTTCTAACTACATAGGTGGGACAGCGCCATCTAGTGACCGAGCTTTCAGAAAATCGCCCATTGACTATTAGAAATTAAATGGAGTTTTGCTTAGGAATCAACTATTTTTTTACTAAATCCTCTGATAGGTCTCAAGCTGTTTCTAGCTATGGCCCTCCTTCCTTTGACAGATCTCTAGGGAGCTCCTGACACACCGGACCATAGATGTATTATGCCCCCAGTACACGATGGCCGATCATGGTCGGCGACCACGACCAATACATCGTACATTGACACTTTTGAACGAACAAGTTTAAAAACGTTCTTTCAAAAGTGTCAATGTACAATGTATTGGTCATGGTCGCCGACCATGATCGGCCATCGTGTACTGGGGGCTTTACATCTATGCACCGGACCACCACCGGAAATTGCTTTTTTTTATTCGTTTTTTTTCTAAAGGAACGGGCTAAGGTCTGAAACCACATTGCCTCGTCTTTAGTATTGAATAATATGTCAATACTAAAGACGAGGCAACGTGGTTTTAGACCCTAGCCCGTTCCTTTAGAAAAAAAAAAACGAATAAAAAAAAATATGTGTCGCGAGAACAAGGAATTTATAATTACTACGTACAACGTCGCGAATAATATGTGTCGCGGACCATACCCCCACCCTGCTGGCAGGGGACCTCAACGCGAAGCACCCAGCGTGGGGGTCCAACACCACGTCCACTGATGGCCGCCGTCTGCTGGAGGCGACCTCCGACATGGAAATCGAGGTGCTGGGACCAGACGCACCTACGCACTATCCGCCCAATGACGACCAACAGCCCAGCACCATCGACATAGCCCTCGCCCGTGGAGTCGCCAGCACAAACGTCGAGGTACTGTACGAAGTAGACACACCGCACCTGCCACTCCTCATAACCGTGGCCACAGCACCCGATCTCGTGGCCCCCATGCGTCCGAGACACAAGACCGACTGGGAGGCCTACAGGAAGTCGATGAAGGATGTCAGCCTGCCTGGCCCTCTTACTACAAAAGAGGAGATAGACGCCGCCATCGAGACCCTCATCCACAAAATGACTGAGGTAAAGGCCTCCCACACGAGGATCAGACCACCAACTCAACGCCGAGACGCCCTCCCCCGCTACCTCAAAGTAAAGCTTCAGGAGAAGAAGAGGCTCCGACGACTCTGGTCCCAGACAAGGTGCCCCCGTCTCAAGGCGTGCCTAAATACCAGCACCAAAGAGCTCCACGATGCGATGAGTGCCTGGCGTGGATCGACGTGGGAGGCTACCATAGACCAAGCAGCCGAGCACCCTCCGAGCCTCCATCAGCTAAACAGGTGCCTCACCAAGACCCCACAGCCTACATACCCGCTGATGGACGCAGACGGCCAGAGGAGGTACGCTGCACTTGACCGGTTCCGTATCTTGGCTGAACACCTGGCCGTCCAGTTCTCGCCGCATCCAGCGGCCCTCGGAGCAGCCTCACATGATCACATCACACCGCTGTGGAACGAGAAGTGGCGGAGTACCTAGCCACCGCCCCGCCGCCACTACCAGGCAACACGTTCATCTCCCCAGCAGAGGTGAGAAAGGCTGCCCTCCACCTAAATCCGAAGAAGGCACCAGGCCCCGACAAATTACCGCCCATGGCCTTGTCAGCGCTCCCCCGGAGAGGGTGGGCAGTGTTGGCTAGGATATTCAACGCTGCACTACGGGCCAAATACTTCCCGGAAGCATGGAAAAAGGGCCGGGTAATAACTATCCCCAAACCGGGTAAGGACCGTCGCCAGGCCGCCAACCACCGCCCCATCACCTTGCTCGACCACGTCGCTAAGCTGTTCGAGCGCTTCCTGCTGCGTCGCCTCCGTCCCTCCATCCCTCTGAGGATCGATCAGTTCGGCTTCCGCAGCGGACACTCCACCACGCTCCAGCTGGCGCGCGTGCTCCACCACATGGCTGACCACAGAAATGCCAAGAAGTGCACCGTGGCCGCCTTTCTCGACATCGAGAAGGCCTTCGACCGGGTATGGCACCCCGGTCTAATCTACAAGCTGGCCAACAACACTGAGATGCACCCGGCCCTCGTACAACTGGTGGCCTCGTTCCTGAATGGCCGGCTTTTTAGCGTGGTGGTGGAGAGCCAGGAGTCCGAGCTGCGCCCCATACTGGCGGGAGTTCCTCAAGGTAGCTGCCTTTCACCCACGCTCTATGCGGTCTATACCAACGACATGCCCTCTGTTAACAATGAGCAAAATGAGGGGGAGCCACGGGTCGAGCTGGCGCTGTTCGCAGATGACAGTGCCTTTTTCACATCCTCCCCGTGGCCCATGGTCGCCGCTGCTAAAATGCAGGAACAGTTAAACTTGCTCCCGTCCTGGCTGGACAACTGGAGGATTGCGATTAACGTGGGCAAGACTACCGCAATCCTTATCGGGGCCCAGCGGAACATGCCACCGAAGCTGGCGATGAAGGAGCAGGAGATCGCCTGGCAGCCTACCATCAAATACCTGGGCTGCCACATCGACCGCGGCCTGACTATGGCCACCCAGGTGGATCACGCCATATCGTCTGCCCGCGCCGCGCGGGCCATCCTACGCCCTGTCCTTCGCTCCAGACTCCCGCTGCGGGCGAAACTCACCATTTACAAGACCCACGTCCGGTCGCGACTCACTTACGCAGCGCCGGCGTGGTACTCTCTCTGCTCGCAGACGCAGAGGAATCGACTTCAAGCCCAGCAGAACGTGGCGCTCCGCATCATCACCCAAGCGGGGCGCTACGTACGCAACGAGGTCATCGCGAGGGACCTTAACATCCAGCCGCTGCAGGACTTCGTGGGCCAACTGGCGCGTCAAATGTTCGACTGCGCCGATCACGGGCCCCACAAACACCTACAGGGCATCGCACCCAGACGACGACCACCGCCGCTAGAAACCGAAGAATCAGCTCCTTCCCCCAACATTACCACCAACACCAGAGCCACGAAGAAATGGGCGCTGCCCCGCGATATTGTGCCCCCGCCACTTCCCCAGCCCACCTCACCCAATCTAACAACTTCCCCTTCTAACACCCCTACCTAAATTATAGCCCATACCCCGTTTGCGCGCCCGCTCGCAGGCGCTAGCTGGGCCTCCCCCAAAGGGGTCTCACCCGGCTGGCTGACCGCGCCGAGGGCCGCAAACATCCGGTGGGGCACACCACCCGTCCCGAGGACGGCCGCGCAAAGCGGCTCCAAACACCGTGGGGCAGTAGCCTCACGAGATGAAGCCCGGGAAAGGAGCAGAAGCTCAAACCCGAACCCGCCTTTATCGGCGGAAGAAATCCACGATGAGAATAATATGTCTTTAGTTCCTTGTTTTGTGACGTCGGGTATAACGATAACTAGCTAGCAACGTTCAAAAGAACAAAGCAGCAAAAATCTATCAAGATAAGGAATTCAAATGACAGTTGAAGCCCATACCCATATCCATATTTCTTAGCCGGTAGCCCCCCTGGTGAACTTCCACCTTATTCACTAATAAAAAAGACAGATAAAAATATAAAAATACATAATCGCGAAGAAGTTTACCAATACCAACGTCGTAAAACCGTACTCAGTGTTTTCGTGTTCGCGCTAGTGACGCTTTGTGTTGTGAAATCTGTGTTTGTGTTTAACGAAAATCCGAGGGCTATACTGGAAATTTTTATTGAAAAATTTGCCAGTGTACTCTCATTCCGTATTCCCACCTATCTACCTATCCCAAAAATCCAACACTGCATCATCCCTCTCACAAACCCGCATTAACTTTATTAATCCTTTCCTACCCTCACTCTTCCCAACAAAAATAATTATCAAGTTAGTGCTATAAAAGTGTTGTAAAAGTGTGAGAAACCTTGACAATATTATATTATGAATAGTGACAAACAGTTACCGCAGCGTAAGCAACCGCCGGATCGCGGGGGAGGCGACCCTCCCGCGAGTGTGTCCGCGGTTGTGTATGCACCTACTACAACGGGGCGCCCGCGCTCGTCCTCCGTGGGATCGTCCGGGAGTAGAGTTGCTGAGCAACCCTCGCCCCCGCACTTACCCCTCGAAGAGCACCCCCGCGACCCCCGCCGCCGCCTCACTGATGATATTGGAGGAGACGAGAAGCGCCCCCGCTTGGGGCCATCGCCCCCCAAACCTCACGACCACACTTACGCCGCGACTCCCTCACCTAGAAACAAACCTGCCGGAGACATCGAGGGCGGGATAGAGGAGCTTTCCAGCCCTCTCCCTCTCTCCAATACAGACTCGACGTCCTACGCGGGATTCGAGGCGCAGTCCTATGCCCAGGCATTAGAGACCCCGGCGCCGCCCCCACCTCCCACCCCGTCGACAAGCTCCCAACCCGAAGCCCAGCCGCAACTGACGGCCAAACTAGGCCACACGCCCAACGCGCGCCCCTTCGGGAAGGGTGTGAGGTTCCTGGCGAAGTCGCCAGAAGAATACAGGTGCGTGCAGGTGTACTTGACCGAGGCGGCTGAGGCAGACCATAACATAGCGTGGTACTGTTACTCGCCGCCCCAGGACCGCCCCACCAAGGTCGCCATCAGAGGCCTCCCCCCCCGCCGACACCCCGCCGGAACAGATCAAGGCCGCACTCGAGGAGCATGGCTTCCTCGCCAACCACTGCCGGGGGATAGCCGGCAAACAAGGCCGCCCCGGCTGCCTGTTCCACGTGCAGCTGGAGCACCTGGAGCCCGTCGAGCTGACCCGCCTCTACGCCATAACCGAGCTACTGTACATGCCCGGTGTGGTGGTGGAGGCCTGGCGTCCTCGGAAGGGGCCCGCCCAGTGCCACCGCTGCCAGGCGTTTGGCCATTCATCCGCCAACTGCCACCACCCGCAGAGATGCGTGCGCTGTGCGGGTGACCATCTCGTCGCGCAGTGTGAGCGTGACAGGGCCGACCCGCCCACATGCGCCAACTGCGCGCTACCGCACGCCGCCAGCGACCGGCGGTGCCGGGTATTTCTGCGCGAGGCGAGGCGCATGGGGGCCAGCGTCCCCCCTCCCAGGCCGAGAGGGGTGGAGCGCCCCCCCAGCTGCCCCCGCCCCCAGGCGACCACAACCGCACCACCAAGCGCTGACATGCGCGACACACTGGCTGGCGCTACCCTAGCGCCGCCCGCAAACCCACCCACCGAGCGTGGGGCGCCCACTCCTGCCGCCCGCAGGCGCCCCCGCGGTGGCCGCCGCCACCGCCAGCGCACCATGTCGCAGGCGGGCCCCGCCCCCGCCGCGGCTTCAACACCGACGGCACAGTCGGTTTTTCCGACTGGGGGGTCACAAGTACCCCCGACCGCTCCGAGAGCCCCACAACACGCGCCGAAACTGACGAGTGCGAGACCGCCAGATGCCCCCCTGCCGCAGCCCCTACTTTCCTTCAAGGGACAATCACAACCACCAATCGCAACCAACTACACAATCCCCCAGCAACAGCAGCAGAGGACAATTGGGACCAGCACCGCGCACCAGGGCCAACAACAGGGCCCACATGGTCCACTCAACCAGCCGCAGAACATTCAAATGCTACTCAACATATTTCTTAGCCGGTAGCCCCCCAGTACAGGATGGCCCGTCATGGTCGGCCAACATGATCGACCATCCTGTACTGGGGGCTTTACATAGCTTTACGAAAGCTTGTCATGGAATAAGAAGTAAACAAACCTCAATCAACGATATCGCCATCTACAAAAAGCTTTGACTGTTTCTCCTCATTGTTCATATCAATATCATCAATATGATGTCAACGCAATGTTCGGCTGAAGCCAAGACAAGTAAAAGTTCTACCAAATCATACTTGTAAGTATAATCTATACATCTATATACATATCACTATCACTACATAGTATAAAACAAAGTCGTTTTCTCTGTCCCTATGTCCCTTTGTATGCTTAAATCTTTGAAACTACGCAACGGATTTTGATGCGTTTTTTTTAAATAGATAGAGTGATTCAAGAGGAAGGTTTATGTGTACTTTTTATCCCGATATTCCCACGGGAACGGGAACCACGCGGGTGAAACCGCGGGCGGCCGCTAGTACAATATACAATACAAATAAATAAAATTGGAGTGTCTGTTTGTAATATTAAAAAACCGCTTTTTACTACATGCATATGATTATATACGGTACATATACCAAAATAACATTTTTTACAGTTTTTGTCTGTCTGTCTATCTGTCTGTCTGTCTGTTTGTTCCGGCTAATCTCTGAAACGGCTGGACCGCTTTTGACGGGACTTTCACTGGCAGGTAGCTGATGTTATAAGGAGTAACTTAGGCTACTTTTTATCCCGATATTCCCACGGGAACGAGAACCACGCGGGTGAAACCGCGGGCGGCTGCTAGTATAATATATAATTGATAATAGTTGATAATAGTATTATAAATTTGAAAGTTAAAGATGTTTAGATGCTTGTATTTTTGTTACTCAATCAGGCCAAAACGGCTGAAAAATTGTGTGTCGTAATTTTTTTATCCTCAGTTTTTAATTCAGGGTGTGGCTTCCATTCCATACTACAACAATATACTTTCTTGATGGAGTGTAGGAGATAAGGAAGACTATACCTCGAGGCAAACTTCTTGAACCATCATGGCGGGCAAACACCCAATCACAACTCGTAAAACTGGTTTTTGCAAGATATGATTGGTCGTCGCCCTACCACGATGGTTCAAGAAGTTGGCCCCACCTCACCCCACACACACTGTATGGGCGTTTGTGCACTACCACTGAATTTTACCGATCCGGAAAAAAACGGATGCTTGTATTTTAATAATTAATCATTTATAAAAGTAAGAATTTACTTATTTCGTGTAGTTTCAATGTTTCATACCTTAAACTACACGAAATAAATAAATTTTACTATGTATTTATAGATCCTTGGGGGAGGCCTATGCCCAGCAGTGGGCGTCGTTCGGCTGACATGATGATGTATTATATGTATTTTTTTATTTTACTATTTTTTATGTGTGGACCAACGATGGATGGAAGCCGCTGGATGCGGGCAGCGCAGGACCGATCGTTGTGGAGATCCTTGGGGGAGGCCTATGCCCAGCAGTGGGCGTCGTTCGGCTGACATGATGACATGATGATGTGAAAAAATGTCCGTCAAACTCAAAGATCAGTCATCTTTGGTCAGTGGCGCTGCAGTAACAACCTTTTTCCGCTGCGTTATGGCGCACTCGCACTTATATTATAGGGTATTATTTTTATTTCATCAGCATAGGCTAGACGATTGCTGATAAATAAATGTAACAAATCATTAACAAAGATAAGGAACAATAATGCACCCAAATTAGATCCCTGGGGAATACCAGATGTTGCTAAATATGGCACAGAATCGTAGGCACTAAGCGTTATTGAGTTAAAGTTCCCAAAAACGAATGAAGTTCATACCCATAAAGTTACGCGGTAGCCCCCCAGTAGTTGGAGGAGGGCGGCAGGGTTGGGCAGGGTCATGGCCCGCTATTATTTCTCGGCTGCTTGCGCCCCTACTGCAACGAGTGAGATAGAAGATGGGCGTTTGTGCATTACACTGAATTTTACCGATCCGGCGGTCCGTTTTTTTACGGACCGGCGTGGCATGAAAAACACGGATGATTGGCTTGTGCACTTGTCTGGTTTTTTACGAACGTTGGCAATTACTTGCTTTATTGCTTTATGTACGAGACGTAGAAGACAGAAAGAATTTTGGGTTCATCCTGTTATCAGTGAAAGGTACCGTGTCATTAAGTATACAGGGTCATTTAACCGAAATCACAATTAATTGAGGCAGGATGAAAAAATATTTTTTAACTACTATCGAATGTCTACAGCTAGCTATATAACAAAAAAAGTTTCATCAAAATCCGCTTAGTAGTTTTTGCGTGAAACACGGACAACAGACAGACAGACAGACAAACAAAAATTTCAAAATCCATATTTTTGGTGCTAGATATATTACGTGTTATTGGTGAGAAATAATAATAATTATAAAAAAAAAATAACTTCTTACATTCACACCAATTATCTAAGCCCATACTGTATCATGGAAAACTTGATAACGGATAAATATATACTTAAATACTTTTTGTTTGTAAATACATACATATTATACATAGTTAACACCCAGACCAAGACAAATAGACATGTTCATGCACACAAATATTTGTCTTGTTCGGGAATCGAACCCGAGACTACTGGTGCAGAAGGTGGGTAGCCTACTCCTGCGCCAAATCGGTCGTCAATCGAGAAAGGCGCTTGAATTTATTGGCGTGTGTTCATTTATTTGCGATAACTCCTAAAGCCCCCAGTACACGATGGCCGATCATGGTCGGCGACCATGTTGGGCCATCGTGTACAGGGCCGGTTTGCGTGTGATTGGTGACTGTGAGCAATGATAGGTTTTGTTATACGAACTGCGGCTCAGTTTGACAATCCAAAGGTTGCATTAGTTTTGTTCAATGCTTACGTCCGCAGTAAGCTGGAATACTGTGCTGTGATCTGGGATCCAAACGAAGAAAAATATGCGCTCATGATAGAAAGAGTACAGCGCAAGTTTGCTCGCTGGACGTATAAACAACGATATGGTTACTATCCATATCTATATCCGTCGATGTTTGTATCAGGTATGGTAGATATGGACACCCTCAAATTAAGAAGAGTTATGATGCTCTTGAATCATTATTTGTCTATAATTCACCATAAAATAGATTGTCCGGTAATAATAGAAAATATAGGCCTACTAGTTCCAAGGAATATTCAATGTGATGAAGGTGGATCGGTAGCGCCGCGCCGCAGGCCGCGGTTACTGGCCCGACCAGCAACGCGCACTAAGCGTGCCGACTATGCGCCTACCAACCGTGCACTGCGCTGCTTGGGAGACTTGCTCGCTCAGCACAATGATATTGACATTTTCGCTGACCATTTAGGATATATAATTAATAAATTTCGTTTATATTTGAATAGCATTGTGACATAAATAAAATGGTAATTATTAAAATGCTCTGACTTATCACTGCCGTTGACATAAATAAAATGTAAGTATCATATTTTGACATTGTATTGATTCTGTAATGTTTGTATGTTTTTTAATTTATTGTTATTTTGACATTAATTTGTAATAATTATTTGACCATTCTTCCGACATTGATTTTAGATTTTAGTTTTAATTTTGACATTTCCGATTATCAAATTTTACGATTTTTCAATGTATTGTTTTAAAAAAGTGTATGTGATTGACTTTTTAAATGTTACTATTTTACTATAAATTATTGTGTGTTAATTAGTTGTAATTCTAGCTTGTAGACGACTTGGATTTTTAATCTGTAAGTGTACAAGTTTAATGAATAAATAAATTAAATTAAATTAAATTAAATGATCGCCGGCGATCCGTCCCGTGTCGGTTTTTCGTGCACGATTCAAAGGGAGTTTGTCGCAGGCCACAAACAGCGTTCACACGTTGGCCGATCATTCAGTTCATCTGAATATTTCTGCGTTGACTGACGTGTAGGATATTTTAGATTTATTGTTTTTTTTTCGCAATCAGGCCATTTTGTGGAGCATATTACATTGTCAAAATCATCCTTGATGTTGTATATATTTGATATAATATATTTTTTATTCAAATGATAATAAAATACACTTAAATTCACAAGATGTATAGGAGTATTCTGTTTTGATAGCTAAAATTAAGTAAATAAAAATAAAATGAATAAAACGTTATTAATACATTATTATTATTATACTATGTTCAATCCCAGCCCAAGAAGTATTGATATGATGTAAGTATTTGTTTTTTCTGTGTCTGGGTGTTATGATAAATATGTCTATTATTACTTTAATGCATAATGACATTTATCTAGACATATTATACAAGATCCAGACTCTATTAATATAGAATCATTCTCGTAATAAATTAAAAGCGCTGTAAATGTAAATTGCATAAGCCGTCATTGTATACACATCCATCCTCACGGCCAGTCCAATGCAGAATGAAACCGGCGATCGTGTGAACACTATCACTAAATGATCGCCGGTCATGGTCGCCGACCATGGTCGGCCAACCTGTACTGGGGCCATAAGATATTAATTTAAACTATATGGTGTAAAAGAGTAAAATAATGTGCATGAAATGCTTAAAGCAACTAACGTATTTAGATTGATAAGGGTTAATACTGTATCCGTTTAAATAGCTTTCCAAATTACCGCATTGTTCATAACCATTTTTTAAGAGATAATATGGCTATAATATGCTATTCTTAAAAGATAGACATATGCTATCGCGGACTTTTTTGTAGATCTATAGAAGAGGAATATCCCAACATGCATTATTTTTTTAAACCTCGAAAGGATTAGGCAGCGTTTTTGCTGAAAGCTCCCGGGCGGCTTGCCGTTTGCCGGCACTTTCGACAATTATCGTTATATTTCTACCAATTTACACAAAACTTTCATAAATTATATATTAAAACCTTCCTGAAGAACTACGCTACCTATTAGTGAAAACCGCATGAAAATCTGTTTCATAGTTTTAAAGATTTAAGCATATGTAGGGACAGACAGACGGCAAGCTACTTTGTTTTATACTATGTAGTGATTTATGATTAAAATAAAACCATACGTTTTTTTCCGGACGGTAAAATTCAGTGTAGTGCACAAGCGAACATATGTTTTTCATTGCCGTCATCTCGGAACGGAAAAAAACGGTCCGGAATGGGGAAAAGTAAAATGACCGACGGTAAAATTCAGTGTTGTGCACAAGCGTCCATATGTTTTTCATAGCTGCCATATCGGTCCGGAAAAAAACGGACCGGATCGGTAAAATTCAGTGTAGTGCACAAACGCACGATGGCTTTGGAAGGGTGCACCTCGGTGTTGTTAGTTATTAAAATGGTTATCGTTTCTTATTGTGGCTGCATGGTCTAAATACCATTGTGTAGCCAGTGCTCTTACGTCAGAAAACTACAAAACGTTAAAATTTATAAAATGGCGGAACTTTGAGTGACGTATGTGTTGTGTGTTTATGAATTTGAGATTATTTTACCTCAACATTCGTGATTTGATTATGAAGTGAAGACTTTTTTAGTGTTTCATCATATTATCTTGTTTTTCTCTTGGTAAGTGTCCTAACTCTTCTGTATTACATGGTTTTTGGTACACAAATTTGACACGGTGAACTTGTGAAGCTACACAAGTGGGTTGGATTGGAACAGCCTCGTTTTGTTGAATTTCAATGCGAAATATGCTTTTCCTATCGTAATGAAAGTTTGTTAAGGATATTCTTAATTATTGCTGTTTTTTTCTGTTATTATTTTTCTGTTGTGTACTTACATACAACTTGACACCAATAATTGGGTTTTTAAATGCGTTTCATGCATTTTATTGCCGTATCGGATAAGTGTATGTATCGGTTTTCGCAGCTTATTACGGAATATGCTTCGAAAACCGTAAGTTGTTACACTCTTTGACTGCCATAGAATTTATGGCAATAACATTTATATGTTGTTTTACTATAAGCTTGCATTTTCTTATATTTATTGCCATTTCGATTGATCCTGGAGCAATCCCTGCTGCTGAAATGTATATCTGTCAAATGTGAGGCTTATGTATCTACCATTAAATTGTATTTACTGTCTACTGTTTAATACTGTCACATAATATTTGCCATTTTATGTTTCTCAGAAACTCAATAACATTTGCTTTGCCATAAAGTTTATAATAATAATGTAAATACAATAAACCAATTAAAAAAAACTAGGTAAGCGTTAGTTAAGTTAGTGTTAATCTTATGATAATAGTGGTAACCATACTAACAACACAAAGTACTCTAACTGCCGCAGTCAGAGACGCCAATTAACTTTAATTGACAATTAAATCTCTTTCTGTCTCTTTTGAATTTTGAATAAAGTAAGAACTATAATTTAATGCCAATTGAATTAATTTGACCCACTTTCCAATGTCCGATTGAGCTGAAATTTGGAATTCACCTTTAGTTCCGATGACAATGCAAATAAATATATAATCAGTATAGTTATCAATTCAGAATTCTTGCAAATTTTCAAGTACTATTTTCTTGTTTTGTTGTGATGGTTACTTGACACGTGCTTGACACATTGTCAATGTACCATAAAGTTATAATCAGCGAGCATTCAGCGAGCGCAATCTTCATAGAGTGCGTGTCACGGCGATACTCGGAAAAATTATGCTGAAGTGAGATAGCAATGAGAAAAAGAGGCGCGCGGGAGCGAGACCGAGACCGATTTTGCAGATTTGGCTAAAAAAACACAAAATCACTTCGTATTAAAAAACTACAGCGATTTAAAAAAAATGCTTCTATACGATCGTAGATATTATTGGTGTCCACTAATTAAACCAATTTTCAATAGTGTAATTCGTATTTTTTAGAGGTCTTTGCGAAAAGAAAAAGTGTCGAGGCAAAATCATAAAATCGTGTTTTTTAAACTATACGATTCTAGATAAAGGTATGAAGAAATATATATCTTAATACCAGATTTGTAACAACTATAACCATCCTATAGTATTAAATCAAAGAGTCCATACTTTTTCCGAGTAGCGCCTTAACTGGCGTCTCTGAGTGCGGCAGTAAGAATGAGATTTAAATTGTTAAGTGGAGATTCTCTAATTATTTGACACAATTAATATGGGCTTAATAAGTAAGTTCTTTTATTGATTTTATGATATATTTCATAATTGGTACACCTATTTGTTATCTAGGTACCTTGTTTACTCATTTTAGCTATCTGATTCCTACTAATGTTATAAATGTGATAGTTTGGATGTTTGTTGCTTAATCACGCCAAAACAGCTAAACAGATTTGGCTGAAATTTGGGACAAAGATAGTCAAGTGTAATCAGAACCAGGGGGGGCTCACTCCGCAATTCAATCGTCTACGCGCTGTCTACCGCGAGGTAGAGAAATCACGGGTGTCACGCGCGCTCAGTTGTGCACGCGACGACGCCACGCGAGAAAGAAGTCACCTAAGTAGTTTACTTTCGGCACACTTTCGCGCCAAAACACAAGTGTGTTACCTTGTGGTTTTACCCATAGCAAAATGCGTAATATTAAACATTATTATTCTGCGGCCTTTGGTTGTCTTAACAACGACAGAAAGAGACCGGATTTAAAACTTCGTAATCTTCTTGGTAAACCTGAAAGAAGTTTTTTTGTGTGACTATACTGTCTTATTCTATAAGTATCTATAATACTTAATGATCCGAATATTTGATTTAAGGACCCCGCCCTACCTTAGCATAGGTAATTACGACGAAAATAAAAATCGACAAAGTGATTCTCGCTTTGCAGCGTGACGCTAGCGCTCATCGCCGCCCCGTGGCAACCGTGCCGTGGCGCACTTAGGAACTACGCGGACGCGCGCTGCGCCCGCGCTGTTACTACCTACTTACTTACCTTAGCTTGTTCTCACTTCACGATAGACGTTATCGAATAACTACGCTAACATCAACAAAATGTACACTAAACTAAGGTAGGTACCTAACTACTTAATATACGTAAGTATTTCGTTCGAGTAGTTGTAGCACTTTTAAAATAGGTACCTACCAAATTACAAAATATAGCTACTTTCTGTCTTAGAATAACATAATAATTGTGAATTGTGAATGCTCTAATAACCACTCAATCAATCAATCAATCAAATATTTATTTATTCACATAGACATAATAAGCATGTACTTATATTCATAAGTCAGTATTTTTTGACTTCACTGAGCTACGGAGTCGTTACGGCCTGGCCTGGCCACGAAAATGCGCGGCGGCGACACGGCGACACGCGAGCGAATTGCGCAATCATTGCGCGCTCGCAACAGACGCCTAATGAAATAAGTCAATGAGACGCACCGACGGATGCGCAATTCGTTCGTTGCCAGGCAGTTAGAGTATTCGCCCGGACAGTGAAAGGTCGTGGGTTCGAGTCCCATCGGGGCTAGTTGTGAGACGGGTCGACTTTTTAGCGACTGCGTAGCTCACTGGTTAGAGCATTTGCCCGGACAGTGAAAGGTCGTGGGTTCGAGTCCCATCGGAGCTAGTTGTGAGACGGTCGACTTTTTCTAATACTTACTCACAACTCCTCCAGCAGGAGAGGTACCTTCTACTTCATTTTCAATTTTTTCAGTAAGTAAGTAACAAAAATTGAACTGTGAATGCAAAGAAGTAAAAATTAAAATTCTAAGCTTTCTGTATTTAAAAATCATTTGCGCTATTTGTTATTCCTTTTACTTACTTCGTCGTAAGATTGCAGTCGAGTCGACCCTAGTGCGGCAACCAAGACCACCCAAAACCAATTTGCGTTTCCGAGTAATAGAACCGTATTATGTACAGCTACAGTTCAATTTCGCTTGTAATGAACGGTTAAAAAGCTAGGCAGGCGTGCGGGTGCAAATTATTTTAGACCTAATTGTCGCGTGGAAAAGATTGATAATTCATTGTAACTATTTCGGAAGTGAGCCTTCTGCTAAAAATATTATTCAGTGTCAGAACTTCCTAAAAAGCTTTCTTTTCTAACTTCTAAATGCAGATGCTGAATTTAGATAAAGTGTAATAAGCCCTTAACTCGACATGACCGACGAGAAGCTCAAATAATATGTGAGTCTAAGGGGCATATTACACTATCATTTATTGGATCATAGATCTATGAGTCAATGATATTGGATAATGTAATATAGACATATGATTCATTTTTCGACTCATTATAATAGTCAATTATATTGGATCAAATATATGATCTGATCATTCAAACATTTGAACGTCAAGTTGACGTATGGTTATCTTTAGTGTACAGTGAAATATGGTTATCTATCTAGGGTTAAATGATCAGAGATATTTGATAATGTAATATCCCCCTAAGATATGCCTAAGCATTATTATGCTTTAGCACAGAATATATACCTAATAGTATCAAGGTACAGAAGGAGCACTCTGCAAACTCATTCAAAGAAAAAGAAATCTTTCTGCATGAAAATAAAGTCCCATTCCGGTTGCTTTGTCATCGCTTGTCTACAGTGCCCGTAGTGTAAGTTTTTATGTCAAAAAACGCAAACTATCGTGAGTGCGTATTTATGTCAATTTGTATGAAAACTGTATCAGCGCCTCTAGCGGCGAGTAGCGCGCTTATGCAGTTTTCATACAAATTGACAGAAATACGTACTCGAAATAGTTTGCGTTTGCTTGACATAAAAACTTACACTCGGGGTACTGTTCTAATAATCTAAAGTTCGCACATGCAAGCAAAACTATCCAACAGCTACGCGCGAGGGTTTCTATTTCTATGAAAGTCTCAAACAGCTCGCTGACTTGCGAGTTTGGTTTTGTTGTTTCTTTTGTTCTTTCTTTTATTTAGACACCCGTAAACACAACAGTATCTTTCATACGGATTATAAAAATGTTTAGTAGTCATTGTTCGGTGCACGAAAACACAGAAATGATCGATCGTTTTACGCGCAACGTGGAGCGTAAATTGTGCTGAAGCGAGATAGCAATGAGAAAACGTCGCGCGCGGGAGCGAGACTGATTTTGCAGATTAGGCAAAAAAAAAGACAAAATCACTTCGTATTAAAAACTATAGCGGTTTTTTAAAAAATGCTTCTACACGATCCTAAATATTATTGATGTCCACTAATTAAACCAATTTCCAATAGTATATGTAACCCCATTTAAGAATTATCTTGAATTTTCCTATTTTTTAGAGGTCTTTTCGAAAAGAAAAAGTGTCGAGGCAAAATCATAAAACTGTGTTTCTGAAACTATATGAATCTAGATAAAGGTATATCTTATTACCAGATTTGTAACAACTCTAACCGTCCTATAGTTTATATCAAAAATTCCATACTTTTTCCGAGTAGCGCCTTAAATGCTAAATTGGCAACACTGAGCGCGTTTTTAACCGACTTCTAAATCAAAAAGGAGGAGGTTCTCTATTCGTCTGTATGTATGTTTTTTTTTTTTTGTGTATGTCCACCGATTACTCGAAGACGGCTGAACCGATTGAAATGGTTCAAACGTTATTACATCAGGTTGGTTTCCAAGTTGGTCCCATTTTTTGAAATTTTGAAATCGGTTCAGTAGTTTTCAGGAAATCTTGGAAATCTGTCCTTTTTGTTACCACTTTATGTGAATTTAATACGTATCTTTAGGCATAACTCCTTTGTTTTAGATGATTCTTGTTTTGTTAAAAAGGGGATACCTCAATGTATTTTAACCGACTTCGAAAAAGGAGGTTTTCAGTTTGATCACATACCTATTTACCAGAAAACACGTAAATTGCCTGCACGATGCACTAAAAAGAGTGAAATAAAAATTATTTTTATAAAAGATAAAACCGCCTTCAAAAAAACCACATCAAAAAAGTAAGAAATAATTCCTTACCAAATAAATAACTTAAGTACTTTGAAGTCAAGTGTAATAAGCCCTTTAATTTGAACATGCTGATAGGTTGCCAATGCCAACCCGGCCGCGGCCCCTCGACGACGCCCGCACATACAATGCAACACTGAACCACAAAATAAAGAGTTTACAGAAGGACCGCTCCCACCGTTTTTGAAAATCTATTCCTATCCTTGTCTGACTCACTAGGGTTGCTTCTGTATTGATTCTGAATTTAAAAAGGAGTAGGTAGTATAAGTTAACAATCATACATACATCAATTAGTTTATACATACATCTTAAACATGTTTACATGCCTTAGAGGCTGCTTAGATGGTAAACAGAACATCTAATATCCATTTAAAGTCCCAACGCCACACACGACGAAGACAAGATCATATATTATTATGTTGTAATGTATTCCATTCCTATATGTTATAATGTACTCTATGAACAAGATATAAATATGGTGTAATAGTTATCCCACTAAAAACATAAACGTGAAAAAGGCACTAAGTTCGACGAAAACATAAATGTAAAACGGATGCCAAGTTCAGCGAAAAATAGTTGAAATCTAAATGAGTTACAAGTTCCATAATTTTTTTCGTTCAACTTCAAATAATTAATATTTTCTTAAATATTGAATAACACCACTAAATTTTAATTAGCATAAATTTTTTATGCGATGTTAGTGCCCATCAATATGAACAACATGGGGCCAACCATGGAATCGCGAAAAAAAAAATCAGCTGTTCCATACAAAAGTACAACATCGAGTTGACTGTAATGTATGGAACAGCTGATTTTTTTTTCGCGATTCCATGGTTGGCCCCATAGTGAAAGTTGTTCATATTGATGTGCACTAACATCCCCTAAAATATTTATGCCAATTAAAATTTAGTGGTGTATAACTTGTCATCTTCAAAAATTTAAAAACCTTTATAACGCAAGAACTATATCAAGCAATAGTGGTAACTATTTTCAAAACAAGAAAGTGTATTTAAATACCTATGTTGTGTGTTTTTATCGTATATAGGTAAATAAAAAATATAGTTATAGTCAAATTTGTTTATTCAATTTAGATTGGTTTTTACAATACTTGTGAACGTCATAGAAGCTAAGCTATCGGTTCGCAAACTCTACAGCGGGAAAACAGCAAGATGAAAACAGGTTCATATTTGTTTCTGGCGCAGCTGTTCTTTTTAGTCTTTTGTTGGACTCAAGAATATCGTTTTTCAGCTTTCTTTTTCTGGGAGAATTTGCAGAAAGGTGAGCTGCTATTTATGAATTTGAGTCACATTTAACTTTTTCATATTGTGAACAAGATTCATTAGTCTCCACAGATGCGATTTTTTATTTTCATTTTTTTGACAGGTAGCAAAAGTTTGGGATTAGTGCCTTTTTTCAGGACAGTTCGGTTCGATGTCTTGATTATAGAATTGGTTTCGAAATGGACCTCACAAACTCGGAGATATGATGAACATTTGTTGTGTACATCTTCTCGATCAATTAAACTTAACCATAAGGTTCGTCTGAAAAGAAATCATTTGGTTTTTAAAATGAACTAGTTATTTTTGCAACGAAAATAGCTTATGGAACTCCTACGATTAAGACGTTAAAATAAATAGGTATACGCATAATCGTGCGTGGTCCGTTTTCTTCTGAACTTGGCTGGCACACTGGCGTGCGCCTAGATAAAGAAATCTTTACTGCAAGTTAAATGTCATTTGGGATTTAATGATTGGCGTCCTTTCCTGAACTTGGCTGGCACACTGCCGTGCGCTTAGATGAAAAAAATTACTGCAAGTAAAATGTTATTTGGGGTTTAATGACAGGAGTCTCTAAAATGTAAGTAGGATCTCATAACACTGCTAAAATAAAAAAATGCAACGACAACTTTTACTTGAAAATTCGTCGACATGACTTTGTGGCTGTGTTCGCTGAACCGCCAAGAAGTTTTGAGAATACTATAACATCTAAATAAGGACCAGCGTCATCATCATGTCAGCCGAACGATGCCCACTGCTGGGCATAGGCCTCCCCCAAGGATCTCCACAACTATCGGTCCTGCGCTGCCCGCATTAGTAATTAGATTATGCGTGACCCGCTGCGAGTTGTGTTGTGTTGTGGTTGTGACCGGCGGGCGGTCGAGGAGCGCCAACAAAGAATATATCTAGGTACTGTGGTATCATATTGTTAGGATATGATACCTCCTTGCATTGTCTATGGTTGATTTATGTTTAAATCAGTATTCAAAAATATCGAATGCATTGTCATCATTACGCGAGCAGTTTGTTTTAGTCTAGACGATTCCGCGGGCGCGGGTTGTAGTATATAGAATATATCGGCCATGGTGCCGCAGTAAAGATTTATATCGAAATTACATTTATTATTTAATAGAATCCCAGTGTAGGGCTTCTTATGGTGTTAGGCGCAAATCTTCGCAGATCTATACTGTAGTTTCCATGTTTCAGACCCTTTGGTGAAGATGGAGGTCTTATTGTTCGACGGCATCCACGGAGATGTCGAAGTTTTTTTTCGGAGCTACGAAATAATGACGGCTCTGCAAGGCTACGAAGGCGAGGCCAAGAAAATCGTCGTCGGAGCTTTCTGCACGGGCGCAGCCCGCTATTTCTACGATAAGATCGTCGATATGGTGAAAGACTACGACGAAATGAAGAAGGAGTTTATCAGGGAGTTTGGTCTTGTATCGGACCCACTTGCTGATTTTTTTGCGAGAAAGCAGTATTTCAACGAAAATTCGTTGGAATATCTGTATGCGTTGGAGATATTAGCCGCTCGTGCTGGGAACGCAATTACAGAACAGTTGTTCATACAACAATTCCTGCGGACAACCGACGTTGTCACACGCAGCAAATTGATGTCGCAAATCTACGTCGACAAAACGCATTTAAAAAAAGTAGTGAGACAGTTGTATAACCTTGAGTGCTTCGAGGAATGTGCCCCTAATATGTGTGATTCTAGCAGTGGTGATAAATCTAATCAATGTGTTTATTTTGTGCCTGAGTTAGAGAATGTGCCAACTCCCAACCAATGTGCCTCTCGCACGCCAAACGAGAAACCCCATGATTGTTGTGAAAATTGTTTTATTAATTGTAGAGCTCAAGCCCCGATGATGCCCATCACGACATCATCTTGGAGGACGACTGAGACGTCCCCACAATCTATTAATAATATTGTTGTAAGTAAAGAAGAGGATTGTATGCAGCTGACGTTGGTGCAGGACAATCACAACACAAGTAAGCGTACGCCGTCTTTACCTATTGAGTGTCGTGGTCAGAAAATAGACGCCTTGGTGGACACCGGTGCGAGTGTGTCGGTAATATCACAGACGGTAGTAGACAGTCTAGGTCTCAGTGTGGACATGGTGAACGCTGAACTACGAAATGTGAGTGGTGGAAAACTTTCATTAGTAGGGAAAACTAATGTATGTTTCTTGATAGATAACGTGTTGTTTACACAGCGATTCGTTGTTGTAAGGGACATTGTACCAAACATAGTGTTGGGTTGTGATTTTATTAGCAGGAATAGCATAATTTTGAATTTTGAAAAATTTTGTATAATTTACAAAAAATTTAATTTTGAATTTAATGTTGACATGAATTTTATGTTGACATCGATTGACATTGATGACAATGAGTCACAACAGTCACAAGTGATAGATGTCTCGAATGACGGATGTCAAAGTAATTTTCGAAAAAGTAATATGTTAGAAAAAAGTTCGCATGTCATTCCTAGATTAAAAAGTTTTTTTATGAATAAAAATAGGAATGACAGTAAAATGAAGAAAGGCGCGAAAAAGTTTGAAAAGTCGAATATGAATAGGATTTCGAAATCCAATATAAGTTCGTTATGTAATATTAGTTCTTTACGAAATAAGAAACGAATTAAATTTGTTACATATAAAATTAAATGTAAAAACAAATTTTCTTTTATAGATTCATTTTATAATAGGGATAGAAATAGGATAGGATGTTAGGATGTTTTATAATAGTGATTGTTAGATAGTTGAAATGTATAATTGTGTGATTTGTATTAATATGTGTTTCTTTTTCATGTACGGAAATACTGCACCTGAAGCCCACGAAGTGTCCTGTGGTCCACTTATAATATGATGTATTTACTTAATTTTTTTTTAATGTTTAATTTAATAAAACAATTATTTTTTTGCATTTTTACTAATAAGTAAACATCGTGTCGTGTCTCTTTACCTTCATGGGATAGGGCAGGAGGATGACCTATTATCTAATTAGGTGTGAGAATCCTCTGACCTTAACTTATGTTGATATTGACATCACGTTTCGTTAATGATCTGGACCACAAAAGTAACACTTCTGTGTTTCATTTTATTTCCGTTTTAGTTAGTTTGTAAGTTGTTGTTTCGATGTCACTTAAGGAATGAGGTGACGTCAATATTTGTTGGTGAGGGGGGAGGAAACCCTGATGGTCCAATAAGGACCAGGGTCATATCCTGTTTGTTGCAGGATCCCTCTAACCCTGACTGGCAATGTTGTCGACACCACGCTACATAAACTGTGGTGGCCCCTAGTAGACAGTCTGCTTGAGGTTACCACAGGTTTATGAAGTTCCAAGCTTGTTGTCGGGCACCTTTTGAGATGAGGGTTATTTTTGGGTAATTTCGTAGTCAATATATTATTGGTGCTTGTCCGACATGTTTGATCTTGGAATTTCGACTTAGTTAATGCTTAAATGAGCTAGGGTTAGCTTTGATTGTAACTACATATGATGTATTAAGGTTAGGTTTAAGGCTGGGCAGACCTTTTCCCTTGGTTTTGGTATGTCAAGCCAATGCAATGGTTGGTTTGTTTTGATTTCAAGAAATTAATAATTATATCAACCATTGTCCTGGCTGTCCGTTAGTGAGGACCAGTCTTATTGATGTGATATCGTTCCAAGGTAGGCAGGGCCTTCGCTTTAGGGTAATCCATGTAGGAAAAAACATTTCTTTAGTAAGAAAGGTTTTTTTGTTGCGGCAGCGGCATGTGGTATCATATTGTTAGGATATGATACCTCCTTGCATTGTCTATGGTTGATTTATGTTTAAATCAGTATTCAAAAATATCGAATGCATTGTCATCATTACGCGAGCAGTTTGTTTTAGTCTAGACGATTCCGCGGGCGCGGGTTGTAGTATATAGAATATATCGGCCATGGTGCCGCAGTAAAGATTTATATCGAAATTACATTTATTATTTAATAGAATCCCAGTGTAGGGCTTCTTAGTACCCACTTTACTAAACCATAGTACCCAAATACTGGCGTTTTACCAGCGAACGATAAGATGAATGTGTGTGGTTGATCGTCGTTATCAAAGCGGCTAGTTCCAAAAGTAGGGCAGGCGTACCGGTTTTGGCCACTGTACCGGTTTTGGCCACTTTTTGCTCTAAAAGTTTTCCAAACAACTTTTAGCCATTTTTGATAAAGGCAATTAAAATAAGGTATTTTAAGGTAATAATAACAACCGTTAGAATTCTTTATGTCATAAGATTTTTTTTCAATAAATTCCATTTTCTGTTTGAAAAAATGTTTTGTATGAAAATTTTAAGAAATTTGTTTTGGATGAAATACTTTATAAACCTTAGTTTTTAACAATCAAATTGTTGTTTTGCAATTGACTGGTTTCTAGCGCATTAGAATATATTGATTTTACCTGGGTTTGGTTTTGATTTTTCGCAATACTTACAAAAGTTTAAGTGTGCGTTACCGCCGCAAAAACTTGTGCTTTAGAGAGATGAGACCTTATCAGATAATTAGTGTGTCGTGAGGAGAAATTTGTTTACTAATAGCAAAATTTGTGTGAATTGTAGTTTTTGAGATATTTGACAAAAACAGTTTTTGCCAGGGTCACGTTTTAAACGTTACCCTGGCAAAAAAAGTTGTTTTAGCTCGGAACTAAATACATGAATAGATAGCTTTTGTTGCGTTGTAAATGTTAGCAAACAGCAAAAATTGTGTGTGTTATGGTTCTTGAGTTATTTGAGTTTTTGCTGGGGTAACGTTTTGAGATTTCCCATATCTCAGAAACGGTTCAACGCAGAAGTTTGAAAAAAATACCAGTAAGAGACCTGAATTTGTTTAAATTTGTTTAAACATTAGTTTTTGATTTGGTTGTCGTAAACCAACGTAATTAAATGTTTTCGAAAATCAGAAAAAACTGATTTGTAAGTAAACTATTACATTTACAACCAAACAAACAGCTGCAAAAAATACCCGTGGTAGACACTTATTATGTCTAGAATTTTAGATCTTGTAACTTTACACGATTTAAAGATAAAGATAAATTTGATTAATTTTAGACTGGTCGTACTTTAGAGATCGAATACACAGTTTCCATAACATTATGGCACATGTCATACATTAAACAAATTTAAGTAATTCATGAACATTCGTTCCTGTTAATTTTAGCTTTCAATTACAGCTATCATGAAAGATATATAAAAAACAAGATTGAGACAGCAATTCTTTAGTAACCCGCCCAAATTGTAGAGGTCACGTAAAAGCGACCGCGCCATACATAAGCGTAACCATCTTAAATGAACGGGATGTTATGGATATTTTGTTAGTACAGTTGCGTACAGAAGTTCGCTGGTCAGATTATCTTTAAATATAAAATGTACGTTAGTCTCGCAAAAACTAAAGAATGGCTGGGCCGATTTTAGTTTTAAATGTCTGTCGTATTCCAGGGGAAAGTTTAATTTTACTGTAAGAAATATGTATGGAAAAATTGCGTGGAAAATTGTTAAAAAACATTTTCCCGTAAAAACTGTTCCTAGAGTGCTCGTCAGATAAGTGGAATGGACAGTAGGTGACAGTTTTAGAGTGCGGCTGCGCGCGGTCGAAATCGAATACTAATCATTTACCATAACCTTAGAACGAAGAAAATGTACTATAACTAGCGCCAAAAACGCACCAGTTGCGCGAAAATTGCGCACGGACGGACTCTATGTAGGTACAGTTGGACGGAAATCACCAGCAGCAGCCGCAATCGGAGATGTCACTGCGACATGACGTCATTGCAATAGCGCGCAAGGAAAGCAAATTTACAAAAGCTGGTGAAACTTTACAACGCTGTAACTTTGGAAATCCTGGACAGATTTCGATGAAACCAAAACTGTTATTACTTGCACGAGTACGCGCATTAAACGTAGTAATTTTTATAGTCATATTTTGATTTGTTGGTGTGACTCATTGTTTACGACACAGACTAAAAAAATGTTGGACAATTCATAAGCATTAATTTTATTTAATCTATATGAATAAAAATTTATTGACTTTGACTTTGACTTTGACTTGACTAATTCGTTGGCTGGGTCGGAAGAGCGAGCGTTCCCATCTCGTCTCGCGTCAAGACAATATTACGCACGGCTGCGTTGGCATTTCAGAGAGCGAGTTTACTTCGGAAGTCCTGTAGAACACGTGATAGGTTACAAGTTGGTGACTAGTCTATATAATCTGTGATTTGGTGCCACTTCCACGACAAGGTTGGTTAAGCAATAGTCACCTTCCAGTCCACGTGTCAAAATATGACTATGGCTTGGCTTGACATGTTGTGTAAAGTTAGCACGGCATTGTGGCTCTTGCTATAAAATGCAGATATAAAATAATACACTCAAGTTGGGTACCAAAGTCAATCTTAATGAAAATTTGTATATCCTACTTCCTACTAATATTATAAATGTGAAAGTTTAGATGTTTAGATGTTTGTATGTTTGTTACTGAATCACGCAAAAACGGCTCAATGGATTTGGCTGAAATTTGGGACACAGATACGTTGTGGCCTGGAGAGAAACTATGGCTACTTTTTATCCCGGAAAAAGATCACATTCCCGCGGAATAACGTCGAGTATACCACGCGGGCGACGCCGCGGGCGGAAAGCTAGTTTTTATATAAAAAGAAGTTAAATAAGTGATTTACAAATAATAATAATAATAATCATTTTTATATGATTATCATGATTACTCATCATCGCCTGAATTGTCACAAGTCACAACCGTCGTTACCACCTGTATTTATAATAAACATAGATTATTTAAGAAAATATAATTTAATAAATGCCGATCCCAAAATCCAATTCAATTGCGGGTGTACGCCGCACGCAGCTTCTTTTGTTTATGCGGCGGCAACCTTTGACAAAAAGCGGCACGTGCCAATGCGGTGCGATAAAAGGGCGACATTATCTAAGCGAATGAGCGTTTTCACATTGGACGATAACGACACCGACACGATACTACACCGATATCGGCACGACAGACAATATCGTTGACGGTAACGAACGTCACAGTGTGAAAGCATTTAGTAGTGATTGTATCAAACTGCCACGCAGTGGATCGATCCCATACAAGCGATGGGACATAAGCAAATTAAAAATCATTTAACGATTTTTGAAAATCAAGTAGGTCCATCGTATTTGCCTAGTTAAAAGCTATTAAAAACAGTATGAGCATTTTATTATTGGAACCTTATTTCAAGAAATATGGTACCTAACGTGATTTCTTAGTATGGAAAATGACCTTATAAATCCTGTAGCTCGAGAGTCCCTTCGTCTTTCGAATTGATTTTTTTATATGTTAATATGACATATATTTGCTACATTTTCTCCAAACAAACTAGGTGCGCGCCACGCGCCCCTTACGAGTTATGGTGTTGACCAAGTTTTTTTTCAATAAATATTCAAATATATTCAGAAACTATTATTTTGACATATTTTACCAACGAATCACACTTGAGTGAGACTAACTGAAGGTTGGGCAGGTCATAAAATATCAGTACATTGATAACAGCTTACAGAAAAGCACATTATAATGCAATCTTTTTCTTTGTATTTCAGAATCGTATTTTCTAATTACCTAATCAAAATAAATGTTTACTTATTACTTGCCAACCTTACTAATTACACATAATAACTTCCCGTACAATTACAAGGTACTTACTTACTTACTCTCATTTTTATACACTTTCTGCCGTACTCAGAGACGTCAATTAACTTTTAATGACAATTATATCTATATCTGTCTCTTTTTTATGTATAGTATTGAATAAAGTAGGAATGATAGTTTAATGCCAATTAAAGTTAATTGACGTCTCTGCGTGCGGGAGTTAGTAATTAAAATAAGCTTTGATTACTTAATGTCTCATAAGGAACATTTTTGACTGTTTCTTTTTGATCTACCCTCATTAGTATGGGTTAACTTTATGAAACCATATAAACAGAAGCTTATAACATATAAAAATAAGTCTTTCCGAGGTTTCCCTACTTATCTCGACCTTTACGTTTCTCTACGTGAAGTTGGTGATCTTCGTGGACATAATCAATTATATTTATCTTGGAAAACAAACATTAATGTTCAATTAAGCGACAATGTAGAAAAAGAACTGAAGTAGTAGTTCTGTTATCCGATCTATTGTAAGTTGACTAAATCTTCAAAAACCCATGAAAAATTATACAGAAGAATTTCTACTGGTTGGTTCTTTAGGCGAGTCGTTTATTTCTTCTTCGGGTAGATTTTCTTTCAAACCTTCCGGCCACTTAATGTCTGTCTGTAACCAGTAGGAATTCTTCTGTATAAATTTTTCCTGGCTTCTTAAAGTTTTGTCCAATTAGAATAGATCCGATAACAGAATTTACGGCACCACTCCTTTAGTTCTTTTTCTACATTGTCGCTTCATTGAACATTAATATTTGTTTTTAAAGATAAATATAATTGATTATGGGTCCGAAGATCACCACCTTTACGTAGAGAAATGTAAAGGTCGATAAGTAGCAAAACCACGGAAATACATAATGACCATACTCGGATGAGGATGAAATTACAACTAATTCAGTTTAAGAAATAGTCTTCTATTTATATGGTTTCACAAAGTTAACCCATCCATACTTATGAGTTTACCTATAACGGTATAATGAACGGGTAGACCAAAAATAAACAGTCAATTAATGTTACTTATGAGACATTAAGTAAACAAAGCTTATTTTACTTACCAAGTGTTTAACAATGAATAAATAAATTAGAAAATACGACCCTTGACATAGAGAAAGAGTGCATTTATGTGTTTTTCTCTAAGCTGTTATCAGTGTACCGATATTTTATGACCTGACTAACTTTCAATTAGTCTCACTCAAGTGTGATTCGTTGCTAAAATATGTCAAAATAATAGTTTCTGGATATATTTGTATATTTAATGAAAAAAAAATCTCTCAACACCATAACTCGTAAGGGGCGCGTGGCGCGCACCTAGTTTGTTTGGAGAAAATGTAGCAAATGTATGTCATATTGACATATAAAAAAATCAAGTCGAAAGACGAAGGGACTCTCGAGCTACAGGATTTATAAGGTCATTTTCCATACTAAGAAATCACGTTAGGTACCATATTTCTTGAAATAAGGTTCCAATAAGAAAATGCTCATACTGTTTTTAATAGCTTTTAACTAGGCAAGTACGATGGACTTACTTGATTTTCAAAATTCGTTAAATGATTTTTTAATTTGCTTATGTCCCATCGCTTGTATGGGATCGATCCACTGTGTGCCAGTCCGACGATATCGTGCCGATATCGTTTCGTTACCGTTATCGTCCAATCCAATGTGAAAACGCTCAATGGACTTTAAAACGGTAAATATTTGCGATAGGCGAACGAGGCGAGAACCGACTTGCATCGCGAAAGTAAAAAAAGTTTAGCGAGGCGTTTTCGTTGCGTTGTGGTATAAAAATAAAACAATTGGTTTGACTAAAGAGAAACAACAAATTACTATAAATGTATTTATTGGTACATAATTGGTACTGACAAATAAATCACACTATAAATTGCTTACTAAGATTATTACCTACTTAGGTAGATATAGATTACTACTGACCAACCTTTATTTATTTGCCTTTAAACTAATAACTATCGTAAATCATTAAATTATTTAAAACTACTATTAATAAACATGATTTTTACTTATAAAATAGAAAACTAGTAGAATCAATACTTTACCAATAACGTTTTTCTGCGTAACTGTACAAAACATCGGATACTAAGCTGCTAGTTTACAAAGATAGCCCGTACGTATGGTGCGGTCGCTTATAAGTGACCTTTACAATTTGGTCGGCTTATTAAAGAATTGCTGTCTCAATCTTGTTTTTGATATATCTTTCATGATAGCTGTAATTGAAAGCTAAAATTAACAGGAACGAATGTTCATGAATTACTTAAATTTGTTTAATGTATGACATGTGCCATAATGTTATGGAAACTGTGTATTCGATCTCTAAAGTACGACCAGTCTAAAATTAATCAAATTTATCTTTATCTTTAAATCGTGTAAAGTTACAAGATCTAAAATTCTAGACATAATAAGTGTCTACCACGGGTATTTTTTGCAGCTGTTTGTTTGGTTGTAAATGTAATAGTTTACTTACAAATCAGTTTTTTCTGATTTTCGAAAACATTTAATTACGTTGGTTTACGACAACCAAATCAAAAACTAATGTTTAAACAAATTTAAACAAATTCAGGTCTCTTACTGGTATTTTTTTCAAACTTCTGCGTTGAACCGTTTCTGAGATATGGGAAATCTCAAAACGTTACCCCAGCAAAAACTCAAATAACTCAAGAACCATAACACACACAATTTTTGCTGTTTGCTAACATTTACAACGCAACAAAAGCTATCTATTCATGTATTTAGTTCCGAGCTAAAACAACTTTTTTTGCCAGGGTAACGTTTAAAACGTGACCCTGGCAAAAACTGTTTTTGTCAAATATCTCAAAAACTACAATTCACACAAATTTTGCTATTAGTAAACAAATTTCTCCTCACGACACACTAATTATCTGATAAGGTCTCATCTCTCTAAAGCACAAGTTTTTGCGGCGGTAACGCACACAAAGTTTAACTATCAGTAAGTGGCCAAAACCGGTACATTTGGCACCTCTCACACATTGTGTGTAATATAAAAAAAACTATTTTACTTAAATAAATTTGAAAAATGTACCTTTAAAGGTGGAAAAATTATCTATAATTTAAGATATAATTTGTGTCTTAAATACCTAAGACCATTTAGTACTTAGTGCTTAAAAGTCAAAAAATCCTTAAAGTGGCCACAAAGGGTACCTCTGCCCTACCTAGGTATACCTACTCACCTACAACAAGAGAAAACAGTTTTACATAACTTACCTTTCAATATCGTTTGGAAATTTAAAGAACGTGTACCTATGCACAGTTTTTAGTCGTATTTAGATACAACCAAATACACTGCAACTGTAATAATATCTACTATTCATTTTGTTAATTATTGGTAAAATAGGTATATATATATATAAGTGTCACAGTGACACGTGTAGCATCGCGGACGTGAAGTGATCAATTAAATGCTCTTTGGAACTCGCGATCACTGACCTCTTTGCGATACTCGCGACTGAGTACTGTCCCAAACTGCCCCATTTTGCCTGTATATGTGACGTGTGTGTGCGTGACGAAAATGGCACTTTGTTCTAAGCGGACTCTCTGCTAGGGCGACCGCCCGCGTACCTAGTTACTTTGTGACTGAACCCAGTTCCCTCAGATGCCTTTAGGGCGTTTGTGCACTACCACTGAATTTTACCGATCCGGAAAAAAACGGATGCTTGTATTTAATTAATAACTATTATAAGTGATTAATTATTAAAATACAAGCATCCGTTTTTTTCCGGATCGGTAAAATTCAGTGTAGTGCACAAACGCCCTTAAGCTTGTGTAGACTAACTGAGCCCTGTGCTTCTTGCTTACGTAGTAATTAAGCACACAGACTTGTGGTGTTGCAGAGCGGCTTGGATTGAAAGAATTCATGAAACTCCTTATCTGGCAATAAGTTGGTTGGCCTAGTCCCATCCCATGAACTGGAACATACCGACGACAACAGGCGGCGGCACTCGGTCGGTCACGGGGCATTGCGGTGCGAACACTACTGTACGCCGGATTCCTCTCACGCTCCAGTTGCCAAGAATACCACTAATTACGTTTCGTTTTGCCATTGCACGGATGTTGAATTGTCTGTGTTCGACATTCATAATGGAAGTCACTACGTACTCGGTAGTCCCAGTACTAGTATTTATTTGCATCGACATCGTTGTCCCATTTTACGTTACACTGTTGAGTGGTTCTCCGCGGTTTCACCCGCGTGGTACCCGTTCCCGTCGGAATGGGAAGCGAATATTGTGTATAGCCTATGTTACCCAGGAAAAATGAAGCTTTCTAATAGTGAAAGATTTTTTATTCGATCCAGTAAAGTTTTTGAGTTTATTACTTACAAACAAAAATACAAATCTTTTCTCTTTATAATATTATACTAGCGGCCGCCCGCGGTTTCACCCGCGTGGTTCCCGTTTCCGTGGGAATATCGGGATAAAGAGTATCCTATGTGTTATTCCAGTCTATAATCCTGTTGCAAATTTCATCCAGATCCGTTCAGTAGTTTTTGCGTGAAAGAGTAACAAACATCCATACATCCATCCATACAATCATACTCACAAACTTTCGCATTTATAATATTTGTAGGGTTGACACTTTAGATTTGTAGCCAGGCAGTATGGCCACTATGTATCGAAGTGTTTCGACAACTAAGCTTGCCTCCTAGCTAGTCACTAAGCGTGCCACCTGCGGTGGGGCCTTAGCCTGGGCTCATCAGCACCATCATCAATCCATTTAAATGTTCCCGCTGCTAGGGCTTCATATAGATGGATAAGGAGAACTGGCCATGACCTTCCACACGGGCCTGTTGCAGTTATAAACCAATCCAAATGCAGCCAGAACCATCGACTTATCGTGTCTTCGGAAGCACCATATACATATTTTTGAACAGCCATCCCGTGATAGACCATTGCAAAAGTCACATAACCTCAGCGATCGCAGGCTGAGCACGCTACCCACTGCTCTGTATACCAAATTTCATGAAAGTCAGATCAGTGGTCTATGCATGAGAAGGTAACGATAGCTAGACAAACAGACAGGAGCTACTTTCGCATGAATAATATTCGGACATTCTCCTAACTCTCGTGAACTACCAAAATTCAAAAAAATCATTAAGTACATTTTTTTATTGTAGCATGGTGGGTCCTATCCTATGACAGCTCAATCGTGCAGAGCAAAAAGTTCTTTATGTTATTGGAATAAAACTAAAGAAAATCAGTATTACACATTTTTTATGCAGTTTCTGCTAGAAAATTAGACCTTATTTCTTGTCAAGAAACAACATTTTTTTTTGCACGAAAATGAACTGTCATAGGATAGGACCCATGCAGTAAGTCGAGTAAGTCATCATCAGACAACACATTATAGATCAAGTTTACCTTCAACCCGCACCATAGAAGTCAAAATGCTCCTTATTAGTATGGCTTTGTTAGTGTAGGTATATATTCTTTGCCCATGCTTCATTGAACAAAGTAAAGTGCTAAAAAACTGTATCCCACGGAAACCGTACTTTTTCACGAGTTAAAAAAACCGTATGAACCGTATGTGGATAAATTGAGCTCTGGCTCAAGGCAGGCCAGAGCGCAATTTATCCCGATCGTATCAGCCGTTTTGTGTGATTGCCGATTTGAGCCACAAACATCCAAACTACGTATGTTTACTATCCCCCCCCCACCCACCCTTTTCTACCCCTTAGATGGGGACTTTTTTGACCATGACCAGTATCTTTCATGGCAATTTCTATACTCCTAAGTCCAGAAATGAGGAAGTTTCCATACAACCTTTAACCCCCCATTCTACCCCATTATGGGGAAGTTTTTAACTTTACCTACGCAGATCATCTTTAATTCTGACCGGTATCCTACATACCAATTTTTATACTTTTGATTCTAAAAATGAGGAAATTCCATTTAAACTTGAAACCCCCCCCTTTCTACCCTATTACGGAGGAGTTTTTTTAGTTTTTTCACTTCGCCTACGCAGATAATTTTTAATCCTGACCAGTATGTATCCTAAATACCAATTTTTATACTTCCAACTTCAGAAATGAGGAAGGTCCACATAAGCTTAATTCGCCCATTTTACCCCATTATTGGGGAGTTTTTTAACTTCGCTTACGCAGATCATTTTCAATCGTGATCAGTATCCAACATACCAATTTTCATACTTCTAAGTTCTGAATTGGGGAAGTTGCATTTAAAATTTACCCCCCCCCCCCACTTTTTACCCCATTAGGTGGGACTTTTTATTTATCTTCGCCTTTGCAGATCATTTTCAATCATGACCAGGGTGCCTACCATCAACTTTAAGGCAGCGATTCAAAAATAGCGCGATGCAGAATAGGTTCCTAAAATGAATTGCTTTCTTTCGTACTATGACCTTCTAAAAACTGGATCGCAAATGAATTGCTAAATGTGAATGACCGAACGATTTGTATCCTTATTTCTTCTACCCGTCTCTTTCACTCGATTCTGTCATGCCCGGAGAGTGAGAGGGACGGGTATAGCCTGCAGGTGTCATGTTAGCTTGGCCGAGTCATAAGTCAAATAAGAGATCTTGACAGCTTAGCGGCTGTGAAATGTCATTGAATGATCACTGAATCGCTGTCATTGATATTAAGCTGTCGTGGTACGAATAAGCAAAGCAGATCAGTTTAAGTCCTAAACAAAACCGCAATAAGAGTTGATGGTAGGCACCCAGTATCCAACATACCTATTTTCATACTTCTAAGTTCAGAAATGAGGAAGTTCCATGTAAGTTTAATTCGCCCATTTTACCCCGTTATCGGGGAGTTTTTTTTAACTTCGCTCACGCAGATCATTTTCAATCGTGATTAGTATTCAACATACCAATTTTCATACTTCTAAGTTTAGAAAATAACCTTAACCCCACATTATACCCCTTCAGGGAGGGAGTTTCCCAAAATCCGTTCTTAGTGGATCTCTCCTAGTTATAATCTACCTTCCTGCCAAATTTTATCTTCATTGGTCCAGTAGTTTCCGAGATTTCGTGATGTGAGTGATTTACTCTTTTATATATTAGTACTGTGAATTAATGCCACAAAGGCGTTAATGCTAAGCATTTTAAAAATAATATGTTGTACCATTTAGGAAATCCAATAACTTAAGAGTTTTACCTTAACTTAAATTGTAGAAGCTAGAAACATTACCCCTCAAAATCATAGTTTGACCATATCAACCTGACTTTATTCAACTACATAATATTATGTAAGTACTTACCTAGTTCACTATTTTGGGTTTCAACAAGCAAATACTTTATACTTACCGTCTCTTTCTGTGTCACTATCAACTTTAAACCGTTTCCTGTGTAGCAGGTCGGTGAAGCGTCATATTACATCGACTCAAAAGATGATTACTGCAACTGCAACCCATTTATACTTTTAATAATTTCATTATAAAATTGCAAAGGCTTCTTTAGATCATCTAATAAAGTACATAGTGCCTGCGTCACTACTTTAAGGTAGACTTCCGAGCATCGCGGCCGATCGCAGCCGCGCGCGATCGATTGCGTGCGACTGACGCGCGCGGCTGATGCGACAATAGTCATTGTATGAAAATGTATGGCGCCGCTTCCGAGGTATGCGACTGACGCGTGCGGCCGATGACAGACGTCGGCCGCACGCGGCCGTAACTATAATGAAAACTTCTTTGTATTGTATAGATACTCACTTTTCTGTCATCTTCCTTATTTTAATCTCTAATTTTTGGTTGTCTGTCACTGTTAGAAAATTCATGTGTCAACGCTGGATTGAGATGATTTTTATAAACTGTCCTTTTAGCCGTTTGTGCACTACACTGAATTTTACCGTCCGGCAGTCCGATTTTTTACGGTCCGATATGGCAGGCCATAGAATGTCTATGCGCGCTTGTGCACTACACGGAATTTTACCATCCGACATTTTACTTTTCCCCATTCCGGTCCGTTTTTTTCCGTTCCGAGATAACAGCAATGAAATACGTATGGGCGCTTGTGCATTACACTGAATTTTACCGTCCGGAAAAAAACGGATTGTTGTATTTTAATCATAAATTATTTATAATACATAACATAGGCTTTGAAACATTGGAACTGTGATATTGAA
Source organism: Crambus lathoniellus (assembly GCA_949710035.1). Taxonomy (NCBI): domain Eukaryota; kingdom Metazoa; phylum Arthropoda; class Insecta; order Lepidoptera; family Crambidae; genus Crambus; species Crambus lathoniellus. The sequence goes on from OX453309.1 coordinate 12,770,120, forward strand.
CTGTAAACGTGATATTCATGAGGGGGAGGGGGTAATCACTGCGCTGCCCCGGCGAGTAAAAGGACGGACAAGTGCACAAGCCAATCATCCGTGTTTTTCATGCCGCGCCGCCGCCGGCACCGGCGCCGGTCCATAAAAAAACGGAACGCCGCCGGACGGTAAAATTCAGTGTAGTGCACAAACACTTTTCTGTAATACGCTCACTGCATCACTGAATTAGCTATTCTTTCCATTGGTTGCGGTACGCGGCGTTTTAGACCTCATACTAAACCAGACATTGTGGCGGTACGAAGCGTTTTCGACCCCACCGAGATTCAAGAGACTGCAATTCCTTTTTTTAAGCGTGAAGTCAGAAACAATATGGATATTAGTCTTGATAAATGAGTATCTATACAATACAAATAAGTTTTCAATATAGTTACGGCCGCGTGCGGCCGACGACAGACGTCGGCCGCACGCGTCTGTCGCATACCTCGGAAGCGGCGCCATACATTTTCATACACTGACTATTGTCGCATCAGCCGCGCGCGTCAGTCGCACGCGATCGATCGCGCGCGGCTGCGATCGGCCGCGATCCGCGGAAGTCAACCTTTAGGCAATCAATCAATATTACTGTCGTCTTCACCTTTAATTCGGTTATTGACTGCGCTCACTTTGATTGTTTTGTATGTATCACAACTGTGTAAATAACATTTCAAGTGCAGAATAGCAAGTCTTGACTTTGCTTAGTTTTCTATGACAGAGTTCAGCGTAATAAATCAGTAAGTGGTATAATCAAATGTCATGATGTCATCACTACCATCGTTCCACGTCTGGGTACCATCATTAGTTTCTTACAGTTCTATGTGCAAATCTTGACGGTCGCTATTCGCTAAGTTTAGATTACGCAGTTATGGCAAACGACAAGTATGTTGACGGTCGTTTGTGTAATGCCTTTACTAATCGGGAAATTTGTCGCCGGTGGGCATGGACAGATTGCTAGCCTGGTGACTGGCTGACAGTTCGCGTTTAGCGGGCAACATGTCAGCACGCCGCACTTTATTACGACTTCGCTTATAATGTATTCATCGCAATATTAGCTTCGTCACGCGATAGACGTAAACAAAGGAGCCTCCCGCGCACGGTTGCCTCCTAAGTAGCTGTTGACAGTCCTCAAAATGTGTAAACAAGGTGTTCTTTCAGTGTGGTGGTATGGTGCGCAGTGTCATTGATGTTAAAGGCTGTGTTTAATACAACTGTTAACTGTGAATTAATTGTGATTTTGTGATATTATCAATAGGTAGGTACGTATAAGTACACTAAGTGAAAAATTACATAGGATTTTGTGAGTCTTTTGCAATGTTTCTCTATTTATGTATACATATTTATTGTAATAGTGTTGTAGATAATAGGATCCTACTAGATCATAAATCGTAACATAACTCAGTCTGGGCCCAATTGATTTTCCTGTCGCATTTCTCGTAACCATAAAGTAGGTATGCTTTGTATTTTATTGAATAGGATCATGTGTTATGTATGTGTTACTAAGCAATATAGGATAAACAATATGTTCTTTGTTTTCAATTAGTCGTTATCCTATAAGGCAGCGGTTTAATGCCATCGTTTAATATCCCAATCCTCTACAAAGCCCCTCTTATACGATCTTAGATTACAGATCAAGCATCAACGTCAACGACTGTATAAACTGCCTCAGTTTTGGAATAAAAAGTAAAAAATAGTAAAATAGGAAATATCTGTTACCTGCTTGTTCTGTCCTGTGAATTATGTTCACATTTTACAAATTATGTTTGACATTCAACTCAACCCTCTCTAACATTAAAGACAAATTGAAACTTAGTATTGATTCAAGAGGTAATCATTTCATGTAATGTAAACTATTCAGAGGATCAGCATTCAGCTTGAAGTACGTACGTATGGCATTTATGGCGTGTATAGAACAAGGCCGCCACATGTCTGCCTTGATTTTCAATGTGGGTGGTGAACTAAAGGGGAACGCTGGATATATGTATCTAAATCAGTTCCACGATCTTCATCATCGCAACATTTCATGACATTAACTGCACATAGACTCCTTGCCAATATGTATAAAAGTGGGCTTAATAATGCCAGATTTCATAGGGCTGATGTAAAAAAGTGGGCTTAATAATGCCAGATTTCATAGGGCTGCGAATGCCGGTTCTGCTTATTATAATTTAGGTTGATTGTGGGTATGCAGCTCCCAAAAGGAGGATCGAATAGAAATCTATTGTGTTGAAAGCAACTTCATTCAGATTCGGCAAGGCGGCTTTACGTTGCTCTTGATATAATTAAAACACTAATACCACTTTTTATAAAGCATGCAAGTGCACCAGGGAACTTCGGTAGGGTCCTCGATGATTGATAAGTCTTACAATATCGTTCTTGACACTTGCTAGGAACCAAACTTTCGAATCAGCCCAAATAGAGTTGTCATTTGCTCTTCTCTCTTTCTTCTCTTCTCCATCGAATTTCGAAATGACTAAATGTAACAGGAGTTTTCTCGTAATATCGTTCAATTAGTAGGTATTTGACTATTCTCACTGATGAAGTCACCAAACACATCATTTACAATGAAAATAGCACTACGTGATTCCTTCAGAAATAATGCTGCTTCAATGACCTTCTCGGCGTGGAAGGAAATAATTCTTATTAACATTAAGGTAAGGTCGTTTTCTCATTTACGTTTCTACTTCACGACTACTTACTACTTACTTACTTTTTGCTCTTTATTCGCTTTGGAGTTTAGTCTGATCTGTAACGTACAAACTTGAGATTTTAATGCATTCACAATGCAATTCTGTAAGTAGGTATAGGAAAAGTTGTGTTAGAAAAATACTACCAGCCCTGCAAGTAGATTTTCTGGGAATCCGGAAATCTTCTGAAGCCTTTCGGCACCTTCTTCTTCTTCTTCTTCTTAACAATACGGGCGGTTTCCGCAACTCGACGTCTATTGCGCCTATTTTGCGTCCGGAGGGTGCGCGGCCAGATCACTCCAGCCAGCCCAGCTCAGCCAGGAACGCTCCAAGAGCTTTCACATTAGTGATCGCTTCCTGGACGCTGCCCGGCGAGCCGAGGTACCTCGCCCGGTAGGGGGCCACCCCCCTTCATTCCAGCAGTACGTGGGCAGCTGTTTCTTCTTCCTCCATGCATCCTCTGCATAGGGGACTGTCGGTGACACCTAAATTAAAAAGATGTCTGTTAAATTGTCCATGACCAGTAATGGCACCTGTTACCAGGCGAAGTTGCGATCTGCACAGTTGTATCAGGGCCCTGGATAAACACGCGTCCACGCGCGGCAGTGCGAGCTTCGCCTGTCTGCACGAATCCAGCGAGCTCCAGTTCTGTTGGTGTAATTCTGTAGTGCGTTCACGGATCTTATTTGCATACCAGCTCGTCGGGATGGGCGCGATCGGCTCTGGGCCAACAGGCGTGGAGCCGGATGCGCGTCTGGCCAGTTCGTCGGCTGCATCGTTTCCACGTGATCCGCTGTGACCTTTGATCCATTGGATAGTATAATAGTATTAAGTGCACCTACTATATTTAAGGCGTGGTGACACTCAAGTAAAAGGCTCGAAGTGATGCGACTTCCCTGGAGAGCTTGTAGGACGGATTTACTGTCGGAGAGAATTAAGATGTCGCGGTCTTTTACCTCTCTTGTTTCGATTGCCCGAGCCGCCATTATTATGCCCATGCACTCGGCCTGAAAGACCGTGTTGTATGAGCCTAAGGGGGATGCAATTTGTATGTTGAGGTCCTCTGAGAAGACACCCGACCCTGTGCCCGATGAGGTCTTGGAGCCGTCAGTGTAAATGAGGAGAGCCTTGTGTGTTTTCCCTGAGCTGATGTCGTCTATCAGGTGTATTCTGTATTTTTTGTCGAAAATGAAGGTTGGCTTGACCTTGTCGCATACTGCTTCGATAAGAGGGTCGTTTAGCCAGTCCTTCAGTAATACACTGAGATGTTTTACCCTTTCGAATTTTAGAGATCCCAGTTGTTTTAGTCTTAGAGCTGTTTTGGCTGCCTCCTGTTGAATGTGGAGATGCAGTGGTGTTAGGTTCAGCATTACCTCTAGAGCCGCTGTGGGGGCTGTGCTCATGCAACCTGTGAGAGCGCAGCAGGCCTGACGTTGTAGTCCCTGTAGTTTTTTTGCGCCAGTGGTTTGAGCGGCCTTTGGCCACCATACTACAGATCCATAGCTTACCAGGGGTTTTATGATCGTGTTGTATAGCCAGAGGAATAGTTTGGGTGCTAGACCCCAGCGTTTGCCAATCATCTTCCGGCACTGCCATAGTATGACGCTGGCCGACTGCGTTTTATACTCCAAGTGGCTGTTCAAGTTTAGTTTGCTGTCTAGGATTATGCCTAGGTACTTTACCTCGTTAGATAGTTGTAGTGTAGTTCCAAACAGCTTCGGCAGACGGAAATCGCCTACCAGGCGCTTGTTCGTGAACATTACCATTTCCGTCTTCGTGGGGTTGACGGTCAGGTCTTGTCGTTGGCACCATTCTTCAACCTTTTTCAGGGCTGCTTGCATGGTGTTACAGGTTATGCCGGCCTGGTTACCTATGGTTAATATGGTAATGTCGTCCGCATACCCTATAGTATAGAAGTAGTTAGAGTTTAGATGTGATATCAGGTCGTCTACCACCAGGTTCCACAGAAGTGGAGAGAGCACACCTCCTTGGGGGCATCCCCTCGCCACCAGAGCTCTTTGGGTGACGTCTCCTGACACCTGTACCGTTCTATTACGTAACATGTTCACGATCCAGTCTATGAGTTGTTTATCAACACCGTGTCTCCTTAGTGCTGCCTCGATGCTGGTGAATGTAGTTTTATCGAAAGCGCCCTCTATGTCAATGAAGGTGCCTAAACAGATAAGTTTATTTTGGAGAGCCTCCTCTATCTTACCGACTAGTTGATGAAGAGCTGATTCTGTCGATTTTCCAGCGCTGTAAGCATGCTGATGTTTATGTAGTGGGAGGTTAGCCAACGCTCCACTTCGTAGGTACCACTCACAAACTCTTTCCATAGTCTTCAACAGGAAGGTTGTGAGGCTGATCGGTCTGAAGGCCTTTGGATTAGTGTAGTCGGTTGTTTCGGCACCTTAAATAGTTTGTCAGAGCATTTGGGCCGGATTCCCAGGGGCGCGGGTTCAAATCCCGCCCGAAAATCTACTTCCAGGGCGGGTGGTTTTTTTCTATCACAATTTTTTCTCGTACAAACATAATCAAACATTACACAAAAGAAAACTATTTTTGACCGACTACAAAAAAAGGAGGAGGTTATCAATTCGACTGTATGTTTTTTTATATTTATTTTTTATGTGTGTTACTTACCTCAGAACTTTTAGTTAATGAACCGATTTGGATAATTCTTTTTTTATTTGAAAGGTGGCGCTTCTCGCTTGGGACTGGGTTTTTTTTTAAAAAGGTATGTTTGTTATTTCACTCAGTATAATTCGTTCTTATTCTTTTTGGCTTGGCACCGACTTCAACAGTTCAGTAAGTACCGAGATAAATTAGAAAAAGTCACGCATTTTCGTCCTTTAAATTAAAAATTCTAATTATTTTTTCGTTTCTAGTGTGTTATTTTTTTTTTGAAGATTCTTTTTGAAGGCGGTTACATTTTTTTAAAACGTTTTATTGGTTATTTAATTCAATCTTTGTTGAATGTTTTTGTTTGTACGAGTTTAAAATGCAAAGGGAGTGAGTAGAGTCAAAGTAAGCGCCATTTCCTCAATAGATACGAATCGCATATATCAATAACTTTCTCCACTTCGTAATATTCTTGATCAATTAATACGTAACCATCTACCTACTTAATATTTTGAGTATAAAAAATTTGTGTTTGTATCAGGGCCTGTTTGAGAAACATAATAGTTAAAATTGTGCAATGTAAGCACCAAAATACTATATTCTATCTATGGCTTGATGACTCTCACTCGCATGTTATTAGTTAGCAACTTTTTGCAGTTGCAGTTTTAAATAATTAAAAACATTCTAAAATAATTCTTATTATTCCGATATGATCTACTTCAATGATTTGTGTTTGACGCCAGAATTAAACTCTACGGTAATAATTCGATCTTATGAAGTACAGAAATAAAAAGTAAACACATTGCTTTCAACAGAAACAACGGTAAACTTGGATGTGTAGTCTGCACTGAATATCACTTCCTACATTTATTTAAAGGCCACAAGTCAACGACCAGTCGACACATTACTTTGACTTTATTTATTATTTTTTACAAATTAATGGAAAGACATTCTCGCACGTTCTTGGTCTGTTGATTAATAGAAAATGTGTAAATCGTAACCTAATATCGGCGATTGTTGTGTCATCTGACAGTTTACGCGACTATACCGGTTTTCCAAGAGTAGATCACCCACTGCACTCGCGCGGTCAGTTGCGGAATGTCTTGGTAGTTTAGAGTCAATAAAACATTATAAGGCAAAAGCGAGGTCAAGAAATAGTCTAGTCATTATGTAATTGCGCATCGTATCATCTTATTTGCTAGCTACTTACACGTTTTCCTCATTCGTAAACTCTATTTAAAATCAATTACTCTTGACAATTGTTTTATTTGATAAAAATTTCACTCGCATTCGCATGTCAACATTGTCAACAAGTCGAATTTATATAACAATCTCAGAACGTGATTCGGTAGTAAAATTATTTTCTTATTCATTTTGTGATTGCAATTTCTATTAAACTGTCGAACACTCAATTAATCCCCTTGCTCCCAGTCATCGTCACTGGCTTCGTTGCCACTGGGGACAAACGAGAAAAAAAATACAATTTGTTGCCAGTGGCGACAAATGAATCATTAAAACCTCAATTGTTGCCAATGGTGAGATACGGGTCATTAAAATCCCAATGGTTGCCACTGGTAACAGTCAGTACGAAAAAAATCGCAGTTGTTGCCAGTAGTGTAATTTTGTATGTTTAGTAGCATTACTATGGGAATTAAATAAAGAGGAGTTTGAGTACCTATCAAGATAGATGTTTAATTTAAAAAACAATACCTTACAATCATTGTTAATCACATCACTCAATTCAATTCAATTCAATTTTCAATTCAATTCAATTTTTATTTATTTGCATAAATATGGTACAATACAAGATAGTAGGTCACTATGTAGGTAATCACATCATCATTCTAAGAAGTTGGTACGTACATAGGAACATATGTAAAACAAATAAAAAAATGTTTCCTCTATCCTTTATCCTTTTTAAGACGGACTAGAAAAAAAGTATATGATACGAAAATTATTCAATATTTTTTAGTCCGTCCTAAAACGTGGTTTTCAAAAGTATATTTTTTAATAAGTACTTATATAACTTTTATTCGTTATTTGAGGATTGGTCCTGAAAGTTAGTGTTATTATATTATTAATTTTATTAATTTTTATCATATTTTATTGTTTCATTCATTATTCTTATTCTTTGGATATGCCTAATATTATGTTACCTATGTTTAATTATTGTAATCTCAAAATTATAAATGTAATTAATTTTATTATCATTATTGTAATAGTAATAAAGCCCTCTAGTCTAGTGCCATTGCTATGCCCTTGCAGGGCGTCACATGTTTACTTTTATATTTCTGTAACACCTCGTTAATATTATATTGTGACTTGCAATAAATATATTATGAATTATGAAGTTATTCATAATATTATGAGATTTATGAGTCAAAACAAAAATACTGTTAAATATTCATGAAATACTTTTTTAGACATCTAAGATGTTATTCTACCACTGACAATAATCGGGAATTCATAATCTCAAGCGTCACCACTGGAAACGATTGGGATTTTCCTTTATCCCGATCGTGACCACTGGTTTACAGATAATATTTCATTTTCCCTTTCGTCACCACTGGCAACAAATGGTATTTTTTTCTCGTTTGTCCCCAGTGGCAACGAAGCCAGTGGTGACGACTGGGAACAAGGGAATTAATCATCTGGTTTGCAAACAAGTAAAGTTTTTAGTATTATTGGCATTATGACTTTAGCGTGAGACGGGATCAACGCACAGAATAGATATAAGTACCTACTACCGTATCAAGGCAAGAGCTATTTAAGCAAAAAAAAAAAAAGTTCGTTCCGCCTCTCTCTGTCATATTTTCACTGCATCAGGATTTGTTAAAAGCTTTTCTTATCGATAACTTATTAGCCTTGCATTAAAGATAAACCTGACAATAACCTGTCCTCAACCAAAATGTTTAACGTACAGATCTCGAGAAAGAGGTTAGAACCTCTAACCTCTTTTCTTTCCTGAGTTCTGCTTAATTTAAAAAACAATACCTTACAATCATTGTTAATCACATCACTCAATTCAATTCAATTCAATTTTCAATTCAATTCAATTTTTATTTATTTGCATAAATATGGTACAATACAAGATAGTAGGTCACTATGTAGGTAATCACATCATCATTCTAAGAAGTTGGTACGTACATAGGAACATATGTAAAACAAATAAAAAAATGTTTCCTCTATCCTTTATCCTTTTTAAGACGGACTAGAAAAAAAGTATATGATACGAAAATTATTCAATATTTTTTAGTCCGTCCTAAAACGTGGTTTTCAAAAGTATATTTTTTAATAAGTACTTATATAACTTTTATTCGTTATTTGAGGATTGGTCCTGAAAGTTAGTGTTATTATATTATTAATTTTATTAATTTTTATCATATTTTATTGTTTCATTCATTATTCTTATTCTTTGGATATGCCTAATATTATGTTACCTATGTTTAATTATTGTAATCTCAAAATTATAAATGTAATTAATTTTATTATCATTATTGTAATAGTAATAAAGCCCTCTAGTCTAGTGCCATTGCTATGCCCTTGCAGGGCGTCACATGTTTACTTTTATATTTCTGTAACACCTCGTTAATATTATATTGTGACTTGCAATAAATATATTATGAATTATGAAGTTATTCATAATATTATGAGATTTATGAGTCAAAACAAAAATACTGTTAAATATTCATGAAATACTTTTTTAGACATCTAAGATGTTATTCTACCACTGACAATAATCGGGAATTCATAATCTCAAGCGTCACCACTGGAAACGATTGGGATTTTCCTTTATCCCGATCGTGACCACTGGTTTACAGATAATATTTCATTTTCCCTTTCGTCACCACTGGCAACAAATGGTATTTTTTTCTCGTTTGTCCCCAGTGGCAACGAAGCCAGTGGTGACGACTGGGAACAAGGGAATTAATCATCTGGTTTGCAAACAAGTAAAGTTTTTAGTATTATTGGCATTATGACTTTAGCGTGAGACGGGATCAACGCACAGAATAGATATAAGTACCTACTACCGTATCAAGGCAAGAGCTATTTAAGCAAAAAAAAAAAAGTTCGTTCCGCCTCTCTCTGTCATATTTTCACTGCATCAGGATTTGTTAAAAGCTTTTCTTATCGATAACTTATTAGCCTTGCATTAAAGATAAACCTGACAATAACCTGTCCTCAACCAAAATGTTTAACGTACAGATCTCGAGAAAGAGGTTAGAACCTCTAACCTCTTTTCTTTCCTGAGTTCTGCAATGTCACACATTTTAGCTGCCATGACGACATGACGAGCAAAAATGTACAAAGGTATTATTTCCTAGGAAATTTATAAATTTGCGGAACTCCTGTAGAACACGTGAAAGGTTAGAAATTTAAGGCGGGCGATCGCCTTAAATCGTGGTTATTTTTTTAGGAAATTTATAAATTTCCGGTTTTTGTTATTTTCCGGTGACATATACACGGTAAAGAAGTTTCCTCGTACTTATTCAAACTTACTGCTTCAAATGTCTTGTATTCTGACGAAAAATGGACTGTATTATTACTGTTAGATGATATGGTTCAGTAGTAGAGTAGCCCTCTTTAAGTAGTTCTGAATCCGAAATTTCATAGGTGATACCTATGCGATAAATGAAAAGTTTCACAGATGTCGTTCCAAGCTCTATTTAGGTAACTGGTTTCGTTTGACGTTCGTTATAGAATAAGGTAGGTTAGGTTCAGTAGCTTTAAAGTCCGCATGCTGGCTGCGGTCGCGCCGGGATGCGATGAAAGTGAAACGCGCGCGTGCGCTGCAGAGTGGTCGTTCAACTCGGCACGCGCCTGCATCCTCCGTGGGCTCGAGTTGCTCTTATTGCTTGTGATTTCACTGAACCGATAGTAGAATACGACCGCATTAATTAATTTCCTAGACGGCGCGATACTTTTTGCGCGAGCTTCTCAAAACACAATCCCGTCTTTGTGAATTTGAACTTCAGTATTATATTTTGCATTAAATCATTCGTAATATTTCAGGAGGCCTATGGATTAAAGTGATTTCATTCGAACACAAACGAAATGTTTATGTCGAACTGATGTGGATAATTTATTATTGCCATTCTGATTTCTTCCTTTCCTCTCATGTAAGCTACTTGAAGGACACTAGAGCCTTGCAAAATGCTTTTTCATTAATTACCTACATTTACTTGGTGACGGCAGCACTGCACTGAAAATATTTTCGCGAGCTTCCTCCATACCTAATCTATTCTGTAAACATTATGTTCAAGAGCGCTGCCGCTGCATGTTTATTTTCTATTATAATATTGGGTCCTCCTGTGTCTGAATTTTGATAGATATAATTTTACACGAAACGCGTTTCTTGAAAAAACAAATCATGATGGCAGGTCAAATGCGTAACTACAGAAACACATTTAGGTTTTTGGGTCAGAATCAGAAAGCTTTTATTTACTAGTCATCCGTCAGATTTCAAAGTTGCAGTTTAAAGGAAGCCTTGAAACAGGAAAACTAGCCTATTTATTAGCTTATTGTTTCATTTAGATTAAACCATAAATAGTCATGTCATGTGTAGCGTTCCAAGTGGATGATCTAATAACAAACATGAGAGATTCGTCTCAAATCTTAACCTTCAGTTGACAAGAAATCCGTCGGTCACGCTTGGTTCACTTTGTTAGTCCACCTACATGCGTCATCACATCACATCACATAGCATTATACATAGACTAGTAAACATGACAAGTCAGAACAATTTGCAACTAAGTACCTTAGCGGGAGGGATGTTAGGGGTCTTTATTTTTTCATCTCGCTTGTTTTATCATTATAGGTACCTACTGTGCGTGTTGTGCACTTGTCAACTCCTCACCAACGTATAATATAATAGAATTACAAATCGTGTTTCCGCTTATTGTATTGTATCCATAGATGGCCTAATACTAAGTAAAGTATTTATAAAAATAAATTCAAGTAAATTAGTTGGCAATCTAAGGTACAATATATTATTATTTTTAATATCTGCTGGTTAATCACTAGTAGGTACAAAGTTTCAAACCAGCAGACTTGGCTTTGCCAATATAGCATAAAAGACAGAATACTCCTACCAATTCTACTTGATTATCATCGGATTAGTGCCAACCATTTTGTATCATATTTATTTATTATAATTCCAGGATTTTATCAATGTTCATGTATTAAATATAACAATAAATTGTTTACTTTATTGTCGTTTAGCTATTCAAACTTTAAGTTAACTATGACCAATGAGTGAGCGGTTAGTAAATTAAAATGAGTCGTCCGCGAACGACCTTCAGCTCGTGTAGTCAGATGTGTGCATTGTAATTGTTAATGTTCCATTCTTAAGTTATTACCTATTCATTGTTTTTTCGTAAACCAGACTATTCAAAAATATAAATTTTAATGTAATGCGCAATTTAGCTCAATAAGGTCCCATTGATGAGGTGATTAATGTTTGAAAACACTTTAACTGTCTATATGTGTTATGATGTCCAAGTTGCAAGCGTGACATAAACAACTTGTATTTATGTGTAAGTACAAATTGCATGCGCAGAATGTGTAAGTGACGATGTGCAGTCATGCGTGTTACAAAAACTGCAGCTAATCACTGCGGTTGCGTCGTTTGTGCAACACTTGTCGCTTAGGCGCATTCGCGTTCGTGCTAGGTCAAATGAATAACAATGTTTACGTTTCGTCTAGAAAATAAAAAATATAGTTACGCTTATAAATGCGTTTACCACGCTGTTTAAGTGCATACTAATTATTTATTGTGTCGGTTTTTGTTCTCTGTAATAACGACGTTTTAGAAACAGAAGTAATAATGAAGTACACTCACACGTGTGTGTGATGCGAGCAAGGAAAGTAGGTAGGTACGTGATACCCTCTGCACTCAGCATGTTTACTAACTAATAGGACTAAACTTGTTTACTTCGTTCTAGTCTAGAGTAATGCGTAGTAGATTACTTAGATCCATTGCACAAAGCTGATTTGCATTTTTCTCCTTTTTATTTTGATATCAAAACTTTCATCATGTTAATTCTGAATGTGGAGATCATTCGAGGTATCGTTAAATAGTACAAAGTGACCCATAAACCCAGTAATTAAACAATTATTTTAACGCTTTTCTGATTATTGGCATTGTTCATATATTTACAGACTAGTCTTATTACAAAAGCCTGTTTATAACCTTAGCCACAAATACTTGCGGCTTGCCTGCCCAAGTCACAAGTCGTATCGTAGGAGCCGGCCCCTCAGACTAGATTGCCCCTTGCTGCTAATTCTGTACTCAATTAGTGCGGCTGAACGGTCGGGCTACTTGAATTGAGCGCGATAAAATGTTCTCTGCAAGCGGTAGCAAGTATAATTACGTTGTTTCTGTATGGATATCAGTATGCAGATTTGACACTGGCTGTGGAACATTACACTCACGCACATAGGCGGTGGAACATTGCATAAGCCGGTTGATCGCTGATACAAAACAGTAGCGATGGTCACGACAGCCGTCACGGTCCGCCGCCGCTCGTTAGTTCCGTATCATCGGTATAGAATGAGAGTGAATCAGCACTGCCTCGCCACTCCCCCCACACCTTCATCCATCCTATCCATACGCCTTATTACGTCATCCACTGTATATGTAATGATATTATCGTCAAAGATATTTGATATGATATTATGATACTTTAGAATTTCATTAGATTATGTTATTTTTTGTTAATTATGTTATTATTTCTGAATAACATTAGTGTAGGTATTTATTTGAAAATAAATGACACATACTCATTTAATTAACATCTATAGGTAGGCAATTTGTTATTCGGCTAAAATATTGTTCATTGTAATTATACCAACTTACTCGCTTTCCTCGTTAACTGTTGATAAATAAATGTGTGTTGTAGTTGTAGTGATGTAAAAAGCAACATAAAGTGGGTCCTTTTTTTGTGGCAAGAATTTGTTTGAAGATGATAAATGTTTCGATATTTCTGCATTACTAAGCATAATGTAATGACTCTTAAAATCGAATTAACATAATGGCAAAACCAATTAATCTTAATTGTAATAGTTTGACTAAAGAAGTGGTATTAACAAAATTATATTTTTTCTATTCCAACAGATGATGAGGAGCAGGCAGGGGTAGGAGTGACCCGACATGAACTCAGACGTGCACCGTCACCAAGCCCATCCGCCGCTTGCTCAGGTATATTGTTGAATTAACTTTCTATTGAATTTGTATTACAATTTACACGAATAAACCAATAAATAAAGTTCTTGATTGAGTCGACTCGCGATCGCGACGAAGGAACATAATCATCGTAGGTAGGTATACCAACAAAGATCATCATCATCTTCCTGCCCTTAAAAACTATATCTATAGAGTTGGCGGAGTACGCCTTTTTCTTTCAGTCTTTCAGCCAATTCGCCATCTCTTTGAGGGTCGCATTATTCACACTTAATTTATCTGTGCTCTTCTCTAACAACTCCATCCATCAAAAGTATGTTTGTTCATCGATCTTCTAATAGGTACCCGAATTTTGCTATTCTCTCTCATAACGAGACTACTCTTTCATCCTTCTTTTTCGCGATTACTCGGATAATGCCGATTTGCGAAATGGCACCCGAATCTAGAAAGGACCAATTCGTGAATTGGCTAATTCTTAAAACGATCATTTTCTAAAAATGGCCAATTCTCAGAAGGACTAATTCGCAAAACGGCCAATCTTTATCAACGCAATATATTGATATAAGTGTATGTAATTTACCGGAATTTTAAAAAACCGTGATATTTCTGATAAATATTAAAATATGCGGTATTTATATGTAAGTATATGAATCTGATATGTGTATAGGTACTACTCAAATACAAATAGGGGCCACTGGGCTTTTCATACAAACGTGCTCACTTTAGCGTCTCATAATTCTCATAAATGAGTAACTTTTTGCATCTCTGGAATGATATTTACGTCCATGGAGAGACCAAACGCCCAATCGTCAAATTCTTGGGCGTTTGGTTTCTTCATTGACGTAAAAGTCATTGCAGAGATGGCAGAGATGCAAAAAGTTACTCATTTATGAGACGCTAAAGTGAGCACGTTTGTATGAAAAAAGTCCAGTGGCCCCTATTTGTATTTGAGTGGAATATAAAAAAAAATATACTTAGATATAATTATATTGGTTTGGTACTGATAATCACACGTTTTAGTTTTAGTTTTGATAAAAGTTTCCCACTTCACGAATTAGACCCTTTTGAGAATTGGCCATTTCGCGAATAAGCCCTTTTTAAGAATTGGCCATTTCGCGTAATAGGTCCTATTGAGAATTAGCCAATTCGCGAATACATAGGTTCTTTCCAGACTCAGGTGCCATTTCGCGAATTGGGCATTATTCGACTAAACGCTTTTTTGCACCAATTTTGCGAGATCGAACTTGCATTGAATTTTGTGACATCTCATAGAAAAGGATTGCTCAGTAAGCAACCCTATTCACCGCGGCAACAAAATTATGGTCTCGGTGATTGAGAATCGATTGCTGTTATAATTGAAAATATTGAAAATGTAGTGTTAAAATTCGACCCGTCTAACAACTAGCTCTGATGGGAGCTGCTGTCCTTGCGAATGCTCTAACCACTGAGCTCCGTAGCTCAGTGTTTATGGTCAGAGCATTCGCCCCTGTGGTGAGAAGAAGGGTAGATTTTCTTTAAAACCTCATTTTCTAAAATAAAAATAACATTATGAAATAGGTAATTCACAAAAAAATAAAAATAATTTCACTGTTATAATTATTTGGAAGTCTTTATAATAATTTTATCGATTGATTGTATTATTTGCCATGATCTTAACCTGAGCAGATAAGACGGGCATTCCATATTCGCAACTAAGCATAGAAAAAGCAGCAGAAATAAAAGCCACTGCGTCTCTGTCTACAGATATCATGAGTAAGTTCACGATACCTACCTTAATACGGATACAAAGCTTTCCACCGTACACTGACATTGTTGTGTTGTTGCATTACATTTATATAAATGTGGACTTGAATGCCAAAATTAATTCATTAGATTGGGAACTTCGGTAGAACTGATTGAAATGTAGCCAAACATTACTCGGTATTTGATGGGTTCACCTTTAGTTGCTTACATTTCGATCACGTTCCCAATCGCCAGGACCACGAACGAGAGCATGATCGTGTTATTGCGTAGGTATGTCTGTATGTATATGGGGCTATGGTGAATTCTTAATCAATGTATCAGTAAGTACTTGCTCCGCCATAGTGTTTGTGTAGGTGCGCGCCAATTCAACTAGGTAGTTGCTTTTTGTTATTAGAGAACCCAACATTGTGACGTGCGGTGTAACAAACTAGAAAACACCAGAATGGAAATCAGTTAAAAGTCCCAGATTTAACATTAATAAATTGTTCTGAATACAAGGTTATATTGCATTTTATCACTCACATATATTATTAAACTCAGACTGATTCACACATAATGACATTGCAGTTTGGTCACTTTTAGAATAAATAAACCGCAAAAATTGTTTATTTAAGCTGTCGACGACTCGGTACCTGCAGTCCTGCATCTCGTCTGCCTGGCGCAGTGCCAAGGTTATGCTTCTGTGTGGATCGTTAAATGTTTTATATGGGAGAATTATCTTTTGTTCTGCCTCTATAAATCGTTTATATCGCCTGATAACTGCACGGCGACCGATTAAACAAAGAGATCATTTGTATGAATAGGTTTTTGGATAGTTTGTATTAGGTTTTATAAATCATAACGATCACAGTAATCGTCTCCACAATAGATGGATTTTCTTTTATCTCATATCTGGGTTTTTTGTCTTTGTTATTAAATGGGGGCACTTGGTTAGGTAGGTAGGTACGGTAGGTATAATGCATCTGGGTCATTTTATCTGTATTCATGCTATATACGTAACGTGATTTCGTGCAAGGTTATAAGCCTATATGCAGAGAATATATTCTTGCCCAAAAACCGTTTCCGGTTACGATACGATAGTTTTCTCGTGATCAAGATGAGTGACCTAAGCACGACAGATGACACTTGCAATTTCCAAGAAATAAGTGAGATAGGTATATTTAGATTCTTTGCCAGTTAACTTTAATCCTGACCGCTATAAAGACAAAAAGTATCGTAACATAAAGCTTCCTGTCTCGCTGCTCTGTCGTGCAAGTACCTATTTACGAAGATGGAAGTAGGTTAGGTAGTAACTACCAAGAGAAATATTTTTGATCGATAAATTTGACAAGCAAATCTGTGCCTGTTTTCACCATACACCAGCAATTCTGTTCGCCAGGCATAAGGGTGCGTCTCCACAGAAGCGGAGCTAAGCTGTGTTTCCATACATAAGTTGGTATAACAGTTGAGCTGACACCGGTTGTCGTGTCAAGTATATGCGAACAGTTCAACCTCGCGCAGATCTGCTTCTGTGGAAACGCACCTTAACGGTCAGGCAGATCGTGGCAGATCGCTCATGTAGATTCGTGCGTGTATAGCTAATAACCGAGATGGAAGTAGTAAGAGTGGTATTTGTTGGCAGCACGGTGTGCACCCAGGCGCGCAAGGCGTCGCGTGCGGCTGGTACTCTGCGTCGGCCGCACCAGCGCCCACCGCGCCCCTGCGACTCAAGCGAGCACAGCCGCCGCACCAGCTACCGGTTAGTATATTCATAATGCTATAACACTCTTATCAAAGCCCTTATTCATGTGGATGTGAGTAGATCGAACGCTACTCAACTTTGCGAGTGTCTTCAACATCACACTAACGTCGTTTTAAATGTCAAAGGTATGAATGAGACGCCATGATGTTTAAGACGCTCCTACGGTTTAGTAGCGTTCGAGTATTCGCACCCTTGGACAGTTATTTAGGCTTTACTTCAAGCTGATACTAAGTGCCTGTTTCACAGTGTCCGATTAGGAGATACTTTCTAGTTTAATTGACAGATTTGTATGAACTATCTCTCAAGTAAGTAACCGCTAATGAGAAATTACTTTGACTTTGTGAAACAGGCCCTTAATTTGATAAATAAAATTATAAATTGGAGTGTCAAAAGGCACTACTAATTGCATGCATCACTTACATCTAAAAAGTGCACTTGCCTAACTAGATCAATCACAGTAGTCTTGATTAATTATTGAGTGAGCCAGCAAGGCGGAGTTCACTGATTTTACAATTCCCTTTTTTCAGCAACCTTGCGTTAAATAGAATCGTATCTGTTTCTTGTCTTTCAATGTTCATCCTAAGATAATCCTTTGCTTTGCTACATTCACTATTGATTTCTTATTCATACGACGACAAGCTTAACTTAACGGAACGCCAGAGGCATGTAACCTATACGTGACAGCATTTTTTAAGCGAGTCTGTTGGCCTTCGCACGTGAAACCCATGAATCGAGCCTAGAATGTGGAATTGGAATGTAAGAGCAGCAATAAGATTTGTCATAGCCTAACGCATAGTTGGCATGCTACAACCAATTTGTTATTACGAAACAAACGATAAATTGCTCTTATTCTCATATTAATCAAGTTGGTTTGGTTTTAATGTCGTAATAAACTGGCAACAATGCCAGTTGATTTAATTCAACTTTTAGACTTTTAAAATAAGAATACTTGAAGATTGCAAGTCGCAAAGTTTTGACAATGTCTGCAAATTTTTTGTGTCCTCTAGACACGCGATAAAGCTTACTATTATTTCAATTAAATGCATAGCGTGATATCTTTATACATCGGATGGCCTAGTTCACACAATTAATCGGCACGCAGCAGGTCTCTTAAAGATGAATAAAATATCTTTCGAATGCGGCGTGCAGCTCTTCTAAATATTTTATGAACCGTGTAGAGAGCGGACCGTTGACGCTAACGATCTTAAGGCAATAACACTGCGACCACAGTTTTTCTAAGACAGTTTCTTAATAAAAAAAACGCTTTACTGTAATTTTTGGTTAACCGAATGCGATTTTATAATCTTAACATATTATTGCAAACGGTAGTTTAATATTGTGTGCCACATCTTCGTTCGACCTAACCTATTCTGCTCCTAACCCTGATTAAGTTACTTGTTAAAGACTCATTACGATAATAATTGAAATATTACCATGCAATGCTATGATCATGCTCTTATGTATGTCATTGAGTATTGTGTGATGATGAAAAATTTCTCACGGGTAGAAAGTCGTCGTCCCCGCAGATCGTCAGACGAAGCTTTTCACTAAGTAATCAGGCTCCCGCGATGCACGCCGCTGTTGCCTTTATCTCGATTGTGTATTTGCACTGAAATAGGCGAGGTTGGTTATTTTTAGTGCAATTTCAAACATTGTTCCAGTCAGGAGGTGGTGTGAGCGGCAGTAATGGGCCACTCGCGCCTCTCTCGCCCACCGCATTGCAGAATTCCGTACCACATAATGTAAGTGGGGAAAACACATTATTTGCACACTTAAGTCTTCTGTCTTTAGTCCCGAAAAAGTATTTTCAAGTTTTAATGAAAAGACGATCAGTTAAAAACATGTCATTGAGAATGAAATAACATAAAAATGAAATAATTGAAGGGTTTTAAATTAATAAATAATTAATATTGTGCCATAAAATATCAATCAGTACGTAAATATTTAATTGTTACAATGACTATAAAGTTATCGTTAATCATTTCACCTTCTTTCAAAAACTCTTGTAAAGATAAGATAGTTAACATTCACCTATAAAAAGTTTACGCAAATAGTGCAGCACGTATCCCCCAACAATAGTCGTTGTTGCGACTTTAATAATTAATTCAACACGTGTACGATAGTTAATTGATAAACATATTGTTTACAGAACGTGATGTCATCTTCGGTGCGGGCGCCCGCACCGCACGGCCCCAACTCCTCGGCCATGCACACTTCGCAAACATCGCCTGGTGCGTTATTGTACCAAACATCCTTATACCGAAACAATTAATTATAATAATAAACACACTCGTTGTCCTTATACGACAATGTAGCACGTTTACTATTAATCTCTTGTTGAAATAAACATTACATACAACTTGTGCTATGGGATATAGCAAATCTATATCCAAAAAGTAATAGTTATTTGATTTTACCAAAATGATGGAAGAATTAGCTGATACTGTCGCAATTTCAGATTTGCTTCGAAACTTAGAAAAGTTGTTACGAATTAGAAAGAAAGAAAGAAATAAAAAATATGTATTTGCTCTCTGCTTATGATTTTTAGTTTCCTGGATAGTAAACATGTCGGTAGCACCCCTCCGCCGCGAAACTGTTCACTGCGTAACTCTCGCGAGCTTGCTGTTCCAACACGTAGATGGCTATGGCGCTCTGTCTCTGTCGCGCTGTTCCGCCGAATTGCAGAGTTTCGCGCGGAGTTGTGCTACCGGCAATAACGTTGTAAACAAGCGTTCCAGCAGAGCAAAGCACATAAATTACACTCGTAATATTTCCAAAATTTCCACCGCAAATCTATCCGTACTTACTTGAGATGTTGTATTCAAAATGATTAAGTAGTATATTGTTTTCAGTGGTTATATCGAAAGGAGCTAGCGACGTATTGGTGAACTCGACCGCGCAGAATCCACCGCCTGCTGGCAACAGGCTTGTCAACATGACGCAGTGGCCGTAAGTTTAAACATTGACCAGACCACTCTATATCGAATATACAGCGAGGAACTTCTATTACTACTTCTACTACGATTCAAAATATTTGGCGTGTTTAAACATCGCGCGAGGTGATGCGCTATACACAATTTAAAGGCGGGTCGCACCCGCTAGGCTCTAAATTGTAGCTAAATTGTCGGCTCGCCTAAACGAGGTTGAGGAATACTCTACTGTGCATAGTGGCTAACTTCACGACCGCTAATAAGATTGAAATGCAACTGTACTTACGGCATTGAAAGAATGCAATTGCTCTAATCTAAGTAATGCTTAAAAAACAAGGACGAACATGTATTCGATTCATAGTTAATCAAAAGTATATTGCGATTAAAAAAACACTGTTTGAAAAATTTTATTATCTATCACACATTTATCCATCTAATTCAATCCAGCCGTACTCAGCATAATGTCACTCAATATCATTAAAATGCTGGAGTTTACTGTTGTTGTGCGGACTCAGATTTTTCCCATTCTATGCTAGTTGCGAGCATTGTCTTTTGCGTGTGTTTATGTGTGATATATGTGTTTAATAATCTAGATTTAGCAACGATGAGTATAGATAGTAATTTTCTTGCATGCTTTAAGCACTGCCTACACATATCAGGGCCGTGATACGTCCGCCAATCACAAGCGGCGGAGCTTCAGTGCCGTGTCCGGCCGCCGCTAGTGATTGGCGGACGGATCACGGCCCTGATATGTGTAGGCAGTCCTTTACTGAAAAAGTTTAGGATCCTACTAATACTATAAATGTGAAAGTTTAGCATGTTTGGATGTTTGTATGTTTGTTACTCTATCACGCCAAAACGGCTGAACGGATTTGGCTGAAATTTGGGACATAGATACTTTGTAGCCTGGAGAGGAACATAGGCTCTTTTTATCCCGGAAAAATATCACATTCCCGCAGAATAACGTCGTGTAGTCCACATGTTCTCCCTATGTTCCTCTCCAGGCTACAAAGTATCTGTGTCCCAAATTTTGACCAAATCCGTTCAGCCGTTTTGGCGTGATTGAGTAACAAACATCCTAACATCTTAACTTTCACATTTATAATATTACTAGTTTTCCGCCCGCGGCTTCGCCCGCGTGGACTACACGACGTTATCCCTCAGGAATGTGACATTTTTCCGGGATAAAAAGTAGCCTATGTTCCTCTCCAGGCTACAAAGTATCTGTGTTCCAAATTTCATCCAAATCCGTTCAGCCGTTTCGGCGTGATTGAGTAACAAACATCCAAACATCCAAACATCCAAACTTTCACATTTATAATATTAGTAGGATAGTAGGACTCTTTCTAGGAAGACGGATAAAAATGCGGTTATTTTTATTAAAAAATTTATCCGGTAAGGAAACCCATTAGTTATTTTCGTTCTTTACTTTATCATAATCATTATTTATTTAACATAGTAATCGAATTCTTATCTTAAGATAAAGATTTTCAGCCAAGACATTTGTTTTGTCAGTTTGAAAGTATGGAGAGTGATATAACGGCGTGTTTCAACAAGCAGAACAAAGTTAAATTGTTTATACCACCGAGCGAAGCGTGCACTTACAACGAGTAAATATAACCATCGATACCATAACATGTTATCAGCTAATTAACACATCGTGATAAAGGGTTATGTGATCAACTATTATTCCACTGTGAAATAATTAAGTACCCTGTTGATGGGAGGATGTTAGTTGTAATCCATTCTAATATTATAAATTAATGCGAAAGTTTGTTTGTTTGCTTTTTTGTCCGTCTTTCACGTTAAAACGGAGCAACGTATCGATGTGATTTTTAGTATGGGATATTTTGGGAGCTGGAGAGTGACATGATACTTTTTATTCCGGAATTTTTTAAAATAAAAATGGTAATTTTGTATGGACAATCGTATAACTGTCGTACTATACAAAAAGAGTATGTATTCAATCACTGAAGTTTTAGACTCTTTGGATTAAAGCCTGACCAGAAAAATAAAAAACCTGGCTTGCGGCGCCACTTTTGCCTCTTCATTGTTACAAATGTCAAATTCTATAGAAAAATTTAGTTCGTCACATTTCCGCAACACGGCGAGGTTTTCTTTGGTGAATGTAGTGCGCTTTTGTTTGTCTATCTTTATTTGGTGTTGGTGATACGAAGTTCACCAGGTCTGCTAGTTACAAAATAATTTGTATGAATCGTAATACTTTTTGTACTTCTATTATGTTATGCTGATTATGAGCTTTCCGTGGGAACCTATTAATAAGACAGCGCCAATTTTTGTATCACTGCCCTTGTATCTTTTAAGCAATCATTGTATGTTATGTTCGTATTGGTCGTCCTAATAAATAAAATAAAATAGGTGGTCTGTCCTAAAATCTTTTCTTCTAGAATGTTCATGATATCAAAGTAACTGGATTCATCGTCAATCACAATCATACGGGCTGCCCGCACACGGGAGTTACATCATCATACAATAGGGGATTGGACTGTTATTGATATATAAATATTAAATATAGTAACATTAAAAAATATTACATTGGAAAATAACAAAAGTGAAAAAAATCAAACTGTTGATTAACAAGCAAGTAATGAGCTGCTGAATTGTGACAAACTGTGTCTCTGGCTATCTCTTTCTAAGCCAAAATTTAATATGGCGGGAGTATGGCACATGTGTCTAGCGCTGTCCTTGTCTAATAAGGAAGTTTGATGATCTATATCTCCGAAAATATGTAAAATATTTGAAAATAAATACCTGTGTCGTGTTTCTGATATTTCTAAAAATTTTTAAACAAATTTAAAAAAATCTGATGAATCTACATTGATAGGCAATACTTAAACATAGTTTTTGATTTCTTTCGTTTTTATTTATTCCACTAGCGGCTGTCCGTGGTTTCAACCGCTTAGTTCCTATTCCCGTGGGAATGTCGGGATAAAAAATAGCTTATGTTTTCTGTGAGCCAAATTTCCATCCAAATCTGTTCAGTAGTTTTCGTGTGAAAGAGTAGGGACATCGAGATAAAAAGGTAGCCTTAATGTTTTCTGTGAGCCAAATTTAATTCAAATCGGTTGCGTAGTTTTAGTGTGAAAAAGTAAACAAACAATCGAACAAACTGACAAACTATCCCATTTAGAAAATTAGTAGGATTGACATTTTTAAGTATTGGTTGCTAGTTATTATCATGAACCAAACGGACCGCGATAGAGTTATATTTGTTACAAACGGACCCGCAATGAAACTAATTGGTGACCCCTGCCCTAGCGCCTCACGTGTGTATCGGACATCCTGCGAAATCAGGGTAACAAGTGTGCGTACTTGCAGATGGCACCACGGTTCGATATCCCGCGAGCGCGCGGAGGCGCTGCTGTCGGGCTCTCCGGACGGCGTGTTCCTGGTGCGCGAGAGCACCAACTTCCCCGGCGACCACACGCTGTGCGTCCGGTTCCGGGGGCGCGTCGAGCATTACCGGTGAGCTGCATAGATGTTGGTGTCGGGCTCGCCGGACGGCGTGTTCCTGGTGCGCGAGAGCATTACCGGTGAGCTGCATAGATGTTGGTGTCGGGCTCTCCGGACGGCGTGTTCCTGGTGCGCGAGAGCACCAACTTCCCCGGCGACCACACGCTGTGCGTCCGGTTCCGGGGGCGCGTCGAGCATTACCGGTGAGCTGCATAGATGTTGGTGTCGGGCTCGCCGGACGGCGTGTTCCTGGTGCGCGAGAGCATTACCGGTGAGCTGCATAGATGTTGGTGTCGGGCTCGCCGGACGGCGTGTTCCTGGTGCGCGAGAGCATTACCGGTGAGCTGCATAGATGTTGGTGTCGGGCTCGCCGGACGGCGTGTTCCTGGTGCGCGAGAGCATTACCGGTGAGCTGCATAGATGTTGGTGTCGGGCTCGCCGGACGGCGTGTTCCTGGTGCGCGAGAGCATTACCGGTGAGCTGCATAGATGTTGGTGTCGGGCTCGCCGGACGGCGTGTTCCTGGTGCGCGAGAGCATTACCGGTGAGCTGCATAGATGTTGGTGTCGGGCTCGCCGGACGGCGTGTTCCTGGTGCGCGAGAGCATTACCGGTGAGCTGCATAGATGTTGGTGTCGGGCTCGCCGGACGGCGTGTTCCTGGTGCGCGAGAGCATTACCGGTGAGCTGCATAGATGTTGGTGTCGGGCTCGCCGGACGGCGTGTTCCTGGTGCGCGAGAGCATTACCGGTGAGCTGCATAGATGTTGGTGTCGGGCTCGCCGGACGGCGTGTTCCTGGTGCGCGAGAGCATTACCGGTGAGCTGCATAGATGTTGGTGTCGGGCTCGCCGGACGGCGTGTTCCTGGTGCGCGAGAGCATTACCGGTGAGCTGCATAGATGTTGGTGTCGGGCTCGCCGGACGGCGTGTTCCTGGTGCGCGAGAGCATTACCGGTGAGCTGCATAGATGTTGGTGTCGGGCTCGCCGGACGGCGTGTTCCTGGTGCGCGAGAGCATTACCGGTGAGCTGCATAGATGTTGGTGTCGGGCTCGCCGGACGGCGTGTTCCTGGTGCGCGAGAGCATTACCGGTGAGCTGCATAGATGTTGGTGTCGGGCTCGCCGGACGGCGTGTTCCTGGTGCGCGAGAGCATTACCGGTGAGCTGCATAGATGTTGGTGTCGGGCTCGCCGGACGGCGTGTTCCTGGTGCGCGAGAGCATTACCGGTGAGCTGCATAGATGTTGGTGTCGGGCTCGCCGGACGGCGTGTTCCTGGTGCGCGAGAGCATTACCGGTGAGCTGCATAGATGTTGGTGTCGGGCTCGCCGGACGGCGTGTTCCTGGTGCGCGAGAGCATTACCGGTGAGCTGCATAGATGTTGGTGTCGGGCTCTCCGGACGGCGTGTTCCTGGTGCGCGAGAGCACCAACTTCCCCGGCGACCACACGCTGTGCGTCCGGTTCCGGGGGCGCGTCGAGCATTACCGGTGAGCTGCATAGATGTTGGTGTCGGGCTCGCCGGACGGCGTGTTCCTGGTGCGCGAGAGCATTACCGGTGAGCTGCATAGATGTTGGTGTCGGGCTCTCCGGACGGCGTGTTCCTGGTGCGCGAGAGCACCAACTTCCCCGGCGACCACACGCTGTGCGTCCGGTTCCGGGGGCGCGTCGAGCATTACCGGTGAGCTGCATAGATGTTGGTGTCGGGCTCGCCGGACGGCGTGTTCCTGGTGCGCGAGAGCATTACCGGTGAGCTGCATAGATGTTGGTGTCGGGCTCGCCGGACGGCGTGTTCCTGGTGCGCGAGAGCATTACCGGTGAGCTGCATAGATGTTGGTGTCGGGCTCGCCGGACGGCGTGTTCCTGGTGCGCGAGAGCATTACCGGTGAGCTGCATAGATGTTGGTGTCGGGCTCGCCGGACGGCGTGTTCCTGGTGCGCGAGAGCATTACCGGTGAGCTGCATAGATGTTGGTGTCGGGCTCGCCGGACGGCGTGTTCCTGGTGCGCGAGAGCATTACCGGTGAGCTGCATAGATGTTGGTGTCGGGCTCGCCGGACGGCGTGTTCCTGGTGCGCGAGAGCATTACCGGTGAGCTGCATAGATGTTGGTGTCGGGCTCGCCGGACGGCGTGTTCCTGGTGCGCGAGAGCATTACCGGTGAGCTGCATAGATGTTGGTGTCGGGCTCGCCGGACGGCGTGTTCCTGGTGCGCGAGAGCATTACCGGTGAGCTGCATAGATGTTGGTGTCGGGCTCGCCGGACGGCGTGTTCCTGGTGCGCGAGAGCATTACCGGTGAGCTGCATAGATGTTGGTGTCGGGCTCGCCGGACGGCGTGTTCCTGGTGCGCGAGAGCATTACCGGTGAGCTGCATAGATGTTGGTGTCGGGCTCGCCGGACGGCGTGTTCCTGGTGCGCGAGAGCATTACCGGTGAGCTGCATAGATGTTGGTGTCGGGCTCTCCGGACGGCGTGTTCCTGGTGCGCGAGAGCACCAACTTCCCCGGCGACCACACGCTGTGCGTCCGGTTCCGGGGGCGCGTCGAGCATTACCGGTGAGCTGCATAGATGTTGGTGTCGGGCTCGCCGGACGGCGTGTTCCTGGTGCGCGAGAGCATTACCGGTGAGCTGCATAGATGTTGGTGTCGGGCTCTCCGGACGGCGTGTTCCTGGTGCGCGAGAGCACCAACTTCCCCGGCGACCACACGCTGTGCGTCCGGTTCCGGGGGCGCGTCGAGCATTACCGGTGAGCTGCATAGATGTTGGTGTCGGGCTCGCCGGACAGCGTGTTCCTGGTGCGCGAGAGCACCAACTTCCCCGGCGACCACACGCTGCGCGTCGAGCATTACCGGTGAGCTGTATAGATGTTTGCGGATAAACTGCACTAAAGAGTCAATCGCGAACATGTTTATAATTTGATTAGCAACAGTAGTAGTGGTAGTTCGGTAGTAAAGCCTAATAAAAATAAACACAATTCACAAAACACAACTTAATTTGTTATTGACAATATTTTTTTCCGTCGATCTTAAAAGACTCATTATCTGCTTTCTTATGCTGTTTGTGGCATTTTGGAATGCTAAAAAACATAGGTAAATCTTTACTGTGGCATGCAGAAAACACTCATGCCCTAAAATCACTTATGCTATGTAAGTGTTATCCACGCAGGTGACATGAGACCGTCGGTCGGCGATGAGAATTACCCAGCCACTCGCAAGGGTCAAGTCCTCGTAAAATTATTGCCTGTGCCTGTTTCACAATGTCCGATTAGGAGATATTTTCAAAGTTTAATTGACAGTTTTGTATGGACTATCTGTCAAGTAACAGCTAATCAGAACTTAGACATTGTGAAACAGGCCCATAATATTTATTTACTTAAATGTTATAAATTTTTTCAGGGTAAAATGGGCTACGGCTCCTGACAGCAATAACCAACGGCTCACCATTGACGACGAGGAATTTTTCGACAACATGACAGATTTAATACACGTAAGCAATAAGTTTTGCTCATTTATCGATACATAAAAAACTATAATAATATTCTACATGGAGTATACTGTAAAGTTTATTTATTTCAGCATTATTTACAAGATGCGGACGGCCTATGTACAAAGTTAGTGCGATGTCTACCCAAAGCGGCGCCGAACGGTGCCAACAACAACGGCCCGATGCAACCCCCCTACCCACCACACCCACAGGTCAGTACTATCTATCATAATAATTTCGTTGTGTAAGGTTTTACAAATAAATCGCATGTCTTATCTAAATGACTTAAAAACAGACATAAAAAATAAGTAAAATATAAAATATAAATAAGTAAACATAAGTTAAAAATTTCGGAAACTTGCAGAAAACAATCATACGCTTTTTAATTAGGTTTGCATTAAGCTCTTGTTAAAATGTGAGTTAACACTGACAACAACTGACACATAATAAGGTGATAGTTCTAGCGCCTATGTCGCGGCCACAGAACACAAGAAAAACGTTAGAAGTAGCATGTGGGCGCGGCAAGCGTAG
Source organism: Crambus lathoniellus (assembly GCA_949710035.1). Lineage (NCBI taxonomy): Eukaryota > Metazoa > Arthropoda > Insecta > Lepidoptera > Crambidae > Crambus > Crambus lathoniellus. The sequence continues at coordinate 12,797,526 of OX453309.1, forward strand.
AGAAACCCTTTTGTTCAAAACAGCAAACTCTCAAAACATTTAACCTGTGCATGGTTTTAAATTTCTTCAAGTTGTCATGGCAACCAGCTTGTTTTCCATTGATGCTTCATTCGGTACAAAAAACGTGACGTCATGCTCTTCCTAACCTCTTTGTTGTTTTCTTTAATACGGTATTTTACTGATTTTTTTTTTGTCTTTAAAATGTTTTTCGAAATATTTGCTTCACAAAACAAGTTTTCATTTTGAATTATCTTGAATATTTTCAAAGATATAGGACTTCAAACTTTATAATTAGACAAGGACAGGACGCTATCTTAGTGACGTCAGTGGGTTAGTAGCGTCATAGTCACGCCATAGAAGATTTCGTTTTAGAAAGAGACAGCTATAGTCAAAATGAAACAGAATAATTCTTTTATTATAAAACAGATTCAAATTATTTTTTTACATTTGGTATTCTTAATTGCAATATTTTTTAACGTCATCATTAAATATCTACATTTCAACAACAGTAAAATACCCTATTGTAATTGTAACCTGTAAAGCAGGCACTTATCATTTTATTTTTCTGGAATGTGGGGGGCTACCACCTAAACACCGTCGACTTTATTACGATTGTGACTCATCGTGCCATCATTGTTATGTCGTAGCACATTTGGTATGGCATGACAAGGACGGCACGATGCGTCGTAATCGGCTTCAACCCGAGACGGTGCTGAGGCGGCTTGTTATCTTTTTACCCACAATATTTAATAGCATAATCAATTCCCAGCCGCCTCCATACCCGGCGACACCGACCGTAGCCAGTGCGGGCACAAACGCGGGTGCGGGTGCAATGAGCGCGGGCGGCGGGCACTTTACGCACGCGCCCGCGCCGCACCCCGCGCCCGACCAGACAGACAGTGCGATGCAGCCGCAGAAGTTCGTCGACGCGCGTGAGTACACTACATCTCAGTCAGTACGGACACAAACGCGGGCGCGGGCGCAATGAGCGCGGGCGGCGGGCACTTTACGCACGCGCCCGCGCCGCACCCCGCGCCCGACCAGACAGACAGTGCGATGCAGCCGCAGAAGTTCGTCGACGCGCGTGAGTACACTACATCTCAGTCAGTACGGACACAAACGCGGGCGCGGGCGCAATGAGCGCGGGCGGCGGGCACTTTACGCACGCGCCCGCGCCGCACCCCGCGCCCGACCAGACAGACAGTGCGATGCAGCCGCAGAAGTTCGTCGACGCGCGTGAGTACACTACATCTCAGTCAGTACGGACACAAACGCGGGCGCGGGCGCAATGAGCGCGGGCGGCGGGCACTTTACGCACGCGCCCGCGCCGCACCCCGCGCCCGACCAGACAGACAGCGCGATGCAGCCGCAGAAGTTCGTCGACGCGCGTGAGTACACTACATCTCAGTCAGTACGGACACAAACGCGGGTGCGGGCGCAATGAGCGCGGGCGGCGGGCACTTTACGCACGCGCCCGCGCCGCACCCCGCGCCCGACCAGACAGACAGTGCGATGCAGCCGCAGAAGTTCGTCGACGCGCGTGAGTACACTACATCTCAGTCAGTACGGACACAAACGCGGGCGCGGGCGCAATGAGCGCGGGCGGCGGGCACTTTACGCACGCGCCCGCGCCGCACCCCGCGCCCGACCAGACAGACAGTGCGATGCAGCCGCAGAAGTTCGTCGACGCGCGTGAGTACACTACATCTCAGTCAGTACGGACACAAACGCGGGCGCGGGCGCAATGAGCGCGGGCGGCGGGCACTTTACGCACGCGCCCGCGCCGCACCCCGCGCCCGACCAGACAGACAGCGCGATGCAGCCGCAGAAGTTCGTCGACGCGCGTGAGTACACTACATCTCAGTCAGTACGGACACAAACGCGGGCGCGGGCGCAATGAGCGCGGGCGGCGGGCACTTTACGCACGCGCCCGCGCCGCACCCCGCGCCCGACCAGACAGACAGCGCGATGCAGCCGCAGAAGTTCGTCGACGCGCGTGAGTACACTACATCTCAGTCAGTACGGACACAAACGCGGGCGCGGGTGCAATGAGCGCGGGCGGCGGGCACTTTACGCACGCGCCCGCGCCGCACCCCGCGCCCGACCAGACAGACAGCGCGATGCAGCCGCAGAAGTTCGTCGACGCGCGTGAGTACACTACATCTCAGTCAGCACGGACACAAACGCGGGCGCGGGCGCAATGAGCGCGGGCGGCGGGCACTTTACGCACGCGCCCGCGCCGCACCCCGCGCCCGACCAGACAGACAGTGCGATGCAGCCGCAGAAGTTCGTCGACGCGCGTGAGTATACTACATCTCGGTCACCATCAGCACCGTCCAATACCCGGCTACACCGAGCGTAGCCAGTGCGGGCACAAACGCGGGCGCGGCCGCAATGAGGCGGACTCTTGCCTGACCTGACCAAACAAACTACTCTCACAAAACTGGAGCCGTACACTGAAACGCAAAATCCGAAACTTCGGTAGCCCCGCCCCTTTCACTCGATTCTGTTCCGACTAGAGAGTGAGAGGGACGGATATACCGAAGTGTCAGATTTTGCGTTTCAGAGTAGGCCCTCTGTATAAGATTTTTTTTTTGACTGAGAAACATAAACTTTTTTGCTAAATTGATGAAATTATTATATTTTTACGGCTTCTCTATCAGCCATAAACTTACCGAGAGTCAGAAACTACCTAGTCTGTAGCAACAGATTTTAAAATTAACATTTTATTTATAGGATTATCATTGTCTTTTAGCGAGTGTTTGTAAAATTATACACTTGGAAATCTTCCCCTTCTTTTAGTTTGACGCCATAATAATAGGTCTTTACATATGAAATTGCCGTTTTTTTCTTTTGTACATATAACTTAACAACTTTTATAATATTAGAAATATATAATTTCTTTAATATTGCGTTACATTAAGACCGTATCGAGCAACTTTTGATAATTTAATAACCACGATATTTGATTATTTACATAGAAAAAACTTATTCCGAAAGTTACGACTATTTTTGTTTCCAGAATTTCGTACTTTATTAGTTGTAACTTAGTGAAAAAAAATTTTTTTCTCTTAACGAATGTGTCATTTAGTAGTTAAAATGTTCATAAATACGTGTGTAAAATTTTGTAAATTTACATAATATTAGTCGTTAAATAATAACAAAAACGTTAGTATGGAAAAATAATAATTACAGAAATCTCCATACAAAACGGCAATTTCATAGGTAAAGACCTATTATTAAGAAAGATTCCTCGCTAACATAAATATTTTAATTACAGGCTGGCGAATAGACGAGCGTGACCTCGAAATCCGGGAAAACATCGGAAAGGGAGAGTTCGGCGATGTAATGCTCGGGATACTAAACGGCACGCAGAAAGTCGCCGTCAAGATCCTCAAGGACCGCGAGGCCGCTAGTAAATTCCGCGCGGAGGCCAGCGTAATGGCGTAAGTAAAATAAGACATTTCATTTTTGATATTCAAATGATTTGTGTGTACGTAGACTGCGCCAACTACGAAGAAAATCATTAGGGGTAAGGACGACAGGACAAGATGGTTGATTGTTGGTGATTATTCGTGTTGTCGATTAGGGCTTAGCTTCAGGTGTCACATATCATCTTGAAGTAGAGAATAACGTAGCCGTCTGGCTGGTTCTATTTGCAAGTTCTGTCTCGCTCACTCAGCGGAATGCAGGCAGCAGCGTATATGGGCCTGTCGTCGTTTATCCGTCTGCCATGCTTAGTTTAATGGCAAGACCACTAAGTTTGAGAGTGACTTAGGCCCAGGCCTAAGACAGCGAGCAGCGGGGGGCAAAAGCAGCGGTGCGTACCAATGCATACATTAAATGTATGCATTGGAACTGGCCTCGACGAAAGCGGTTTAAGCGGTGCGGCGACCTTCGTAAAGATTCGTGCGCCGCCGCCGCAAAAGTCGCGCTCGCCGCTTCCGCTGCACGCTGAACTCGTGTCCGTGGCCTTTCATCATTCATTTTACATAGTATTTCATAAATAGGCGATCAAAAGCTTTTTTACAAATTTCCATGTATTGTGTTCTTTTTGCAGTTCGTTAAAACACGAGAACCTGGTGCGTCTACTGGGCCTGGTGTTCAGCTCGAACGGCGGCACTTGCATAGTGACGGAGCACTGCGCGCAGGGCTCGCTGCTCGACTACCTGCGCAGCCGCGGCCGCCACTACGTCACGCAGCTCGACCAGATCAACTTCGCATAGTGAGTCATGATACCTAGGGCTCGGGGCGTCTACTGGGCTGGCGTTCAGCTCCAACGGCGGCGTCATCGTGACGGAGCACTGCGCGCAGGGCTCGCTGCCACTACGTCACGCAGCTCGACCAGATCAACTTCGCATAGTGAGTCATGATAACTAGAGCTCGGGGCGTCTACTGGGCTGGTGGTCAGCTCCAACGGCGGCGTCATCGTGACGGAGCACTGCGCGCAGGGCTCGCTGCCACTACGTCACGCAGCTCGACCAGATCAACTTCGCATAGTGAGTCATGATAACTAGAGCTCGGGGCGTCTACTGGGCTGGCGTTCAGCTCCAACGGCGGCGTCATCGTGACGGAGCACTGCGCGCAGGGCTCGCTGCCACTACGTCACGCAGCTCGACCAGATCAACTTCGCATAGTGAGTCATGATAACTAGAGCTCGGGGCGTCTACTGGGCTGGTGGTCAGCTCCAACGGCGGCGTCATCGTGACGGAGCACTGCGCGCAGGGCTCGCTGCCACTACGTCACGCAGCTCGACCAGATCAACTTCGCATAGTGAGTCATGATAACTAGAGCTCGGGGCGTCTACTGGGCTGGCGTTCAGCTCCAACGGCGGCGTCATCGTGACGGAGCACTGCGCGCAGGGCTCGCTGCCACTACGTCACGCAGCTCGACCAGATCAACTTCGCATAGTGAGTCATGATAACTAGAGCTCGGGGCGTCTACTGGGCTGGCGTTCAGCTCCAACGGCGGCGTCATCGTGACGGAGCACTGCGCGCAGGGCTCGCTGCCACTACGTCACGCAGCTCGACCAGATCAACTTCGCATAGTGAGTCATGATAACTAGAGCTCGGGGCGTCTACTGGGCTGGTGGTCAGCTCCAACGGCGGCGTCATCGTGACGGAGCACTGCGCGCAGGGCTCGCTGCTCGATAGCCTGGTCTTTATGTATCGTAATTTCGGTTGCTGTCGTTCGCTTCGAGTTAGCCGCTACCTCTCTCCCCGCCTCACCGCACCGCGCTCCTAAACAGACCTAATAACGTCACAATAAGGTCTATTTATGACCGCGGTGCGGTGAGGCGGGGAGAGAGGTAGCGGCTAACTCGAAGCGAACGCGTAGTAGTTAAGATAAGGAGTCAAATCGCCATTACAACTTCAGTTTTACCAACGCGTGTGGTGTTTACAGCGACGCGTGCTGCGGCATGGAGTACCTGGAGCGGATGCGCGTGGTGCACCGCGACTTAGCGGCGCGCAACGTGCTCATCTCGAGCGAAGGCGCCGCCAAGGTGGCCGACTTCGGGCTGGCGCGCCCCGACCACGGGCTGGACGACCCCGCCGACGCGCTGCGCCTGCAGGCCAAGCTGCCCATCAAGTGGACCGCACCCGAGGCGCTCAAGTACAACGTGAGTACTGTACTAGCTGTGTATAGCGAGAGCGAAGGCGCCGCCAAGGTGGCCGACTTCGGGCTGGCGCGCCCCGACCACGGGCTGGACGACCCCGCCGACGCGCTGCGCCTGCAGGCCAAGCTGCCCATCAAGTGGACCGCACCCGAGGCGCTCAAGTACAACGTGAGTACTGTACTAGCTGTGTATAGCGAGAGCGAGGGCGCCGCCAAGGTGGCCGACTTCGGGCTGGCGCGCCCCGACCACGGGCTGGACGACCCCGCCGACGCGCTGCGCCTGCAGGCCAAGCTGCCCATCAAGTGGACCGCACCCGAGGCGCTCAAGTACAACGTGAGTACTGTGCTACTAGCTAGCTGTCTGTTGAGTCCGTAGTCGCACGGAACACGCGACGCGCTGCGTGCCTATATTCGAAGATAAAATGAAGACTAGCCTTATAATTACCTACTTTTATCATAATTTGTACTAAATAAGACGTTTTTCTTGTTTCAGAAATTTTCAAATAAGTCAGACATGTGGAGTTTTGGAATACTTCTATGGGAAATATATTCATTCGGGAGAGTGCCATATCCTAGAATCGTAAGTATCTTTGCGAGGATTTCAACATTTCAAGTCCAACGAAATTCTGAAATTAATCGTGGTATGTTTTCGGCAGCCGCTAGCGGAGGTGGTGCGACACGTGGAGCGCGGGTACCGCATGGAGGCGCCGGAGGGCTGCCCCGCCGGGCCCTACGAGCTGATGCGCGCCGCCTGGCACGCCGACCCCGCCCAGCGGCCCACCTTCCAGCACGCGCGCCGCGCGCTCGCCGCCATCCGCGACGCCGCGCCCGCGCCGCCCCAGCCCCCGTCCGCCTAGAGGTACTATACTATAGTCTGTTGGCTCGCTCGCCGCACGCCGACCCCGCCCAGCGGCCCACCTTCCAGCACGCGCGCCGCGCGCTCGCCGCCATCCGCGACGCCGCGCCCGCGCCGCCCCAGCCCCCGTCCGCCTAGAGGTACTATACTATAGTCTGTTGGCTCGCTCGCCGCACGCCGACCCCGCCCAGCGGCCCACCTTCCAGCACGCGCGCCGCGCGCTCGCCGCCATCCGCGACGCCGCGCCCGCGCCGCCCCAGCCCCCGTCCGCCTAGAGGTACTATACTATAGTCTGTTGGCTCGCTCGCCGCACGCCGACCCCGCCCAGCGGCCCACCTTCCAGCACGCGCGCCGCGCGCTCGCCGCCATCCGCGACGCCGCGCCCGCGCCGCCCCAGCCCCCGTCCGCCTAGAGGTACTATACTATAGTCTGTTGGCTCGCTCGCCGCACGCCGACCCCGCCCAGCGGCCCACCTTCCAGCACGCGCGCCGCGCGCTCGCCGCCATCCGCGACGCCGCGCCCGCGCCGCCCCAGCCCCCGTCCGCCTAGAGGTACTATACTATAGTCTGTTGGCTCGCTCGCCGCACGCCGACCCCGCCCAGCGGCCCACCTTCCAGCACGCGCGCCGCGCGCTCGCCGCCATCCGCGACGCCGCGCCCGCGCCGCCCCAGCCCCCGTCCGCCTAGAGGTACTATACTATAGTCTGTTGGCTCGCTCGCCGCACGCCGACCCCGCCCAGCGGCCCACCTTCCAGCACGCGCGCCGCGCGCTCGCCGCCATCCGCGACGCCGCGCCCGCGCCGCCCCAGCCCCCGTCCGCCTAGAGGTACTATACTATAGTCTGTTGGCTCGCTCGCCGCACGCCGACCCCGCCCAGCGGCCCACCTTCCAGCACGCGCGCCGCGCGCTCGCCGCCATTTAATAGTAGCATTTAAAAATACAACATTGAAGAATAACAAAAGTGAAAAAAAACTGTCCATTACTACACTACTGACCGAAAATGACGATCTGCGTCAAAATCCATCTGACGTCACATGTCCTTCTCTAATAAGGAAGCTTGATAATCTATATCTCCAAAAATATGTAAAATATTTGAATGTAAATACCTGTGTCGCGTTTCTGATATTTCTAAAAACATTTTAGACAAATTTAAAAAGAAACAGTCCGTTCCGTAACACGTATGAAGCCTGTTTTAGGTACAAAGATTTTCACCGGAACAAAGGGTTGTCGCATTATAAAAGAAATAGGTTGGTGGCGGCGTTTTGTGGTTGTGGTCGGTGGTCCGTGTGTGGTCAGGCTTATGTTTATATTAAACTTTTTTCTTAATTGTCTCAATTTAATTTTATTAAATTTCTTTTTGTTACAGTGAATATTTATCGCCAAATGACTCGGTACGCTGTGTCGGTTACACTTACAAATTGGTAACATGCACATAATATGAGCTGTATTTAAAAGTTACACCACTCGCATCTAAAGTAAACAAGTACTTTAACTAGGTACATGATGTTTTAAAACATTTCCGCTGCTAAGGTACTATGTTTTAGCTAAGTATATGATAATGATGGTGTGTGGTAGGAAAGAATTATTTTCGATTTTAATAAAAGATGCCGTGCGGGGCTTTTAGCGAAGAGCACTGAAATGGTTCCTGATCTTATTAGATATTGTACAATGATATTATGAACTAATTAATTATTTAAGTAAAGACCTTGCCACGGCAATTTAGAATCGTTTCAATACGATTCGAAAGTAAGTAAATTATTTTCTTGAATATGAGATTAGGGTCCATTATTAAAATGTATTGAACTTTGGAATATTTATTAAATTCTGTGTTATCGTAGTACTGTCCATATTTATTGGCTAAACAATTTCATGTTAAGGTATTATCTTAAACCTAATACACCAGTGATATTTTGTAATTATTGATGTAATATATAAAAAAAGATATTTTTCTATCCTTAACCCGTAGAAACCATAACCGAATGAAATACCCGACGAGGCCAGTTCATTAAAAGCCCCGTACGTTTTATTTAGGTCAAAGTATCTTAAATTGTCGTAAAGATATCCACCCAATATGGCCAACCGCCGTACGTCGGTACTATGGTACTGTCTAGTCAAAATAAAGTTTATAATCATTGTATTATAACATTATTTTATTTCATATTGTTAAAAAGGCGTAAGGCGACTGATAATATAGACGTCAAATTTATATATGAACAAGAAAGATAATTGTATTAGTATTATGTATTATAAATTTATGCAAATATGTGCGTTAGTGCATTCAGAGCTGTTGTTGATGCGAAGAGACAGCCGTTATCGTAAGAAAAACCTTATATTGAGTCTGAACAACCATGTTTGCTTTTTAACCACTACATTCAATATGTGAAGTCTGTAATGAATTTGCTGTAATAAAATAACATTAATAATAATGAATGATAAATCATGAACTTCATCTAGAGTTCCAGACTTGTGTAACGTGTCATTATAGTGACTTTTGACTGATTGATTCTGTGGGTGACCGTCACTATAGAGTTACATGTAATGTAATGCATGCTCACTTTATAACCCACCTTTAGTGGCACAAAAATAATGTTTTCAAACTCAGTTCATGATCTGCCCCCTGACTCACGAACCGTCGGGAACTGAATCGGATTCGAATTCTGTGCTTTGTCTATTCTATAGTGAGTGACAGAGAAAGGGCATACATTCCGCTGTCGGGAGCGTTTCGGATGGTTTGTAAATCAGGGGGCTGATCATATAATGAACCAACATAATAATATACCATATACCAACACACAATAAATATCTTACGTTATTGACGGACACTATTTATTATCTATAGTAAAGCCAACCAGGATTGGTTGTGCGGTTTGCAGCTTCATTGTATAATTCATTCCTTTGTGTGAATTTGTAACTTGATGTAGGTAGTCTACTATCAATATGGTTAGCATTGACTGTGCTGCATTAAATTTGCACTCTGTGTGATTAGACGTAATTAAAAGTGGTAAATGCCAACTTTCAGGTTGTGTACTATTTACAATTTTAGAATATACTTAAATGTAATTTAAAAAAATAATAATATCAGTATGAGCATGTATTCTAAGTACACTGTACTTATCATGACAACTTATTTCATTTGAATACTGCCACAATAATAAAAAAACTAAAATTATCTGTTCCAAAAGTAAACAATAATGCCTTAGATAAATTGTCAAGAATTGTAAAGGTCTTCGCACATTACATTGACTCAACGTCAACTCCACTCCAACTCAACTCACAGTATGGCATTGAAATGTAAGTAAATAGGTGAACAACGCTTGGACCACGCGTCGTCAACTTTCAACTTATGAGGTAAGAAATTCACTTGTTTGACACGAAATAAAGCTTGTGAGACGGGTCGATTTTTTCTAAATACTTCATTTTCCATTTTTCAACCGAAATAAAGCTTACATTTCAATGCCATACTGTGAGTTGAGTTGGAGTGAAGTCGACGTTGAGTTGGGGTAATGTGCTATAACCTTGTGTTTAAGATATTCTTGTAAGACAATTTACGCCAATTGCATTTAGATATTATTAAGTATTGTGGCAATGTTAAAAATATTTGAATCTCAGACGGAGAGGCGTTATATTCCATTATAGGATGTACCTATGAGCTTTCTTACTGAATATAATTGGGTATTTGGTCAAAAGCGTATAAATAAATAACGAAAGTAATGTCTTTGTTTTTAATGAGATGGGTGTACTATGTTGTCTTATGATGCTGGATTGAATAAGCGTGTGTAGCCTAATTAATAACTCATAAAAATGTCTAATATTTATATTTTTAAGATGTCTATTTATGTGTACATATTATAACTTTACAAAATAAGTTTAATAAAGTTCGTATAACTATGTCCGGTTCCCATATTGGCTAGATAAATGCTTTAACTTGTTTTTAAATATTTTTTAAAATTCATTTTATTTCAACATATTTGCGTAAAACCCTTTTTGTAACGATGCTGTAGCGCGTTTACGAGACGCGGGACAGCATCGCTACAAAAAGTCGCATTGGGCGAGGGCCCTTAGGCCCGAGAACCCCAACAATCGGTTACGTTACAGTTGGTTGGTTAACGCACGCAACCAACCCACTAATCAACGGTTAACGTGATCGACTGTTGGTGAACTCGGGCCTTACCGTCCTCGCACAAGAGCCACTTGAAACTAGGCGAAGAAACAAGTGGCTACTACCGGTGTCGGCGTTCATATAAAATGTATGAAAATTACAGGAAAGAGGTCAGTGACGGTGTTTTTCAGTGGCCCGTGTGCGGCGACCGACGCTTAGTACAGTAACGCATCGGTGATTTTTAAATAAAACCTTAAAAAATCAAGTTATCCTAAGCTCAACAGTAACCAGCACTGATGAGCTTAGAATAACTTAATTTTCTATCTAGTTGTTTAATATAGTAACCGGGCAGGTATTATTTAAAGCGTGTGAGACAACATTTATGCACTTTTCATCAATATAAGTGTTTCAAAGACTATATTCTAAAAGAAATGTCCGTTTGTGTAATGTATTCTTATGCAATACTAGTTTTAAGTGTTGAATTGTTTTTACGAATTATTTATGTACCACTTGAAAATTGATCAGAAAAAAACTTTAAAATACAGCCAGCAGCACATTGGGTTGAAATTAAATATCTCAAATTGGTATTTTAACTTCGTGATCTATTCCGGGAATTTTACATAATGTTTGGTTTTTCGCCTACAACATTTTTTTCGAATGTAAAGATTATACTAGAAAGAAACTACCGTCTTACTAATAAAGACGTTTTTTTCTTAGTCTCTATGTCGTATCTCAGTGCTGCCGAATCTATTGTTATAGTAATTTCTTTTCTGCCAAAGCTTATTTTGAAATTAATAACTTGTTTTCACTTGTCTTCCTAACTTCTCATATAGTTTTTTAACGTACGCAAACGTAAATGTAACGTGGTCGCACAACGGCGCACTAGTCCATCATGAGTTTTGTTCAGCGAACCGCTATGCGTTATTATATAATTATTATTGAAAGTATGTTGTTATTTTTACTTCTTAAAAAAATATTAAAATCTCATGTAATTAAATGGACAGTTTGTTTCGTTTACTGCTGTAATATATTTCTCATATGTTCTCCAATGTAAATACATGTATGTTTAAGGGATAAACTGTATAATAACAAAATATAATTTCAAAAACATACTTTCGTTTTAATTTTTAATGATCGTGTCGTCAGTGTCTGTCATTGAGCAGCAGCACGAAGCCGAGCTGCCATCCGTCTCAAAAATGTCAATTAATTTTTCAGACGATTTTACTTCTGGAGGTTTGCTTGTAGAAGAACTTGGAAACCATAATTCAGTCTTCTTACAACTCTGGCTCATAATACGTTTAAGTTCTTCAATGAAAGAAGTTTGTGTATCACGCTCTGCTGCAGTGCAACTACTCCCTTGGTCAGCATACGTTGTTACCGATTTATCTGTCTTGCTTGGTTCTTGGCACTTACATTGGACATTACTGTTTTTATTTATAACCTTGCTCGGTTCTTGGCACTTACATTGAACATTGCTGTTTTTATTTAATAACTTTCTCGGACTGTGTTTCTTTTGACTTAGTCTACTTTTCTTTTTTCTTAATTTCGTCTTAGAAGTTCCTCTACCACTAGACATTGAAGATCTGCTTCGACTTTTATTCACTTTGGCACAACTGCATTCATCTACAATATCGATTTTTGATGTATCTTTTACATTGGAGTCGCGGGGACAACGACAAGGTTTGGCGCACACAATTTGACAGCCATTCGGGCCTTCTGCGGGTACATCTGTTTGTACAGCTGCACATTCCATAGGCGACGCGATGGGTTGCCACTCGCATCGCCGTAAACGTGGGTAAAAATATCGAAGGTCTGTTGTCGACGTCCAACCGTCGTTATGAAACTAGAAATTAAATTCCGTAATTTTGGTTTTACCGATGATTTAATTTGTAAGCAATAGCATTTTACAAATATTGGTTTGGTACCTTTAGCTGAAACGGAGTAGGAGTGTTAACGTTGCAATCGGAATATAAACATGGTCCTGAGAATGGCGTTCTATAAATCTTTTGGTATTGTTGATTAAATACTGCTGCTGTCATTCTAGAACAAAATTTCAAATGTTATTTTTCTTATGCCCGAGCTTTACCTGCGTCTAATGCCATTAATTAGGGCGCTATTTGATATAATACGCAAGTGTAGCCGGGTCTTAGCGCACTAATTTGATACAATTAGCGCGCTAAGACGCGCATGCCGTTATTAACGCCGTTAGGCGTCACGCAGGTGAAGCCCCGACATTACAATGAACCATCAATGAACACGTTTTTCTGGCCGCGTCGTTTTATGAATGGGTTTACCATTGTTTTGAATTGCCGAACTAGGATGGCATAGAAACATGAATGTACCAGACAGAGGCTAACAACAAAGGTATAAGTTATAGTGTAGGTAGAAGCACTTTACTATTCAGTTTCTTTCACTTTTACGCGATTGATTCCCCTTAGCGATACGTGCATCAACTATCAAGCAACTCATGGCATGAGTGACCAAGGTTTATTATCACAAGTTTCATGCTTTGGAAACATTTTCAGTTCAGCAATCGTTAACTCGCCAATCAACTTTGGGTTTGCGCGTCGCCGCGTCGTCAGTCGTGACATTTCCTATCTTTACTAATCCACCCTTGTAAGACTTTTCTAAATATCTAGTTGTTTTCGAGATTTGGTTCTAAGACAGCGAGCATTAATAAATATACTAAATATTGGACACCATACATTGCTCCGATCCCGAACTAAAGCAGCTTGGAAACAACGACGGGTATAAAACCACATGCACGAGAAACCAAATTAAGTTCGTTTTCAATATTTATCCGACCGGGATACCGGGAATCGAACCCGGGACCTTGAAAACCAGTGCCACGGAAGTCATCAAAAGTAAGAAGGTAGGTAAGTATTGTTATCTGATACAAAACTTACGGATTTGAAATACTTTTTACATAAAAAGCTCCAGCTCCATTGTTCCAGCAAGGAAAATGGGTAGGAATTTCGTGTTCGCAATATGGACCGTTCCGCCTGCTAGTTGGTATGAAGTAGAAGTGTATACTTCCATCGGGGTAAATCACTGACGCCACATCACCTTCCCCAATGACGTCAGGATGTATTGTTTGCGGTGGAAACGCTAAAAATAATAGCATGTTGAGGAAATTCGTAATTGGTTAACAAAACACACGTTAAAAGCATTTGTGCACTGCTGCAGTTAAATAGGTACTTACAAAAGTTACAGGGATGGAACTGCCTGTAATTAGGAAAGCCAGAACCGCAAAACGGCGAATTGTACTGCATGGCTGGAGGTCTGTTTTCAACAGTGCCGTGTAACTATTTGTCTTACATATTATTGACGGTAAAGACAATTTTCTGAACTATTGAGTTGAGTTGGAAAAAGTTCCCATGATTATTCAGACGATAGTTCTGTTGTTCTATTACTTTTATTTTTGGTTATTGTTTGACCATGAATGTCATAACTTGGTGTCAAAAACTAGAAAAGGATATACTTTATTGGTTCATACTTTACTCTCATTTGATAGAGATTCTTCTCTACAACATTCTCGATTCTTGTTCTGTTCTATTCACAGAACAGAAATCTGTTCTGTGGTTCTATTCTTATTTCCACAGAAAATTGAACGTATGTATGTCGCAGTAGTAATCATCATCCGTTCGATCAAAAATCATTTTTTCCGTAAGCTATTTTATCTTCCCATAAGTTGAGGGAGTCACAAAAAAAAATTACCCCGAAATTTTAGACGATCGCTTCGCTGCGCTTCGCAATCGCCTTAAATTTCTAACCTATCACGTGTTCTACAGGACTTCGGAGCATAGATTCTTACATATCCCTTGTACATGCACAGAACCCATGCTGCCATACTTAACCATCCGGCGGATTCAACCATCCGCCTGCGACATGAACATCATGGAAAAATTAATATTGTAGAATGATAAATTTATACAGGGTGCTAGTTTGGTCAGTTGCAAGCCCAAAACCACAGCTTGTACTCATAATATTGAACAACTCTCCCCTAGAAACACGGGTCAAATGTTAAAAAATTTTTTGGTCCCATACAAACTGCACAGTCAGCTGATCGATTTTGTATGAAGGGACCAACACTTTTTTTCAGATTTCGACCCATTTTTCTTGGGGAAAGTTGTTCAATTTTATGAGTACAAGCTGTGATTTCGGGCTTGCAACTGCCCAAACTAACACCCTGTATAAATTATACTTTCCGAGATAGTAAAAGAAAATATAGGCACAAGCTTTTTATTTAGAGTCAGTTTAGTTGGCTGGCGAACTGGGTGTTCAGCATTTTAAAAATACACTTAGCGTCGCCGCACACTGGCCACTAAAAACGCCGACGCTGGCGTCGCGCCGGTAGTCGTTACTTGTTGCTTCTTCTAGCTTCAAGTGGCGGCGTTTGTAGCTCGTGTGCGGCGACGGCTACTTATTTCCTCTCATAGTAATAAACTTAAATGATTAATCAATGCATTTTTATAAATCTTTTTATTCAAAATATAAAATGCTTGCCAGTCTACTTTGCATAACAGACACCGATGCTATAATGCTAAAATCCAACATTCACTATTTACATTGTAGTAACATCTCTTAATATTTACTGAAGTATTTTGTTAACTATTACAATATATTTACATGACTTATTATCTTATATGGATTAAAACTTTATCATACAATACAGTATGATTAGAAATACTCTTCGTAATATCAGCTAAACACTGCATTTCTTATGTGGAAGTTTACAATGTATTCAGAGTTGGTCCTTTGGACACTGATGGCGAAAGGGTCAGTAGGGTGAAATGTGAAGGCTACCAGCCGACGCGCACTGGCGGGCACTGACTGACCCAGCACGCCCGCGTAAATTTTGAATTTCAGCAATCCAGAGTCTCGGGCGTAAAATCTGTAAAAAATAAAGTATGTTAATGATTTTAAATTATTTAGTTAAAGTAATTAAAAAAAATACAAATAAAAATTAATTCAAATAATGGTGATGTGATAATATGTGACATATTGTCTATTTACATATTATTAGATATGGAGTTTATCAGAAAAATATGCCTATAAAAAATATCTAAATATAACAGATTACCTTATTGGATATTCTCCATAAGCCTTTGGTCTTTCCATGACAGATACCCATTTATCATCATAACTGAACAGTCCCAAATCCAGATAAGGTGAACCACTATATGACTGTGCACTGATAGGTAGTTGTGCCAAAATTCTTTTAGTAGCTTCTGTGCGACCACCATAGATGGCCCTCACTATTGTTTGTTTGAATCTTTGTTGTGTCAGTCTTGCATACAAATTATTGGACGGTGAACAGGTGAACTGTGAATCTGCACGTAACCTCGCATTTCTAAAGCAGTCACAATAGTTTTCAAACAGCTGCAAAAGACCTTCAGATGTATTTTCATAAACTTCCAATATTTTGCTTTCACTTATGTTGTATATTACAAAGAATGAAGATTGACTATTAGGCTCAGCAACTCTCAAAGTCACCACTTCCTCACTAGCATACTTGATAAAGAGATGGTCTTCATCTAAGAGCTGCATTTTCCACATGCGTAAACTCCTAAACATATCAAAATATTTATAAAACTTTCTTAATTCTAGAGGATCACCAGATTCATCACTTATTTTCTTTGCCCTTTTAAAAAGAAATACCAATAGTCTATGTTTTAAGCTATTTATTGTTTCTTCATGGAAAGGCCTTTCATTTCTTTCTGGGGCAAATACTGAACTAACTAGTAATGGGTCATCGTCATAGCAGAACCTGCCAATTTTCCTTATTTCTATCAGCATTCCATCAACAATTTGAAATAGATGTATAGTTTGATGTTGAACAGATAGCACTGCTAAGACTTCTTTGTATAAGTAAATGCCTTGATTGTGTGAAAGATATATTTTATCAATTCTAAAATGTTTAGTGTCACAGAGCTTCCCATGATGTAAATCTACCAAGTGTAATGAGTAGTCTTCTAATGCTGATCTGTAATCAAAGGGTATATTTATCTTATTAAATGTTCATATTAATAATTATAGACTGTATAAAAAACACAGAAGTTAATGACATTCATCTTATTACCTTATAGTTGGTGTGACTGCCTCATTGTTACTATGAATGTGATAAAAATGAGGCCTCAAGTCATCCGGTATATGTGCAGCAGAGCCCACAATAACATATCTACCATCTTCAGTAAATAAGCTACATTCGCGGTTCAACTGCTGTTCCATAAATGGCATTTGACCAGGGTTCATTTCGGATTGCAGGCTGTCTCTTTGTTGACAAACGTTGACAGTGAATTTTGGCTGCAATTAAACATTGGTGTTAATAGGGTTCTATAGTTTACAAGACACTTACACCTTTTTCTTTTAAAAAGGGATATTACCTTAAAAAAACGGTAAAAAATATGTGTTCTAATTCTGTGATGTGCGTCTGCATCTGCATTTAATAAATCTGATGGATATCCGGCTACTAGGTCCCCAGCAGCTGCTGCGCCTTTGTATTCATATATCTGAAAAATATCACGATACAATAAATTTATTGTGATCATACAATCGGATCAGTATACCAACCCAAATCAACAGTATATGTTATCATTACCTCTAAAGATGTTTGATCAGCTGAAAATGCTATAAAATGCCTTCCATCAGGGCTGAATTTTCTTAAAAAGCATGGAGGTTTCTCTACATTTACTATAGTCAAGTTTGGAAACACATTTTGGTAAAATTCTCGTACAACATGGAAATGGGACCCTGGCTTACGTGAACCATATATTTCTCGATCCATCAACCTCATTACAATATTTTGGGGTTTTATTTTCCTTGGAACTATTCTTTCAGTACAAATAAATTCCTCTTCATTCAAGGCTCCTGGTGGAATATCTTCATAGTAAACCTGAGAGGTTGTACTACTAGTGGAAGACATAGCGTCGACTTTAAAGTTATATTTCAATAATATCAACGCATACAACCTATCTTTGCTTAAATCATTATGATCATTATATCCTGAATAGCACAATATTATTATTCTACAATCAATCAATTTACTAAAGATCTACAAAATAACCCCAAACAAATCAAATATTGGCCGTGTTCCGTTTTGAGTATTGTTGGCGCTGTGAGCGCTAAAAGCTGTTCCGATTTGATTATCGCGCTGACAGCACTGTTGACGCGATTTCAATGAGGGATTTTTTGACAGATGATAAAAAAAGAAAAAAGTTAGTTCCAAAAAACTCAACAGATGGCGTTCATCAGACATGGGTTTGCTTTTTTTAAATTTGCTGGCAAGGGCCCTGTTTAACCATTTTTACAAGTCTACAATACGGTATTTTACAGATTTTTTTTTATTTCTTTAAAATGTTTTTCGAAATATTAGCTACACAAAACAAGTTTTCATTTTGAATTATCTTGAATATTTTCAAAGATATAGGACTTCAAACTTTATAATTAGACAAGGACAGGACGCTATCTTAGTGACGTCAGTGGGTTAGTAGCGTCATAGTCACGCCATAGAAGATTTCGTTTTAGAAAGAGACAGCTATAGTCAAAATCAAACAGACTATAATTCTTTTATTATAAAACAGATTCAAATTATTTTTTCACATTTGGTATTCTTAATTGCAATATTTTTTAACGTCACCATTAAATATCTACATTTCAACAACAGTAAAATACCCTATTATGTAAGAAAGCTAGTGAAGTACTTGTATTTTTACTATAGTAGAACATCAGAATCACAAGTTGGCGGCCATTTTAGAAGAAATCATTCACTATAATTACGAGTGTAATGTCAGTGACATTGACATTAAGATAATAGTAGATTGTATTACAAGGGAGCAAAATAGCATATTTACGACGAGGGCGCTATTTTTAATCCAGAGCGCAGTGAAGGATTCTAAAGTAGAATCCTGAACGCAGCGAGGGATTCAATATACGTCGCCCGAGGTAAAAATAATTTTGCGGCCGAGTAATACACTCTACTTTCATTTCGAATTTATGGAAAGTAAATACACTTTGCTTTTCATCCCCCTATATAAGAAAAGCAACAAAAACAACTAAAACTACCTAGAAAAATAAAAGAATGGTGGCGGGGGGCATCGCCTTCTCTATTTTTTCTATTATATTTAAAAAAATTGAAGTTCAATTAAACAAAAAATAAAAAAATTATATGTCCATCGGATGCCTCCTATGTATCTCCGGGGTACCATAGGGGGTTGAAAATTTTTGTTGACGACAGCCTTAAAAAGCGCCGCTATAGAATATTCCCGCATACAATTCAAAGACGTATAGTCCCGAATGATCGAGAGCAAGGCGGCGCGGAACGTGCGGGGCAGGTAAAGACGGCCGTCCCACGTGTAAAAGAGATGGCGGCAGCCGTCTCATGTGTGCGAGCGAGCAAGGCGACGGCGACCGTCTCAAGCGCGCGAGCGAGATATCGCGACAGCTATCTCACACTGCCTTTGCTCGAACATTCAAGGAGTTGCGACCCGCGCTCGCGCCCTCGCGAATATTCCAGACACCGGCACAGCGCAGTATAAATAACGCTCTCGGCTGACGTGCCGACACAGTTTCAATTTGGCTCAGTTCTTAAGAAGATCTCTCCGAAGAAACAAGAAGAGCTCCAGAGCTACAGTACCAGCGCTAGTACCTACACCAGTTCAGTG
Source organism: Crambus lathoniellus (assembly GCA_949710035.1). Classification (NCBI taxonomy): domain Eukaryota; kingdom Metazoa; phylum Arthropoda; class Insecta; order Lepidoptera; family Crambidae; genus Crambus; species Crambus lathoniellus. The sequence continues at coordinate 12,816,759 of OX453309.1, forward strand.
AACCGCGCCCTTCGTATACCGCTGTGAACCGCGATCGCACGGAAGATCGTGCGCCCCTCGTACATCGTCACCGCGAACGTGTCTACGTGTCTAGTCGACGAACGTCATCAAGTACTGTCGACCACGTCTCGCCAGTGACAGTGAAGTGTCCTGTACTGTCGACCGCATATCGTCAGTACCTCGTGTCCGCTTGTTGTGTGACCGCGATTACGGACGCCGTGTCCTGTACTGTCGATCGCATATCGTCAGTACCTCGTCTCCGCGTGTTGTGTAGCCGCGATTACGGACACTTATAGTGCGAACGGACGCTTAAAGTGCGATAAAGGACGCAAAGTAGGTAGTGTGAGTGTTAGTGCTCGTGTAAAAGATAATAGTGCTCAAGTGAGAACTGTGAAAAGACACGAACATAGAACGTAGAACTTAAACTTAGTGCAGTGACTTTGTGTGAACTCTCTGTGCTAGTTAAGTACTTCACGTTAGTATCTTGGTTATAACTTTTGTAGTATAGCCGTATTTAGACTTGCACCGTAACTTACTGTTACGCTCTGCAACATGACGTATGTCGCTGATGACCTACTAATTAGTATAGTTAAATATAATGTATTTTAATTAAATCGCGCTCTTGTATTGTAACCTTTGTCAATACAACATGTTACTACAAACGTCTGGTTTTACTTGATACGCACCCAACTTCCATCTACTTCAACATATTTCATGGCGACCCTGCCAGGATAGAAGAATAAATATAATTTTTTGTAGAAAAAATTATTATCATAGAAGATTCCTGAAACAATATAGAAGATTCCCGAAACATTATAGAAGAATATGAAGAAAGAAGAAAGAAGCGTACGGGTCAAGGATGGTGTCCAGGGTATAGCCCGGCCCAGTTGGAGCGGAGTCCAGGGATTATCACGGCCCACGGAGTCCAGGGTATAGCCCGGCCCACTCGTCGAGCAGCCTGCTGCCTGCCGCGCCACGTGCTGCTGCCCGTGCCCTACATCCAGCTGCCTACGTGCCCCGCGATGCCGACATGTCGTCGCTCCCGGCTTGCCACATCGCCGCGATACGCTATTGCGTCACTCTTCGTTTCAATCACGGTATTTTATTTATTGAAATTTAGATTAACATATTTTTTCAAGTAATATAATAGTATGTCTCAACAGTTACCAGAGTTAGGTACTACAAAAGTTAAATCACATTCGAGAAAGTTTAGTGAAATTAGGTCCAGAGAGACGACAGAAGGAAATAGGTAGTAAAAAATTAGAGGAAGCGAAAATTATATACAGTAACGTTGAGTATATTGTGTCCGAGCTGAATAAAGAATCAAAGTTAGGTTCTTCTGAAGTAGCTTTTATTAAATCAGTACTTGAGGATATTAAATTAGTTTACAGAAAAATTAAACAATTAGTGATCAGTGAGCCGTGTAGTAATATTAGTTCCGAAGATAAGTTTTATGAGTCAATAACGAGTCCAACAACTAGTAAAATGGCTAAATCAAATTTCGATATAAAAACGGCAATTGCCTTGTTACCCAACATGACGGGACAAGAGGATGTCACGAAACAATTAATAGACGGAATTAATATGTATAGTTCGATAATTAATGAGGAATCAAAACCATTACTCATAGATTTTGTTCTTAAAACTAGGCTGTCATCTAGCGCCAAGTTAAGATTACAACCGACTTATGCTAGTATCATAGATTTAGTTTTGGACATGCGCAAATTTTTACTCCCTAAGAAGTCGACAGAAGCCCTTCAGACCAAGCTGTTTCGTACTAGACAGGGACGAAGGTCCATAGAATCATTTGGGTCTGAGATTGAGGATCTTTTCGTCAATTTGACTATCTCACAAGCCGATAGTGATGATAGTAAGTTTGAATTTCTAAGATCAATGAACGAAAAGACAGCGATTAAGCGATTCGCCGATGGTTTGTCTGACACGAGGCTTAGCACTATAATTGCTTCGAGGCAATTTTCATCTTTGTCGGAAGCTATAAAAACAGCTGTCGATGAACAAGTCTTGTCCTCCGGGCACGACCAGGTCGCTCACTATTCACAGGAGCGCCGTCCCTATCGTGCTCCTCAGTTTTTTAACAATAGAGGTAAGTATTCCTCGGTAAGGGGGCAACATTTTAATCGTGGCCAGGGAAACAATTTTTCTCGAAACTATAGCGCTATGAATAGAAATAATATTTCGCAACCAGCTGTGAATAATACAGGTCACAGAGGTAAACGCACTACGCAGTATTTTGCGCGGTCAGCGCGAGGCTCGCAGTCCGCCCGCGCCCCGCCCGCCCCGCGGATCCACCAAGTGCAACAAAATGACAATGTAGGTCATAACCATAATTTTAATCACGTTTTTCTGCCTAAATTAAATTACAGTATTTTTAGTTACAATAATACGAGCATAGTTAAATGTAAGATAGGTAACAATTTGATTGATTTATTAGTAGATAGTGGAGCTAGTTTATGCGTTTTGAAATACGAATGGCTTCAAATGTATCCCGAATTATTGCAAAGTATGTTTAAAGAGGAAATCACTATAAAGGGAATTAGTGGAAATTTAGTATCAGAAGGATATATTTATTTAGATTTAAATTTTAATGAATTGTTTTTCAAACAAAAGTTTTATATATTTAGGGATTTAACATGTTATGCTGACGGTATTATAGGTCAAAATTTTTTTTAGCGTTACCGAGCTGTAATTAATTATAAGAATAGTTCCTTAACATTATGTAGTGATACTTGTACTATAGAGATACCTATAAATAATAACAATAGTAGTTTTGTCCATATTATTCCGCCACGGTGCGAGATAATCAAATACATACCTACCAGTCAACGCGCAGACTGTGTTACTTTGGCGCAAGAAATACAGAAAGGTGTATTTGTTGCAGGTTTGATATCTAAACCAACCTATGGTCGAATCCCTATACGTATTTTAAATACAAATAATACCGAGATAGAGGTAGACTTTTCAAGTTTAGAATATCATAGTTTAAATTATTTTGACGAATGTAGTTTTTACAAACAAAAAATAAGTGTCGATAAGGTAAAGACTTTATTTAATTTGCTTAACTTAAGTTCATACTTAAATAAAGATGAGCAGTTAAGTATTGAGAAGATTTGTGCTAAGTACGCTGACGTTTTTCACTTGCCAGGCGACAAGCTCAGTACTACAAACTTGTTGCAACATTCGATTAAGTTAAAAGATAATACAAGTCCAGTGTACGTCAAGCCTTACAGAATCCCAAACGCGTTGCAAAAGGAGGTTCAAAAACAGATTCAGGAAATGCTCGATAACGACATTATAGAGGAGACCACATCCGAGTGGTCTAGCCCGGTTTTGCTTGTTCCTAAGAAATCTGATAAAAATGGAGAGAAAAAATGGCGATTAGTTGTCGATTATAGACAGTTAAATAACAAGATAGTCGACGACAAGTTTCCATTACCTAACATAGTCGAAATTTTAGATTCTCTGTCAGGAAGTGTATATTTTTCAAAACTTGACCTTTCCCAAAGTTATTACCAACTTTCTTTGGATGAAAATTCTAGAAAATACACCGCTTTTAACCTCGACAAAATGTATCAAATTTCATTAGATAATCGGTCTCGTAAATTCACTGCTTTCACAACAGATAAAATGTACCAAATGAAGCGTTGTCCAATGGGACTTAAGACCAGTCCTAGTGTTTTTTCTAGGCTTATGACTATTGCCATGTCAGGTCTTAATTATAAACAATGCTATGTTTACTTGGACGATTGCATAGTAATAGGGAATTCTATTTTTGAACATAATAAGAATTTAATAAGTGTTTTAGAGCGTTTTAGAAGTAGTAATCTGAAACTAAATCCATTAAAGTGCGAATTCTTACGGACAGAAATTATGTACTTAGGTCACAAAATAACCTCACAGGGAGTTGAACCTGATCCTGAGAAAATAATTGCTTTGACAAATTACCCAAGACCGAAAAGTACTGACGACGTAAAAAGATTCGTTGCATTTGCTAACTATTATAGACGGTTTATTCATAAATTCGCCGATATAGCTTATCCTTTAAATTACTTATCGAAAAAGAATGTCGAATTTAATTGGACTTCTGAATGTGAAACTGCATTTCTTACATTAAAAGAAGCACTTATTAGTCCACAAGTTTTAGATTACCCAGATTTTTCAGAGAATAACACTTTCATTTTACATACGGACGCATCAAAGATAGGTTTAGGCGCCGTACTGTCTAATAGCAACGGCAAGGCTGTCGCGTACGCTAGTCGTAACTTGAAACCCGCAGAAACGCGATATCCAGTGATAGAGTTAGAGTTGTTAGCGATAGTATGGGCCACTAAACATTTTAGACCGTATCTTTATGGCAAAAAGTTTAAAATTATAACAGACCATAAGCCATTAATTTATCTCTTCGGAATGACTGATCCATCGAGTAGATTGACTAAATTTAGATTATATTTAGAAGAATACGATTTCGACATAGCATATATTCCGGGACGGCAAAATGCAGCTGCAGACGCATTAAGCCGGCTGCCGAGCAATAGTGATGATTTAAAAAATATGAGAGAACACGTTGTATCAGTCACGATGAGAGCACAGAATCGTAAACGTTTAATTAATAATGACAAAAGCCACACAGACTTGACAACTGAGGCTTCCATTAGTTCTAGGTCTGATCAACCGAAAACTGTGGAAATACTCAAAAGACCACGACAATGTATAGAACTAGTGTTGAGTAGTAATTTATATAAGAAGGAAAAAGAGGAAATAATAAGTATTAAAGGTAACTTTGTATATGTGCCTTCTAAGTTTTGCATTTATCTATTATCCCGATCGTTATCTACCGTAGGCGTGTTAGCGAGGGAATTAGAAGAATTTTGCAGAAAACTAAGTATTGATGAACTAGTTATTGTGAAAGATAAAGGAAATCAAATATTTTTAAAGAAGTTTTTAGAACGCAAATGTGATTATCCTCGTATTTTAGTAACAAAAAATGTTACAAAAGTATACGACTCAGATGAAATTAGAGTCATACTGAATGATTTCCATTTATTACCGACCAGTGGCCATGCTGGCGTGAATAGAATGTTAAATAATATAAAACAATATTATTTTTGGCCAAATATGAGCCGTGACGTCCATGATTATGTTAAAAAGTGCAAGGACTGTCAAATCCAGAAACATACAAATAAAAATACCCATGAACCGATGGTGATTACGACGACTCCGAACACATCGTTCGAGCGTATAAGTTTAGATTTAGTGGGCCCCATAGATGTAGATAATTTAAATTTTAGTTATATATTAACCATTCAATGCAACTTAACTAAGTTTGTAGAAGCGTATCCTTTAGAAAAGAAAGACTCGGAATCAGTGAGTAGGTAATTTGTGAATAACTTCATATTGCGCTATGGTGTCCCAAAAGAGATCATTACAGATCAGGGAACCGAATTTATGAGTAATGTTTTTACGGATATTTGTAGCTTATTGAAAGTTAAAAAATTAAATTCTACTGCTTACCACCATGAGACATTGGGAGCACTAGAAAATACACACAAACATCTAGGTGCTTATCTCAGAATAATGTGTAGTAATAACAAATCTGATTGGAGTAGTTGGTTAAGTTATTGGTGTTTTTCTTTTAACACCACAGTTCATACAGAGACACAATACACTCCTCACGAGTTAGTTTTTGGAAAGTTGTGTAATTTACCAACTAATTTGAGTGCTTCTGTCGACCCTCTTTATAATTACGATAGTTATCCTAAGGAATTTAAGTATAGGTTGCAAAAAGCACAGATAGATGCTAAGAATAATTTGTTAATAAGTAAGACCCACAGAAACCTAACATATGATAAAAAAATAAATACACCAACATACAAACCTGGTGACTTTTTGTTAATTAAGAATAAAGTTGGCAATAAGTTAGATCCAATTTGGAATGGTCCTTTTTTAGTTATAGAAGAAATTTCGCCAAATGTAAATTTTTTTAAAAATAATAAAGAATATGTAACTCATAAGAATAACACTAAATTGTTTTGTAATTAAGTTGTTTTTTACATAAAAATGTTGTGATATTTTATAAGGACAAAAAAAATGTGTAATTTGTTTTTATTTTATTTGTATTTTATTTTGTGTAATTAGGTTCTCAACGATGTACGTCACATTTTTTTTTTCTTTTTCTCCGGGGGTAAAGAATGACTTTCGGGAGAGGTGTAGTATAGCCGTATTTAGACTTGCATCGTAACTTACTGTTACGCTCTGCACCATGACGTATGTCGCTGATGACCTACTAATTAGTATAGTTAAATATAATGTATTTTAATTAAATCGCGCTCTTGTATTGTAACCTTTGTCAATACAACATGTTACTACAAACGTCTGGTTTTACTTGATACGCACCCAACTTCCATCTACTTCAACATATTTCACTTTGTTAGTTAAGCCTCCTACCTGTTAAGTTTAGTGCATAAGAAAAAGACCTGGTCACAGAATAAAACCAGCGACCTTATCGACGAATTTGTGTTCTTATTTACATCTTCGTCACCAACTCATCTACTAAATACAGTCCACCCTCTACAATTTTGTTAGATTTTAGCTTCGACGCACCGTTTTTGAGATATTCTCATTTTTATAAAATTCATTTTTGAAACAGTTCCGGCCCCCCCACCCCATACAACATCAGTAGAAAACTTTTTCATTGCCGATGAGATAACTCTATGGTTGACTGTAACCAAATTCAGTTCTATTTTTTAAAAATACTTTTACACCCTAGGGTGCAACGCAGAGTTTTGAACCCACTGCTCAGTTTAAAGGCCTGATCAGACGAGGGACTGTCCGCCGAGTACTTTTTTGTCCATCGATATAGATCTCTTATAAATTGTATCGAATAACGCACACAAGGAACTAAAAGTACCGCGGACAAAAAGTCCCCGAAAGTACGGCGGACACCGAGAGACTGGACTGGACAAAAGTTCGCGGTAGTCCCCGAAAAAAATAGAACAAACGTAAATAGGCGTAACAACGCACACAACGAACTTTAGTCTGCATTGAGCGCCCGATAGTGAAGTACGTCTTCGGGCAACAAATGACCGCACACTATATGCGTTGAGTCCGCGACAAGTACCCGGAGGAAATATTTTGGACGTACAGTCGTACGTCGTCTGATTAGGCCTTAAATATACATCACTTTTCGAATATGAGAGATGAAAAATATTTATCAGCCAATGCATTTATATGTCATTAGGTATTCCAATAACAATCTTTTTTGTTACCGTAAAAAACACTTGTTATTTACTTCGTGAAACAGAATTTACAAGTCCATGTTACATTTCGAAGTTTGTGATCTTGTAAACTTGTATCTTTCGAGAAATAGGCCCATCTCTGAGTGGTAATAGCAGCGTTTTACCTACCAATAAAACGCATATTAAATTACTTACCTTATTCGAAGCTTATAGCTTTATGAGATAGTAGTCTGTGGTTCCCGCCTCTATATTTGTCTCTTTCTAGCACATAACTCTATCCCTTTCACACGTTTCCCCTTCCACCATCGAAGAGTGGGGCGAGCTGTGGAGCGGAGCTGAACCATTTTTGGGCTCATTGCGTCGAATACCAGGCAGAGATTGTCTATAAGCTTCGAATAAGGTAAGTAATTTAATATGCGTTTTATTGGTAGGTAAAACGCTGCTATTAAATTGACTTGACCGTTATTCGAAGCTTATAGCTTTATGAGAGGTGTCTGTTATCGCCTGGTGGTAGGAAAAGGAAACGTGACGCCAATGTGAGGGTGTAACTTAATAAAATCAGAATAGGTACTTATAGTAAGAATCAATATTTATTACTTATAACAATTATACAAGAAATACATTCTCAAATAGTAGTATGAGAGAAGAATCGTGTAACACTCATCGCTGTAGAAGCGGGCAATACCTCCCGTTTGTAATATTTATGAAAAGTGTTACTAGATCGCCAATTGCCCCTCAAGAGCAATTCTTCAAGCGGATAGTCATCGATCCAGTTTTTTGATGCAACTGCAGATCTAAAGCTACCGGGAGTTGCATTAATGCCTGCTTCCACAAGAAGAGATTTGATCCAGCCTGCTATAATCGGCCTGGAAGCTGACCTGGGATTTCCTCTAAAAGTTATAAATAAATTAGGACAATTTGCCGTCTCCCGTCTTTCATTTAATACATCAATCAACTTATTTATCCAAAAAATAGGATCTAATCTTAATGAATTGGGATTGGCAATCAGTTTCCATCCCGATTGTCGGTAATCATATGTGTCGGTTTTTGAACCAAATAATGGCCAAAAAATAATACAATCATTAGTTCTCGACAAATGTTTTGAGTCAATACTTAGTAAAGTAAGGTCGTGTATTCTTCTACCAGACAAAAGAAGCAATAAGGCAGCAGTGTGTCTACAGATATGAAAAACGTTATTTAAATCGACAGAATAATTCTGCATATAATGAACTAAATCATCGAGATTCCAAATGGGTGGTTTATGTAGTAGTGGTTTTTTAAGGGAAATTGATTTTAACACATGTTTAACTAAGGCATTTGAACTTAAATTACCAGAATTTTCGGAATTACAAAGTGTAGCTATTGCTGATTTATGGAGTAGAATAGTATTGTAAGAAAGACCATGAAGTAAGTATAAATCGGCTAAAAATCTGGCTAGCTGTTCGCCAGAAGGATTTTTCATCTGTACGTCATTATCGCTGCACCAAGACTGCCATCTATTCCATGCAACGTTATATGTTTTACGAGTGGAAGGACGCCACGAGGTCTTCAGTAATTCAACCTGCCTCTCGTTCCAGTGACTTATATCCGGTGACCACCCCCACATTTTCATACCTCCATTTCTAGATCTTGAATGTTGGGTGGTGGAAGCCCCGTCGATAGATCTATCAGAACATCCTTCAGGTTCCAAATGCTGAAGGTAGGTGCTAGTGCACGTGACCTCAGATCTGCTCTCCAAAAGACCTTCTCCCACTTGGGTACCACAAGAAGAAAAATTCCTTTCGCTCGGTTTAGGTGTGTCAAAACTTTTGGAATCAAGAAGGGTGGTGGAAATACCCATGCGAGAGGAAATATCCACTCTCGAGAAAAGGCATCGTGGAATAATGCATGACTGTCCATCAGATCTAGAGTCACGTAGTTGAAAACAATGTGTGCTCTTTTTGATGCAAACAGGTCCACTACCGGCAGGCCCCATTTTGTGAAAATTCGATTCGTAAATTGGGGAAGCAAGTGCCATTCGGGTGGTTGCCTTAGACGTGATAGGTGGTCCGCATGGTTGTTGAATCGACCTGGTATATAGAACACTTTTAGGTGAATCTGGTGTTGTTCCAAAACATTGAACACTCGGTATGTGAGATTCAGAAGGTGACTTGATCTGGTTCCTCCTTCGTTCCTTAGATATGCTACCACGGTTTTGTTGTCGCATTGAACTAGAACTGTGGAGTTCCTCAGGAGCAGACAACGATCTTGTAAGACTCTTAGGATTGCTAGCATTTCCTTTTGGTTGCAGTGTAATGTCTGCTCCTCTGGTGACCAAGCGCCCGACATGCTCTCGTTGTCTAACCGGGCACCCCAGGCTAGATCTGACGCATCGGTGGTCAAAAAGTGGGCCGGTGGTGGAACATGAATTTCCGAGGAGTTTTGGCAATTGGTTAGCCACCAGTTTATGTTCTCTAGTGCTTTTAGTGGTAATTGATGCCGAACTTTTACTGACTTTAGTAGACAATTCAATAATTGTTGTAAGTGGCGGAAGTTCAATCGACCCTTTGGAACGACAAAGCTGGCGAAATTGAGCATGCCCACAAGACTCTGAAGATTCAGCAATGTTGTCGAGCCCTGTTGCAACATCTGTTCGAGTTTGCTCCTGATGAGAGTAACCTTGTCTTCCGGAAGGCTTTTCAGATTCCAGATTGGGTTCCATTCCACGCCTAGGTAACATAGGCTTCTCTGAGGGGTTAAAATGGACTTTTCGTAGTTCACTAGCCAGCTCAGGTGCTCTAAAGTCTCTATGGCTAATTGCACATGCTGCCGAATAGTATTTTGATCGTGATGGGCCAGCAAAAAAAACGTCCAGGTAAATAATTACTCGGATTCCTTTCTGACGCAGGTATTGGGCGACCCAATTTGTTAGAGCAGCGAAAACCTTTGGAGCCGAGCTTAACCCGAAGGGTAGGCACGTCATCTCGAGAAGTTCTCCCTTGTAAATCAGTCTCAGAAACCTTCTGGAGCTGGGGCTTATCCCCAGGTGAAAGTAAGCCTGGGATAAGTCTATCCTGCAAAGCCAATCTTGACTCTGAAGAAAGTCCGGTATGCGTTGGACATTTATAAGGCTGAATTTCCCTACTACGACGTACTCGTTTAATGCCTTCAGGTTGAAAACTGGTCTGGCTGAACCATCCCCTTTTGGTATGAGAAATAGGGTAGACAGAAAACTCGGTGACGGTTTGGCCGGTACAAGGACGCCTTGCATCCTCATCTGGGAAATTATATTGGTCATTTGATCTGACTCCTTGGTTTGAAAGGCTTGCCCCTTTAGATTGGGGTAAATGAGCGGTGGTTTGTCCATAAAAGGTATGCGATACCCTTGTATAATTTTTAAAAGGAACTTGGAAGCGCCCATTGATTCCCAACTGTGGTAAAATTGAGACAGGCGACCGGCTATATGAACAGGGTAGTCAATACTTACGGCGTTTATTGCCTCTGTATCTGGGTGGTGAAGAACCACGCTTTTGGTTATTGCCTGACTGCCCATTATTTCGTCGCCTTGGTGCCGAGGCATGTGCATGAAAAAATTGTCTATTGTTTGCACTTGGGTTTATATGAGAGTGGTGGATCCCCTGCGAGGGGCCACTATGATTGCATAGACCCTGCGAGGGTCCATGACTATTGCACACACCCTGCGAGGATGGTCCCGGAACTCCCGGATTATTGTAACATGAATGCATATTATGCATCTGTATACCATAGTTATGGCGTGAGCCCTGCGAGGGCTTAGTTTGCTGTGTATTCCCCTGCGAGGGGCAGCTGTTACCTTTAACGGTTGTGATAGATGACTTCATCCCTGTATTTCGCTTATGAAGCGGCCAAAAACATTTTCGCACTCCTCCAGCCTTTTCCATAGTAGTTGTGAAAGTTTCAGCACTAAACAAGTTGTGAGATGAAGGCGGTATTTTACGGAGAGCAGCTTTCATCAGAGGATCACGTACTTGATTGATAATGCCATCACGACGCATCTGGATTGTCTCAGTTCGGTGTCCACATATCATTTGTAGGAAATCAGAGGATATTTTATGAAAACTACCCTCCGAGAAAAGATTATGAATTTTATCTGCAATCAAATCATAAGTAATATTCGGCTCGTCCTTAGCCCAGGACAGAAAATCACGTAATGTATCTTGCAACGATTCTCTTTGTTTGAGAAAACAAAATGTGAGGGCTGCGAACGCCCTATCCGCAAACACAAGATTACGATGTGTATCGTAGGCTTTCACTTCCTCATTAGGTTCTAGTTCAATAAAACCAGGACTATGATTATACAATTTTTGTGTATCCGCATACCTCAATTCACACCAGTTTTCGTTATCGAGTAATTGCATATCAAGCAATTGTTTCAAATGAGCCTGCGACGCTTTTGGAACAGAAGGTTCTTTTACTTTAGTTGAAATGTCAAAACTGAATAATTTATCGTCACAAGATGCTTGAATAGGAGAATTCAAAGAGTAATCATCGTAAAGTTTTCTACTAGCGTCGGAAATGTAACCACTATTATTCACTAAAGTTAACTGTTCACGAAGGTCGTGCACTTCTTTAGATAATTGATCTATCTTACTTGTCGATCCTCGAGATTTCTTGCCCCCCCTCTTCTTACGGTGACGGCGCTTATGTTTGCGAGCATCTTGAGAAGAGCTCGACGAGGAGCTACTACAGCTCGAACTCGATGAACTCGAAGTCGAAGACGCTCGTCGATCTTTGCGCTTTCGTTTTGGAGAAGCCAGTACTTGAGGCTCAATTTGGTTTGCAGTGACATCCATAACAACTTGCTAGAAAAATACTATATCAAAGTTTTAAAATTAATCGAACGGAAAAACCGTTAATCAAAAAGAAAGAATTGCAATTTAATGCTTATTACCTTGATAAGGGGTTAGTTTTCAACTTTACGAACAAATAATCTCGTTATAATTACGAACTACAGTTGAAAAGTGATAATTTATTACTAAAGTGAAGGTACTTTTATCTTTATCTACCCACAAGAAAATAATTTACAGCAAAATTTTAATAGTTGAATGTACAACTTTACCCGGCGGGAACCTTGACGCCAATGAGCCCAAAAATGGTTCAGCTCCGCTCCACAGCTCGCCCCACTCTTCGATGGTGGAAGGGGAAACGTGTGAAAGGGATAGAGTTATGTGCTAGAAAGAGACAAATATAGAGGCGGGAACCACAGACTACTATCTCATAAAGCTATAAGCTTCGAATAACGGTCAAGTCAATTTAATAAACAATAGAGGTGAGGGATTCATGTCAGGTCAGCGCCATCTATCGAGCTAATAAATAAACTTTTTTTTTTTAATTTGCTGGTAGAAAATCTCTCATTTGGAACGGCTATTTGCACGCATCGCGAGCGAGCGTTGTTTTGATTTGAATTTGTAAGTAAATAATCACCGGTTTAGTATGGATATTCGTCAATTAGTAAACGTTTTATTGGACAGCGATGATGATAGTGATCCGTTCTTAAATTTAGAGTAATGTCTCTACCCGTCGTCTCATCTTTAATAAGCACTATAATTTTTCTGGCTTTCTGCTTCGGGATAAACAAATAAAATACCTAAATAAAACCTAAAACGCAGAGATTACTCAAACAAAACCACAACAAACAATGACGTTTGACAACAAAACGTCAAATATGACAGCCCGCTCACAGTGCTAACCATGAAGCTCGACTTAATACTGAGGTAACTGGAGGGTGCAGTACGAACAATTTTTTGAATACCACAAATAACACAGTGGCTGTCTTCCGTCTCACCTACAAATTTTAAAAAAATACGTATGGTCATATGAGACAACTGACAGCCACTACCTGCCACTACATACATAAATGTCAAATTTGCTGGCGACACTTTTTTATTCAGGGTGAGAGCTCCAGTTACCTCAGAGTATTAAGTCAAACTTCATGGTGCTAACGCTTGAGAACGATATCACCGTGATCGCAAAATGGCGGCAGTAGTGACGTCATCCGTGACGTAATTACTGCTTTCGTTGTCACGCTCACAACAAATCGGAACGATGTGTGAGCGCGATATCAGTAATATTATCGCTGTTGGCGCAAAACGGAACGTAGCCATTGTAGGTCACAAATAGGTATACTACATGTCAAATGTCAAGTTCAAGGGTTCAAGAGGTTCAAGCTCTGAGTACCAGAGGGTTCAAGGGAGCGTTCTGTGGCTTCGCTCGAGTGCAGTCGAGCGCACTCCGGAGCGCGCTCTAGCCGTTCCGTGGCACGGTGAAATTTTACTCTGACAGCTGTCAGAGTGTAGTTTCACCCGTTCAGCAGCGTTGCCAGAATGTTACTTTTGTAACATTTTATGTTACTTTTTACCCTTTCATGTTACCTCCATGTTACACGACTCAAAATGTTACTTTTACGTAACTTTTAGGGTGTTAATAAAAAATATTCAAATACTTTCCAGCAAACAAAAAATAATCGTGAAACGGAACGCACCAAAGGAAGTTTTCATTTGTCATGTTGGTGTACTTGATTTCAAGCCGTCTCGTTTTATTTTCTATCTCTTTCTCACACTTGAAGAATGAGTAACATAGTCGCACAGCACGAACTTCGATCGAAGACAGATCAAAGTTTGTTATTTATTACGGTTTTTTGAACTCAATTCGTTTTGTGAACTTTGTTTGGTTGAAGTCGATCGAGTAGTAGAATATATTTTAAATGTTTAAAGTGGTTGGTTTGTTTGTCGTCGTGTTGACTTGTACACACACACAAGTTAACTAACATTAAAGTAAGTAAAAGTTTTATGGTTTTATCTACAAATATTATTCTGTGGTTTTATCATGGTTTTATGTAAATACTAGCTTTCCGCCCGCGGCTTCGCCCGCGTGGACTACATGACGTTATCCCGCGGGAATGTGATATTTTCCGGGATAAAAAGTAGCCTATGTTCCTCTCCAGACCACAAAGTATCTGTATCCCAAATTTCAGCCAAATCCATTAAGCCGTTTTGGCGTGATTGAGTAACAAAAATCCAAACATCTAAACTTTCACATTTATAATATTAGTAGGAAGTAGGATTTAGGGAATCAGGAATACAACAACGAGGTCCTGTTTGCAACTGAAATAAGTTCTGTTTATTTTGTATACTTACAAAACGACACCACTTTCAAATGTGTTTTTTTTTTCTATTATTTATTACAATATGGGCATCAAATGAAAGGCCTTGATGAGCACATCACAGAGAAAGTAATCACTTGGAGCACATTCCAAAACTATAATTTGACACTAAAATGGGTGAAAAAAATTATTAAAAAAACACGACTGAAATGCCAAAAATTAACTAAAAAGTTAAATAGTAAGTGTCATTGCAGTCAGTTCCCTAAAACGGTCCACCGACTGCAATGACACCTGTTATTCAACTTTTTAGTTCGTTTTTGGCAGGGCATTCGTAAATTTCGTAATCTTAATAAAAAAAAATTGTGTGTAATTGTAATATTACAGTAACAGTCGTTTTTTACATAAAATAAGAAAATGTTACTTTTCTCGTGAAAATGTTACTTTTTGAGCCGTTTTGTGTTACTTTTGACTATCAGCCACTGGCAACACTGCCGTTCAGTGGCTCAGAGTGCAGCAACCAAACAACCGGTTGTTTTTCACTCTGACAGCTATTTGACGTTTGAACAATGAAATGTGTCAAAGTTTGAATGACGTGTCGAAATTTTTTTACTTTATCGCCGTAATTACTTTGTCTATCTCATCCTCCAGGAGGATAAAAGTCAAAATGTTGCAGAAATAGCTATAAAACTGGAGCAAAAGTAAATAATTTCCAACACAAGCGTCGTCAAAAATTTTGAGGTTATGAAAACAACTCGATCGTTCCGTCGCTCGGTTGCAACTCAAACGGGTGAAATTTTAACCAAACAACCCATAAACAACCACGCACAAAACGACGGAACGCAGTCCAAGTTTCAAGTTGTCAACCATAAAATCATAGATGTATTATTCCTGTAGATGGAGCATAAAAATATGAACGATTCCTTCTATAATCGACTCTCGTCTCTCAAATGGCGACATTTCGTGTGTTAAAAAGAGATAACAATAGCCCAACGTGTGCGTCCTAATGAGCCGCGCGCCACTTAAAAGTGAACGTCATATTTGTTTGTTAACCAGCTGGTTACAAATGCTTCAGAAAGAAAATCTTTTTTTGTAGTAAAATATAGAAAGATTTGATGGTGTGGTGCAGTAAATCTGTTATTTGTTAAGAATGGCTTGTACTGTTCCCGGTTATTCAAGCAGAGTGAGTGTTTTGAAAGAGAATAATGAACACATATCATTTCAGAGGTAAGTCACACTCATTGTTTTGTGTTTTTGCGAACACATTTTTATAACTTACTGGTCCGTATTTGCAAAAACTAAATCGCTGTATGTGTATACACAGTTTAACATTGACTTGGTTGAAGAAAATCGGGTGTTTTTAGGCTAAAAATATATAATTTAAAGCCAATTGGGATTTTTTGACATTTGACCAACCTGATAGTGTTGTAGTCCGATTTTATTACCTATGTAATATCGATAAAAAATTGTAATGTTAACAATTTTGTATTTAAACTTAATTTTTCTCAATTTTAAACAGATTTCCCACCGCCGCGCCGCCGTCGATGTAAAGGAAACGTGAATAAGACACGTTAGAAAAGGCGACGATTGGAGACCTTCGCAACAAACAAGAATATGCTCGATGCACTTACTAAAGCAAATTGTGGATTTATACCTACTTAAAAAAAATTATACATTACGAGTACCTATAAAAATTAGCGTGAAATCTGTACCTATTTTTTTAGTTGATATCATTCAGCAGATTATTTAATTTAATAAATTGATTAGAAATCTCGTTCAGTTTTACGACTATACCTCCTAGTATAAATAGTATAATTATCCTCATTATCATATTAATGTCCTCACTGCTGGGCTATAGCCCAATTAGCCCATATAGCCTTCCCTGTGCATGAAAACACCATAGGTAGAACGGGCCATAAGTGCCATAACCCACTACGCGAAGCCAATGCGGATTGGTGGGTGAGGGTGCCAACGACTGCTAATGCAACCAGGACCAACGGCTTAACGTGCCTTCCGAAGCACAGAGGAGACCGAGATAATAAAGTTTTGGGTCACCATTCAGGGGGGCAATTGCGTAAGATAATCGTATTAATTTGACAGTTCATATCGAATTCAATCGGCTGCAATTTGTATGGAATGACATTTATTTTGATACAATATGAATTGCAAATGAATACGATTGACTTTAGGCAATTCCACAGCAGATGTCCAACCGCAACGAATGTTGCTTAACATCAACCACCGGATGCAGAATGCGCGTACCAATGAGCCATCGATCTCCTCAAGTATAATTATAGTACCTACTTCATATTTGGCACTGATTCAAAATTAAAGGGCTTGCTTAGACCATGAAACTGAACAACTTTCTCTTTGGAGCATAGCATACGTCGAAATATAAAAAAAAACTGCCACACTAGATCGATCAGCTGAGCGTGCGCTTTTGTCTGGCTGGAGGGAAGAAATTTTTGCCATTTTTCGACCTATGCCGAAGTTTCATAGCATAAACAAAATTCTAAGGCCGTGAGCACTTTGGACACGATTAGTACTAAAAACTGACAGAAAAGCGGATTATGAACCGCCCAATTACATTAAGTCTCTAGCCGCATTGAAAAGCGCGAAGAGCTCTATTCAATGCGGCGTAGTTTCGATCAGCCGTATTGAATACGGCGTATCTTGAATCCGCCGCATTACAATGCGGTGCTGTTTTCCAATACAGCTAGTTGCTATGTAATACGGTGAAATATACAATACGCCTGCGATATATACATATGCATTGTAATTTTATGTATCGCATTGCATTTAACTTATTTTTAAATGTTTTATCGATAACTTGTAATAAAATTTTAAAAAAAAAATTAAACCGCCTTCAAAACAAAACTGCAAACAAAAACTCATTTCCCAAAAACACGTAAAAGTGAAAAATAAATTGAATCATTCAATTCAAAGTACGAAAGTGCGGGACTTTTTCTAATTAATCTTGAACTTACTGATCTGATTGAAGTCGGTGTCAAGCCAAATAGATATTAATATTAATATGTATTTGATAGGTTACAATTTACACCACTCTGCGCATGAGATATTGTTTATTATTGTTTCACTATTTTGAAATGAAATGAAATTGAATTTTAAGTATTCGTTCTTGTTACTTTCGGCTTGACACCGACTTCAATCAGATCAGTAAGTTCAAGATTAATTAGAAAAAGTCCCGCACTTTCGTACTTTGAATTGAATGATTCAATTTATTTTTCACTTTTACGTGTTTTTGGGAAATGAGTTTTTGTTTGCAGTTTTGTTTTGAAGGCGGTTTAATTTTTTTTTTTAAATTTTGTTTATTTTTCCTTTTTTAGTGTAAGAAATCTACTATAAGAAAACGCATAATGAGCAAGGGTAGCTCAATGTGCAACGACTATAGCCCATATCTGAATTAGAACTCAGACAAGCACCACCCTCCAACTCTTAACTGTTATGCAGTTTCCTTCCAACATCAGCTAACCTAAATTACTTGAAAGAATACAACCTAAAGTTCTATTGGCGCTTGTAGTACTTAAAAACATACTTTAACTCCTAAGCGTTAAAGAGTTTTACCTTCCATCATCAGCTTAACTAAATAACCTGAAAGGTAACAACTACAAATATTTACGTATCAACGATATTTAAAGAATTATCCTCCAACTCCTAACTATTGAGGAGTTGTACCTTCCATCACCAGCTCATCATCGTGAGATGATGACTACCAGTCGCAAATACTTGAAAATTACTTATGAACCTTAAAGGAATCGTATTGCGCCCGTAACATATTTAGTATTTAATTAATGTTTTCGATGGCCATATGTGGTCTTCATCATCAGTTACTCTTCACCAAATGGTGCTTACCGAAAGCAAATGCACGAGTTACTTAAGAAAATACCAAAATCGCTATAGGTGTGCCTATAATATTTGAAGAGTTCCCTTGATTTCTCCAGGATGCCATCATCAGATCCTGACCGTATAACAATGGGACCAATTTGTGACTATATGCTTTCAAACCAAAAAAGAATTTCTAAAATCGGTTTATAATTGACAAAGTTATGAGGTAACAAACATAAAAAAAAAAAAAAAAAAAAACAACCGAACTGAGAACCTCCGCTTTTTTTTGAAGTCGGTTAAAAAAAAACCACAGCACTATCATTGCATCATCATCATCTAATGTCATCTAGCATTGCATAGTCAAAATGGAGACATTCACTAATTACGACGCAACTGATTAACATGTATGTCTCTTTCTATCTTATGACAATTTGATAGTGTTAGAAGGGGTAAAGGATGGGTGAGTTATAGCTTATTTTTGTGATCCATCTACAGGAATAATACTACATCTATAGATAAAATGAAAAGCCAACTGACAACAAACCACAGATCACTACTACAAGGGTGCGTTCAGGGGGCTTACCACAAGCTCTTATAGCAGTTATTTTTAAGCCTTAAAAAAAACTGCCCTGCTTATCGGTACCATGAACCATAACAATAGCAGCGCTGTTCGTCCTAGACGTTCACCGGTCAAACAGCGTTGCTAAACGTACCATGAGCTCACTTTAGCACGCCAGCAGGCCTGCCAAACTGTCATAATTAGCAGTTTTTAAAAAGTTGGTCTCAATCTCAAGCAGCTTTAAAAAGCCTGCTAAGGGTGGTATTCCACTTATCTCAAATATTTGATCAAAGAAATTGGACGAGGACGATTAAAGATCTTTGATAAGTGGAATACCACTGATAATTTTGTTCGTTATTAAATGAATGATCAAGCAATTCTGTGGCACAGTGGTTTTTTGAGGACGAAAGCTTTCCGCAATAGAAAGAAAAAAGCGTGGCGTAAACTAATACGAGAACAAAGCAATCCATTGGAAGTTTACGACAAAATGGATGTTATTCGGAGGTTTTGGTTTTGGTTTCGGGGCCCTTTAGACCTCTGATGCCCCCTGATTCACGAACCACCGGAAACAGAATCTGATTTGAATTCTGTGCTTTGTCTTTGCCTATTCTATAGTGAGTGACAAAGACAGTGCATACATTCCGCTGTCGGGACGGGAGCGTTTCCAACGGTTTGTGAATCCGGGGGCTGATACTGCAGCAGCAACGAAATCTATTGATTAATCCGTTCAGGCAAGAGTGAGTGAGTTCTACCCATTCAAAAATTAAAACAAGAGTCTTACAAGATTCTTATTTTCTCGAACTTTGTAACATTTAAATTATTTATTTTAGGTATTGTCTGCTTTGTCCTTTTTTGCCACCGGCTTCTCTGAAAAACCTGTGGCTGTGGGGGACATTGGGGGCATTCCATGGCACAACAAACCGTGTCAAGTAGGTTACTGCTGCATTATTGTGAAGCGTTCCGAGCGCTTTTTTCTTTAATACGAACGCAGCGTTCGTGGAGGGAGAAGTCCGTATTAAAGAACGACACTCACTCAAGTGGAGATCTCTTCTCAAGTATAGTAAGCAAGGGATGAATGTATTCGGTGCATGTTTTCGCATCCCTTTCTAACTAAGCTTGAGAAGAGATCTCCACTTGAGTATCGTTCTAGAATACGGGTCTAAGTAACTGTGTTAACTTTGTTTGTTGAAATTAGTCACTTTTCCAACTTGAAACCAAAGCTTCAAACACATTTGTAAAAAAAACATTAGTTGCGAGTAACGTTCGGAAACTAGAAGTGACGCTTGTTTATAAAACTCTGTCAAGAATAATATTTAAAACCATTTTTTTTACACTGCCGTTCAATTTTATTTCCATAAAAACATCTTGTTTTAGGTTTTCCTTTGCATTGTTATTGTATTTTATTTATAAAATGTTACTTTAATACGAAACGGTATTTACTGATAAAAATCATATTTAGTTTTCGAACGCAAACAACATTTTGGCTCGACAGACCAGAGACAATCATTCAATAGCAACAGCAGTGCAGCAGGCCTGCTAAAAGACTGCTAATTTTGGCTTATGGTACGATTAGCAAGAAGTTTATTTTAAACCTTGCAATAAAACTGCCCTGCATTTGTTCTGTTTGCTAAGAGCTTGTGGTAAGCCTCCAGGGGTGCGTTCAGTACCCCTAGTGTAAGTTTTTATGTCAAGCAAACGCAAACTATTTCGATTCCGTATTTATGTCAATTTGTATGAAAACTATAAAAGCGCGCTACTCGCCGCTAGAGGCGCTAATACAGTTTTCATACAAATTGACATAAATACGGAATCGAAATAGTTTGCGTTTTTTGACATAAAAACTTACACTACGGGCACTGGACTGCGTTCCGTCGTTTTGGTGTGGTTATTTGGTTAAAGTTTCACCCGTTTGAGTTGCAATGCAACCATGAAGCTCGACTTAATACTGAGGTAACTGGAGAGTGCAGTACTAAGCTAACACTTTTTGTCACCAAAAATTACACAGTGGCTGTCTTCCGTCTCTCCTACACTTTTTTAATGGGCGATTTTCTGAAAGCTCAGTTACTAGATGGCGCTGTCCCACCTATGCAGTTAGAAGGAACGGAACGTTATAAATTTTACTTTGACGCGACTTTTTTACGTAAAACGGAACGTCAGACAGATGTTTTTTTTTTATAGTATGGGCTTGCTCTTGGCTTCATACCTTTAAATTTACCTATTTCGTTTCTGTTCCTCACAGTAGTACTTATTTAATATATTATTAGTAAAATATACCATAGACATGTACATACTTATTCAACGCCATCTAGTGAAGCAATTGGAAGCTTTTTTTTTAAATGGCCTCTCAGAAAATCGCTCATTGACTATTAGAAATGGGCGATTTTCTGAAAGCTCAGCCACTAGATGGCGCTGTCCCACCTATGCAGTTAGAAGGAACGGAACGTTATAAATTTTACTTTGACGTGACTTTTTTACGTAAAACGGAACGTCAGACAGATGTGCAGTTAGAAGGAACGGAACGTTATGCCCCCAGTACACGATGGCCGATCATGGTCGGCGACCATGACCAATACATTGTACATTGACACTTTTGAACGAACAAGTTTAAAAAGGTTCTTTCAAAAGTGTCAATGTACGATGTATTGGTCATGGTCGCCGACCATGATCGGCCATCGTGTACTGGGGGCATTATAAATTTTACTTTGACGCGACTTTTTTACGTAAAACGGAACGTCAGACAGATGTTATTTATTTACCTAAATCTTTAAATTTACCTATTTCGTTTCCGTTTCTCACAGTAGTACTTATTTAATATATTATTAGTTTCCTTTGGGTTTTTAAAAAGCAATTAATTTAAATATGTTTCATACCAAAATCAAAGAATACTATAATATTACTAACGTAAAGAAGCGACACTCACCTCCCCCCGCCAATTCATTTCCCCCGCATTGAGAAAGTAAACCAAGGAGTAAACGTCACACGTTTGTCGGTTGTCTGTTGTCTTGTCAGTCACTCAGTCAACAAGAATGTAACCAAGTCAACGATGTCATTATATTTCGTAAGCAAACTTCGATTTGAGGATCGTGCGATATAACCTTGCAGTGGCGTTCGTATATACAGTTGAATCGTAGATGATTGATATCAAATTTAATATTAACAGAAAACAATAATTCCAATACGAATTGTTTGACCAAATAATAAATGTTATGATACGATTAAATTCTATGAAATTCGAGGATCTTTTATTGATTTGATTTAACTTTCATTAGGTGCAAGTATTGGATTAAAGAAATTGGTCGAATGGACTTAAGGCGCTACTCGGAAAAAGTATGGACTTTTTGATTTAAAACTATAGGACGGTTACAGTTGTTACAAATCTGGTTATAAGATCTTCGATCATATAAACCCTAGATACAGCGTAAACGCACAGAAAGTGAAGCCGCCAACGAATGCTCCATTCGAAAGGGAGCATTAGATCGCTCTCAGTAGTCATTTGACCGCCCGGCGGAACGATGCCTAAATGTGCTAAGAAGATGCGCAAAAACAATTCGAAAAAAGGAAAAAAGAGCTGTAATATCATATTTTCAGTCAGTATTGAACGTAAGTATAATTGCACAATTAATTTAAAGTTAAACATGTACTGAAACTATCATAATTTTATTATTTATACTAAAATATTGCAATATTCCTTGCCGCGCAACCGTTTCTTCTATTTGCGTTAGTAAGACAGAGATGCAGACATGAAGTCAAAGTCAAAGTCAATAAATTTTTATTCATATAGATTCCAGTTAATGTTGGGAACATTACACTCGAAGTTGTTGACCACTATGTTTACCTAGGACAGACGGTCCAGTTAGGTAAGTCCAACTTTGAGAAAGAGATCTCTCGTCGAATCCAACTCGGATGGGCAGCGTTTGGGAAGCTCCGGCATATATTCGCGTCCGAAATACCTCAATGTCTCAAGACGAAAGTCTTTGACCAGTGTGTGTTGCCAGTAATGACCTATGGAAGTGAGACGTGGTCTTTTACTATGGGTCTCACAAGAAGGCTCAAAGTCACCCAGCGAGCAATGGAGAGAGCGATGCTTGGTATTTCCCTGCTCGATCGAATCAGAAATGATGAGATCCGCAGGAGAACTAAAACGACCGACATCGCTCGAAGGATTGCATCGTTGAAGTGGCAGTGGGCAGGACACATAGCGCGGAGAACTGATGGCCGTTGGGGCGGAAAGGTTCTCGAATGGCGACCGCGTACCGGACGACGTTCCGTGGGCAGGCCCCCCTACAAGGTGGACCGACGATCTGGTCAAGGTCGCGGGAAGCCGCTGGATGCGGGCAGCGCAGGACCGATCGTTGTGGAGATCCTTGGGGGAGGCCTATGCCCAGCAGTGGGCGTCGTTCGGCTGACATGATGATGATGATGATGAAATAAAATTAATGCTTATGAATCGTCCAACATTTTTTTACCTACCACCTGTTATGGTTATGACGAAATACGATTCGCTGTTCTAGCGTCGGCCGACCATCTGAGCTTTCCATTTAATAAGATCGTAAGTCTACCATGCCGACCGAATTTAAATCCAATTACTGTTGCTTAGGGTCGAATATCAAATGTGGTGACGGCAGTATTCGGAATCGAAATATCTATAACTATAACTTCTAATGATAGCGCTGTTGGTATCACTTTTTCAAGCGCATTTAGAATGGAATTGTGTATCTAGGGTTTATATGATCGAAGAATAAGATATATATTTCTTCATACCTTTATCTAGATTCGTATAGTTTCAAAAACACGATTTTATGATTTTGTCTCGACACTTTTTCTTTTCGAAAAGACATCTAAAATTTACGAAAATTCAAGATTATTCTTAAATGGGGTTACTTACACTATTGGAAATTTGTTTAATTAGTGAACACCAATAATATTTATAATATTAATCGCTGTAGTTTTTTAATACGAAGTGATTTTGTTTTTTTTGCCTAATCTGCAAAATCGGTCTCGATCCCGCGCGCGTCGTTTTCTCATTGCTATTTATCATAAACTATAAATAAACTATTTATCATTTTTGTTTTGTGTCAAATAATAAAAAGCTTAGAAACAGACAGACAGAAGCGAAGAGCGACTTTGTTTTATACTATGTAGTGATAATTAAAGACAATTTTATTTGTTGGATTCATTTCATTTTTTATTAAATTAGTTAGTACCGACCGACAGGTGCGTTTCTGAAGATTTCAATACAAAGTACATTGTGCCATTCACACGGCCTTTTGACAATCGCTTTTGTACTGAAAAAAGCTTGTAAAATGATTTCTTCCGAACTTACCCGACATAATATAAACATACGTAAATAATAAATTGGGACGCTCTTGCAAAGTTATTTCGTGACGCACGCGGCACGCGCCATCTAGTCGATATATTTTGTACCACTAGCTCCGAAGTGTGCTACGGCGGATGTCATCCCTGCATCGTTGACGCACACATTTGACGCGTGTACACACGTTATGTCAGTTACGTAGTAGTAGAAAGTTATTATGCGGGGGTCGTAGTAATGGAGTGTCGTAGGTGTGCCAAAATATACCATAGACATGTACATAAATATACCATAGACATGTACATACCTACTTATTAAACGCCATCTAGTGAAGCAATTGGAAGCTTTTTTTTTTTAAATGGCCTCTCAGAAAATCGCTCATTACATGGAGGTTTGCTTATGGCCCCAGTACAGGATGGCCGATCATGGTCGGCGACCACGACCAATACATCGTACATTGACACTTTTGAAAGAACCTTTTTAAACTTGTTCGTTCAAAAGTGTCAATGTACGATGTATTGATCATGGTCGCCGACCATGATCGGCCATCGTGTACTGGGGGCATGAGGAATCAACAATTTTTTAACTAAATCCTCTGATAGGTCTCAAGCTGTTTCTAGCTATGGCTCCCATCCTTTGGTTAATGATTTTCGTTACGCAAATCAGCGCGATGACATCGCTGACAGCGTGAATCGGAACACCGGCAGTTATACGTCAAACGCGTCGCGTCAAACAAACGTCAATCGAATTCGGTCGGCGGGTCGGTGCGGTGGAAATTATTATTGGTTGCACAAATTATATAGACATTGGTTGGTGGTCGAATTTGAAAGTGGTTTTGTTTTGTAGGTTTTTATCATTTTGTTTAGAGTTCTATCGATATTTAATTTTGTCTACATTCTGAATTAAAAGCAAAACTCAATATCATGGATGAACCTACTACACGATATGAAAAGATAGATTTCTTAGGAGAAGGACAGGTAAATCGTTATATCTCTGTATTTGCCGAATGTTGTATTCATCCCCTGATTGCTTCATGTTGATATAAACTAATGTTACATTTTTTTTAGTTTGCCACTGTATATAAAGCAAGAGATGTTAAAACTGATAAAATTGTAGCAGTGAAAAAAATTAAAATCGGTTCTCGACTCGAAGCTCAAGATGGAATTAACAGGACCGCTCTTCGAGAAATAAAACTGTTACAAGAGTTACAGCACATTAATTTGATAGGGTTATTAGGTGTGTAATGTAATTGGTTCTGTAAATTGTAGTGTAAGAAGTCACTTGAAATCGACTGTTCAGTGAACACACACACAGCTATTCTTCGATTAACAATAACACTGCAGCTATTCTATATTTTAAAAAATCCACCATGCTTTTTTTCACTCAGCATGACTTTATTTCCTGTAAAAAGTTTATTTTGCTATTGTGCCGAGCTATTTCATAGAGGATTGAAACTTTTTTTATTAACAACTAAAGTATTTATTTATATTCCAGATGTATTTGGACAAAAATCAAATGTATCTTTGGTTTTTGACTTTATGGACACTGATTTAGAAATAATTGTTAAGGATAATAATATAGTTCTAACCCCAGCTAATGTTAAAGCTTATATGATTATGACTCTCAAAGGTAAGAATGATAAAGTAATAGAAAATGACTTGATTATTTACTAAGGGAAGTTATTAAATTGTAAACGGATATGAATAATAGTTTACATAAGTATGTGGCAAGTTTTTATTTAATTTCATATTAACTTTTTAGGTTTAGAGTACTTGCACCAGAACTGGATTTTGCATAGAGATTTAAAACCAAATAACTTGCTAATTAATAGAGAAGGAATTCTTAAAATTGGTGATTTTGGTCTTGCTAAAGCATTTGGTTCCCCTACAAGAATAAATACTCATCAAGTTGTAACAAGATGGTATAGGTAAGAAAATTTAATTACTTACAATGTTATTAATCAGTAAATACACTTGCAAGCAATATACTGGAATCACTTTACTGTGGGATGTTCTAGACTAATTTTTACAGTTTTTATGCAATGAACTATACATTGAGGTAATTTAATAAGCTTTTAATCTCTTTCAATGTCACAGACTAAGATTATTCCCCTTACATCATGGAATGTTAATACAAAAGACATACATTTTTACAACAAAATACTGTTTTGTTTTGGAGTCCTGAAACACTATAAACAGTGAGTATCCCTGAAAATTGGATATCAGTCCAATATTTCACGTCACTGGGAACACTGAATCTGAAATAAAATGGAAGCCACACCTGCAGAAGCCGATCAAATCCAGTGATCGGAAAACCCATTTATAAGGTTAACAGGTATAAACGGTTAACAGTTCATTCGGTTAACAGGTAAAATCGGTTAACAGTTCATTCGGTTAACAGGTAAAATCGGTTTACAGTTCACTCGGTTAACGGGTATCATTGGTTAACAGTTATAATTCGGTTAACAGGTTATCAGTTCATTCGGTTAACCTTTTAAAACTGTTAGGAGTCGGCTTTAAGCCAGCGCGTAGGTATTGACGAAGCTAATCTGTGTATTTGTGCCTTCACGCACACGAACGTCTCCGCCCTAGCACGAAAAAAATGTAATTCAGAAAATTAATAAAATTAATAACTGTTTTTTTTTGTCAGAAAGTATCCTTAGGTAGGTATTTGTTGCGTTTGATTTGCCATGTTCGACATCTGCGGGCTGATGCAGCATCCTTAAGATAGTCGAAGGAACTCCTCAACATTTCAAAGTAACCACTTCGATTTTGGGCTCGTTTGAATCATCTTGATGACATCTCTTGTGCCAAGTAGTTTCTGAGGTCAAATTCTGGAACCAGTAAGTGGCTGATGGAACTCTTCATCACTTCAACGTAACCAGTTCAATTTTGAGCTCGTTTAAATTGTCTTGATGAGAACTCTTGTGCCAAGTAGTTTCCAAGGCCTATTGCTGGAGCCAGGAAATGGCTGATAGAACTCTTCAACGATTCAACGAAATCAGTTCAATTCTGGGCTCGTTTAAATAGTCTTGATGAAAACTCTTGTGTTAAGTAGTTTCCAAGATCTGATACTGGAGTCAGGAAGTGGTTGATGGAACTCCTCAATCCAACATAAACACTTCGAGATTGGGCTCGTTTGAATTGTCTTGATGAGAACTCTTGTGCCAAGTAGTTACCAAGGTCTATTGCTGGAGCCAGGAAGTGGCTGGTGGAACTCTTTAACGATTCAACGTAACCAGTTCAATTCTGGGCTCGTTTAAATCGTCTTGATGAAAACTCTTGTGTAAAGTAGTTTCCAAGATCTGATACTGGAGTCAGGAAGTGGTAGATGGAACTCCTCAACAATTCAACATAAGCACTTCGAGTTTGGGCTTGTTTGAATTGTCTTGATGAGAACTCTTGTGCCAAGTCGTTACCAAGGTCTATTGCTGGAGCCAGGAAGTGGCTGATGGAACTCTTTAACGATTCAACGTAACCAGTTCAATTCTGGGCTCGTTTAAATCGCTTGATGAAAACTCTTGTATAGAGTAGTTTCCAAGATCTGATACTGGAGTCAGGAAGTGTTTGATGGAACTCCTCAACAAATCAACGTAACCACTTTAAGTTTAGGCTCGTTTGAATTGTCTTGATGAGAACTCTTGTACCAAGTAGTTTTCAAAGTCTATTGCTGGAGCCAAGAAGTGGCTAATGGAACTCTTCAACAATTTAACGTAACCAGTTCAGTTTAGGGCTCGTTTGAATTGTCTTGATGAAAACTTTTGACAAGAAAACAGCGACGCTTTTTGTTTGTTGGCCGGTTCTGATGAAACTCGGACTCGTACTATTTTGACAAGAAGACAGCAACGCAATGTTAAAAATATTTAAAAATCCAATATGGCGCCAAACTTTTTTGTTTGTGGGCCTATTTTGACAAACTCGGTTTTCGGTACTATTTTGTCAAGAGAACAGCAACACAATGTTAAAAACCTTAAAAATCGAAGATGGCGGCCATGTCTTTTGATTGTAGGCCGATTTTGATGAAACTCGGTTTTTCGTACTATTTTGACAAGAAAACAGCAACGCAATGTTAAAAATGACATTAGATAAAAACAACAATAATAATAATATAATAAATTTCTTACAATCATACCAATTATCTAGCTCGTAAGTAGTTTTCATTAAGAAACTGTGTTACGGAAACTAGATAACGGATAAATATAAATGATGATACTTATGTAAATTTTTTTGTAAATAAATACTTAATATTCATAGATAACACCCAGACCAAGACAAAAAGACATGTTCATGCACACAAATATTTGTCTTGTTCGGGAATCGAACCCGAGACCTCTAGCACAGAAGGCAAGCATCCTACCCCTGCGCCAAATCGGTCGTCGTCAAAATGGTGACCAACTTTGTTTTTTTCTCTCTCTTTTGCTGTTATTAAAATGTAACACGCTTTTATTTAAAAGCTTGAGACAGTGACTAGTACACAGTAATGATATTGTCGGTCCGAGACCTTACTAGAACATTTCCAAATGAGCACTTTCGAGATAAAGAGGTGATTAGATTTGCAAAGTAACAAAATTTGTATTCCCAAAAAACTGTAAAGATGTTGCGATCCGATTTTTGTGTGTAAATAAATAAACTATATGTTTTTAAAATGACTTATTGAACATTGAATTCTGATGCTTAGTTTTCAAGTTATATGTCAATTTACAAAATGTTCCAGTGCCTAAATACTGATAACATTGATTCCATCTTGAAACCCTACTGGAATACTTTGAAATATTCCAATTTAAAATTAAACAAATCGATCTGATTATAAAAAATAGTAGTGTATTATTTTAGAATTAATGTACCATCTTAATCCTATATTTCAACTTTAAAAAACCTAGATATACATTGAATGTCCTACTTAGATTAGTCTAGCTCTTAGCTCTTAGTTCATAATTAACGATTATTTATTAAATGGAAGTTATAGTCCATTACTGGAACATTTCGAAATATACCGGAAGATTTTCTTGATTTAAGAATAACGTTGGAATATCTCTAAATAGTCTAATAAAGAATTAAAAATGACCTTTACTGCTGTAGTGGTATATCGTGATTAGTGCTGTATAGACACAGTATTTGAGATATTCCGACAGTGACTTGAAAAGTCCGTTCGACGTGTAATTGTATGGCATACCTACTTAAGTCAACAAAACCTTAATTTTTGGAGATGTTCCAGTAAAACAGATTTGGACTTGAAAAAAGTAGAGGCTCGTTTTTGGGAAAAGGCATAGCATTCTTTAATAAAGTTCCACAAGAAGTAATTGTGCTGCCTTTAAATAAATTTAAAAAACATGTTAAAAAGACGCTCTTAAGCAAAGGCTATTACAAAGTAGAAGATTATTTAAATGATCACAACGCTTAGTTGTCATAATTATAGTAACACTAACAATGTATAAAAAGAAAATATTCCTATACATAAGTATGAGAAAACTTTCCTTCAGCATTAGCTTTTTGTATAAATTTTATTATTGTACCATTTTGTCTAGCAACGACATAATTTTTTGTAAATGCGTTGCTTCTGTTAAGACTGATGAGATTTTTCGCAATTTCAATTGAATTCATACAGGGTGTTAGGGGCACCCTTGCAAAAACTTTAACCATGGCTTAAGACCATCATGCTGAACAACGTAGGTACAGCAAGAATTTTTTGTCGGAAATGAAAAAAAATTGGACATTTCATACAAATTTAGCAACCTATCGGGACATTTTGTATGGAGAGTCGAAATATTCTTTTAATTTCCGACAAAAAATCTTGCTGTGCGTTGTTCAACATGAAGGCCTGAAGCCATGGTTAAAGTTTTTGCAACGGTGCCCCTAACACCCTGTATAAAAAATTTCGTGTCAGTGCTGTTGACCGTTGACGAGTTTTCTCGTCTGGAGTCAGTGTTACTGTTTTCATGTTAAAGTAGTTCCAAAAATCAAGTTTTATCAAAATCGGCCCACAAACAAAAAAGTTGGCCATCTTGGAATTTTTAACATTGCGTTCCTGTTTTCTTGTCAAAATAGTACCAAAAACCGAGTATTGTCAAAATCGACCCATAAAGTAACACTAAATAAACAAAAAATAAATAAACAAAAAAGTTGGCCGCCATCTTGGATTTTTTTATATTTTTAACATTGTGTTCCTGTTTTCTTGCCAAAATAGTACCAAAAACCGAGTGTCATCGAAATCAGCCTACAAACAAAAGAATTGAACGCCCTCTTGGATTTTTTAATATTTTTAACATTGCGTTGCTGTTTTCTCGTCCGAATACTACTAAAAAACCGAGTATTGTCAAAATCAGCCCACAAACAAAAAAGTTGGCCGCCATCTTAAATGTTTTATATTTTTAAAATTGCGTTGCTGTTTTCTTGTCAAAATAGTACCAAAAACCGAGTGTCATCGAAATCGGCTCACAAACAAATGAGTTCGCTTGGCCACCATCTTGGATTTTTTAATATTTTTAACATTGCGTTGCTGTTTTCTCGTCAAAATACTACTAAAACCGAGTATCGTCAAAATCGGCCCATAAACATTCAAGTTAGCCGCCATCTTGGATTTTTTAATATTTTTATACTTACGTTCCTGTTTTCTTGTCAAAATAGTACCAAAAGCCGAGTTTCATCGAAATCAGCTCACAAACAAAAAAGTTGGCCGCCATCTTGGATTTTTTAATATTTTTAACATTGCGTTGCTGTTTTCTCGTCAAAATAGTACTGAAAACCGAGTAATGTCAAAATCGGCCCATAAACAAAAAAGTTGGCCGCCATCTTGGATTTTTTAATATTTGTAACATTGCGTTGCTGTTTTCTTGTCAAAATAGTACCAAAAACTGAGTGTCATTGAAATCGGCTCTTAAACAAATGAGTTGGCCACCATCTTGGATTTTTTTATATTTTTAACATTGCGTTGCTGT
Source organism: Crambus lathoniellus (assembly GCA_949710035.1). Classification (NCBI taxonomy): domain Eukaryota; kingdom Metazoa; phylum Arthropoda; class Insecta; order Lepidoptera; family Crambidae; genus Crambus; species Crambus lathoniellus. Next base: position 12,847,779 of record OX453309.1, read on the forward strand.
TTTCTCGTCAAAATGGTACTAAAAACCGAGTATTGTCAAAATCGGCCCAGTAACAATAAAGTTGGCCGCCATCTTGGATTTTTTAATATTTTTACACTTACATTCCTGTTTTCTTGTCAAAATAGTAACAAAAGCCGAGTTTCATCGAAATCAACTCGCAAACAAAAAAGTTGGCCGCCATCTTGGATTTTTTAATATTTTTAACATTGCGTTGCTGTTTTCTTGCCAAAATAGTACCAAAAACCGAGATTCATTCTATTAAATATTAATTAAATTTCGCTGTACCTACCTACCCGGGATAGATCCACCTTCACATTTTTGAATTTGTGACAAAAGTACAGTTACTGTACTTACGTAAATACCTATACAGGCGTCGGTATCGCCCAACTTTTAGGGCATCGTCCTACTGCTACTCTATGGAAAAATTGGTTATTATAATGTGGTGTGGTAACAAAGTATCTAGGGAAATACATAATTAAATTACTTACATAATAAATAAATTCAAACAAAAAGAACCCCAGTAGAAAGCATAATTCAGATTTTCTTACAGGAATGGGTATAACCGCGCGAAGCAGCTAGTCGATGTTAATCGCAATCATGATTAACGATTACGATTGATAATAGTAATCATTAAAATTATGATTACGATTAAGTAATTTTAATCGTTAGTCACGCACGACTAACGTCGCGCGTCGTGTAAACCACGCGGGCAAAGCCGCGAGCGGAAGGCTAGTTAGCAATGAAAGAGACATGCGTGGCGCGTGCGTACGGCCGGCTGGCGCGCGGAGGCTCGGCGGGGTGGCGGCCGGCGGCGGCGTTCAATCAAACGAAACGAATCGGCTGGCCGAGCGCGGCTCTTGACAGGAGAGATAAGACGTGCAATTTTGAACTTTATTTGCAATAACCGTTATCAATTCGGTTACGGTAACGGTTAACCGATTGACGAATAAACCGAAATGATTCTGTTAACAGTTGTACCTGTTAACCTATATTTTAAACGGTTATTAACAGATACATTTCGGTGGGTTAACCCTAACCGTCCGATCACTGATCAAATCGTCATCCTAATCCAGCACAGGTTATCTCAGTGTACCATTGCTCGAAAGCTTCATCTAAGCCAGTCTTGTGTCTTGAAGATGTACAAAAGATACAGGAAGACTAGAAACTTTGTCCAGAGACAAGGATCTGGAAGACAGCGTTGCACTTCAGTGAGAGATGACCACCACCTCATCTCTCTGAAATTGACACCTAACTTATTCATTTAGACATCCACAACTTCAACCTTTTGCAATGTAGGAAATTTTATAATTTTTTAACCGACTTCAAAAATTGAAAAGGAGGAGGTTATCTATTTGTCGCGTTTTTTTTTTATATGTATGTACACCGATTACTCGAAGACGGCTGAACCGATTGAAATGATTCAAACGTTATAACATCAGGTATTTTCCCAAGTTGGTCCCATTTTTCGAAATTTTGAAATCGGTTCAGTAGTTTTCAGGAAATCTTGAAAAAACTGTCGTTTTCGTTACCACTTCATATGAATTTAAGATGGACGTTCAACTATCATACCTATTTACCAGGATATACGAAAATTGCCTGCATGATGCACTAAAAAGAGTGAAAAAAAATTATTTTTATAAAAAAATAAAACCGCCTTCAAAAAAATCCACCTAAAAGTAAGAAATAATACCTCTAATAACGTAAGTACTTTGAAGTCGGGCGGGTCTAAACAACAACACAAAAAACAAAAAAATTAACAGGTTTCACGCCCGACTTCAAAGTACTTACGTTATTAGAGGTATTATTTCTTACTTTAATGTGGATTTTTTTGAAGGCGGTTTTATTTTTTTATAAAAATAATTTTTATCTTTTAGATATCATTTGAAAGCTGATGAAATTAACTTTTATCTACACTCATGTTATAATTTTCGAATTATGAACTCATGCCTGAACGTATACTGATACACTTTATGCCATAGTCAACTTTAAAAATAAAGCTGCTGTATCCGGGTGTTTCATAATGACCATTATGCAACACCCGGATACAGCTGTCACTCATTATAAAACACTTATATTTCTTAAATTTACAGTCTCCATGGCAACCGTAGGATTTACCGGCCCTGCCTTCCAACTTTTTCAAGCTCTTCTTTAGCCGGCAACACAGCCGTCTCTATCGTCTTCTACAGGCCATGCTATGATACGGAACGGCAACATTGCTGTGAACCGGTTTACTCCTCTGAGTACTAAATCCTATGGAGGTGGCATACCTACGAAAAAGTGAGGTGTAACTAAGTCACAATGTAAGAAAATCTTGGAATTCAGTTTTAAACTACTTCTAATTGTCGTATTAATAGGTCCGTCAAAATCGGTCCTGCCGTTTCAGAGATTAACCGGAACAAACAGACAGACAGACAAAAATTGTAAAACATGTCATTTTGGTATATGTACCATATATTTAATCATATGCATGTAGGAAAAAACGGTTATTTAATGTTACAAACAGACACTCCAATTTTATTTATTTGTATAGATGTATAGAAGATATGCCATCTCCATAGGATTCAGTACTCGAGGTTTACTCGCTGTTTACCTGTCAAACGGTGCAAACGGTGTCAAATTGGTTCACTTAAAACTAGAGTGCTCGTCAGATAAGTCTGCGCGCGGTAAAAATCGAATACTAATCTTTTCTCTAACATTAGAACAAAAAAATGCACTGTAACTAGCGCCAAAAACGCGCCAGGCACGTGCAGAGTTATCTGACACACACTCAAAGTTGCCAACTTTATGCGCATGGCTTGTAGAAGACGATAGAGATGGCTGTGCCGGCAACAATCAGAAACGTTTTTAAAATTAGAATTTTGAATTTAGAAGGAATAGACCGTATAGACTCCTATGCCAACTACCAATGGGAGAGTTTCCTGCAGTTATTTTTCGATGCACTAGATGGCGCTGTAACCCTAACACAACCTCCTTTTTTCAGCATTTATGGCAAAGGATTAGTTCATTGAGGCTAGAAAAGACTTGTGTGTCGGTCGGTTGTACTGTCAAATTAATCTGTCTGTGCACTAGAGAAGGCTGTGGTCTGTGACAGTAGCAAAATTTTTCTTCTGTCAGATCTGCGGATTGCTTTGCTTCTATGCGTTGGTGTTGGTGGTGTTTTGTGAGCGTATTCGTTTTTCTTGATAATTTGATTGAAACCTGGCATTGAATTCTGGACTTCGTTATTGGCCTTTTTGTGATTGGAGTCCACTTTCTACCTAATCTGTGGGATAATAATGTACTCATAAAATAAATAATCACCGACCATGCAACGATGATTAATTATTTTAAGCGGCCCATTCACGGCAGGCCGCCCCGCCGTCCGTCGCCGTCGCCTCACGCAGGATGGTGAATGTTGTTGCAGGAGTCTCCTGCGACAACATTCACCATCCTGTGTCTACCTACTAGGCGCTTATTAGACGGTAGGTTTTGCTGTCAGTTTGCTATCAGTTCACGATTCTTTTAGCCAATCAAAATGAACCATTCATAACGCTGCCCGAAGTTAGATAGTCATGAGTGATGGAATTGACCGCCTGGCCACGGGACAGCGAATTACGCATCAGTTGGTGCATTTCATTGACTTATTTGATTAGACGTCTGGCGCGAGCGCGCAATGATTGCGCAATTCGCTGGTCGCCGCCGCGCCGCCGCGCTTTCCCGTCATCCCGTGGCCAGGCGGTGACTGATGGTTGCATGACCGTCTAATGTACGTACGCCTTACTACAGACAGACTATTTTCTATTAGGTACTTTTTCGTTTACTTCTTCAGAAAAAGTTAGGTCGCTATAGTGGGGTAGCGCCATCTAGTACAAATTTTTGAACTAACGATGAAACGTCAAAAAAAACTCCCTCATTCACATTTTATAATTAACTAGCGGCCGCCCGCGGTTTCACCCGCGTGGTTCCCGTTCCCGTGGGAATATCGGGATAAAAAGTACATATAAACCTTCCTCTTGAATCACTCTATCTATTAAAAAAAACGCATCAAAATCCGTTGCGTAGTTTCAAAGATTTAAGCATACAAAGGGACATAGGGACAGAGAAAGCGACTTTCTTTTATACTATGTAGTGATATTGATTTGCTTTATTTTTGAAATATATAATAAATGTAATGAGTGTAGATAAAGTAGTGTATGAGACTGCACATAACTCGGTATTAAAACACTCGTGGAATACTATTTAAACTCCCACTCGTTATGCAACAGTCACATAAACTACTATTAAATGATTTACTACAATTTTAAAAACTTGTCTTGAGCAACCCGCGATAAAGTGACTCTGATTTATTGCTCGCGAGTATATTATAATCAAATACAAATTTTCTTTATATCCATTTCCAGGTCACCTGAATTACTATTTGGTGCTCGACAGTATGGTACTGGTGTGGATATGTGGGCTATAGGATGCATTTTAGCAGAACTTCTTCTAAGAGTTCCATTTTTACCAGGAGAAACCGATTTAGACCAATTATCTCGCATTTTCCTAGTATTTGGGACTCCTACTGAAGAAGTTTGGCCTGTGAGTATAAAGCAACATTATGTTTATTGTTAACAGCAGTAGGTATACCAGTCATTGGTACGCTTGCGCCGGCTGGTCGCTACCGCCCCATCTCCCCTGCACACTCCTCTAATTGTTGTGTGCTGTGCATGGGCTTTACAGCCAACAAAGAAATTTTATTTTTAATCTTCATTCTTCTCAAAATATATATCTTGATCTGTCTTGAAATATTACACTTACTGTTAAACTATGTACTATATGTACTAAACTATCCTACTTCCTACTAATATTATAAATGTGAAAGTTTAGATGTTTGGATGTTTGTTATTCAATCACGCCAAAACGGCTGAACGGATTTGGCTGAAATTCGGGACACAGATACTTTGTAGCCTGGAGAGGTACATAGGCTACTTGTTATCTCGGATCAATATCAAAAGTTCTCCTTTGCTTGCAGACCTATTTAAGTATATATTTCATGAATTTAACCTTTTTTGGAGACACGCAAAGTCAGGGGTTCGCTGGCGATATGGGTTAACAGGTGAAGTTAGGGGGCTCTACGGTACTGCTACAGTGGCGAGTGACTAGCAATCCTTACTCGCGACGGTGTACTAGACTAGCGGCTTAAGTTATTTGTGGAAATGAAATATTAGAAGTTATGTGTGGTATTGTTTCACTGTAACTTGTCTTAAAAGACACTGATCAAGCGCGCGACATCGTATCGCGATTCGCAACAAGTCGATTGTGGTGTGTAAAATGAGGCCGTGGCGTAGTTGTAACACAATGCAGTCGTCGGGCCAGTGGCGTAGCGTGGGGGGGGCGGTGGGGGCCATGGCCCCAGGCGGCATACGCAAGGGGGCGGCAGGAAGCGCCAATTTATTAATATGGAAAATGAAAAAAAATATTAAAAAAAAACGAAATCGACGATACGTTAGACGTTACGTGCCAAGTAAAAGGGTAAGATAGCGTGCGCAAGAGAGGCGGCGAGCGAGGTGGAGTCGAATCACAGATCACCTGTAGTAGCAAGCTACAAGTCGAATGAGGCGGATATATGCAAAGTTAATTTACTAGTCAAGTTTTTTTATATGTTGGCTCTTGGCTGCCGCTTAGTATAACCCGTTATTTCTTTTAATTAAAGCTCTCTACTCTAGGTGTAGGTACGTACGATTAGGTCTTCTAAACACCTAATGAAAAGCAACGTACATATTTCTTTAAGTAAATTCATGGGAATGTGCAATTGTGCATACTACCAGCCCCACATACGGCACCTAAACTTGGTGTTTGACCAAAAGTCAGAGCACAGCCTTCAGAGTGTAAAGAAGAACGATAGACCGCAGAATTTTGGATGGTAAATTACCATGAGCAATACAAGTATCTCTTTATATCCATCCATAAAGAAGGCCTATGTGTGCCCCAGCATGGCGTTTATATGGCGAATAATGAAATTAAATGATGATCAAAATAAAACACTGTGTTCCAAAATTCTGGCAGGCAGAACGATCTTGACTCCTACAAAAATAAATCAATATAAATATTGGACACAATCAAATTTATTATTTCAATCTCTATATAAGTAGGTAATAGTAGCATAATCATCTGTGTTAGGGTAATTGGAAATGACGACCGATCCAAATACATCCGGACACGAGAAAATATTGAATACCTAGTTCGATTTCAACATTTATCCGACTGGGAATCAAACCTTTGCGATTTCATGCGTTCCCTTGATAGCGGCACCATGAAAACCGGGAGTATGCCACTACTCGACCACGGAGGTCTTTGCGGAGGTCGGAGGTATGCAAAGGCTCGTTCCATTTTGCAAGAACCTTGCAAAATGGAAGGAAGGAGGAGAGCTTTTGCCCTGCAGTGGAAGGATCTTAGCGGGTTAATCATAAATTGTATTTTTAAATGTTATATTTTTAGTGTTATACAATGTAAAAATTTAATGTTTAGTAATATAATTTTGTACTTATGTATTTTAAATTTATTAAAGGAGCTAATAATAAAAATAATACAGAGAACAGCAACTAGTTATCTATTGCGATTTTTTCCAGTAAAGGAATCTCAAAATAAATATCTATTTTTCAGCTATCATTGCACTTGATCTTCAACAAAGTTAATATAATAAACTCGATTTAATGCAAGTTATAAAAACTTTGTGCAATACCTACGCTAACGCAAATTTAGATAAACAAAATTTGATTATAATGTTATACACGCTTATTCGAGTCTTAACAGTTTGAAAGTTATTTTAATGAAAAATGGAAAATGAAGTATTTAGAAAAAATCGACCCGTTTCACAACCAGCCCCGATGGGACTCGAACCCACAACCTTTCGCTATCCGGGCGACTGCTCTAACCACTGAGCTACGGAGTCGTTACGAAAAGCGTCGAATTTATCAAATGCTTCTTACACGCTGTATAGCCAGCGTTAATTTCATCAGTGTGAAGATATTACTACCCCACACGCGAAAGAAATACCTTTCCAGATATTTGATAATCGCTAAAGAAGAAATTACTACGGCAAGTTATTTAAATTTTTACTTTTTTGCATTCACAATGCAATTTTTATGGTTGAAAAATGGAAAATGAAGTATTTAGAAAAAATCGACCCGTTTCACAACCAGCTCCGATGGGACTCGAACCCACGACCTTTCGCTATCCGGGCGACTGCTCTAACCACTGAGCTACAGTCGTTACGAAAAGCGTCGAATTTATCAATACTTCTTACTCGCTGTATAGTCAGCGTTAATTTCATCAATGTGGAGATATTACTACCATCACACGCGAAAGAAATACCTTTCCAGGTATTTGGCAATCGCTAAAGATGAAATTACTATTGCAAGTTATTTTAATTTTTAGTTTTTAGCATTCACAATGCAATTTTTATTTTATTGAAAAATGGAATTCTTCAATGGAATCATTTTCCAGTTTGAAAGTTGTAAAATACGTTCTACAATTACTCTGGTAACGATTTAATATGATATCTCCCTACAACAAACAAATTAGTTGTAATAATTTTATTTTTTACTGTTCAATATTTCAAACAAAATATTACCATGTTACAGAAAGATGTGTTCCATCTTTCTGTAACATGGTAATATTTTTTAAGGAAGACGTAATAAATGGTTTAAAGCAAAATAATTTTACGTGCAAGCGCATATTGCACGTTTCTTCGTCGGAGACGTCGATATACATTTTACTATAATAATTAAAAAAAACAAGGGGCGGCGTATTTCCAGTCGGCCCCAAGCGGCGAAAACCCACGCTACGCCACTGCGTCGGGCTGTAATTCTTGTAGTTAAGCAACATTCACAATGGCCCGTTTCGAGATGGGTGTCAAAACACAATCTTTCAGGCTCCTCCGTGCCTTGGAAGGCATGTGAAGCCATTGGTCCCGCGGTTATGTATCGGTCGTTGGTGCATTTACGTCGATACCCACCAACCCACCAGTGTGGGCCCATGCAGGCGGTGGGTCGTGGCCCATTCTCCATATCAGCAGTAGGGACATTAAAATACTAGTGATGATAGTGTGCCAAAAGTAGATTTCGAACTGGTATTGTCCTGTTTTTCATAATATTCCTTCCAATAATTTTATTTGCCATAATGATCCTTGGTCATATCATAATATTGTTAGCACTATTTTTATTTATTCTAATAACGCATGATAACATAATCATTTAGTAGCAATACCTCTCATAATAATATGCCATAAAATGAGATGCCATAATAACAAATGCTATGATTATTAGTAACTATAAAATATATCATTTGACACAATAATACATGTCTTATAACGTTCTTTTCCTTACGTAATATATAGATAACTAATTAGTAAAAAAACTAAAATTCAAATCCGACTTAGTCGACCCCGACTGCACGTAGTCTTGTATGCCCTACTCCTAGAGTGTTATTTAAAGGCGCGGAGGGGTGGGGCGGCCCGCGTGCTGAGGAGCATGTGGCCTTGAGCGAGCCGCCGCGGCTGAGCTGAGCTTTGAAAAGCCATCTGCGACGATTAGCACGCGTGGGACCGCCGAAACCCCGCAGCGCCGGAGCCGTGACAGAAGACTTGCATGTTGCATTCATGCTTGCGTGCTGCATGCCTGCTTGCGTGTAAAAAATGAATTTTATGGTAAATCATTGTTATTAACTTAATTGAAAATGAAAAGTATGGCAAATAAAATAATGGAATAAATAGAATTAACAAATGAAACGTTATTTCTAATGAAATCATGGCAAATTAATTTATGGCAAACGAAATTATTGCTATAAACAAGAGTAACGGGACTCAACGCGACATTTATTATGAAGTACATATTATTATGTAAGATTTTAAATTATTTTTATGCAATTACAATGCAATTTTTGTAAGTATAGGAATATTATTATGTACGTACAGCTTGACGTTTCGGCTGTGTTGCAACAACCGTGGTCACAAGCAGACTGGCGGTGCGCGACGACGTCTGTTCGGGAGGGCTTGGAGATCTTCGGCCACCCTCAAATTTTCACTTTTTTTGTTTTTGTCATCGCTAGTGATGGGATTACGGCACACAACACTCACAGTATCGGGGTTTGTTTTGAACGGTAAAACTCGCGGCTTACACTTGTTAATCACTGGATTCCACGCTGATGATAATTTAAACCCGTCCTCCCGATTGAATTTTTTATACTTCTTGATTTCAATCGCTTCTCGTACCATCCTAGTATGGTAATGACGATCGGTGGAGAGGATTTTTGGATCATGTAACTCCATCCAATGATTAACTCCAGCTTCCAGAAGATGTTCAGCTACCGCGGATTTACTCGTCTGTCGATTTTTAACAGCTGCGATATGTTCTTTGACACGTTCTGCGATGGTCCGCTTTGTTTGTCCAATGTATGAACTACCACAACTACAATCGATTTTATATACACCCGGAGTCTGAAAGGGTATTACGTCCTTTGGCGATCGCAGTTGCTTAGATATTTGACATAACGGAGTATATACAGTCTTGATGGAGAATTTTTTGAGCACTGTTCCAACTTTATCCGTTACGCCTTTGATATATGGCAAAAATGCTGCCTGACGACTCACGTCCGGATATTTTACCCTTTTCTTTTGCCTATTGTATCGCTGCGACACCTTCTATCCGTTTCGTTTTAGTACCTCCTGAACATGAGCAAGCTCCGACTGAAGATGTTCAGGGTCACACAAGTTATGAGCTCTGTTGGTCAACGACGTGATCACGGATTGAAGTTGCCGAGGATGATGGTGAGATGAGGCGTTTTGGTATCTATCTGTGTGTGTAGGTTTCCGGTAAACAGAGTGAGATAAAGTACCGTCGTGTCTTACCCTGATCTGCACGTCCAGAAATGCCAAGGCTCTGTTATTTTCCATCTCATAAGTAAACTTTACTTTAGGGTGGATGGAATTAAGGTACATAATAATATGTACTTCATAATAAATGTCGCGTTGAGTCCCGTTACTCTTGTTTATAATTATAATGGAACGCGAAAGTTTAAAATCGAAATTATTGCATTTAAAATTCTCTAAAATTAAAATTCTAACTGCGTGCAGGGTATGAAATCGCTGACGGACTACGTTCAGTTCAAGCAGTTCCCGGCGCAGCAGCTGCGGCACATCTTCTCGGCGGCGTCCGACGACCTCATCCAGCTGCTGGACAGCCTGCTATCCATCTACCCGCCGAAGCGCTGTGACTGCACGCAAGCCTTACAAATGCCGTACTTTAGGTGAAACTTATGTTTTTCCAGTTAAATATATTCAATGTTCATTGCTTGATAGAATAAGCCCCCCTAGACAAGTGGCTTTCTATTAGCGAATTCGCCAGTCGAATAGAAAGAAAATGTATGGGATTGACATTAGATGCCACGTGACATTTTAATCGCTAATGTCAATCCCATACATTTTCTTTCTATTCGATTTCGACTGGCGAATTCGATCATAGAAAGCCACTTGTCTAGGGGGACTGGTCTCCCTTAGAAGAAAGCCATACCTTACTATTTTCATAGTTACGACACTCCGCGGCCGAGTGGTGTATGCACCGGTTTTCAAGGTGCCGCTATATCTAGAGGTCCGGGTTCGAATCCCGGTCGGGTAAATGTTGAAAACGAACTTATAATTTTCATCTATTTTTATGCTTAAAGAAGTATACATTACAAGGTGTATTTCTGTTGCTCAAATACCTATACTATAGCAACATATAACGTTATCACCGATAGCGGAAACAAAGCACAGTTTTTTTCATTATTCAAATCGAAACGACGGAATTGTAATTCAGGGTGGCAGGTCTTAATTACCCATATTTTTCATTTTCAACTATTGTTATGCTTAAAGAAGTATACATTACAAGGTGTATTTCTGTTGCTCAAATACCTATAGCAACTTATTTTAGGAGATAAAATGATTGCCGATTACTACAAAACGGTTACTCTCGGTTACTACAAAGCGTAATATTATTTTTCAGTAATAAACCAGCACCGTCCGTCGGATCCAAACTCCCGATGCCATCAAACATTACGAAAATGGAGTCGGACAAACCATCACTCAAGCGAAAACTTTTGGAAAATATTGATGGCGGCTCTCTAGCAAAAAGACTTCAATTTTGATGGTTTTTGTATCCTTTATAGCAGAAACAAGACCATAAGTGCAATTTCAATTAACTAATGTAAATAATGATTTGATGTTTCATTTAGAATTAAGAACAGTGTAAATCAAGTAGTTTCTGTACAGGTAGAACCATTTTGATAACGCGCAGGACGACATAATTTGTATTCGTAATTAAATATAAGACTTGGATATGACGTATAGAGTTTAATTTGATTAATATTCATTCATCGCAAATCAGTTTAACATGAGCTAAAACAGCAGCGTTCCACAAAAAATAAATATAAAAAACAACTTGGTATTCTCTCGGATTTATATTTTATCTTTTTACTCAAAAAATTTACAAGTAAGCAATATTCCTTTATAAAGCGTCATTTAATGTACATAACAAAAGTACCTACTTCACCATGCCTGAATAAAATAGTATAGGCCTATTTCACAAGTTTCGGTTAAGTGCCAACTTACTTGATACACTTCTTGGAAGTTCTGTTTAATTGTATGATAAACTTTAAGGCCGAGGCTGCGCCTGGTACGGCGACGATAGTAACGAATGACAAAGGCGCGCGTACACGGGAAAATTTTTGGCAATAATTACCTGACAACAGGGCTTGTTCAAGAAGAGGCAGCGGTTCGGGTAAATTGTGCTATCATTACCCGCTCGCAACGGACGTCTATTCAAATAAGTCAATGTGACGCACCAACTGATGCACAATTAACCCGCGCCGCGACGCCTGACGTGCCGCCTCTTGATTAAGCGCTAATGGATCAATCTGGAGCAATTAAGTGGAGTAATGTTGCTCCATGATTCGTGGTATTGTGTGGCCGTACCTCGGCAACAGGTTGCTACATTAACATTTTACCATCGGCCTTAATCGGCCGTGTCGTAACGTCATATTTGGCGGGGATTGACAGGAATTGCGCAATTTTAGTTTCCCGCGCAAGCGCGCCTTAAGATAGATACTACTAACTATGTCGTTTCTGCAGTGCGGCCACTGATATAATGTTTATACGAGTTTGTTTTCACGAAATCGCCGTCGCAGTCGCATCGCGTAGTGGCCTTAGCAGTGCGGCCTGTACCTCAGTGGGGCTTAGCCGTAAAATGTAAAATAGGCATCAAGTGTTATCTAAATTCATAACTAGCCTCGTATACCTTAATAACAAGTATAAATACCGACATAACACATAAACGTTTGGCGTTTTTTTTACTTATAGGCTGTTTCACAAACTTCGGTTTAGTTCAAATTCAATCAGTTTGACGACCACTATAGAGATGTTCAATTTTTAAAATAAACTAAAACTTGATCATAACCATAGACTGTGAAACAGGCACTTAAAAATAGCTAAGTCAAGGCACAATTTATGAACACTACAACGACACCGCTTACAAATAGCTGATTCTAAAAACTATGAATTAGGAAGAAGGACTGGTGTCGATAGTCTGAAAAAGACAAACCGAATTCATGTGAAGGTCTCGTTATGGACAAATTAATCAGACGAGGGTGTGTAAGCTTAATAAATTTACTCGAAATTAATACAAAATTATAAAATAATAAAAAAACATACGAGTTTGCTTTCCATATTGAGTAAGCCATGCGCGCGAGGTGGACTTTGTTGGCGCCCGACGTGGCGCCCGCGCTCGTCGCCGGCCGTTCGTAAATCACGACGTCTCGGCATTCAATTTTCAACCCTGATATAGGTATTATGATTTTATACAGGGTTATTTTGAAGCCACTGGCCAAATTTTTAAGTTCGACTCCGAATCGGTAAGTGAACAACTTTCTCCTACAAACATGGGTCGAAATATGTAAATTTTGTTGACTTTCATACATATACTGATCACGTGATCGATATAGTATGGGAAGTCCAAAAATTTTTGTCGTATTTCGACCCATGTTTCTAGGAGAATGTTGTCCACTTACCGATTCCGAGTCGAACTTAAAAATTTGGCCAGTGGTTTCAAAATAACCCTGTATACTTACATCCAATTTTAAGTATAGCAGGAATTGTAATAGAAAAAAAATCCGTCGAAAATCTACTTGTGTGGGGCTGGTGGTTTTTCTTTCTTACTTATATTTTTTCCTATAACTATGATATGATATTTATGAATATCTGTTTCAAATTGCAAACCACAACTGAATCACGATACTCACTAATTACAATTTCTATTTAAATCTAGTTTCCTAAGAGCAAACTATAATAGGAGATCGGACTGATTTTTTTTATTTATAAATGTTTTTAGAAATGTCTGAATCACAACACAGGTATTTATTTTACATATTTTCGAAGATATAGATAGAGCATCAAACTTCCTTATTAAACAAGGACAGCAGCGCTACCTACGTGTGACGTCAGACGCAGGTAGCGCCATATAAAATTTCGTTTTGGAAAGATATAGCTAGATAGTCACAGTTGGTCACAATTCAGCAGCTCATTACTTGCTTGTTATCAAACACATTGAACTTTTTATTTCACTTTTGTTATACTGCATTGTTATATTTTTTATAGCACAGCGTGACCTAAGCCCGCACTTAAGGCTTGAGCACACCAAACGCAGGTCTAACCGTGACCTAAGTAGCCCTTAATTACACTGTATTTATGAATCTTAATTACACTGTATTTATGAATTCACTAGGATTTCTAATTTTGGTCCTTTCTTTATTGTTTTAAGTATAAAAAAATATTTTTTTTATCACTTCATTTTAGTGGTCTTTGTCACTTCTCTTTGTGTCTTAGTGTCTTAGTGTCTTAGTGCCTTTGTGTCTTAGTGTCTTAGTGTCTTTGGGTCTGTCTCTGTCTCTGTATTATTGTCTTTGTCTTTTTGTCTTTTTGTCTTTTTGTATTTTTGTCTTTTTTCTTTTTGTCTTTTTGGCGGCGGTCTTATGTCACTCGTGCTACAAAATAGTATACGATACGCGTGACGTAAGTGGAACATAATAGGGTATTACACGCTTTTTTGAAAACTGTCTAAAATCAATCCTGAGGTCGTAATGAACCAGTAAAATTTTTATTTCAATGCTATGATACCAAAAAATGCCCTAATATCTATTTTCATTTTTGATTTTTAGTTTTCGAGCTAAAAGCTATCCGCCATATTGTATCGGCTCGTGACGTCACTCGGATAGTAGATTTGTAAACAATACGACTCTGCGTTAAGCCCAAGTAAAACATTGTTGAAAATAATGAGTTTTAATGTAATATCCATTGGTGTCTTGTGCCCGGGTGCAAGAATACGAGTATAAAAACTCATAAAATTTATGGATTCAAGTGCCAAGTGATATTAAAATAAGAAAAACTTGCTTGAAATTGGCAAGAAGAGATCCAAAAGCAGTTTTCACAAAAACTAGACTGTATTTCTGTGAAGATCATTTTGATGTGTATGCGATATATATTTAATATAATGGTTAATAGAGAATAATAATATACAAAAGAAAACTTGGTGTTCTTCAAGAAAGTTGTAAGTTGTTGTAATAATACTTACCTACATACAAAACAAACGTCATATTTATAGGTTATGTTTTGAACCTAACTATATAAAACCTACATAAATATATTAAATTCCATATCTTAGCTGGAAAATGATATGGAGATTTATACACAGTATAAGATAATGGGTTCTGTGAAACGAATTCGGATGAGGCCAAACTACAAACTATCCAGATTTGATTGCCAAGACTGAAAACACAAATCCACTCCAAGTGAACCTCAGCAGGCCTTTATTAAAAGGCAAAAAAAGAATGTCTACATTTAAGGAGATTGAAGAGGCCATAAGAGAGGAGAATGATGTTGTATCAGTCAGTACCATCTTGTAGTCAAGGTAATTTATTTTAGTTTTTGTGAGTACCTAATTTAAGCAGATGTTATAAGTTATTAACATTATCATTAAGACAAATATTATACTAACCATATTTTACTATTAGTTCCAGATTATATTTTGACATCTGACAAGAATAATAAGTGTTATGACATGACAAAGAAGTCCAAGTAGTACAAGCCCAGGAACATAAAAGCAGTTCAACATTGTCGGATGACACACTATAGAAGTAGAAATGTGCAGACTTGTATAAAAAACAAAGACAGTATGACATCACCTTTGAAGACAACTACACAGTTGTCTCGTTGACTTGCATTGCAACATCACCTTTATAGTCTACCGACCACCTGAGAAAATTCCTTCTCCAACCTGAATCTTGTCGGTATCTCTTCTGTATACATACAACAAGTATGGATGTGTTCAGGGCGTGTGTAAATCACGAAACTGCTTGTTCCACCACAAAAAAAACATTACAACAAGCAGGTAGGTATACAGAAGAGATACCGACAAGATTTTTCAGAATCTGGTTGTGGCCGACCTACTACTTATTGTATCTCAATAGGTCTAGCACAACTTAGCGCGACTCTTTGTCGCGCTCCTTTCAACCAATCAGCACGTCGTCTTAAGACACGCCCGCTATCTACGAGTGATCTGATTGGTTGAAACTGCCCGCGACTCTTTCTCACTCGAGTCGCGCTCAAGTTGTGCTGGCCCTACAGGAAAGCATGAGCAAGCAACTTGCAGTTATCTTATTAGTAATCTTAAAATGAATTAGATAGTATGCCCATTTAACTATTTGATTTCTTGTTTAGTTGAAAATTGGTTTACTGTCAAGTATATTATATGTAAGAGCAAATGTAACTAACTTCTTAAGTTAAGTGTGAAGGTCATTTTTATCAATCTGTCGACTATGAAAACAGGCAGAAAAAGATTGCCCTTGATGCGTTTCTTGCCAGTTCTTGCAAGGTCTCTCGCTGAACGATTTGCGAACCGATGCTGTAGTGTAGCTTCTTTGACATTCATAAGTGTTGTAATCAAAACCTAGAGAATAAAGAAATTATGTTTGTTTTAATGCCGTTGGTATGTCTTTTATTTAATTTAAGTGGTTTCAAAGGATTAAATTAATACCTAAACAGACAACTCTGGTTTTATACAAGGTATAATTTTTATTATTATGTAATAAAAAATATAACCAAGATAAAGTAAGTCTTATTTCTTCCTGAAAATAAATTCAATAAAACAATAATTTTATTACATAATGGATGTATTGTAAAAATCAACTAAATAGGTTAGAACATAATAAACAGAGTCCTACTTAATTTATTTTTATTTTATTTATTTAGTGGATCAACAGTTAAAACTACAAAATATGAAACTATAAATAGCTACAGGAAACCAATTATAGATCCACACCAATATGTAACAGCGTAGCATAGCCACCAGAGTACCATCCAGTTTTACAACGGCTCACTTCATAGCATTTCGAGGCTGTGATACTTCCATATCTTAGTTAGTTCATGCCACAAGCCACTTTTATGTTGATCTCTTGTTTCACTTTCTATCATGATTTTAGTTAAAAACCCCTCCGTTTTCTTCATCATATTTAATTATTAGACGATGCAGCGAAAGAGTTTACTTTCTGTCAACATCAGGTTCATGCTTCAAATTAGCATTTGTGTTGATTTTTCTTTTTTTTGCATTGCAAAACAAATTCATTTAACACACTGCTGTCTGGAACTATCTCTTTAGGTTTACTTTTAGAGATTTCTTTTGTACTTACATAACATTTTTATTAATGAGCCAACCTTAGCCAGATTCAATTTACTCCAATAACATTCAATCGAAGTACAGGACGGGGCTTCGGTTCGGCGGTGTAAGTGTAACCACATCAAAAATGCAACACCGTGTTTGTAGCCACCTTCTGATGAGGGGCAATCGTGGCACTGGACACTAGTAACAGTCTCTTCCTGTTCATTCACAATAAGTGTCACTGCACTAGGACCGCACTTTGTGTTCCGGGCATACCGTACAGTTTGAGTTGCACGTACCCTATAGCGTCGTCGTCCCCGTATGATTCTCTTCCGGACCTGATGACAAGAAAATAGGTTAAGTTGGATTGTAATAGTCAACACAGGGCATTATCACGCATTATCGTGTTGTGTATTGATTTTGTATTTATTATTAGACCAAACTTGATAACATTAAGTAGGTACTTACATTGCTATTTTAACATTTCTCAACTCGGCTGATCAGAAATCGGGTTGGATGCAAAAAAAATTGCCATCATCAACGTATTTATCCTTGGTAGATTCGTGCTTTCTGCTTTCACGAATCCGTCATCCATGATGCGACGTTAATAAAGTATAGGAAAAAAGTCCTTTTACGTGATAGTAACTATTAGATTACGAAAATATTATGAAATAACACAAAGCTCGACGTCGTTAGTACTACAATTGTATGACAGAAATACCTCGCCTATGTTTTTGCTAACGGATTGACGTCACATCCTAATCCAATATGGCGTATGGCGTTTCAGACATTTGAAGAACAGATTAAAAAAGCCGATTTTTTAAATTGAATTATAAATTTAAAAATCCCTTTTTATTAATAAATATACACGTTTCTCGTTTACTTTTTACGTTATCTATCATAAAAATGCATTTTTATATTTTTTCTTTCTAGGTGTAAAATACCCTATTGCACGGCGCGATTTTATCACCCTCGCTCCGCTCGGGCGCTAACTACGCGCCGTGCAATTATGTGCCACTTAGGTCACTGGTATCGTAATGTACTATAAATGTCACTTTTAAATACTTGACATTTCAATAGCAGTGCGATCCCCTATTATAGAAGGCCTTGATTTTGATATTATTACAATATCAAAACGTGTGCTGCCCACTAGGAGGCAAGAGTTATACAAATTCTGTGTGTAAATGTATTTCTTTATTACAGCATCATGTGTGGTTCTTAGAAAATAATACTCGTCTTACCATCATCCAAATAGTGACCGTTGTTCTTTGATTTAGGCTTGTCTATCTGTTTTTTCTTCTTTATCACGAAAGGCTGTTGATACACAAAATTTAAGTTCTTCTGTAATTTCTTAGGACTAATTTTCTTTTTTATAGTTTACGTTTCACGTCGATTTTACGATTACACTTTCTGTGGGCAAACACAATATTTTGTATTAGTGGATAGGTATCATTTATTGCAGATATTCTTGTAAGGTTAGTAATGTTCAAAGTGCCAATTCATAGTTATACTTAACGTTAATTTACAAAACATTGTGTTAGCCGACTAAAGGTGATATCCCATGAAGTGGCCTGAGAACATTATGATTTTGAAGTAGAAGCGTATTTTATTTTTATTAACTTTAAAAGAAAACAACGATACATTAAATTCTTAATAGCCAGCATACTTAAATACATTTTATGACAAACTAAATGAAAATTTGAACATCACCAGGATAAATAAAACACATCACCATGATGATGAAAAAAAGGGTGCGTAATGAATGATATAATTTCATTTGGTATAATTTCATTTCAATAACGTTCATATGACATAATAAACGTATGTCATAACAACACTTCAACTAATTTCATTTTGCATAATGTTTATTTCATATAATCATCATTTTATATAATATCATTTAACATAACGCTCATTTTATATAAAAATATTTTATAT
Organism: Crambus lathoniellus; assembly: GCA_949710035.1. Classification (NCBI taxonomy): domain Eukaryota; kingdom Metazoa; phylum Arthropoda; class Insecta; order Lepidoptera; family Crambidae; genus Crambus; species Crambus lathoniellus. The sequence continues at coordinate 12,866,414 of OX453309.1, forward strand.
AAAACTCATTTGCTATAACGGTCGTTTGATATAATTTTATTTCATATAATCATCATATGTAATAATTTCATTTGATATAATTTTGTTTTATATAATCATCAATTTAGTCAATTAAATGTATAGTGTAGGCAAAGGAGCAGGGGGCACGGGGGGTACATTGCGCTTGAAAGGGGGGCTCGGGGGGCGAAGCCCCCCGCCATAAAAAGCCACAACCGTGACAAAACTATTAATAACTAGCTTTCCGCCCGCGGCTTCGCCCGCGTGGACTTCACGACGTTATCCCGCGGGAATATAATATTTTTCCGGGATAAAAAGTAGCCTTTGTTCCTCTCCAGGCTACAAAGTATCAGTGTCCCAAATTTCAGCCAAATCCGTTCAGCCGTTTTGGCGTGATTGAGTAACAAACATCCAAACATCTAAACTTTCACATTTATAATATTAGTAGGATAGTTGTGAAGAATAAATATATGTAGCTTTCTTCCGCAAATAATCGCAAAACTTGCACCTTCACCGTTCACACTACTCTACACGAAGAAAGCTACATATATTTATTTTTCACAATGGTTAGGGACTTCCGCCAAGTGACGCCTGATTCAATCAAATATTAATAATAGGTTAGGTTAGGTTAGAACTGTGAACAAAACAAAGCGCGAGCCGAGCGAGCGAAGCGAGCGTTCCGCGGCAGCGGCCGGCGAAGCGCCAGAAATAGTTATTCGTTGATTATACTAAATTAACGTTATATGAAATGATGTTATGTTATATAACCATTATGTGTTTTAAATATTATACAATGTAAGTGTTATAGTAAATGTTTATTATATGAAACGTTTTTATATCAAATGTTCATTATACGGTTTAAAATTATATATTTTGAATTTATATCATTCGTTGATTATACAAAATGAACGTTATATGAAATGATTTTATGTAATGTGTTGTTATATTTTGTGAGTATTATACGAAATGTTGTTATATCATATATTACACACCCGAAAAAAAAACCGAATCTGTAGATTCGGTTTAAATATACTGCTGTAGCAGTATATTTAAGCCAGTGCGATATATTTACCTTGGGGGAACTGGACATTAGAGAGAGTCGGCCGTAGACGCCGTATTTACGTTCATCTTCGGGCCGCAACGTGCCCATTTTCTTCATGACAAGATATATCTGGAAATATACATAAAATCTTTTAAACATGAAAACAAAAATTACTATTTCATTACAATCTTGTAAGTACAAGAATTTAATAAAAAAAACTGTTGAAATAGTTCAAGGAGACTTCCTTCCACCCATGCAGTATGTAGAATATTCCAAACTTGGTTACCATCATCATTTACTCGTAATCATTAGTTGGATGAATTATTAAAGCGGGGCATTACATTCTCCTATGTATTTAATTGAATCAGGCGTCACTTGGCGGAAGTCTCTAACCATTGTGAAAAACGAAATATATGTAGGTAGCTTACTTCCGCAAAAAACACAACATGCACCGCCCGCCCGCCAGCAATAAAATGCACATGCACACCACGAAAATACCAGTGCACAATACCTGCATTTAGCAAGAACTTTGATGTTGGTTTTCGCACTAACTATCTCCTGAGGATGCCCCGGGTTGGGGCGAAACACGTGTAGAGTAGTCTAATTGGTGAAGGTGCAAGGTGTATTGCTGTCTTGCTAAATGCAGGTATTGTGCACTGGTATTTTCGTGGTGTGCATGTGCATTTTATTGCTGGTGGGCGGGCGGTGCATCTTGCATGTTTTGTTTTTTGCGGAAGTAAGCTACATATATTTCGTTTTTCACAATTCTCCTATGTAGTACAAAATCTAGATGAGTAAAGTAGGTACTATCAACCATGCAAAGCATATAACGAGAAGACATCACACATTCACGATACGAAACCAGTTCGGTGAGCAAACAGACCTGTTCGAGCATGCCGTAGCTCCTGATGAGGAAGTCCCGCTGCGCGAGCAGGTTGATCCTCTCGCGCTCCTCCTTCTCCACGATGGGGTCGGGCTCGTACGAGCACAGCACGTACGCGGGCTTCTGTTCCTTTTCTACCACCTGAGGATCGATGAGTGACATTTAGGTCCAAAAACTCCAAAAGTCTGATTTAAATGTCTACCAAAATGAGTTTGTCTTGTCTACTACCCAGTTTAGTTTGGAACCTGATATTTTTCACAATCCATAAAAAAGTTTGAAATAGTAAAGTAAGTATTTATACTCATTGATCATACAGTATCATTTTCAAAATAACAGGCAGGCAGGACTATTGCTACAAACGGAAAATTAATCTTATAAATATGCATTGAGACTTTTATCTCCCAAGATTTTTTTCATGAATAACTTTTTAATTTTAGGGCACGTTGACATACAAAAGACATCAACGCGTACCCATTATCTTATACAAATTTTTTCAAACACAACTCTGATGTTATATTCGACATTTATATTTATATTATCAGGCTTTATTAAACAGATTTAAGTACTCTTAACTAAATAGACGAGTAACTAGGTAACTGAGTCAACGGCGCGACGAGAAAAACCTGATTGGCTTTATCGTTTTAAAAAACTCGACCTTATGCTGGGGCTTGTCCAGCGCAGTGGTGGCGACGCTCACGGTGGCGAGCTTCACCTCGCCATACAGGTGTCTAAGTTACCCGTCTGGGTAGGCAACTGTGACAAAAACGGTGTGGCGAGAAGATACTGATCCTTGACTTACCGGTTGCAGAGACTGCGAAGGTTTGGTGCGAAGGTTTGGCGCTAAGTTTCTTGTCTTTATCTTCCTTATCCTTGCGCTTCTCCTTGTGCTTGGGTTTCTCCAGTGTGGTGGTGATGGCGCTCGCGGTAGCCGTCACCGCGCCGCCGCTGCCCTTCTCGGCGGGCTTCCTCTCGCCATTTCTTACGGGTTTAGGCTATGAAGGCTTTCTAAAGTCGTATAACTCACCGGTTGCAGAGACTGAGGGTTTGGCGCTAAGTTTCTTGTCTTTGTCTTCCTTATCCTTGCGCTTCTCCTTGTGCTAGGGTTTCTCCAGTATGGTGGTGGCGGCGCTCGTGGTAGCCGTCACCGCGCTGCTGCCCTTCTCGGTGGGCTTCCTCTCGCCATTTTCACGGGTTTAGGCTATGAAGGCTTTCTGAAAAGGTCGTATTACTCACCGGTTGCAGAAACTGTGAAGGTTTGCCGCTAAGTTTCTTGTCCATATCTTCTTTATCCTTACGCTTCTTCGTCTGCTTGGGTTTCTCCAGCGTGTTGGTGGCGGCGTTCGCGGTAGCCGTCACCGCGCCACTGCCCTCCTCGGCGGGTTTTTTCTCGCCATTTTTTACGGGTTTAGGCTATGAAGACTTTCTGAAAAGGTCGTATAACTCACCGGTTGCAGAGACTGTGAAGGTTTGGCGCTAAGTTTCTTGTCTTTGTCTTCCTTATCCTTGCGCTTCTCCTTGTGCTTGGGTTTCTCCAGCGCGGTGGTGGCGGCGCTCGCGGTGTCCGTCACCGCGCCGCTGCCCTCCTCGGCGGGTTTTTTCTCGCCCTCTTTTACGGGTTTTGGTTGGGAAGGCTTCTTTAAGGCTTCGGCTTTGGCTTTGGTTTGCTATGAAAGTTAGGGATTATTTGATGGTTTTATGTGCAACTACTATTTGTGTTAAGTTGTAGTGCATCTGTGAAGACGATTACCTAACGATCAACTGAATTTAATTTTAATTAAAAAAAATCAAATAATTTGTTTTCTATAATTTTTAACAGAAACTATTATTTATAATAAGTAATTGGTGGAACGGAGCTTGAGCGCTTAAAAAGGTAGGGAATGGCTTTGCGCATTATACATTTAAGCAATTTCAGGAGCAAACATCACACCAACCATGTCCAAATATGCCCTCCAAAGAAACCCTAGTCAGGCGTCCGTCACTCGCTCAAGGACCCGAGATAAGTGCCTACCGGGTATATCTCGGGATACAATTCAATACAATTTACAGCGGGCCGCCCGCCCGAGCGCGATAGAATATATGCGATAGAAAGAGATGAAACGTCTAGCCGTTCGTAATTAGAGCCGTACCTACAAGCTGAATTCTACTTTATCGGGTTGAATTTAGAGTTGCTATTTGTTTAAATGGTCTCTCAGAGTGCAGGTTCTGTTACTAGTAATTATTATTTATTCTGTGCTCTAGTGTCATATCCTGTAGTACACACCTGGAACTCCTCCCGCTGAATGCGCGTACAGTCGCCGCGCGCGCGTGATGACGCCGTGCCTGTATACAGCGAGCCTGATGGCTGCTGGAACAGCGACGCGTACTGCTCGCCCACCGGGTATACTCGCCTGACGAATACGACTAAATTAGTTCAAGTTTATACATCGCTTGGTAAGAGCCGACTCAAACGAAAGCTAAACAAAGACAAGATGGTAAGCAGAGGGAGTTTAGTGGTCGCAGTCGCAGACATCCATCGAGCGATTCGAGCTTTTTGCTGCTCAATCGAGGGATCGGAATACCGAAAAGAAGGTTTGCTGCACAAACTCTAGGCGAGGCCTAAGTATATACAGTTGCGAGTGAAACCATTGGACCCACCGCACCGTGTTATTTACATACAAACACGCTCTCCTTACAGTCTCATTTTTACAAAAGTTTCAAGTACAATTTATAATGTAAGTACTATTGTATTTTTTAATGTTAATTCGTGAGATACGTATGCGCATTTGCGCAGTAGTTTAACAGAAGTAGGTAGGTACTTATACGTGTTACTTCCGTTAACCAGGTACCTACTATAGTGATCCAAGAATTTTGCACGCACCTAAAGTTTCCAAGATGAGTCTCCTCCCATTGAATTTGCGTCTGCCAAGGACTTTTCTCTGTCTCTTTCTCATCTGCCGCTGCGAATTCTGCGAATCTTTAAAATCACCAGTTATCGCTAAAGTACAGTTTTTATACTTTCAATAAACAATTTTAACGTAAGTAACTTTACTTTTCAATGTTTTCAGTCTAAGTATTTGTTTTCAAATAAGTAACACTAAAGTTTTCGTTATTACACATCTCCGTTCGTGGTTCCACTCAGCATAAATAACTAAATTCTACTGTGGGCTTAAAATGACGACATTAAATGAATAATTTTGCTGTTTTACTAGATTAAGTATTACTTGTTAGTCTGCAGGAGGCGGTCGCGTATCCGCTTGCGGTCTTCCTCGAGCACTCGCTTCTTGTCGCACTGCCAGATGTTAAGCATCGTGAAGGTGTCTGTCAGCAAGCTTTCTTTCACCTCGCGGTCTAGCTGAGTGTCCGTGTGGAAGCTCGGCGAATGATTCACCTACACCAGAATCATTAAAATGTTTGTTTTAAACTTAATAATAATAAAAAAAGTAGAACTAGAACCACGTTTAAAATTTTCAAATACCTCTAAAATATATGGATGCAATTTATGATCCAAAAGTATATCGAAGCCCAATATTTCGAAACAGGCATGAACCTGAAAACGTGAAATGCATCACTAGAGAATATTCATTAAACTTAGGTAATCGATGTTATACTAGGTAAACTACTTAATATGAGAAAAAATAAGAAAATATTTGAAATAGCCCATGTTCTGATTGGGAGTAGGTACCTACATAAATATTTAGAAATTCACGAGAATAATAAAGCCATTACTATTACTAAGTCACAACGCCATAAAAGTTAAATGGGTGACTAAATTTCTTACTAGACTTATATGATGAACGAAATACTTTTACGACAGATAAATACTTGTCTCATATCGGACCTAATGTTTTTTATATGAATCTACTAAGCGACTCTCGGAGGTCTTTTTATGCCGCTCCTATATCCAGAAATTCTAAGAGATACCTACTTACCTACTTATAAAAAAATAAAAGATAATGAAGATCTTGATTCAGGCGCGAAGCATTTCTATTCTATGTCAGTAATATGTTATGAAAATCCAAAATACGTAGGTACTTTATTAATACCAAATGTATTTAAAAAAAATCTACATTAGGTATATGTATTCAATGTACTTATTTAATAAATCTACCTACTACACAAAATATACCGCACCAAATACAAAAGTAAATACGTTTCTCGTAGTTTCGACCAACAGCACACTATAAAATGTATATTAATTTCTGAACTGAAACCATATCGTGCGAGGGGAAGCACGCGTGGTAGCTGTGCTTGAGGATGGGCCACGCGGATATGATCGTCTTCACGATCACTTGGTCTATGGAGTGCCACAGCCGGTCCAGGTCGATGCCTTGCGACACCAGGATCTTGTTCAACGTCGATATCTTGCTGGTGTGGCCAAATGGAGCATTTTAGCGGTTTGATACACAGAACACAAGAAGGAACATGACATGTCACGGATTTTGTATTTAAAGAAGAGTTAATCGAAACAGGAAAACAGGCTTTGATCAACAATGCCACTAGATATCCGGTTGGAGTGTCAAAAACGGCCGAGCGAATAAAAGCGCACTGACAAGGTGCGCTCTTATTTTATTATCGCTTCCTGCCATTTATGACATGAGATCGTAACCTTTTTCTCCGTTTAAAACAAAGTCAGTCGGTGCCGTACCTATTTGCGTTTTGTTTTAGTTCGTGAAATCGTGAGGCGTTATCCTAGTGGTATTGTTGATCGAAGTACCTACACAGGTAAAATGTACTTAGGTTTTGCTGTTTCGAGCAAAAGGTTTTTCTACGCTTGCCCCGCCCACTTTAATTGCTACTTCTAACGCCTTTTTGTAGGCTGCCTGTCCATTGACGCGGAGCGAGGCAGAGCGGAGCGGAGAAAAGAAGAAATATTACTTATTGCGGGCAGAGATTTTATACAATCCTATTGGTTAACAATTCTCCGTTTCTCCGCTCCGCTGCCTCGCTCTGCGTCAATGAACAGGCAGCCTTATTTTGATAGTTCCTAGCAACTATCGAATGATCACCTATCTAGATAGGTAGGCACGTATCAATAAAACAATAACTCCTTTGCCTCCTAGCAAATAGATATTTAATTGCTAGGAGTGTGTGATAAAGTGTGATGCATTTCCTAAAAATAATATTTTCTGATGGAACCATTACCTATTTACAGCTTTATACAAAACTTACCGCTTGCTACCCGCCTCCGAATCATAAACGTACGTTCTACTATGTTTATTGAGCGCATAGTTCGTCAAATGCATGAAAACATTCGTCGTATTGTTTACGTTGGGATCAGCATATCGACTTGTGGCAAACCTGACATATCAAAACAAAACAATTTAAAATAACTTATTGGAATAAATAAGTACAATATCGTTATACTAAGTCCGGTTCGAAGGATCAATTTTAAATTTAGAAATTGCATTAGGTATAACTCGCGCGGTTAAAGAAACAATCTGTAAATGGCGGCCAAGAATTAATTGTCAGCGCGATAGCATGACCCACCCACGTGCTCTACATGCAGCATGACGGTATGTGTGAGCGAGATAGCATGACCGGCTGGCCGCCATTTCCATATTGTTTCTTTAACCGCGCGGCTTACACTGATTACTGTTTTAAAAACTTAAGTCTAGATAAAAGTAAAATATTGTACGAAAGAAAATCGACGGTTTTACTTACCTTACTAAACCTTCATTATAAACAAATATCCTGAGAGGATCACACGACGTAATAAGTGTATACACCCTTATATCGAATTTGTAGCCATCCACTAGATATGGTTTTGCTAAGTAAACCTAAAAGTGCAAATATAAGTACTATCAACTTTCCCTATGTCCACTTAAATCCATTGCAAAGATCCATTGATGGATCTTTTAGCACTCTTATGTCGACTACTCTAATCCATGATTCAGAATTTTTCGCAAAGTGGATTTTTAGCACTAACATTGTCCTTTGCAAAGATCCATTGATGGATCTTTTCGCACTCTTTTTCCCACTTTAATCCATTGAAATACACTGAAATGTAGTCTAGAACTACAAAAAAATCTGAATAATGGATTAAAGTGGACATAAGAGTGCCAAAAGATCCATCAATGGATCTTTGCAATGGATTTAAGTGGACATAGGGTCAACTTTGGAGTTTTGCGATTTAAGTAGGTATGCTGAAAATTTCCAACTAACCCCTTTACATAGTTAGGTAACTATATTACCTGGCAAATAAGTTTGTCAGTAGGTTTTATGTCTTTCAGAGACTTCGTAAGGTAAATACCACGCCCTTGACTGCCGCACTCCGGTTTGATTATAAACGTTTTGTTCTTTCGAGATTTGCTATAATTGAGAGCTTCGCCGAAGCTGAAACATGTATAAATATCTTAATTTCTTGTGTGGTTTCGTCAGCCAGAACACTTAAGATAATAGTAAATTATAGGGTCACTTACTCTGCTGGCAAACACCAAGTTTTCGGGAAGAAATTATACTCCTTCGGGTATATTTTCTGCATTCTGTTTAGATTCCTTGCCAACAAATCTTTCCTGTACGTGAGACGAACAAAGTTTTAACGATAATTGGACAGTTGCACGAAAGGCGGCTGGCTATGAGTCATTTGTTTTTAAAAGCTACACTGCTTTGATTTAATCCGCGAAACATGCAATTCTTCAAAGTTTTAATTAACGTCTGGATTGCTAAGTGTGAAATTAAGAATATTTTCAAGTGGCTCAAGTTCCTCTATAGTCTATAGGTGCCTGTACCTAAGTATGCGATGTATACATACCTGCATATTTCGAGCATTCCAGGGAAGTGGTTGATGCGTTGGAACCGCTTCATCTCTTTGGCGCGTTCGACGGAGACGCTCATGTCGGTCCAGTAGAAGTTCCACGCATCTTCCTCCGACACCTCGCGCATGCCGAACGCGCTCGCCACTTTCCTGATCGACTCGTATCGGCAGTTCGTGAGGCATATTGATATCTGCGATCTGTTTTCAGGAGGATATTCAAAATAGTGAGACGTTTTTATAGGTGCTCTCGCACCTTTTCGTGTAGCTGGCGTCTCGCTAATCACGTGCCGACCTTCTTGGTTGATTATGCGTTACTCTACCGCAGCAGAGATCGTAACCAGTAAGTAGTTGATGGGTCTGCGCGTAAATGACGATGCACACACAAAAAAGAAGTACGAAGTGGTAAGGAGAGAGAGTGAGAATATTAAGTACGAGTGGTAGTGGTAGGGCGAGAGCGTTCCCGTCTGTTGTATACGTGCTAAATTTAGTTGAGACTGAAAAGCTAGTAGAGAAAAAGCATTATTAAAAACAGAATCACTAACCTTTTTCTCTTTTTCTTCTTTCGCGAAGCATCAATCGGAATGATGGGCGCGGTGCGCGAGGTCGGCTGCGACGTGTCGTCCTCCCCATATAGTTTGGAGTCGTATTTCTTCATCAACATCGTTGCTATGGTTTCTGCTTGCTCTTTTTCTTCCTTTGCTTGTTGGTCTGTTGTTTTCTCATCTGAATGACAGACTCAACTTTATATGAATTCAATTTACAAAGATTATCAGCAATATATCCGGATTTTATATTTATAAGACGAGACGATATAATTTCTCGCGTGTTTGTCAGTGCAAGGAAACTTTTTGTGCCTGCGGATAAGAGCGCAGCCATGTATCGCAGTCGCAGCCTGTGCCATAACTATTTAGTATATGTGCCTGTGCGTGACAAAAATTGTAGCGCGCCATAAGACTGCAGATTTGAGCGCGCCATAAGCATAGTAAAAGTATACCATAAGGGCGTTTGTGCACTACCACTGAATATTACCGATCCGGAAAAAATCGGATGCTTGTATTTTAATAATTAATCATTAATATTAGTAATTAATTAAATACAAGCATCCGTTTTTTTCCGGATCGGTAAAATTCAGTGGTAGTGCACAAACGCCCTAAGACTGCAGTGGCTTGAATAGTGTTCTCCAATTCTCTACCCATTATCAGCTTTGTTTTACCATGCTTTTAACTTAAGTTCAGCATGTTGTAGATGGCGCTAAATTGAGTCTTAGTAAAAATTAAAATAAATGGTAGATATTGAAGTATGTAACAACTGCATATCCAGAGATGTTTTATTATTAATCGTTCGTTATATGCTAAGAATAAGAGATTTTATTTTCAAAGGAAATAAATTTTAAAAGAAATCTCATCTGACTACAATGTAGGTAATGTAGGTGCCAACTACTAATTGTTATGCAAAGTATGTAAATCTTCAAAAACTATTGAGTGTAAGTAAATAATTTTTAATGTCATAAAAGTAGATATATTACAATACCTTGGACTTTCTCATTTCTTTTATTAGGTACGGAAAATGTTAGTTTCGAGCTAAGGTACGATTGATCTTCATCACCCAAGAAAGTGTCTTGTAACTCCACCTACAATATGGATGCAGATATAATCTTTCGATTCGAAAAAATTCACTTGTCTTGTCTTTGAAATCAAAAAGTCGCACTAGAAAACCACTCTTACTTATATAGGTACATAAGATACAGTGTGCGTGCACAGGGCCTACATGTAACGCTTGTTTTGCCATCGACAGTACCTATGTAGTTTTCGAAAACATAGGTAAGTACCTATAGTCCCACAATCCTGTCTGTTCCGGTGACATCCGTGACAGAGGAGCCACTTGCAATGCGAAATTAGCTGTCGTCAAAATAGACTGTCGTATGAAAACTGTTTTAGTTCCCAAGATTATCACCGGAACAGAAAACGTTGTCGCACTGTAATTAGGTACCTAGGTACCTAGTAATTTAATTTTGTTGTAAAATTTTGGTTTTAATGTTAATAATTTAATATAAGCAACATTGTGTGATTGATTACCTCCATTTGATGTATTTTGTAGTAGAGTTGCAAATAAATGAAAGGTTTGTGCTATGCAAACATCCTCTAGAATGCATATACAACCTAAAAAAGACTGAGTAATGGAGACCTAAAACATAAACCAAAAATGAACTGAAAAAGAACACATTATACAAACATACCTTGAAAAATTTCACTCTATATACTGAATAAAACTCTTACCAAACACTTTTTGGTTTAAAATCATTAAAATTTAGCGAGAGACATTATTGAAAACTGTTTTTTGTTTTTGTTTCGTGTCATCCAATTGTCAACTCAAAATCCAATGGCTATTTTTGTATTCCCCGCGTTTTTCCCAGTTTACCGGATCTTACTCCTTGTCACAGGCTAAAAAATAGGAGAGAGTGACCGGAAGTATAGTAAGATAAAACACAAATAAAATCAACAAACTGATTGCATAAAATATATTATAAATAGAGGCAATACCGGGGGGGGGGGGGGGGCGCTACCGCGTAAGTATGAATATGAATATAATACATCGTACATTGACACTTTTGAACGAACAAGTTTAAAAAAGGCTCTTAAAAGTTCCTTGTTTTGTGACTTCGGGTATAAAGCGCCCCACAGATGGATCAGGGGGCTACCGCGTAACTTTATGGATATGAACTTCATGCGTTTTTGGGAACTTTAAGTCAATTTTATGGGGGCTACCGGCTAAGAAATCTGGATATGAGTATGGGCTTCAACTGTCATTTGAATTCCTTAATTTGATAGATTTTTGCTGCTTTATTCTGTTGAACGTTGCTAGCTACCTATCGTTATACCCGACGTCACAAAACAAGGAACTGATAGCGGCTATTTTCTTTATAAAATTGACTTTAAAGTTCCCAAAAACGTATGAAGTTCATATCCATAAAGTTACGCGGTAGCCCCCCTGCAGGGGGCTTTACACAACACAATCGCTCGATTGTGAAGCTAGAGCGTGAACGTGTGTTATTACCTTTACCCAAAGATGTAGTATTAAACATAGATGGATACTAAAAAGTTGAACAACGAAACGATATATCTTTCCTATCCTCCTAAATGACAGTTCAGCGTGCATTGAAAAGAGATAGCAATATAGGCAACGCTCCGTATTGAAACCTAGCGCGCCACCAGCCGAGTTTCTGTAGGCCAGAGTGGACTACATCAGTGTTGATCAGTGTTCGTGGTTTTTTTATTAATTGTGGTTAATTTATGCAAGATTAGTGAAAAAAATCTTTCTGTGTGTATTGCCAACACACCATGGCTTGTGCTGTAAAGAGCTGCAAAAGTTCCTACAGTAATTTAAAGGACAAATTCGGAATAATATCCTTTCATCGGTGAGTGAACCTCCGTTTTTTCCAATTATTCAAATAACTAGGCCATTTTTGGTAAGCCTTTCTTTGCAAAAATACTGTAGAAAACTCTTATCTTTTATTTTCATACACGTAACTATACCTGATGATAAAACAAATAAATGAAAATCTTTTGTTAGATATCGATCGACATTTTGTTTGACATTTCATTTACTCGCCATTGGTCTTGTAGTGTTGGTACTTTGCAGATAAGATATCGATAATCGAATCAATATTTTTTCGTTCTCAGTATTCAATCATAGTACTTTTATTTTATGTCTGTAAGTACCTATTGTTTCGTTCGTATGGCAAATTTAATTTAACAACAATATGTTTTATTTTCAGCTTTCCGTCAGACTCCGATTTAAAATTGAGGTGGTTGAAAATATAGGAAGAGCAGACTGGCTTCCCCCAAAAAACGCAAAAGTACCTATGCAGTTAGCATTATGAAAAAAAACGAGTGCTACAAACAATATGCACGGATTTATGCTGATACGGATTTTTAAAAATCAACCAGCAAACGTTCAGCAGGTAATTTTTCTATTCTGAATTTATGTTATCTATAAAATTTTATTCTATACCTAAGCTATTCATTTTAGAAGTGTACCTAAGTATATGATGTAGGTACATGGTATGTATGTATAGATAATGTATGATTATTTTATAACAAGATTTTACAAAAAATACCCGTATTTTGTTTTAAGAAATAATAGTTATTTTTAGTAAAAAAATGATAGTGTAATTGCTAAAGCGCCTACTGACATAGCCCGGAGGACCCATTAGTTTGCACAACTTTGCATGGACGGCCGATCTTTTAGTATCCTTTATGTTTCGCTGTCGGACTAGGTGTAGCTTGGCACGTAGGTATGGGGTAGCTAGTAATAAAAAGTGCCTTCGTCTGACATAGTAAGGAACCTGCTCACATAATAGAACTAGAAAGGTTACATTTTTATACCTAAAATAAGGATTTTAGGTCTAAAAATGTAACTTTTTCCAATCCGGCACTTAAATATTTAAAAAAATCTTTCTGTTTTAACTAAGATCGGTTCTATTATCTTATGGCCCTCTTGTATTGGGCTCACTCACGTCAGGTTGACTGATCGTCACTAGAGTTGCAGTGTAGGTAACTGCAATTTTTTTGATTTTTGGTTAATTTTGTAACATGTTTTATGTCTAACTTTTTTCTGTTAACAGGAAACATAATGACACACGATCACGAGTACCACGATCAATGAGAACATTGACATCGACCATTTCGGAACCTACCAGATTTTCTTCACATAGTCAAGCAAGCCCCAGAAAGATTCTAATTCGTTTCTTATGAATAAAATTTTGTTAATGTTTGCTCACATACTCATTTTAATTTTATGTATTTTACTATTTATATTACAAACCTAAAAAGCGGACCCATTCAGAGACAATTTCATATAATGTATATGTCGCAGGCGGATGGTTGAAACCGCCGGATGGTTAAGTATAGCAGCATGTGCCTCTCGAAAGTCCTGTAGAACACGTGATAGGCTAGAAATCTTAGGCGATCGCGAAGCGCAGCGAAGCGATCGCCTAAGATTATATTTTTTTATTTATTTTCTTTTTCCTCTACATCTCCTATAATAAACAGATACACAAATTCACCTTTGCCAAAGAATATATACACTTACGCGAAAAGAAACGACACTTAAGCATGTGTGCACGTAAAATCGCTTGCGGCTATGTGTGGGTGTCTGGATGTGAGCGGGGGCCGTGAGAGGCGCGCGGGGCGGGGAACAGGCAGTCGGTGAATGCCTTGGCCGAGGGCTGGCGCAATCTTTATGCATTCAAATAGAAACTACTAGGAAGCCAAAAAATGCGAAAGTTGTTAAAATTCAGTCGATAATAAATAATTATTGAGAGGATAAATTTTTATTTGGGCGATTATTGATTCACTCACTCAGTATTTTTGTCGCTAACTTAGTATTTTCTTTGGACGATTTAGTATTTTATTCGGACACATTAACTGTGTCCCACTGTTAGTAGCTTATTTTACGTACATATATTATTATTATTATTCCCTTTATTACATTTAAAATACTTACAAAATTTTATTTCTAAACATATTTTTTTTACAAATATATAACATTAAAAAATATAACATTTGAAAATACAAAAATGCAGTTCCCCAACGGTAGCAAGATCAGGGTCCCGGCTACACGGGCCGTGTACAGAAGTAGGTACTGCCTTCTGCATCTGACTCCCGATCCATCCACGCACCCCGTTTATCGAGGCTCTTGGCTATCAGACCATGGGCAGATATGACTATCGGAACAACAATTATTGAATCAATGTCCCACATGTCAACAATCTCGTGAGCTAAATCAAGATATTTGTTTTCTTTATCTTTTTCAGCTTTCCCAAGGTTGTCCTCATCTTGTCATGTCAAGGGGAACAGCGACATAAACAATTATTGCGTGGCGTTCATGTCGATCTATCAATACAATATCAGGATTTAATAAGCCTGCTGTTGCATTGTAGTTGTAGCTAATGCTACAAATAGTCCTGCCTGTCTGTAATGATAGATCGATCCCAATACAATGTGGCATGGCTATTTTCAAGAACCTGTTCTGGTGCATACTTGTAGTACGGTACGGCACCTCGGATGCCACAAGATTATGTTTCAGAGCAAGTTGTTGGTTATATCTATGCAAACACTCGCCGTTTGCGAAACGAGAACAACCGGAGATTATATGTCTAAGGGAATCACCCGGACGATGGCACGCTAGGCAAAATATATTCACTGTGCCATCCCTTAGGATATACTTTCGGTAGTTATTCGTCATCACAACCTTGGGGGCAATTGCGTAAGGTAATCGTATTAATTTGACAGTTCATATCGTATTCAATCGGCTGCAATTTGTATGGAATGACATTTATTATGATACAATATGAACTGTCAAAGGAGTACGATTGACTTTACACAATTCCATAGCTTATCCATAACTGCACAGACATAACCTTCGGTTTCACCAAAATGATACTTGTTTACCGAGATATACCTACGTATTCCTGAACATATTCTAATAAAGTATTTTCGACTCGAAATTAGTCATTCGTAAATTGTCGCTAGCTTAGCTAATTTTTCGCAAACAAAATATAATGCTGCTCGGTTTCTTATTTGAGTATTTTATTCAATGTCGTTCATATTTTATTTTGTCGGAAATTTTATTATTTCCCATTTGTAAAGATATTTAATAAAAATATCTATAAAAGTTGATTGAAAATTTAACGTGTCTTTCATTACCTAAATATTCTTACACAAATTATATAACATCCTACACGTAACCTTCTTTGGCATAAGTCTATATATTCCATTTCGGTATCAACCCTAGCGTCGGCTAAACGTCACCGGCGCTCGAACTCTCACGGACACGGAGTGTCACCGCTGTGCCTTTGCATCGTTATTTTTATCCTAAAAGGTTTTAGATTGTAGAAAACTAGCTGCCCTTCCGCTTGTAATTCCCGAGGAAACTCTTGAAATTTCCGGGATAAAAGACAGTCTAAGAAAGGACTAACTAGCTACGAGGTCTTCATTTTGTTAACTGATAAAATGAAGTTATCGATACTTTTCATTACGAATGGTGCATCACTATAGCTCTATATCATAATAAGTAAGTATGTATAGACAAAACGCTGCCACTTCGATATTAAGTAGCAACAAAGCTACTATGTTTATCTCTTTTTTTCAAATGACTTCCATAGTGAGTTAAAAAGAGATGCAACCTGCATTATACATTTCACTTTCTACTATCCATCTACGTTTATTAGTCACTGATCTCTATTATACCACTGGATAGGCTGTCTCCATACAAATGACAGCTAATTTTGTGTAACAATTTGAAGCGCTACTAGTGTCACTACGAGGGTGCTGAGAACTAATTTTGACGTGAGATTGTTGTGACAGCCGCGAGATTTTTAAAAGTATTTATTTTATTTTGTGTTATTTTGGTGTGATTTCATATTTAATTCTGAAAGTTATTGTGAAAGTTAAGCTCATAAACATGAGGAAATGTGTGTTTGTAAAACTCAGTACGAAAAAAGGGAGAAAAAGGTCATTTCACAGGTGAGTGTATTAAATTGTTGTTTTTAGTCAAAATTGACCTAAAACTGTGTGTAAAGCATTTGATTACTATCTGAAAATTGTTTGCAATGATATCTTATCAATATCTAGGCATTATAGGGAAGAATTTTGAGAGAATTATGAAAAAAATGTTTTGTTTATAATTCACTAGTGATTGACAAATTCTTATCAATAAAATGTCGATATTCAATACCAAAAGTTGATAGAGCTCAGGCTGATTCAGTAGCTGTTGTACACCCGTCTTTCGACATTATGGTAGTACCTAGCTCTCCGCTCGCGGCTTCGCCCGTGTGAACTACACGACGTTATCCCGAGGGAATGTGATATTTTTGCGGAATAAAAAGTAATAAGTAGCCTATGTTCCTCTCCAGGCAACAAAATATCTGTCTTAAATTTCAGCCAAATCTGTTCAGCCGTTATGGCGTGATAGAGTAACACATACTTCCTACTTTTATAATATCGACCTCGCATAGCATGTGGGGTCGACCCAGGTTTTATTTTTTTTATGCTACCCATATTTTTTTTAAAGAAGTAGTTTAGTTTTAGGATTAGTTTTAATCCTAAAACTAAACTTATTAATTATTAATCCTAAAACTAAACTACTTCTTTAAAAAAAATATGGGTAGCATAAAAAAAATAAGACCTGGGTCGACCCCACATGCTATACGAGGTCGATTTATTCGACAATTGAAATTCGAGTCTTATAATACGTATGCAGAAAATAGTCGTGGTTTTAGTAATAAATCTTTTTTTGTTTTAAATTACACTTGTAGATCTTAATAAAAATTTGATCAATTATTTTTGCAGATTTCCTTCCGAATTGAGTCTAAGAAACAGGTGGTTAGAAAATATGAAAGCCCTAAACTGGACCCCGAAGGAAACAGATTCACTTTCTTCAAAACATTTTGACACCTAGTGTTTCTTCACACATAACACCTTTTTTTTTAAATAAACTTGTTGCTTGAGCAGTACTTATTTCTGTTTTTTATTTTGTATAAGCTACCCCTTTATAACATGAATTAAGTAATATAACGTCAATTAAGGCTGTAGTTGTGTGTGTCAGTAAACGGTACGGCCACGCTTCTATCGAAATAAATAGTAAGTTTATGATGGTACCTACCTATCCTGTACCAACGATAATGTGTCCGTTTTCCCGTTAAATTTGCAATAAAATAAATTTTTAGGGCATCGAAATTTCTGACAACAAACGCCTGACATTATTGATTGATCGACACAAGACGTCAAGTTACGTGTATTGCTCAATCATGAATGTCAGGCGTTTTTTGTCAGAAATTTCGATGCCCAAAACATTTATTTAATTACGATTTTAAAGGAAAAACGGACGCATTTCCGTAGGTACAGAATAGGTACCATCAGCCTGTACCAAATTTGCATCATAAACTTAGTACTTATTTCGATAGAAGCGTGGCCGTGGTATTTGATAGACCAAAAATGTGTTTCACTGATTAAATGCTGTGGTACTCTTTTTTTCCATCGAGGTACTACGAGGTACGTATCCGTACCGTTTACAGCCTTAATTGACGCCGCCGCCGGCGCCGTGGCCGGGCCAGAACGTAACACACGTATTTACAAACAAAAAAGTATTTAAGTATATATTATCCGTTATCAAGTTCATGTAGACAGTTTCTTAAGAAATTTACTATGGGCTTAGATTGTTAAAAAATATATATGTATTATAAGATAAAGATAAAGATAAAAATATTCTTTATTCACTTAGACATAATAAATATGTACTTATGAATCGTCATTATTTTCCTACTTTTATGTTTATGAGCGATTTTCTGAGAGGCCATTTAAAAAAAAAAAAGCTTCCAATTGCTTCACTAGATGGCGTTGAATAAGTATGTACATGTCTATGGTATATTTTGGTATGAAACAAATTTAAATTAATTACTTTTTAAAAACCCAAAGGAAACTAATAATATATTAAATAAGTACTACTGTGAGGAACAGAAACGAAATAGGTAAATTTAAAGATTTAGGTAAATAAATAACATCTGTCTGACGTTCCGTTTTACGTAAAAAAGTCGCGTCAAGGTAAAATTTATAACGTTCCGTTCCTTCTAACTGCATAGGTGGGACAGCGCCATCTAGTGACTGAGCTTTCAGAAAATCGCCCATTATCATCGATATATTATCATTACCACAGTCGACCTAAGAACATCACTAATGTTAGTTCCAAGTACTTTCGTATCTGCCTACAGCGCCAAAATGGCGATAGTCAAATGATCACAAAAATATTTTACGTCAGCCAGTCCAGTGGTAGGTATAATAGAGGTCAGTGTTTATTAGTACATCTTTGCCTTTACCGGTCTTTTGTCTATTCCTAAAAAACAATAGACAAAATATTTTTATTTAGAATGTTGGCAATTCTGACGCCAAACGAAACGTCAATCAACTCGAGTCGTCCGTCAAATTCTATGTGAAGTGCTTGAACTTAATTTTGCTTTTCCGCCAAAGTACAGAGTCATTCTAGATTTGCCAAAATGGCTGAGGGCCAAGAAGAACCTAAAAAAATTACTATCACAGTAAAAACTCCAAAAGAGAAGCAGCAAGTGGAGATCGAAGAAGATGCCGATATCAAAAAAGTGAGTAAGGCACCGCCAGAAACCTTGCCCGTGGCGTAATAACATAGATATTGCATACGCAATCATTTACGACATATATTTTATCATTTCGTTAAGCAAACATTATAAATTTTTGTTTCTAGTTGAAGGAGGTTCTATCACCAAAGTTCAGTGCTGAGCCAGAACAGTTATGTCTAATCTTCGCCGGGAAGATTATGAATGATGCCGATACATTGAAACAGCACAATATAAAAGATGGGCTGACCATTCATCTTGTGATCAAAACACCCCCTAGACCAGAGCCTGAAGGTGCCGCTCGGAGACCACCCGGTTTGTAGCTTATTTGACACCATGTTTTGTTCAAAACCTAGACCTGATGTGTAGTGTGACTTACATTGGTTACTTGATAAAATTGGCAATATAACATAGGGTTTTTCAAATTCCAAACCCAAATTTGCTATAACACAATCTAACATTAAGAAGTGGTTGTTTACAGCTTTTTGACTACCATGACTAGAGATCGGATAATCGGATGCATATTTACCTAAAGTTGAGGTGTTGGCTTTTATGGAATGCACTTTTGTATCGAAAAATCCCGGGATTTCGGAATGGACAAATATAGTGTTTTGGTTTTAGAGAATCAAATCTGGTATTTACTTATATTCAGATGTTGGCTAAAATGGAATGCACTTTTGTATCAAAAATATATCTAAAATAATAACTCCTTTATAATTTTACATTTCTTCACATACTTTTTCATGTTTCGAAACATATCTCAAACGAATAATAAATAAGAAATTTTAAAGAAAAACCATTCAAATTCTTAATTATTAAAGTAAACAGCATCACCAACAAAATCCCGCGCTCAACTAACAGTAGTACCTGTACCTACCTATCGTATTAAAGGACTAAGAAAGTTGAATGTTTAGGATACACAGTATCTATATAACTTCACTGCCTCCTACCACAAACATAACTCATTGGCATACTTAAAGTTGCAAGTACGTACGTACCTAATCGTCATATTTTGGTGTACTCCTATGAAACGTACACCAATCGTCAGAGAAAACATTTTTAAACAATAAATGAGCTTTGACAAAAAGTCGTAAATGATGTACTTTTTGAAATATTTCACTTTGAAGGTGTATAATAAAACTTAGTGTATTAAAACTTGGCATTTTTAGGTAGGCACTTGGAACTTTAGGTATGCCAGGCTCCATATAAAAAAGTTGGAATCTTTTGAGTGGCTGTCAGGCATTGGTAAGTATTGTAGGTATTCTCTTGTTTTTAAATTTGTCGTAATGTACGACAAATTTAAATATGTATGAATAGTTGTGTAAGTAAACCCGGAATCCCGGATTTTTTTTAAATAAATACTACACGCTAAAAGCTTCGTTTTTACACCATGTTACCGACTATTTTTGCATTCCCGAGTTTTCTGTAATCCTGGGATTTATATTTAAAAAACATATTTTAAGAAGCCGCTTCCATAGTTAGTTAGCCAAAAAATAACTTTAGGTAAATATGCATCCGATTATCCGATCACTGACCATGACTTATTAAGTGGTTCAGTGAGTAATGGCCTTTAATATATTAACACTGTCTTCCCTTTCAGCTGATGTTAGTGCAACACCTTTCGGTTTGAATTCCTTGGGAGGCTTGGCAGGCTTAGAAAGTTTGGGCCTTGGACAAAGTACATTTATGGACCTGCAGGTATATATTTTTAAATAATTATTATAAATCAATTCATTAAAAAATGTTTGAAAACTACAGGAAATAGGTTGGTGGTGGCGTTTTGTGGTTGTGGTTGGTGGCCCGTGTGCAGACAGGTTTTTTATGGAGTTTTTTTATGGTACACAATTGATGGAATATGAATTAATGTATAGTTTTGTGTGTTACACAGACCATTTGATATTGCACTGCATCAGAATTAACATTCTTACTTTATGAATATATACAGGGCGTCCCAAAACTATGTCACATGGAGGGAAAGTACCTTAAATACTGAAGATATAAAATTTTACTGAAAGTAGACTTCATTTTTATTTGTAAAGGGTCATTCCATGGTTTACGCTTCTGCAACATATTTTCTTAAATTGCTGATTTTAGAAGAAAATGTGTCTTACGATAATCTTAAAAGCCTATATTTTAATAGACCACCCTTAAATTCTTAATTTATTTTCGGATTTTTTCTGATTTTACATATCAAAGTTAGGTTACTGATATACGATTGATGGTACTTTATTTTTATCAAAACTCTCAACACCAAAACAATAAAACTACTGTCAGAATGACATTGCGCATTTCGCTATTAGAAAGGAAAAGTTTGAAACAACCAGTGCCGAAATATTATTTGAATACTTTAATAATTTCTTAGATTTATTTGACCTTTAAAGCATGCCTCTTACGTACCTACACGTAACACCCGTTACAAAAAAAGAGCATTTGTTCATTTAGCGACTAAGTTAATGCACACATCATAAAATGCATTTGAGAAGGTAAGGTTATGATTAAGAACTGCTAATATTTTCTATTTATTTGATGTTCAGCTTATTTATTTGTGAAATATTGATGGAGAGTGATGGGTAACACCTGTTACGTAACGGGTGTTACCAATTTTAAATATGACTTTTTTAGGACTAATAAAAGGTTGGTTGTGCTGGTTTATGGTTGTTGCATCTAAAAATCTTTCAATGCATTTTATGATGCGTACATTAACTCAGTCGCTAAATAAACAAATGCACTTTTCTTGTAACGGGTGTTACACGTACGAGGCATGCTTTAAAAGTTTTAAGAAATTATTGAACATACCAAATAATGCGGCTGCTTAAAACTTTTTCTTTCTAACGGCGCGGCGGCGGAACGCGCAATGTCAATCTGACAATTATTTTCTTTTTTCGGTGTTGTAAAAGGGAACCGTACCTATAACAATTTTTCCAAAAATATTGATGTTAGAGAGCAGTAGGCATGATACTAAGTTCCTATATTGTTTAATGCCTAAAATTTTATCAAATAAACATTTATTACTACAAAATATCGGTTTAATTTCGTTCTCGTAACACCCGTTACATTGAGCTGTAACACCCGTTACATTTTTAAATTTCCATGATAAATCCTATGTGTATTTTGGTTTTAATATGAATAGTCTATAATGTTTAGAATTTATTTAGAAATGCGTTTACATTTTTTTCCCTTCGAAAATAGACACTATTCGCAGACTTTTGCTTTTGTTGCGGGTAAGCCGGAAAGCATAGGCAAAATCGTGTAACGCCCGTTACGCACATATATTGTTCCTAATTTCTTTACTGCTAGCTATTACTGTTAGTTTTAATACGGATGACGAAACTTAGACCTAAGTGGAGGGTGTTAAGCTAATAAAAAGGATATGTTTTCTTTTTGCATCATTAATTAATTGTCAAGTAAAGATGTACGACCTGTAACACCCGTTACATGGAATGACCCTAAAAGAAAACTAACTGCATTCAACGAATTTTAAATAATCACCTGTTGAACTGGGAATCGAACCCGCTGAATGTAAAAAAGATATTTCTCTAATTTTATTGTACCAATCGAAAGGAATTACACGCCGTATGTCACAAACGCATTTCGTCACATACGCAGTTCGACATCAACGTTCTGATTTACTCAGTTTGTCATATACGCGATTTGTCATGAACGCGATTCGTCATCAACGCAGTTCGTCTTATACGCCTTTTGTCATAATCGCAATTCGTCATAAACGCGATTTGTCATCATCGCAAATCGCAATTAACCTTACCAAAAACGACCTCGGTTGTCGGCTAGCAATATTCAAAAATCATACTATTAATGTAGATTAAGTTTTATTTTTTATTTTTTTACAATCGCAAAAATTATCCAAGTATCCAAGCCCATGAAAATTTCATTATAAAACTGTGTCATGGAAAACTTGATAACGGATAAATATATACTTAAATCCTGTTTGTTTGTAAATACATATAAATAAGTACTTAATATATATAGAAAACACCCAGACCAAGACAAATAAACATGTTCATGCACACAAATATTTTACACTACGTACACGCACTTAGCAGATTTTTTCGGAAAACTGATAGTCATTCCAATGATATAAAGTTTGAAGAAATCGAGTGACAAACTGCTTATGTGACGAATTGCGTTTGTGACAAAATGCGTGTGTGACGAATTGCGTGTGTGTCAAACCGCGTGTATGACAAACGGCGTTTGTGGCGAACTACGCTCATGACATATAGCGATAGTGTCAAATCGCGTATTATGTCGAACTGCGTAAGTGATGAATCG
Organism: Crambus lathoniellus; assembly: GCA_949710035.1. NCBI lineage: Eukaryota > Metazoa > Arthropoda > Insecta > Lepidoptera > Crambidae > Crambus > Crambus lathoniellus. The sequence goes on from OX453309.1 coordinate 12,889,503, forward strand.
CGTTTGTGACATACAGCGTGTAATCCATCGAAAGGTTCGATTGTACCTAAGCATTTCTTCTAAGTAACATAGCATCTCAAATAAAAGGAAGACTACGAAATTTAACATTTAATGTTGAATAACAAGTTTTTGCAGCGTTATGGATAGCCTTTTCTGTGAGTGTGCTTAAAACTTTAACATTTCAATGTATTACTAATGAGTGAAGATTAGAGCAATTATACGTAGTTTCCCTATCATAAGTGTTGGATAAAGTTATAATGTGATAAGTAACACCAGCTCGATAGGTTTAAAAATGTTTGAATAATTTGGTGCAGTCTACTCCACCATGTGGCATAGTCGTGGGACGCCCCCAGGGCGTCCAATGACTATGTCACATGGTGGCATAGACCGCACCAAATACTGTAGATAGAAAAAAATTTAAATAGGACTTCATTTTTATTAAAATGACAATAATAACTGCATTCAAAGATTTTTTTAATAAATAGTATGTTCAAACCGAGAATTGAACCCGCACCAAATTTTTCAAACATTTTTAATCAATCGAGGTGGTGTTACTTATCATATTATCAAACACTTATGATACGGTAATTAGGTATAATTGCTCCAATCTTCACTCATTAGTAATACCACAGCGTAAGAACTAACAGTGGGACAACGTCTTTGAAGCCTCGCGCAACGCCGCTTTTCGTCATTGCCGCAGGGCTGTCACACTTTTTATTTATTTTTATGTAGTCTGTTCCTTATTTAAGTAATATTATACATATGCGGAATTATGGATATTTCTTTGTTTGTTACTCAATTACATTGTAACTCCTAGACAGATTTGGAAAGAAAGAAAGAAAGAAAGAAAGAAAGAAAATTTATTTGCCAGAACCTGGTATTTAACAGCGTGGTATAAAATAAAATAAGTGCGAGACACATTCACCCGGCAGGGCATGCAAATACAATGTCTATCAATTATGAATTTATAAAAATTATAATCGCGAAATGTCATATTATCTTAAATTAGTCCCCCTATTTTTCATCATAAATTAAATAAAATTAGATTAAATGTCATAAAAAAATATCAAATACAATTCAATTAATTAGCTACAATTACATTTACATTTAACATAAATATATAATTATGTCATTTTTCCGGTCAAAATATTCGTTTATGCTATAAAAAGAATTTTCAATAAGCCAATTGTTCAGTACACCCCTGCCTATACCCGGGGAGCCAGCATGGCGCAGTGGAAGATTTATCATGAGTAGACTCCGGACAAGAACTATAGTCGGATTTTTAATTAGACGAAGTAATCTGACGTTTACAGTGTTGTCAGGTTTTGACAAAACATAAATAGTGACGCGGCAAAGTGAATGAATGACACAAAAATATTATAATTATTTATATAAATATCACGTTTAGTTTTTTCGGTAGTTTAATATAGTTTGTCGATATCTTCTGTGTTATATATTAATAATAATTATATTTTTATAGATGAAAGTCGGTTTTTGGCACTATTTTGACTAGAAATCTGCAACGCAATGTTATAAATATTAAAAAATCCAAGATGACGGACAACTTTTTTGTTTGTGGGTCGATTTTGATGAAACTCTGTTTCCGGTATTATTTTGGAAAGAAAACGGCAACGCAATGTTAAAATATAAAAAAATTCAAGATGGCGGCCAACTTTTTGTTTGTGGGCTGATTTCGATGAAACTCGTTTTTTGGTACTATTCTGTCAAGAAAACAGCAAAGCAATTTAAAAATATTAAAAAATCCAAGATGGCGGCATACTTTTTTGTTGGTAGACCGATTTTGATGAAACTCTGTTTTGGGCACTATTTTGACGAGAAAACTGCAATGCAATGTTAAAAATATTAAAAAATCCATGATGGCGGCCAACTTGTTTTTTTGTGGGTCGATATTGATCAAACTTGTTAACTGTTAATATGTTTAACATGGCGTTGCTGTTTTCCTGTCAAAATAGTACCAAAAGCCAAGTTTAATCAAAATCTTCCCACAAACAAAAAAAATCTGCCGCCATCTTGGATTTTTTGATATTTTTAACATGGCGTTGCTGTTTGCTTGTCAAAATAGTACCAAAACCGAGTTTCATCGAAATCGGCCTACAAACAAAAGTGTTGACCGACATCTTGGATTTTTTTATATTTAAAACATTGCGTTGTTGTTTTCTTTCCAAAATAGTATAAAAAAACCGAGTTACATCGAAATCAACCCACAAACAAAAAAGTTGGCCGCCATCTTGGATTTCTTAATATTTTTGACATTGCGTTGCTGTTTTCTTGTCAAAATAGTACCAAAAGCCGAGTTTCATCAAAATCGTCCCACAAACAAAAAAGTTGGCCGCCATCATAGAAATCAACCCAACAAAAAAAATCTGCCGCCATCTTGGATTTTTTAATATATTTAACATTGCGTTGCTGTTTTCTTTCCGAAATAGTACCAATAGCAGATCCTCGTGGTTTTATCCGCGTGGTACCCGTTCCCGTGTGAATATCGGGATATAATATAGATAGACTATATTATATCCCGTCACTCAGGAAGAATGTAGCTTCCTAATGGTCAAAGAATTTTCTGAATCGGTCCAGTAGTTGCGGAGCCTATTCGATGCAAACAAACAATCAAATCTTTCCGCTTTATAATATTAGAATAGAAAAATAGAGTTTCATCAAAATCGACCCACAAACAAACATGGCACGATTAGGATTCGAATCCGGGACTCGATATCGGTAGCCCGTTGTACTAACCACTCCTTAAAGTATTCATTCATCATTATTCATTCCTGTGAATGAACAAATAGACCACATCACTAGTACACTGAACATGGCAGCATTATTTCACTAAGTGACATTAGCAACTGTCAGATTACTTCGTCTAATTAAAAATCCGACTTTAGGTTTCAGCGGGGATGTAAACTGAACAATTGGACTGCGATACACAGCGGAGAGAATGTTAAGTAAGGTGAGGTTACATACGGGTCTGTGTGTCGAACGTCTCCAAGGCAGAAGTGGTGTAAGGGAGCGCGCGCGCCCCTGGGGTCCTTTCTTCTGCAGACCTTACCAATTAGTCACCTTACTCACAACACAAATAACAGCGTTCCCAAGGCACTGGGCGCTTCAGCAATAGATACACAATGACACACACGGGGGAGCCTCTTTTATTACGATTTACAGTCCCGACAAAAAGCGCGTGGTGGACAATTATCTTTCTTTCAAAACTCCGCGACCAGCCCGATGGATGGCGTCAAAACCTTGGTCGTACAAAACGGGATCACATAGATAATTTAAGATTCAATTCAAATTCGATATGCCAGGCATATTCAACGCGAGCGATTTTTAACAAATTCAGCAAAATTAATCCGACATTTTTGTTACAAGAATTCCAATCAAGTGTCACTGTCAACTTCAAGTGACAGCCAAATGTCAATTTGACGTGACATTAGAGACGCGTTCAGAAACGTCGATCTTTTCCGAACATCCCCCCGCCCCGGACCGTTAAGAACGGTACGTCAATCTACGGGTAATCGGGAGAGCCCACTAACTGCTCTCTTCAAAACCGAATCTCGAACCAAAACCTCAGCAAAACGAGGAACTCCGTCAGTTCCGGGGTAGAGTTTAACAATGCGCCCCCTTCGCCAACATAGGGGCGGCAGGTTAGCATCCTTAATCAACACGAGGTCGCCAGTCTGGGGTGGGGTGGTTTTATCTGTCCACTTCACGCGCTGTTGTAGGATATGCAAATACTCCATCGACCAACGTGCCCAGAAGTTTTGGGACATCTGTCTCAAAAGTTGGTATCGCGACAAACGATGGGATCCTACATCCTGAATCGGATATTCAGGCAACGCCAAAAGGGGCTGTCCGATCAAGAAATGACCTGGGGTCAACGCTTCCAGGTCATTCGGGTCCGAAGACAACGGGCACAAGGGTCGCGAGTTGAGGACGGCCTCAATTTTACAAAATACCGTATCAAGTTCCTCAAACGTGAGAATAGTTTCTCCAATCACGCGACGCAAGTGTGTCTTGGCAGCCTTTACACAAGCTTCAAAAATTCCTCCCCAGGTCGGACAAGCTGGAGGGCTAAACTTCCAGATTATCCCACGCCGGGAGAGGGTGGTTCCAATGTCTATTTCATTATCAACAAAAAACTTAACTACTTCCTTAAGATAATTACACGTTCCCTTATAATTAGTACCACAATCGGAACGTATCAATGTCGGCAGTCCTCTACGGGAAACAAATCTGCTCAAGGCGGCGACAAAGGCTTCGGTAGACAATTCCGAGACAATTTCCAAATGGACAGCCTTGGTGGACAAACACACAAACACGCACAAGTACGCCTTATAGGTTTTAGCATTACGCAGTCTCGAAGCCTTTACAGTAAAGGGACCGGCGAAGTCGGTGGCGACTCCGGCAAAAGCTCTACATTCCGTGACGCGATCAGCAGGCAAATCACCCATCTGGGGCTGCATGGTCGCGGCCTACAATCGATAACAAGGCAGGCAACGGAAAACCACAGTGCGAATGGCTCGGCGAGCAGACAAAATCCAAAATTCACGCTGCAAAATGGCCAACAAAGCATTACAGCCAGCATGTTGTGCATTCACATGGCGATCTGTTATTATCAGTTGAGTCAAATGTCCGGCTTTAGGTAACAAAAGGGGGTGACGAGCTCCATACGGCAGGTTCGCATTTCGAAGTCTTCCGCCGACTCGCAAAAGCCCACTCTCGTCCAGGAAGGGATTCAATCGCGATACCGCGCCCTTCAACTTGCGACGGCCTAAACGCAAAATTTCAATCTCGGACTCAAAACTATCAGCTTGTACTCTCCGGACCCAAAACAAGAGCGCGTCCCTACGCTCGTCCGGAGTGAGAACCGACGAATCACGCCTCGCGCGTGGGTTTCTGCAATTGTACACAAAACGTCTATCCAAGCGGTAACACCAAGCAGCTTCTGTAAGGAGCTGTACCGATCCAACAACAAATCCTTTTCCCCGGCGGGGTTAGTCTCCAGGACGCATGCCCGCATATCAGGAACGGCTACGTTCGACAACGCTGGAGAGGGCGGCCACTCCGACTCAGGCCGCATCAACCACTGTGGGCCCCACCAGAGGGGGTGGTTAATTAGGGTTGGGGCTACACAACCCCGAGACGCACAATCCGCGGGATTCATGGTTCCCGGCACGTGTCTCCAAATCAACTCGATGTCGGAATTACAAATCTGCGACACTCGATTGGCCACAAACACGTCCAAGGTGTGCGCCGGAGCCTTCAACCAACAAAGGACGACCTGACTGTCCGTCCAAGCATAAACCTCTTGTATCTTAATAGATCGACCTAATGTGAGCCATACGTGGTTCAACAAACGCATTAGGAGAGCAGCTCCACACAATTCCAACCTCGGGATCGTATGACGAGTCCGAAGGGGAGCGACTTTGCTTTTCGCTATCACCAGATGCACAGCAACAACTCCGTCAACAGTAACGGTGCGGAGGTACACGGCCGCAGCAAATCCACGTTCGGAGGCATCGGAAAAGCCGTGAAGAGTAACTTTACAATTTTCAGAAGGGAGGAATAGCCTCGGCAAATGCACTTCATTAATCTCGGGGAGGGATGAAACGAAGCTCGACCAATCTCGGAGTAACTCGTCCGAGAGGGGTTCATCCCACGACACACCCGAAGCCCATAACCGTTGCAAGAAACACTTGGCCATAAACAGCACGGGGCAAATCCACCCATTGGGGTCAAAGGTACGTGCGACAGTAGACAATACTAAACGCTTGGTCCAGACTTTCGGTGGTCGTAAATCCACACAATAAGTGAACGTGTCAGAGACCGGTTTGTACTGTACGCCAAGGACGGTCACCACATGGGGATTATCAACATTTTCGAATAGGTGGGGGTCCTGCTGGTGCTCTTCGGGCAAACCTACCAGTACATCAGGCGAGTTGGATATCCATTTCCTCAACTCGTAACCTCCCGACTTCAAAAGGGCGGTGAGTTCGTCTCTCAGGACAATCGCCTCTGAGACAGATGAGGCGCCCGTGCAAATGTCATCCACATAGACGTCACTGGCCAAAATGGCGGAGGCGCGAGGGTATCTCAAGCGCTCCTTCTCGGCCAACTCCAACAAAGAACGAATCGCAACAAACGGGCTCGAAGCCAAACCGTACGTATTCGTATTCAATTCATAAATCAACAAGGGGTCCCTAGGACTCTCTCTCCACAAAATCAATTGGTACCTCCTATCCTCGGGATGGATGACCGTTTGTCTGAACATCATCCGGATGTCAGTCATAAATACAATTTGGTGCCGCCGGAAGTTGGTCAAAATGTCTGAGATCTCCGTGTGCAGCTTGGGACCTACATGCAGACACTGGTTCAAGGACGCTCCAGTGGAGGTGGGAGCCGAACCGTCAAAGACCACCCGAATCTTTCCGGATCTCAAAACGGCGTGGTGCGGCAAAAAGAAGTGTTCAACGGAGCGCCAATCCAAATCGCTCACGGACATGTGCCCTAACTCCTCATACTCCCGCATGAATTCAACATACTTCTGGCGGAAGACCGGATCCTTGCTCATGCGACGCTCCATCGCCACTAGCCTACGTTCCGCTAGCGGTCGGGATTCGCCCAGAGGAGGTCGGCCGGCACGAAAGGGGAGACGGGTGATCAAACGACCAGAGCGGAGGCGACCAGTGTTATTCTGGTAATACAACTCGCATTCATCCGCTACTGGGTCTACCCGCGGGGCTGGTGGAGGTTCCTCCACCTCCCAAAACTTCTGCACCACTTCGGAGAGAGACACATTAAAAACAAGACCGCGATCCTCATCAAGGGAATCCAAAACGCGGCGAGCAGGGCCCATCACAACTGTACCGAGTGTCGTCTGCAGAGCTACCAAGCCATCTGGCTGCAAAACTCGCTTCCCCGTCAACAAAACTCGCCCCAGGACATCGGCTCCAAGGAGAGCATCAATCGGGCCTGGGCGGAAGAAATTTGGATCGGCGAGTGGGGAATCAGACACCAAAGACAACACACTCGGTCCCAAGTCAACTGAAGGTTGACGGCCAACAACCGTGTCCAACACAATCGCCGAGGTCTTAATGCCTGGCGTGGACTTATTACGTGATGTAAATGTGAAGTCAACATGCCCTAACAACCCGGGGACTTTCACATCGCCAACACCTCTCACGCCTTCCGTGTGGGGGTGCACCTTGAGGCCCAACCGCCTAACTAACCAAGATGACACAACACACCCCTGAGCACCGGAATCCAACAAGGCGCGAACTTCCACAAGGTCGCCATTCAATCCCCTGACAAGCACAGAGGCCGTGGGCAACAAAACGGTCTCTGGAGGGGTGGCTACAATCGACCGTAAACACGTTGATTGCTAGTATGTGGGGTCCCCAGACGTCCCCCCATGGTAAGGGGGTCGCTCATAGCGATCCAGTGGGTCCCAGTCTCCCACATACTGCCTACGTCCAAATCGCCCGGTATCAGGCGGGTTATATCTCCCGGCCCCTTGAAGACGGGGCGGGCGCCGCTCCAAACGCGGGTATTCGGCGAGCGGCGGCGAGAATCGGTGCCTATCATCCACCGTGTACGTCGCCCCATAGTCGCGGGGGCACGGTGACCGATTTTCAGAGGGGGGGTCCCGGGGACCCCCGGCTGTGCGAGGCTCAACACGTTGCGGGGGGCTTCTACGACCTCCCGCAACGCTCGCAAAATCGAACCCCCTAGTTGGGGACCGATTTCCCATGGGGGGGTCCGTGGGACCCCCGCCCGTGCGAGGCTCAAAACGTCGCGGGGGGCCTCTACGACCTCCGGCAACGCCCGCATAACTCATCCCCATCCTTGGGGATCGGTTTCCCATGGGGGGGTCCCTGGGACCCCCGCCCGTTTGAGGGTCCAAACGTGGCGGAGAGCGTCTGGGGCCACTCTGGTGGCCACTAGAACTACTGCGGGATGCAAACACCGCGGGGGGTCCGAGACCCCCACCCATACGCGGTGATCCTGCAGCGACGCGCTGCGGCGCTCCGCCGCCCTCTGGGCTGTTCATGCAGAGGAGGGGATGGTGGTTGCCCTTACAAAAGCGGCATGGGTGCGCTTGGGTACATTCGCGCTGCATGTGCAGGCCCAAGCACGAGTAGCACCATGTCCGTTGTCGCGCGATCGCTCGACGGCCTTGGACGCGCTGGTCGAGGAACTTATCACAACGGGTCGTGCTGTGACCCGGTTCCCGACAGTACAAGCAGCGGGCGGTCTCCTGGACGGCGGCATAGCGGCCGGGCGCGCGAGGGGCCATACGCCCCCTACGGGGGGGTCCGGTGGGGGATCTACTCTGTGGCACAGGTCGTTCGGGTCCCATAGGACCGGCCAGAGAGGAATTATCTGCCAGTCTACTTTCTCCTTCCAGGAACGTCAAGAGGTCCGAGAAGGGTGGCAGATAAGTCGCACTATCCCCACCATACTGCTGCTCAAAACGGACCTTAACAGAGTCCGGCAACTTTCCCAGGACAATGTGCAGTAACAAAAACGACCACTGCTCCACTGGGAGTTTTAAGTTTTTTAATGCGTTGTATGCAACCAACAGCGGATTCAACAAAGCCACTCTCAAGTGCATCACGCTGGCAACGCGGGGTAAATTCAAAATGGCGGCAACATGGTTGTCCGCCAGACGTCGTACGTTCTGGTACCGACGGGCAATCAAATCCCTAGCAATAGGGTAGTTTTCATCCGAGGGGGCCAAATGTTGAACCGATTCAAGGGCCTCCCCTTCCAACACGGATAACAAATAAGCCAACTTTTGGCCCTGGGTCAAATCATCCCGGGCATGTACCAGACTATCAAAAATATTAATAAAGCCCTCCCAGTCCTCTAGACGACCAGCAAAACGCCTTAGGTCTAAGGGGGCCAATCTAGCAAATAGAGGGGGCATACTCTTAGATGTGACCGGGGACGGGCTCGGTTCATTCTCTCTTGCCACTTGCAAAGGTCGAGCTACCTGGGTAATTCTGTCCGCAAAATCATAACACTGGTCCACATCCAAATCGACTTCTTGTCGCATTTCCACCTCGGCCTCAACAGTCCTTTCCAAAAATAAGGCATACTGCTCATCAACAACAGCCAAACGTATGGGCAGATCTACGTATCTGTTCAACAAGGCCTCCGTTCTATCCGGTCGATCCAACAACGCAACCGCAGAAGCTAACCACCGTAACTCAGAACGTATTTTGGCTTTAGCAGAGGAGGCCGTCATTGTAACGTCACAAATTTATCAACAAAAACAACAAATTCAAAATATTCACTATAACACAAAATCTCCAATATTTGGAGGTTATTACTAACCACAAAATTCCAATATTACAACAACAAAGTATTTATAATGACACAAACTCTTAAATATCTGGAGGTTATCAGAAAACAACAAAACTCACTGACTATTGAAATTCACTCAAAATCACTGACTATTGAAATTCACTTGGATATCAACACAACATACTGTTACACAACAACAAGTTAATTTGAATTATTTCAAAGCACAAGTTTCAATGAGTTTCAATGTGTAAACAATGTCCCAAATCATTTAAGTTTCACTAAGTATTGAGTGCAAACTTATTAGCTAACCTTTTATTAGCTATTATTTTAGCAACAAACTTGTCAATATTCACAACTCAAATTTGCTAACAAACTAAATAATAATTATTATGAGCAAAGAAAGGCATCTGTTTACATTTTTGGAACTTCAATACATGACAATTAATTACAAGACATGGAACCAATAACAAAGGAATGCCCTTTACTTTTCAAATGCAAGTTAATTTAAAAATTACTCTTTCAATATAACACTCAATGGTGAATCAATTGAGCGTGTGGACAAGGTCAGAAACCTGGGGCTTGTCATGGAAAGCGGGCTCACTTTTGAGACTCATGTAGCCGAATGTGCACGTAACAGCTTTTACCGTCTTAAATTGCTATATAGAATCAGACCCTATCTGTGTGAAGAGCTCAGGATCAGACTGTGTGAATCATTGGTACTTTCTGGGCTCAACTACTGTGACACAGTGTATGGCCCACGGCTTCTGGCTAGGTCCAAACAGCTGATTCAGCGGGTGCAAAACTCATGTGCCCGGTTTTGCTTTAGTGTTCCACCACGCGCACACGTCACACCATTCCTTAACTCAGCCAGCTTGCTCAAGATGGAAGCTCGCAGAAAATTACACCTTGCTTGTTTATTGTTTGAAATTATCCATACAAAAAAACCACAATATCTTTACGACAAGCTGGTTTGGGCTGGAGAGCGACAACTTTACCTGAAGAGGGCCTGCACTCACATCTTCTCCACCCCCAAACACCGGACTGTGGCCTTCCGCGGGTCTTTCAGATTTGCTGCCACTCAGTGTTGGAACGCTCTTGACCCTCCCCTGCGTGTGCTGAGGACAAGGCGCACATTTAAAAATCACTTTAAAAACTATCTACTAAACACGCAACGCCTCACATGATTGTTAAAAGTACTAACCTTAAGTTTTTTCACAACACGCTCACACGAAATGGCGACCGCGTCCAACAACTGGGATGGCAAGCTTTGATTTTTGGACGGATCTTTTATTCCTTTATATATTCTAATTCTTTATTGTTGTTTAGATTTACTCCGAAATGGTTTCTCCTTCTTCTTAGATGTAATGATGTTTGGTGGTCTTTTATGTATCTCGCCAACATTTGGGCCACATACTGGGTCGCTCTGATTGACGAATGTATACATGTATGTATAGGTATTTTTACTTATAATTATTATGATCGAACTTTTTCATTGTGCTCTGCGAGATTGCTTTGTTTGTTTTGCGTTTTTTTTGCTTGCGCGGCTTGCGCCTCACTTCACTCTCACTGCACTGACAGCTGCTGACAATTGACATTGACAAGGACCCCGATGACATATACTTCGTATTCAAAGTGACACTAGGCAAACAACCTACAACTATACTGCCTTATTCATATAATATATATATATTTAATATCTTTTATTTATTTATTCATTTGTATCTCGCTGGCTCACTGATTAGTTCTAAATAATCGACCCTGTCAGAATGAACAGCGCTTCTTCGTCACTCCGCCCACCTGTGTGTGACTAAGAAGCATCTCGCTGAGACAGGGTTCTTTGGCCACACACACCTCCTTACACCAACTTTTCTAAATTTTTTTTACTCTATTCCACACCTGTCTTTGTCTGCGTACCTTGTTGTCCTGTCTTTTAATTTTTATTTTTTATATGTGTGTGTGTGTGTCAATAAATCTATTTCTTTCTTTCTTTCTTTCTTTCTTAATTACCATTTACAAGTACAAATTAATCTAGTCCGGACCAGCTGGTCATCAAAACGGCACTGATTAATGGACAAAGTTTTGGCGTGGGCCTCTCAGGCCTTCAAACTACGCTCTGCTACCAAGAAATGTTCAGTACACCCCTGCCTATACCCGGGGAGCCAGCATGGCGCAGTGGAAGATTTATCATGAGTAGACTCCGGACAAGAACTAGGTTTCAGCGGGGATGTAAACTGAACAATTGGACTGCGATACACAGCGGAGAGAATGTTAAGTAAGGTGAGGTTACATACGGGTCTGTGTGTCGAACGTCTCCAAGGCAGAAGTGGTGTAAGGGAGCGCGCGCGCCCCTGGGGTCCTTTCTTCTGCAGACCTTACCAATTAGTCACCTTACTCACAACACAAATAACAGCGTTCCCAAGGCACTGGGCGCTTCAGCAATAGATACACAATGACACACACGGGGGAGCCTCTTTTATTACGATTTACAGTCCCGACAAAAAGCGCGTGGTGGACAATTATCTTTCTTTCAAAACTCCGCGACCAGCCCGATGGATGGCGTCAAAACCTTGGTCGTACAAAACGGGATCACATAGATAATTTAAGATTCAATTCAAATTCGATATGCCAGGCATATTCAACGCGAGCGATTTTTAACAAATTCAGCAAAATTAATCCGACATTTTTGTTACAAGAATTCCAATCAAGTGTCACTGTCAACTTCAAGTGACAGCCAAATGTCAATTTGACGTGACATTAGAGACGCGTTCAGAAACGTCGATCTTTTCCGAACACCAATTTTTAAGAGTATATCTAAATTTTGTAAGCTGTACATTTTTCATGTTAATGGGCAAATCGTTATAAATTTTTACAGCCATTGCATAGCAGTTTCTTGAGCGCATGGTTGTTCTTATTTCAGGGGTTACTAACTTATTTGGGCGTCTACAACTGTAGTTTCTTGGAAAATCATACAAAGTCTTAAATAAATCCGGATGGGTTTTTGCAAAGATACACACCTCGAATATATATAAACAAGGAACCGTCAATAGTTTTAATTCTTTGAAAAGAGGTCTACACGAGACCAAGCTGTCCACGTCATACATAGCACGAATACACTGCTTTTGGGCGATAAACAATTTATTTATATGACAGGAATTTCCCCAGAGAACTATGCCGTATCTTAAAATTGAACAAACCTGGCCATGGTAAGCTTGGAGAGCTGTTTCTTTACTTGTAGTTTTTCCTAGCCTCCATAAAGCATAAGCATAGGAGTTTATTTTATTCCTTATGTTGTTTATATGGTTTTCCCATGTGCACTTGTCATCCAGTGTGATACCAAGGAAAGTAACCACATTTGTTTCTATTAGTTTTTGATTATTGTGTGTAATTGTTATGTCTTTTTTATGTCCATTTTGATTTATAAATTGAATGTATTTTGTTTTCGTCAAGTTAACTTTTAAAGTATTTTGTTTTAACCAATATATTATTGTTTCTACTGTTTTATTTATTTCTACATTATAACGGTTCTTATCAAAACATGGTACTATCACAGATAAATCATCCGCAAATAAAATGCATGGATAGTTAGTGACATTAGGCAGATCATTAATATAAAGCAAGAATAATAGCGGTCCGAGGATACTCCCTTGAGGAACACCTGAAGTATTTACTTTAATATTCGACTTGTGAGAACTAACAAGTTTTTGCTGATCTTGGCTCAATATTTCTACATACTGCTTTCTGTTATGTAAGTAAGACTTAATCCAGTCATATGCTAAGCCTCTAATTCCATACAACTCACATTTAAGAAAGAAGCATTTCATGAGAAACAAAGTCAAAAGCTTTGCTCATGTCAAAGAAAATCGTAGTCAATGGGATACGCTTGTCCATGTATTTTGTTATTTTATCAACAAGTGAAAAAGTTGCTAGGGTTGTCGATTTACCTTTTTGAAATCCATTTTGTTCTGACTTTATTAAATTGTGCTTTTCTATAAAAGAAATTAGCCTTGCAAGCATTGCCTTTTCAAATATTTTAGACCATATTGAGATTAGGGATATCGGTCTGTAGTTACTTACAATAAGTTTGCTTCCTTTTTTCAAAATCGGCTTGACGACTGAAATCTTTAACTTATCTGGAAACACTCCGGAACTAAATGATTTATTTATTAATTCGCACAATACAGGCGACACTTCGTCTTTAACATGTTTAATTACTTCCGTTGAGATATCGTCATAACCCGTCGAGTTGGTTGAGTTTAAAGATTGAATAATTTTTTTAACTTCGTAAATGTCAATAGGGTATAAGTATATGCTAAATTTATTTGCGTCAATGTTTTTTAATAAAGTCTTATCAATTGGAGTACTATTATTGCTTGTCAAATTTATAAAATAATCATTAATGTAATTTGCTATGTCATTCGGTTTCCGATACTCATGGTTTGCTTCGTCCTTCATCAAATTTATAACACTTTTGGGATTTGTTTGTCCAAGTTTATTATTAATTAAATTCCATGTAGCTCTAATTTTATTTTTAGAATTGGATATGTATTTAGCATTTGTTAATCGTTGAGCTTTAAAAACACATCTTTTCAATAATCTTGTATATCTTTGATATTTATGTTTAATTTCACTTGTAGGGTTACTATAATACAAAAAACGTAACTTTCTTTTGGCTCTTGTTGATTTCCTTAGACCAGTAGTAAACCAAGGCGTTCTTTTGGGTTGTGTAGAAAGTTTTCGCTTAACGATTGGAAAGCATAACTCGTAAAAAAGACTAAAATCATCGTGAAAAGCTTTAAAAGCATTATTGACATCGGCTTTAGCAAAGGATTCGGACCATGACAATGCAGATAAATATGATTTAAACATGTTTAAGTTATCGGGACTTAAGTCACGTTTGTATTGAAACCAGTAATCTGGTTTTCTAACTGCGTGCTCCAGTTTAAAAGTGAGAGATTGCGCTGTCTCATGATCAGATAGACCAAGACTATAAAGGCAACCTTTAGCATCAGGGATGTTACTTAGAATCTGGTCTAGACAAGCATGTTTTCGCGTGGGTTCTTTGATGTGTAAATGATAATTATAATTCAGGGCAATTCTTTTTAATTCGTCAGTACTACTTGATAATTTTAATGTGTCAATATTTAGATCACCTGTAATAACTATTTTGTGCTTAGTTTTACGGCGAAGCCTATTCATCAAAGACTCAAGGTTTGATAAAAATACCTCCGGTTTAGACGTTGGTGTACGGTATATACAAATGATTATACATTTGGAGGATACCAGTTCTATGCCACAACACTCAAAAACGTAATCAACCGCAAAATCATCTATAAAAGCTAGTTTCCTAACTTCTAAATTACCTTTGCAGAGGATACATACTCCACCCCTTTTTTCGTGTTGTCTAGAATAACTTGAAACTAGTTTATAAGTAGGTAACTGAATGTTTTGTTCACTGCCCCTCTTTATGAATGTCTCTGAGAAACACAGAACATCTATTTTAATGTTTTTTCTTTCGAGTTCATCAAGAGTGAGTTCTAAAATGTCTCTTTTGCTAAACAAGCCCGCAATGTTTTGGTGCAATACAGTCATATCACTTTTTTGTGAGTCAAGAACAAAATTATCATTATTTCGGACAGGTTTGGTTATCGTGAGCCCATTTACCGTCGGAAAATAGTCAAAAATGGTTTTTTGAATGTATTTTGGAATGCTTTGTTTATCGTGCCCTTGTTTATATAATATATGCGTTTCACGTAGGTGCCGTCTGGTGTGATTGAATACATTGTTGTTTGTTGAGGTCAACAAGTAATTGTTTTCATAATCTATTGTATCTATCAAAAAATTCAATTTGTTACAAATTTTTATCATTTTCGAGCCATTTGCTAAGTATTTAAAATTTTCATTAAGATGCAAGAAATGACAATTTTTAAAATTATTACATGTCATTTTAAGATTATGATTTAACAATTTTTCGTTTAATGATATATTATCTAATACTCCTAGTACAATGACAGTAATGTTAGGCAATTGTTTTAATACACAATATAATTCTGAAGTCGTTTTTAAATAGTTGTTATCATTTTCACCTAAGCATAATATTACTTTATCATAGTCTCTAAGATCCTTAACTTTAATTGACTGTACTATTTCCTTAGTCCTTGCAAATGGTTTCGTCACAGCACTTATTTCGTAGTCTTCGTAATTTGAAGTCTGTCTTGTTTTTGTTAAGGAAGCTGCCAGGCCTACACATTGTTGTGATCCAAATATAAAAATGTTTCTCTTTGTAACAGCTAAGTCCTCATTCTTTATTGATTTTTCCATATTGTCGTCTTTTCTCAATTTAATTTCTATGTCAATATCTCGTTCCGTAATCTTTGAAGGTTGATTTAAAACTGACTCATTGTTGTGTGATGATATGTTAAATGACTTATTCCGGCTGGATTCGTTTTTCCTTCTTTTGGTCTTTGTCGTTGGGGAAGAGTATATTTTAGTTAATTTATCGATTTTGTTGGCTTGTTCATGTATTTTTGTTTTAAGCTGATTATTTTCTAAAAGCAGGTTATCTATTTCAGAATGCGCACTCACCAATTTTTTGTTTAAGTCCTCAATTATTTGTTTCAGAGAACCTAATTCTTCGCTGTCTCTTGTAGATAGATCGGGTAAACTTCTTGTATTTGTTTGGGAGTCTAATGATAAGTTCATAATAATATTATCATTGTCACTGACATTTGCTCGACTTTCTGTGTTTGTAAATGATAAAGGACATTCTCTTAATGCATTTCTTGTATGTTTTCTCTTTGTTATATTTGAAAATGATGTATTAGATTCATTGTGTTGACGCGCAATAACTTTGTTTTGTGCAATTGGTGTGCTAGTATTTTTGGAACGGTTTTCCATCGAGCATTTTTCGATACAATTGTCACATTTCCATCTCTTTTTATTTTCGACGGTCATTAAATTGTATCGTTTATCTGCTACATTTCCACATTTTATATCGTAGATGCTCTTACAAGTATCACATTTTATGAATTCTCTATTTGTAATTACTTTTTGGCAAGCATCACAACGAGTTTTCGTTGACGTTTCTGTTTGTTTTGACGATGACATTTTAATTAATTTCAGTAATTTGTTATTATGCGAAAGCAACAGAAAAAAAAACACAAAAAATACTCAAAGTGTTTTTTTCACCCCACGCGGATTTGAACTAGGTCTCGCAGAGCGAACGGTATATGTATCTCGTAGGTACCAATGCGCCACGGATGCCGATAGGAGACTGGTCCAATTTATGAATGTGTATCGTACGTTTGTGATGTTTGTACGTAAAGTGTGGTGTTGGTCAGTGACTAAGCTCAGTTGATTGAATGCACACACAAACGTTCAAGGTCACCTTTGTTTACACTTTTTAGATTGACACTTCACAACGTTATTTTTACATTGATTTTTAAAAATATCGCACTGTGTGGGGCTAATTTTTAGATAAGCTTACATCGTTTAAGAAGATTTGTTTTTAAACACTTAATGAGTTGTCACTTTTTGTTTTTTCACTTATTAGCTATATTATTCACTTGATTTCTTTGCAAACATTTACACAGGTTACAGACACTTGAGTTTACAAAAATTTATAATAATATTTTGGATTTAATCACTTTTGATATTTTTTCAAAGCAAATTGTACGCAGTCGATGTTTATAGGATATTGGATAAAATTTGGTACACAGATAGATCATACCCTGGAGTAAACAGAATAGTTTTCATCACTTTTAAAGGTTTCCTATGGATGACATTCCTGAAGTCTACGCAGACCATATTCGTAATTAGCACCCCAGAAAACCATGAAATCGATACTCATAATATTAAATTTAAAATGTCGAGTCCGCCATCTTGGATCTTAAAATAGATGTTATATTCGTAATCGGGACCCCCGAAAACCATCAATCCAAAAGCCAATATGGGCTTTATTTAAAATGTCGAATCCGCCATCTTGGATCTCGAAATAGATGTTATATTCGTTATCGGCACCCCCGAAAATAATTTATTCGATACCCAATTTGATTTTTTTAAAATGTCGAGTCCGCCATCTTGGACCCGAAATAGATTTACTGATTCAATTACTCGATTCTAGCCAGGAGGCCAGCATCAAGTAATTCACATCCGAGGAGGACCTCGATGCTGGACTACGCTGGTTGTAATTTTTAGGAAAAGACTTCGTAAACAAAATGGTTATACTATAGTATAAAATTTTACAAAAAGGCAACGATAAAATTAGTTACTCGATTTATATTTATGAGTAAAAGTGTAAAAGTATGTAAAAATTATTATTATATTCAAAATAAAAATCATCAAAAAATATTTTATGCATATTGATGTTATGTAAAATGTGATAATAAAATGCGTCACTCCTGACCGGTGTGTCCCCAGCGAGTGTTTGGCAGCTGGGGACGCTACCGCCCCTCTCTCGCCCCGCGAACCCCGCACGATTGCTCTGTCTAGACGTGTCCGTTGGCCGACTGTAGGGAAGGGAAATATATAGACTGTGGTAATACATTGAAATGTTAAAGTATTGAGCACGACAGTCATAGAAAAGGCTATCCATAACGCTGCACAAACTTGTTATTCAAAATGTTAAATTTCGTAGTCTTCCTTTTATTTAAGATGCTATGTTGCTTAGAAGAAATGCTTAGGTATAATCTAACCTTTCGATCGGTACAACAAAATTAGAGAAAGATTTTTTTAAATTCAGCTAGTTCAATTCCCAGTTCAGACAGGTGACTATTCAAAATTCTTTGAATGCAGTTCGTTTTCTTTTAGAAATAAAAATGAAGTCTCCTTTCAGTAAAATTTTATATCTTCAGTATTTAAGGTACTTTCCTTCCATGTGGCATAGTTTTGGGACACCCTGTATACATATTTACACAAGTTATGTATAATTTACACTCATTGTTAAATCTCCATCTACTGATTGCAAGTGATTAAAATCATTAATAAGATAAATTAAGCCACTAAAAACAATTTTAAATGTAAGTATCAATGTTTTTTTGTTCCAGGCTCGTATGCAACAAGAGCTATTATCTAACCCTGACATGCTGCGGCAAGTACTGGACAACCCGCTGGTGCAGCAGATGATGAATGACCCGGAGAACATGCGCACACTTATCACATCCAACCCTCAAATGCAGGACTTGATGGCTGTAAGATCAAAAGACATTAATATTAGCATTTAATATTTAACTGCCAATTTCATACTGAAATAAAGAATCCCTATCATTTTAATTGCTTTGCCAAGTTTTTTTTGTAACTCTAATATGATAATGATGTTTTTTTTTAAACACAATGGGTTAGCACTTAACCTTCATCACACCTAATGTTAAGTGGTGTTAAGGCTGAAGGTGGAAGAGCACTACAATCACTGAGAAACTGGCTATCTTATCTTTATCTCTGATTGCCAGAACACAATAATGCTGTGAAACCATCATTGTTATGGCGTCAGACTTACATAAGGTGGTGGTAGCTAGCTAGGTGGACTAAGAACCAATCCTACCACCAACGAAACTGAATACAATATGTACATGTACCCCACTGGGAATCGAACCCTGTACTTCTGGGTCTGTAACCGGTGGTGTGCACCACTAGACCACAGGGGGTTAAAATGTAATACATAACAAACAAAACTTTTTTTACAATGCAGAGGAACCCAGAAATTAGTCACATGCTCAACAACCCAGAACTGCTGCGACAGACAATGGAATTGGCCCGCAATCCTGCTATGTTACAAGAGCTGATGCGCTCTCATGACAGAGCACTCTCCAACTTAGAAAGCATACCCGGTAATAATAAATTTCTTTACTTTAGTGATATGGCGGCCACTTTTACAATCTAATCAATTTTCATTTGGAGGATTAATAAGAAATTAAACTTTCATGATATACTCAAAAGGAATGCCTATTGATAAATAAACATGTTTCAGGTGGTTACAATGCTTTACAAAGAATGTACCGTGACATTCAGGAGCCAATGCTGAATGTTGCTAGTAATATGGCTGGAAACCCATTTTCTGGACTTGTAGATAATTCAGGTGTGTATATTATTCTAATGTTAATTAATTCTATTGTTTGTTAAACACAATGTATTACCACCACATGTGTACCACACACTAAAATACCACATGTGTTATTTATATTTTTAAATAAATTGTGCAACAATTTGAAGATATTCATTTAAGCCTACTTGTTGTTTGCATTAGATTGCTGCCTATTGCATGGCATTGCTATATGCATTGTTATCTTTGGTTCATTAAAGTTATTAGTATATTATTAGACAAACGGCCGCTCGCAGTTTCACCCGAGTGGTTCCCATGGGATCGGGATAAAATGTATCCTATGTGTAATTCCAGCCTATAATCTACTTCTGTTTTAAATTTCATCCAGATCCGTGCTGTAGTTTTTGTGTGAAAGAGTAACAAACATCCATACACTCATCCATACTCACAACCTTTCGCATTTATAATTATAATACCTATTAGTAGGATCTGTTCCATTTACATTTTAATAAGGACCAGAGTTTCCACAGGGTATTGACTTTTAATTTTCGACTTCGTTCATGTCGAACTATCTTTAAATGGTCCCCACCAAAAACTAGCCACTTTAACTGCAGGCTCGATAGCGTACCACGGTTGTCGTGATATTTGACTGTATGTATGTAACTTACATAGTATATTATATTATATTATACAGGGTGTTTGTTTAAACATGAGACACATACTTCAGGGTGTGAAAGTACCCATCAATACAAACAACTTTTACTATGGAACCAAGTGCGATATCACGAAAAATAAAAATCGGCTGTTTCATACAAAAGTGCAATACCGAATGTGCCAAAATGTATGGAACAGCTTAATTTATTTTTCGCAATGTAGCACTTGGTCTCATAGTAAAAGTTTGAAGTATGTCCCATCTTTAAACAAACATCCTGAATTATAATTTACTTAATTGATTAAATGACGAATTTCGGCGTTAATATTTGTAGACGGCACGAACCCCCAACAAGGTGCTGAGAACAGGCAGCCGTTGCCGAACCCTTGGCAGCGCGGCGGCGGCGGCGGTGGCGGCGGCGGCGGCACCGGTACCGGCACCGGCACGGCCGGCACCGGGCCCGGCCTCATCAACACGCCGGGCATGCAGTCGCTGCTGCAGCAGATGTCCGAGAATCCCCGCTTGGTGCAGTCCATGTTGTCTGCTCCCTACACTAATAACATGCTTCAAGCCCTGTCAGCTGACCCTGAAATGGCCTCCCAGCTGATCAATCAGGTAATTTTCTAACCCTTGGGTTACTCTTGAACAAAATTGCATTTGATAATTTGCTTATATAAGTTAGTGTCAAACATAAAAAGAACTAATTTTATTGCAAGGTGATAAGGGTCACAGATTTATAGTTTGATATGCATTGTCCAATACAATGAAGTTCAAGAGCTCTACCAGGATTGGTGAGAAATTCAAGGTTAAAACCATTATGCTTTTACTTAAATTTGGAAAAGGGCATTGTAGGTCTTGTCTTGAAACAGTGAATAAAGTTCAAAGAGGACTGCCAAAAAACAGTGTAAACTGAACTGAACTAATTATTGATTTAAAAGTGGCTATAGAATTTATAACATATTTGAAATTTATTGAAGATAGAACAAGTAAGAAAGAAAAATAAGTTATTATCTTGTAATTAATGACAATTTTATTTGTATTTACAGAACCCTATGTTCGCGAACAACCCTCAGCTTCAGGAACAAATTCGCTCGATGATGCCCCAAATGCTCGCCCAGCTTCAAAACCCGGAGATGCAACAAATGATGTCCAATCCACAGGTATGTATTCTCGTTGTGAAACTAACACTTCTTGTTTTTTTTGTGCTTTATGATTTCCAACTGACAGGCTTGATAGTGTAGTAGGTATCTCCTAACCAAGAAAGCGTGGTGTAGTGGTGTCTGTTACCCTAGCAGGAAAGTAACTTCTAGAGGAAAACGAGTTGATTGCATAGTCAAAGTCAAAGTCAAAGTCAATAAATTTTTATTCATATAGATTAAATAAAATTAATGCTTATGAATCGTCCAACATTTTTTTACCTACCACCTGTTATGGACATCTTTTAACTGACAAGAAAAACAGGCGAAAAAAACTCATCAGCTTTAACAGAAGCAACGCATTTACAAAATAATTATGTCGTTGCTAGACAAAATGGTACAATAATAAAATTTATACAAAAAGCTAATGCTGAAGGAAAGTTTTCACATACTTAAGTATAGGAATATTTTCCTTTTATACATTGTTAGTGTTACTTACTATAATTATTACAACCATGCGTTATGATCATTTAAATAATCTTCTACTTTGTAATAGCCTTTGCTTAAGAGCGTCTTTTTAACATGTTTTTTAAATTTATTCAAAGGCAGCTCGATTACTTCTTGTGGAACTTTATTAAAGAATGCTATGCCTTTTCCCAAAAAAGAGCCTCTACTTTTTTCAAGTCTAAATCTTGGAACGGCAAGCTTATTTTTATTTCTTGTGTTAAAATTATGAATATCACTATTCTTAGTGAATGAGTCAAGATGTTTCCTAACATATAATATATTCTCGTAGATGTATTGCCCTGCTAAGGTTAGTATATTAATTTCTTTAAACAAAACCTTTAATGAATCGCGGCGGCGGAGGCTGTAAATGGCGCGTACCGCTCTTTTTTGAAGTACAAAAATATTTCCAATATTGGCTGCTGAGCCCCACAACAACACGCCATAGGACATTACACTATGAAAGTAACTAAAGTAAACAAGTCTTGCCGTTTCAATATCAGTTAATAGCCTTATCTTTTTTACTGCAAAAGCAGCTGAACTGAGTCTACTCGACAAGGCCTCAATATGTGGATCCCATTGTAGTCGTGAATCTAAGGTAATACCAAGAAATTTCGTGCTGTCAACTAATTCGACTGCATCTGCATTCAAACTAATACTTAAATCAACCTTCCTTACATTTGGTAGTGAGAATTTGACACAATTTGTTTTTTTAGGGTTTAAAGACAAGTTATTAATGTTAAACCAATGTGCGACCTTTGAGAGAGCACTATTTACTTCGTGAGAGCAATTATTCCCTCGCTCAATTTTAAAAATTAGAGAAGTATCATCTGCAAATAGTACTGTCTCACATAAATTATGCACGTAGTAAGGTAGATCGTTAATGTAGATTAAAAATAGTAAAGGACCCAATATTGAGCCTTGGGGCACGCCCATTATAATGGGGGCTCCAGAGGACGCAGTATTATTAACAATCACTTTTTGATTTCTATTACTCAAATATGAACGCAAAAGGTTAACTGATTTTTTCGAGACACCATAATGTTCTAACTTCATTAAAAGAGTTTGGTGATCAACGCAATCGAAAGCTTTGGAAAGGTCACAGAATACACCAATTACGTCCTGCCTACCCTCCCAAGCGTCAAGGATATGTTTAAGAAGTGCAATTCCAGCATCTGTGGTATTTTTACCTTTAGAGAATCCGAACTGATTCTTATGAAAGATTTGATTTAATACCAAATAATCTACTAATTGAGCGTATATTATCTTTTCAAAAATTTTACTAAGTGCTGGTAAAATTGATATCGGCCTAAAGTTAGTGGGGTCACTCTTGTCTCCAGATTTAAAAAGCGGAGTTAACTTACTATATTTCATTAAATCGGGGAAGACTCCTTCGTCAATACACTTATTAAAAATAAAAGCTAAATATGGAGCTATTGGATCAATTATTGATTTAATAACATTAGTTGATATACCCCATAAATCTTCCGATTTTTTAATATTTATTGTTTTAAATGCTTTAAGAATATCATCGCCATTTATATGTTGAAAATTAAATACTTTGTTACACTTATCAACGCTTGACACCAAGAGGGCAGCCGCAATATTAGGACAGGAATTTAAATTTCTCGTAGTTTCTAAGGGTACCCGAGAGAAGAAGTCTTCAAAAACACGGGCAACCTCATCGTCAGATGTAAATGTTTTATTATTTGCTTTAAGAGTGAAGGAATTTATATGATTTTTTGTTTTACCAGTTTCTTGGTTAATAATATTCCATGTAGCCTTGATCTTATTATCAGCTACTTTTATTTTATTAGCGATGTATGTGGACTTGGCAGCCGCACGTACTTTTCTAAAAGTTTTAGAATATTTCTTGACATATTCAATAAAACTAGGGTCACATGAAGTTCGCTTTAATGCATAAAGTTCATATAATTTCCTTCTACTTGTATAAATCCCAGGCGTGGCCCAATCACTAAACTTCTTTCTATTAGTATTACAGTTGATCACCTTTTGTTTGAATGTTTTACTAAATTCGCTTTGCACCACACTAAATAAATCATTATAGAGATTATTAGGTTCCATAATAGAAGCTGGTAAAGTTTCAATTTTATCAATAACATGATTTCTAAATTTATCAATGCCCTTTTTCGTAATTGGCCTACATATTATTTTACGTTTAGGACAGACATGATGGTGCTCTATAGAGGCTATTTGTCCACTATGGTCAGATTTTATGACATCAATTACCTTTTTTTCTATAACCGAACAGTCTGTAAAAATATTGTCCAAGCAACTGCCAGATGTGGGTGTGATTCGAGTAGGCTCATTAAAAGTGTGTATTAAATTAAATGATTTAAACAAGTTTAAAAATCTACTTGAGAGTGTGGCCAATTTACGGTCTAAAATATCTACATTGAAATCCCCACATATGACAACTTTTTTATTGGTTTTACAAGTTATTCTTAACACTTCCTCCATAGTGGACTCAAACTCAGAATAATTACTATTGGGAGGTCTATAAAGACATATTATAATTAGTTGGTCAAGTTCCACACAGGATAGTTCAATGACTCGTTCAATAGACAGGGATACAACATCTTTGCGCTCTTTGTATTGGAAATTATCATGTAACATTATAAGAGACCCTCCCCTGATAGCAGATTGCCTACTAAACGAGCTTACAACTCTATAATTATCTAAGTTTAACATTAATTCATGTGGTTTAAACCAATGCTCAGTAACACATAACACATCAACATTATTACAATTTAAAAACAAACTTAATTCTAGATCTTTGTTAGAAAAGCCTTCCATATTTTGATGGACAATTGTTAAACTGTTTGGCTTTTCTCTTGTCAACACTGGGCTAGAGGGCGCCTCTGTTGTCTTTAATGGTAATTTAAATTAACCAAGTCAGTATTCAGATTTATGTCATTTTGATTAAACAAATTATTATTATGACTTGGAACAAATTCCAAGGGTAATTTATAAATGTCAATTGACTGCTCAATAAAAGCAGGAGTTTTACTAGCCAGATTACTGGCTAAATGTTCAAAATAAAAAGATAGCGATAGTGCTAACTGTCTCTTACAATAAGTTGGCAGATAGTATTTATCTTTTGTCAGAATAATGTTTTTTAACAATTTATTAATGTCAATAATATGCAACATTTGGCTACTATGATATGCCATAGTATTTAAAGATAAATTTAAATTATATCTAAAGTTATTTTCCACCTGTGGCAAACTTTTACTATAGGGTAGGCATAATAGGATCGCATTTTGCTATAAATATGCGCCAATTATTATTATTATCATTTATTTCAGAATAAAATTCCATATTTTGTTAGTAACAATTTATGTCTTAACCTATGTAAGTAATTAAAAAAAAAAAAAAAAACAGATAAACAATCAGTGCCTGCATGCAGGAGCATGAAGGCGCAACCAGCGTTCTAATAGAGGTGAGTCCCAACGCTGGGCAAGTGCATTCAGGATGCTGTTTGAAGTGCCACGAAAACGATTTAGCAGTGAGGCACAACGCTTTCTTATTATCGTATAAAAACAATCGATCCTCGCCTCTGCGAACATCGTCGAGGCACTGCAGTATCGCGGTAACCCAAAAAGCATCCTGAAGGCATCGTTATATTGCACCCGCAGAGCGCTGTATGCACGCTGCGTGAAACTGATCCAGAGGCTGCACGAGTAGAACGTTTGGCAGTATGCTCTAAAGAGAGTTAATTTACCTTGTTTGCTACAACGTGCGAACCTCCGAGCCAGCATGTTACCGCGCACACAAAGTGCCCTGCGCTCCCTTTCAATGTCTTTATCGTCCGACATAGATTCAGTGAGCCAATGACCCAGGTATTTAAAGTCAGGCACTCTACTCAACGGTGATCCATAAAGCGCAACTGGTGGAACCGATTCATAGCTCTTATTTTTAGCCTTAAAAATCAAAAGTTGGCTCTTGTTTGAATTGTACTTGAGTCCATGATCTAGCGCATACTTCTCACATATTCTTAGTAGTTTGCGCAGTGCTCCAATCGAAGGGCTGAGCAACACCATGTCGTCCGCGTAGCTAATGTTGTTAATACAAACGCCGTCGATGTGACAACCGACCCCGGTATTGCTCAGCTCCTTGATCAGATCGTTCATGTACAGATTAAAGAGCATGGGCGAGCTCAACCCCCCTTGCCTCACCCCACACTCCAACCTATACACATCCGAGTAAGCACCGGCCCATCTTACATTGTTCTTTTGATTTCTATACCAAAATTTAAAAATAGAAATTATTTCAGGAGGTAAACTAGTCTCAGTTAGTTTTTTCCACAAAACATCATATGACACAAGATCGAATGCTTTTGATAAGTCCAAAAAACAGCAGTAAATGGGTGTTTTACGATCTGTGTAGTACCGGACGGTCTGTTTGAGACACAGGATTGCGCTTTCAGTAGATAAATTCGGTCTGAAGCCGAATTGAGCGTCATGTAGTTTTATGTGATTACCCAAGATGCCATCAAGGAGAGCGTCCAGCACCTTGGCTATGATGTTAGCTAGCGAAATAGGCCTGTAGTTCTGAGTATCTGAGATATCACCCGTTCTATTCTTAATGATCGGAACCACAGTTGTATACATGAGTTGGTCAGGTAAATAGCTATGACTAATACAAAGGTTAAAGAATAGAGAGAGCACTCTCGACATATGTACTCCAGCGTGCCTCAAATGCTCCACACTGAGGCCATCCTGACCGGGGGATTTACCTCTTACCATATTCTTAACAACCGCTGAGACTTGTTTTGAAGTAATTTTGACTGACAGGCCAGCGGCCTCTGTCTCAGAAAAGAAGTTATTTTCCGAGGGGAGAAGTGGAGAGTTAACTCTGAAATGACGCCGGAATACATTAGCGATCGCTGACGGTTCATGTTCACCCGCTACACATATCGGGGCGCTCGGTTTTGAATTCAATTTGTTTGTATTTATCCAAAATTTACGGAAATCCTTATCAGCGTGATTTTTGGCAATTATATCCATTTTAATTTGTTGCTGATGGTCCAAACAAAACCTTAATTTTTGTTTGAAATTTCTCTTCGATTTACACATATTGTCATAGATGAAACCCGAGTTAGGTTTCTTATATACTAACCACCACTGATACCAATACCGAGCCTCCCGGTGTGCACTGCTTACATACTTATTCCAGCCTACTATATTTTTATTATTTTACTTTTTAATGTGAACCGTTTTGTGAGTACATTCAGCGGCTTCTCTCAATATACAAACTATATCGCGATACATTACTTCTAATAACTGCCTATGATCCATGTTTGTACACAAACGGTCAGCACATTTACTAAAACTGTTAGGAAAATTTATTTCTCTGAGCTTTGTATGACAATATTTAGTATATTTTTCTATTTGTTCACTGTTTCTCTCCCCCCATATTACCTTATTTAATATAGTACTTGTATTCATAATTTTAGGCGTAATCAGTGCCACATTACATTCAATTGATAATGGGTAATGATCAGAGTAATAAACATTATAAATAACTTCCGCGGCAACAACAGTCGATTTAGCTGCACTTGTCACTACGCAGTGGTCAAGCCATCTCCGACAGCCATGCACCTCACTCACAAATGTGTATGTGCTTACAGGAAGTAATTCCATGTCAACACAACACCAGGACTGTTATGGAATGGATGGAATGGAATGGACAATATGGAATTAGTAGGCCTAATACTTTTGGTATAAAAAGGTTTTTTTTTTATATGTAACCGCCTTCAAAAATAATCTTCAAACTAAATTAACAAACACTAAAAACTAAAAAAAAATATATAGTTTTTAATTCAAAGGACGAAAATGCGTGACTTTTTCTAACTTATCTTGGTACTTACTGAACTGTTTGAAGTCGGTGCCAAGACTAATAGGTATTTGAGGTAAATACATCCTACACCTCACGCTTGGGACCGGGTTTCCTTTTATTGTTTGTTGTTTTTTTTTATCCACAACGGGGTAGCACTTAGCTTTCATCACACCCGATGTTAAGTGGTGATAAGGCTGAAGGTGGAAGCGCACTACTCCCGGAATCCTCAATCACTGAGGAACTGGCTATCTTCCACTCATCTTGTCATCTTTTATTTCACTCAGTATAATTCGTTCTTATTCTTTTTGGCTTGGCACTGACTTCAAACAGTTCAGGAAGTACAAAGATAAGTTAGAAAAAGTCACGCATTTTTGTCCTTTGAATTAAAAATTCTAATTATTTTTTTCGTTTTTTAGTGTTTGTTAATGTTGTTTAAATATAATTTTTGAAGGCGGTTATATATTTTTATTAAAAACGTTTTATTTTTCGATTTTTAGTGTAAATAATCGTAGCGAAACTACATGGTGATTATGATAAATTGTTGTAATGGGCATGGGGAGTGAAACAGGCCTGCCGTTACGCAGTTCAGCTTTCCATCTTTAGCTACTTATATAACTTGAAGGAATACAACTGAAGGTCCATTCCTGCATATGGTATTTATAAAACATCATATAACTCATAAGTGTTGAGTTTCACCTCTCGTCATCAGCTCACCCTAATAACCTGAAAGAGTATAACTATTAGTCCATACGTACGATTAATACTTAAGGAATTATTCTCCATTAGTCCATACGTACGATTAATACTTAAGGAATTATTCTCCAGCTCCTAACCGTTAAGGAGTTGTAGCTTCCATCACCAGCTCATCACTATGAGATGATGACTACCAGATGCAAATACTTGACTAACTTCAAAAATAAGTGGAACGCATAAGGCTTGCCTATATTAGAGAATTTTTCTAAATTTTCCAGAGATTTCATCTCCTGATCCTGACTTGGTGAAAATAAGATCACGTCAGAAGAACTTTGGCAAAAAAATTTTTTGAAAATTATCACCACTTTGATAAAAATAAGAAGTCGTCTAAATCAAAGATGTACTAATAATATTTAATACTACATCTTTGGTTGACTAGCACCCTGTAAAAGATTTGCTTGCTTATCTTTAGAAACCTACCTCTACGAAACGAAATATAAAGTAGGTAGTTTATGAGGGTTAATTTTTGTTCAATGTTCGCAAGTTCGGCGCTGTAAGTTGTCAAAGGTGAACAAAAACTTGTAAGACTGTTAATGGGGTCTTGTTTTGTAGGTTAATACATCAAGATTGATTAGTGCATACATCACTTTGTTCCACATTCAGCGGATTCCCTATAAACCTTGGGAGGACCTGGGTTTTTTATATGGCCCATTTTTTTATGTAAACAAAGCACTTAAGAGCGCGCTATCGCACTCCCAAACATCTGGTTATACTTACGAGGTCTTTGGTTACATTTATGAGTAGCTGATTAGCAAAAGCAATAAAGTTAAGCTAATGGACAGTTTTACGACATGTTTTGTTTTTATAATCGTCGTTCAAACTGTACCTTTGTGTAAACAAATGACAATAGTGCGGTACATTCGAAATCAATTTTTTTCACATAGTTATCGATGAAATAACATATAAAAAGTATATATATTTAGAATCTACATAAAAAACCTATCGAATAAGATTATAATAAAAGGATAAACAATGTTTTTGTTTTTTTTTCGAAATTTTCAAAAATTTAATTAAGGTCAATGTGGGGAAGTCCGTCTAGGAGGTAAGTCCGTCTAGCGCCAATAACTTCCATTTTTGAATGACTAGCTTCTTATGCCTCCGTCGGTAAAACAGTATTACGGAGCTAGTTCGAACTGAGAATCATAGACGTCGCTAACATCATTAGGTTGAAAGAAATTGGTAGGCCATTTTTTTTCGCGTTTTGTACTTGAAGCTGGAGTGTAACGTCTCTTCAAAAAACAAAAAAAAAAGTAGAAAATCAATGGAGTTCTCGGAGTTTCTTTGATTACGCAAGTCATTTAGTGATCCATATACTTATTTCTGGTGATGAATTCATTTATATCGCTTGAGTTTCGTAATTATTACCTGCAACAAATTTCTAACCACAAAATGTAATAGTTGGGAAGTCCGTCTGGCATACGCAAGGCAAGTCCGTCTATGACGGTCTTGCCTCAATTGCAGATATTGTCAACCTTTTCAGCTGCACGTATTTTACCTGCACGATAAAGCCGTGATATAGTTATATCCCTAGGGATATAATTATGTACCGTAAGATAGTAATGAATCGCTTTCGTATATCTACCTTACTAGGAATATAAAAATTGAATTAGAAATAAAGATTTATGTTTTACTTTTTTTCTTCTTTCTCTGTTTTCATCTGCGATCAGTCGTTATAGACTATGAGCAAATTTGATGAATTTTGATCAATTTGATGATGTTTTACTTAGTATTTTATTTTACAAAAAAGGAAATTGGCTACATACAGTTTTATTAAAAATGTTTGCAACCACTGTCACCAAAGATATGCCGGACTTGCCTTAAAATAAAATAAAATCAATTATCTTTGAAATGCAAACCTTATAGACAAATACATAAATCACACATTTCAACGCTAGTTTTACGTCACTGCTAGAAACTGTTTTCATACATATTGCCTCACAAGTTATGGATATAGTGCTAGTAGACGGACTTACCCTAAACTGCACGGGAAGTCCGTCTGCACGCCGTGTTTTAAAAAATAGCATATAAATCTAAAGATAATTGCAATTCATACTATTTTAAGACCAATATAGGTAAATAAATATATTACCTATAATTTCCGACGACACAAGTCACTTTAGAAAGCGTATCTCGATTCAATAAGTTCAGTTGAACTTAAATTTTAGAAAAGTATGCCGGACTTCCCCACATTGACCTTACTTCCGTATTGAAAAAAACTCAAAATTCAAAATTTTTTATTTATTTATTTTTTTCCGGATCACATATTATAGTTTATTCTTACAGTACGACGAATTTATCTCTCTTTTGAACATCGAAAACCGCATTCAAAAAATCAAAAAACTGCAATAGTTAGAAAAAAAAGAGTCCCCTACTCTTTTTTTTCTTCAGATCCGCGGCATAAGCCGCCATAGGTCCGGAAGAGGTAAAATGGCGAAAATATAGTAAAAATTTTTAAAAATTTAAAAACCTTGAAATTGCGTAGGTGTTACTCAAAAACTATAAGACCTACAAAAATATAATTTATACCACGTGGTAGGTAATTTCATTTAGATTAAATTTGTCATTGACAGTTTTCTTCTAGATCTAACAGTTTTTGTACAAAACGGAGAAAACCGCGGCAAGGGACATATTTTTAATGAAAAGGGGGGGTAAGGGGGGGGGGGGAAATTGGTCTGCCACCGGGCACAATCGAGCTCAGCAAGGCCGAATTAGTCTAAAAAAACCCGGTGTCAAACTGTTACATGAAATGCCGTTTAACATCAAAAGGAGAAGGCTTTTCAGATTATTCTTCTAGACTATTTGCACTGACTGAAGCTCCGTGAACAGATTACTGACTGACACATGTGTGAATTGAATCACTGAAGCACTGATACTGAACTGAGCAAACACGGAGACGGAACTGTGACTTGACTGATATGTGTGAATCGGCCTTTATTCTAACATTAACTGTTGCACCGTCCTTGGCAGGCGTTAAACGCCCTGCTGCAGATCCAGCAAGGCATGGAGCAGCTGCGCACGGCCGCGCCCACCCTGGTCACCAACCTGGGGATGGGCGTGGGCGCCGCCGCCGCCAGCCCCACGCCGCCCGCGCCCGCCGCCAACGCCGCCAACCCCGCCGCCGCCGCCGCGCCCGCCGCGCGCCAGCAACAGAACACCGAGCTCTTCACTCAGGTACGGCCGCGCGTCAAGGACACTTTCATGTTTAATGTGAAGGGAATATAGTGGTTACAACTGCCCAACCTAGTGAAAGCCCCACGCCGCCCGCCCGTGCCGCCAACAACAGAACACCGAGCTCTTCACTCAGGTACGGCCGCGCGTCAAGGACACTTTATGAAGGGAATATAGTGGTTACGACAACTGCCCAACCTAGTGAACGAACGTAGCTGAGTGGGCCTCGCCCATAGACACCGAATCTTCACTCAGCTATGTAGTGATGACAGCAGCCGCTCGACGATCTTTTGTCGCATCCTTCCCCTACGCTTTTAAGGAGGGAATATAGTGATCAAGTGGAATATTGTGGTACTAGCGCAAACCTCATAAGGAAACTTGAAGGGTACAGGGGCAAAACAAGGAATGTCACAAAACAGATTTTTGTGTAATTTACATTTTAATGTAGGTAAGTATATTTGTGAACATTTGTCAAAAGTTTATTTGTATTTACAGCCGATCTTTGAAAAGTAAACTTAGGTTCCTATCAGTAAAGTAATAAAAAATAATTATGCAAGACAAAACTAATTTTTCAAGCATTAAAATGTATAATTGAGTACACAAAAAACCTGTTTGTGACATTTCTTGTTTTGCCCCTGTACCCTTCACTTGAGGCTGGGCGTAGGCGCCGCCAGCTACCGAACACAGAGCTCCTCATTCGGGTACGTATAGTCAGTGAAGTTCCAACAGTGTGATAGTTAAAAATTCCTATAGGAGAGCATAAAAACTATGTAAAATTATCTTTAGCTACAGTATAATTATATGAAAAAAAATTATTATAAACAACTTATTGATGAAATTGAAAATGGTGTAAGTACAAATACACATGTTTCTTCAACTTACGTCATGCTTCTTAGTCATATATTTATTTAACCTTTATTGCAAGAATTACAAATGCATTACTCCACCACTAGCATTAGCTAGTGAGCATTCTCTAACAAAAAATTAAAAAAAAGTCAACCAGAAAGGATGTCAGTGAGAGAAGAATATAGAGAAATATATAGAGTTGGATAATTAAAAAGTTACAATAACACTACGAAACACATATCGAAACACTGCGTAAGTCAAACATACAGGACCTACTCAGCAAAAGTCTGACTTACTCTGTGTTGGCTCTGTAATACTTAGGGCGTTTGTGCACTACCACTGAATTTTACCGATCCGGAAAAAAACGGATGCTTGTATTTAATTAATTACTATTATAAATGATTAATTATTAAAATACAAGCATCCGTTTTTTTCCGGATCGGTAAAATTCAGTGGTAGTGCACAAACGCCCTTACGCGGTGTCAGTTGTATTGAAAAATGCAGCGCCATTTGTTAGCAATCTCCTTTCTAATTGGTCGAAAGAAAGCGCATGATTTTTCTTCAACGAATGGCGACGAAACGTAAAACCGCCAAAAATTACTTAACTAATTACTCATTGTTAGAACTTCACTGAATGACGGTATGCAAACATTCGACAGCGTCTTTCGCGCACTATAGGGAATACAGTGGTGACAACAGCCACTCGGGAGAGCGGGTGGTGAGTAACATCACAGAATGTGGTAAGTAGTACGAAATCTAACTAGAAAATTGTGTAATATATTGACTTCGTTTTTTTTGTGTAAATAAATCTTAGAGAGAAGGAGCCGTTATTCAAGCTTTATAGAATCTTAGGTTCATCAACGATTGTAGTCCAAATTTTGTTTTTGTTTAAAATTTGGACTACAATCGTTGCCGAACCTAAGAGTATATCAACATAATTGGAAGCTTCTTCTGAAGTTGTAAGTATAAAACATTTTTGAAGGTAAAATTAAAAATAAGTAAATTTTAAAAATACTAATGATTAATTCTACTGTACACATTCATTCATTGAATCGATAGGTAGAGAGATAAAGTCGTTATAAATATGTATTTTACGGGCTATGTGTGATATCCTTCATAATCAGTTTCATATTTACGTAAAGTAAATTTTTGGGTAGGAAATTATGGAAGCGGCTTCTTAAAACATGTTGAATTATTTTTTTTGTGTTAAGAAATCTTATTAAAGGAGCCATTATTCAAGTTTTATAGAATCTTAGGTTTATCAACGGTTGTAGTCCAAATTTTGTTTTTGTTTAAAATTTGGACTACAATCGTTACAATTACAATTGTTGCCGAACCTAAGATTATATAAACGTAATTGGAAGCTTCTTCTGAAGTTGTAAGTATTATAAGTTCATTTTTGAGGATAAAAATTCATTCAGTTCATATTAAATACTTTGAGTTGATAGGTAGAGAGCTAAAGTTGGTATAAATATGTATTTTACCGGAAATGTGCGATATCTTTCATAATCAGTGATCGGATAATCAGTTGCATATTTACCTAAAGTAAATTTTTGTCTAGGAAATTATTTAAGCGGCTTCTTAAAATTTGTTTTTTTTTCAATTTTAATCCCGGGAGTCCAGAATTTGGTATTTCCTTTTCAAAACTCTGTGACTCCGGGATTACAATATGTGTTTATTTGAAGTTTTTTTTTAGCTCTCGATTTATTAAGTAAAGATAAGATAAGATAAAAAAAATATTTATTCAAATAAACATGATACACTTGTACTTTTGAATCGTCAACATTTTCCTACCGCCCATTCAAGACTTTTTTAATTGACAGGAAGAACAGGTGCAATAAACTGGCCAGCGTTTCTAGGGTAACAACATTTACAAAAAAAAACATATCATTACTTATTACAACAATTGCTTATAGCATAAGCACAGATTGAACAATAAGATTAAATAACATTTTAGATAAAAAATTCTCATACCCAAATATTAGAATATTTTCCTTTTGAACAAATATAAAGTTATAGGTATAGGTACATTTCATAACCAAGCATTTTGGTCTTTCAAATAATATTTGTCTTCATAATAACCTTTGCTCATAAGCGTCTTTTTAACATGATTTTTAAATTCATGCAAAAAGCTATGTTAGTTAGTTACATAGATACGTTGTATGCTAACCTTTCAATTTAGTCGTTTAATACAATACTGTCAGTTGGGCGCGGGAGTTTGTGGGTGATGCTGTTTTACATTAATAATCAAGAATTTGAATGGTTTTTCTTTTAATTTCTTATTTATTATTCTTTTAACATATGCTTTGAAACTTGAAGAAGTAGTTGAATAAATGAAAAATTATAAGTTATTATTTAAATTTTTACTTTTTTGCATTCACAATGCAATTTTTATCATAGAAAAATGGAAAATAAAGTATTTAGAAAAAATCGACCCGTCTCACAACCAGCTCAGATCTTCTTTAGCGATTGTCAAATATCTGGAAAGGTATTTCTTTCGCGTGTGGGGGTAGTAATATCCTCACATTGATGAAATTAACGCTGGCTATAGGTACAGCGTGTAAGAAGTATTTGATAAATTCGACGCTTCTCGTAACGACTCCGTAGCTCAGTGGTTAGAGCAGTCGCCCGGATAGCGAAAGGTCGTGGGTTCGTGTCCCATCGGAGCTGGTTGTGAGACGGGTCGATTTTTTCTAAATTCTTTATTTTCCAAGTTATTATTTCTATAGATTTTTTCGATACAAAACTGCATTCCATATTAG
This sequence comes from Crambus lathoniellus, assembly GCA_949710035.1. Lineage (NCBI taxonomy): Eukaryota > Metazoa > Arthropoda > Insecta > Lepidoptera > Crambidae > Crambus > Crambus lathoniellus. Next base: position 12,924,543 of record OX453309.1, read on the forward strand.
CCAACACCTGAGCATAAATATATACTTAAATATAATACACCTACACCCGATTTGATTCTATAAATCAATCAAAACACGAAATTTGTCGATTCCGAAATACCGGGATTTTTTAGACACAAAAGTGCATTCCATAACAGCCAACGCCTCAACTTTAGGTAAATATGCATCCGATTATCCGATCACTGTTCATAAAATGCATATACCTAGGAATAATACATTTCCTTTGATAACTATATTCCTAATGAGTATTCGAAAAGCCTTAAAGTTTAGTAGGAAATGGAAGGTCTATTGTATAAAGTCGGCTTAATCTTAGGAATAGTACACTATTCCTAAATATCATACATTTCCTGTAACAAATACACGATTGTTTTTCCTTATATGTTGCCGCCGCACCGCAGACAACTGCTAGCTGATGCCCTGAAACCTACCCTATTATAAAATCGTGTTTGCTTATTATGTGAGCTGTTCAAACTATTATTTTTAAACATATTGTAAATACATATTTAAGTAGATTATGTGTTAGTATCAATATCAGTAATTGTTTACTTCAACTTTTTATACTTAACTTATATATTGAATTACTTTTTTATTCGTAAGTGGATAAAATGTAGCCCTTAAAAATATTTTTAGTTTCTAATTCAATTTTATTATTTATGTAGCCGAGTAAGTTAATTAATTCAACCCATAACTATGATCGTTTTGCTCCATAATATATTAATAATACGATATTTTTCATCATATTCCTTCGAATTTCAATCAACAATACTACTAGATAAACGGTTGCAGAGTAAAAAACGGCCGATGTCATTGCGCTCTTATTTTATAATCGCTTCCTGTCATTTATGACATAAGATCGTAACGTTCGTAACCTTTTCTTCGTTTAAAACAAAGTTATTTGGTGCCGTATTTTCGTTTTGTATTAGTTCGTGAGGCGTTATCTATTGTAGTGGTATTGCTGATGGAAGACATTTTCATGTAAAATTTATTAAATTAAATAGTAGGATTGTATTAATAGTCACGTAATTAAATCAAGCAAAATATTACTCCATTGTGCGTTTGTTACAAATTCAGATGCTTCATAACAATCCAATACTTCTATCATCTTTACAGTGCCACCAATGATTTCATTTATTGTCGCATTGTCGTCTCCACATTGTGTACATCGAACACCAATTTTAGCGTCCAAGTATAGCACACCAACTTTACATGTGTTAACGTTCATATTGTTATAGTTCATGCAACGCATGGTGTCGGCGATGTCGACCAACCAAACGAACACGCAGCAGCCCCCCGAGCAGCGCTACTCGCAGCAGCTGGAACAACTCGCCGCCATGGGATTCCTCAACCGGGAAGCGAACTTGCAAGGTAGGTTAAAACTATATATTTTTCTGACGTGATAACGTCTTGTAAATCGATGAACGCCGACTGCGCGCTTGAAATAGCATGACTCATCACCGGTGCGCGTTACTGGTGCGTGAAAGTATAATACACGAAATGCGTCGCGTGGAAGCGGCGTCTGCGCTGCGCATACGTTCATCGAACGTATATGCTGGAAAAACGCTAGTGTGAAGGTAGTCGTAACTTCAATACAGGTTAAGACGCATCTGAAGCGATAGGTTAGCACTATCAAGCTGTTACGAAACAGAGTACACTTAAAATTATTATGGCGCGGCCACACATCCTTATGTTAGCGTTCGCATTGCTACAAATATTTACCCTCTCTCTATTGCTGGGGCTTCACCTGAGTATAATGCCATTAATTTAGTGCGCTATTTGATATAGTACGCAGGTGTGGCCGGGTCTTAGCGCGATAATTTGCTTTAATGGCATTAGACGTTAGGCGATAGCTCGGACGGCGCGGCGGTAACTTTCGACACATCAAAGGGATTTAGCGGGCATCTAGTGCGTTGTTGTAGCTACACCTACACAGTTATTCGGTATACGAACTTGTCACATTCAAAGCTCTTGGTGAAGTAATACTCTCTGACCAATAAATTATAGAGTGCATAGTCATTGGGTTAGGATGGAGTGGACACTTCTTCACACTCATGTGACTCATATAATATACCAAAGCAGCACCCGCCTCCATTTTAATGTTTTTATCCACAGATCACACGCTAACTACGCCGCTAGACGCTAGAATCAAACATCAAATAAATGTGGCCATACATTTATCGCATAGTTTAGTGCACAATTTAATGAACGCTAATCATGCCGTTATATGAACGTTAGGCGTCATGCTCACGCAGGTTAAGCCCTAGCATGACTCGCACTAATATCGCGACGGCATCGACAGGCTCACTTACCACTTCTCTCAACACGTTTGTTGCGATTCGAGTGTATGTGTACCCGCGCTATTACATAAAAGAAAACTCTTAATTTCTCATTTCTAATATGTTATTCTAGCTGAATAATTCTCTTGTTCCAGCGTTAATTGCTACATTCGGAGACGTAAACGCAGCGGTGGAAAGGCTACTCGCGCTCGGTCAGTTGTCTATGAGCTAACACTCACGCGCATAGACAGGAGTCACAAATGCTGCCACTCGCTACGTCACTGATCGCCAAATATTAAGTCCACACACGGTGCCACGAACTTGCGCTAGTCTACCGACTTTTGAATACCGGCAACAAAAGTCCTCGTATTTATTTTTCGTGATGGCAATACAAAATTTCAACCCATATTAGACTACGCTTACTTTGAATGTGTATTCGTACAAATTTTACTCGTGCGAACACTCACGAATGATTTAAACCTTTTATGTTCTATGGGTGCGCGCAGCAGACTAAGTGCGAGTTTGTCATACGTATACGTATTCGTTCGACCACGATCGTACGCTTACGTATTCGCATCCAAAGTAAGCGTAGCCCTGTGGTTCATATTGCATACAATCATTAGCGGCTAAATAACTGCATTTTATTCAGCAAACACAATTTCGTACGAAAACATGAACTTCTAAAAGTTTGTGGCACTGTACTAAGATTAATATCTGTCAGAGCATATTTAACAGAAATGTAAAAGTCCGTCACGTCTTGCTTGCCTAAAATAATAAATGTAGCATGTCCTGTCCTCTCTGATAGGTATGGTTATTGGTGCGGAACCGTAATTAATTGTAACTGTCTTGTTATGGGTTATATTTCTTTTTTTTACATAAGTAATCTTTAGTATCTAAATCTTTATTGTTATTTATTTTAAAACTTATTGTGAAGTTATTCAGATAATATGATTCAAACTTGAAATAGCACGACTTGTACAATGTTCAGTAACGCAGCGAGTTGTTGCAACTTAACCCCCTTATTAATAAGCTTGGTGTAAAGTTATACCGACTTTAAAGCTGATTTCACTTTTATTAGCTACAATGATGATTGATGACAGAGACAACAACAGATTTACAGCAGATGTAACTTGACACCACGTTTATTAGTAAGCATTTTAAACTTTTGGACATGTAAACATACATCCTCAAATTCCTGATCATTTATCAGCCAGGAAAGTAAATTCTTATAATAAAATGTTCTTATAAACACTTTGATTTCGATTCCATTCCTTCTTGCTTGTTTTAGGTATTTATGCAAAATTTTAAAGGTATGATTTCATTTACATGTATTGTAAAGATTTTTTGTCTATGGTTAACTTAAACTGTTCATTTAACATTTAGATATGGGCGACTAAATAATAGAGGTGCGAGAACTTCATTGCGGTAGGTTTATGTAAATAGTTTTGCTTTGCGAAAATAAAGAGCATTTGCATTATATTTTTAAACGTCTATGACCGTTTGCTGCTATAAATATATTAGTTCAATATATTTTACAGATCAGTTGTCTTATAATTAAATAATATGTTAAAAAATATTTATTGAAAGAAAGCGTAAAGTCCTTTTTTATAAATCGCAGAGTTCTGAGTAATACATAATATGTAAGCATACCGATTTTTATTTTGTGGCGGTAAAACATTATTTGTATCTATGGTTTTGTTTCTAGCTTATTATAGTGGTTATAGTGAATAATTAAATTTAAGTTGTAAAAAATACGAATGACTACTGTTGCTCAGTTTATAGGGATATATGTTTATTTACCCAGAATTCGCCGAAGAAACACTTATCGTGTAGTGTTAATAGTCTATGAATTATTAAAGGAATCACTTTAACTTATAGCAATGATCGTTGGTGCATACTTGATGTAGGCATTGAATGTGTGAAAGTTAATGTTATTATAAATTGTCATACACTGTGTGCGAAATAATTTAGTTCTGTTTAAATTTACTAAAAATATGGGTTTTCAACAAATAGAGGATTGCTAGATGAATCATCATAGTGCACGCCTTGACGTCATGATATTCACAATATTTGCAGTTGCATATGAGTTTCCTATATTTCTACACCGATTTCACTATTTTTGATAAATTAATTCAGTGTTACATTTTTATCAATAAGAGGCGTGCTGTGATGTAGTCTTGATTGCTAGAATTGTCTGAAATCGTATGAATCTGGGTGTAACATTATGTGACAGAATGCAATTATTCTAATTAAACTTTTAAAAATACTTGTCGTTTTATTTAAAACCCTAATAAAATTGTGATTAATTGTGCAGTCAACAGGGCACTTCAGCTTAATATTGGACCTCCTTAGCCCATATCTTATGAGCGCACCCAAGGTCAATATGTAAGTCTTTGATGTCCTTTAACCCTGACGAATTTTTTTTGATTAATTATATTTTAAGAACTAAAGCAATTCAATTCTTCGGGCGATGTGTCGGTCGTTTTAGTTCTGCGGACCAAGCATAGCTCTCTCCTTTGCTTGCACCTTAAGCCCGTTTCTCAAAAGCTTGTAGCTTGTAATACAAGTGTAAGTCCCTTTCTAACAAAAGCTGTCGAAAAGTGACTTCCGCTTGTATTACAAGTTACAAGCTTTTGAGAAACGGGCCCCACGTCTTGCTCGCTTCCATAAGTCATAACATAACTGGCAACACACTGGTCAAAGACCTTAGTCTTGAGACATTGAGGAATTTTGGACGTAAATATATATGCCAGAGCTTCCCGAACGCTGCCCATCCGAACTGGATTCGACGAGAGATCTCTTATTTAAATTTTTACTTTACTGCATTCACAATGCAATTTTTATTATTGAAAAATGGAGAAACCTCTTTCTCGAAGTTGGAGAACTTACCTAATTGACAACATTTCAAAATTTTAAGGTACTTGTTTTTATGGATATAATGAAAGGTTATCGTTTTTTAGGAAACACGTTTTTTTCCTTTCTTTTTATTTTCATAAATTATTGAGATAATAATTAAATGAAAATGGTATATTCTAAAAGAACGTAAGTACAATATCAGGAATAATATAGTAAGTGATTCCTTAGCCTCAATCTTCCTCTCCCTAACTTTCAAATAAAAAAAAAACTGTCCATGACATGAAGTTTTACGTAGAGATGTTCCTAGCACGCTAGTATATTGTGTCGATAATAATACCATTTTTGTTTTAAGGGATTATTTATTTTTATTTAGTCAGATGCAAGAAAACAACACTACACTTGATTATTTCGTCTCACATGTGATATACAACTGTAGTTTTAAAAAAGCTATACTTTTCATGACTTGTAACCTTATTTAACCAACTTGCTCAATACTTTAAAACAAGGTGTAACTGTGTAAGTACTTACTTTTAAAAATCTTAGTTTGTGTAATAATAAAACAAAAACATTTCAGTGTCTTACCCATTTTTAATTGAAAATAATCGATAATAATTCGATAACCGAGTCAAGCAGGCATCACTTTTAAATTGACAGTAACTTTGACATTTGTTTGTTTACTTCGTTTTTTTTTCTTCTTGGAGGCAAATGCATACACGCTAGAACTTCCTGACATTGATCATTTTACACATTTTTTTTAAATATCTTTATAAATAGGCGACCAAAAAATTTAAAAAATTGTTTTTCATGTTTAATGAGAGATTTTCTACCAGCAAATTAAAAAAAAAAGTTTATTTATTAGCTCGATAGATGGCGCTGACCTGACATCCACTCACCTCTATTGTTTATTACCACACAGAGATGGGCCTATTTCTCGAAAGATACAAGTTTACAAGATCACAAGCTTCGAAATGTAACATGGACTTGTAAATTCTGTTTCACGAAGTAAATAACAAGTGTTTTTTACGGTAACAAAAAAGAGTGTTATTGGAATACCTAATGACATATAAATGCATTGGCTGATAAATATTTTTCATCTCTCATATTCGAAAAGTGATGTATATTTAAGGCCTAATCAGACGAAGGACTTTTGTCCCCGTGGGACAAAAAGTCCCTGTACGTCCAAAATATTTCCTCCGGGTACTTGTCGCGGACTCAACGCATATAGTGTGCGGTCATTTGTTGCCCGAAGACGTACTTCACTATCGGGCGCTCAATGCAGACTAAAGTTCGTTGTGTGCGTTGTTACGACTATTTACGTTTGTTCTATTTTTTTCGGGGACTACCGCGAACTTTTGTCCAGTCCAGTCTCTCGGTGTCCGCCGTACTTTCGGGGACTTTTTGTCCGCGGTACTTTTAGTTCCTTGTGTGCGTTATTCGATACAATTTATAAGAGATCTATATCGATGGACAAAAAAGTACTCGGCGGACAGTCCCTCGTCTGATCAGGCCTTTAAACTGAGCAGTGGGTTCAAAACTCTGCGTTGCACCCTAGGGTGTAAAAGTATTTTTAAAAATAGAACTGAATTTGGTTACAGTCAACCATAGAGTTATCTCATCGGCAATGAAAAAGTTTTCTACTGATGTTGTATGGGGTGGGGGGGCCGGAACTGAATTTTATAAAAATGAGAATATCTCAAAAACGGTGCGTCGAAGCTAAAATCTAACAAAATTTTCAACCCCCTATGGTACCCCGGAGATACATAGGAGGCATCCGATGGACATATAATTTTTTTATTTTTTGTTTAATTGAACTTCAATTTTTTTTAATTTAATAGAAAAAATAGAGAAGGCGATGCCCCCCGCCACCATTCTTTTATTTTTCTAGGTAGTTTTAGTTGTTTTTGTTGCTTTTCTTATACAGGGTAATTTTTTTATCAGTGCACTTTTTAGGATCGACTCAGAATCGATAAGTGAACAACTTTCTCCTAGAAACATTGGTCGAAATACGACAAAAATTTTTGGACTTCCCATCCATACTAATTCGATCACGTGATCAGTCCGATTTGTATGAAAGGTCAAAAAAATTTTGTCATATTTCGACCTATGTTTCTAGGAGGAAGTTGTTCACTTACCGATTCTGAGTCGATCCTAAAAATTTGTGCACTGATAAAAAAAATATCCTGTATAGGGGGATGAAAAGCAAAGTGTATTTACTTTCCATAAATTCGAAATGAAAGTAGAGTGTATTACTCGGCCGCAAAATTATTTTCACCTCGGGCGACGTATATTGAATCCGTCGCTGCGTTCAGGATTCTACTTTAGAATCCTTCACTGCGCTCTGGATTAAAAATAGCGCCCTTGTCGTAAATATGCTATTTTGCTCCCTTGTAATACAATCTACTATTATCTTAATGTCAATGTCACTGACATTACACTCGTAATTATAGTGAATGATTTCTTCTAAAATGGCCGCCAACTTGTGATTCTGATGTTCTACTATAGTAAAAATACAAGTACTTCACTAGCTTTCTTACATAATAGGGTATTTTACTGTTGTTGAAATGTAGATATTTAATGATGACGTTAAAAAATATTGCAATTAAGAATACCAAATGTGAAAAAATAATTTGAATCTGTTTTATAATAAAAGAATTATAGTCTGTTTGATTTTGACTATAGCTGTCTCTTTCTAAAACGAAATCTTCTATGGCGTGACTATGACGCTATTAATTTGACTTGACCGTTATTCGAAGCTTATAGTTATATGAGATAGGTGTCACTGTTCCCGCCTATATTTCTGTCTCTTTTTACCCTATCAGTCCATCCCTTTCCCACTTTCCCACACCACTAGGCAGAGTGGGGAGACCGGCTTGTCGCCGGCTCGCCACGTTTTGTTCATCATTGGCGTCTTGTTTCCCGCCGCGAGCGGTCGTTTTTGGAAAAACGGCCACACTGTAAGTTATATAAATATGCTTACCTAGTGATAATATTGTCTATTTTAGTGTTAATCAATTTTTTACGAAATTTTCGTTCATGTTTGATTAAAACATTGTAGTGATTTATAATAAAAGTGTTTTTCGTAGAATGACAATAGAACTAAAACGGTTTTTAACGAATTTTTCATTCGTGCTTAAAACATTTTAGTGATCCTTACTTATATTATAAATGCGAAAATGTCTGTCTGTGTGTTACACAATCACGCCTAAACTACTGAACCGATTTAAATGAATTTTGGTACAGAGATAGTCTAGAGCCTGAGAAAGGACATAGGCTACTTTTTATTCCTGAAAAATATCACCTTCCCGCGGGATAACGTCGTGTAGTACACGCGGGCGAAGCCGCGGGCGGAAGGCTAGTTTATAATAAGTGTTTTTCTATAACGGATTTTCCGTTCGTATATCAGTGATTAATATCTACCCACTTGATTAATATCTACCCACTTTTAAAATTTTACGTTCGTCTCTAAAATCTTTCAGTGAATTATAGTAATACTATCTAATGTGTGATATTTAATCAACTTTTGTTAAGAATGTCGGACAGCAACGTTCAAATCTCTGCGCCTCCGGGGCCTACCGCACCGCTGCCTACGCCCTCACCGCAGCGACGCAAGCGTCGCCGGTCAGAATCCAGCTCCAGCAGCAGTAGCAGTGACACTTCTAGTTCCTCTTCGGATTCTGGCGCTCGAAAACGGAAGCGTCGGCATCGCGACAAAAAAAGGGGAGGCAAACGAGCTCGCCGCTCAAACCGTAAGCTCGATGAACTTTTTAAAGAGGTTACCTTTTTACGTGAACATATAGTTGCAAATAATAATGATTGTATTTCTGATGTGAGTGGAGATCTTTATAATAATAATGATAAAAATAAAGATAACGATGTGCCTCCATCATATCCTTTACCTGCTGCATCCGACCTACCTAATGAGCATTTTGATTTAAATTTCCAAATTCAAACAAAACTAAAGGAACCAACTGTGCCTGCGGCTTCTAGCGCAGATTTAAAACTATTACACGACTTTCAATTATTCGATAATAATGATTGGTCTGAATTGCGATATTCCGATACTCAGAAATCTTACAATCATAGCCCCGGTTTCACGGATTTGGAGGCTAATGACGAAGTAAAGATGTACGATTCCTTGCGACATCTAACACATGCTGACAAATCTTATGCTGCTTTAACCATGTGTATACTAAAACAACAAGAGGCATTGCACTCCACTTTGAGAGACTTGTTAAATTGGGCCGGTGATTCTGACTATATAAATTACGAACAATTTAAAGATAAAATTTCAATTTTGTTTACTGATGGTGATTTTAATAAGAGGTCGTCTGACTTACTGCAACTAGTTTGCGGTCATCGGGCGGAAGTTATACAAAGCCGCAGGGACGGTATAATAAATTACGTTAAAGACCCTCTTATGAAAAGCGCCTTTAAAAAGATACCCCCTTCTGCTAAAAATCTTTTTAACGCAGAAGCTTTTACAACTGCCTTAGAGAAAGCCGGTGGCGTGAAAAAGTGTTTTTGGCCTATTAAGAAAAAGACAACTTTTCCTGCTTCACACAGGTTGACTGGAGCTTCTAATATGCCCTCGCAGGGAACATCATATGTCTCAGCGCCCCCGCAGGGTGCTGCTAATTATAGCCATGCTCCATACACGAATGTGACCGCATCGCATTCATATGTCAGACATCCACCCCCGCAGGGTGGCTGCAATTATCAGTGCTCCTCGCAGGAACACCAGCTATTGAACCCGCGCTCAACAGCCGTCCCTAATCAACGGGGGTCCTTTCGTGGCCATCCCAGACAAGGGGCAAGGTTTAATGATCAACACGCAAATAACCGAAAGCGAGGCATGTCATCCTCTAACTACAGAGGTAATAAAAAGCGTAAATATTGACTCCAAGCCCCTCAAAAATTTCAAAGCGGGCCGTCTAGCTCAATATTACAAAAAATGGGAAGAGATGAGAGCTCCAGATTACCTTTTAAAAATCATTCAGGGGTATCGCATACCCTTTCAAGTAAAACCACTACTTGTTTACCCCAAAATTTACGGAAATGCATTCAACACTCCTCAGTCGGAGGAGATGTCAACTGTGATACACAAATTGAAAAGTCAGGGTGTCCTGGAAGTAGCTCCTCTTTCCCCAAGCTTTCTCTCGACAATGTTTCTTGTTCCGAAAAGCGACGGTACCGCTCGTCCCATTTTCAATTTGAAATCGCTAAACGAGTATGTCATGACAGAAAAATTCAGTCTTCTAAATGTTTTCCGAGTACCAGAATTTCTGCAACCGAACGATTATCTTTGCAAAATAGATCTGTCACAAGCATACTTTCATCTGAAAGTAAGCCCGAGTCACAGAAGGTTTTTACGCCTAATTTACATGAACGACTGCGACAGAAGGGTGTAAGAGTAATCGTGTATCTAGACGATTTTCTCCTGGTGCACCAGAATTCAGCCACCCTTCGACGTCACGTGACCATGGCACTAAAAACACTGGAAGGACTCGGTTGGATGATAAATTACGAGAAATCTATCTTGTGTCCCTCAAAAAGCCTTGTCTTCCTCGGGATTCACTGGAACCCTTGGCTCAATCAAAAGTCCTTGCCGGCAGAAAAAATACTTACCTTAACTGTCAAAATCAACCACATACTTCACTCGAACAGAACCAACTTAAAAGAAATCCAGAGCCTGGCCGGAATGTTAAATTTCGCAAGTTTTTCAGTTCCGAACGGCAGATTAAATTACCGTGCCCTCCTAAACTTCCTAAACAGCATTTTGCTCTCACGAAAGTCGCATGTTGTTCCACCCAGAGTCGGACAGGATTTAATATGGTGGCTGAGAAATTGTCACAACTCGTCAATGATTCACTTACCGCCTCCTACACGTTTTCTAACGACCGACGCGTCGGACTTAGCCTGGGGAGCGCAATTAGATCACCTTTCTCTGTCAGGACAGTGGATGGGTGCAGAGCAGGCACTTCATTGCAATCAAAAAGAAATGTTAGCCGTCCTAAAAGTATTAAGAGATCACTGTCTGTACCTGCGCCAGTCCACCGTCCTGATTCAGTGCGACAACAAAACAGTTGTTGCCTACCTCAGGAACCAAGGAGGTACAAAATCAACTCGTTTGATGAATTTGACCTACCAGGTATTCGAGTTCTTAGATCAGTTTCAAATTCACCTCAAGGTGTTTCATCTCCCAGGCAGGTAGTTGTACCTGCCTGGGAGATGAAACACCTTGACTGATTTCTTTTAACATCTGTCGAGATTTCGAGCGCCCCCAGAGTGGCATCTACTGGATTCATGTACTCGAATAGTGTTTGCAAAGTTCGGGACCCCAGTGATCGATTTATTTGCCTCTCAGAGAGCGCACGTTGTTCCGAATTACGTGACTCTAGAACTGAACGACAATCAAGCTGCGTTTCACGATGCTTTCTCGAGAATATGGAACTACCCACTGGCATGGGTGTTTCCGCCACCGTTTCTGGTGCCCCGAGTGTTGGCCCACCTCAATCGGGCCAAAGGTGTTTATCTTCTGGTAGTGCCACGCTGGGAAAAAGTATTTTGGCGGGCCGACCTCAGAGCACGAGCTCTAGCAGCCCCGTTTACCCTTCTGCATCTCGACAGGATGTTAGTAGACGTTTCAACGCATCTACCTCCCCCACACATCCAGGACATAGTTTTGGAGGTATGGAAATGTGGGGGTGGTCAGGGGACGTAGTGAATTGGAATAGCGATCAGATCAGTCTTTTACAATCGTCTTGGAGATCTTCTACAAGAAAAATGTATAGTGTTGCATGGAAGAGGTGGCTAGAATTTACAAAAGAACATTACATTGACCCGAGTTGTCCAAGTGGATCAGATTTGGCAAAATTTCTCGCAGATTTACATATCATTCACAAGCTTGCATATAACACTATTCTCTCGTATAAATCGGCAATTTCTACACTATGTAATGCCGGTTTGTCGGGACAATTGAGTTCCCATGTACTTGTTAAACATGTTCTGAAATCGATAGCTTTAAAAAGACCCATATCGCAAAAACCCCCTATCTGGGATATTGATGTTCTAGCGTTACATTTGGAAAGAACGACTGTAGATTGTGATAGTATATTTCAGATTTGTAGACACACAGCAATGCAGTTACTGCTCTCCTCTGGGCGAAGGATCCATGATCTAACTTTATTAAATATCGATTCTGCCCACTGTTTGAAGTCAGAAGAATCAATAATTTTCTGGCCACAGTATGGGTCTAAAACTGATTCCTCCGACTACAGACAGTCGGGTTGGAAACTACTGAGCAATACAGAAAATAGCAATTTAAACCCGGTTTATTGGATAAATCGCACCATTGATATTCCACATGATAGAAGAAAGTCTGTCAATTGTAAAATCTTATTTATTACACTAAGGGGTGATGTAAAGACCGCCTCCCGAGCAATTATAGCGGGATGGGTTAAGTCTTTGTTAATAGGAGCAAACATCTCGGCAACACCAGGTAGTACACGTTCAGCTGTAGCATCTAAAAACTGGTTGCACAATTATCCTCTCGAGGATATACTATCTAGGGGTAATTGGCGATCACACAATACCTTTCAAAAATTTTATAAGCGTGAAGTGATGTCTGCTGCTACTAGCAACTCGGTCACAAGGCTATTTACGCCAGTTGATTGAATAAGTAATTCAATTTGTTTCCATTAAATTGAGATTTTTGCATTATGTTATACTATGATTATTCTAAAGTTTGTGTTATGATTAAATAAATTATTGTAATATATTTGTATATAAAAATAAAATTAAGAGGAAAAAAAAAAAAAAAAAAAAAAAAACTTGCAATCGTTTATTTTGCATCAAACATTATCATTTATTACAACTTGTTATTATGTCACATTGGCGTCCACCACCAGGCGATAACAAACACGTCTCATATAACTATAAGCTTCGAATAACGGTCAAGTCAAATTAATAGGAGCGTTTTACCTACCAATAAAACGCTTATTAATTTACTTACCTTATTCGAAGCTTATAGGAAATTTCTGCCTGGTCATATCCTCGACTCAATGATGAACAAAACGTGGCGAGCCGGCGACAAGCCGGTCTCCCCACTCTGCCTAGTGGTGTGGGAAAGTGGGAAAGGGATGGACTGATAGGGTAAAAAGAGACAGAAATATAGGCGGGAACAGTGACACCTATCTCATATAACTATAAGCTTCGAATAAGGTAAGTAAATTAATAAGCGTTTTATTGGTAGGTAAAACGCTCCTACTAACCCACTGACGTCACTAAGATAGCGTCCTGTCCTTGTCTAATTATAAAGTTTGAAGTCTTATATCTTTGAAAATATTCAAGATAATTCAAAATGAAAACTTGTTTTGTGTAGCTAATATTTCGAAAAACATTTTAAAGAAATAAAAAAAATCAGTAAAATACCGTATTGTAGACTTGTAAAAATGGTTAAACAGGGCCCTTGCCAGCAAATTTGAAAAAGCAAACCCATGTCTGATGAACGCCATCTGTTGAGTTTTTTGGAACTAACATTTTTCTTTTTTAATCATCTGTCAAAAAATCCCTCATTAGTTCTAATCTCGAAATGGTTTTCGAATTTTACTGCCTTGCAAAAAATGAAATGTTGTCAATTGACATGTTTTCATTTTTAACAAGGTACCTTAAATCGAAAACCATTTCGAGATTTTTCAATTTCTAACACTGTACATATTTTTTCGGATTTTTAAATCACTTATTTGGGTGAGGCCGCCATTTTTTGCTGATATGGCGCAGAAGTATTGTGATGGTAGCGTAGAACTTCTACGCGTCGGTGGCGTTTAGTGGCGTATAATAGTGACGAATAAATGTAAAGGTTCGCATACACATGCCACTATGTAATTATTTTTATGAATCTTGTATAAATATACCTAGTAATAAGTTTGTAGGTAGGTATATAAATGCACAAGGAAACTCTCTGAATGAATAAAATAAACTTTATTTACTTATTACTCTTAGTGGCAAGTCACTCGATACAATACACTAGTAAAGAATACAACGGTCACAAGCGCACGCCTTCGCGCCTGCACCGCACCGCCACGTCTCTCCGCCACTCGCCGCGCATGCCGCCATCGCGCCGCCTAGCCACTCACTGCCTACCTACCACGGCTTGTGTGTGTAGTTTTGAAACTAGACCGAAAAAAACAAAATAAATCACCGATGCCTCCGCTAGCATCCGCTGTCTGTGTGTGGTGAGGTGACTTTAGGAGATAAACGCGAGGGTCCATAGGAAAAGAGGAAACAACGCGGGCGTATGTACGTACCTATCTGCGGGCGACGGCTATTTCCTATTATAAGACAAACTTAAAGGGTTTATTAATATTAGTTGTTATTAGACACTTAATAGCATGATATTCATGCCTATTGATATGATTTACTTAATAATGTTTTTGTTGTCACTGTATTTTCTATAACATTTATTCTCTATAACATTAAGTATGAAAAAACGAGTGGATACTCACCTTTATTTTGGTGGTGTAGAGGAGGTGACGGATATCTGCGCTACCGTGGCGTTAAAGTAAGAAAATGGTGGCGAATTTCTACTTCTACGCCATCGTCGCGTTGAGAAAACGATTCATATCTCTGTAAATAACGTACGATTCGAGTGGCATTCTAGCTCCAAACATGGCTTTCACTTCTACTTACATGTAGCCCGAGAGCCAAACTGATTCGCTCTATGAAGACTCAACAATAATTCTATATCAGTAATTTCTTAACATTGAAAATTAGACTATCTAGTTAAATAAATAATTCATTAGTAATCCACCAATATTTATGACAGCGACATTAAAAAAAAAACAAATACAAAGCTTTAAAAAATCTATAAAAAATAGGCAAAAATGGTATAAGTGTTATTCACTTTACATTTGAATACATTTATTATTATCTTTCGTAAAAGTATATAATCCCCCTATATTTGTAAATGAAAAACAAATAAACTTAAAAAAAAACTCTCTACGTAAACTCAAATTGGCATTACACCTATGTTAAAAATGCTATCAGAAACAACCGACTTCTTCCTAAAGTATTAGTTTCCCGTTTTATATCTTTATGGATTTCGACTTTGGTGCCTACAGGCGTTGGAATCACCCATAGAATAGGTCAAAACTTAGTGGCCGGTAGCCCCGATACCCATTCATTGGCTATAATTAAGACCGCCATTTTGTTGGGGTGCCCCTATTGGCTAAAATTAAGGCTGTCACTTTTTTCAAGAATTTCAAGATGACGTTTATTTAGTTTGTGTTTTTTTTTTACTCATTTCGGTTTTCTAGTATTCTTTAGATGTTTTTCCACTTTTTCTCAGATATTTCTTTACAGAAATATGGATAGTCATTATTCGAAGATGCCTTCGGTACACGTAAGTAAATCTATTTACGTAGTTTTATGTATCAATTATTTATTACATTAACCTAAATTTGAGTTTTGTTGTTTTAGGTAATTCGAAGAGGCAACTTTGTATTTCTTAAAACTAACCAAAACAAAAGAAAATACAGTTCACAACTTAACCGGAGTAAAGAAGATTCGGTTTCTCAGAAAGTTATGAAATTCAATGGCAATCAAAGGCTAAAGAGTCGCAATAGTTTTTACAAGTGCGTCATGCCTGGTACCACGGAGGCCTCTTTAACCAAAGTTAAACTGTGGGAAAACTCTGCTACCCTTCCACACCCATATGTGCTCATCCAGGAAAAGCTCCCTCCTGGCCTTGAACTTCCCAGATCATTATTACCTGCACGCGTGAGGACCTCATGTTGGCTGCAGATAATGCGGTGAGAGTGGCACAGTTTTGGGCCAACAACATATGATTTTGTACTTGTCATTGACATGTTGAAGAAGAAGTTATGAATGAAAGGTAGGTAATGTTTGTTTATTCTTTTTATATGAATGTAAGTAGGTATGTGTAATTAATTATTGATTAGTTTTGTTAAAAAATATACATTTTCAATATACATTTAGAAGTGATATCATATGGTGATAATGATAAATCACAGTAGATTACTTGGGATTAAATTTAAATAATCAGTTGTCACATTTAACAAGTTTCAATTTAGTGAAGTTGTTAATACCAAGTCAAGAGAAAATAACAGTGTAAGTAATTCAATAACTTTGTCAAAACATTTAAAATGCCTTATCATCAAATTCATATTTCTGATTCTGACAAACAGAACAGAATTATAACAAATGTACCGGTGGGATAATATATGATTGTTGTCGGTACAAATGATGGTTTATTGTGATTGTCTTATGACTAGGTATGTTATAACTGTTACTGCTACCTACTATCTTAGATCTTACTTAATTATATATACTACCTCTCATCAGTCTATGTACAAAGCTTATCTACTTAATAACAGTTATTAACTATAAACATTGATTATCTATAACTTGTGCATAGCGGCACAACAAACAAAATGTGCTTTATATGAAATATGAAATATACACACTACTCTTTCTTGATTTACAAACTTTTCAGTACTACTATCACTTATTTGTTTATAAAATGTTATGGCAGATTATAGTAACAATATGTAGAATCTATACTAACCAAATCTAATCTTTTCAGATAACTTGAGTCTCAACGAGGTTCGTGGAGTGCTGCGAAGATGCCCGTGTCTGCCTATTCTTGCGGTTATAAGTTATCAAATCAGAATTATGGTGCAAATTACTGCTGTTAGTTGCTATATTGATTACTTACTGCATTAAATGTTTAACTATTAGAATTAGGTTATTGCGTCTTGCATTGAAACTAAAGTGATATTAACAGTGAATAATGAAATGGCAGATACTAAATAAAACTACTAGGAAAAGTAGCATTAGCATTTGTGCATAATAAATATTTGCAGGCAGTTTAATTTTTCTTGTAGGTGATAAAGTATTTATATTTCTTAGTTTATCTATAAAGTCAATTTAGTAAGTAATTTCATTACTCTCATTCTTTGTCTTGTATAAACCTCAACTTAACTTATATACTTTGTATTTGATAAAATTATAATGTCAAGTAATAAATGCCTTCTTTCATCAAATGTGTTTTTTATTTGAGCAGAATTTAAAATAGTATATTACTAGGGTTGTACCAAACGTCGATGATTTGCACAACTATCGATAACGAATCAAGGGTCGATAGTTCTGGCAGCACTATGTTGTCAAAATCTAATCGGGGTCCGTCATTCACTAACAAACGGCCGTTATAAGGCTTGATTCCTATCTGTACTAGTCTATATAATTTGTGGGTGCCTAGATATGGTGAACATAAACACATGTTAACGATAAAATTGGTGATAGCATATTTGCTGAAAGAATTGCACCATTTTCGGAGTATAACTTTTTTTTTATACCTTCCAATGCGATATTATGTTGGATTCCAAAATATAGTCTCTTAAAATTATATTTAAGGGCCGTTTACAAAAATTTGGCCTGTTATTGAATTTTTTACAAAAATATCGGATAGTTCTTGGGGTAATGGTGCACTGATAGGTTTTATTGTAACTGATAAACTTAATTTTTAGCACGCAAAAGTCACCTCACGAAAAAAATGTGTACACAATCCGAATCCGACGTTCACATGTCTACTATCAAAAAAATGGCCACCATCGAGCCGCTGTCCGTCCATTTATTATAGAAACTCAGTGTTGCCATTTCCCGATACAAAACTTCCTGAACCGAAACCTTCATAGACATATAAAATATCGGTGGCGTTGACAAAGTGGCGTAGAATTATAGTTTTTGTCAATAAACTTATTTAGAAGATTTTTCAAAGAAAGTCTTAGGAAAGTCGTTATGAAATTAAAAGCATAGATAGCCATTTATATAAGTATTCTTTACATATTAATATCATGTTTAAATAACTCTCATACTTTTTGCTACACCATTGATCAAAATGCACCTCTACCTCAACGGATATGAGTTTTTGTGGGATATTCCTACCTTTTTTCAAGTTTTATTCGAAATATATTTTTGGTTGATTATCTGAAGTGAAACAATCATAATGTCCACTTGACCCTCTTTGTTGCTTAATTCGAAACTGTTACCAAAAATTTGCTAAATATCATACTTTTCAAAATACTGACCGCGGATAAAAAAGTTTGTGAAATCAGCAAAAAATGGTGGCCTCACCCATTTATTGAAATATTCGGAAAAAAGCCCCTTTTATCTTGATGAAGGAACATTATGTTGACATTCCTTTGCATAACATAAAAAAACGCCTCTCATTAAAAAAAAACTGTCGCTGCCAAGATGAGTAATGAGTACAAAAATTCAAAGACTACATCTTTGCAAAAATTATACCCGCCTCTTTCACTCAATTCTGTCATGCCCGGAGAGTGACAGAGATGGGTATAAAATGCTGTTAGCTCGCCCGAGTTGTAGTGATACTCTTCGCTAAACCTAACCTGTTTTGTTTATTGACATATTTTGACATATATAGAACCATGGACTTGCGATATCAGTAAAAATAATATTGTGCCTTCTACTCCTACAGAAGGAATATCATTAACTTTACTAAACTAACAAATGAAAATTTGAAGGTGGCTGAATTATTTGTTATGGCAGACATTCGCAACCTTCCCAAAGTTGACATGATGATGTAATTGGAATATGCGTGAACACGACTCATTTAACGTTGCGGAAATAAGGAGAGCTGAAGTTTTATTTTCATCGAGAGATGCCTACGTAGAAACTTCAAACTTCTGTAGGCTATGTGGAAGTAAAACGAGAGCAAGCCATGTGTACCATCAAGGGCAGAGTAATTCCTGAACACAAAGTTCGATCAAAAATGTATATAGTTAAAGCAGTTATTGATGAGAGTAAAGACACTTTAGTGTACACACATACACAAGTATGCTTTATAAACCACATAGCCAAACAAATAGCATGTTTGAGAAATTCTCCAGTGATGTTGTTTCGTTCAGTAGTTACTCTGCCCGCCATTACATTTGTGGTGTGAGATATCAAGTCAGGCTATAGTTTAGTATTTAAGTACCTACTTATTTTTGTTATTTAAAATAGAAGTCTGTGTTTGATAATATTTAAAAAGTAGTCGTGTTTTGTCTGTTTAATAAAATACAATTTCATTTTGATATGCGTTTATTTCAATCTTTATCTACTTCCTGGTCTAGGAATCTACCTTTCTAAACTACTAAAAAGACTACTACTACTAGAAATTGTGAATATATTCCAGAAAAAAACAGTTGGATTATAGACAACTGGGACATAACCAATGCAAAAAAAAAAAACACAACACCTTTTTCTTGTGTATTTGGGAAGGGATTTAAATGTCCTGCCTGATGTTGAAGGAAATGTTGGATCTTTAACATTTTGAAGTCTTCTTGGTACTTGGGGTTTTAGTCGAGGTCTTGTGATTCTCCATTCAATCCCTGTAATTTAGTACACACTACCACATGGTACTTTATTTTTATATAAAACAGCACACCACTGTGAACGTGTGGACATGGGCACGTAAAAAAATGTTTTTTTGGGCATTTCAGAACTGTATTATTGCAGCCAGGAACTACACATAAAATTAAGGAATCTAATTCACGAACAGTTTTTTCCATTTTGAAATAAATTTACGAGTTATGAAGAGAAATAACATCAAATAAAACGAGAAACCGTAACAACAACAAACAACAAACGTCATTAGTGTCACGTTGACTTGACGACGTCAGAATGTATTTTTTTAAATAATTTGCAAAGGTATGTCCGCCAACCTGCCTTCTTCCTGGACTTAGGCTCTTTTTGAATGAGTAAGTTTTCAAATTAATTTTACGATGACTAAAAATAAAAATTTTGGAAAAGGAAAAAATACGAGTCACATCTTTTTAAATGTTATTTCTAAATAGCAAATAAAAACACACGATAAATTTTATGAAATGTTGTCAGGACTGTTTCTCCCAGGTAGACATAGTGGTCAACAACTTCGAGTGTAATGTTCCCAACACTAACTGGAGCGGGTGGAACATGGGCATTGGACATGATTTTCGTCTTATCCACAGAACAGAAAAAAAGAGTAGAAGTCGCAAGTGGGCGGTACCCGCGTACCCCAAGATATGCGGAGCTCCGCTTATCTGTGCATGTGTGCGTATTTTGCTTACTCAGTTGCAATATAAATCTCTTCACGGAATGTTATAGAAAAAAAATAGAAAGATGCAACACTGTGCAGTTTTGGAGTGATAAAATGATAGTCGACAGACTAATTTATCTAAACGAAGCATAACATATCACCGTTAAGTGCTAAATTCTGTTTATTTAATTAAAATTAATAAATAATAAAATGGAATTCTTCAAAATAAAAACACAATCTGATATCAATCTTATAAACTCATTTTTAAGGTGTAGATTTGAATGTGCAATATTAACTTTCTCGAAGTTTCTACACAACATAAAAATTTTGATAGCATGCTTTTGCTACTCAATTAGTGATGTATCTGTTTCCCTTTCCTGTAGTGATGTGCCTGTTAATCGTAATGCCTCAGCTTCACCTGCGTCCAATGCCATTAATTAGCGCGCTATTTGATATAATACGCAGGCGTAGCCGGGTTTTAGCGCACTTATTTGATTTAACTGTTAAATTAAATCTTTTAATTATTATTTAATTTGATTGTTATTAACGCCGTTAGGCGTCACGCAGGTGAAGCCTCGGCATAAATACTACTAATATCTAAATAGGAAGTTAATACCTACCTACTTTAATTAAGGATTCAGATTATTTGCTAAAGCTTTCATAATACCTACCTATTAACATTTCCTGTACATAAGTAAGTATATACATAAATAATACAATGAACATAGCTATCAACTTCTTTCTATTCAAATTCGTAAATTTATAAAATGCCTACTAAACGTTTGCAAAGTGTGATTTCATATACAACACAACCCACCAAACGAATTTTTTTTGCAAAAAAATGTAGTGGTCTACAGATACGCGGAACTTAGGTCCATAGTTCTAAATGCAGGTCCGTATTAAAGAACAACACTCAAGTGGAGATCTCTTCGCAAGTATAGTTAGTAAGGGATGCAAAAATACATGCAATGCATCATTCATCCCTTGCTAACTATTACTGTTACTATTACCGTTTATTAAGGGCCTTATAATTATATGGGCGCTCTACAATCGCACGCGATTCGTGGGCGTGAATCGCAGTGCGTTTCGCAGTAAGAATCACGCGTGAACTCTTCTTGGCTCTACATTCGCAGATGGAATCATGTCACTTGCTTTTCGCAGGTTCGTGCCTTGTTAACCACTATTAGTGTCTAACAACTATTAGTGTTATTACATTACAACTATTACTAACACTCGCGCTTTCACGCGTTCACGCATAGATATCGTGCGTTCGCGCGCGAATGTGGAGCGCCCAATTAATAATGAAATAATAAAACAATGATATATCAATATTAGTTCGCAATTTAATATGCAGTTTTGGTTGTCCGAAGTTTCTAATAGCCCGTACACACGTTCCGATCCGACCGCCCCCGGCGGCCGGCGGCGCCGAACGGAACATGTGTACTAGCCTTAAGCAATTGATTGAGCATGCTTTTGGCATTTTTGGTGCTACTAAATTACTGCCTGTACACACTGGGCGCTCGGCGAGCGACGACGATACATTTTTTATGCTGCGGCTACATTAGCGGCCGATAGTTCGTGCGAGTTATCGCGCTAAAATTATCATTGTTGGGCATACGCGATGTTCTTGTCTACATTAGCGGGCAAAGCTTCGTGTTGCGTTGTCGCGCTAACTATCGCGATAAACCTGTCAAGTGCGAGCGATATTTATTTTATTTTAATTCTAATTATTTATTTCTAAAGTGAATATACCTACTACTAAATATTCTGTTGTTGGTTCTGTTGTTATCGCGATGTTCTTAAAATTATTTCAGTAGTTTTTGAGATACGAGTATAATATGGTAAAGTCTACACATCAAAAAAATTTGAAATAAACATGTTGACCTTGAGACCGCCTTTATGCCCTACGTAATAAAAGCTACGCAGTATAGCATAATCGCAGTTCTACTGTTTATCTTGATGTGCTGTTGAGTGTACCTACTTTAAAGATATTCTTTTCTTTTCAGTTCACTGTCGGTTTAATTTTTTATTAGATTAATTATCACATAAGTCACATCTGTTTCTTTCTGTCACATAGTTAGTCAGCTACAAAACATAATAATAATTCCTATAGGAAATCCCTTAATTATTATTTAATTTATCTGAATTGAATTGTAATTTATTAAATTTAATACTTTTTTATTTATAGTAACGTCATTTTATGATTATGATATTTCATTTCCATACAAAGCTACAAAATAGCAAAGTTAATAAAAGTAAAATAAATAAATCTCGCTCGCACTTTGACGGTTTAACGCGATAGCCCGTAGTTAAGTAGCCCGTAGCAATAGCTTTGTCGCGATGTACCCGGCTACATTAGCGCGTTCACACGATTCTTCGCCGTAGCCCGCTAATGTAGCCGCAGCATTATGAGAATCTGTAGTTCTGCTACTGCCCACTAGAGGCGCTGTACAGATTTGCATACAAAATGCAACGCCACTTATAGCATCTACACACGTTCCGATCCGACCGCCGGCGCCGATTTGGTCTGCTCCAGACCAAATCTGGACGTGTGTAGCGTAGTCGTCCGACCATAATTATTATTATTCGTGTTTGACGCGGTCGGCCGGATTTGGTTCGCACGAACTTCACTTCCTACCAAATCGGAACGTGTGTAGGCTTCCGACCTGGGGGGCTACCGCGTAACTATATGGGTATGAACTTCATACGTTTTTGGGAACTTTAAGTCAATTTTATAAAGAAAATAGCCGCTATCAGTTCCTTGTTTTGTGACGTCGGGTATAACGATAACTAGCTAGCAACGTTCAACAGAACAAAGCAGCAATAATCTATCAAGATTAGGAATTCAAATGACAGTTGAAGCCCATACCCATATCCATATTTCTTAGCCGGTAGCCCCCCAGGGGGGCTACCGCGTAACTTTATGGGTATGAACTTCATACGTTTTTGGGAACTTTAAGTCAATTTTATAAAGAAAATAGCCGCTATCAGTTCCTTGTTTTGTGACGTCGGGTATAATGATAACTAGCTAGCAAAGTTCAACAGAACAAAGCAGCAAAAATCGATCAGAATAAGGAATTCAAATGACAGTTGAAGCCCATACCCATATCCAGATTTCTTAGCCGGTAGCCCCCCAGACCAACTTGGCAGTGTTGACAATTTTGGAGGTTTTCCCCTAGATTTAGGGAGAAAATATGTAAAAGCGGAAATATTTAAAGCAGGTAAATTACGTTTAAGGGATTTTCAGAGGATTCAATTCAATGCTCGTTCATGAGTTTTACGTAGGACTGAACGAACGAAAGGTTTAAATATGGCCATTTATGAAAAGATTCTATTTATCTATTTGTTTTTTTTAGAATATTTTGTTGCAATTTGTCGTAAAACTAAATATATATAAAAAGGGCATAACATCTCATCAATAAGTGCTGCTTTTAGTAAATATTTAGCATGTTTTAGTATTTTAATGAAAATACCAGAAATATAAAAAATTATGAAATTGTTTTTTATAGTAATAAAACATTAAAAACCGAAAATATGTTTCTTTTTAATTTATTTATTGCAAGCAAATTGATGTTTTCAGTATTTATAAACAATAATAATATTGGGAGATTAGCAGTGGCTGGCAACACTGCAACAACGGCTAGAGGTCGGCCAGACCAAATCGGAACGTGTGTAGCGCCGACCGATTTGGTGCGGCAGATTTGGTTTGAACGTGTGTAGGCGCGGATCAGCTATGGAATTGCGTAAAGTCAATCGTATTCATTTGACAGTTCATATCGTATCATAATAAATGTCATTCCATACAAATTGCAGCCGATTGAATACGATATGAACTGTCAAATTAATACGATTACCTTACGCAATTGCCCCCCAGATCTGCAGTGAAGTTCGCCCGCACCAAATCGGCGGTCGGATAGGAGCGTGTGTAGCGGCTATATCCCTTTAAAGCGCCATCTATTGTGTAAAAGCTTTAACATGCTAAATAAAAGCAATGATGTCTGTAACGCCATCTTGTGCTCAGTGGCGGGTACTAACAACAACGCTATCATTACGCATAATTTACTTGTGTGAGTTGGGTGTACGCAGGTTTTCATAGGAGATGCCGTGTCATGCGACTTCTACTCTTTTTTTCTGTTCTGTGGTCTTATCTATGTTCATATTGTATCTATGATGAGACAAAAGCCCAAGGGTTGACGACCAGACATAATAAAACACACTGAAGAATGGTTTCTTATTACATTAATTTCATTATACCATTATTTCATTAGTTATTATTATATCCTTTATTACATTTAAAATACATACAAATATTATAAGTAATAAGAATTATTATTATTACCTACTAAAATTATTTACAAAATAATGTTTCTTCTTAACACTTAATTCATCTTATAGCACCTTTATAGCACTAATTAATACAAAACAAGTAAATATCTTCAGTATAGACATGTATAGAATTCACGTCGCTTTATCTCGCAACGTATTTAATTTCCTTGTAAATTTTAACCACCCCGCTGTGGTCTAGTGGTTCACTCTACCGATTTCAGACCCAGAGGTCCCGAGTTTGATTCCCAGTGGAGTAAGTACATATTGTATTCGGTATGGTTGGTGGTAGGACTTGTTCTTAGTCCGCGTGGCTAGCTAGCATTATATATTATACTCCGGCAGGTAAAGATAAGATTGCCAGTTCTTAATGATTGACGATTCCGGGAGTAGTGTGCTTCGACCTTAAGCCTTATCACCACTTAACATCAGGTGTGATGAAGGCTTAAATGCTAATAATCCGTAGGTAGTTGATAAAATAAATCAGTAAAGGGATAACTTTAAACATATTATTTTCTTCAATACCTACCTAGCTAAACCTAAGACGGATCCCACACTGCACCGCACGACGCTCCGGTTTGTGGTAGTGCGCTTCTTAACTATGGCTGTAGAATTTTGATGTGCATACAAAACCCGCAGTGTATGAAAAATCACGCCGCATCTCCGTCCGGTAGTGCGGAAACCGGAGGCAGTGTGTTGGACGCCTAATCCAAATTGGATATTTCGTTATTTTAATAAATATTTATTTATGAGCGGTACGGTAGACCTATTTTCAGGAGAAAAATTAATCTAGCATTCTGCGAATCTGGCATTTTGCGAAACTGGCATTCTGCTAATCTGGCATTTTGCGAAACTGGCATTCTGCTAATCTGGCATAATGCGTCAAAAGTTACTATCTACCACAGAATAAATAATAGTACACTTTTCTTGACCTCTACACTCCATTCTAGCCCTTCGATCATCAATAGTTCACGAACAATCAAAACTTAGGGCTGAGAAAAAAGGTTAGTAACGTACGATCATAAGTCATCCTACTAATCCTACTAATATTATAAATGTGAAAGTTTAGATGTTTGGATGTTTGGATGTTTGGATGTTTGGATGTTTGTTACTCAATCACGCCAAAACGGCTGAACGGATTTGGCTGAAATTTGGGACACAGATACTATGAAGCCTGGAGAGGAACATAGGCTACTTTTTATCCCGTAAAAATATCACATTCCCGCGGGATAAAGTCGTGTAGTCCACGCGGGCGAAGCCGCGGGCGGAAAACTAGTATTATAAATGTGAAAGTTTGGATGTTTGGATGTTTGGATGTTTGAATGTTTGGATGTTTGGATGTTTGTTACTCAATCACGCCAAAACGGCTGAACGGATTTGGCTGAAATTTGGAACACAGATACTTTGTAGCCTGGAGAGGAACATAGGCTACTTTTTATCCCGGAAAAATGTCACATTCCTGCGGGATAACGTCGTGTAGTCCACGCGGGCGAAGCCGCGGGCGGAAAACTAGTAAGTCATAATTGCTACGCCCTTGCAGGGTCATGTTTGTGTATATATGTATTGTATGTAACATCTTTATAACAACATGATGCAATAAAGAACTTTGAACTTTGACAGGAACTACTCATAAATATACGCTCAAGTGGTTCAGTGGGCGCATATTTTCTCAGCCGTGTTTGTCACTCTTACTATGTATCTAACTTTAAGTGTTATTGTTGATCGAAGTTCTAGCCTTTTAATTTGCCAAGATAAGTTTACCTTAGATTTGACGTCCTACCAATAAAATCAAGAAAAATATACTTAATACCTAGCTCAGTATGGCATGATTTCTTCGCCTGTCACACCCAAAGCTCGCACCACCTGTCAGCTGTCTGTCACCTCATCACCTGTTAGGTTTTTTTGGCGGGTTGGATAAGTATTTATTTTTAACTAGCGGCCGCCCGCGGTTTCACGTGGTCAAAGAATATATACACTTACGCGAAAAGAAACGACACTTAAGCATGTGTGCACGTAAAATCGCTTGCGGCTATGTGTGGGTGTCTGGATGTGAGCGGGGGCCGTGAGAGGCGCGCGGGGCGGGGAACGGGCAGTCGGGTGAATGCCTTGGCCGAGGGCTGGCGCAATCTTTATACATTCAAATAGGCACTACTAGGAAGCCAAAAAATGCGAAAGTTGTTAAAATTCAGTCGATAGTAAATAATTATTGAGAGGACTAATTTTTATTTGGGCGATTATTGATTCACTCACTCAGTATTTTTGTCGCTAACTTAGTATTTTCTTTGGACGATTGAGTATTTTACTCGGACACATTAACTGTGTCCCACTGTTAGTAGCTTATTTTACGTACATCATCATCATGTCAGCCGAACGACGCCCACTGCTGGGCATAGGCCTCCCCCAAGGATATACGTACATATATTATTATGTATCTCGGCTTGGGTTTCACGGGCATTGCCCGGTCCTTTTGCCAGGCTTATTATTATTATTCCCTTTATTACATTTAAAATACTAACGAAATTATGTTTTATATTTTAACATAATTTCGTAAGTATAAAACATAAAAAAATATAACATTTAAAATACAAAAATTCAGTTCCCCAACGGTAGCAAGATCAGGGTTCCGGCTATCGATGGTTAAGGATCCAGAGACAGACACGGGCCGTGTACAGAAGTAGGTACTGCCTTCTGCATCTGACTCCCGATCCATATCCACCTAACGCACGCCTCTTAAGGTGTTATTCGAGGCTCTTGGCTATCAGACCATGGGCAGATATGACTATCGGAACAACAATTGCTGAATCAATGTCCCACATGTCAACAATCTCGTGAGCTAAATCAAGATATTTGTTTTCTTTATTTTTTTCAGCTTTCCCAAGGTTGTCGTCAACTTGTCATGTCATGGAAGCCTGATATTGTTGTATTGTAGCTAATGCTACAATAGTCCTGCCTGTCTGTAATGATAGATCGATCCCAATACAATGTGGCATGGCTATTTTCAAGAACCTGTTCTGTAGGGCTAGCACAACTTAGTGCGACTCTTTGTCGCGCTCCTTCCAACCAATCAGCACGTCGCCATAAGACACGCGCGCTATCTACGAGCGATCTGATTGGTTGAAAGTGCCCGCGACTCTTTGTCACTCGAGTCGCGCTCAAGTTGTGCTAGACCTACTGGTGCATACCTGTAGTACGGCACCTCGGATGCCACAAGACTATGTTTCAGAGCAAGTTGTTGGTGTATTATCCTGGCCACTTGGTTATGTCTATGCAAATACTCGCCGTTTGCGAGACGAGAACAACCGGAGATTATATGCCTAAGGGATTCACCCGGACGATGGCACGCTAGGCAAAATATATCCACTGTGCTTAGGATATACTTTCGGTAGTTATTCGTCATCACAACCTTATCCATAACTGCACAGACAAAACCTTCGGTTTCACCAAAATGATACTTGTTTACCGAGATATACCTACGTATTCCTGCACATATTCTAATAAAGTATTTTCGACTCAAAATTAGTCTTTCGTAAATTGTCGCTAGCTTAGTTAATTTTTCGCAAACAAAATATAACGCTGCTCGGTTTCTTATTGGAGTATTTTATTCAATGTCGTTCATATTTTATTTTGTCGACAATTTTATTATTTCCCATTTGTAAAGATATTTAATAAAAATATCTAAGTATACAAGTTGATTGAAAATTTTACGTGTCTTCCATTACCTAAATATTCTTACACAAATTATATAACAACTTATTTTAATTTTTAGTTTTTTGCATTCACAATGCAGTTTTTATTACTGAAAAATGATAAATGAAGTATTTAGAAAAAATAATAGTCGTGAAATAGTTGTGAGACGGGTCGATTTTTTCGATGTAATAGTAATTTCATCTTTAGCGATTGCCAAATATCTGGAAAGGTATTTCTTTCGCGTGTGAGGGTAGTAATACCTCCACATTGATGAAATTAACGCTGACTATACAGCGCGTAAGAAGTATTGGATAAATTCGACGCTTCTCGTAACGACTCCGTAGCTCAGTGGTTAGAGCAGTCGCCCGGAACGCGAAAGGTCGTGGGTTCGAGTCCCATCGGAGCTAGTTGTGAGACGGGTTGATTTTTTCTAAATACTTCATTTTCCAATTTTCAATTATATAACATCCTACACGTAACCTTTTTTGGCATAAGTCTATATTCCATTTCGGTATCAACCCTAGCGTCGGCTAAACGTCACCGGCGCTCGAACTCTCACCGACACGGAGTGTCACCGCTGTGACGTGGTTCCCGTTCCCGTGGGAATATCGGGATAAAAAGTACCCTTTGTGTTATTTCAGGCTACAATCTATCTCTGTTGCAAATTTCGCCGAGATCCTTTCAGTAGTTTTTGCGTGAAAGAGTAACAAACATCCATACTCACAAACTTTCGAATTTATAATGATATTTTGCCGGGATAAAAAGAAGCCTAAGTTACTCCTTAGTACATCAGCTACCTGCCAGTGAAAGTCCCGTCAAAATCGTTCCAGCCGTTTCAGAGATTAGCCGGAACAAACAGACAGACAGACAGACAAAAAATGCATGTAATTTTGGTATAGGTATGTACTGTATATATAATCATATGCATGTAGTAAAAAGTGGTTATTTTAATGTTATAAACAGACACTCCAATTTTATTTATTTGTATAGATTTAATCGCAATTTGTTTTTTAACCGCATGAAGAGTGATGCAACTGTGAAGGAAGACTGATGATACGTCATTCCTTTCCGGGCTAGGGTAGTGTTAGCCCGGGGACCACTGTCCTGTTGGTTGATGAAAGTTGTATATATACAAACTTGATGGAATTATTTTGCTTGCGCGATGTAGTGACTCCATATATACAGGTAGGCGCGCGTAGAGGTGGTTGCGGTAGCGTTAGGTAGCGCCTTCTGTCGGCATTTGTAGCAGAGTCGTGTTGCGTGTCGTGCTGTGGTTGCCGTCTTGTGGTTGCCGTCTGTGTTATGTGCGTCGTCGTC
This sequence comes from Crambus lathoniellus, assembly GCA_949710035.1. Classification (NCBI taxonomy): domain Eukaryota; kingdom Metazoa; phylum Arthropoda; class Insecta; order Lepidoptera; family Crambidae; genus Crambus; species Crambus lathoniellus. Next base: position 12,954,096 of record OX453309.1, read on the forward strand.
CAGATGTCGCTACATCACTCCCCTCCTAGACCGGAGGTCGATCGATGGGTTGCTCAGCAGTCGATGCGTGTGCTTGCAAGTGCCAGGGAGAGTGTGGTGCAGGTTGTCCCGGTCTGCGGTGGGTCGAGACGCGCGGGGTGCTGCTGGTTGTTGCTCCTGTCCACGGTGGGTCGGGATGGAGTGTGCTTGTGACGGTGGGACCGAAACTGCTGGTCCGCAGACGTGCCACGCTGGAGAGGGTGCCCCGTGGTACTCCAGGTGGACTGCGGAGTGCCAGGTCGGGGTGCTGTCGTCGGGTGCTGCCGAAGGTCCAGGTTGCGTTGGATGCTGCTGCGCTGGAACCTTGAGGCGGGGATGCTGGCTTGCTGTGCGACTGCTGGATGATGGTAGGGAGTGATGGCTGCGCGCTGGTGGAGACGGTGCTGACGCTGGTGAAGACGGTGCTTGGCGCTGGTGAAGACGGTGCTGGTGATGAAGTTGCTGGCTGCTGGTGATAAAGTTGCTGGCTGCTGGTGATGAAGTTGCTGGCTGCTGGTGATGAAGTTGCTGGCTGCTGGTGATGAAGTTGCTGGTGATGAAGGTGCTCCATTGTGCTCTGTCGGGGTCCCCACTTTAACCGCATTAAGAGTGATGCAACTGTGAAGGAAGACTGATGATACGTCATTCCTTTCCGGGCTAGGGTAGTGTTAGCCCGGGGACCACTGTCCTGTTGGTTGATGGATGAAAGTTGTATATATACAAACTTGATGGAATTATTTTGCTTGCGCGATGTAGTAACTCCATATATACAGGTAGGCGCGCGTAGAGGTGGTTGCGGTAGCGTTAGGTAGCGCCTTCTGTCGGCATTTGTAGCAGAGTCGTGTTGCGTGTCGTGCTGTGGTTGCCGTCTTGTGGTTGCCGTCTGTGTTATGTGCGTCGTCGTCCAGATGTCGCTACAGTTTCATAGTGGACTTTGTGACTCAAGATAGGTGTGGTTTTGTGCCCCAAGTGTTATTGTTGATCGAAGCCCAAGTGTCTACGCAACTGGAAGATGTGTGAAATTATTAAGCCCCAAGTACAGGATGGCCAATCATGGTCGGCGACCATGACCAATACATAGTACATTGACACTTTTGAAAGAACCTTTTAAAACTTGTTCGTTCAAAAGTGTCAATGTACGATGTATTGATCATGGTCGCCGACCATGGTCGCCAACGGGGGCTACCGCGTAACTTTATGTACCGCATATATTTACTAGCTAGCAACGTTCAACAGAACAAAGCAGCAAAAATCTATCAAAATAAGGAAATCAAATGACAGTTGAAACCCATACCCATATCCATATTTCTTAGCCGGTAGCCCCCTGTACTGGGGGCTTTAAAATATGAGCTATCTCGGTAACGTGATGCCGAGTGTTTGATTGTAGTGGTGGACTACCTCAGCAAGAATTACCGAGAAGACCGACTCGACATACAACATGACTCCAAATATTCCAAGAAGCATTGGAATGTAACACAAAAACATAAGAAAATAAAATAATAATATACATCATCATCATCATGGATTTCTTCCGCCGATAAAGGCGGGTTCGGGTTTGAGCTTCTGCTCCTTCCCCCAACATTACCACCAACACCAGAGCCACGAAGAAATGGGCGCTGCCCCGCGATATTGTGCCCCCGCCACTTCCCCAGCCCACCTCACCCAATCCTCACATCCCTTCTAACACCCCTACCTAAATTATAGCCCATACCCCGTTTGCGCGCCCGCTCGCAGGCGCTAGCTGGGCCTCCCCCAAAGGGGTCTCACCCGGCTGGCTGACCGCGCCGAGGGCCGCAAACATCCGGTGGGGCACACCACCCGTCCCGAGGACGGCCGCGCAAAGCGGCTCCAAGCACTGTGGGGCAGTAGTCTCACGAGATGAAGCCCGGGGTCCACGAAGTCCTGCAGCGGCTGGATGTTAAGGTCCCTCGCGATGACCTCGTTGCGTACGTAGCGCCCGCTTGGGTGATGATGCGGAGCGCCACGTTCTGCTGGGCTTGAAGTCGCTTCCTCTGCGTCAGCGAGCAGAGAGAGTACCACGCCGGCGCTGCGTAAGTGAGTCGCGACCGGACGTGGGTCGGTGGCTAGGTACTCCGCCACTTCTCGTTCCACAGCGGTGTGATGTGAGGCTGCTCCGAGGGCCGCTGGATGCGGCGAGAACTGGACGGCCAGGTGTTAATATACATAATACTCAAGAATTGGCAGTATGGCTTAATGTCTTCGCCTGTCCAAAAGGACGAACTTTTTTACTACTACTACTACTACTGTCATCTTTGACTGTCACCTGTCTTTGACAGTCTATTGTCAGTCACAAAGCTGTCAGCTGTCAGTCACCAATCGGGGAATAATAAATAATTTTGTGATTTTATAATAATCAGAAGAAATAATTTCGGAATTATTCCGACCATTCCGACGAAAAGCAATGCACAATAAAATTCAGGATACGAAATGCTCAATTTCATTATTTAAATAAATACAATGTTATTTATGTACTTACGTCTTTTATAATTTGATAAAAAGTTTTGAATTTGAGTGTGAGAAGTGATGTATTAATTTAAAGTAAGTGTTTTTATCCAAGAAATAAGTCCCATTACACGACAATACTGTAATGTAACGATCGCTTTATTTTTACATTTACTTTCAGATGTATTCTCCCCGACAGAAGATTCTGTGGTTTGCTTTTAATACGAGGATAGCTGTTATAATTTTACAAGCAATATCCAATAACTTAATACCTGACCATAGTGCCAATGTTTTCATCAGTCCGGAAGATACAACACTCAGAAAAACCTACGCCGATGTCATAGTAGATAAGTTATTAGGTGGAATGAAAAGATGGGATGCTCAATATTTCATACATATCGCACAATATGGATATACATATGAAAACTGTTTAGCCTTTTTGCCGCTGTTCCCAATGATCGTCAGGTATGTTGCACATGGTCTGAGCAGTTTGTTTGGATCATTATTAAACTTTCATAGTGCATTACTTATTTCTGCAACAATTATGAATTTATTTATGTTTGTAAAGTCTGCTGATATATTACATAGGCTAAGTTTGAGAATTCTGAGAAGTGAATGTAAAGCTTACAAAGCAGCTATACTGTATTGTGTAAACCCAGCAAGTATATTCTTCAGTGCTCCTTACTCTGAGACATTATTTGCATGGATGACATTCTATACAATGTTTAAATGTACTGAAAATGAAACATTGAGATTTGCTAATATAGACATAACTAGTGGTGTGCCTGCAGGCTTTTCAATGATAACTAGATCCAATGGTTTAGTTAATTTGGGGTTTATTTTATATGCTAGTTTCAAAAATGTAATAGAGAGAACTTTGCCTGAAATTGTGTACAAATATAAAACTCTAAAACATAGAATAATTCTACCCTTCTTAATGTTACCTTTATTTACATCTTGTGTGGCTTTATTTTTGAGTACAGTAATTGCACTGATACCATATTTATTGGTGCAAGTATACAACTATTTCAAATATTGTATACCCAATGATCATAACTTACCAGAGTTTCTTTTTAACTCTGAATATGTTGTGCCTGGAAGTGCTGAGAGTCCATGGTGCAACTATTCACTGCCACTCTCATATTCATATATTCAGAGTCATTATTGGCATGTTGGTTTTCTAAAATATTATCAACTAAAACAAATCCCTAATTTCATTTTAGCTGCACCAATCTTATTTATAATTACATACAATTGTATGTCTTACATAAGAAATAATTTAAGTCTATGTTTCCGTCTTGGTATAAAGTCAAATATATTTACATACGGTCACAAAATGTCTTACAAGCCAAAGCAATACTTTAAAGGGTTTGGGGCCAATGATCCTAATTTATTTGTTTATATAGTTCATGTAATGTTTTTGGCTATTTTCTGCATATTTTTTGTACATATTCAAGTGTCAACAAGGCTATTAGCATCAGCAAGTCCTGTTTTGTATTGGATATGTTCCACTAAGATGAATGTAGGTCCAACTCCAACATCAGACCAAAATACCATCAATGAACATTTCCGAAGGATTGGAATCGGTAAACGAATACCATCTCACCATTTGTCCATTGCTAATTTGGAAGGAGTTGATAATATGTACAGCAAATGGAAGACTTTCATTATATCACGAAAAATGCCAGATATGCAGTCCCGCTTGATACAATATTACTTCTTAGGTTACTTTATTATAGGAATAATCTTTTTTCCAAATTTTTACCCATGGACTTAAATATTTAATAATATGTTTTAATTTAACTATTACATATCACTAAGACATATCCCTTGTTGATGATTGATCTCTTCTAATTATTCCTAATATTGATAATAAATCAATACTTCATGTAGATTTTTTGAATAATTCTAAGGCATAGAATTTACTGACTAGCAATTTCACTATTAAAAGGTCTTAATGTTATCAGTCTGTCTAATAATTTTGCTTAGATAATAAGCAAGGGGCCTTTCAGAGTTAGTCCATTTTAAAATTATGTATGGATAAGTAATAAAACTTTTGCCTTTTTAAGATATCTTGTAAGTTATGAGCTGTTTTTCTAGTCATTAATCTATAAAATATCAAATAATGAAATTGTATTTAATAAGGCTGATACAAATTTTTGATTGCACAATAAAGACAGTGAAATAAGCTCGCAGGGGACCAGTGGTTAATGGGTTTCAGATTAGCGTTTGCAATATACAATAGAGGTATATTCGTGGGACTTGTGGGTTCGATTCCTATGTAACAGTAGATAACACATACCTAAGTTGGAAAACTAAAAAAGTTTGAGTAACAATTCGCCTATGTCGTCCGTTTGCTTTCGAGAGTGTCGGTATACAGCCATTAGGCCGTAACCAAACGCTAATTTGAAAAAAGTTTAGTAGCATTTCTTCATGTTTGATTTTATAAGACAACAAGCTCAATCAACAATACCACTCTACTTGTACAATGTAGCATAGCATGCATGGGTCGGTCCTATGACAGCTCATTTTCGAGCAAAGCAAAATATTGCTTCTGTACAAGCAATAGGGTCTAATTTTCCATCATAAGCTGCATAAAAAAAATCTAATGCTGTTTCTCTTGAGTTTTATTGCAATTGCATATAGAAGTTCTAATATTCATACAAAGCAAAAAGTTCTTTGCTTTGTATGAATGAGCTGTCATATGATATGACCCATGCATGCTAAATTTTACAAAGTAAGTAAGTACCATAAAGTTAATATAGGTACCTTCCGATAGGTACACCTAAATATATTAACTTTATGCAAAGTAAGTACCTTTAAAGATAACGCTAACCGTTTAACTGATAATACTAACCGTTTTTGACACTCTAACCGATATTGGTATTGTTGATGAATGATGAAGCATAAGAGAATATTATTTTAAATTATATATATTGAAATAGCTGATTCATTTAATTGCAACATAAAAAATGGGGCCTCCGCCTACTTCTATGGAATCGAAACTAGCCAAATATAAATATAGAACATTCGATTCCAGCATCGTAATAATGGGGAGGAAAACTATATTTTTATCACGACAGAGGGAGTCTGTGCAGTCAGTTGTTGCACTGCAGTCAAGTTGGCGTATCATTAGATCAAACATTCAAAATAACGAATATGTGCAAGAACGCGCCACATAACTTGGCATTTGTAAAGCCCCCAGTACAGGTTGGCCGACCATGGTCGGCGACCATGACCAATACATCGTACATTGACACTTTTGAAAGAATCTTTTTAAACTTGTTCCTCCTGTACTGGGGGCTTCAAAGAGACTGATCGTCGTGGCCGGTCGGAAGATTAACGGACTCCAATATCAAAATAGTGACTAGAGCAAATAACATCATTGTTTCAATCGAAATGCTTTTTCCAAGCGGTTGAAACTGGTTGCTTAGTCCAATGGTCGATCAGGATCACACACGAATCGTGTGACACGATGCAAGGATAGTGTGGTCTCCGTTCCATCAGCGCTGACCTGAAAATACTTTACAATAGTAATAAATTATGTAACATGTTTGAGTTTCTTATACAAATTTTCTTTTATATAACGGTGTAGCTGTGCCATCACTCTTTGCGCAAACTATTGTAATACTTACTAAATCTTGGAATTGATTATTAAAACTCTTCAAGAGCAAATTCGTTATTTTCTTTATGGATATCTATCTATAAAATTTAATAATCCTACTACCTATATCTAATAGCCTACCTTATTGTTAACAAAGCAAGAACTATAGACCGATAGCGCTGGCCTATTTTGAGGTCATAAGTTTCAAAAACTCTAAAGTTGCTAATTTCCTGTGGGTACAGAGTTACAGACAGTCTTACTTATGAAGCTAATTATTGCGTTTTGTGTCACATCTGCCACTTGCATTTTCAGCAATTCGTTGATTTTTGGTTGATTGTTTTTATTACAGTCAAAACTGGCAAAATAAATTTAAAGTTCAAAATAATTATGGTAATAGTCTAGGATAGCCTGAGGAGTGTGGAAACGGAATTTGTGCCATCTTCGGCCTGTGCAAACTGACATAGAGTCAGTATGAGAAAACAGTGCAGAAAAAAAATTCAAATTGATAAATAACTATTTCCTATCTTGGATCACTTACAATATGCCCATTAAATAAATTTGTGCCATATTAGGCCACGCAATTTCAAGATTTTTAATTATTTTGCTTTTCCAAGCTACCAACGCTTCAAAAAAATATTAGAATCATTATAGTTCACATAACTCAAAACTTAGCGCTATCGGTCTAACTAGTAAGTAGCCGAAGGATCCATACATGCGGTTTCCCATCGGCTTCATTTTTAAAAATCCCTAAAACCCCCACCCCTCCCAACCACTATGCAAATCATTACCTAGGTTTTTAGTTCCGGATTATCTTCGCCATTATTTCAACGCGCCTCGCCACAGCCACTGCCGACTATATAGTCGTCATAGAGTGAAGAAATGAAGCCCATGCTCATATCCATATGGATATGAGCATGGGCTTCATTTCTTTTGACAACCTCCGTGGCCGAGTGGTGTACGCACCGGTTTTCAAGGTGCCGCTATCTCTAGAGGTCTTGAGTTTGATCCCCGGTCGGGTAAATATTGAAAACTAACTTTTCAATATTTCCTCGGGTCTGGGTGTATGTGGTAATGTAATACCCGTAGTCGTTGTTTCCAATTTCCATAATATTAGTGCTGAAGCTACTATACTTTGGTAATGGAACAATGTATGTGATGGTGTCCAATATTTATTTATTTGCATTTTTAAGTACCTATGTTATGTCCATATATGGGCCCAATGATAAGTAGTATTAGTAACTTTGTCTGTCTGATTTTCACGCTTAATAGAGGGATTCTACTTTGGAGAAGGACAAGGCTACTTTGCCGCGTCTTTGTTTGAAGTGAAAGTAACTAACATATGGTCTAAGGCCGTATGTTAGTTTAGACTCTAAGCCATGGGTTAAACGCTAAAGAGCCAACGCGCACTTGTGATGTTTAATCGGGCGATAGATTGATCGTTCTCGGATTCAGTTTAGAGTTAAACTATCGCACAGCACAACTATCGGCCGCTCGGTAATGTGCATGCATGGAAGGTCTATGTGAGCGCGCGCACTGCGTTCAACTAAACTATCGGCCGACAGTTTTTAATCACGATCGTCTTACGATTCCGTCTAAACTATCGGTCGACTAAAAATCACAAGTGCGCGTCGGCTTTAAGGGTCATGGAATCTTGGATTCGAACTACATGTACAGTCGGCAGCACATCAAGTTAAACAGTTGAACTGCGATAACAGCTTTTATTACGTAGGTCATAAAGGCGGTCTCAAGGTCAACATGTATAGTCTGATATGCGGCCGTGTGTACAAGTAGGTAGTTGCCATCTCACCTGAGTATATATATTCGATCAACAACAACAAGGCAAGTATTTATAGAAGGAACATTAATTTAATCTCTTTTGCACGATTTTTTATCGCGCGTACGTGTACCAAACCTAGTAGATAATAGCCTACTTAAACTTCATATCATAATAGGTATCTACATCACATAATTCCATGTCTTACAAAATCGCTGAGCGGGTATGCACAACACCTTCATGTAAGTAATAGCTGATATCGTGAGTCAAGTACAGTCAAACCAATTTTTGCTAATATTCTGTTCAGAAGCGTCAAAGAGTCAAGATTGGACGATTGAAGCAGCGATTACACTTACCTACCCTAGTTAGGGCCCTAATTCAGGATACATTGCTTGTTTTGATTGCATCTTTTGCTAAAACAAGAGCTCAAAGAAAGCAATGTATTCTGAATTAGGGCTCTAATTAAGTACCTAATTGCAACTTAAATTGTTTGAATTTCGACCATATTGAACTTTAATTTCCGTAAGAAAATGAACTTATGGTGGGGTCACGTCACGACGATTCAATTGGTTCGACAGTACAGTCACGACACTACCAATATGTTAACAACATAGAACTTTGACACATTGAATCGTTCCGAAACAAACAAACCGAGTGGTTTGTTTGTTTCCCACAGAAGTCATCCAATCACTACATAGTATAAAACAAAGTCGCTTTCTCTTTCCCTATGTCCCTTTGTATGCTTAAATCTTTGAAACTACGCAACGGATTTTGATGCGTTTTTTTTTAATAGATAGAGTGATTCAAGAGGAAGGTTTATATGTACTTTTTATCCCGATATTCCCACGGGAACGGGAAACACGCGGGTGAAACCGCGGGCGGCCGCTAGTATTGTAATAATAGGTCTTTACCTATGAAATTGCCGTTTTCTATGGGGAAATTGTAGGAAGTTGGAATCGGCATACAAAGATATTTGGGGATTTCTTGGACATATGAACTCCGAATTCAACGAAACTTTCGAGATATGATCAGACAAAATTATTCTAACTAGTTATTGCCTATAATCTCTTTTGATAAACTGTATTAGAATAAAAAAAAATCTGTTCAAATCTGTCAAATTGACGACAACCAAAAAGGGGTACTTTGGAGCATTTATAAAAATTTTAGACGCCTGTTTAATTATTCTTTACTTAGATGTTTAACATGACGACATACTCTATTTTCGAAACTGACTATTAATTTTGATATATTAATATTAATAAAAAAATTAGAGACCAATAACATGTGAGAAAAAGACGGCAATTTCATATGTAAAGACCTATTATGACATAGTCCTATTTTGTTTACATATTATTGCTCGTGGTGACTGTACATATGCAACTTATCTTAAAATGTGATTTGATTGTCAGGCAGGATAATGGAATAGGCTTAATGTCGGTAGGCAATTTACCGCCAAGTCACCGACATAGCAACAAATAAAGCTTTGTCCATACAAAATGTTTATTTTTCAAATCGTAATAATATTATTTATTATATTGTGGACACACCCTTAATTTACACCAGTAGTACTTACATTACAGCTATAGTACAAAACAAAATACGCCGATGTCTTTTTTAATAAAAACCCCTAACCATTGTCGATTTCAAGATGTGTTTGGAAAAAAAGTTTATATTGTATTGTATTGCATTGCATTGAGACGCCGATTGTTAGTATAATAAAGGTGCGCGTCCATTGGCCCGCGCCGAAAGCATCGCACTTACCTACGGCACGCAACGGATTGTATAGATTTTGCACATGCCGGCGCGAGGCGCTGAGTTCTTTTGGTGCGGGCGGGCTCGGATAGTGGTCGCAAACCACACTCCACGCTCTGTGAACGCATACAAAGCAAACTAAAATCCGATGCGTGCGGTGCGTTCAGCGCGGGCCAATGGACGTGCACCTTTAATCTACACGTCTTGTTCATATTTTGCTTAGCTACTATAATAGTGCCAAGCCTGGAATACACATGCTACTAAAAGAGCATGCTTGTTTGCTACTAGGTAAACAATTAAAAACGCTCTTTTAAAACAATGCTCTCAGAGTGTTTAACAAGCATGCTCTTTTCGTATACACGTGCTAATTATTGTCTGCTACGAAGTAGCATCTGCTCGTAACTAGCGTGCTTACGTGCTACTACGTCGCATCTGTATTCCAGGTTTTATACTGACGTTCCGAATCTTTCTTTTTAATGTTAACCTTTCAGTATTGTTAAAACTATACACGCATTCATTAAAGAACTACCAATGGCCTTACTATATACTTACTTACGTATATACTTATGCATAACTTACAAACATTACAATACAAGCATACATATAACTAAATGCCACAAATTATCCAATTTCAGCTTTTGTTATCTACTCATATTCTCTTATATTATAATTAGTTTATGAATGTCTGCCAAAATAATAAATTCTAATCAATGCATTCGGTTGGCGAGTCAACCGACATGGTTTTAGGCGACATCGGTTCCGGGGTATTCATTCCGGTGGTGGAGTCAGGGAGGTCTTGTTCTTGTGGGTAGGTGGGTAGCGGTGGGGCGGGAGCGGGTGCGGGTGCGGACGACGGTGACGGGGATTGGGCGGGCGACTCGGCAGGTGCAGGAGAAAGGGTGGGTATAATAGCGGACGGTGCAGGAGAGGGTGAGGCCGCGACAATGACGATAGGAGAGGGCGAGGACGCGACAATGGCGATAGGAGAGGGTGCGGCCGCGACAATGGCGATAGGAGAGGGTGCGGCCGCGACCATAGCGATAGGAGAGGATGCAGCCGCTTCCATGGCGATAGGAGCGGGTGAGAGTGTAGACGAAGACGTGGGAGCTGAAGAGGTAGCGGGCGCGGAAGCTGCAGCGGGAGCTGACGCGGCAGCGAGGGCGGGGGGCGGCCCGCCCGCGTGCCCCTACGCGGCCGCGAGCGCCTCCTGCAGACGCAGACGCGCGCGCTTCACGCGCTCCTCTTGACGGCGCACGTCGTCTTTAGTTATGGTCACTGCCGCTATCAAGGGCTGCTCAGGGTTTAAAAAAACCCCAGGGTTTTCCAGTATAGCTTGTTTACCTCCAGTTTGTCCTGAAATAGAAAAAAGTACCTTAAGCCCGCTGTACACGTTGGCCCAACCATTGGCCAATACATTGTACATTGACACTTTTGAACGAACAAGTTTAAAAAGCTTCTTTCAAAAGTGTCAATGTATGATATATTGGCCAATGCTTGGGCCAACGTGTACAGCGGGCTTTAAATAAAATGATTTTATTAGTATGACTTATAATTCAATTGTATGAGTATGAATAAGCTATTTGCGAAGTAATCGCAAGATCGATACCTGTTATAGGTTGTGAAGACACATGAAGAGCAGTAGCCAAGGACTGAATGGTGGTAGCATCAGATGTGTAAGGACCTAAAGGTTTTATATACTTTGGCAATGTGGTCTTGCCTATCATACCATTGGCGTCACAGGCCGATAACCCCTGAAAATATAAAAATAATATTTAGATTGTGGTCTTTATATTGTTCAGCAAAGAAGTCTGGTAAAAAAAAAGTAATAGAATAGTATCTTACTTCCAATCTTTTCTCCCAGAAGAGCTGTTTAGGCTTTTCTTGTGTGCCATGTTTTAGATCTGTCTTTACTTTACTGTCCTGAGTCTTGTAAACTGTGACAGGTTGTTTAAAAATTGAAGCTGTTTGTCGTATTGGTGGTACCAACGAAGCATCCGATCGGAGACCCCTAATAATAAATGAAGTATAAGATTGAATACTTAAGGTTTTGCTTTAAATGGAAAACATATTTTAATAAACTCATATTTTCTTTTTGAAAAAAAAAAGAACAAATTTTAAGACATGACCTTTATCCTTATCTCATATTATTTAATGATTAGTTAGGCCAAAAATATATTTAAACAAAATATTAATTAGAAGTCATGGCTTGAACAGTAGTTTTACCTACTCTACTGATGTGAATGTAAAACAAAATGGCAATGCACTTTAATTTTGAATTCCAAGTACTTATTGATTTCTAAATTCATACATTATAATTATAATTTAATTAAATATTCATACATTTTAATGAAGGTAGTAGTCTATTTAATGTTTTTAATAATTTAAGGCTATCTCATGGTGCCAATCCAGTCCAGAGACAGACTACAAAAGGAATAATATAGAGAGGAACATAATAATATAATGTCGCAACGAGTCTGCCTTGTGGTAGTCTGGCAGGCTGGAGTTTCTTCTATAAAATTGTGTCATTGAAGTTTGGCATCATGAAAATACCTTTATTTGAACATGCTTGCATACATCAACAACAAATTCTTCATGCTAATGTAAAAAAAATGTTATATAAGTACTAATGAGAAACATAAAATAGGTATAGAATATAAAAAAATAGGGTTTATAAAATTTATAATATATTTATTAAAACCAGATGAAACATGAGTTAATTAAGAGAATAAATGATTTGAGGTGTTGGCACTGCATAGTCATGGATCAACTAGTTAATTTAGAAACCAAAAAGGCAAGCAACACAACCTTAGTAAACCAACATGTAATACTGACAAAATGACTTTTATTGCTTAATTAATAACATAAAAGGCTATTATTGATTGAAAAGGAGTTTTTTTTATATACCTACTTCATTTTCAATATGGAGTCATGAGTTGGAGATAAATTAAATTTCATAGTGCACGTCATACCAAATTTTGTATTTGATATCCATGTTGAGAATTGAATCTATACAAATAAATAAAATTGGAGTCTGTTTGTAATATTAAAATAACCGCTTTTTACTACATGCGTATCATTATATTATACGGTACATAATATGCCAAAACAACATTTTTTACAATTTTTGTCTGTCTGTCTGTCTGTTTGTTCCGGCTAATCTCTGAAACGGCTGGACCGATTTTGACGGGACTTTCACTGGCAGATAGCTGATGTAATAAGGAGTAACTTAGGTTACTTTTTATCCCGATATTCCCACGGGAACGAGAACCACGCGGGTGAAACCGCGGGCGGCCACTAGTTTGCAAATATTATTGTTCTCAGATTAATTTTTAACATTACTTCTAAAGTCGGAAGTCTGTCTGTGATTAAAATGTTTTTGTTATCTAGTTCAAATCTCTTGCAAATATTATTGTTTTATTTATTTTTAAAATTACTTTTAAAAGTAGGTCTGTGATTTAAAATGTTTCTGTTTCTGGTTAAAAACTATATGAGTAAAACTAAACTTTTAACTAAAAGCATATGCACAAAATAGATGTTAAGATATGGTGATTTGACAATGACAACTGATATTAGTAAAGCTACTGAAGTCGAGAATGAAATAATATGAAGCCTAAGTATGGAGTGTAGCCTAAGCTTGTACTGGTGTTCTAGTGAGCAAGCAAAAAGGAAATAACTACAGACAAAAGTGACAGAAGCTGTGTGTTACTAAGTCTATTTACCAACTAAATCTTCAATAAGTTGACCAATAATTTATAATAATATAACGCACCAAAGAGGTAGAACTAGGGCACACTTTCAAGCTTCTATCAGCATAAAATACAACACAAAGCACAGGACTGCACTATTGACAACAACACAAAAGAGAAAAGATATGACACCAGTGGGGAACCTGTAATCAAACTGCGCTCGAGCTTTCTTGGCCTTGCACAGCAGCACAGTGTTTATTTGACCCTGTTGAAAGTCGAAACACGACAGGTCCATACTATCACCGAGATAACGAACAAGCTCCGGTTTACTGCGAAACTTTTTACCTGTTGGGCTGCAGAAAATCCAATATAACTACTGATACATCTCAGGATATATTCAAGTACACACCAAACAGTTAAACCAAATATAAATATATCAAGTCGAGCCGAATCTGAGGGGGTTCTGAGCAGTGCTTAAAAGTAATTTAACTTTTTTGCTTTTTTCAACAATTTGAGCCCAGGTATTATTTGATGACACAACTGCATGTGATATTTACAAATGATATGTAAACTACAAAATTTTTGAAAAATTACCTATAATAGAAGACATCAACTCTCCCAGCAGAGAGTCCTGTTTTCCTTACAACTTCTTCCCTTTGCCATCCTTTTGGCAAAGCTGAACAATCCATCTTTTTCCTTTCTATAGAAATGTTCATGGCTAAATTGAATATTCCAAATCACAGTCGAAAATACAAAAATTTCAGAAGCAGGACATTTAAATATAGCTCAGGCTCGAGTTATGATAGAGTAAGTAAGTAAATAAATTGTGATTTTTTGCAAATAAACAACAACAATCACAACACAATCAAATCAAACAATCAATCCCAATCCACATTTTTCTTCCAATCAATAAAATAAAAAAAAAAAAGTCACAAAGTGTAAAGCATAGTTTACATTGGTCACTAGTACATTGGTCGAGTAGACGGCCGAGTCGAGTAAAAAGGGATAAAAAGCAGGCTAACTCGACCAATGTAAACGATAGGGCGAGTAACTGGGCCGAGAACTGAGCGAGTCGAGTGGTCTCTCGCGGGGAGCAGAGTTGCTCAGCCGAGTTGTTTCCTGGGCCAGGGTTGCCAGGTGCGAAAAATCGAGAATCGTACATTAAACATAAAAAAAATTTGTTTAAGTATTATAATAGGTATATGTATAATAATCGTACTTCATACAAAATCCAAAATTTTCTAAAAATTTGGGATCAAACAATGTTGTAAATAATCGTACAAATACGATTTAAATCGTACATCTGGCAACCCTGCTGGGCCCAATCAATGAGCGATTTTCTGAAGCCCCCAGTACAGGGGGGCTACCGCGTAAGTTTATGGGTATGAACTTCATACGTTTTTGGGAACTTTAAGTCAAATTTATAAAAAGAAAATAGCCGCTATCAGTTCCTTGTTTTGTGACGTCGGGTATTAAAGATTGCTAGCTAACAACGTTTAACAGAACAAAGCATCAAAAATCTATAATAATAAATCTTTATAATAAATCTTTTATTTCAATACCACATTTTGTTACAAATAAACATGTAGGCTCCTCTTCTGGTAAGTGTAAAGACACCTGTATCAGAAAGAAACCACTCTTCCAGATCATGGGTTTCTTATGGTATGTAAGGTTATATAATTATTTTAATACAATTTAAATAAATTATGTATGTGTGTAGTTTGTGTGTGTGTGTGTGTGTGTGTGTGTGTGTGTGTGTGTGTGTGTGTGTGTGTGTGCGTTAGTGTATACGTGGGTGCATGCGTGTTTATGTATGTTTGTATCTGTGTATTTCTATCTATTTTTAATAATACTACTGGGTACACCCTATATATACATTGCTTTATTCATTATATATTAAAATTTAATAGCCCTTCTGTCATATCATAGTTTAAAGTCTTAAGCCATATTGTAACCTTGTGTTTGCATTCTCGGTAGGTTAATGGGTAGATACTAAGGGTTTTGTTAATGCGGTTATAAATGGTGGAAGAAAGATGTACACACTGATTACGCGCAAAACTTGTTTTTGTACGTCGTATCTCTGCTACTACATCTTTCCTTCTTCTGTTTGTAATATTTGGATCGTACAAAAGTGAGGTATGTTTGTTTAAGACAGCATGGAGGATGAATAACTTTCTTACGGTAAGTAAATCAGACAAGGAATAAAGATGTTCAGTTGAATAGTCACGTTTTTTAAAATACATAATTTTTATTAAGGCTCTTTGAGCTCGTTCAGCTACAAGAAATTTTGATTTAAGTGCTCCACCCCACACTCTTATACAATATATCAAAACCGATTGAGCTAGTGCAACGTAAATTTGATTCAGCATTTCTTTTGTAGCTATATGTCGTAATGTTTTGAAGATCCACATTAGCTTCCGCATTCTACTTGCAACCAGATCAATGTGAGAGTACCAAGAAAGTCTCTGGTCAAGTATAACACCAAGATATTTTACTGTACTTACTTTGGTTATAGATGGACATTTGCAATTTATATGATGACTGTAAAGGCAGTTGCTATTGTGGATCCTTATTTCATAACCGACTATCGGTTGAGAGCTGTTGTAAATGGAGAAGCACATGTAACATGTTTTACTTGCGTTTAGGGTAAGCAGGTTTGTAGCTAGCCAGTCCGCAATTCTTGCTAGTCCAAGCTCAGTATTCAACCTGACTGCTTCCCAACTTTCCCCTGAGAATACTACCGCGGTATCATCTGCATACGATAAAATCTGGGCGTTTTTAATATTTAAGTTGCAGAGGTCATTTATGTAAATGAGGAAAAGCGTCGGCCCCAGGACACTCCCCTGCGGGACGCCGTGAGCCACCCTACCTTCCCCACTTACATGCTGACCCACTTTTACTCTTTGAGTACGACCACACAGGTAATCTGTGACTAAATTAAGAGGTGTTCCCCTGATACCTACTCTCTCTAGTTTGTGGACAAGAATGGAGAAAGAAACGGTGTCAAAAGCTTTTTTCATGTCTAAAAAGACCGTTAGACATTTACGTTTATGATCCAAATGTTCAGTGACTAAGCTTGTAAGAGACTCGATAGCATCTGCAGTTGATTTGCCAGTTCTAAAACCATATTGGAAATTTGATAAGATGTTGTATTTTTCTAAATATTTAAGTAATCTTGTATTAATGAGTTTTTCGATAATTTTTGAAATAGAGGGTAGTACTGAAATTGGTCTGTAATTGTTCACAACATTTCTATCTCCACTCTTGTACACTGGTGTGATAAGAGCTTCTTTCAGTTGATGTGGGAATACACCTTGAGAAAAGCAGAGATTGGCAAGATGTGTAATAACTGGCACCAGAATGTCTTTAGCTAATTTAAGAAAATTTGTTGAAATATTGTCACATCCAGACGCACTATTTGATTTCAGACTCATTAAAATAGCGTGCACTTCATCCTCGTCAGTATCCAACAATACGAAAGATGAAGAATGAGGTGGTACAGAGGGGCCGATTGCCGAAGAATTTGAGCCAACAGTTTGAGTAATGGCGTCAGCTAGATTTTTGCCTATACTACTAAAGTAGTCATTGATGTAGTTGACTGATTCGAGTGGGGTAGGTTTAACGTTTAACAATTCTGCATTAACAGATCTAGGAGTTTTTAAGTTTGTTATCGTAGTTATTGTATTCCAGAAGTTTTTAGAGTTACCTTTTGTTTTGTAAAGAAGTTGCCTGTCATAGTCACGTTTTAGTTTTTTAATCAAGTTATTACAATAATTACGATATCGTCTATAAGTGATTCTTAGTGTTTCATCTGTTGGATTAGAACTTAGTTTTTTTTGGAGTTTGTTTCTGTGTCTGATACACTTTAAGATTCCTGGTGTTATCCAGGGTTTGATTACCCGATCTTTTTTAGAGATTTGTGTCTCTACGGTGTTTTCTTTTAAAGACTCTGTTAATTTATCCACCAAGCTCTGAGCCACTACAGTGGGATTGCAATTGCAACAATCGGTCAGTTCAAGGATGTTTTTTTCCCTCAGAGTCTTTAACGCCTCATCAAAATTGACTACTAATTTGGTTTTTTTAGTTTTGGTTTTTGGATTTTGATGTGTGAGGTGTAACAGAATCATAGAGTGGTCTGTGGTAGTAGTATTAAGAACTGCAATCTGAGCTGTGTGTTTATCGCGGTTGAGCTTAACCATGACATGGTCCAGGCAGCTGTTTCCCCTGGTAGGTCTGTTGTGCCCCATCATAATGCTATGTGTAGCCAACATGTCTAAGTAGCTTGATCTGTTTTTATATTCAAAACTTTGCTCATTTTCTTTAGGAATTGTATTTATATTAATATCTCCAGTTAAAATAATATTTTTCTGTGTTTTTAATGATTCCAAGTATTTATTTAGTGTATTTACAAAGCTGTCAATATTAGTGTTCGATGGTGACCGGTATATTGCCAAAATTAAGGTATCGTTAGTCTGTATTTCAAGGCACGAAGCGTCTTGAATAAGTACTTCGTTAACAGAGGCTGTTAAATTGTTTTTAATATAAACTACAACACCATCGCATTGATTAAAGTAACGCGTAATCTATCAAAATAAGGAATTCAAATGACACTTGAAGCCCATACCAATATCCAGATTTTTTAGCCGGTAGCCCCCCTGGTTGGCCGACCATGGGGGGCTACCGCGTAACTTTATGGGTATGAACTTCATACGTTTTTAGGAACTTCAAGTCAATTTTATACAGAAAATAGCCGCTATCAGCTCCTTCTTTTGTGACGTCTGGTATAACGATAACTAGCTCGCAACGTTCAACAAAACAAAGCAACAAAAATCTATCAATAAAAGGAATTGAAATGACAGTTGAAGCCCATACCCATATCCATATTTTTTAGCCGGTAGCCCCCCTGGGGGTCTACCGGCTAAAAATATGAAGTTCAGATCCATATTTCTGATTTCAAGCCCAGACCCATAATATGTTTTCCGGATCTGGATTTCGCGAGTGAATGATAGTCGCGTCTTGTTGCATCATATCAAATAAATACCAATATTTAACAAAATATTATTATTTCTCTGCATTTTTTACTCTTATTATTTATATTTTAAATGACAACGGACAAAGTCGATAAAAACAATTAATTTAGTTCTTCATAGTATTAAAAACAAGTATTCCTAAAATAAATAATGTACGTATCAATTAATAACCAAACGCAAATGACAAGCCTTTCTACAGTATTCCACTTAAGAAATATCTTTGTCCAATATGCATTTCATCAAAGAAATTATCAATGAAACCATTCGAAGTTGTCCTCGTCCAATTTCTTGGATCAAATATTTGATAAGTGGAATACCACCCTTAACTTTACTTTTTGAATTAAGTAAATAACACAAAATTAATAAAATATAACGAAAAAGGCATATCTTTGAGGGTCAACTATGGTTTCTCTTCGATTTGTGTGCGCTAATTACGTGAACAATTTGACAAATGACCCCGTCATGGCAAAATTTTGTAGAAGTTATTGTTTGGTTGGGTATTTTGTGGTTATATTATATATTAAAGCCAATATTCTCAATTAAGAAGTGCCACAACACAACCCTTCCAGAATTGAAAATAAGCAATGTTTAGTTTCTTGAATTCATATTTTTAACACTTATTTATGTAACATAGGTAGGTACTTATTTTTATCATTATCTTTATTTTATATAAATTTGCTATGAAAGAGAAATAAAATTACTATCAGATTTTAAACTTTCGCGTTCCATTATAATTATAAAAGACACAAGCAGACTGCTTGTGACCACGGTTGTTGCAACACAGCCGAAACGTCAAGCTGTAAGTACATAATAATATGTACTTCATAATAAATGTCGCGTTGAGTCCCGTTACTCATTGTTTAAAATTACTATCATTTATGAGGATGATTAAATAGTTAGACCTGTAAATACATAAGTTATTTATTTCTTCAGCGGCCAAATGTTATTTTATTTTCTATGATTTTTCAGTTTAGCACATTTTATGTTTTCAGTTGCTAACTTAAATATAAATAGGTAAGTGGGTTCTTGACATTACAATATAACAGCAATTAAGAAAATTAACAAATTGTCTATCAACTCATAATTTTATTTGGAAAATATGAGCTTTAAGCGCTGTCTCCTAGAGTTGCACACAAAAGACAGGTATAGATGTGCATTGTAGCTATGCTATATTGTACTTAGTAAGTACAACATAGCATAGCATATTATGTAGTTGTACTACTTACTACAAAATACTTTTACAAAATAGCACATAACGTGGATTAGGTACTTTGAATAGAAATTGCTAAATAAATAGGTTAATAATATGGATTATTTATTCAGTAATTCTAAAATAATTGCATCGTCCCGAAACGAAAAACAGACAAACTAGAGTTAGTCTGTTAAGTATAGAGTATCTAACAAATGATAACAGATGGGAGCTTTTATTGAAATTTATAACTTAAACTTCTATCGATTAGGTTAAAAATAAAAATTTATTTGTTCGACAGAAATGATTAAAAATAAGCAATGATTAAACTGTTCAAATAAAATAAAATTCCTTTATTTCAGACCATTTCTTTGCTTACTGACTATTTTAGTACAAAATCACAATATTAAAATTAAAATTGAAAAAGTAAATTAAAATATGCTACTTATGTTAACATAAAGTTTCACCTAGCAAAATATGGAGAGACTAACTTCTCTCCACTCTCCTCAGAATGCCTTTGAAAAAAGAAGCCAGATGCACTGCAGAAACGTGGAAGCGCCAACAAGGATTTAAAGATGTTACTGTATAACACACGCAGGGCATTGTAGGAAAGCTGGATAAAGTTTGACCACAGACTACTGGTATAAAAATTTTGACAATAGGCTTTAAATAAAGTAAAATTTACTTCTACTGTACACCAAGCAAACCTGTGTCTCACCATGTTACCACTGACCAACAAAGCCCTGCATCCCTATCCATCTATATCAGAATAAATTGTCATACAGAGTTTCAGTTGCTATATGCCCAAGGTATTTAAACTGACTTACACGGCCCAAAGGAATCCTGTTCAAAAGTAACAGGGGCACATTTTCAAGTCTCTTAATGTTACCCCTGAAGATCATGAATTCACTCTATTTCTCGTTGTACCTTAGGCCGTGCTTCCATATATAGTCCTCGCAGGAGCTTTTTGGGCCACCCAGCGATAGGCAGAGCAGCACAGCACCATGTCATCAGCATAACTGATATTATTCACACAGACATTATCTATATAACAACCAAGTGTGCTGCTCAGCCCAGCGATGAGCTTGTCCATATATACATATATAAGAGTGAAGTCAGCCCATCCTGTCTAACACCACATAAACTCTTCAGAGCATGTATTTCCCCACTTTACCACATTTTTCTGATTACCATACCAATGTGCCAGTAGGTACATTTATAACCTCAGCCAACGAGAAACATCTTTAAGTTTTGTCCAAAGGTCCAAAGCTTATCATAACTTCATAACACACAAGATCAAATGCTTTGCTGAGGTCTTAAAACATGCATTTATAGGAAGGAGTTAGCTTTATAACATAATAAATAACAGAGAACTTTAACACAGCTCAATATCACTTGTAAAATAATATGTCAATCAAATGCACTTTCCGTAGACAATATCCACAAAAAAGTCGCTATTGATAATATCACACAACACAATTACTCCAAGGAGGATAATAAGTATTATCTAGCACTTCAGCACACTTCAGCCAGAATGGTGGCTAGGCTAGGCTAGTGATTTGGTTTAATTTTTGTGTTTCGGATAAAAATCCTCAAAGCAGTAAAAACAAAATATATAACCGTACCTACATAAAATAAAACTTTCCTATTTTTGATTTACATAGTATCTTCATTACTTTAGTTAAATGCCTAATTTTTATCAAAAGTAGGTCAACAATTTATCTTTAAAGTTATGTAAATTCCGATAACAAAACAAGAAACGAAAATTTGAATTTCGCGGGTAAAATTCCATTACATGACTTCGAGAGAAAGGAACAGCGAAATAGCAATTTGTGTTTGTCTCTTTCGCTCCATCTTTTCGCTCTGCTTTTAAACTCTCTTCTGCTAAAGTTCAACGTTTTACAAGTGCTAGGGGTATATTTACTATAAATGAAGTTGATTACACTCAAAAGTAGCAAGTTACTTCACACAAATTTAGAAATTAAACTTTTCCATAAATCTTCCGATACCAAAATACTCGCCTGCTTCATTTGACATAACGATATGAATCTGGGTTTCGAGTTTTTACTTTTTAATTTTTACAAAATACCGATTCTGGGCTTCAACTGTCAAAAATGTATAGAGAATTTTCTTCGTCATTCACTCTTTTTCTGACATATGGGTATGGGAAGAAATATGAAGTCCATGGAATTAGGCGGTACCGCCAAGTTCAGATTATGGGCTTCAAATGTCAAATAAAGCCCATATCCATATCCAGATTTTTTAGGCGGTAGACCCCCTGGTCGGCGACCATGACCAATACATGGTGCATTGACACTTTTGAACAAACAAGTTTAAAAAGGTTCTTTCAAATGCGTCAATGTACGATGTATTGGTCATGGTCGCCGACCCTGGTCGGCCAACCTGTACTGGGGTCTTCAGAGGCCATTTAAAAAAAAAAGCTTCCAATTGGTTCACTAGATGGCGTTGCATAAGTATGTACATGTCTATGGTATATTTTGGTATGAAACATATTTAAATTAATTACTTTTTAAAAACCCAAAGGAAACTAATAATATATTAAATAAGTACTACTGTGAGGAACAGAAACGAAATAGGTAAATTTAAAGATTTAGGTAAATAAATAACATCTGTCTGACGTTCCGTTTTACGTAAAAAAGTCGCGTCAAAGTAAAATTTATAACGTTCCGTTCCTTCTAACTGCATAGGTGGGACAGCGCCATCTAGTGACTGACCTTTCAGAAAATCGCCCATTACTTGATCAATGTAAACGGTGGAAGCCGAGTCTAGTAGTACCTCAGTTACTCGGCCCAGGTGGCCTACCACAAGCTCTAATAGCAGTAATTTTTAAGTTGAGAGAGTGAGACGCCGCTATACGGCGTGTAAAGCGGCGTCTCACTCTCTCAACTTAAAAATAACTGCTATTAGAGCTTGTGGTAGGCCCACAGTTCACTGGGCCGAGCTGCTCGACTAATGTAAACTATGCTTTATGTCAGGGTACCACCCTTTCCACTTATCAAAGAGGACAAATTCATTAATGTTGGACAAAGATCTTTGATAAGTGGAACACACCTTCGCACTGGTAGGGACTCAGAACAATAACTAAAGCTATGTTCTGAGGGTAGGGAGGGACGGATGGGGCGATCTGAGTTTGATTAATCGAATCACCGTTTTTTTATCGATAATTATCACTGAATTGATCTTATGCTAAAACCACCGCTAGGTGGCGTTAGCGGCTTGATTTGTTATATATAAGTTCCGCGTCGATTTTTGATTTGATTTAATTAATTGTAAATAAAGTATCCTCCCGCCTCGCCTCTCTCTTCTCTTTCGAGTACGTTATATCGATAATGTCGATTGATTATAATATAAATAAAAATATTCTAATAATAACGAAAACGGTGCGTCATAGCTAAAATCTAAAGCCCCCAGTACACGATGGCCGATCATGGTCGGCGACCATGACCAATACATCGTACATTGACACTTTTGAAAGAACCTTTTTAAATTTGTTCGTTGAAAAGTGTCAATGTACGATGTATTGGTCATGGTCGCCGACCATGGTCGGCCAACCTGTACTGGGGGCATAACGAAATTTTTGATCCCCTTAAAAGGCCCGGAGGTACAATCGCCAGCACGTCAGATTTCTACAAACTGTAAACCTTATGTGCTGGCACTGCTGGCGACCGTACATGAAAGGAATCTAAAGAATTTTTTTTTATTTTATGAGTTGAAAACATTGTATAAATAAAACCAACAAGCTGAGGACAGGGGGCGAATCCCCCCACCATTCTAGGGGCTCGCGAAACCCTCCGCCATTCGCCACCCAATAAAATATACCCTCGCGGCCCGCTTCACCATACCGCACCCCCTGCGTCGCCCGTGCATTGGCGACGCAGGGGGTGCGGTATGGTGAAGCGGGCCGTGAGGTAGCGGCAATGATGAACGCGTAATAACAGTCGTTTTAGGTTAGTCTATATTTACTAAAGTTTTTATTTTTTTAAAGTACTTTATCATAATAACAAACAACTGAAATAACTGAATAACACGAGTGAAACTGCAACCTCTTTTTAGTTCAAAGTCGGATAATCTAACCGTTATTTAAGTGAAATTAACCGAGTTTTTCGGTTAAGCGGCCTACTCAAAGCCCTGCTTGCAGGGCCTGCTTGCAGTTACTGCCGCAGAGGGTGTTGCTCCACAAAGCCCTGCAAATCGTGTGGATTACTATAGAGTAACTTGTTTAAATAGGAAACTGATAACGTTGTTTGTACGGATTACATCTTTTTCGCGTTGACTCATTTTTCTGATTGGAGACACGAAGCATGCACGAATACTTTATTTGAAAACGGCTATCGACAGCTATAAAGAAAAAAAAAGTTGATTTAAAGTGGCGAAAGATGGCCCTCGCAAATAACAAAATGATCAAAAGTAATCTAAAAGACTAGAAGTTAGGTCAAAAACACGCACGCATGACGTTGCCAGGCTATGCTTGTCATGTCATGTCAGTCGAGTGCGGGGATTTTACACACTTTTTGATTGCTTATGCTTCAACTAGTAGATTTACGTTGCGTTCTTCTTACTGATATTTTTGTTACTTCGTTGATATTTTACAGTTTTAATATTAGACAGTGCTACCTACTTGTTACCTACGAATTTGAAAACAAATCAAAATGTTATCAACTCGTCATTTTAGTTTATTTCTGGTCACACCTCTGAGTACTGAATCCTATGGAGATGGCATACCTACGAAAAATTGAAGCATACACACACACACAAGCACACATACCGAGAAACCAAAATGGCGCCTTTCCGTAGTGCTGCCCTATTTGTACATCGATATATTTATTGATGAAGTTATAGATCAAGTATTTTTGTGACTACCTACCTATATTACCCTATATTTCATAAAAGCAGTTTCGTAATCACCTCGATAATTTAAAACGGAATTATAGTGTATAATTATATACCTAGTTTTTTTGAAAAATAAATCTTAATAATGTGCTTTCTTTATGACAATGACACAATGTGTATGTGTTTGTGCATGTACGCACACAATCATTGGCCCGACCGCGCGCGTGAGACGCAACAACTGTAAAGCCCCCAGTACAGGATGGCCGATCATGTTGGCCGACCATGATGGGCCATCGTGTACAGGGGCGGCTTGCGTGTGATTGCCGTCTGCGAGTAACGCCATCCTGTACTGAGGGGCTAAGCCCCCAGTACAGGAAGGCCGATCATGTTGGCCGACCATGATGGGCCTTCGTGTACAGGGCCGGTTTGCGTGTGATTGCCGTCTGCCAGCAACGCAAACCGGCCCTGTACACGATGGCCAACATGGTCGGCCAACTTGATCGGCCATGGCCTGTACTGGGGGCTTAAAGCCCCCGGTGTGACGCCTGCAGTACACGATGGCCGATCATGGTCGGCGACCATGACCAATACATCGTACATTGACACTTTTGAAAGAACCTTTTTAAACTTGTTCGTTCAAAAGTGTCAATGTACGATGTATTGGTCATGGTCGCCGACCATGGTCGGCCAACCTGTACTGGGGGCTTGAGAGTTTGCGTGTGATTGCCGCCTGCGAGCAACGCAAACCGCCCCTGTACATGATGGCCCATCATGGTCGACGAACATGAGTAGCCATCCTGTACTGGGGGCTTCAAGGTGAGAAGAGCCGCCAAGTGCTTCCTCATCTATAGTAATATCGTAAACAGGAAAGATTTGATTGGTTGTTGTTTGAATTTAATAGGTTCCAAAACTACTAGACTAATTTAGAAATTTCTTTGACCATTAGAAAGCTACATTCTTTTCGAGTGACATAAGCTATATTTTATCGTGATATTCCCATGAGAACGAGTACCATGCGGGTAAAACCGCGAGGATCCGCATGTTATTCAATTCAATTTATTATAAAATTTATTGCTTGTTAAGTACATAATACATAATGTATCAAAAATTCAAACGCAGATACAGATTAAAAATAAGGTCCTGTAGTTTATTTACAAACTAACCTTAGTAAAATATAGTTCATGTTTTAGATGTAGTAGTAGATAAAAGACCAACCTACTATATTTTACTGAGGTTATAGTTTGTAAATAAACTACACGACCTTAGCTTCAATCTGTACGATTGTAGATACATTAATACTTAGCGAGCAATAAATTTGATTGAGGGCGCCCCACTTGTCGGCTCTACTCGCCTTTACTTAGAAACTGCAATTTTATGGTCAAATTTTTTATGTTTTCCGAGTCACGCGTCTATACACATGCGAGACCTCCATAGAATTCCAGATCAAAGGTCGCGAGAACCAGTTTAAGTAAAAAAAGGTAATGAAATAAAACAAAAAGCACCATATTGTAAAAACCTATTATGTTTATACAACAAGGATTGTTTTTTTTTACATAACACACATTACAATATAAATCACAAAGGAGAATGCCTACTAGGTACCTACCTACCATAGAAAAAAGAAATGTCTCAAAAAAAAAACAAGCATTATTAAGTAATAAAATAATAAACAGTTTGAATCGAGATCTTTACTAGCAATCATATTTTTTATATATTTAGAATATAGCGAAGCGACATCTAGTGGTAAAAAATATACTTACTTTTAATGTGCTAGAATGAATGAAAGTTGGACAACATCTTTACAGCAAAATGACATTAAAAAAACACGTTATATATAAGCATCCAGTTTTTGGCAACCGGAACAGAAAACGTTGTCGCACTATAATTTCGATTTTGCCAGTGGCCTAATTAACGTCTTTTTCAAAACTTAAACTGTCGTTGACGTTTGAAACTGTTCTTCAAAATGAAAAGAGCACATAAAAATAGTTTGCGTACGAGTCTTTAAATTTTCCTTTTGCATTGTTCCAGCCATATTATTCTTTTTCTGTTATTTTTAGGCAACCTAAAACAATAAAAACAGTTTAAAATTAATACACTCAATTTACACTTGAAATTTGAAAACATCGATAATTCGATAAGAAAAATGCTATAAGGGCAACCCTAGCGCAAAACAAACAAATTTATATTTTCTTGAAATACACCAAAAAAAACTCACCAAAATAAGTAGTAAGCTACATTTGGTTTGAATTCTAAGTAAACTATTCACAGGAAAACCAAAACACAAGGCATTTATTGTATTGTTTTGGTGTTTTTGCAAAATAAATAGTACGTACCGGTGTAATGTAATGTTTGGACGATTTTCACTTTTTTTGATGCCACAAACTACCACACTGCAATTAGACATGTTCCTTGTTGCTTTCTCTCACTTATTAATACCTTTTATTCACATGAAAGTCTCAAATTAAGACTTTTATCACAAAACACTGCAAATACAACTCGCGTTGACAGCTCACCTACCGAGAAACCTAAATGGCGACCGGCTTCAATCATGCATTACGATGACGTCACGTTTCAATGTTGCCAAAAAATAGGTCGAATAAATATATTGCTGTCTCTTTTTACATGAAGTATTGAAGGTAAGATAGAACGAGATGGCTACAAGTTTATGAGTACAATGTCGATTTAGCTCATATTTGTATAACCGATAGTTCATATAGATCAATATGCCATCTCCATAGGATTCAGTACTCAGAGGGTCACACTGACTTCGCTATTTGTCAGCGCGATGTATTGGTCATAGTCGCCGACCATGGTCGGCCAACTTGTACTGGGGGCTTAAGATATCGGCCCTGCATGCATACCACGAAGGGAGTATTTATGTTCTGTGCTGTGATGCATACACACAATACGACTGGCAGTGGCACTGCAAGCAGGGCTTTGAGTGGGGCGCTTAAATAACAGTAAATAACGGGTTTTTTACATCTATAGTTCAAATTTTTTCGGCGATTCGCGCGCCCGCGCCTAGTCGACGCAAGCCTTTAGAAGTTCGCCTATCATCCGTTTCTCTAAGTACTATCCTTCCAATACCTAAACAAGTAAAAAAATCCATGTCATAGGTACATGTCCATGAACAATAATTTGTAAACTAAAGTGCTCGTCAGATAAGTCTGCGCGCGGTAAAAATCGAATACTAATCTTTTCTATAACATTAGAACAAAAAAATGCACTGTTACTAGCGCCAAAAACGCGCCAGGCACGTGCAGAGTTATCTGACACACACTCTATTCAACTGATAATCTAAATCCACCCACTCTGAATCACATCCCTAGGCGTTAGGTCATCTTTCATAATGAGCGATTTTCTGAGAGGCCATTTAAAAAAAAAAAAGCTTCCAATTGCTTCACTAGATGGCGTTGAATAAGTATGTACATGTCTATGGTATATTTTGGTATGAAACATATTTAATTTAATTACTTTTTAAAAACCCAAAGGAAACTAATAATATATTAAATAAGTACTACTGTGAGGAACAGAAACGAAATAGGTAAATTTAAAGACTTAGGTAAATAAATAACATCTGTCTGACGTTCCGTTTTACGTAAAAAAGTCGCGTCAAAGTAAAATTTATAATGTTCCGTTCCTTCTAACTGCATAGGTGGGACAGCGCCATCTAGTGACTGAGCTTTCGGAAAATCGCCCATTTAGCTGTCAATTACCTGTCATATTTCAATTTTTTGGTTTTTGGGTCTTCGCCTGTCCAAAAGGACGAACTTTTTTACTACTACTACCTACTCAATTTTTTGGAATTTTGGCCAAGCCCTCGCCCCGTCTCGCCCCTATACTTTGTGCTCGCCCGTCTATATAATTTGTGGCTTGTGGCTCGCCCCCCTCTCGTTTCTTATTCTTGTGTTGATTCTATTTGATTTGCGATTATAGTGCTGAAGTAAACCTAATATGGGTATTAAAGAGGCGAATATATACTTGGATAATCAATTTAATTCATACTACGCTGGTCAGACTGTAAACGGGAGGATTGAATATGTTTTTGATAGTCCGAAGAAAGTTCGAGGTAAGTACGCTTAAATCTCCTCTAAATTGACGAAGTGTGAGTTATGTTTTTGCATCAGTGAACCATCCTGCCCTGACTCATATATTTGCTCATCATATAAATAGCACATGAATGACATGCCGTCATCTTCGGAATGGATATAATGGATATTTAACCGCCTCTGCGGTCTAGTGGTTCACACCACCGATTTCAGACCAAGAGGTCCCGGGTTCGATTCCCAGTGGGGGTACATATATTGTATTCGGTTTGGTTGGTGGTAGGACTTGTTCTTGGTCCGCCTGGCTAGCTACCACCATCTTATCTAAGTCTGACGCCCTAACAATGATGTTTTTAGCATTATTGTGTTACGGCAGTTAGAGATAAGATAGCCAGTTCCTCAGTGATTGAGGATTCCGGGAGTAGTGCGCTTCCACCTTCAGCCTTATCAACACTTAAGGTCAGGTGTGATGAAGGCTAAGTGTTACCCTGTCGTGGATAAAAAATTTAATAATATGCAGTTATTCATAGCACACTCAACTCCAACTGTAGAGTGTAGGCTGATCAAATAATTCAGATGTTTTACTTAAAAACAGTGTTTTTGTAGCACCTATTAGCACCATACAACAAATTATTGATATTGAATGACACAAACATATCATGTCATTTAATTTAAGTTACCTAGGTATATGGCCCTGCATGGAGTTGTAATAACACTTGTCACAAGAACAATACATTTTTAGAAATCATGTTAATTTTTCAGGCATCCATGTCAAATTTAAAGGCGAAGCCCATACAGAATGGTGTGAAAGTAAGCAGGAAGAAAATTCCCAAGGAAAAACTGAATCTAATGACACAATGCATACAGGGAATGAAGAGTACTTTCAAATCTCTTATTACCTCCTTGGAAGTAATACAGGTAAGGAATATTGGTTAGGGTGTGGCCAGACCATTACAAGCACAAACATATATCATACTATCTGGTACTGAAATAGGGCTGTTCATATTTCATATGACATGAAGGTATATGACTAAATATTAGCCTTACTGAAAGTTTCTTATTAACTATTCAAAATATTCAATGATAGTTTGATGTCTAAAGTCTAAAGTAAGAAGTCTAAATGATATTATTTTCTTCTTCAATATAAAAAAACATTTACATATTTGCAGGTAATGAGATAGAGATTCCAGCTGGAAAGCAAGTCTATAATTTTACATGCACTTTGCCTCCTGTCCTGCCATCTTCTTTTGAAGGAGAATTTGGTTATGTGAGATATACTGTAAAAGTCACCCTCGACCGTCCATGGAAGTTTGATCAAGAAACTAAAATGGCATTTACTGTTATAAATGCATTGGATTTGAACTTAAATCCATCTTACAGGGTAAGAATAATTAACTTTTACTTTTTATTGCACTTACATAGGTTACGCACTGCCATGTTTATTATAATATACATAGATGTGCATATTCTCAATGACACTATTTTTGGCATAAATGGGTTGATTAAATGTATACATATAAGTGACAAAATCTGTTAATTTTTAATTTATTTTAGGAACCAATCCACATTCAGTTGGAAAAAACATTTTGTTGTTTCTGTTGCGCTTCCCCGCCATTGTCAGTGGATGTCCGAGCTCCTGTCTCTGGGTACTGCCCGGGACAAGTGATACCAATAACTGTGGATATTGAAAACAAGAGTAATGTACAGTTGCACCTTGTCAAGATTTTCCTTAGAAAGGTAAAAGATTCAATATGTATCCAATTTGTGACGGTTTGGAATAAGTTTGTTTAGTGATCAATTTATAATTCCACTAAGTATAAAAGAATATGGGCTTTGTTTTAGTTTATTATAAATTAGTATAGCTCCTTGTACATATCATGACTTGTGTCAGTCTAAGTTATTTTGAGCTATATTTGGTTTTTATGGCATGAAAATAATCATAATTCAAATAATAAATATTTCACAACATCAGACTCATTTATCTGATTCGGAAATAATAGCTTTAGCTTAACCATGTGTATTAAGGAAATCAAAAACAACTCATTTTCATTTTTCATTCCATTTATTCATTTGCCAACAAACATGTTACTATAATGGTTAGTAGTATCTTAAAAACTAAATTAAGTTTATCTAGATACTAGGTTCTCAAAAATAAATATAAAAGAGCAACTAATTAAATAAAACATTATTAATTTTAAAGAGCGGGTAGGTGCACTTAAGTATTTATCATACAGAATGTTTGAGCGAGTGCCCACAAAGAAAGACGATGAGTTTCAAGACAACGCATGCATAAAATCAATAGAAAAAAGTAAAAACTATAATTCTTGCGCTTGTGCGTGTGCGCTCGCATATAAAGGTTGCTCCTATTCCACGACATAAAAACATATTTTTTTTAAGTTTGGAAATATAATTTAAGAATTCTTTTAATGTTATTATGATTGATTTTTTCTTTGATTTCGATTGGTAAGTTGTTTATAAGACGGGGTATCAAATACTGAGATGTTCTTTTACCGTATTCGTTGTTATATATGGGAATATAAAGTTCTTTGTTAGTTTTTTTTCTAGTAGATATTTTGTGATTTATCGGTACTTTAATCTCTTCGTTAAAGTAATTTTCAAGAAGCAAATTATGTTTAACTTTCTCAGTTATAGGTAAAACTCCACAGTACTTAAAGAGTCCAGCTGGGTCCTCTGAGTATTTAATTTTTATTTTAAGTGGAACCAATTGTTTAAGAAGCCTATACTGAATATTATATATTTGTTCTAAATATGTTTTGTATGTACGGCCATAGCTGCTAAGCCCGTAGGATATAATGCTTTCTACCAATGTTTTATACATTGTTAGTAGAATATCAAATGGTACTTTACATTTAATTATATAAAATTTTGCCAAGATGGCTCTCAGTTTGTTGCATACTTTGTCTATATGTTTTGACCAATTAAATCTATTATCAATCACTTAGCCAAGGTATGAACACTCAGTTACTTGTTCAATTTCTAAACAGCTGCTAGAACATGGTATATTTGCGTGAAGACAATCATGACTGTGGGCTACCACTTTTACGGGTTTACTATCAAGATAATGATTGCGACTAGAGCGGACGAGCATAAGCTTAGTTTTATCTGCGTTAAGGACCAGCCCTGAGTCGTGCGACCACCTGCATATTGCAGTAAAGTCTGCTTGTATACAGTTTTGTGCAACAATGGGATCTTTATCAGCTGCTACCAAGCAAGTGTCGTCAGCAAATTGGTAGACAGTGCAGTGCTTAATGACGTGATTTAGGTTGTTCACATAAGTCAAATAGTGCAAAGGACCAAGAACTGACCCTTGCGCGGTACCTTCAGTAACCTTGACCTCGTCACTAAACATGTCTCCTATTTTAACCTGGTAGCTGCGGTCATTAAGATAGTTTTTGCACCATTTCAGCAGTTTGCCTCTTACACCGCTGATGTCTAGCCTTTCAATTAGCAGATCGTGACGTAACGTATCAAATGCCTTACTGTAATCTATAAATACTATTAGAATATGTTTTTTTTCGTTTAAGTAACTGTTGATTTCATCTGTAAAGCGAGACAACAGCAGCGTGGTGCTTTTATTTGGCTGAAAACCATATTGTTGTGACGACAAAATACTATTTTCTGAATAAAATTTTTGTAGTTTTCCGCATATAAATTTTTCTACTACCTTATCCAGAACGGGTAAAATAGTAATAGGACGGTACTTGTCATAATCATGGGTGTTGCCACCTTTGTGGATAGGCCGGACAATGCCTGTTTTTAACTTTTTGGGGTACAGTCCGGTGTCTATACTAGTGTTTATAAACCGTGTTATTGCGCCCACAATTGATCAATCAGAAAGCTTCACTATGTCTACCGCACGAATGCCATCAACACCCGGGGCTTTTTGCGGGTTGATATGTTTTATAATTTTATGTATTTCAGAGTTTGTTGCTTTCGGGAAAAACATAGATTTGTCTGTAGATCTAGTGTAGTCATTTATGTTCAATAAATTGTTTTGGCAGTTGGGAATAACGGATTTAACATTTTCCTGAAATTTGTTAGCAAAATTGTTAGCTAAATTTTGTAAGAATTTTTCTTCGCTAAATGCTTTTATTATTATATTATCAATAGATTTTGTTACTTTTCCTGATATGTTGTTAATAATTTGCCATAATTTCCTTGTGTCGTGTCTATATTTGTTAATTTCCGTCCTAATTTGTTGGTTTTTATTTTTCTGTATCACCTTGTTTGTTTTATTTCTTATCTTGTTATATTTTATTCTAAGTCCCTTATTACCCGTGTCTTTTATCCAATCTGAAAATAATTGATCTCTTTTTTTACATAGATTTATAATATTTTTATTCACCCACTCAGTATTATTACGTTTTGAATTACTATATTTTTTTACATATTTAGATTCATCGTAGCACTCATTAAACCTATTATTAATAAATGTATAAATCTCATTCGGACAGTTCATATTTAATGTGGAATCCCAATCAACTTTTTCCAATGATGATATTAATTTATCGTTGTTCAGTCGAGTCACATAAATAGGAGCATCCTGTACAATAGAATCATTCGCTAATGTTGCAACAGTAATTCTGTGGTCAGCCAGTACAGTGCAGAGCGCGGCCGTGTGAACGTCTGTCATGCGCGATCGGATAAAAATATGGTCAATACAGCTTTTGGTTACAAGACCATTTAACATTTCTATCCTAGTATAGTCAGTGATACCGCATGAAAGACCGCACCCGCTCATAATGTCTAAGTATGATTTCTTAATAGGATTATCCAGCTTGAGGTTAATATTTATATCTCCGATAAATATCAAATCTGTGTCAGTAAACCGGTGAAATATTTTTTCTATTTCTACAATAAAGTGTTGTTTACTATTTTTAGGTGGCCGGTATACGGCACACAGTGATAAAGAGTAGTTAGTGAAAGTGATTGTACCTAAAAGGCATTCAAAGTGTAAAGATGTCACTTTACTTTGTTTAAACTTATGTTTGTTTTTAATGTATAGAATTATTCCGCCACCTTTTTTAATCCTTCGTAGCTCGGTGTACATAGTGTATCCCGGCAAGTTAAACAAAGATTTGATATCTTCGGAAATATTTACCTCGGTGAGTACTAGGATATCTACAGACGAACCTGCGGTATTTATTATTAGTTCAATTTTGGCAAAATTTTTTATTAATGATCTTATGTTAACGTGCATAAAAGTTAGGTTGTGTCGTTTATTAGGCACTAAACGGTTATAGTTTGTGAAATCCAAACAATTAAATAGTTCCGTGACATTATTTTCATCTTCGAAATCCATTAATTATTTTACTAGGATATTAAATTAGGGTTACGACTAAGTTATTTTTTATATTAATTGTTCTTAGTGTTGGATAAAATGTTTTGGATATCATTCTTAGATCTAATATAATATATTTTTGCATTTTCATTCTTACGTACTAGCACTTTGCCGTCTCTGATCCAAATAAACTTGAAAACGCCTTTCAAATCTTGCTTAGCCTGCCACAGAAGATTTTTGTAATAGGAAGTCAACGCCTCTCTTACATAGATTCTTTCAGAAGCCAGTGTTCCAGATAGGTTTGGCATGATATCTTTTGCGACGGTCGTTGTATTACGGGCAGATGAAATCAGCTGCTGGCGGGTCTCTTGGCGAACTCGCACGTAGACGGATCCTGGTCCAGATCGGCGAGATGGAAGCCGTTTCACTGAAAGCACATCTTCTTTAGGGGCTCCAAGTTTCACCATTAAGCTTTCCACGAGTTTAGGTAGGTCAAGGTCATTTGTGTCTGGAATACCAGCGATCTCGACCTGATCTCCTAGCAACTGCTGTTCCAATTCTACATTACGCTGTTCCAGGTGTTCAATTTTGAGCAAACAAGATCTATTTTGGTTGTCCAGATGGGTAATTTTTCTCTCCATATCCTTGACTTTACTGGTCAGTGCCTCCACAGATTCTGCAAACTCATCCACCTTATCACTGCAGTACTGTAGCGAAGTTGCAATGGCCCGTATTTCCTGCGTCACAATGCTTTTCACTTCCTTTTTTAATTCTTGCAGCATTTGTTTCATGTCGGAGGAACTACCTGATGGTGCATTTTCTTCGTCATCATCTTCATCTTCACAGTCGGCAAGCATATGGAATGATCTCCTACGGGAAGAATCCTGGTTGCAATCGTTACATGTCCACTCCAAGTTTTCGGCGGCTTTAAGAGCTGCAAGTTGTTTGCCACTTAATCCAGAGCAAATAGTGGTAGCATGTACCACTTTTTGACATTGGCTGCATTCCAAAACAGTAGTTTTTTTATTTAATAATTTAGAACAACTGTAACACTTCGTCATAGTGAGGGTAGATGCAAACAAATTAGTAAAGAGGGTCGTGTGTTTACTCTACAACGCTCGAATGAGAACTGCTTAACTAAATAAGTGCTTGAATTGCTTTGTCGTCAAAATGTAGAACTTATAGCATTTGTTTTATTTTAGGTAGTAACTTATCGCGCGACGTCGCCTACGACCGCAACGAAAAAGTCGAAATCTGTAGTTTTGACAGTGCAAGAGGGACCAGCACCTGCTGGCTCATCCAAGCATTGGAACTTGACACTCGAAATACCACCAATTCCACCTTCTAACCTGGTCAACTGCAGCATAATTGATTTAGATTATGATTTTAAGGTGAGACTACGTCATTATGTTTAGTTTGTTTCACTTAGCGCTCCTACAGACCAGGGGCTCTTTGTCGCCTGCAATCGTCGCCACCCGTCGTTGGCGGCCGGCAAAGCGTCGACGGGTGGCGATGGCTACCGTCAACAAAGTCCCGTTCGTTTGTATGAACCCTAAGGCAAAGAGGATTCAACTTTTCCACTTCTGTATAATTTTATCAAAATATATAAAAATGGTTGTCTTAAAGTCGGTTTACGGACGATAATTTTACGTGATAAGAATATGCCGCTGTCTCTCTTTTACTCGTATCGGCTGATGGAGTGGAAGAGAGATAGATGCGTCACAAGCCGAACGCTTAGGACGGTCGTGCCTCTCTATCGCTTGTTCCGCGCTCTCGTTTGCACGCGGAACGTGACATTTTTCGTGCGTGCAGCCGGATTTATAAGATGTTATCACGTCTGAAGTTTGCTGTTGAGTGAAATATTTGCATTAATTTGCGCGCAGCAGCAGCGGCCGGAAGAGCCTCGCCTCTTAACTAATCACTAGATAGGAGGCACGCGGTCTTTGCCTTCAAATTACTATCATCTTTTTAGTCACATAGATGAAATTCAAATTAATTTGTAATATTTCAGTCGCATTCAGTTGCAATTCACCCACGGTTTCGAATAAAATACTTAATAGAATAGAATTGAATAGTCTTTATTTCCTAATACTGGGTTTACACGTTGTTTAGGAAATTGTTTCTAGTCTACCATACATGCAAAAATGTATTAATAAAAATAAAAATAGAAAATAATGTTCATTGACCTTCTCTTTCATTTTTTAGGTGGAATGTGTAGTATCAGGGATGCACTTGAACTTGAAGGGGAAGAAATACATAACGATCGGTACGGTGCCGTTGGTGGGCGTGGCGGGGCCGGCCGGGCCGGGCGCGCGCGGCGGGGGCTCCGCGCAGTACTCGCCCAGCCAGCCGGCCGTGCTGCCGGTGGCGCCAGGGTATCCTCAACCTTCGGTAAGTCCCAAGGACCCCATCTGTCCGCAATGTAAAGAAAGAGAAGAAACAAGCTACCACTTCATGGCAGAGTGCCCGATGTACGCATCACTGCGCTGGGAGCTCTTTGGAACGGACAACCTTAAGGAAGAGGATCTAAAGCAGTTAACGATAAGTCAACTCAGCGGATATTGTAAGCGCAAAGGTAGATTCGAGGGTCCGACGCCGGTGGGGTAAATGATAACACCCTCCCCCTGCTTTCAGCTATCAGGGGACTTGGGGAACTGGGCCCATGCCCCCTATAATAATAATAATAGTAAGCTTCGGTAAGTACTCGATTTGCCTTTGGATCGGATGGATTTTATAGCGCTATTTTATGGTGTATTAACGGCCGCCCGCGGCTTCATCCGCGTGGTTCCCGTTCCCGTGGGAATATCGGGTTAAAAAGTATCCTATGTGTTATTCCAGCCTATAATTTATCTCTGTTGCAAATTTCATCCAGATCCGTTTAGTAGTTTTTGCGTGAAAGAGTAACAAACATACATCCATACTCACAAACTTTCGAATTAATTAATATAATATTAATTAATAGGATGTTGACTGACAACCTTACTTTAATTTACTAGTAAACGCCCGCGGCTACACCTACTTGATCTCCTATTCCTATCCCAAAAAATTATACTTACAGACTGATATGTATTGTAAAAATTATGAATTACATATGAAATTTTTATAAAAATCGTTTGCGAGTACTTACGCGTGGGCTTACGATTCCCATAACGATAGTCTACGGTCTGCTTTTCCTATGATACAGATATATCAAATAGAACTTCCTTCTTGATTTGACTAGTTTCTTTATATTTATAATGAACGTTTTATTTTAGGCTCCTTCCGCTCCAAACGGTGAACCTGGCCCTGGAGGCTGGGTAGCGCCTGGAGCCATGCCCGCGCAGCCTCCCTATCAAACGCTGTATCCTACTCTATGTAAGCGGTTTTAATTTAAATGAATGCATTCACCAACCTTCACTTAAGCCTGTCGCACACGGACCACCTACTACAACCACAAAACGCCGCACACGGTAGTCGTCACTTGTTTCTTCTTCTAGCTTCAGGGGGGCTACCGCGTAACTTTATGGATATGAACTTCATACGTTTTTGGGAACTTTTAAGTCAATTTTATAAAGAAAATAGCCGCTATCACTTCCTCGTTTTGTGACGTCGGGTATAACGATAACTAGCTAGCAACGTTCAACAAACCAAAGCAGCAAAAATGTATCAGAATAAGGAATTCAAATGACAGTTGAAGCCCATACCCATATCCAGATTTCTTAGCCGGTAGCCCCCCAGGTGGCGGCGTTTGTGGCTGTCGTGTGTGGTACAGTCAGCGTCAATTCATATAAGCGTCTAGAGTAGTCGAAATCATCTGAAAAACATAAAACCAATTTGATCTACGCAGTTCGAATCATCATATTGTTGTAAGCACGCAAGCTGTTCAAAATATCTTGGCACTCATTGTTTCATAAATATGAGCAGTCAGTGTTCAAAATTATCTAAGCAAACAGGTCAGCTCAGCTCATAACAGCATTATGGTGTTGTACTTATGCACAGATATTTTGAGACCTTTGTTTGCTTAGATAATTTTGAACACTCTGACTGCTCATAAACAATGAGTGCCAAGACTTTTTGAACACCTTGCGTGCTTACAACAATATGATGATTCGAACTGCTTAGATCAAATTGAGTTTGTTTTTCAGATCTTTTTGACTACTCTAGATGCTTATATCAATTTGACGAAATAGTGTGACTAGATTGATTGTTAAGGTGCTTACTGACGAACTATTTTATACGTTTGTTTTTGCGCAACGACAATCTGTTTGGAATGGACTAAAACTATATTGTATTGTTTTCGATTCTCAGCTGAACCAGTATACAAAGTGTCGCCATATACAGCGAAAACCATTCAAGATAAAGGGGACTCCAACTACACGAATATATCGGGGCCTAGCTTCGCGCCGTACTACCCCACGTACGCGGCGGTGCAGCCGCCCCCGCTACCTCAGTGAATGTAACGCGCACAAACATTTTTGAGCTTATTGGCAATTTATAATTATATAACAAATGTATTTCTTATTATACTAAACTAATAATAAGCAAGTATTGATTGAGAATCTAAAGAAAAGAAAAATCTTAAAAAAAAATTGAATCTCCGGGAGCGAATGTATTAATCTCCTTTTACGTATATGCCGTCCTTTTAGGTGTTATTCAGAAAGTTTTACGTGCAGCTTTATGTAATCTCCGTTTGCATTTTATTTCGCATTTATGTACCAAAGCTACGGATGCGTACCGCAAAGTACCGTTTATTAAAATAGTAGAAACATGTTTTTTGAGGTAGGTTTAGACGGAGACTATTTTGAGACGCCTAAATTACGGCGCCAGTGTCTACCGTACAGCAAGCCTTCAGACCGTTTAGACAAAGACTATTTTCGGCCGCCTAAGTCTCGCCGCCAGTGACCAGCAAGCTGACATTAGTCGTTTACACTGTACTTTTTTCAGTACCAGTCAATAGCACGCCACCACTGCCGACGGTGCTAGTTTTTGTGCCAGTCTTTCTTACCATCATTTAAAATGAATTCAGGACAATTGTCTCTAAAGTTGAAAAGGCAATGTATAATCAAACTATCCGCGTTATTACGAGAGGAGCTGATTTATATGTCGAAGGAAGAAATACATAAGAAGAAACGAATTTGAGGTGCGTTCTAGCGACTGGCGGCGACGTGTTTACACGAGTACGAAAAATAGGCGCGGGGGCAGCGAGAGACGCGGGCGGAGGTCACAGGCGCCAAAAAATAGGCGCGTGTTCTATTCTGTGCCAGCGCTGAAATTTAGGCGGCTGAAAATAGTCTTCGTCTAAACCTACCTTAGGCATATTTCATGTAATAGCCTAACTGGAACTTGTTACTATTACTACATATTCCATGAAACGTGACAAGCTTTATGAAGAAGTAATTCAATATTTTCTAACACTGATCAAAATTATTTTTCACTTCTCATGCTCGTAAAGTTCGTGTTTATGTTGGGTATAGGCGGTATAAAATCGCTTTTTATGCTCTAGTGCATAAAGTAAAATCTTCGTCTAAGTCTCAGACTTTAAGACAAAGGTCGTCAGGTAAACAGTCACACACGCAATTAAATTTCGTTAAATAAACTTTATTAATACCTAACGTATTTCATTCTGTTTCTTAAATTTTGTACATAATCCATGTTAAATTATTAAATTAATAAAACTAGGCAAAATTAATGAGTTTTCTAAGGAATAAGTATTTCAAGAGTATTATGGACTACGATCTATGCTAAAGTCACTGTGCTGCCAATGCCCGTATAAAAAAAAAGAAAAATAAAGTCTTCCCGCCAATATGGCGAAGTCTTTATTTTTTCTTTTTTGCAATATTGTTATTTATTTTCCTCACACTCGAAGTGAAAAGCAGAGTGTATAACTCGTACATAAAACCCATTTTACCCTCGAATTGACTATCCACCCTCGCCTACGGCTCGGATGGATATATACGTCTCGGGTAAAATGGTACCTTTTATGCACTTGTTGTACAATCTACTATTGTAATAGTATTACCCATTAGAATTAGAACACATGGCACAATAAGGGTCGGCGCAGACAGAACGGAAAAATCCTAGCGGAATTTTTTGAAGTTGTTGAAAAATGAAACATGTCACCATAGCCTAAAATACCAAATTGTATGAATAATATGCGCGCGAGGCGACGCTGACTTCTGTTGATATTCATACAATTTTGTATTTTAGGCTATGGTGACATGGTTCATTTTTCAATGACCTCAAAAAATTCTGCTAGGATTTTTCCGATCTGTCTGTGCTGACCCTAAGTCCAATCAAGCATACATCAGTGCCAAGTTGATTTCGTTTTAGTGTTTATATGCTTATAACCTACTATACAAACTTGCAAAAGACAAATGCATTGGTGCTTTGGAATAAGGATGTTAATAGATAAGTTAATAATATTGTTTTCAATGTTAAATGTATTTAAAAATGTATAATATAAATTAAAAAATATAAAATGTTATGACAATAATCTTTATTGATTTTCCTTCACAAAAGTAAATTCTAAAATAAATCTTGCTATACAAAACAACGATTCGACAATGGTTGAACAATGCTGCAACATATACATACATACAACGGAGGTTTATGAGATATCCCATTATTCTTGATGTTTCTACGTGATCCACATGGAGTGTATCTAACAGAACTATTTTTAAAATTAAACTAATACAAGTAATGAAAAATTCACTGATATTTCCAGAAAGATATCTATACTGAGTTGGAAAATCCTTTTTTATTTTTTTAAACAATTTTTTCACTTTCCTGTAAAAAATAAATAGTAGTTACTATAGTTATTACATCAATTCCTGAAATAATACTTATAAAGTTTCTAGTACCGTCACCGGAAAAAAAGGTTTTATAAAACATAATAATTATGTAAGTATTGAATACTATAAAAGTAAAAATTTATCATTTTTCATTTCATTCAAAAGGTATCATTTCATTAAAAATTTATTAGGTACCTATTTGGATCTTCACCAAAATTCTGTGGATTCTTTAAATTATTGTTGTTAAGCAACGCAATGTTCATGTTTCGTTATGATTTTATTAAACAGATCAAATTCTATAACATTAAAAACAACCAATTTTAAACTGCTCCATAATTACGGTTACCGATAAGAGTACTAAACTAAACAAACATAAAATAACTAAACAATATAAGTAACAAAATTAACAATACCATGCCATGCCATGCCATGCCATGAATGAAATTACTAAAAAAAATGTGAATTTTACCGATTTCAGTTTTATTATTTTAGAATTTTGGAATGACATTAAAAATGTTGAATTTATTCTGATATACTTACATACGGTAAATAATATTTTATTTTTATTAGCTATGCTTCAGTGATATTTTATCACATTTGTATAGTAACGCCAAGTAAAGACAATGATTTTCTGTTTTTTTTTCAGTATGATAAAAAGTGTCTAATAATAATAGAGTTCGCATCTAAAAATACTAAAATACCAAATAAATTATGTGTATATATAACTATGGCATACAATGCTAAGTTTGTTTCTATGCTTTACAATAGCACGAGAAGGAAAAGCAACAATATTATCCTATCCTGTTTTTTAATGTTTTTGGACTTAATTTTGCTATGAATTTCACGCCAAAGTATTAACTTGGATAATATGAAGGTAATGAATACTATGACAAAAAGAAATTAAAGCTTAATGGATATTATTGGCTAAAATGATTTTATTTACTGTAAAATTCGATTCGATGTAGAGGTGTTTTTTTGACAGATGCGTTGGTTAGCACAGTGTTGAATTTAAAACGGCGGAAGGTCACTTCTGATGTGTCGTTTGTTGGGTTTGTTCCTAAGTCATGTACGCATTTTCGAATATTCGCATTGCAAGATCGGCATATTTGTAACTCATAAATTGTGCTATTTCTTAATTTTGCAGTCTGATGAATGTGTGTACATGGCTTAAGAATAAATATCTAATCTTTGAAAGTTTTGATCGTGAAGTTTAGAGAACTATGTTTTGCAGCGAGAATAGCATACAGTATTTGTGCATTTCGTAGAGGAAATCTTACAGTATTAACCGGCAGATAGTTAATTCAAATGAGTAAGTCGATTCGTGATAACGTTTATTGATAAAATGCTCACTGCAGTATTTAATAACCAAAAAAGGTACTGTGAACTCGCACATTTTCTATCCTTTACTAACGGTGAATTTTAACGCATCAGAATTTTTGCGTAGACGCTCCGCGCGTATAGATAGGATGCCGTCTATGACACATTTCCTAAGTTTCGGTGTCCGTTCGTCGCGAGCGGATCCCTCGCCGACGCCGCGGTCGGGCGGGCGCGGGCGGTGCGCGTCGGCGCGTGTCGTCGATACCGTGTCTGGGCCGCCCGGGGGCGGTCGGCGGGTGCGGCGCGGCCTGCGGCGGTCCGGCGGCGCCCTCAGTACTGGCTGCAGCGCGGCCGGAACCCGCCCTGGTACGTGGAGTCCTGCGACAGCAGCCCGTCCGGCTGCGACGGGCAGTCGGGCGCGGCCGACTCCTGGCTGAAGTCGGGCTGCGACGCGCCCTGCGACAGCGACAGCGGCGGCTGCTGCGAGAGCGGCTCCTGCGAGAGGCGCGGCGGCCGCTTGCGCGCGTTGGGCTGGCGCTGGGCGTGCGCGAGCGCGTGCAGGGGCGCGTGGCGCGGCGCGGCCAGCGGGCCGGCGCGGTGCGCGGCGAAGGCGGCGTGCGGCACGGGCGCGTGCAGCAGCGCGGCGCGCTCGGGGCCCACGTAGGCCAGCGGGTCGCGCAGCGGCCGCGCGCGGTCGTACACCGAGCCCGGCACCATCGCCTCGCGCGCGTCGAACATCGACGTCGACATGAAGTGCGAGCCCGGGTTCTGAGCGTTCACCAGCTTCTTCGGTTTGGCGAATTGTATGGCGGACTCCTTCAGGTTCGACAGCGGCCCCTCGGTCAGGACGCGACGCTCCTTGTAGAAAGCGAGGAGGTGATTCCACAGCGGCTGCTTGCTCAGAACTTTAGGGTTTCCGACCACGATGAGCCCGTATTTGGCTCGGGTGAGAGCCACGTTCAGGCGCCGCGGGTCGCTCAGGAATCCGATGCCTTGGTGCTCGTTCGATCGCACGCAAGACATGATGATGATGTCTTTTTCTCTGCCCTGAAAAGCGTCGACGCTGGCGACTTCTATCTCCTGATATAGTTTGGCATGCAAGCTCCCCTGGTACTGCATATGTTGCACGAGATACGATCGCTGACCCTCGTAGGGTGTGATGATACCGATCTGTTCGGGTCGTACGCCGGCCTTCAAAAAACGAGTTGTCAGTTTTTCGACATTGGCGGCTTCGGTTCTATTCAAGTAGGACGTTCCCGAACCGGCTATTTCTTCCTGACCTTGCGTCACGTAAAAGAACATGGGGCGATCCGGTCTCGGCCACGGGAAGTCAATTTTGTGCAGGCGCCTCTCCTCGGCGCTCACCCCGTTCTGAAGCGACCCTTCGTAAAAGAAGTCCGATGGGAAACGAGAGAGTTCAGGGTGCATACGATATTGCACTTCGAGGCGGAAAGGACGGATGCCCAGGACGACCAGCCTCTCGAACAAACTTTGGCTCAGGCCAGCCTTGGCTGCCTTTTTGCACATGACCACGGGGCCCAATTGGCAATGATCTCCGACGAGGATCAGCTGTCTCGCCCCCAGCACCACGGGCACCATGCATTCCGGTTCCGTGGACTGCATACCCTCGTCGATCAGTATAGACTGGAAGCGCATGCGCGCGACCCGGGGGTCCCCGGCGCCGACGCACGTGGTGCACACGACGTCGGCGGCGTCCAGCAGACGCCTTTCTGCGGCGCGCCGGAGCGCACGGTATCTCCTCTCGTCAGCCGCGGACAACTCGCCCGCTTCTTCCTTCAGCCTAGTCAGTTTCCTCAGCTCGCTGTCGGCGGACCCCAGAGCGCGAGCTTGCTCATGAAGCGCCAGGAAAGATACAGACGATTCCATAGCTTCGCGTGATTTAGCGCAAAGTCTGACTACCTTCAACCCTGTTCTGTGT
Organism: Crambus lathoniellus; assembly: GCA_949710035.1. NCBI lineage: Eukaryota > Metazoa > Arthropoda > Insecta > Lepidoptera > Crambidae > Crambus > Crambus lathoniellus. The sequence continues at coordinate 12,997,837 of OX453309.1, forward strand.
ATCTTCTCGGTCAATTGGTCGACTGCCGTGTTGGAAGGCGCGCACACGAGTACCGGCCCCCCATTTTGCCTTACGAGCTGGTAGACGATAGTAGCAGATGTTACCGTTTTGCCTGTGCCTGGGGGTCCCTGAATCAGGGAAAGTGGCCTTTGGAGCGCATGTTTCACAGCATAAACCTGTAATGAAATATGACGTTATTATTGCACGAAAGTAGAAAATATTTTCTCGCTTTTTGCGATACTTGTCAGAGCAGTCGCTGATACCTGAGATAATAACATAGATATAGAGATAATCTATACAATCTATACATCTATACTCTATACAAATAAATAAAATTGAAGTGTCTGTTTGTAACATTAAAATAACCGCTTTTTACCGTACATACCACATGTTTTACAATTTTTGTCTGTCTGTCGGTCTATCTGTCTGTTTGTTCCGGCTAATCTCTGAAACGGCTGGACCGATGTTGACGGGACTTTCTTTCGGTAATAAGGAGTAACATAGGCTACTTTTTATCCCGGAAAATATCACATTCCCTCGGGATAACGTCGTGTAGTCCACGCGGGCGAAGCCGCGGGCGGAAAGCTAGTAACATATAATACCTGAGAGCGATTGAGGTCTGGCAGGTTAGGGGCGCTGAAGTGCTTAGGCAGGTGGACGCGGAACAACACTTCTTCAACCTCGTGGCCCAACAGTCGGCGATAGATGTACCCCGAAACGGATGAATCGTCGACAGCAAACTTCCGCAGAGCTAGTTGCATTCTACAATAAAATTGATGTATAGAAACATTCAACACTACACTGACATAATAATATAGAAATTTTAGGGATTTTGTAACATTGCGACTTTTTATTTCGATACAAACGCACGTTTAACAGCGGCGCGACCGCATCGCTACGTTTAGTAAGTCGGGTAGACTTTTTTAATGTATCAGTGATGCATCGATGCTGTATCGGTGCAAAAAGTCGCAATGTAAAAGCCTTATAAGCTATTCTGTCATATCATATAGCTTACCTATCAAAAGAAGTGCTCTTCCAAATAAAGTCAACTACAAAGTTGGACGTGCAGTCTAGCGGAGCTCCGGCGCCGCTTTTTAATTCTAGTCCAACATCATCGCCATAGTTGTCAGGAACTTTTATGACGTGTCCCACACCCGACCAAGCCTTGTGAAGTTCTCCAACATATCTAAAGCATATTTATTTACTGTTAAAAATAGCTCCTCAAATAACCCCACCACTCTTGTAGTATACAAGATTCTAAATCAAGAATATCTACTGAAAATAAGCATAGACGGATCACTTACCTTAGTCTTAATTCATCACCATGCATCAATTTCATATCACTATCCGTTTTAGCAAGTGTAAAGTAAGCAATTGTTTTCTTATTGAGGCCAACATCCCAGCGCACCTCGATTCCTTCTTGGGTCTGAGACTCTTTAAGTCTTTTATCATAGTCGGCTTCTAACTTTACAAGGGGTCCAAAGATGTTTTGGTACTGATAACCATCTTCATATCTTAAAATATAAAGTGATGTTTTAAGTAATAGTATGTACCTAATTAATAATAAGTCTGTACTGTACACAATCTTGGAATTAATACTGCCTACCTAGGTTTACTATAAATTGTCTTACCTCAACAAGACTTGGTTAGGTTCTTCATCCACACCAGGTTTTTCAAGGTCTTGGAAGGTCGCGTCAACATTATCGCGCCAGAGTTCTTCAAGGCGTCCAATTTGTTGAGGAGTAACCTAAAAAGTCAATATTTTGAGTCTATTTCTCTAAAAATACTGTACCATTTCATTTATCATTATCAATCGTAGTATGTGTTTCTAACCTGGCGTGCCCTCATTTGCTCTGCTTCTGATGGAACTTTTACCAGCCATGAAAGGAAGGCACGATCAGCTGCAACACATAAATTAATTTAGATGAATTTGCACAATATTGTGCATTAAAAATTGTTACACCACTTACATATTGATTTCTGTTACATTGTAAGGATTATAGTGATTATTCATATAAAAGTCTTAGAATAATAACACCTAGAAACCTATTGCAAGCACGAAAAACGCGCAACTAAAACTAAGCCATATCTGGCTCAGTTCGTTCTGCGCGCTGTCAGTGCTCAAGGTCACGTTATGTCGAACACAGCTCGCGAAAAATAATTCAAAATGACTGTTTACACTATAAATAAGTGTTCGAGCAACTCAGAAAAACAAAAAAATTGTGATCAAATTTCATTTCACAGGTATTTACTCACATTTTCTACATTTTCTGTACGTAAATCGACAAAAAAACAAATAATTTGAAACATAAAACATATCACTATACACTGTAGCTAGTTGTTGGAAAAAAATTGCACAGTGTGATGTTTTAAGTTGGTTGGTTTTATTTGCTACTTGTTCGGAAAAGATCGACGTTTCTGAACGCATCTCTAATGTCACGTCAAATTGACATTAGCTGTCACTTGAAGTTGACAGTGACACTTGATTGAAATTCTTGTAACCAAGATGTCGGATTAATTTTGCTGAATTTTGTTAAAAATCGCTCGCGTTGAATGTGCCTGGCATATCGAGTTTGAATACATCAAAAATTATCCTGCCGATCCCGTGTTGTGCGACCACGATTTTGATGCCATCCTGATGAGTGGCCGGTCGCGATGCTTTGAAGGATAATCATCCACCACACGTGTTGTTGCAGGGGCAATATATATCTTGACAAAAGGCTCCTCCGTGTGTTATTGTGTATCTATTGTCGAAGCGCCCAGTGTCTTGTGAACGCTGTTGTTTGTGATGTGAGTGAGGTGACTAATTGGTAAGGTCTGCAGAAGAAGAAGATTTACCAGGGGGCGCGCGCGCTCCCCTCTCCCCACGCTGCCCAGGGACTTTCTACAGCACAGACCGTATGTAAAATCACCTTACTTCACAACATTCTCTCCACTGTGTATCGCAGTCCAATTGTTCAGTTACATCCCGGCTGAAACCTAGTTTTTTGTCCGGAGTCTATACTAGTAATACCAGCTTCCACTGCGCTAGCCATTCCGCGGTCTAGGCAGGGGTGTACTGAACATTTCTTGGTAGCAGAGCGTAGTTTGAAGGCCTGAGAGGCCCACGCCAAAAGTTTGTCTATTAATCAGTGCCGTTTGATGACCATCTGGTCCGGACTAGATTAATTTGTACTTGTAAATGGTAATTAACTTGCATTTGAAAGGTGAAGGGCATTCCTTTGTTATTGGTTCCATGTCTTGTAATTAATGTATTGAAGTCATGTATTGAAGTTCCAAATTGTAAACAGATGCCTTTCTTTGCTCATAATAATTATTATTCAGTTTTGTTAGCAAATTTGAGTTGTGAATATTGACAAGTTTGTTGCTAAAATAATAGCTAATAAAAGGTTAGCTAATAAGTTTGCACTCAATACTTAGTGAAACTTAAATGATTTAAGACATTGTTTACACATTGAAACTTATTGAAACTTGTGCTTTGAAATAATTAAAATCATCTTGTTGTATGTCGATATCCAAGTGAATTTCAATGGTCAGTGATTTGTTTGAACTGAATAACTTTTGACTTACAAAGTCAAAGTTAGTTTGTGTCTAAGTTATAACCTCTTGAGAGTTAGAGTTATAATTATATACTTGAGTTTTGTTGTTTTCTGATAACCTCCAAATATTTAAGAGTTTGTGTCATTATAAATACTTTGTTGTTGTAATATTGGAATTTTGTGGTTATCAATAACCTCAAAATATTGGAGATTTGTGTTATAGTGAATATTTTGAATTTGTTGTTTTTGTTGATAAATTTGTGACGTTACAATGACGGCCTCCTCTGCTAAAGCCAAAATACGTTCTGAGTTACGGTGGTTAGCGTCTGCAGTCGCATTGTTGGATCGACCTGATAGGACGGAGGCCTTGTTGAACAGATACGTAGATCTGCCCGTACGTTTGGCTGTTGTTGATGAACAGTATGCCTTATTTTTGGAAAGGACTGTTGAGGCCGATGTGGAAATGCGACAAGAAGTCGATTTGGATGTGGACCAGTGTTATGATTTTGCGGACAGAATTACTCAGGTGGCCCGGCCTTTGCAAGTGGCAAGAGAGAATGAACCGAGCCCGTCCCCGGCCACATCTAAAAGTATGCCCCCTCTCTTTGCTAGATTGGCCCCCTTAGACTTAAGGCGTTTTGCTGGTCGTCTAGAGGACTGGGAGGGCTTTATGAATATTTTTGATAGTCTGGTACATGCCCGGGATGATTTGACCCAGGGCCAAAAGTTGGCTTATTTGTTATCCGTCTTGGAGGGGGAGGCCCTTGAATCGGTGCAACATTTGGCCCCCTCGGATGAAAACTACCCTATTGCTAGGGATTTGATTGCCCGTCGGTACCAGAACGTACGACGTCTGGCGGACAACCATGTTGCCGCCATTTTGAATTTACCCCGCGTTGCCAGCGTGATGCACTTGAGAGTGGCTTTGTTAAATCCGCTGTTGGTGGCATACAACGCATTAAAAAACTTAAAACTCCCAGTGGAGCAGTGGTCGTTTTTGTTACTGCACATTGTCCTGGGAAAGTTGCAGGACTCTGTTAAGGTCCGTTTTGAGCAGCAGTATGGTGGGGATAGTGCGACTTATCTGCCACCCTTCTCGGACCTCTTGACGTTCCTGGAAGGAGAAAGTAGACTGGCAGATAATTCCTCTCTGGCCGGTCCTATGGGACCCGAACGACCTGTGCCACAGAGTGGATCCCCCACCGGACCCCCCCGTAGGGGGCGTATGGCCCCTCGCGCGCCCGGCCGCTATGCCGCCGTCCAGGAGACCGCCCGCTGCTTGTACTGTCGGGAACCGGGTCACAGCACGACCCGTTGTGATAAGTTCCTCGACCAGCGCGTCCAAGGCCGTCGAGCGATCGCGCGACAACGGACATGGTGCTACTCGTGCTTGGGCCTGCACATGCAGCGCGAATGTACCCAAGCGCACCCATGCCGCTTTTGTAAGGGCAACCACCATCCCCTCCTCTGCATGAACAGCCCAGAGGGCGGCGGAGCGCCGCAGCGCGTCGCTGCAGGATCACCGCGTATGGGTGGGGGTCTCGGACCCCCCGCGGTGTTCGCATCCCGCAGCAGTTCTAGTGGCCACCAGAGTGGCCCCAGACGCTCTCCGCCACGTTTTGAGCCTCAAACGGGCGGGGGTCCCAGGGACCCCCCAATGGGAAACCGATCCCCAAGGATGGGGATGAGTTATGCGGGCGTTGCCGGAGGTCGTAGAGGCCCCCCGCGACGTTTTGAGCCTCGCACGGGCGGGGGTCCCACGGACCCCCCAATGGGAAATCGGTCCCCAACTAGGGGGTTCGATTTTGCGAGCGTTGCGGGAGGTCGTAGAAGCCCCCCGCAACGTGTTGAGCCTCGCACAGCCGGGGGTCCCCGGGACCCCCCCTCTGAAAATCGGTCACCGTGCCCCCGCGACTATGGGGCGACGTACACGGTGGATGATAGGCACCGATTCTCGCCGCCGCTCGCCGAATACCCGCGTTTGGAGCGGCGCCCGCCCTTTCTTCAAGGGGCCGGGAGATATAACCCGCCTGATGCCGGGCGAATTGGACGTAGGCAGTATGTGGGAGATTGGGACCCACTGGATCGCTATGAGCGACCCCCTTACCATGGGGGGACGTCTGGGGACCCCACATACTAGCAATCAACGTGTTTACGGTCGATTGCAGCCACCCCTCCAGAGACCGTTTTGTTGCCCACGGCCTCTGTGCTTGTCAGGGGATTGAATGGCGACCATGTGGAAGTTCGCGCCTTGTTGGATTCCGGTGCTCAGGGGTGTGTTGTGTCATCTTGGTTAGTTAGGCGGTTGGGCCTCAAGGTGCACCCCCACACGGAAGGCGTGAGAGGTGTTGGCGATGTGAAAGTCCCCGGGTTGTTAGGGCATGTTGACTTCACATTTACATCACGTAATAAGTCCACGCCAGGCATTGAGACCTCGGCGATTGTGTTGGACACAGTTGTTGGCCGTCAACCTTCAGTTGACTTGGGACCGAGTATGTTGTCTTTGGTGTCTGATTCCCCACTCGCCGATCCAAATTTCTTCCGCCCAGGCCCGATTGATGCTCTCCTTGGAGCCGATGTCCTGGGGCGAGTTTTGTTGACGGGGAAGCGAGTTTTGCAGCCAGATGGCTTGGTAGCTCTGCAGACGACACTCGGTACAGTTGTGATGGGCCCTGCTCGCCGCGTTTTGGATTCCCTTGATGAGGATCGCGGTCTTGTTTTTAATGTGTCTCTCTCCGAAGTGGTGCAGAAGTTTTGGGAGGTTGAGGAACCTCCACCAGCCCCGCGGGTTGACCCAGTAGCGGATGAATGCGAGTTGTATTACCAGAATAACACTGGTCGCCTCCGCTCTGGTCGTTTGATCACCCGTCTCCCCTTTCGTGCCGGCCGACCTCCTCTGGGCGAATCCCGACCGCTAGCGGAACGTAGGCTAGTGGCGATGGAGCGTCGCATGAGCAAGGATCCGGTCTTCCGCCAGAAGTATGTTGAATTCATGCGGGAGTATGAGGAGTTAGGGCACATGTCCGTGAGCGATTTGGATTGGCGCTCCGTTGAGCACTTCTTTTTGCCGCACCACGCCGTTTTGAAATCCGGAAAGATTCGGGTGGTCTTTGACGGTTCGGCTCCCACCTCTACTGGAGCGTCCTTGAACCAGTGTCTGCATGTAGGTCCCAAGCTGCACACGGAGATCTCAGACATTTTGACCAACTTCCGGCGGCACCAAATTGTATTTATGACTGACATCCGGATGATGTTCAGACAAACGGTCATCCATCCAGAGGATAGGAGGTACCAATTGATTTTGTGGAGAGAGAGTCCTAGGGACCCCTTGTTGATTTATGAATTGAATACGAATACGTACGGTTTGGCTTCGAGCCCGTTTGTTGCGATTCGTTCTTTGTTGGAGTTGGCCGAGAAGGAGCGCTTGAGATACCCTCGCGCCTCCGCCATTTTGGCCAGTGACGTCTATGTGGATGACATTTGCACGGGCGCCTCCTCTGTCTCAGAGGCGATTGTCCTGAGAGACGAACTCACCGCCCTTTTGAAGTCGGGAGGTTACGAGTTGAGGAAATGGATATCCAACTCGCCTGATGTACTGGTAGGTTTGCCCGAAGAGCACCAGCAGGACCCCCACCTATTCGAAAATGTTGATAATCCCCATGTGGTGACCGTCCTTGGCGTACAGTACAAACCGGTCTCTGACACTTTCACGTATTGTGTGGATTTACGACCACCGAAAGTCTGGACCAAGCGTTTAGTATTGTCTACTGTCGCACGTACCTTTGACCCCAATGGGTGGATTTGCCCCGTGTTGTTTATGGCCAAGTGTTTCTTGCAACGGTTATGGGCTTCGGGTGTGTCGTGGGATGAACCCCTCTCGGACGAGTTACTCCGAGATTGGTCGAGCTTCGTTTCATCCCTCCCCGAGATTAATGAAGTGCATTTGCCGAGGCTATTCCTCCCTTCTGAAAATTGTAAAGTTACCCTTCACGGCTTTTCCGATGCCTCCGAACGTGGATTTGCTGCGGCCGTGTACCTCCGCACCGTTACTGTTGACGGAGTTGTTGCTGTGCATCTGGTGATAGCGAAAAGCAAAGTCGCTCCCCTTCGGACTCGTCATACGATCCCGAGGTTGGAATTGTGTGGAGCTGCCCTCCTAATGCGTTTGTTGAACCACGTATGGCTCACATTAGGTCGATCTATTAAGATACAGGAGGTTTATGCTTGGACGGACAGTCAGGTCGTCCTTTGTTGGTTGAAGGCTCCGGCGCACACCTTGGACGTGTTTGTGGCCAATCGAGTGTCGCAGATTTGTAATTCCGACATCGAATTGATTTGGAGACACGTGCCGGGAACCATGAATCCCGCGGATTGTGCGTCTCGGGGTTGTGTAGCCCCAACCCTAATTAACCACCCCCTCTGGTGGGGCCCACAGTGGTTGATGCGGCCTGAGTCGGAGTGGCCGCCCTCTCCAGCGTTGTCGAACGTAGCCGTTCCTGATATGCGGGCGTGCGTCCTGGAGACTAACCCCGCCGGGGAAAAGGATTTGTTGTTGGATCGGTACAGCTCCTTACAGAAGCTGCTTGGTGTTACCGCTTGGATCAGACGTTTTGCGTACAATTGCAGAAACCCACGCGCGAGGCGTGATTCGTCGGTTCTCACTCCGGACGAGCGTAGGGACGCGCTCTTGTTTTGGGTCCGGAGAGTACAAGCTGATAGTTTTGAGTCCGAGATTGAAATTTTGCGTTTAGGCCGTCGCAAGTTGAAGGGCGCGGTATCGCGATTAAATCCCTTCCTGGACGAGAGTGGGCTTTTGCGAGTCGGCGGAAGACTTCGAAATGCGAACCTGCCGTATGGAGCTCGTCACCCCCTTTTGTTACCTAAAGCCGGACATTTGACTCAACTGATAATAACAGATCGCCATGTGAATGCACAACATGCTGGCTGTAATGCTTTGTTGGCCATTTTGCAGCGTGAATTTTGGATTTTGTCTGCTCGTCGAGCCATTCGCACTGTGGTTTTCCGTTGCCTGCCTTGTTATCGATTGAAGGCCGCGACCATGCAGCCCCAGATGGGTGATTTGCCTGCTGATCGCGTCACGGAATGTAGAGCTTTTGCCGGAGTCGCCACCGACTTCGCCGGTCCCTTTACTGTAAAGGCTTCGAGACTGCGTAATGCTAAAACCTATAAGGCGTACTTGTGCGTGTTTGTGTGTTTGTCCACCAAGGCTGTCCATTTGGAAATTGTCTCGGAATTGTCTACCGAAGCCTTTGTCGCCGCCTTGAGCAGATTTGTTTCCCGTAGAGGACTGCCGACATTGATACGTTCCGATTGTGGTACTAATTATAAGGGAACGTGTAATTATCTTAAGGAAGTAGTTAAGTTTTTTGTTGATAATAAAATAGACATTGGAACCACCCTCTCCCGGCGTGGGATAATCTGGAAGTTTAGCCCACCAGCTTGTCCGACCTGGGGAGGAATTTTTGAAGCTTGTGTAAAGGCTGCCAAGACACACTTGCGTCGCGTGATTGGAGAAACTATTCTCACGTTTGAGGAACTTGATACGGTATTTTGTAAAATTGAGGCCGTCCTCAACTCGCGACCCTTGTGCCCGTTGTCTTCGGACCCGAATGACCTGGAAGCGTTGACCCCAGGTCATTTCTTGATCGGACAGCCCCTTTTGGCGTTGCCTGAATATCCGATTCAGGATGTAGGATCCCATCGTTTGTCGCGATACCAACTTTTGAAACAGATGTCCCAAAACTTCTGGGCACGTTGGTCGATGGAGTATTTGCATATCCTACAACAGCGCGTGAAGTGGACAGATAAAACCACCCCACCCCAGACTGGCGACCTCGTGTTGATTAAGGATGCTAACCTGCCGCCCCTATGTTGGCGAAGGGGGCGCATTGTTAAACTCTACCCCGGAACTGACGGAGTTCCTCGTTTTGCTGAGGTTTTGGTTCGAGATTCGGTTTTGAAGAGAGCAGTTAGTGGGCTCTCCCGATTACCCGTAGATTGACGTACCGTTCTTAACGGTCCGGGGCGGGGGGATGTTCGGAAAAGATCGACGTTTCTGAACGCATCTCTAATGTCACGTCAAATTGACATTAGCTGTCACTTGAAGTTGACAGTGACACTTGATTGAAATTCTTGTAACCAAGATGTCGGATTAATTTTGCTGAATTTTGTTAAAAATCGCTCGCGTTGAATGTGCCTGGCATATCGAGTTTGAATACATCAAAAATTATCCTGCCGATCCCGTGTTGTGCGACCACGATTTTGATGCCATCCTGATGAGTGGCCGGTCGCGATGCTTTGAAGGATAATCATCCACCACACGTGTTGTTGCAGGGGCAATATATATCTTGACAAAAGGCTCCTCCGTGTGTTATTGTGTATCTATTGTCGAAGCGCCCAGTGTCTTGTGAACGCTGTTGTTTGTGATGTGAGTGAGGTGACTAATTGGTAAGGTCTGCAGAAGAAGAAGATTTACCAGGGGGCGCGCGCGCTCCCCTCTCCCCACGCTGCCCAGGGACTTTCTACAGCACAGACCGTATGTAAAATCACCTTACTTCACAACATTCTCTCCACTGTGTATCGCAGTCCAATTGTTCAGTTACATCCCGGCTGAAACCTAGTTTTTTGTCCGGAGTCTATACTAGTAATACCAGCTTCCACTGCGCTAGCCATTCCGCGGTCTAGGCAGGGGTGTACTGAACACTACTAAATGTTTGTGTTATAAGTTCTATGAAAATAATTTAGCAATTATTTTATTCGTTATTTATCTAGTGATTCTGACCATTCAATACTCTATTACGAATACTTTACTGCATTAAATAAAATTTCAAATGTCCGTCTGATCGTAATTCAAATATCCTATTACTTGCATAATACTTGGTTTTATTTGAAACATAATGTATACGAAAATTACTGTCTTTGAATAGGAGAGGGTTGCCGGCTGTCATAATTTTACAATAAAAAAAGGCATAAGTACATTTTCATAATTAACTATTTTGCTAAATCTCACCATTATTACTATTTTGTCCCACTATTTTGTCTATGATTTTTATGGTTTGTTAGCGTTTTGTGTAAATGTTTCGCGAAATGTATCTCACAAAAGATTTGTCTTAATGTGAATTTATCATGCAGGCATTTAAATTTAAACGCATTGAACGGCGGCAATTATCATAAGACTAATGGTTAATTTACTTTTATTTTAAAAACACGTAGGTAATAATTTTATTAATATAATCATATTCATCTTTATGTATCATCATACCAAGTCATGACAAATCATCGCATAACGAAGCAGCACGTTTTCCCATTTTTCGTGGGTAAGCGCCCGATGATGGTTACACTGAAGCCATATTTTGTGTGCGTTAGAAGAGCGTAGAAACATACAGCTTACGCATACAAGGATAATGAAGATGGCACGCGTTTACGCTTGTATTTTGGTTCAGACTAGTTCTGGGTAAGCTCGCCCCATCTTAGGCTTCTTCTCAACCCTAAGGTTCAGTATGAAGCCAAGAGCAAGCCCATACTATATAAAAAAAAAAAAAAAGACGCGGCTTCTAGGTGTTATTATTCTAAGATCAAAGTAAACATCAATATTTGTCATTGCACTAATAAAACTACATTTTTATACTATCTACACTTCTAAACTTGTAGTGAAACACACGCAAGTTGGTTGAACACTGATTTATTATCATAAAAGTATGACCTACCCACAACCAGTTTGATAAAATAACAATCCTACCACCCTTAATATACTACATCTTTCCCTTTAACAAAAAAAAAATGTTTAGAAAATATTTAGCTTCCAACAAAATAACATTTATGTAGAATAACCCGAATAACAGCAAACAGCTACTTATTTAATAATGGAACCAACTTACAAGTAAGTACCTACAAATAACACGATGATACTATACTTAACATATTTTACTAAGTAATAAAGTACAGTCAACGGCACGCTGGACTATCACAACAACAAAATAATCAGTTTCAATAAATTTTAAGGCGCAAAATAAATAAGAGCTTTTTGATAGTTTTGTATAAGACGTGCTGCCGACTGCACCTTAAGATAACGAAATAATAATAAAATATCAGCGTTTGCAAATAACATGGTATTAAACGCGTTAATCAATATTTGAAATTAAATTTGACAACATTCGCGCCGTTCGTTCCCGAGACCTTTCAATTGGAACATTTGGTGGTGACGGTGATGGCGATACATCACGCACGCCAGCAGAGTCAGCTGTGGCATTTAAAGTAGTTCCTTCTCCCGAAAGCGGAGTGCCTACAGAGCCTGGCGTCGTCACGTCTGACGTCGACTCAGTTTTCGATCTATCGCTAATTCCAAAATCTATGCAATTTTTTCGTCTGCGTCTAACTGCAGCACTGGTTAACTCACTCATATTCGTACGATGTGATTTACTAGCCGGTAAAAACGATAGTTCTGTGCCTTTTATATCGAATGCCGAGCGCTTTACGAGTTGACTGCGCGTGCGACGAAATTTATTTCCGCGAGCATCTTCCACTATAAATGAACGCGGGTGCGACGCGCGTTCTATTACCGTAACCGGTTTCCTATGCCCATTGCACACTAATGTGGCCTTATCACCCACTGATACCTGTTTCAACGCTTTCGCCGTCTTATTGTATTGTTGTTTAATTAAATGTCTTTTAGCCATCAAAACCCTGTAATTACGATTATTATTGACCGGTTCACGTAATAATTCGGGAGTAATTGGTAATTTTGTCTTTAATCGTCTACCCATAAGCATTTGAGCCGGCGAATCTAAGCCGTCTCGGGATGTAGCTCTAAAATTAAGCAAACTTAAGGAAAAATCTTGACCAGAACTTATACATTTTTTTAATAAGTTTTTTATTGTTTGAACAGTTCTTTCACTCTTGCCGTTCGACTGAGGGTAATGTGGTGATGACGTGATATGATGAAATTCCCACTCTCGAGTGAACTTTTTGAACTCCATAGAACTATAAGCAGGACCATTATCTGTTACTAGTTCAGCCGGTATCCCATGTCGAGCAAACTGGTCCTTCATGAAATTAATAACTTGTTTACTACCTATACCAGTCAACTGACCTACCTCGACAAAGTTAGAAAAATAATCTACCAGTATTATGTACCTCTTTTTCTGGTATTCAAATATATCTGAAGCTAGTTTGTGCCAGGGCAAGGAGGGCACCTCGTGCTGTTCGAGCGGCTGCCGCCGCGGCCGCGGCGCATGCAGTGCACACGCCTCACATTTTCGCACCTCTTTCTCCACATCGTCCGCGAGCCCCGGCCAAAACATAACCTCACGCGCTCGTCGCTTACACCTTTCTATGCCCAAATGTCCCTCATGCACTCGCTTTAACATTTCTCCTCGTACTGCACGCGGAATAAACACTCGCTCGCCTTTAAAAATCATTCCATCAATATACTGAAACTCAGCGCAATATGGCCAAAACACACGGAGCTTTTCACTCATATCACGTCTATTCCTTGGCCAACCGTTTTTTAAATATTTAATTATTTGTTTACACTCACTATCTGTCTCAGTCTCTTTTTTAATCAACTCTCTTTTCATCTCACTAAACGGTATATTTTTTAGCATGAAACAAGACTGCACTTCAACCTCCTCAGACACATAATCTTGCATGGATTCCTGTAAGGGTGCCCGCGACAGTGTGTCAGCAACATACATGTATTTTCCAGGAACATACATCACCTTAATGTCGAATCCCTGCACTCGCATCATCATACGCTGCAACCGAGCCGGCACAGATACCAACGGTTTATTAAACAGAGCCTCGAGTGGTTTGTGATCACTATGTACTATAACATCTGACCTACCATATATATATTGTCTAAACCGTTCCACAGCAAACACAATCGCTAACATCTCTTTTTCTATCTGTGCGTATCTGGTTTGCGTGTCTGTGAGCGTCAGCGACGCGAACTCAACCGGCCGGCCGTCCTGCAGCAGTACCGCACCGAGGGCCACGCTGCTGGCATCCACTGACAGCACGACCGGCGCCTCCGCCGAATACAGCGCTAGCACCGGTGCACTAGCCACTTTCCGTTTCAATTGCTCAACCGCATCCGAATGCTGCGTCTCCCATACCCATTCGACCTCTTTCTTTAAAAGACTTCTTAGTACGTTAACACATTCCGAACAATTTTGTATAAATTTTGACAGGTAATTAACCATGCCTAAAAACCTTTCCAACGACTTCCTATCCGTGGGTTGAGGCATGTCCAATATAGCTTTAACCTTGCTCTCATCAGCGCTCATTCCATTAGCATTAAACCTGTGACCTAAATATGTTATCTCCGATACACCGAACTGACATTTATCACGATTGAATTTAATACCTATATTTTGCGCACGATGCAACAAAAGTTGTAATCTATTATCGTGTTCCTCCTGTGACCGTCCCCACACGATGACGTCATCAATAAATGACTCAACCCCTTCCAAGTCTTCTAAGTGCTGACGAAGCTTTCCATGGAAAACTTCCGGTGCACAACTTATACCATAAGGTAATCGCAAAAACTGATACCTGCCAAATGGCGTACTGAAGGTACAAAGGTCAGCACTAGCGTCATCAATTTCTACCATCCAAAATCCACAGCGAGCATCGAGCACGCTGAAAACACGGGCATCACGCAGTTTGACGGCCAGCTCTGTCACGGTGGGCAGCGCAAACTGAGCACGGCGCACTGCCCGGTTAAGAGGTCTCGGGTCCAAACATACGCGAATGCTACCATCTTTTTTAGCCACTAACACAATAGCATTAACCCAGTCAGTCGGATGCATTACCTTCCTCACAACACCGAGATCTTCCATTCTCTGTAATTCCTTAAATAACTTATCTTTTAGCCCTAACGGTATTTTTCTAGTAGGACACATTACAGGCTGTACATTTTTATCCACTACTATACTATATTTTCCAGGTAGCTTACCTAACCCTTTAAATAAACCGGAATATTTATCAATATTTATCATATCTATATAATTTATCAATTCCAATGTTCTACAAGATTTTAACCCTAAAACATTTTGACAAGTCATGTCTGCAACTACAAACGGTAACAAATAATGTTTGTTATTGTAAATGACATTCAAATTATGCAAACCAATAATAGGTAAACGATTTCCCGTGAATGAATGAACACGTTTCGTAAATGGCTCTAGTCGTTCAATTGAAAAGCCTAAATTTAAAAAATCATTTTTTGAAATAACATTTATCATGGAACCTGTATCTATCTTAATATTTATTTGTTTACCGTTACATGTAATACGTTCAATCCATTCATTCAATGACTTACTGAGTTTTGTGTCCTCTCCTATAGTATTCACAAAAAACATTTCTTCGCCTTCACTTTCCGACTCGATACTTAAATTTAACACTTTACGCATCACTTGTTTACGCTCGCACACTCGCGAAAAATGACCTTTTTTATCACAAACAAAACACAAGGCATTACTCGCCGGACATCGAATACCGCCTTCACAACGCATACGGCCACAGTTGTTGCATGCGCCGGACTCTGAGGTAACGAAATGCGCACGCGCCGCCGCGGCCCCGCGGCCGCCTTGGCTTCGCCGCCCGCCGCGGCCCGCTCGCTGCCACGCGCGCCTGCTCCCGGCCGCTCCGCGCCAGCTGCCGCTGCCGCCGGGTGAAGCCATTGCGTTCACTTGCACTTCATCGTGACTGCCGTCGATACATAGCCCTTCCTCTTTGGATATCTCTGCTGCTTGACAGATTTGTATTGCTTTCGTCAATGTCAATTCATCCGTGCGGAGCAATCGGTCTCTCACTGTATTATTGACGATACCACAGACGATCTTATCTCGTAGTAGGCTTTCTTGTAAAGTATCAAACTCGCATTCTTGGCTCAATAGTCGTAAGGCAGTCACATATTCGTCAATTGATTCCCGATCCTCCTGATTGCGACTAAAAAACTTGAAGCGTCGTACCGTTATATTCGACTTAGTACCAAAATGATTTTCAAATTTATTCAATATACATTCGATGTCATCAGCACTTTCATTTTTCTGAAACGTAAACGTGGTATAGACCTCGTACCCCGACGGTCCTATGAGGTTAACCAACAAACTAGCCTGAACATCCTTAGGCTCTTTGCTCACTCCAGACGCCTTCAAAAACACCTCAAATAGCCGCCGCCATTTTCGCCACGCCTCGGATCGCGCGGCAGGGCCACCTTCGAGTGATAATTCCGCTGGAGGACGCGCGTGTTCCATTGTTTATACACATAAATTCACTTAATGATTAGTAAACAGCACATAAAAACCGAAAACTACGCGAGTCACTTTGCAAATCAATTTAAATTGATGCACCGCTGTCACCATGTAGTGAAACACACGCAAGTTGGTTGAACACTGATTTATTATCATAAAAGTATGACCTACCCACAACCAGTTTGATAAAATAACAATCCTACCACCCTTAATATACTACAAAACTAATATTATAAAAACTAAAGTTTAGATTTTTGTGTGTTTGTTTGTAATAGATAAACTCTAAAACTACCCATTTTAAAATCTTTTACTATTAAAAAACTACATTCATCCTGAGTGGCATCGGCTATATTTTATCCCGGAATTCCCACAGAAACAGGTACCACATGGATAAAATGTGAATCTCCTAGTATGTAATAAAGATAAAAAGTCTTACATATGAGTGGTTTCCACTGTTCCTGATCCCAGTTCATGTCCTTCAAAGAGCTCTGTGCAGCACATGGTTGGCTATAAAATATTACAAACATTAGTTTTATTTCATTACAAAAACAGTATTTCTATCATAAAATCAATGTATTAGTAGTAGGTACCTAAGTCCAGTTAATAGAATCTTAAACTATTTTTTTACTTTTTTGCATGTATAGCCGCTACACATGCTCCTATCCGACCACCGATTTGGTGCGGGCGAACTTCACTGCAGATCTGATCCGCGCCTACACACGTTCAAACCAAATCTGCCAGACCAAATCGGTCGGCGCTACACACGTTCCGATTTGGTCTGGCCGACCTCTAGCCGTTGTTGCAGTGTTGCCAGCCACTGCTAATCTCCCAATATTATTATTATTTATAAATACTGAAAACATCAATTTGCTTGCAATAAATAAATTAAAAAGAAAAATATTATCGGTTTTTAATGTTTTATTACTACAAAAAAAAATTTTTATTAATTTTCTGTTATTTTCATTAAAATACTAAACATGCTAAATATTTACTAAAAGCAGCACTTATTGATGAGGTGTTATGACCTTTTTATATATAAGATTTTAAATTATTTTTATGCATTCACAATGCAGTTTTTGTAAGTATAGGAAAAATATGATAGTAAAAAACCACGAGCCCTATAAGTAGCTTTCAGGCGGGATTCGAACCCGCGCCTCCGGGAATCCGGCCCGATGCTCTGACCAACTAAGCTACCGAAAGGCTTACACGACTCGTCGAATTTTGCTATCACTTGTTACGCTGTAGGCCAGCGTTGTTTCATCAATGTGAGGAAACCCTCGCATCCGAAAGAAACATTTTTACAAATGTTTAACAGTCGATTAAGATGAAACAGCCATTATATAAGATTTTAAATTATTTTTATGCATTCACAATGCAGTTTTTGTAAGTATAGGAAAAATGTGATAGTAAAAAACTTCACTTTTTTACTATCACATTTTTCCTATACTTACAAAAACTGCATTGTGAATGCATAAAAATAATTTAAAATCTTATATAATGGCTGTTTCATCTTAATCGACTGTTAAACATTTGTAAAAATGTTTCTTTCGGATGCGAGGGTTTCCTCACATTGATGAAACAACGCTGGCCTACAGCGTAACAAGTGATAGCAAAATTCGACGAGTCGTGTAAGCCTTTCGGTAGCTTAGTTGGTCAGAGCATCGGGCCGGATTCCCGGAGGCGCGGGTTCGAATCCCGCCTGAAAGCTACTTATAGGGCTCGTGGTTTTTTACTATCACATTTTTCCTATACTTACAAAAACTGCATTGTGAATGCATAAAAATAATTTAAAATCTTATATAATGGCTGTTTCATCTTAATCGACTGTTAAACATTTGTAAAAATGTTTCTTTCGGATGCGAGGGTTTCCTCACATTGATGAAACAACGCTGGCCTACAGCGTAACAAGTGATAGCAAAATTCGACGAGTCGTGTAAGCCTTTCGGTAGCTTAGTTGGTCAGAGCATCGGGCCGGATTCCCGGAGGCGCGGGTTCGAATCCCGCCTGAAAGCTACTTATAGGGCTCGTGGTTTTTTACTATCACATTTTTCCTATACTTACAAAAACTGCATTGTGAATGCATAAAAATAATTTAAAATCTTATATAATGGCTGTTTCATCTTAATCGACTGTTAAACATTTGTAAAAATGTTTCTTTCGGATGCGAGGGTTTCCTCACATTGATGAAACAACGCTGGCCTACAGCGTAACAAGTGATAGCAAAATTCGACGAGTCGTGTAAGCCTTTCGGTAGCTTAGTTGGTCAGAGCATCGGGCCGGATTCCCGGAGGCGCGGGTTCGAATCCCGCCTGAAAGCTACTTATAGGGCTCGTGGTTTTTTACTATCACATTTTTCCTATACTTACAAAAACTGCATTGTGAATGCATAAAAATAATTTAAAATCTTATATAATGGCTGTTTCATCTTAATCGACTGTTAAACATTTGTAAAAATGTTTCTTTCGGATGCGAGGGTTTCCTCACATTGATGAAACAACGCTGGCCTACAGCGTAACAAGTGATAGCAAAATTCGACGAGTCGTGTAAGCCTTTCGGTAGCTTAGTTGGTCAGAGCATCGGGCCGGATTCCCGGAGGCGCGGGTTCGAATCCCGCCTGAAAGCTACTTATAGGGCTCGTGGTTTTTTACTATCACATTTTTCCTATACTTACAAAAACTGCATTGTGAATGCATAAAAATAATTTAAAATCTTATATAATGGCTGTTTCATCTTAATCGACTGTTAAACATTTGTAAAAATGTTTCTTTCGGATGCGAGGGTTTCCTCACATTGATGAAACAACGCTGGCCTACAGCGTAACAAGTGATAGCAAAATTCGACGAGTCGTGTAAGCCTTTCGGTAGCTTAGTTGGTCAGAGCATCGGGCCGGATTCCCGGAGGCGCGGGTTCGAATCCCGCCTGAAAGCTACTTATAGGGCTCGTGGTTTTTTACTATCACATTTTTCCTATACTTACAAAAACTGCATTGTGAATGCATAAAAATAATTTAAAATCTTATATAATGGCTGTTTCATCTTAATCGACTGTTAAACATTTGTAAAAATGTTTCTTTCGGATGCGAGGGTTTCCTCACATTGATGAAACAACGCTGGCCTACAGCGTAACAAGTGATAGCAAAATTCGACGAGTCGTGTAAGCCTTTCGGTAGCTTAGTTGGTCAGAGCATCGGGCCGGATTCCCGGAGGCGCGGGTTCGAATCCCGCCTGAAAGCTACTTATAGGGCTCGTGGTTTTTTACTATCACATTTTTCCTATACTTACAAAAACTGCATTGTGAATGCATAAAAATAATTTAAAATCTTATATAATGGCTGTTTCATCTTAATCGACTGTTAAACATTTGTAAAAATGTTTCTTTCGGATGCGAGGGTTTCCTCACATTGATGAAACAACGCTGGCCTACAGCGTAACAAGTGATAGCAAAATTCGACGAGTCGTGTAAGCCTTTCGGTAGCTTAGTTGGTCAGAGCATCGGGCCGGATTCCCGGAGGCGCGGGTTCGAATCCCGCCTGAAAGCTACTTATAGGGCTCGTGGTTTTTTACTATCACATTTTTCCTATACTTACAAAAACTGCATTGTGAATGCATAAAAATAATTTAAAATCTTATATAATGGCTGTTTCATCTTAATCGACTGTTAAACATTTGTAAAAATGTTTCTTTCGGATGCGAGGGTTTCCTCACATTGATGAAACAACGCTGGCCTACAGCGTAACAAGTGATAGCAAAATTCGACGAGTCGTGTAAGCCTTTCGGTAGCTTAGTTGGTCAGAGCATCGGGCCGGATTCCCGGAGGCGCGGGTTCGAATCCCGCCTGAAAGCTACTTATAGGGCTCGTGGTTTTTTACTATCACATTTTTCCTTTTTATATATATTTAGTTTTACGACAAATTGCTAGTTTTTAAACAAAATATTCTAAAAAAACAATTAGATAAATAGAATCTTTTCATAAATGGCCATATTTAAACCTTTCGTTCGTTCAGTCCTACGTAAAACTCATGAACGAGCATTAAATTGAATCCTCTGAAAATCCCTTAAACGTAATTTACCTGCTTTAAATATTTCCGCTTTTACATATTTTCTCCCTAAATCTAGGGGAAAACCTCCAAAATTGTCAACACTGCCAAGTTGGTCCGGTCGGAAGCCTACACACGTTCCGATTTGGTAGGAAGTGAAGTTCGTGCGAACCAAATCCGGCCGACCGCGTCAAACACGAATATGGTCGGACGACTACGCTACACACGTCCAGATTTGGTCTGGAGCAGACCAAATCGGCGGTCGGATCGGAACGTGTGTAGCGGCTATCACAATGCAATTTTCATTATAGAAAATGAAATAAAAAAAGTACTATGCAAGCCAAATAAGAATAGGACTGTCAAAACGGCCATTTTTGTTTGCGTTTCGCTTCCACTTCAGGGTGTAGGATGTGCAAGAAAAGGAACAAAGATCAAGAATGCCGTTTGACAGTCCTATTCTTATTTGGCTTGCATAGTATTAGAAAAAATCCACCTGTCTCACAAATAACTCCAATGGGACTCGGACCCACAACCTTTCACTGTTCGGAGCTAGTTGTGACAGGTTGATTTTTCTAATACTTCATTTTCAATAATAGAATCTTGTTAAATTGTAGAAAAAGCTTTAGATTTAATACACTAACCGACACAGAAGGACTACAACGGAGTCTGCTTTGGCAGGAATGAAACCAAGCACAAACACATTACGAGCTCCACATGAATAACATTCTAATAAGGTTTCACCAAGAGGCCCGTCACGATGTAAGGCTGCTTCCTTGTGCTTGGCCCGAACCAAATGGTTAATAATGTGGGATCCAGATGTGTTCCCACGGCCATTGCAGAACCTAGAAATTAAAATGCAGTTTCATATTATGCCACTAGATATTTAGAGGTCACTTGTTTATGTAAATCACTGCAGGCAGGTAGAATGTATTGTTTTATGTCAAAGTAATGACAACTCACCATTTGTTGCAAATATTACACATGACCACAGTGGCCGGATCGTGGATGCCACAATATTTACAAGCATGGTCAGGAAGCTCCTTGCTGCTGTACAGAGCTTCATCTTCTTCCTCAAATTGCAGTTCTGCAATAGCATTGGTCACGTTTGACACTTTAGAAGAAAGATCCAAACGACCCAGTCCATTCACCTAGAACAAAACAGAAGTATCAAATCAGTTGGATGATAAGCAAAACATGAATCTAATAAGGTTATGTGAGCAACAATGTTCACGTCACTATTATCAGCTGTAGTGACCTGGTTAGATGACAGTCCGTGGTCATGTTGTGAAGCCTGGGTTTGACTTTGCGAAGGGAGAGTGAAGTCCGTAAACTCAAATTCGGAGCCCTGGGTATCAGCTCCGATAAGATCCGCTTCTTCAGTGTCCAAAAACGTGAGCGTTTGAGAGCTCGGCCCATACGCGTCGACGCTCATTATTTAGTCTAGAACAATTATGATGAAAGCAAAGAAAATATGTCAAAAAGAAAAGAATTCTGCTAGTTGAATTGGTATTCCCATAACAGCCACGCAATAATTATCAAACGTCTTGCGAAGAATAATGAATAATCGCCATGTTAGCACATGGTTTGTTTCCGTTTACAACTTGTTTATTATTGGCTAGAGTCTTTCCAGTATTAAATTTTGACCAATTATTAATTAGGTACGATTGACGTAAGCATCAACTAAGCACATTTGGACCAATGGCGGCGAAGGAAAACAAGTTTCATAGACAAGTACTATACTTTTTAAATTAGTCATACTTAATGTCACCTTGGATAGTTCTCTTTTTAGGACGAACGAATATCTATCATTTATAAACGACACGAATATCACCACGAATATGTAGAATGTCTACAATGTACCGGGGGTTACCGGCAAAAAAATTTGGATATGGGCATGGGCTTTATTTAACACGAAGCCCATATTTTGTTATCCTTATAGAGGGCCATAAAATGGGCTTCAAATGTCAAACGAAGCCCATGTCCATATCCATATTTTTTTGCCCCCTGCCCCCCCCTGCCCTGGGGGGCTACCGCTACCGGCTAAGAAATATGGATATGGGTATGGGCTTCAACTGTCACTTAAATTCGTTATTTTGATAGATTTTTGCCGCTTTGTTCTGTTGAACGTTGCTAGCTAGTTATCGTAATACCCGGACGTCACAAAACAAGGAACTGATAGTGGCTATTTTCTTTATAAAATTGACTTAAAGTTCCCAAAAACGTATGAAGTCACAGCCTTCTCTATTGTCTTCTACAAGCCATGCTATGATACGAAACGGCAACATTGCTGTGAACCGGTTTACTCCTCTGAGTACTAAATCCTATGGAGGTGGCATAATTATGAAAAAGTGAGGCATACCTACACCATAAACTTATTTATACTAGGGGTAATAGACGGACAATGGTGCGAGTGAGAAACCAATTCTTACGGCATAACCTATGTGCTAATGTTGCGGCTACACTAGCACATAGGTTATGCCGTAAGGATTGGTTTCTCACACGCACCATTATGAATACAAGTTTCACTATATTTTTCTGTCACTACAGTCGTCACAAAATAAGATGCCCGTTTTAACACATGCTAAAGTGACGTGATTAGGCATGTAACCATACGAGTCTGTGATCGATTCTCGCGATTAATCGATTAAGGTTCTGAGTAACTAGTCGATTATAGTAGGTTTTCAACTTATGTGGATTAAATTAAGTTATTATTATAAAATGTGAAACTTACTATGTAGGTACTTATACTTTTAATAAACATATTATTAAAGTATAAATTGAACTTTTATGTTATATAAACTTGAATCGAATCCACTTAAATTGCATAATTTATATAAGATCGAACGCGCACTTGTGATTTTTAATCGGGCGATAGTTTGGTCGTTCTCGGATTCAGTATAGATAGAGTTATATGGCAGTGGCAAGGTAATCGTTAGTGCGCTTAAACTATCGACCGATCAAACTATCGAAAATGACCGGCCGATAGTTGTAGATCAAACTATCGCACAACTATCGGCCAGGCAGTTACTACAACTATAGTTATAGTAACAGTTATACAACTATCGGACAAATATCGGCCTGTGCATGAAGGACTAAGTGAGCGCGCGCCCGGATTCAACTAAACTATCGACCATCTATCGGTCGACTAAAAATCACAAGTGCTCGCAGATTTTCACAACCAAACTATCGGCTGACAGTTTGATCACGATCGTCTTACGATTCCGACTAAACTATCATCATCATCATCATCATCATGTCAGCCGAACGACGCCCACTGCTGGGCATAGGCCTCCCCCAAGGATCTCCACAACGATCGGTCCTGCGCTGCCCGCATCCAGCGGCTTCCCGCGACCTTGACCAGATCGTCGGTCCACCTTGTAGGGGGCCTGCCCACGGAACGTCGTCCGGCACGCGGTCGCCATTCGAGAACCTTTCCGCCCCAACGGCCATCGGTTCTCCGCGCTATGTGTCCCGCCCACTGCCACTTCAATGATGCAATCCTTCGAGCGATGTCGGTCGTTTTAGTTCTCCTGCGGATCTCATCATTTCTGATTCGATCGAGCAGGGAAATACCAAGCATCGCTCTCTCCATTGCTCGCTGGGTGACTTTGAGCCTTCTTATGAGACCCATAGTAAAAGACCACGTCTCACTTCCATAGGTCATTACTGGCAACACACACTGGTCAAAGACTTTTGTCTTGAGACATTGAGGTATTTCGGACGCGAATATATGCCGGAGCTTCCCAAACGCTGCCCATCCGAGCTGGATTCGACGAGAGATCTCTTTCTCAAAGTTGGACTTACCTAATTGGATTGTCTGTCCCAGGTAGACATAGTGGTCAACAACTTCGAGTGTAATGTTCCCAACATTAACTGGAGCGGGTGCAACATGGGCATTGAACATGATTTTCGTCTTGTCCATGTTCATCTTAAGACCCACTCTTTGCGAAGCATTACCGAGATCTTCGAGCATTGTGTTCAGGTCTTCCAAGGTCTCAGCCATAAGAACTACATCATCGGCAAACCGTAGGTGTGTTAGGTACTCGCCATTAATGTTGATGCCGCATCCTTTCCAATCCAGCAGCTTAAAAATATCCTCCAACGCAGCTGTGAACAGTTTGGGAGAGATGACATCTCCCTGTCTCACACCTCGCTGTAGTTGGATAGGATTAGAGCTTTGGTTCTGTAATCGGACCGACATGGTGGCGTTTTGGTATAAGTACCTCAGCACCTCGATGTACCTGTAGTCTATTTGGCACCTCTGGAGAGACTGCAGCACCGCCCAAGTCTCAATCGAATCAAAGGCTTTCTCATAGTCCACGAACGCCAAGCAAAGTGGCAAGTTATACTCTTCGGTCTTCTGTATAACTTGCCGCAGCGTATGAATGTGGTCTATGGTACTGTAGCCTTTTCGGAACCCGGCTTGAACTAAACTATCGTCGACTAAAAATCACTAGTGCGCGTTGGCTCTAAAAGTGCAAGTATTTTAACTACAGCTCACAGCATAGACATGGTCATAGAGTAGCTACATTACTTATTATAGCGGCCTGTACACGTTGGCCCAACCATTGGCAAATTTGTCGTATATTAACACTTTTGAAAGAACCTTTAAACGTCTTGTTCGTTCAAAAGTGTCAATGTACGATGTATTGGCCAGTGGTTGGACCAACGTGTACAGGTGGCCTACCACAAGCTCTAATAGCAGTTATTTTTAAGTTGAGAGAGTGAGACGCTGCTATACGGCGTGTAAAGCGGCGTCTCTGTCTCTCAACTTAAAAATAACTGCTATTAGAGCTTGTGGTAGGCCACCAGGTCGCTTATGGTGAACGCATGCTTGTCCGATGCGAACGCTTCGAACAAGCCGAACAAACCGTGTTTTTAGAAATCTCTGGAAAGGTGAACGTGACGATTCGACATGGTGAGGTGTGCAAATTTGTCTAAAATTCTTTACATTAAAGTAAAAGCCCCCAGTACAGGTTCGCCGTCCATGGTCGGCGACCATGACCAATACATCGTACATTGACACTTTTGAACGAACAAGTTTAAAAAGGTTCTTTCAAAAGTGTCAATGTACGATGTATTGGTCATGGTCGCCGACCATGGTCGGCCAACCTGTACTGGGGTCTAAAGAATTTTAATTTTTTTTTCATACGGTTCATTCGAAACGTTCTCCTTGGATAAGTTTTGTCTAGAAACCGTTTTATCGAAATCTTTGTTGCCAATTCATAATTTCACTAATGCTTTAAGCGCCAATCTAGTTTTCACACAAAAAAAATCAATTTTACAAATTATTCTATTAAAGTGGTTATAACGATTATTTCGATAAAATTGAATGAAGCTGGAGAAACCCTGCACACAACGGTTACAACACTAGTATTTAAAAAAATAAAGACTGAGAACGTAACTGTTTTACGACACGTTTCGTAGTGGGGTAAGGCCGACTAACTTTGCCGATTTCGTATGATTGACAATGTCCGCAACTTTGATTAAATAAATAAAAAAAATAGTGACGATTTTTAATGAACTAATAATTTATAATAATTAAGTAACATTTTCACTGTAAAAATAAAAAGAAATAAAATTAGTACAATGTATTTACACATTTAAATTGATGCATTTTTTAAAACACTGCGTTCTGGTTCCATACAAAATTCGAGTGTCTTCATGATACCTTGCATTGGATATGTTGATTTATTTGAGTACTAAGTCAAGAATACACAAAGTATTGTGTTTCCGTAATAGGGTGACATAGATATAGGAAACATATTTTATGATTTAGTAAATTTGATTATATTTTATAATAAAATCATTGAAAATAAAACGTGTCACCAAATATTTTGCGTCCGTTACATTTTCATCCGTTACCGTTTTAGGCAGATTTCACTTTAAAAACTGGCAACATTTACCATTTTTAAGAAGCGCCAACACTGCTCTGGTTGACGTTTATGATGACAGCTTTATTTGACCATTTTGTTTCAAGAAAAGTGTTGAACGAATTTCTGCTCGCTGCCTGTCCAACTGATATTTTCGTGAAAAAAGCTGTTTTTTGTTAAAGTAAGTAAATGTTTCATCAAAATTAGCTTTAAGAAGTGTGGCTAATGGTTAGATACATAGGATTTGTGCAAGAAATTAGGTAAAATACAATAGAATTAAAAGCGAGGTTAGATTAACCATGTAGCATTGGCGTCCGTAACCGTCCGTAACTCGAATCCGTTACCGTCCGTTACCTAAAGCTCAGTTTACATCAAGGTTTTCTATTTTATATCGGAGAATATAAAAATGATCATGATATTGCACCTCGCCGCTACATGTGACTATACTGTCATAAATGCGAAATAAAAAAATCTTAAAACTCGCTTTCTTTGAAGAGTTATGATGTTTTAAAATATATAATCTAATATAATGTTACAGAATTATTGTGGGTTGTTGCACAGCTACTTAGTTCAGCCGGCCTTACCCTGTCTGTGTAAGCAAGACGGCATGCCGTACCATATCATATCGCGTTTTATAAGCCGCTCATGCTTGACCGGCTGAGAGGGAACCGTTTTGTTAATTTTATATTTCAAGAAATGTACATTTTATCTAGATTTTTAGAAATGGCACTATTTTTGTTGATTTAATATTAAAAAAAAATTATAATAAACACAAAATTTCAATGTTTCTTAATTTGATTAATACCTACGTAAAAGTATTGTTAGTTGTTGCACAGTCAGGTGTGAGAGGAAACCATTAAGTTCATTTTAATTTTAAGAAATGGTTCATTTTATACTAGAGGAAATGGCACTCATTTTGTTGATTTAGTACTTAAAAACAATTCTAAGAGATAATAAACACAGTAAAAATACTAAGTTGATATTTTTATTTTGCAGTTTTGTTTAATCTTTTTTTATAGTATATGAACTAGGCTTTACAATTTTGTCGCGTTACCGTCCGTTACCGACCGTAACCGTCCGTAACCGCGTTTACGGCAAAGTTGCCCGGCCTTACCCAGTGAATCGAATCTGCGTTTACTTTAGAATAAACGCAAAAATAATACGCGGAATACACTTTGCCTTAATTTATGATGCTTTCAAAAATGTAACATATTATTTTCATACACCTTTCATAAGTAATCAGCATATATTTGATTTTTTGGTTTTCGTAACAAGTTACATTCTAGGGTCATTACCATGTGTCAAAACGGGCATCTTAATTTGTGACGACTGTAGATGTTGTCGCTAAGCTAGGGTAAAACCACCTTGTATCGGCCACCTCAACAATATTTCACATTTATTTGCTTCCTATTCTCACATTTATTAGCCTAGCTTTCTAGGAGGTATTTTTTAATAAACTGTTATTATTTGACTTTCCTATGAACTAATAAAGTATTTGAAATTTGAATAACATTTTTTTATATTGATGTTTTTCTTTATACACACCCAATTTCCCTAATATCGGCCACTTGCGCCCAAAAATCGCCCACCTGTTTGCCTTGTATCGGCCTAGGCTTACATTATGAGCAATACAAATATACTTCGAATTAATAAAGAAAGATAAAGATATACAAAGATATACATAGATATATATAAAAAACATACATAATATACTTACCGTGATTTTTTTTAACAATCCAAACATAATTAAACTTGTTTAGAATAAATTTCAAAAAAAAATATGATTTAGTTTTTTTCTTGCATAAAGATATTCTTACCTAATAGTAACAAATAAATTTTGAAGTCGGATTTTTTTTTTAGAGATTTTAGATTATTTTACAAACTTTAATAAAGGAAAGTCTATAAATCAAATACTATTAACAATTTATTTTAAATTTAATATTACAGTTTGCACATCAACAATGATACTTCCACATAAAAGTAACTAAACAAAAAATCGAGATTTTTTTAAATATTTTTTTATTATAATTAAGTACCTAAATTAAGTATCTAATCTAGTGTACCTAGATTTGTATGAAGTAACATTTGTATCGTCCATGACTTAATGTTTAGTGGCCGATATCAGGATTTTGACTCGCCTTGTATCGGCCATCACCATTTTTAACGGCCGATATCAGGCGTTTTTATGAAATAATCAACCCTAAATCCGGCCATTCGATTTTTTATTAAAATTTAAAAAAAAAACCAAAAAAAATTATCAATAATGTTGCGTTATAATCTCTTTAACCTTCACAAGCAAAAATCAACGTTTTAAACCTCCTAGATAAGTTGCAAACCCTTTCCCCCGTAACCTCGAACTCGTCAATTTTGACTAGAAAATGGCTTGAATTTCAACACGACTGCGCAGGTTACAACATCCAATGCTACTGAACTGTCAAATGAACTTTGATTGCCACCTCATTTAATTCATTTAAAGACAACAATATAATGTTCATTATAGAGCAAAATTTGTGCAAGTATATCGAATATTAAATAGTTTTTGATCAAATTCGTAGGAAGTGACCGATACCAGGACGTGGCCGATACAAGGCGGTTTTACCCTATGTTATAAAAATATCAAAAATAAATTCGACGCGGACGTCTGAACAATAAAACAGGGGGCCAAGTCTGCTAACGTTAAGTCACAATCGTGTCAGAATCGTATTAATCGGTTCGTCAAAATAGGTCCAGCCGTTTCAGAAATTAGCCGGAACAAACAGACAGACGGACAAAAATTGTAAAACATTTGTCATTTTGGTATATGTACCGTATATATAATCATATTATTATGCACGTAGTAAAAAGCGGTTATTTTAATGTTACAAACAGACACTCCAATTTTATTTATTTGTACATCTATAGAAGATATATCATCTCCATAGGATTCAGTACAGTGCCACAAGCTTTTCTGTTCCGGTGACAGTCGTGACAGAGGAGCCACTTGCAATACGAAATTAGCTGTCAAAATCAAAGATGTACTAATAAACGTAGATGGATAGTAGAAAGTGAAATGCTCAATGCAGGTTGCATCTCATTTACACTCACTATGGAAGTCATTTGAAAAAAAGAGACAAACATAGTAGCTTTGTTGCTACTTAATATCGAAGTGGCACCGTTTTGCCTATACATACTTACTTATTATGATATAGAGCTATAGTGATGCACCATTCGTAAAGAAAAATATCGATAACTGCATTTTATCAGTTACCAAAATGAACACCTCGTAGCTAGTTAGTCCTTCCTGCCTTTTATCCCGGAAATTTGTTGTTGTAAGATCTGTTTATTAAAGGAGATGTAGAGTAAAAAGAAAATAGATCAAAAAATACTGTACTGAAATGTATCGTTTGTTTTCATAATATGAATACCTACTTTACTAATGGAAACTCTAGTAATGGAAAGATAATAAAACAAACATCAGTTTATTTTTACTTTTACGTTTTAAACAAATTAACATCTCTTCAATCTTACTTAACCTGTAACGCAGCCAAATGGTTGAATCCGCCATTCAATTAAACGCCTACTAGGCCGATAATTTTTTCCGTAAGCTATTTTATCTTCCCATAAGTTGATGGAGTCACAAAAAAAATAACCAAGAAATTTAAGACGATCGCTTCGCTGCGCTTCGCGATCGCCTTAAATTTCTAACCTATCACGTGTTCTACAGGACTTCCGAGAGGTACATGCTGCCATACTTAACCATCCGGCGGATTTGACCATCCGCCTGTGACATATACATTATATGAAATTGTCTCTGAATGGGTCCGCTTTTTAGGTTTGTTATATAAATAGTAAAATACATAAGTTTAAAATGAGTATGTGAGCAAACATTAACAAAATTTTATTCATAAGAAACGAATTAGAATCTTTCTGGGGCTTGCTTGACTATGTGAAGAAAATCTGGTAGGTTCCGAGATGGTCGATGTCAAAGTTCTCATTGATCGTGGTACTCGTGATCGTGTGTCATTATGTTTCCTGTTAACAGAAAAAAGATAGACATAAGTATTGTATAAAACATGTTCAACAGACGACCGATTTGGCGCAGGGGTAGGCTACCCACCTTCTGCGCCAGAGGTCTCGGGTTCGATTCCCGAACAAGACAAATATTTGTGTGCATGAACATGTCTATTTGTCTTGGTCTGGGTGTTTACTATGTATATTAAGTATGTATTTACAAACAAAAAGTATTTAAGTATATATTTATCCGTTATCAAGTTTTCCATAATACAGTTTCTTAATGAAATTAACATGGGCTTAGATAATTGGTGTGATTGTAAGAAGTTATTTATTTATTTATTTATATTTGTTGCAAAGTTGTGTGAACTAATGGGTCCTCCGGGCTATGTCAGTTCAGTAGGCACTTTAGCAATTACTTTATAATTTTTTTAACTTATAATAACTATTATTTCTTTAAACAAAATACGGGTATTTTTGTAACACCTTGTTTATAAAATAATCATACATTATCTATACATACCTATGTACCTACATCATATACTTAAGTACACTTCTAAAATGAATAGAGTGTTTGTCAGATAACTCTGCGCGTGACTGACGCGTTTTTGGCGCTAGTTACAGTGCATTTTTTTGTTCTTATGTTATAGAAAAGATTAGTATTCGATCTTTACCGCGCGCAGACTTATCTGACGAGCACTCTAGCTTAGGTGACAGCCGTGACAGAGGAGCCACTTGTAATACGAAATTAGCTGTCAAAATGGACTGTCGCATGAAAACTGTTTTAGTTTCCAAGATTATCACCGGAACAGAAAAGCTTGTCGCACTATACTCGAGGTTTACTGTCAAAACGGTGTCAAATCGGTTCACTTAAAACGAGAAATGCGACGTTGCCAACTTTATGCGCACGGCTTGTAGAAGACGATATAGATATAGACGGCTGTGATCATGAAGTTTGACTTAATACTCTGAGGTAACGTATTAAGTCGAGCTTCATGGCTGTGATCTTCGAGCAACGCGGGTCTTCCGTCCCGGAAGGAAGGCCCGCGTTGCTCGAAGGCTGTGATGAAGTTCATACCCATAAAGTTACGCGGTACCCCCCCTGATACCAATGATTTCTTTGCGTACCTACACACCGGACCAACGAAGGCCAACATACGCCAGCCAAGGGGTTCTGTTTTCCCCTCTGTCTCAATCAGATGATCTGAAAAACCCGAATGTGGACTGGAATCGCTCCCAGTGATCATCGATTGATCTTCAAAGGCCAGGAACATGCAGCGGGCAACGCCTGATGTCGTTCGTTGGCGTTCGTTGGGCCGCCGCGCCGCCGCCCCCGTCTGTACGCATTTAAGGTCGTCACAGACGGTGAAGATACTATAATATTTTATCTTAACATAGAATATCGCTCGCCATACAACTCAATGGACCATCACACACGACGAAGATAACATATATTTTCATATTAAGTATCTTAAGATGCTAAGCGATACGGAAAATATATATTTCGTATGTTAAGATACGGAAATATATATTTTGCATGTTAAGATACTATCTTAACATACGAAATATATATTTTGGATACGAAAAGATGTGTATACAGGTTGTCCCGTTTTTTATATGTTGTCTAGGATGGTTAGTGAGTATTAAAAATGCAAAATGCAGCATGCAACATTGTGAAGAATCTTTTCTGGCTAAAATGCACCTAAACGAAGATATAAGCGAAAGTTTTTAGCTTATTTCAAGACTTTTGAACTATTCTAACTTTTTAATTTTTCACAACTGAACTTCGTCGCCATATAATAAAATGTTGTAATTATTTACTAGTATATATTAAATAAGGTTTCAAAGTGCTACGACTCTGGGCCCATTTTGCACCTTGTTCTTTAAAAGTTTGACAAATTTCTGGAAAACCATTTAATTAAAAGTGCATATAACTATATAACTATCTGTCCTAGTAACAAAATTTAAGGTGTTAATTATAGAAAATTTAATTTTCTACAACATTGTGAAGACTCTTCTCTTGCTCAAATGCACCTAAACGAAGATTTAAGCGAAAATCTGAAAAAAATGGCGATTTTTTTCAATATGGCGGCGGGGGCGGAGGGCGAGGAATTGTGCATTTTGCATTTTAAATACTCACAAACCATCCTAGACAACATATCAAAAATTAAAAACTACCGGACCACTTGTAAGCTGAAAACCCTCTATTCACTGGACTAGTACTGTTTTAAGTTTTTTCAGTGTTATTTCGTTCCAATCCAATACCATTGTGTAGTACACACACTATGGGTTAAGTACCTGTACCCCGAGTCTAAGTTTTTATGTCAAGCAAACGCAAACTATTTCGAATGCGTATTAATGTCAATTTGTATGAAAACTGTATAAGCGCGCTACTCGCCGCTAGAGGCGCTTATACAGTTTTCATACAAATTGACATTAATACGCATTCGAAATAGTTTGCGTTTTTTGACATAAAAACTTACACTACGGGTAAAATTAAATTGTTTGCTTTTTCTAGGTATCAACTTATGAGTAAAAATAAAAAAATAAACAAAAGTAGTTTGTTTTATTACTCACCTTATGCATACTGCAAGTCGTTCTTCAGTCGTAATACTTTCTCGCATGTTTGTATTTTTTTTCATAATATCTTCCTTAATCAGATTGTGAATTGCAAAAAATGTTTCCTTTGATTTCCTAAAATACATTTGAAACTTTTTCTTTGAGAGATCTTCGTAAAGATTAAATTCCCCGCGTTCTTTTCTAAACTTAATACGATTTTCTATCCAAACTGATCTAGACTTCGAATTAGCTATAGCAATTTTTATATCAAATTCCAGGTTAGAATCATCGTCTGATGAGCTGTCCAATAAGTCTAATAGCAAATCCGAATTGCTCATTTTTGATCACCCTGTATAAGATGTTATACAGAATATTCGTCTGCTACCTAGGGCAGATATCGAGATTAACCAAAGGATGGAGGGCCATAGCTAGAAACAGCTTGAGACCTATCAGAGGATTTAGTTAAAAAATAGTTGATTCCTAAGCAAAACTCCATGTAATTTCTAATAGTCAATTAAAACTGCTATGACCAAATGAGTCAGGCCCTCAGTTCATCAATTGTCAAAAATTTGCTGTCACCTGTCAAAGTAATTAAGCATTGATTGTTAATAATTTTTGAATCCGAATATAGTAAAGAATTCGTGAAATCTTTTCAGAAGTTTTCAATTGTCTAGAATATACCGTTACAGATTTATAAAGGTTTAGCTTGGGCTCTCAGTTCATCAATTTGTACAATAATGAATATTCCAAATTTGCAAGTAAACTAAAGAAATACATAAAAATACTTTGAATTTCTGATTCTTTAACACTTCTGGGAATTTCTAACGTAGAAACAATGGTGCAAACGTTAATAGTTTAGTAATAATTGGAATGTTTTTATTTTGACAATTGATGAACTGAGGGCCTGACGTTTTCGGTTCTACTGACTAGGCTTCGCCACATAGATTAATGAAAGTAAGCTTACGTTTTTTTTACGAAATCTTTACTAGAAGTTGACCTAGCATCCGTTTCTCTAAGTACCATACTTTCAGAGATTGAATGTTTAATTTTTGTGAGAACAAAATTAACAGATGGTGACCATCATTTTTTACTTTTTTTAAGGACGGTATTATTATAACATAGTCTAAAAATGTGCACTCGCGACGTTCACCGCGATTATTTAGACTGTTTATTATTCTGGCATCTACTGTCGAAATAGTTAACGCCTTTTTTACACTTTGTTATAATAATACCGTCCTTAAAAAAGTAAAAATCGATGGTCACCATCTGTCAATTTTGTTCTCACAAAAATTAAAAATTCAATCTCTGAAAGTATGGTACTTAGACAAACGGATGCTAGGTCAACTTCTAGTAAAGATTTCGTTAACAAACGTAAGCTTACTTTCATTAATCTATGTGGCGAAGCCTAGTCAGTAGAACCGAAAACGTCAGGCCCTCAGTTCATCAATTGTCAAAATAAAAAAATTCCAATTATTACTAAACTATTAACGTTTGCACGTTTGTTAGAAATTCCCAGAAGTGTTAAAGAATCAGAAATTCAAAGTATTTTTATGTATTTCTTTAGTTTACTTGCAAATTTGGAAGATTCATTATTGTACAAATTGATGAACTGAGAGCCCAAGCTAAACCTTTATAAATCTGTAACGGTATATTCTAGACAATTGAAAACTTCTGAAAAGATTTCACGAATTCTTTACTATATTCGGGTTCAAAAATTATTAACAATCAATGCTTAATTACTTTGACAGGTGACAGCAAATTTTTGACAATTGATGAACTGAGGGCCTGACTCATTTGGTCATAGCAGTTTTAATTGACTATTAGAAATTACATGGAGTTTTGCTTAGGAATCAACTATTTTTTACCTAAATCCTCTGATAGGTCTCAAGCTGTTTCTAGCTATGGCCCTCAAACCTTTAATACGTGATATCGAGAGAGTGAAAAGATTCCAAAATATATCGTATCTTAACCGTGTGTGATAGCTTAAGATGCTATAATATTTTATCTTACGATATCTTAAGATAAAATATTATAGCATCTTCACCGTTTGTGACGCGCTTTAAGGTCGTCACAGACGGTGAAGATACTATAATATTTTATCTTAACATAGAATATCGCTCGCCATACAATTCAATGGACCATCACACACGACGAAGATAACATATATTTTCATATTAAGTATCTTAAGGTCGTCACAGACGGTGAAGATACTATAATATTTTATCTTAACATAGAATATCGCTCGCCATACAACTCAATGGACCATCACACACGACGAAGATAACATATATTTTCATATTAAGTATCTTAAGATGCTAAGCGATACGGAAAATATATATTTCGTATGTTAAGATACGGAAATATATATTTTGCATGTTAAGATACTATCTTAACATACGAAATATATATTTTGGATACGAAAAGATGTGTATACAGGTTGTCCCGTTTTTGATATGTTGTCTAGGATGGTTAGTGAGTATTAAAAATGCAAAATGCAGCATGCAACATTGTGAAGAATCTTTTCTGGCTAAAATGCACCTAAACGAAGATATTAGCGAAAGTTTTTAGCTTATTTCAAGACTTTTGAACTACTCTAACATTTTAATTTTTCACAACTGAACTTCGTCGCCATATAATAAAATTATGTAATTATTTACTAGTATATATTAAATAAGGTTTCAAAGTGCTACGACTCTGGGCCCATTTTGCACCTTGTTCTTTAAAAGTTTGACAAATTCCTGGAAAACCATTTAATTAAAAGTGCATATAACTATCTGTCCTAGTAACAAAATTTAAAGTGTTAATTATAGAAAATTTAATTTTCTACAACATTGTGAAGACTCTTCTCTGGCTTAAATGCACCTAAACGAAGATTTAAGCGAAAATCTGAAAAAAATGCCGATTTTTTCAATATGGCGGCGGGGGCGGAGGGCGAGGAATTGTGCATTTTGCATTTTAAATACTCACAAACCATCCTAGACAACATATCAAAAATTAAAAACTACCGGACCACTTGTAAGCTGAAAACCCTCTATTCACTGGACTAGTACTGTTTTAAGTTTTTTCAGTGTTATTTCGTTCCAATCCAATACCATTGTGTAGTACACACACTATGGGTTAAGTACCTGTTTAATTTAAATTGTTTGCATTTTCTAGGTATCAACTTATGAGTAAAAATAAAAAAATAAACAAAAGTAGTTTGTCTTATTACTCACCTTATGTATACTGCAAGTCGTTCTTCAGTCGTAATACTTTCTCGCATGTTTGTATTTTTTTTCATAATATCTTCCTTAATCAGATTGTGAATTGCAAAAAATGTTTCCTTTGATTTCCTAAAATACATTTGAAACTTTTTCGTTGAGAGATCTTCGTAAAAATTAAATTCCCCGCGTTCTTTTCTAAACTTAATGCGATTTTCTATCCAAACTGATCTAGACTTCGAATTAGCTATAGCAATTTTTATATCAAATGCCAGGTTAGAATCATCGTCTGATGAGCTGTCCAATAAGTCTAATAGCAAATCCGAATTGCTCATTTTTGATCACCCTGTATAAGATGTTTTACAGAATATTCGTCTGCTACCTAGGGCAGATATCGAGATTAACCAAAGGATGGAGGGCCATAGCTAGAAACAGCTTGAGACCTATCAGAGGATTTAGTTAAAAAATAGTTGATTCCTAAGCAAAACTCCATGTAATTTCTAATAGTCAATTAAAACGGCTATGACCAAATGAGTCAGGCCCTCAGTTCATCAATTGTCAAAAATTTGCTGTCACCTGTCAAAGTAATTAAGCATTGATTGTTTATAATTTTTGAATCCGAATATAGTAAGGAATTCGTGAAATCTTTTCAGAAGTTTTCAATTGTCTAGAATATACCGTTACAGATTTATAAAGGTTTAGCTTGGGCTCTCAGTTCATCAATTTGTACAATAATGAAACTTCCAAATTTCCAAGTAAACTAAAGAAATACATACTTAAAAATACTTTGAATTTCTGATTCTTTAACACTTCTGGGAATTTCTAACGTAGAAACAATGGTGCAAACGTTAATAGTTTAGTAATAATTGGAATGTTTTTATTTTGACAATTGATGAACTGAGGGCCTGACGTTTTCGGTTCTACTGACTAGGCCTCGCCACATAGATTAATGAAAGTAAGCTTACGTTTTTTTACGAAATCTTAACTAGAAGTTGACCTAGCATCCGTTTCTCTAAGTAGGTACCATACTTTCAGAGATTGAATTTTTAATTTTTGTGAGAACAAAATTGACAGATGGTGACCATCATTTTTTACTTTTTTTAAGGACGGTATTATTATAACATAGTGCAAAAATGCGCACTCGCGACGTTCACCGCGATTATTTAGACTGTTTATTATTCTGGCATCTACTGTCGAAATAGTTAACGCCTTTTTTACACTTTGTTATAATAATACCGTCCTTAAAAAAAGTCAAAATCGATGTTCACCATCTGTCAATTTTGTTCTCACAAAAATTAAAAATTCAATCTCTGAAAGTATGGTACTTAGAGAAACGGATGCTAGGTCAACTTCTAGTAAAGATTTCGTTAACAAACGTAAGCTTACTTTCATTAATCTATGTGGCGAAGCCTAGTCAGTAGAACCGAAAACGTCAGGCCCTCAGTTCATCAATTGTTAAAATAAAACATTCCAATTATTACTAAACTATTAACGTTTGCACCATTGTTTCTACGTTAGAAATTCCCAAAAGTGTTAAAGAATCAGAAATTCAAAGTATTTTTATGTATTTCTTTAGTTTAATTGCAAATTTGGAAGATTCATTATTGTACAAATTGATGAACTGAGAGCCCAAGCTAAACCTTTATAAATCTGTATCGGTATTTTCTAGACAATTGAAAACTTCTGAAAAGATTTCACGAATTCTTTACTATATTCGGGTTCAACAATTATTAACAATCGATGCTTAATTACTTTGACAGGTGACAGTAAATTTTTGACAATTGATGAACTGAGGGCCTGACTCATTTGGTCATAGCAGTTTTAATTGACTATTAGAAATTACATGGAGTTTTGCTTAGGAATCAACTATTTTTAACTAAATCCTCTGATAGGTCTCAAGCTGTTTCTAGCTATGGCCCTCAAACCTTTAATACGTGATATCGAGAGAGTGAAAAGATTCCAAAATATATCGTATCTTAACCGTGTGTGATACCTTAAGATGCTATAATATTTTATCTTACGATATCTTAAGATAAAATATTATAGCATCTTCACCGTTTGTGACGCGCTTTAAGATGCTAAGCGATACGGAAAATATATATTTCGTATGTTAAGATACGGAAATATATATTTTGCATGTTAAGATACTATCTTAACATACGAAATATATATTTTGGATACGAAAAGATGTGTATACAGGTTGTCCCGTTTTCGGTGCTGGGCATAGAGAGAACTAGCGGCCCGCCCCGGCTTCGCACGGGTGGACATTTATTTTTTAAACATTTTGGGATAAATACGAAAAAGCCAAAACATTTGTAACGATGCCGTTTCGTTCCAGTCATTTTGGATGGTTAGAAACTCCATAATGGCTGGAAAGTTTAATAGTTTTACGTACTGGCCATCAATTTTATGCTGTACCACTGTTCTTTCGTAATTCAAATTCAAATTCTTCGCTCCACGTGCCCTATTCAGCATTTTGATTCAGTCCTACCAGAACAATCAAGCTGAACAGAGCTCGCGTGCGAGCTAGCGTACCAAAAATTTATAAGTGAAATGTAATAACTATTAAATAGCCAATTAATTAATTATAGTAACAGTTCCAGTTACAATATTTGATAAAACAACTCTCCAAGTGCTGAAACAATCTTTTATTCTCTACAACATCTTCTAATTGAATACTATGCGGTGACTTCCGACGTTCCGGCTAGTGTACCGCTGGCCGACGAGGGGGTCCCGTAACACATTCATAATAAACGAAGAGTAAGTTTACACCTAGTTTAACCAAAAAGTTTGCTTAGAAATAATGACGCTTTGAAACGTCAAACGTAAGGAGTAGGTACCTACCTAATGATGATAGAGTGCACGCCAGATAAGTCTGCGCGCGGTCAAAATCGAATACTAATCATTTACGGTAATCTTAGACCAATAAATGTACTGTAAGTAGCGCCGAAAACATCCCAGTCGCGCGCAGAGTTATCTGTCACTGACTCTAGTAAGATTTTCTATCCAAACTGATCTAGAGTTCGAATTAGCTATAGCAATTTTTATATCAAATTCCAGGTCAGAATCATCTTCTGATGAACTGTCCAATAAGTCTAATAGCAAATCCGAATTGCTCATTTTTGATCACCCTGTATAAGATGGTTTACAGAATATTCGTCCGCTACCTAGGACGGATATCAAGAGAGTGAAAAGATTCCAAAATATATCGTATCTTAACCGTGTGTGATAGTTTAAGATGCTATAATATTTTATCTTACGATATCTTAAGATAAAATATTATAGCATCTTCACCGTATGTGACGCGGGAAACCTCGAGGTTTCAACCGCGTGGTACCTACCCGTTCCCGTGGGAATATCGGGATAAAATACAGCCTATGTCACTCGGTAAGAATGTAGCTTTCTAATGGTGAAAGAATTTTCTAAATCGGTCCAGGAGTTTCGGAGTCTATTCGATGAAAACATACAAACAATCAAATATTTTCTCTGATATTATATTAGTATCTATAGATGAACATAATATAAAAGCTCATTTTAAACTTGGCGTGACAATATCTGAAACTAAAATTATGCCATGGAAATAAGGCTTATATTTTAGGCAGCACTCATGCTATTGCGTTACGTAGGTTCCTCAACCTTGAAAGGATAAGCTACAGGCAAATCCGCCCCTCCGCTCAAAATATGTAGTATATTTCATGACTGAGTAAGTGAACATGGGACACATATTGGCTTTTTATTGTGTCGGGGTATGCTTAAAATTTTGCAATGCAATAGTTCGGCTTCACGAATTTTTATAATCATTTCAGTAGTTTTTGAGTTTATCCATTACAAACAAACAAAAAATCAAATCTTTCCTCTCTATTATTATTACACTAAAGAACAGAGATGAAATAAAGTGACAATAAAGTGACTGAGGTATCAGAAAAGCGCCTTATCTATTTTACTCCGCAAAGTTGAGGAATGGTGTTTTCAATGCAAAACAAACCAAAATCAAAATTAAAGTAGAGTTCCGAAATTTTTTGTATAAGTAGCCTCCGTCTCATCTGAGAGATCGTCATCGTCCAGTATCTCAATTCATAATACACGTTTTCGAGTTTGGACCTATGCTCCTCCAGCCTCTGATAGCGAGCAGCAAAGTCCACGTATTTGAATTTACGGGTTCATTGACAAGCACTGCCGTGCCAATTTCCTTCAGCAAGGCGATTGCTTTAACCGCCTCCCGGAAGATGGCAGCTAGAGATTTGGTCGGCATGATTTTGTTTTTCAAAAAATAATAATAAATAAATGTGAATGTAGTGAGTGGATGTAATTGAGCGGTCGGCATATTAACCGTACCAAAAAACTTAAATATATGAGTGCTGAAACTTAATTAACACACTCAACTTGATTGAGTAGCTACTGAATGAATGAGCAAAAAACTAAAAAAAGGTAAAATATTTTTATGACATCCTGTATAATCACTAATGATCCTGTCATCATCATCATCATCAGCCTATTAACGTCCACTGCTGGACATAGGCCTCTCCAAGAGTACGCCATCGAGCACGATCAGTGGCTGCTCTCATCCAGCTCTTGCCAGCCACCCTGCAAAGATCGTCGCTCCACCTAGTCTGAGGGCGTCCTACACTACGTTTGCCGATTCGCGGTCTCCACTCTAGAACTCGCTTACCCCAGCGGTTATCAGTCCTGCGGCTTATATGGCCGGCCCACTGCCACTTCAGTTTGCTAATCCGGTGGGCTATGTCGATTACTTTGGTTCTCTGTCGGATTATCACGTTCCGGATTCTATCCTTTAGAGAAACTCCGAGTGTTATATCTCACTTTTGGGTAATTAATTAATAATACGCACAAATTTATTAATTGCACTTTTATTAAGCCAACACAATTACACACACAATTACATGACCGACCACCATAGACCAAGATAAAGATACCATAACCAATATAAGTATTCGGGTGAACTAGTGTTGCCCTCTACAATAAAAACAACAGAGCTTCCCAGAGTTCCAACACCGAGCATAGCCCTTTCCATAGCTCGCTGAGCGACTTTGAATTTGTGAACCAGCCCTATGATGATCCTATAACTAAGTACTACCTATACGTGAGACAATTAACCCTAAATAAAAAAAAAAAATCGGATGAGAAAAATTTAAATTCACCATCCTGTATATTGAAAAATGTGCTGAAACGCCTTTACAGATACTATGTGTAAGATATCTGACGAAATTATTAAGAAAAAAAAAACGATGAGAAAAATTATTAATTGTGACCCTGTATAATATTTACACGGTTATCATCCTGTATAATATTTACACGGTTATCATCCTGTATAAACGTTAGTTAAGTATTGCTAATCAACACCAATTCGAAATAACAATGAGACAAAAAAAACAAAAATTAATGTGTTTAATCAAACAACGTAAGCAAAGTTTTCCTTCTGCACTACTTATTTGCACTGTGTATACACTGAAACTTATATAAATAAAAATAAAACAATACTATTATAATAGTATCCAATAATGTGTGCGCATAAAAACTATCGACCAGTGACACCTGGTCCTTCCGATCCCCCGGAAGTAGGGCATCGAAACTCGGTTCAATTTTGAAAACCCGGGTTTTCGGGTCTAAGAGTAATCAAAACCCGGGTAGACCGGGTTTTTCGAGCTTTTCGATCTTTTTGTTATAATTTTATTAAATACAAGAAACTGTTTTATTATTCAATTTTTACAATGAGTACAAGATGTTAAGAATGTGGAAGGATTAAAATAAATGAAAAATAGTACTTTCCAAATTACAAAAACAGTTAAGTACCTACCTATCTAATATAAAAAAGTCATCATAGATATTAATTTTTTCAAAATATCTTAAAACTAAGTAAGTATAGATTACTAACTTAGCGCCTTTACAGACTTGCAGGACTGGCCATCATAAATTTCGGGACGATTTTTTTTATTTTTTATATTTGTACAGGGTATGCAGTATGCATGCATTTGACCACCATCCAGCATAGCAGAGAGTATGCAGTCTAGGATGTTGTATGCTTACCCAGGAGGTGCCCAATGCCCATTCACTCTTGCTTTGAAAAGGCCAAGGTTATAATGGCCAACGCGCACCGGCTCGACCCCTGTTGGCCCAGAGCCGATCGCGCCTATCCCGACAAGCTGGTTTGCAAATAAGATCCGTGAACGCACTATAGAAATACACCAACTTAACTGGAGCTCGCTGGATTCGTGCAGACATGCGAAACTCGCACAACCGCGCGTGGACGCGCGTCTATCCAGGGCCCTGATACAACTGTGCAGGCCGCAACTTCGCCTGGTAACAGGTGCTATTACTGGTCATGGACAATTTAACAGACATCTTTTTAATTTAGATGTCACCGACAGTCCCCTATGCAGAGAGTGAATGGAGGAAGAAGAAACAGCTGCCCACGTACTGCTGGAATGCAGGGGGGTGGCCCCTACCGGGCGAGGTACCTCGGCTCGCCGGGCAGCGTCCAGGAAGCGATCACAAATGTGAAAGCTCTTAGAGCGTTCCTGGCTGAGCTGCGCTGGCTGGAGTGTTCTGGCCGCGCCTCCGGACGCAAAATTGGCGCAATAGACGTCGAGTTGCAGACACCGCCCGTATTGGTAAGAATAAGAAGAATGATCGGGGAACGCATTCGCAGGTAGCGCATTGCAATCTTTAGCAGCTCGCATTCAAAAAGTCTGGCGAAGCGCTTAGTACGGACACGTGGTATGTCTACGATGTATGGATGGTAGGCTGACCTGCATCTGGTAACCCGATGGTGGAAAGGCGCTGGAGGAACAAGATTGTGCAGTTCCTGTGCGCACTCTCCAAAGTGAATCCGGTAAAACACCGACAGACCAACAACAGCAACTCTACGGCGATGACTGAGACTTTGAAGTTTAGCTTTTTCTAAAGTTGTGCCTCCAATGAACTTCTTTCTTTCTTTGCGCGGTTTTCAAACGCATCTAAAACTGCCAGTTGGTACTTCAAAAATCTAATCAAAATTGTTTATTTGCTTGAAAACACGGGTAATGCAATAAGATACATGTGAAACTACTACTAAAACTTTAGCGGAGCCATTTCAAAGGTGACAGCAGTACTCTATGCACGGATGAATTTGTGCTTTGTAAAGAACTTTGAGAGGACGCCCAGTTTTTTGGCAGCAGTTTTACCAATTGAGTCGATATACTCACCGAAGTTCAGCTCCGATTATAGAGTAACGCCAAGTTGCAGGTTCTCGGTTACTGGTAAGAATACACCCTGGAAAGTCGGAGCTAGTTGAAAGGGACTCCGTTTATCTGAGAAAAGACACGCCTGCGTGGCGAGGCGTTGAAACTGACAAGGTTGGCATTTCCCCAATCGGAAGTGCCAGGTTCGTTTGCTCAACTAGTGACTCTCGACAAGACTGAACTTCATCACTAAAAGCCCTTGCACCAGAAAGATATCTGCTAGACACACTGGTGTCATCGTCATAACCAAATATACCAGGCACCAACAGGTCGTTAATGTGGAGAAGAAATAGTGTTGCAGATAATACCGAACCTAGGGGAACCCCAGCGTTGATGTTCTTCAAGTCAGATGTCTGACCATCCACAACGACTCGAATTGAACGGTTCCTAAGGAAGTCGGTGATCCAGATGCAGAGGCCGTCAGAGATTCCATATGAGGGAAGCTTGCCAGTTCGGATATCATGCCAGACCCTATCAAATGCTTTGGAAATATCAAGCGAGACAGCAAGTGCTTCGCCATGTCTATCGAACGCTTGATTCCAAAGGTGGGTGGCGTACACGAGAAGATCTCCAGTCGACCGTCCGCGGCAAAAACCATACTGGAAGTCACTAGGGAGCTCGTTAGTTTCAAGTTACGCCAATAGATGTTTATTCAGTACATGCTCCGTAGTCTTGCAGAGTATGAACGTGACTGAAATCAGCCTGTAGTTAGAGGGGTTGGCATGGCTATATTTCTAGGTATTGGCTGCACATTGGCACGCTTCCACGACTGAGGAACAAGACAAGTCCTGTCTCAAGTGAGAGGCGGCTCAAGATAGGAGACAACTAGGGTGCACAGTTACGCAGGACTATTGCCGGGATTCCATAAGGACCACTAACCTTATTTCCTAGACCACGGAGAGCTTTGAGAACCTCTTTGTGGCGAATGTGAATATTACCCATGGAAGAGCTAACACGAGGTATCTTCGGTGGAGTTTGGAGTGTTACATCTAGACATTGAATTCGGCGTCACTTGGCGGAAGTCCCTAACCATTGTGAAAAACGAAATATAAATATATAAATAATAATATATTTTTACTTCCGCAAAAAAACAACAATATGCAAGATGCACCGCCCGCCCGCAAAAAATTGCACATGCACACCACTAAAATACCAGTGCACAATACCTGCATTTAGCAAGACAGCAATACACCTTGCGCCTTCACCGATTACACTACTCTACACGTGTTTCGCCACAACCCGGGGCATCTTCAGGAGATAGTTCGTGCGAAAACCATCACCAAATTAATGTTGGTGTTGGTTAGTTGGTTGTTTTTTTGCGGAAGTAAGCTACACATATTTCGTTTTTCACAAAGTATTAAAAATACCCGAAAAACCCGGGTTTCGCCCCAACGCGGGGCATCCTCAGGAGATCGTTCGTGCGAAAACCAACACCAAATGTTGGTGTTGGTTTGTTGGTTGTTTTTTTGCGGAAGTAAGCTACATATATTTCGTTTTTCATTAAGTATTAAAAATACCCGAAAAACTCGAAAAACCCGGGTTTTTAAAAATCAAACCCGGGTTTTTTGTATTCCTTAAAACCCGGGTAAACCCGGGTTTTTCCGGACCG
Source organism: Crambus lathoniellus (assembly GCA_949710035.1). Taxonomy (NCBI): domain Eukaryota; kingdom Metazoa; phylum Arthropoda; class Insecta; order Lepidoptera; family Crambidae; genus Crambus; species Crambus lathoniellus. Next base: position 13,042,156 of record OX453309.1, read on the forward strand.
GGTAAACCCGGGTTCGATGCCCTACCCGGAAGGGCGAAGGGCAGGGCCGCCTGCCTTTCTCGCTTTGATCCTAGCCGCAGCCTCCACGAGATCATCATTTATGACCATAATCTGGTCGTTATCCTTTATGAAACCAGCAAAAACGTCTGGCTCCAAAGCAGCCTCCGTAAGCGTCACCATAGCCGCTTCGACACTCGCTACACGCGAGCGGAGCTGCTCCGCTCGAACAAAGATTCGCTCTTATCTGCCCGTGTTGAGTGCTGCGGCACTCGCAAACCATCTAAGTTCGGCGGCAATCGCTGCTTTCGCAGCCGCGACCATCTTCGCCATTGAGTTACCCAAAAATAACATGAAACAATTAAATAAAAAACCGAATGTACTATCCTACAACGGCTCAAACCAATAATAAACTTATAAATTACGCAAACAATTTTAAAATTCAGTAAATAATATAACACACCCTAATGTTAATTACATAACCTAACCCGAAACAATAGTTATTCAAAGCACCAAACAATAAACAAACAAACTTAGGCCCAAATATTTAATATTCCAAACAAATATTGTTATTCCCAAATTATATGGAAAGCAGAATCACCTGCAAATTATTTTACTACAATGGGGCCTTTAACAACTAGCTGCAACTATATTTGCAAATTAAAAGTTTACAACCGAGCGACTACAAACTAAACCTTAACAAAAAAATATTAATTACAAACAAACAGATTTTCAACAAACTTTCTTAATTAATAAAATATTATGTTTCAATTCAAACAGAGGTCAGATTAACTGCGCTCTGCTACCAAAATGTAGGCGATTGGGTAATGGTCTGGACACCAAATACCGGAAAGGTCGAGCCCGGTATCGCGTACCGGTATGGTGAATGTGTCCACACCTTTACTCAAAGCAGCTCTGCTACCATCCCTATACCAAAGGGCGACTAAAACTAAATACTAAAAGACTACTTAACTAATGAAACTAAACTAACAACACTACAGTTTTTATGGGGTTGTCGAGTCCCCTCGTTCGCTGTCCCACCACGGAGTTTCAACTCAACGTGGCTTATTTATTTCGGTGATCCTATCACCCTGGACTACCCCTGGTATACCAACCCACTAAAGATTAATTTGTCGAAGATAATTTTCCGTGGCAGCGGTCAGCCATTTGCCAACACGAATTCACACATTAATCTCGTGTGAAATACACAGGTGAGCCGTCACTCGCACAATCGTTTCATATCACTCGCGTTATACGAACAAATACACTTATCGTAAACAGCCCAACAAACATTTAGGCGACGATTAGAGCTTGTTTTGTTACTTAGTGGGCTACAAAGGCATTACAGTAGCAGCACTTATGACTATTGGCGATAAAGTGGCGTAAGCAAGTAACGTATATCACTTCTACTTATAATACAGAGTTACAAGGGCGACAATTAGGCGAGCCTAAAGGTTATGGACGTATTATGGCAAATCTATAACACTGTTGTACATGCACAGCATTTTGTGTTATAGCTTTAAGTGAATCTTAGAACTCTAAGATCTAAATAAGAATAAGAATTAGCTACTACCTCCAAAAGTGCTATGCAGGTGATATTAAACTCTTTACAAGAACCTAAAGTTGCACAATAGCGTTAATAAGCGCTACCAGCTTTACAATGGTGTTTATTTAATCTTATATAGAACCAGATCCTTGAAGTTATACAAAACTCTCTTGCATTACCTTAAGTCACATAGGAGTATAATTTTTCGCTATATCAGATCCTCTAGCGTCTATTGTTACTTCTTTGTGACTAAAGGTAAAGTAATAACGCTTAAGGTCACTACTGTATTTCTTATATTGACCACTTGTTTTTGACAATGGCGTCGCAACAAAAAAAAAAAAACAAAAATTGTTGTAAATACTTGGAAAAATCAATGAGGACTGGTGGAAATAGACAGAAATTGATCAGAGAATATTATCGCATTTTGAACTCCTCTATTTGAAAATACGTCCTCTATTCCTATGGAAAGCAGTGAAGCGCGAGTTTCCTGTGAGCCTGAAGGTTCCGTACATGCTTTTCAAAATGATAGCTAGTTAGTAATGGCAGCTAGTTTTCTACAATCTTAAACCTTTTTTGGAAAAAAATAACGATGCAAAAGTGAATTTGTGTATCTGTTTATTATAGGAGATGTAGAGGAAAAAGAAATTAATTAAAAAAATACTGTACTGAACTGTACCGTTTGTTTTCATAATATAAATACTTTACTAATGGAAACTCTAGTAATGGAAAGATAATAAAACGAAAATCAGTTTATTTTTACTTTTATGTTTAAAACAAATTTACATCTTCTCAATCTTACTTAATTATTATAACAATTATATATGTCGCAGCCAAATGGTTGAATTCGCCATTCAATTAAACGCCTACTAGGCCGATAATTTTTTCCGTAAACTATTTTATCTTCCCACAAGTTAACGGAGTCACAAAAAAACCACGAAATTTAAGACGATCGCTTCGTTGCGCTTCGCGATCGCCTTAAATTTCTAACTAACCTATCACGTGTTCTACAGGACTTCCGAGAGGTACATGCTGCCATACTTAACCATCCGGCGGATTCAACCATCCGCCTGCGACATATATGTCGCAGGCGGATATATACATTATATACATTATATGAAATGTCTCTGAATGGGTCCGCTTTTTAGGTTTGTTATATAAAAAGTAAAATACATAAGTTTAAAAAGAAGTTTGTGAGCAAACATTAACAAAATTTTATTCATAAGAAACGAATTAGAATCTTTCTGGGGCTTGCTTGACTATGTGAAGAAAATCTGGTAGGTTTCGAGATGGTCGATGTCAAAGTTCTCATTGATCGTGTTACTCGTGATCGTGTGTCATTATGTTTCCTGTTAACAGAAAAAGTTAGACATAAGTATAAATAAAACATGTTACAAAATTAACCAAAAATAAAAAATTGCAGTTACCTACAAGAGTGTACTCTTTAATAAAATCATTGCAACAGCAGATCGACTGACTGAACGAGCGTTTTTGTTTTGACTGATTTAGATAAGTACTTACTTGCACATTCATTGGCTGGCTGCGCGTGTGAGCGAGATGAGATATAAAGCCGAGAATATGGCATTTTGGTCTAATCTGTAAACAAACACGATATTTAATAGTCTTATAGACAGGTTTATAAACCTAATATTGTATTTAAATCATAATATAATATTAATTGTTAAAACAATATAATATTTTATATCTGCCTCCTTCTTTGTATTCTACTCGTCCAAAACAGTTAACAGGTAAAAAATAACATCAATACATGGTTTAAAGTTTTGAGCACTACGGATCCCTAAATTCGTTTGCTCGCCATGTTGAGATAATGAAATATTAGATTATGGTTATAAAAAAAAATATTTACAAGTTTGTTGTAAGGAAGTATTTTGCTTTAGTCTGTATTTATATTACTAGTACAGTATTATAAGATCAATAAGGCAATTTTTTTCTACTTTTTTACATGAAAAATGTGTCACTCCATATTAAACAAAACATTTGTTTTCAGTAAATAGACAACATACATCGGGCGCTCGAATTATTTACCAATAAATATGTAACTTATTCACAGTGTACTTACCTTCGCAGCAAAAATACGCTTCCTTTCGCACCATAAAACAATTTCACTTTTATTGATTAATATAAACCATCTTGAGGTTACCGACTATATAGCCATTGAAAATAATATTATTTATTGTTAGGTCGCAAAATTAGAAAATATATTTTCCGGGTATCAAAAACTCTTGCGGGAGAGACCTTTATCGCATTTGTGGATCTTGAATAGCGTTCAGACCGTTACAAATCACTTATTTACCTCCCTTTTAGCGCTTGAAAATATAATTAACGCCTTTGTATCTCTACTGTATCGCTTAAGGAGTCAGTTGACGCCTACCTGTAGCCCGCTTAGCACCCATAGAGGTAATATAAAACCATTTTTGCCATTTTACCGCTAACAGAGTTAATTTTTGCTTATTTACCCCTCTTGTATCGCTAAGAGATACTGTTACCGCTATCATAACTCTCTTATAGCATTGATTGTACCTCTTAGCCAGTTACCATAACTCTTGTATACCGTCATTATACAACCTTAAGTAATATAAAAATTGTGCCTAATTCGGGGGTAAAGTAGGGTTAGAGCGCGCTCTAACACCAATTTGTAACACCCATAAACCACTTTAGACTCTAGTTAGCGCTTTTATAGACTTATTATAACTCTTACTTCAGCGCCTAAATGTTACTTGGGAGTGAACACCAAAATATAACTTCAAACTAATCTTAGGAATACGATTGCAGCCGGCAAAGCCATGTTCTCAAACGGATGAATCCGAACCGAACGCGATGCGAATACTAATTTAAGGCGCCGATTCCCCAAAATAGGGTATTTTAGATTATGGATTACTCGCAAATCACAAGTACTTAAAACTTGGAAAAAATATAAGTTATTTTACAGTTATTTAACTAGTGCTTCCGGCCGTTTTTTTCGATTGGTGATATTTTACTGTGTCAAATAAAATCCCAAACATCCGTCTAATAATAATTCAAATATCGTATTACTTGCAGTATACTTGGTTTTAGTTAATGAAAAACATATAAAAATAATTGTCTTTGAATAGCCGAGGGATTCCGGCCGTCATAAATTTAATTTTTTTAATATTTAATTTTTAATTGAATTTTAAGTGATTTTCGATTCGCGGGGCGCTCGCGAGTTCACAGTTCACTGCCGGCTGCCGCTGGGTCCGCGCGAAGTGTATAGAGCGCGGCCGAGCAAGCGTTAGCGTGCTTATTTCGGTCGGGATTCCTCGCCTTAAAATAACAATTGCGACCTCGCGAAACTTATACAAACAAACAAACCAATAATCGATGTGAAATTCACAAACTATGAATTAATTATTAGCGCGCCATGCGTATAAAAGTCCGTTCGGTTAGATAGTGTCGGTACACCTGCACGGCATTGTGGATCTTGCTATAAAATGCAGATATAAAGTAATACACTCAAGTTGGGTACCAAAGTCAATTTAATGAAAATTGGATTTGAATAAAAAATCTAATTATATTTTTAGTTTTTTAGTGTTTGTTAATTTTGTTTGAAGATGCTTTTTGAAGGCGGTAAATCTTTTTTTTAAAACGTTCTATTTTTCGATTTTTAGTGTAGGTAAATACCTAATCGTAGCGAAACTACATGGTGATTATGATAAATTGTTGTAAATATCCTAACCGTACGGAGTTCAGCTTTCCATCTTTAGCTACTAAGATAACTTGAAGGAATACAACTCAAGGTCCATTCGTGCTAATGGTATTTATATAACACTAGCCTTCCGCCCGCGGCTTCGCCCGCGTGTACTACACGACGTTATCCCGCGGGAAGGTGATATTTTCAGGAATAAAAATTAGCCTATGTCCTTTCTCAGGCTCTAGACTATCTCTGTACCAAAATTCATTCAAATCGGTTCAGTAGTTTAGGTGTGATTGTGTAACACACAGACAGACAGAGACGCATTTATAATATAAGTAAGGATTATATAACTCCTAACTATTGAGGAGTTTCACCTCTCATCAACAATACTTGAAAGAATATAACTATTAGGCCATTGGTACGATTAATACTTAAGGAATTATTCTCCAGCTCCTAACCGTTAAGGAGTTGTAGCTTCCATCACCAGCTCATCACTATGAGATGATGACTACCAGATGAAAAACTTCAAAAATAATTGGAACGCATATCTACGGCTTGTCTATATTTGAGAATTATTCTCGATTTTCCTAGGATTTTATCTCCTGGATCCTGACTTGGTGAAAATAAGATCACGTCAGAAGTATAAATTTTCGAAAAAAAAACCATTTTGAAAATGATCCTCACTTTGAAGAAAATATGAAATCGTCTAAATAACCAAACTAAAGTCTAAATACGCATTATTCAGGATAACTCCAGAGCTTCTCGTCAGTTCTTGAATGGGAGCACACGAGAAGCGTCACCTTTCAAATAAAAAAAGAATTATCCAAATCGGTTCTGTTCAGTACACCCCTGCCTATACCGCGGAATCAGCTGGCGCAGTGGAAGATTTATCATGAGTAGACTCCGGACAAGAACTAGGTTTCAGCGGGGATGTAACTGAACAATTGGACTGCGATACACAGCGACTTAATTTAAATTGTGAAGTAAGGTGAATTTTACATACGGTCTGTGCTGTAGAAAGTCCCTGGGCTGCGGAGAGAGGGGGCGCGCCCCCCTGGTAAATCCTTCTTCTGGTAGACCTTACCAATTCGTCACCTTACTCACAAAACAAATACTACAGCGTTCCCAAGACACTGGGCGCTTCAACAATAGGTACACAATAACACACGACACACGCGGGGCTTGTTTATTAAGATATATTGTCCCGACAACAACGCGTGGTGGTGGAAAAGGTTATCTTTCTTTCAAAACGCCGCGACCGGCCCGATCGTCACGATGGCGTCAAAAACTTGGTCGTACAAAACGGGATCACAAGGATAATTCAGGATTCAATTCAAACTCGATATGCCAGGCATATTCAACGCGAGCGGTTTTTAACAATTCAGCAAAATTAATCCGACATTTTTCTTACAAGAATTCCAATCAAAGTGTCACTGTCAACTTCAAGTGACGGCTAAATGTCAATTTGACGTGACATTAGAGATGCGTTCAGAAATATCGATCTTTTCCGAACATCCCCCCGCCCCGGACCGTTAAGAACGGTACGTCAATCTACGGGTAATCGGGAGAGCCCACTAACTGCTCTCTTCAAAACCGAATCTCGAACCAAAACCTCAGCAAAACGAGGAACTCCGTCAGTTCCGGGGTAGAGTTTAACAATGCGCCCCCTTCGCCAACATAGGGGCGGCAGGTTAGCATCCTTAATCAACACGAGGTCGCCAGTCTGGGGTGGGGTGGTTTTATCTGTCCACTTCACGCGCTGTTGTAGGATATGCAAATACTCCATCGACCAACGTGCCCAGAAGTTTTGGGACATCTGTCTCAAAAGTTGGTATCGCGACAAACGATGGGATCCTACATCCTGAATCGGATATTCAGGCAACGCCAAAAGGGGCTGTCCGATCAAGAAATGACCTGGGGTCAACGCTTCCAGGTCATTCGGGTCCGAAGACAACGGGCACAAGGGTCGCGAGTTGAGGACGGCCTCAATTTTACAAAATACCGTATCAAGTTCCTCAAACGTGAGAATAGTTTCTCCAATCACGCGACGCAAGTGTGTCTTGGCAGCCTTTACACAAGCTTCAAAAATCCCTCCCCAGGTCGGACAAGCTGGAGGGCTAAACTTCCAGATTATCCCACGCCGGGAGAGGGTGGTTCCAATGTCTATTTTATTATCAACAAAAAACTTAACTACTTCCTTAAGATAATTACACGTTCCCTTATAATTAGTACCACAATCGGAACGTATCAATGTCGGCAGTCCTCTACGGGAAACAAATCTGCTCAAGGCGGCGACAAAGGCTTCGGTAGACAATTCCGAGACAATTTCCAAATGGACAGCCTTGGTGGACAAACACACAAACACGCACAAGTACGCCTTATAGGTTTTAGCATTACGCAGTCTCGAAGCCTTTACAGTAAAGGGACCGGCGAAGTCGGTGGCGACTCCGGCAAAAGCTCTACATTCCGTGACGCGATCAGCAGGCAAATCACCCATCTGGGGCTGCATGGTCGCGGCATTCAATCGATAACAAGGCAGGCAACGGAAAACCACAGTGCGAATGGCTCGACGAGCAGACAAAATCCAAAATTCACGCTGCAAAATGGCCAACAAAGCATTACAGCCAGCATGTTGTGCATTCACATGGCGATCTGTTATTATCAGTTGAGTCAAATGTCCGGCTTTAGGTAACAAAAGGGGGTGACGAGCTCCATACGGCAGGTTCGCATTTCGAAGTCTTCCGCCGACTCGCAAAAGCCCACTCTCGTCCAGGAAGGGATTTAATCGCGATACCGCGCCCTTCAACTTGCGACGGCCTAAACGCAAAATTTCAATCTCGGACTCAAAACTATCAGCTTGTACTCTCCGGACCCAAAACAAGAGCGCGTCCCTACGCTCGTCCGGAGTGAGAACCGACGAATCACGCCTCGCACGTGGGTTTCTGCAATTGTACGCAAAACGTCTGATCCAAGCGGTAACACCAAGCAGCTTCTGTAAGGAGCTGTACCGATCCAACAACAAATCCTTTTCCCCGGCGGGGTTAGTCTCCAGGACGCATGCCCGCATATCCGGAACAGCTACGTTCGACAACGCTGGAGAGGGCGGCCACTCCGACTCAGGCCGCATCAACCACTGTGGGCCCCACCAGAGGGGGTGGTTAATTAGGGTTGGGGCTACACAACCCCGAGACGCACAATCCGCGGGATTCATGGTTCCCGGCACGTGTCTCCAAATCAACTCGATGTCGGAATTACAAATCTGCGACACTCGATTGGCCATAAACACGTCCAAGGTGTGCGCCGGAGCCTTCGACCAACAAAGGACGACCTGACTGTCCGTCCAAGCATAAACCTCTTGTATCTTAATAGATCGACCTAATGTGAGCCATACGTGGTTCAACAAACGCATTAGGAGGGCAGCTCCGCACAATTCCAACCTCGGGATCGTATGACGAGTCCGAAGGGGAGCGACTTTGCTTTTCGCTATCACCAGATGCACAGCAACAACTCCGTCAACAGTAACGGTGCGGAGGTACACGGCCGCAGCAAATCCACGTTCGGAGGCATCGGAAAAGCCGTGAAGAGTAACTTTACAATTTTCAGAAGGGAGGAATAGCCTCGGCAAATGCACTTCATTAATCTCGGGGAGGGATGAAACGAAGCTCGACCAATCTCGGAGTAACTCGTCCGAGAGGGGTTTATCCCACGACACACCCGAAGCCCATAACCGTTGCAAGAAACACTTGGCCATAAACAGCACGGGGCAAATCCACCCATTGGGGTCAAAGGTACGTGCGACAGTAGACAATACTAAACGCTTGGTCCAGACTTTCGGTGGTCGTAAATCCACACAATAAGTGAACGTGTCAGAGACCGGTTTGTACTGTACGCCAAGGACGGTCACCACATGGGGATTAGCAACATTTTCGAATAGGTGGGGGTCCTGCTGGTGCTCTTCGGGCAAACCTACCAGTACATCAGGCGAGTTGGATATCCATTTCCTCAACTCGTAACCTCCCGACTTCAAAAGGGCGGTGAGTTCGTCTCTCAGGACAATCGCCTCTGAGACAGATGAGGCGCCCGTGCAAATGTCATCCACATAGACGTCACTGGCCAAAATGGCGGAGGCGCGAGGGTATCTCAAGCGCTCCTTCTCGGCCAACTCCAACAAAGAACGAATCGCAACAAACGGGCTCGAAGCCAAACCGTACGTATTCGTATTCAATTCATAAATCAACAAGGGGTCCCTAGGACTCTCTCTCCACAAAATCAATTGGTACCTCCTATCCTCTGGATGGATGACCGTTTGTCTGAACATCATCCGGATGTCAGTCATAAATACAATTTGGTGCCGCCGGAAGTTGGTCAAAATGTCTGAGATCTCCGTGTGCAGCTTGGGACCTACATGCAGACACTGGTTCAAGGACGCTCCAGTAGAGGTGGGAGCCGAACCGTCAAAGACCACCCGAATCTTTCCGGATTTCAAAACGGCGTGGTGCGGCAAAAAGAAGTGCTCAACGGAGCGCCAATCCAAATCGCTCACGGACATGTGCCCTAACTCCTCATACTCCCGCATGAATTCAACATACTTCTGGCGGAAGACCGGATCCTTGCTCATGCGACGCTCCATCGCCACTAGCCTACGTTCCGCTAGCGGTCGGGATTCGCCCAGAGGAGGTCGGCCGGCACGAAAGGGGAGACGGGTGATCAAACGACCAGAGCGGAGGCGACCAGTGTTATTCTGGTAATACAACTCGCATTCATCCGCTACTGGGTCGACCCGCGGGGCTGGTGGAGGTTCCTCAACCTCCCAAAACTTCTGCACCACTTCGGAGAGAGACACATTAAAAACAAGACCGCGATCCTCATCAAGGGAATCCAAAACGCGGCGAGCAGGGCCCATCACAACTGTACCGAGTGTCGTCTGCAGAGCTACCAAGCCATCTGGCTGCAAAACTCGCTTCCCCGTCAACAAAACTCGCCCCAGGACATCGGCTCCAAGGAGAGCATCAATCGGGCCTGGGCGGAAGAAATTTGGATCGGCGAGTGGGGAATCAGACACCAAAGACAACATACTCGGTCCCAAGTCAACTGAAGGTTGACGGCCAACAACTGTGTCCAACACAATCGCCGAGGTCTTAATGCCTGGCGTGGACTTATTACGTGATGTAAATGTGAAGTCAACATGCCCTAACAACCCGGGAACTTTCACATCGCCAACACCTCTCACGCCTTCCGTGTGGGGGTGCACCTTGAGGCCCAACCGCCTAACTAACCAAGATGACACAACACACCCCTGAGCACCGGAATCCAACAAGGCGCGAACTTCCACAAGGTCGCCATTCAATCCCCTGACAAGCACAGAGGCCGTGGGCAACAAAACGGTATCTGGAGGGGTGGCTACAATCGACCGTAAACACGTTGATTGCTAGTATGTGGGGTCCCCAGACGTCCCCCCATGGTAAGGGGGTCGCTCATAGCGATCCAGTGGGTCCCAATCTCCCACATACTGCCTACGTCCAATTCGCCCGGTATCAGGCGGGTTATATCTCCCGGCCCCTTGAAGACGGGGCGGGCGCCGCTCCAAACGCGGGTATTCGGCGAGCGGCGGCGAGAATCGGTGCCTAGCATCCACCGTGTACGTCGCCCCATAGTCGCGGGGGCACGGTGACCGATTTTCAGAAGGGGGGTCCCGGGGGCCCCCGGCTGTGCGAGGCTCAACACGTTGCGGGGGGCTTCTACGACCTCCCGCAACGCTCGCAAAATCGAACCCCCTAGTTGGGGACCGATTTCCCATGGGGGGGTCCGTGGGACCCCCGCCCGTGCGAGGCTCAAAACGTCGCGGGGGGCCTCTACGACCTCCGGCAACGCCCGCATAACTCATCCCCATCCTTGGGGATCGGTTTCCCATGGGGGGGTCCCTGGGACCCCCGCCCGTTTGAGGCTCCAAACGTGGCGGAGAGCGTCTGGGGCCACTCTGGTGGCCACTAGAACTGCTGCGGGATGCAAACACCGCGGGGGGTCCGAGACCCCCACCCATACGCGGTGATCCTGCAGCGACGCGCTGCGGCGCTCCGCCGCCCTCTGGGCTGTTCATGCAGAGGAGGGGATGGTGGTTGCCCTTACAAAAGCGGCATGGGTGCGCTTGGGTACATTCGCGCTGCATGTGCAGGCCCAAGCACGAGTAGCACCATGTCCGTTGTCGCGCGATCGCTCGACGGCCTTGGACGCGCTGGTCGAGGAACTTATCACAACGGGTCGTGCTGTGACCCGGTTCCCGACAGTACAAGCAGCGGGCGGTCTCCTGGACGGCGGCATAGCGGCCGGGCGCGCGAGGGGCTATACGCCCCCTACGGGGGGGTCCGGTGGGGGATCTACTCTGTGGCACAGGTCGTTCGGGTCCCATAGGACCGGCCAGAGAGGAATTATCTGCCAGTCTACTCTCTCCTTCCAGGAACGTCAAGAGGTCCGAGAAGGGTGGCAGATAAGTCGCACTATCCCCACCATACTGCTGCTCAAAACGGACCTTAACAGAGTCCGGCAACTTTCCCAGGACAATGTGCAGTAACAAAAACGACCACTGCTCCACTGGGAGTTTTAAGTTTTTTAATGCGTTGTAGGCAACCAACAGCGGATTCAACAAAGCCACTCTCAAGTGCATCACGCTGGCAACGCGGGGTAAATTCAAAATGGCGGCCACATGGTTGTCCGCCAGACGTCGTACGTTCTGGTACCGACGGGCAATCAAATCCCTAGCAATAGGGTAGTTTTCATCCGAGGGGGCCAAATGTTGAACCGATTCAAGGGCCTCCCCTTCCAACACGGATAACAAGTACGCTAACTTCTGGCCCTGGGTCAAATCATCCCGGGCATGTACCAGACTATCAAAAATATTAATAAAGCCCTCCCAGTCCTCTAGACGACCAGCAAAACGCCTTAAGTCTAAGGGGGCCAATCTAGCAAAGAGAGGGGGCATACTCTTAGATGTGACCGGGGACGGGCTCGGTTCATTCTCTCTTGCCACTTGCAAAGGTCGAGCCACCTGGGTAATTCTGTCCGCAAAATCATAACACTGGTCCACATCCAAACCGACTTCTTGTCGCATTTCCACCTCGGCCTCAACAGTCCTTTCCAAAAATAAGGCATACTGTTCATCAACAACAGCCAAACGTACGGGCAGATCTACGTATCTGTTCAACAAGGCCTCCGTCCTATCCGGTCGATCCAACAACGCAACCGCAGAAGCTAACCACCGTAACTCAGAACGTATTTTGGCTTTAGCAGAGGAGGCCGTCATTGTAACGTCACAAATTTATCAACAAAAACAACAAATTCAAAATAATCACTATAACACAAAATCTCCAATATTTGGAGGTTAATAATAACCACAAAATTCCAATATTACAACAACAAAGTATTTATAATGACACAAACTCTTAAATATTTGGAGGTTATCAGAAAACAACAAAACTCACTGACTATTGAAATTCACTTCATTGAAATTCACTCAAAATCACTGACTATTGAAATTCACTTGGATATCAACATACAACAAGATGATTTTAATTATTTCAAAGCACAAGTTTCAATAAGTTTCAATGTGTAAACAATGTCTTAAATCATTTAAGTTTCACTAAGTATTGAGTGCAAACTTATTAGCTAACCTTTTATTAGCTATTATTTAGCAACTTGTCAATATTCACAACTCAAATTTGCTAACAAAACTGAATAATAATTATTATGAACAAAGAAAGGCATCTGTTTACATTTTGGAACTTCAATACATGACAATTAATTACAAGACATGGAACCAATAACAAAGGAATGCCCTTTACTTTTCAAATGCAAGTTAATTACCATTTACAAGTACAAATTAATCTAGTCCGGACCAGCTGGTCATCAAAACGGCATTGATTAATAGACAAAGTTTTGGCGTGGGCCTCTCAGGCCTTCAAACTACGCTCTTGCTACCAAGAAATGTTCAGTACACCCCTGCCTATACCGCGGAATCAGCTGGCGCAGTGGAAGATTTATCATGAGTAGACTCCGGACAAGAACTAGGTTTCAGCGGGGATGTAACTGAACAATTGGACTGCGATACACAGCGACTTAATTTAAATTGTGAAGTAAGGTGAATTTTACATACGGTCTGTGCTGTAGAAAGTCCCTGGGCTGCGGAGAGAGGGGGCGCGCCCCCCTGGTAAATCCTTCTTCTGGTAGACCTTACCAATTCGTCACCTTACTCACAAAACAAATACTACAGCGTTCCCAAGACACTGGGCGCTTCAACAATAGGTACACAATAACACACGACACACGCGGGGCTTGTTTATTAAGATATATTGTCCCGACAACAACGCGTGGTGGTGGAAAAGGTTATCTTTCTTTCAAAACGCCGCGACCGGCCCGATCGTCACGATGGCGTCAAAAACTTGGTCGTACAAAACGGGATCACAAGGATAATTCAGGATTCAATTCAAACTCGATATGCCAGGCATATTCAACGCGAGCGGTTTTTAACAATTCAGCAAAATTAATCCGACATTTTTCTTACAAGAATTCCAATCAAAGTGTCACTGTCAACTTCAAGTGACGGCTAAATGTCAATTTGACGTGACATTAGAGATGCGTTCAGAAATATCGATCTTTTCCGAACAGGTTCATTAACTAAAAAGTTCTGAGGTAACACACATCAAAAAAATATACAGTCGAATTCATAACCTCCTCCTTTTTTGAAGTCGGTTCAAAAGACCAACCAAACTATGTTTTTACAAAATATATTTACTTACCCTTTATTTTGATTTACAAAAATCGGCCAAGTGCGATTTGGACTCGCCCATGAAGGGTTCAGTTCAGTACCCACTTAAGGCGCTACTCGGAAAAATATGGACTTTTTGATTTAAAACTATAGGACGGTTACAGTTGTTAAAAATCTGGTAATTAGATATATATTTCTTCATACCTTTATCTAGAATCGTATAGTTTCAAAAACACGATTTTATGATTTTGCCTCGACACTTTTTATTTTCGAAAAGACCTCTAAAAAATACGAAAAGTGAAGATTATTCTTAAATGGGGTTACTTACACTATTAGAAATTGGTTTAATTAGTGGACACCAATAATATTGAGGATCGTATAGAAGCATTTTTTTTAAATCGCTGTAGTTTTTTAATACGAAGTGATTTTGTGTTTTTTTTGCCTAATCTGCAAAATCGGTCTCGCTCCCGCGCGCGTCGTTTTCTCATTGCTATCTCGCTTCAGCACATTTTTTCCGAGTATCGCCTTAACGTACCGATTGCTATGCTAACCAAGCTAAAATTCTGCTATCATTTTTCGTCAGCAAAATATAACTTTGATCTTCATAGTGTTTGTATGAATTATATTGAATTAGGCGTCACCTTATCCATTGTGAAAAAATAATAATGTAGGTTTCTTCCGCAAATAATCTCAAAATTTGCACCTTCACCGATTGCGATTACACCACTCTACAAAGTGTTTCGCCCCAACCCGGGGGCATCTTCAAGAGATGTTTGTTTGACCGTGTGAAATCCAGCACCGAATATAATATTTATCACTTATATCACAGTAATAGTACATTACAGCCGAGGACAGGTAAGTAAGAAATTACATTGTCGAGGATGGTTTGAAGCACGAGCCGCAGGCGAGGGCTTTAATCATTCGAGGCAAGGTAATTTGCTTACCGTACAAGGCTTGTATAGTGCTTTTCTCAAGAAATGCGAGGAAATAAAACTGAAAAACTGTTTAACTAAATAATATTTATTAAAATTTATATCACACATGTTCGGGCAATTATTAAATGTAAATGTTATTGTTTTCCCGGGCACACTTATGTATAAATCGCCCATAATAATATTATTTTAATGATGTATCATTAAAATACGCCAACAACACAGATTCCGAAAACGTATGCGCCTTTTTTTCACTTTTCCAAATCAGATCGTAGGTTTTCATATATCTTTCTTTTGATTTTGCTGGCAGTAAGTTTTCTGTTATTAATTTTGCTTCTGCTCTCAAATTTGGTGGAGTAAGTACATACAATGTCTGTATATATGTTTCATTTTTGATTGGCAGAACTCATTTTGATAATTTATTACACAATATAAGCTGTATTGGTATCAAATGAACCGCTGAAAATCATTCCCGCCGTTTTTTTAATATTGGTTTGTGTGGCCATGTGGAACGGTCATACAGCCTATTGATACTTACTACTTGCTACGAAAATGCGTAACTTTAATACCCGCTTCTGGGCGGTAGATGGCGCTGTACATATTTCCCATACAAAATTACTCGTAAAGGATATTTTGTCTATGATAAACCTCATTTTGTTTTTTCGATTGATGTTCGTGCTAAGGGTACATAGCGCTTGTGGTACAATACGAAGTAATATACTCTGTCCGCACCGTATTTTAAAAAAAGTTAACCTAATTGTGATATAATAATGAGGGATTTTCTGACAGATGATTAAAAAAGAAAAAAGTTAGTTCCAAAAAACTCAATAGATGGCGTTCATCAGACATGGGTTTGCTTTTTTTAAATTTGCTGGCAAGGGCCCTGTTTAACCATTTTTACAAGTCTACAATTATGTAAGAAAGCTAGTGAAGTACTTGTATTTTTACTCTAGTAGAACATCAGAATCACAAGTTGGCGGCCATTTTAAAAGAAATCATTCACTATTATTACGAGTGTAATGTCAGTGACATTGACATTAAGATAATAGTAGATTGTATTACAAGGGAGCAAAATAGCATATTTACGGCGAGGGCGCTATTTTTAATCCAGAGCGGAGTGAAGGATTCTATAGTAGAATCCCGAGCGTAGTGAGGGATTCTAAAGTAGAATCCTGAACGCAGCGAGGGATTCAATATACGTCGCCCGAGGTGAAAATAATTTTGCGGCCGAGTAATACACTCTACTTTTATTTCGAATTTATGGAAAGTAAATACACTTTGCTTTTCATAATAAGAAAAGCAACAAAAACAACTAAAACTACCTAGAAAAATAAAAGAATGGTGGCGGGGGGCATAGCCTTCTCTATGTCTTTTATTATATTTAAAAAAATTGAAGTTTAATTAAACAAAAAATAAAAAAAAATATTTATTATGTCCATCGGATGCCTCCTAGTATCTCCGGGGTTTTTAGCTTCGACGCACCGTTTTTGATATATTCTCATTTTTATAAAATTCATTTTTGAAACAGTTCCGGCCCCCCCCCCACCCCATACAACATCAGTAGAAAACTTTTTCATTGCCGATGAGATAACTCTATGGTTGACTGTAACCAAATTCAGTTCTATTTTTAAAAATAATTTTACACCCTAGGGTGCAATGCAGAGTTTTGAACCCGCTGCTCAGTTTAAAGGCCTGATCAGACGAGGGACTGTCCGCCGAGTACTTTTTTGTCCATCGATATAGATCTCTTATAAATTGTATCGAATAACGCACACAAGGAACTAAAAGTACCGCGGACAAAAAGTCCCCGAAAGTACGGCGGACACCGAGAGACTGGACTGGACAAAAGTTCGCGGTAGTCCCCGAAAAAAAATAGAACAAACGTAAATAGGCGTAACAACTAAAGGTGTGCGTTATATTCGATAACGCATATAGCATAACGTTATAAAAATATAACTATCGCACCTAATATAAAAATATAACTTATTCTGCTATTGCTATATTAAATTATATCAAGCAGGGCGCCGCACGCCATCTAGAGTATTCGAAATAAACAAAAGAAATGACAGAACTGAACGAATGAACTGTGTTCTCCTTCTCTATCCAGCCCGTTATTTAAGCTTCTTGTTTCAGTTCAGCCGCACGCGATGCAAGTATTGCTCTCTCTTTTCTTGGTTATCAAATCTATCAAACTTCAACTCTATCAAATAGAAATAGAGTTGAATTTTGAAAGTTGGAAAACCAAATAACGCGTTATATTTGAAACAGTTGAGACATACTCTAATGTCTTGTCAATAAGGACTAATATCATAAATCACGTACGACATGCGATTTGAACGAACATGTTATTTTTCTGCTATAATATTTATTACTCTTATTAGAATATTTAACTAATGCTGTCCTGTGGAATTCTTGATCGCGAACTCACGCTCGCTTAAAAAGTACTTAAGAATTCTGTTTTTAATAGCGTAATATGAATTTATTCGTGTTGTTATTTGTAAAATAGTGAAAAAAAGAATAAAGAATTGGTTTATTAATAGTAATTGATCATTAGTAGTGTAAAACGATACATAAGGTTATAATAGGTTATTTATTATATTAGGTAAGTACTTAACACTAATATATTATAGCATTAAAAATAACCTAATATTTTAATGTAGCATAACGATATGCTATAATATACGAATATAACATAATAGCACACCTTTAGTAACAACGCACACAACGAACTTTAGTCTGCATTGAGCGCCCGATAGTGAAGTACGTCTTCGGGCAACAAATGACCGCACACTATATGCGTTGAGTCCGCGACAAGTACCCGGAGGAAATATTTCGGACGTACAGGGACTTTTTGTCCCACGGGGACAACAGTCCTTCGTCTGATTAGGCCTTGAATATACATCACTTTTCGAATATGAGAAATGAAAAATATTTATCAGCCAATGCATTTATATGTCATTAGGTATTCCAATGACACTCTTTTTTGTTACCGTAAAAAACACTTGTTATTTACTTCGTGAAACAGAATTTACAAGTCCATGTTACATTTCGAAGCTTGTGAACTTGTAAACTTGTATCTTTCGAGAAGTAGGCCCATCTCTGTGTGGTAATAAACAATAGAGGTGAGTGGATTCATGTCTGGTCAGCGACATCTATCGAGCTAATAAATAAACTTTTTTTTTTAATTTGCTGGTAGAAAATCTCTCATTACCTACCTATATAATAATAATAATAATGTGGCTGTATGGTGCAAATGTCCCTTTGCTTTTTCTGTTTTTATACACAGGAATAACGAAAGAAAAAATAAAGAAAAAAAGTTGGTAGTAGGTACCATTGCATTGCAGATCGCTGCAGTAATGAATTTCAGTACTTACTTACTGGACTAAAATCAGTGCAGTAAGTAAGTACTGAAATTCATTACTGCAGTGATTTTCAAATTTAGAATGTTTACCTCGGAAAAGTGCCACGTACTGCATTCTTTTCTCAAATATAATATTAACATTTCAGAGCATAAGTGTGAAAAAACCGTTACATTGTGATTGTATGTAATAGTGTAGAATTTTTATATTGTTTTTTTATATTAATGTAAGTATGGGTAATATGCCTGAAATAAATGATTTTATTTATTATTATAACCTATATATTTGTACTTAGTTTATTTCATTTGTATGAATGAATCCTGAATTCCTGACCCGGAAAATAAGGTCATCACTATTCCAAATTTGGTAAAAATCCGGTCAGTATTTTATGCTTGAAAGGTGAATAGACCAACAGACAAACAGACAAAAAATTTAATATCTATCGTTTTGGGATCTACCTAATAGTACAGGATATAGGTAGTACCTATATCCTGTACACATTAAAATATTGCATGCACAGATTTGGCTACTCGTAACTGTTTTATTACAATATTATGTATTGATTCTGTGAGGGCGCACCATTTAAGACCGACACTGCAGAAAAATAATCATTAATTAAAGTTTTATCAGTTCTGCATTATGTGCCTGTAATAATTATTATAGTAGATACCGAAATATTTTAATAGAACTAGAAGATAACCTAGTGCGTTGATCCTGAGCTTTGTAATAAACTTTGCGACGCCTTCCGTTCATGAATCGCGGCTACTAGGGCAGGCAGCCGCTTAACGACTACGTTATTTTCGCTATAAGTCAGTGTTAGTCGACTCTGATTTTTAGAAAAAAAATAGGTCACTATTGGCAAAATGGCTGCTGTATCGGTCAGTATGGTTTGACGGGCATCAATAAACTTTTTATAGTTTCCAATAAATGATGCGGTCAAAGACCCCAGCACTCGGATTTATTGCTGTTCGTGGTGACTCAAGGGTTGTCTGAGTGCACGTGTTATTCTTTGTTGTCTAGTCCACTGGCTGGATGCTTGTAAACTTTTGTTTCTTTCAGTACTTACCTGGGGGCTGGGGCCTTTCACTGCGAACTGTCATTCAATGTTATTAAATGCGACATGATATATTGTAAGCGAAATGGCGCTCCTCCGATCCTGCTAACAACATTTATAACATTGTTTGGCGGCTCGCACTAATAGTCGAGTGAATAGAGGGTTTTTAGCTTACAAGTGGTCCGGTAGTTTTGAATTTTTGAAATGTTGTCTAGGATGGTTAGTGAGTATTTAAAATGCAAAATGCACAATTCCTCGGCCTACGCCCCCGCCGCCATATTGAAAAAAAGGGCAATTTCTTCAGGTTTTAGCTTAATTCTTCGTTGAGGTGCATTTGAGCCAGATAAAAGTCTTCACAATGTTGTAGAGAGCAAAATTTTCTATAATTAACACTTTAAATTTTGTTACTAGGACGGACAGCTACGGAGATATGCACTTAAATAAATGATTTTCCAGAAATTTGTCAAACTTTTAAACAACAAGTTGCAAAATTGGCCCAGAGTCGTAGCACTTTGAAACCTTATTAAATACTAGCGGCCGCCCGCGGTTTCACCCGCGTGGTTCTCGGTCCCGTGGGAATATCAGGATAAAAAGTAGCCTAAGTTATTCCGCTACCTGCCAGTGAAAGTCCCGTCAAAACCGGTCCAGCCGTTTCAGAGATTAGCCGGAACAAACAGACAGACAGACAGATAGACAGACAGACAGACAAAAATTGTAAAAAATGTTATTTTGGTATATGTACCGTATATATAATCATATGCATGTAGTAAAAAGCGGTTATTTTAATATTACAAACAGACACTCAAATTTTATTTATTTGTATAGATATACAAGTGAATAATTACAACATTTAATTATATGGCGACGAAGTTTAGTTGTAAAAAATTACATAGTTACAGTAGTTCAAATAGTCTTAAATTATGCTAAAATGCTAAATTATGCTGTTAAATTTTCGCTTATATCTTCGTTTAGGTGTATTTTAGCCAGAAAACATTTGACACAATGTTGTAGAGAATTAAATTTTCTATAATAAATGTTTTAAAATTTGTTTCTAGGACAGATAGTTTCGAAGATATGCACTTTTAAAAATTGCGCGGGCACCATAAATTTTCCGAAAAATTAGATTTTTTAATTTTTTTTAAAGTGCATGCATATCTTCGGAACTATCTGTCCTAGAAACAAAATTTCAAAACATTAATAATATAAAATTTAATTCTCTACAACATTGTCAAAAATTGTTTCTGGCTAAAATGCACCTAAACGAAGATAGCGAAAATTTTTAGCTTATTTCAAGACTTTTGAACTACTGTAACTTTTTTATTTTTCACAATTCAACTTCGTCGCCATATAATTAAATGTCGTAATTATTTATTACTATACATTAAATAAGGTTTCAAAGTGCTACGACTCTGGGCCCATTTTGCACCCTGTTCTTAAGAAGTTTGACAAAATTCTGTAAATCATTTTTTTAAAAGTGAATATCTGCAGTATTATATGATCTGAGTGCGTAACTATCTGTCCTAGAAACCAAATGTAAACCGTTAATTCAACAATTGTTTCAGGCTCAAATGCACTTAAACGAAGAATTAAGCGAAAATCTATAAATAACTGCCGATTTTTTCAATATGACGGCGGGGGCGGAGGGCGAGGAATTGTGCATTTTGCATTTTTAATACTCACTAACCATCCTATACAACATATCAAAAATTCAGAACTACCGGACCACTTGTAAGAGAACCCCCATTAATTAGTCTCTATTTACTGGGTTATAAGGCCCCTGTACTATTTTGAATTGAACATAAGTATAGGTACAGCAGTGTAACTCTTTTGAAAATGTAGAGACGCAAATGCTTAATCGTGGTTTAATAATTGTACTTATAATTAAATTGATCATCACCATTAATATATTCTCTGAATTTTTAACCGACTTCAAAAACAGGAGGAGGTTCTCAAGTCGTGTGATTTTTATTTTTTATTTTTTATGTATGTTCCACGATAGCTCCGCCAATTGTGAACCGATTCTGATAATTCTTTTTTTATTAGGCAGACCAAAGTTTCAATTTGGTCCCCTGAAAAATTTACAGTACTCGGTTCAGAAGTTTCTACAGAATCCTGAAAAAATACATTGTTGTCGTCTGGTAGTTCTTGCTTTACGCTTCAATATCTTCGGGAATATACTCCAGGTGGTTCCATTGTAACCAAGTTAGAAGCTGATGGTGGAATCCTGGGGAACTTGAGGAAAACTCGCAAATTTTATAGGTTTTATACGTGTTTTATATATTTTTAAAGTTTTTCAAGTACTTGCATCAGCTAATCATCATCTCATGATAATGAGCTGGTGATGAAAGTTACAACTCCTTAATAGTTAGGAGCTGGAGGGTAATTTTTTAAATATCGTTAATACGTAAAGATTTGGTAGTTGTAATATTTCAGGTTATTTAGGTGAGCTGATGATGGAAGGTAAAACTCCTTAAGAGCGTTAAACCCAAATGCGTCGCGTCGAGTTTAGGTAAATGAATAACTTTCACTCGCATCAGACGTGCGCTCAAGGTCAAACGTGCGGTGTCCTGCTATAGTCAAACTAATCACATTGATCCTTTTAACTCAAGTTTAAATATTATTAAGTGTTAGTTTTTATATTATATCCTTACTTACCCTTACATAATCATAATAAGTGTATGCTGTAATCTAATGGGTTTACTACATAGACAATATTTTATTGTTTATATGAAGTAGATTTTTTAAAAGTTTACCAACTAATACTAATAAAGTAATCCTTCCCAAATGTGTATGTAAGTACTTGCTTACTCATCATATGTTATTCATGTATGACCGACCATTCGATACGTAATCCTATCCTACTTCCTACTAATATTATAAATGTGAAAGTTTAGATGTTTGGATGTTTAGATGTTTGTATGTTTGTATGTTTGTTACTCAATCACGCCAAAACGGCTGAACGGATTTGGATGAAATTTAGGACACAGATACTTTGTAGCCTGGAGAGGAACATAAGCTACTTTTATCCCGGAAAAATATTACATTCCCGCGGGATAACGTCGTGTAGTCCACGCGGGCGAAGCCGCGGGCGGAAAGCTAGTTTAGAAATAAAATACCGATTTCAGAATACCATTTTTATCACAATCTGATGTAGACCTATACCACAGGAAAAAAAATACTACTACGTATTACAGAGAAACGACTTCATAGAACGGTGGGAAATGATTACACTACTACAAGCATGCTGGGCATGTGTGCGTGTCCACTGGCTGCTTGTCACTGGCGTGTCCGTACACGGCGTGTCTGTAAAAACCGGTTTACGACAGCTCAGCCAGTGGACAAGCTCAGGGTCAACGCGAAGCACGTATGAGCAGTTTTCAGTCTACGCCTTTTCAATAACTCTCGAAAGAGAAATATATTTTGAATTTAACCAATCTTTATTAAAAATCCAAGATGGCGGCCAACTTTTTTGATTGTAGGCCGATTTTGATGAAATGATGAAACTCGGTTTGTGGTAATATTTTGGCAAGCAAATAGCAACGCAATGTCAAAAACTTAAAAAAATCCAAGATGGCACCCAATTTTTTGGTTTGTTGGCCGATTTCGATGAAACTCGATTTCTAGTAATATTTTGGCAAGAAAATAGCAACGCAATGTCAAAAACTTAAAAAAATCCAAGATGGCACCCAAATTTTTGGTTTGTTGGCCGATTTCGATGAAACTCGATTTCTAGTACTATTTTGACAAGAAAATAGCAACGCCATGTCAAAAATGTAAAAAAATCCAAGATGGCGCCCAAATTTTTGGTTTGTTGGCCGATTTCGATGAAACTCGATTTCTAGTACTATTTTGACAAGAAAATAGCAACGCCATGTCAAAAATGTAAAAAAATCCAAGATGGCGCCCAAATTTTTGGTTTGTTGGCCGATTTCGATGAAACTCAATTTCTATTACTATTTTGACAAGAAAATAGAACTGCAATGTAAAAAATATAAAAAAACCAAGATGGCGCCGAATTTTTTTTTTGTTGGCCGATTTTGATGAAACTCGATTTCTAGTACTATTTTGATAAGAAAATAGCAACGCAATGTCAAAAATGTAAAAAAATCTAAGATGGCGCCCAATTTTTTGTTTGTTGGTCGATTTCGATGAAACTCGATTTCTAGTACTATTTTGACAAAAAAACAGCAACGCAATGTTAAAAATATTCAAAAATCCTAAATGGCGGCCTACTTTTTTGTTTGTGGGGCGATTTCGATAAAACTTGGTTTTTAATAATTTTAATTGGATTATTTAATGTTTTTAACATTGCGTTGCTATTTCCTTATTAGAATAGTACCAAAAACCAAGCTTCATCAAAATCAGCCCACAGACTAAAAAGTTGGCCGCCATCTTAGATTTTTTTATATTTTTTACATAGCGTTGCTGTTTTCTTGTCAAAATAGTTCTAGAAATCGAGTTTCATCGAAATCGGCCAACAAACAAAAAAATTGGGCGCCATCTTGGATTTTTTTACATTTTTGACATTGCATTGCTATTTTCATGTCAAAATAGTACTAGAAATCGAGTTTCATCAAAATCGGCCAACAAACAAAAAATTTCGGCGCCATCTTGGTTTTTTGAATATTTTTTACATAGCAGTTCCGTTTTCTTGTCAAAATAGTACTAGAAATCGAGTTTCATCGAAATCGGCCAACAAACCAAAAATTTGGGCGCCATCTTGGATTTTTTCAAGTTTTTGACATTGCGTTGCTATTTTCTTGTCAAAACAGTACAAGAAATCGAGTTTCATCGAAATCGGCCAACAAACAAAAAAATTGGGCGCCATCTTGGATTTTTTTACATTTTTGACATTGCGTTGCTATTTTCTTGCCAAAATAGTACCAAAAACCGAGTTTCATCGAAATCGGCCCACAATCAAAAAAGTTAGCCGCCATTTTGGATTTTTAATATTTTTACATTGCGTTGCTGTTTTCTTGTCAAAATAGTACTAGAAATCGAGTTTCATCGAAATCAGCCAACAAACAAAAAATTTGGGCGCCATCTTGAATTTTTTTACATTTTTGATATTGCATTGCTATTTTCTTGTCAAAATAGTACCAAAAACTAAGTTACATCGAAATCTGCCAATAAACAAAAAAGTTGGCCGCCATCTTGAATTTATTGGTATTTTCAACACTGCTTTGCTGTTTTCTTGTCAAAATAGTACTAGAAATCGAGTTTCATCGAAATCGGCCAACAAACCAAAAATTTGGGCGCCATCTTGGATTTTTTCAAGTTTTTGACATTGCGTTGCTATTTTCTTGTCAAAACAGTACAAGAAATCGAGTTTCATCGAAATCGGCCAACAAACAAAAAAATTGGGCGCCATCTTGGATTTTTTTACATTTTTGACATTGCGTTGCTATTTTCTTGCCAAAATAGTACCAAAAACCGAGTTTCATCGAAATCGGCCCACAATCTAAAAAGTTAGCCGCCATTTTGGATTTTTAATATTTTTACATTGCGTTGCTGTTTTCTTGTCAAAATAGTACTAGAAATCGAGTTTCATCGAAATCAGCCAACAAACAAAAAATTTGGGCGCCATCTTGAATTTTTTTACATTTTTGATATTGCATTGCTATTTTCTTGTCAAAATAGTACTAAAAACTAAGTTACATCGAAATCTGCCAATAAACAAAAAAGTTGGCCGCCATCTTGAATTTATTGGTATTTTCAACACTGCTTTGCTGTTTTCTTGTCAAAATAGTACTAGAAATCGAGTTTCATCGAAATCGGCCAACAAACCAAAAATTTGGGCGCCATCTTGGATTTTTTCAAGTTTTTGACATTGCGTTGCTATTTTCTTGTCAAAATAGTACTAGAAATCGAGTTTCATCGAAATCGGCCAACAAACAAAAAAATTGGGCGCCATCTTGGATTTTTTTACATTTTTGACATTGCGTTGCTATTTTCTTGCCAAAATAGTACCAAAAACCGAGTTTCATCGAAATCGGCCTACAATCAAAAAAGTTAGCCGCCATTTTGGATTTTTTAATATTTTTACATTGCGTTGCTATTTTCTTGTCAAAATAGTACTAGAAATCGAGTTTCATCGAAACCGGCCAATAAACAAAAAATTGGGCGCCATATTAGATTTTTTACATTTTTGACATTGCGTTGCTATTTTCTTGTCAAAATAGTACTAGAAATCGAGTTTCATCGAAATCGGCCAACAAACAAAAAAATTGGGCGCCATCTTGGTTTTTTGAATATTTTTTACATTGCAGTTCTGTTTTCTTGTCAAAATTGTACTAGAAATCGAGTTTAATCGAAATCGGCCAACAAACTAAAAATTTGGGCGCCATTCTGGATTTTTTCAAGTTTTTGACATTGCGTTGCTATTTTCTTGTCAAAATAGTACTAGAAATCGAGTTTCATCGAAATCGGCCAACAAACAAAAAAATTGGGCGCCATCTTAGATTTTTTACATTTTTGACATTGCGTTGCTATTTTCTTGTCAAAATAGTACCAAAAACCGAGTTTCATCGAAATCGGCCCACAATCAAAAAAGTTGGCCGCCATCTTGGATTTTTTTATATTTTTTACATTGCGTTACTGTTTTCTTGTCAAAATAGTACTAGAAATCGAGTTTCATCGAATTCGGCCAATAGACAAAAAGTTGGCCGCTATCTTGGATTTTTTTTATATTTTTGATATTGCGTCGCTGTTTTCTATTAAAATAGTACCAAAAAAATATAATTATAAAAATAAAATGTATAAAGAGAAACATTAGAGTAAGTAATTTGTAAATAAATATTTCATAATAGGTAACCTAATAGAAAGCTAACAATTTTAACTTCTTGTAACAAAACAACCCTACCAAAATTTTGCACGCTCTATGAAGTCAACACTCTGATAGTACTCATGTGCCTATACACCGTTTTGAAGGTCAACATCCCATTTGGATAATTCAGTCATTTACGCCATGGGTTCGCAAACCCTAGAACAGGAGACCTTGAATAAGTACCGGCAAGAAACTCGTCAAGGTTAATTTTTTTCCTCCTGATTTACTTCATACAGAGTCGTCAAATTAAAAAATGACCTTACAAATTACTATTTGTTAGATCATTTTCAGGGTCAGTTTCTATTACAAATACGTATTCAATTATGATAAATACAATTAGGTGTGTGAGTGAACTAATGATCATAGAAGTAAACAATTTTCAATTACCTATCTAATGAGTGTACTAAGACGAAAGTACTAAGACGTGTCGGTTGCACTATAAACTATACCACACCACGCAGCACACTGCAAAGGTCAGCGAACGGCAGACGGCAGAGCACCGAGCGATACGTCCTCCCTCTGAAGAGCCTAGCGGCGGACTAATTTGAAATGTTTTGCGCAGAGTGTTTTATAGCACTTTAAAAAAATATATATAAAATAAATTATGCATCATTATATAGGTTTTTTGTATTCAAACTTTAGATAATATGTTCTTATTTTACGTTAGACTATAAGTTTTTGTAAAATAAAGTAATTTATTGATAAATGTTGCATGTTTACCACCAGTGATTTCTTTATAATTTCACTTTGTTTGGATTTTAATTTCGTATGAAAATAATCACAAATTAAACTAATTTCCTTACTAACTATTTGCGTAATGATATGTAGATATACATAGAAATTTTTGTTTACTATTTTTTTCAATGGTATTAAAAAATTAGAGCTTCAAAATTGATGTTAAAAGTGAAGTTTATAAAACACTGTTCGGGAAAATTGTCAGTATTCACAAATACTCTATAAAAAGAAAAATGTTTTTTACTAACTTTTTAGACAAAGATACTGTTTACAATAATTTGAAATTAGCATGTTTCTAAGATTACGTTTTCATAGAAAATATCTCGTTCAAAACTGCCTATTTTGAGGCAAAACGGCGTTCGACCGCGTCAATGCTCTTAACGCTTAGGAGGAAGAAGCCGAGAGTAACAAGAAAAAATACTTTGTGAAACAATATACACATTAATAATGTAAGTGATGTGAGTTGTAACCTATCAAATTAGGTATAAGTCTTGACACTGACTTAAAACAGATGTAAGTTCCAAGATTACTTAGTTAGAAAAAGTCGCGCATTTTCGTCCTATGAATTGAATGATTCAGTATATTTTTAATTTTTACGTGTTTTGGGAAATGAGTTTTTATTTGCAGTTTTTTTGTTTTGAAGGCGGTTTAATTTATTTGAAAAAAAATTAGGGTTTATTTCTGTAATGGGCTCTTTCAATTTAGACGGTTTGTGTCTTCCTGCTGCGGTTTTATTTTGTTAGCTTACATCACGTTGGTACCTAATTTTTAGTGTTGAATTTTCATGAAAATCATTACTTACAACCAGCCGCGTCTAGAGCTCAGTAAACAGATAAAAGTGGCAATAAACTTTTTATTAGAGCTCGGCATCAACCGGATTGCCACTGAAAACCGCAAACTTGCGTTACGCTACTTACTTACAATGAAATAAATAAAAAGTGCGCTTTTGAAAATTAGTGAAACCACTACTGCCTGGCCAACTGCCAGTTAATAGGTATCAAAGAGGAGAGGATTGGTAAAAGTGACGAGCCTTTAACGCACTTAAGTAATCCATACTAATATTAGGTATAAATGTGAAAGTGTGATTGTTTGTTAGTTTGTCCGTCTTTTACGTCAAAACGGAACAACGGATGGATATTTATGTTTTGAAATCGGAAATCAAGGAATTGTTCAAAGGAAACGTTATGGCGCCTGCTACCTCTTAAACTGCTAAAAGGGTTCAAAATATATTTGGACATTTTATAGGTCGTTATTTGCAGTCTTGCAGAAGATTTAAGTGATACAAACGACTGTAGGTACTTACGATACAATAATAGCGTAACCTTAAATATTGAATATTTGTTTGGCGATGCTTTTATTACAGATCAAATAAGATTCAGCTCGGTATGCTTACAATTTTCCTTATGAAAGCTGGCCTGACAACGGATTTATTAGTATTTGAGTGACTTCATCACGTCGTTTTCTGTTGTAGATCTATTTTACTAAGAGTTTTAAGTAGGTATGTAGGTAGGTACCACAGAACACGGATTTTTTTTCTCTTGTTGTTCTGTGGTAGATAGGTTCATCAGTAACAAACTTGCTTTAATCTATACATATAATAAAACAGAAACGGAAAAAAGTCTGTACATGAAAGATTAAAAATAAAAATACTGCTATGTGATGTGTACAGGATATAGACCCCAAAACGATAGATATTAAAATTTTTGTCTGTTTGTCTGTTTGTATGTTCGCTTTTCACGCAAAAACTACTGGACGGATTTTTACCAAATTTTGTGAAGTAATAGCTTATAACCCGGGTCAACATAAAGGGTACCTTTTATTGCGGGAAAATTTCTTTATATTTAATAAAAACCCCTTATTCCTACGGGAAAATACAAAGACTGATTCTTACTAAAATAGATGGCGCCACATGATTATGAAAATACGTTATATTTAATCGCTGTCTCAATTAATAATGAATCATGTTATTTTTTTTTTACTTGCTTCAAAACATAATATAAATTGAAACCCATCCAGGCCCAAAATCATAAAAATAATTTCATGTTATTTACGTCATTTTATCTACTAAGCAATAGATGGCGCAGGTAGTCAGTAATATCACAGCCATCCACAGCCTCCTCTATTCACAGCCTCCTCTATTGTTGTCTACAAGCCATGCTATTAGGTTTGACAACGTTGCATTTTTCGTTGGGTGTGAACCGATTTAAGGCCTGTCGCATATTATACGACTTTTTTCTGTCAGAAAATTTCTAACGCCCGCCGGACGCACTCTGCTCATATGTTTTGTTGTAGACTCCGCATACTATCAGAATTTTGACGTGTCTGACGTCCGCTTCTGATGAGTCTTGGATGCAAACGATCGGACGGCAGAAATTTTTCTGGCTTTTTGAGGGCGCACTCTCCATACACTTTGTACTAGACCCCGCATACCTATCAGAGAGATATTTTTGAGGGACAAAAAAAAGAAAAAAAAAAGAGTTCTAATAATGAAACGAGATGGCGCTGACAAATAGCGACGTGTCGGTGTGATCAGAAATAATAAACTAAAATGACGAGTTGATAACATTTTGATTTGTTTTCAAATTCGTAGGTAGCAAGTAGGTAGCACTATCTAATATTAAAACAGTAAAATAACAACGAATTCAGTGAGAACGCAACGTAAATCTACTATCTAGTTGAAGCATAAGCAATTAAAAAGTGTGTAAAATCCCCGCGCTCGACTGACATGACATGACAAGCATAGCCTAGCAACGTCTTTTGATGCGAGCGCCATCTGTCGCCACTTTAAATCAACTGTTTTTTTCGTTATAGCTATCAGAAAAATCCCTCATTCCCATCAGATGTCAAGTCGAGTGGACGCGGACGCACGTGTGCACTTTGTACGGCAAGACAATAAGTTCATCAAACGATCTGACCGACATTCGATACAATTAAAAAAATATTATCCGTATAGTTTCTCATTTTTGTGTGTGTCATTTAAATAGAATACCTCTGTACCGAATTTCATTGAAATTGGTTCAGTAGTTTAAGCGTGATAACTTTCATCCCCTATTTTAACCCCTTACAGCCCTTTTTAGGTTCAGTAGTTTCTAGGCGTGATTGCGTAACACACAGACAGAGTTACTTTCGCATTTATAATTTTTAATAGGCTGATTGACGAAGTTTTCGACACTCATTCTGAAGTAGCGAACAATATTTTTGGATATGCTCTTAATTTCATAAACATTGTATGTATGTAATTTTCCTAGTGTCAGCCAGTCAGTTTAATTTTAACAACGGCATTTGTTTAACTTTCAATAAAAAGTATAACAACAAATCGTGTAGGTACTTTTAATTAATGCCAATGACTAGCAACACTGTCCTATAAAATTTAGATTCCTATAATTACTTGTTAGGTAAATACAGAACTCAATAATTTTAAATAGATTCATTAACAAACTATAATAAATTTCAATTAAACTTGCAATGACTTTTACATTACATTTGCATTTGCATTCATAATTAACTTCTCATATAACAATTTACCATTTCTATTGTATTTCCTGCAATAATCACAACAATAATAATAATAGTCATTATAATAGAGACAAATAAATTGCCGTGTAAATAAGTGGGTTGACAGAGACAAATAAATTGCCGTGAAAATAAGTGTGCGCGCTAGCCCTAAGTTGAAGTTTTATCAGAAAATTGGGAAAACTTTATGAATCCTTACCTTGTTTAATAGTACATGCTATCAATATAATGCTTAATGATGTTTTTGTTATTTTCTTATGTGAATAAAACTCTGATATAATAAAATACTATGTTTTATTGTCCCACACAACATTATATAGAACACAATCAATTATTTTACGAGATACTAAAATTCACATGTCTATCAGAGGCACGTACACAACGAGAGAGAGAGTTGCCAACATTAACACAGATAATAAAATCCTAACACCCCCCCTCGATTATTAGTCATTTCCATCATTTCACATTGAGTACAAAATATGACTATGAATCGTCTTCAAACAAAATTAGTAATGCACTTAATCAAACAACTTTTTATCGAGAAACATAAACATTAAGTCAATTGACGACATTGATCAAAAACACAATATTAAAACCAGTGTAGTGTAAAGTGTCGTATTGATATACAATATACATAACAATAACATAAGTAGCTAATATACTGTGCTTTGACTCTCTGAAAATATTCGAGATACAGTGTGCACATATTTTACACAAATATTATTACTATACTTACTAACTTTAAAACAATTTTTCTTTTAACAACAAAGACAAAAAAAACTATTTACATTTACACACACATCTATCATATTATTACACAATGAAATGAATTTTTATCAATTTCAAAATTTTTACTTAATATTTAGCAAATTTTTCATATTAATAATTTTTTCATTTGACAAAGTTTTAGTTAACATGTCAGACAAGTTGTTATTAGTGGGAATATAATCAACACAAATTTCCTTTTTCAAAATAAGGTCTTTTAAAAAATGATACTTTATATCAATGTGCTTGGCACGCTTGCTATTTTCAAATGACTTTGATAATTGAATTGCACCTATATTGTCCATGTACAGTATGCACTTCACTTCACTGCCAAGTCCATTTAAGTCATTAAATAGTCCTTTCACATAAACCAACTCACTTGCGCTGGTAGCCGCTGCTATATACTCGGCTTCAACTGTTGACAATGCAACGCAAACTTGCTTCCTTGAAAACCAAGCCACAGAACATCCATTGTACAAAGTAATAGATCCAGAAACACTTTTTCTGTCAGTGTTGTTTCCTGCCCAATCTGCATCTGAAAAAGTTTCTATAATGTTACTGTTACCTGACCCTTTTCTTTCATATAACAATCCATTTTCCTGTGTTCCTTTCAGATATCTTAAGACTCTTTTTCCTTGAATCCATAAGCTTTTCGTGGGTCTATCTAGATACTGACTTAAATAAGAAACAGCATATGAAATGTCTGGTCGAGAAACTGTAGCTACGAACATGAGACTTCCAATCAGCTGTCTATATGGAATGTCTGGTACAACTGGTTCGCTTTCATCTAACTGGAAACCTTTTACTATAGGCGTTTCTGTACCTTTGCAATCTGTCATATGAAATTTTTCTAGCATGTTAATTATTTGTCTCTTTTGTGTTATCTTCAATCCTTTACTATTCTTCTGTATTTCCATACCAAGAAATAATGCAGGAAAACCAAAATCTTTTACTTCAAATTCTGACTTTAGGTACTTTACTACTTTATTTATGTTTTCATCTTTTCCAATCAGCAATATGTCGTCAACATAGATCACCATCCATACTTTTATTTGTTCTCCTATATATAAGCAAAAATCATGTTGTGACCTTTTGAATCCAATCTTTTCTACATAACTGTTAAATCTTTGATTCCAGCATTTTGGACTTTCTCTTAAGCCGTATAATCCTCTATTTAATTTTAATACTTTATTCTTAGGCACTTCAACTCCTTCTGGCGGCTTTATGTAAACTTCTGATTCTAGTAAACCATTCAAAAATGCTGTAGGCACATCAAGTTGCCTAATATTCCAGTTCATTGATATTGCTTGAGCCAATAATGTACGCACTGTAGATATTCTTGCAACTGGTGCATAATTTTTGCTGAAATGATCCTCTTCTTTGATTTGATAACCTCTTACGACTAATCTAGCTTTCTTCAGACCGTTTTCTTTTGTTTTAAATACCCATTTTGTATCAATAGCTTTCTTGTTTTCTGGTAAGTTTGATTCTGTCCAAGTATTCATTTTATCTAATGCTTTTAATTCAGTTTTAATTGCTTTTTCCCATCCATTGCTAATTGCTTCGCTATAATTTCTAGGATCATCAGTAGTTACTAAACAGTAAGCTTCATACAACTCATAATCATTCATGTATATTGGTTGCTTTATTTCTCTTCCCGATCTAGTATTGCTTTTACTAACTTGGCTTTCTATATTTTCTTGAATCTGCTCATTTTCCTCTGATTCTTCATTATTGCACTCCACTATTTCTTTCTGCTCTATTTCCTTTTCTTGGATGTTATGTTTTATTTCTTGATTTCTAATTTGCACAGTATTATTTTCATTATTATATTTACCTTCTTTTTTATCTTCGTTATATTTATAATTACTTTCATCAAATCTGACATCTCTCGTGCTTATTACACAATCTGTAGAAGGATCCCAAACTTTGTACCCTGTTCTTGCATATCCTACCATTCTTACAGGTATTGCTCTATTATCAAATTTATCTTTTCTTGGTATTTTCATCATCCACCCTTTACTACCAAATACTATCAAATTTTTTAAATTTATATCTTTTCCATATATTCTTGCTGGTATCTGTAGATTTATTGCTTTAGATGGACATCGGTTAACTAAGTAGGTAGCAGTTAACACGGCTTCTCCCCATAAATAACGAGGTAAGTTAGATTCTTGTAGTATAGTCCTCGCTTTGTCAAAAATGGTTCTATTCATTCTTTCACTTTTTCCATTCATTTGTGGACTATATGGCATTGTGTACTCTAATATTATACCTTTTTCTTTACAGAACTTCCTGAAATTGTTGGAAGAATATTCACCACCATTATCACAACGCAATCTTTTTACCTTTATATCCCTTTCTCTCTCTATACAATTTATGTAATCTATTAAATTATTTTCCGTTTCTGACTTATTTTTCAATAGGTATGTCTTTGTAAAATGTGAATAGTCATCAATTATCGTCTGATAAAATCTGTGTCCTTCTCTAGTATTTACTTTCATTGGACCGGCTACATCCGAGTGTATCAATTCTCCTATTTCGCTTGACTGAGATTTGGTTACACTTTTAAATGGTAATCTAGTGCTCTTACTTGCCATACACTCTCCACAAATTTCACTACTCATTGGTAATCCTAAAATACTCAATCCTTTTCTGTTTAAGTGACCCATTCTCTTGTGCCAAATATTTTTATCTTTACTTGTTATGTTACAACATTCTTCTGTATTATCGTTGTTATCATATGTATTTTGGTTATTCATATTATTTATATTTATTTTGGTATGCAGTATAAATAACTTTCCTCTTTTTGTTCCATAGTATCTGAGATTACTACCATGTATCACCATTTTATTGTTAACAAATATTACTTTCTTTCCTTGCTCTAATAATCTATTTACTGATAGTAAGTTGTGTGAGAGTCCTGGTACAATCAATGCTTGAACATTTATTGGACTATTATTGTAATATACTTGAAGTGTACCTTTCTTATATGCTGTTAGCTTGTCACCATTTGCTATTTTTATATTTATTTCACTTTGTAGATTATTAATGTCAATCATATACTTTTCATACTTTTCTTGAATAAAGTGGTGTGATGCACCCGAGTCAATTATAAAATCTATTATTAATTCATCTTGTTCACTATTCTTTTGTTCACAATCTCTCATGCTAAATGCTACGAATGATTCTTCTTGCTCATTTCTTGCCATATTATTATATCCATTTGGTCTTCTGTAATTTCTTTGAAATCTTCCTCTCGGTGACAGTGACCCTCTCTTAATTTTATTACTATTAGTTTTACATTGGAACGCCTTGTGGCCTTTCTTGCCACATTTATAGCAAGTAATAACGAATGCTGTATCAGTATTATACTCGTTTCTATGTTCCTTATTATTTTCATTAATTTTAAGTTCTGCATCCATTAGGCGTGCTTTTACAAAATCTATGGTTAATTCCTTATCTTCAGTCATGGTTTCCAGGGTCGTGATTACTGTGTCATATTGTTCTGGTAAAGTTAAGAATAAATCGCAAACTTTGTCTGATTCATCTATCACACACCCTGCCGCTTCCAAATCTGCGATTAATTTGTCAAATGTGAAAAAATGATTTTGTAAACTTTCATTACATTTCAGCGATATTAACTTCTTTCTTAGGAATAATTTACTAAACACACTCTTTCTTTCAAATATTTTCTCTAGCTGATCCATCATTTCTTTCGCTGTAGAACATTTTTTAATCAATTCCAGGTGTTTGTCTGTAACGCATTGTACAATAACGCTTTTGGCCTTAGCGTCCTTTTCAACCTCTTCTTTTACATTTTTATCCAATTTTATTAAAGTTTCCACTAGGCCTCTTTCTTCTAGAAGTATTTTCACTCGAAACTTCCAGTTCGAGAACGATGTATTTTCCAATAGTTTTGGAAAACTTGTAATTGTTGCAGACGCCATTTTGATATGGTCAACTTCACCTTCACCTTTTATTTATCACTTTTTCTTCTTTCGGATCAACTACGCTCTGCTGTTATTTTCTTATGTGAATAAAACTCTGATATAATAAAATACTATGTTTTATTGTCCCACACAACATTATATAGAACACAATCAATTATTTTACGAGATACTAAAATTCACATGTCTATCAGAGGCACGTACACAACGAGAGAGAGAGTTGCCAACATTAACACAGATAATAAAATCCTAACAGTTTTCATAAGGAAAAGCATATAATTTCTTCAAATTTACTTTTAAATTCACTGAAATCACAACAAACCTTGCACCAAAACAACCGTTTATTTTAAAATGACACTTGTGTATTATCCGACTAAGTTTGCTTTGTAGGAAGTTGTGACGAGCATATAATGTCCTTAAACGCGAACGCAAATAGGACGCATAATATGAACCATTAGTTATGGTTGGTCAACTTGCCCATAGGTTTCCATAGCATCTGCTTATTTTTAACTAGGTCGGGTTACCTCTAACCAAATGTTCGGTCTACGCTTAGGTTCACAAGCGACGTTGCCAAACCGCTATAGCATGGCTTGTAGTAGAGAAGGCTGTGAGCCATCTCTATCGTCTTCTACAAGATGCGCATAAAGTTGGCAACGTCTTTTTAAGTGAACCGATTTGACACCGTTTGCACCATTTGACAGGTAAACAGCGAGTAAACCTCGAGTAATGAATCCTATGGAGATGGCATATCTTCTATACATCTATACAAATAAATAAAATGTAACTTATGTTTGTAACATTAAATAACCGCTTTTTACCACGTGCATATGACTAAATATACGATACATATACCAAAATGACATGTTTTTCAATTTTTGTCTGTCTGTCTGTTTGTTCCGGCTAATCTCTGAAACGGCTGGACCGATTTTGACGAACCGATTAATACGACAATTAGAAGTAGTTTAAAATTGAATTCTAAGATTTTCTTACATTGTGACTTAGTTACAGGTGACGCCAATAAAAGTGTGGTAAAAAGCACTACAACTGAACTACAATTGAAACACTATTGAGACACGATTGTGACTTAACGTTAGCAGACTTGGCCCCCTGTTTTATTGTTCAGACGTCCGCGTCGAATTTATTTTTGATATTTTTATAACATAGCTTAGCGACAGACATCTAGTGACAGAAAAATATAGTGAAACTTGTATTCATAATGCTGCGGCTACATTAGCGGCCGATAATTCGTGCGAGTTGTCGCGCTAAAATTATCGTTGTCGGGCATACGCGATGTTCTTGTCTACATTAGCGGGCGAAGCTTCGTGTTGCGTTGTCGCGCTAAGTATCGCGATAATTAGTTTATTTGAAAGAAAGAAAGAAAGAAGAAAGAAAACATTTTTATTGACGACATACACAAAAAAACCGTTTTAAGTAAAAAAATTAAGAATAGAGACAGGAAAACAGCATGTCGCCAACTAGGCCCCATCCTCAGCATAATGTTGCAGCGGCAAGAGGCTGACACTGCAACGCTGATATTCTGGAGGGACCTATTTGGTGGACAACTTCGGACGTGACAAAAACACAATTATAATTAAAAGTACACATAAAAAAGTAAAACAAAAGTAAGAAAAAAAATAAAATAAAAACTGGCTGTACGACCAATATCCTTTGCCACTTCACTAAGCGATAAAATAAAATAATAAAAAAAAAACAAATGTAGCACAAACCAAACACCAAACCTAGTCTATATAATTTGTGCACCAAACCAAACATCTTTGCCACAAACAAATACGCACAAAACCATTACAAGACCTTGTGGTTGATTATATAAATAAATTATGTCATGTGTTCCGTGGCACAAAAAAAAAAAAAACTTAAAGCCGGCGCCAGACATAACATAAAAAGCAAATAAAAAGTTAAATACAGAATTACCAGGAACATACATATTTTAATAGTAACATGAAGAATACCTACACAATACATAACAAATGGATGTTCTGGAGTGTTGACCACAAAGTACCTTTGTGTATGTGTTGACTGACCGCCTCGCAGGTGCCGGAACGCAGTCTCCGACCCGTTACGCCGTGAGAACCCTGCACGTGAGTACCTATATAAAGTTGCTCTCAGCTTTTTGTAGGGACATGAGATGCAACTTGAGATGGCGTCTAAATGTGTTTACCGTTCGCAGGTGGTGACAAGGAGGAGGAAGTGCGTTCCAACACTTGGAAGCGGCGAACTTAAAGGAACCACGAAACGCTACAGTGCGATGCTTAGCAGTCACGAAGATGTTAGTGATCATTCTTTTAGGGTACCTGCTTGTTATTTATCAAACAGATAAGATGGCCTCCCTGTGTTAATAATGCCGAAAAGCAGAGTAGCGAGATGAAGCCTCCTGCGCCCTTCCATTTTCATCATGTGTGCAGCATTCAAGAAAGGAGTAACATGCGAACGAGGTGGCACATGAAAACAGAAGCGCGCACAAGCATTCTGCACACGCTGAACCAGTCTGCTTGTTTTAGCCATCAGACAGGGACCATAGACAGTGTCGCATTAATTAAACTTTGACAATATCAACGCCTCACATAGTGTGATTCTCACTTCCTCACTTAAAAAAGGTCTGATTTTATACAACAATTTAAGCCTGTAAAAACAACTGCGGGAACATTCTGCAATGTGGCTCTCAAAGGCTAGGTGTTCGTCCATTGTCAGTCCCAAATTCCTGGCTTTGTCCACACGTTGGATTGCTTCCCCATTCATCATTATGTTTAGATCAGTGCTATTAAATTTGTTGATTTTATTTTTACTGCCAATCAATAGAAATTTTGATTTTTTTGGATTGACAACAAGACAGTTAGTTTTACACCAGGTTGTAATGTGCACTAAATCCTCATTGGCTTTGGTTACAGCTTCGGCATGCTCAGAAAATCTGAAAGGGAGCAGCAGTTGCAGATCGTCTGCATAAAGGTGGAACTGACAGTGTTTGATGACTTTAATAATATCAGCACTGTACAAAATATAAAGGATGGGGCCTAAAATTGAGCCCTGCGGTACTCCACGGACTACAGGCAATTCAGCCGACCGCTGCTTTGTTCCATCCTCTCTGTCCAGCTCAACATACTGATGCCTTCCGTCCAGGTAACTATGGAACCATTTGATTGCATTTCCTTCCACTCCATAATATGCCATTTTTGACAGCAGGAGATCTATATTAATTGAGTCAAATGCCCTTGAAAAGTCCAGCAGTAGCAGGATACTGAGGTGCCCCTGGTCCAGATGAGTCAATAAGTTGTCCACGACATCTGCGAGGGCAGTAGCTGTACTGTGACTCTTACGAAATCCTGATTGCCGCTGAGGAAGGATATTGTTTTCCTCAAGATATTCTGTCAGCTGGTCACACACTATCCTTTCCAATACCTTCGACACACAAGGGAGCAAACTGATAGGGCGGAGGTCATTTATGGTTACAGGGTCTGGAACTTTCGGTAGTGGTTTGACAGCAGCAACCTTCCAGCTGACAGGAAAGGTGCCTTCTATAATGGAATGGTTAACCATCACAGTGATCGGTTTGAGGGTCTGAGGCAATGTCAGCAGAATCATTTCAAGCGAAAGACCATCACAGCCCTGAGCATTTGATTTGAACCCTTTGATGGTTTTTAGCACCTGGTCCTCTGTAACAGGGCGTAACGAAAATGCTGAAGATCCATATCTATGGTGTTCATAGTATGTAAGAAGGGACAAAGATACACAATTTTCGCTAGGAATGTTGAGGAAGTGAGCATTAATTTGATCAGGGTTATTAAAAGTGGGTGGAAGTTCTGTGCCCTTCTTTTTATCTGTAATTACATTTTTCTTTAGGTTCTTCCACAATTTTTTTGTGTTATTCTTGTTTTTATTAATTTCTCTGTCAAAAAAACATTTCTTCTCTCTAAAGATAGCTTCTGTAACCAGGTGTTTCATCATCTTATAACTTTCCTTTCTGGAATCGGATTTTACCTGATTAAATTCTGATTTGCTCAGCTTATAATCAGCATGATACTTATCCCTAATAAGCATCATAGATTTTATGGTGTCAGTAAGCCACGGGTGAGGTGGGTGCCTAAACTTCTTGGTTTTGACAGGTGCATGCAGGTCGAACAATGTCTTGATGCAAGCAGTAAAGGTTTCCACGAGAGAGTTGATGTTATCTATTTTGTAAAAATACTCCCAGTTGATGGCATCAAGGTCACGGTTCAATAGATCCATATTAATGTCTCTTAGAGGCCTGTATGTAACCCACTTTGGAGAAGGTTTTTCTTTTTTAATTTTAAATTCTGCTTTAAGCATACCATGGCCTCCAAGCTCTGGTGTGTGTTTTACAGTGACTTTCAGGGCCTTAGCGTCAGTGCAGATTACATCGATAAGGCTTTTGCTATGCTCTGTAAAGTGTGTAGCCTCAGTAACAATCTGCTTTAAATTCAAACACTGTAGGAACTGCATAAACTGTTTGTACTTAGAGCTGTTGGTGTCAAATTGATTGATGTTGAAATCACCCAACAGGATCAAGACGTCGCAGTTAGCAAAAGAGGCAATAGCATCAGCTATCGCATCCAGGAAGACTCCTACCTCCTGCCAGTGCGGCCTGTACGCCGTACCAATAATGACTCGCTGGTTGTTGGCATTCACACTGAGCCACATTTGTTCCACCTCCGAGGTCGTTGGATGCTGACAGGTACGAGTGTATATTCCTTTACGGATGTAAAAACCCACTCCTCCACCTCGGCCGTTGCAAACATTCTCAGGTCTAGGGCAGTGTTTCAGCCGATAGTCTGCTAGATTTGGCGCTTTATTAATTTGTCCTGCTCTCAGCCATGTTTCATTTACTGCCAAAATGTCCAGGTCCAGCTCCTCCACTGCCGCAATGAAATCTTCATGCCCTGTTCCAAGTGAACCCGCATTGTACAGACCAACTGTTAAATTTCTAGAGCCTAAAACCATGATTAAATGTTGTAAAAGACAATAAGTGAGAAAATGAGACCGACACCAAATGATTCCAAATTAAGTCATCTTGCAGTACAACCATAATGCCAGGGCATGACAACCTCACATCCTTATCTGTAAAGTGTATAACATAATAATATATGACTGCATTGTAAATTTTAAATGTTACTTTTGTGTATGGAATACTATTTAACCACATAAGAATGCCATAATTCAATAAATAAATATCTGAATGTTCTTCAAACAATAAATAAAGTCTTTCATTAAATCGCCAGTTTTTCCTTGGTAAAGTAAGATTAAGTACACAGACAGACAACAAACACAGATTCACAGACAAATTAGGATTATAAATATTGAGGCTAAAATTAGAACTTATAAATAAACAACAATAAATTATTCCAGCAAAAAAAACATAGTTGCTGTAATTTAAAATAGAAATATGCTTATAGGATGGTGGTACGAGTCATTTATTCTGGGCCCCGAGCACCCGTTCCACGTCCTCCATGGAGCGGAGCTGGTAGACGGAGGAGCCATCGGCCTGACGGACAAAAATTCGGCCTCGTTTCGTCCAGGAGTACCGCCAATGTTGCTTCTTGCATTCCTCGCGTACGTGATGGAAGAGCTGGCGATTGAGACGCGTCAGTCGCTCATTGACGAAAACGCGGCCACCAGCCGCGTCAGTCACGGTGCGGCGCACACGTGCGGCGTGCAGCAGCTCATCGCGCAGGTGTCGGCGCGCCAGGCGCGCCACGACGCGTCGCGGGCGGCCCCCCGCCTCGGCCGGCGGCGCGCCCACGCGCTCCGCAAACACCACGTCACGCTCCTCCAGCTTGACGCCCAGCCGCGCTGCCAGCATCGTCACCGACTGGATGACGCTCACGCCCCGCTCCTCCGGCAGCTGCCCGATGTCCAGGTCGGCTAGGAGGGCTTCCTGGTCCCGGTCGTTGAGCTCCCTCTTGAGGCCGTCTATGGTGCGCTCGAGCTCCTCGACGGCACAGGGTATGCCTTCGGCGGGGGCTCGCTTTTCCAGGTCTCCCAAGCGCCGCTCGAAATCATCCAAGCGGTGCATCAGAGACTCGCGCAGCTGGGTCATCTCCTGCCTGAATTCCCGCATCTCGGCCATGAAAACGAAAAACTGCTGGTCCCGCTGGTCTACACCTTGACTAGAACCTTGCGACGAGGGATTGTGCTGCGGGGATTCCGGGTTAGAGTCGCCCTGAGGTGGTGCGTCGTAAATGCCCTTTACCGGCGTCTGGCTGTTGTCGCCCTTCCTGACGTTTTTTTTGCAGTTTGGGCATACCCAATCTCTGCTTATTTGGGCCTTATCAGGGAGAGCCAGGCACCCTCTGTGATATTTTAACGTGCACGACGAACAGGCAGCGCCACCTGTCGTAGAAAGGAACTTTCCGCAGGCTCCGCAGTTAACCATCGTAGATGGCGCTAGTGAGATGTTACAAACCTCAGTTACGAACACTATCCGATATTTCCGAACGCACCCAAGTCTGTCACTGTGACAACTGTCAGGTGTCACAGTCAGCTGATCGCGGAAGTGCGTAAGCGCGTGTGTTGTTTTGTAATTGGGTGGTTCAAGTGCAAAGTGAACGTTAAATATGTGACGATACGTCGATATTTTCAAAATCCTAAAATAATTTACAGTTTTTCTTGCACTGTGTGATGTGAGTGATTTATTAAGGTGCGTACCTTGATGCGCCAGTTTTCAGTACGAGGTTATGTGCCGGTTTCACGGTATGTTGTGCACTTTTAACTATTAAAACAATTATAATTCCTTGGAGATAACTACGTTGCCGTGTTTGTTTTTATGTCGCTCCACCGGAAGTGTATTTGGTTTATTGTCGTAAGTAACATTACAATTCAACACAGAACACTACCCCATTATTGATTTATATAGTTATAACAGCCAAATCGACCCGATCGCGATAAAAATCACAAAGTATTTGATTGAATCAGGCGTCACTTGGCGGAAGTCCCTAACCATTGTGAAAAATAAATATATGTAGCTTTCTTCCGCAAATAATCGCAAAACTTGCACCTTCACCGATCACACTACTCAGTAGAGTGTAAAGTACGTAGTAGAGTAGTGTGATCGGTGAAGGTGCAAGTTTTGGGATTATTTGCGGAAGAAAGCTACATATATTTATTTTTCACAATAAAAATCACAAAATAATCGAGTGGACGCTTTTCATCTACGTGATAAAAGACGCTAAATGAATCAAATCGGGTTCTGCTGTCATTTTCTTCCAACTCTTTCTCGCACATAGGTTATGATGTATGGATTTGATTTAGAAAAACGATAAGTTTCATCATAAAAAAAGCTCAGACAAAAATTGTAGACCATGTAATTATCTACAAAAAGTATGTAAATACTTTTTCCCTAAGAGCCACCGTTTCTGAAATATAACGATTCAAAAAGTTGGAAACGTTGTAATCAATCATATGCATCATATGCACATTTCCACGGTATACCTATGAGGTAGCGCGTTTTTTAATGTGTTTTCCTACCCTATTCCACGGGTATGTTGTGATTCTAAACGATTGCATTATAGCAGACTAGCTATGCACCTGCGGCTTCGTCCGCGTGGACTACACGACGTTATCCCGCGAGAATGTGATATTTTTCCGGGATAAAAAGTAGCCTAT
Organism: Crambus lathoniellus; assembly: GCA_949710035.1. Taxonomy (NCBI): domain Eukaryota; kingdom Metazoa; phylum Arthropoda; class Insecta; order Lepidoptera; family Crambidae; genus Crambus; species Crambus lathoniellus. Next base: position 13,084,896 of record OX453309.1, read on the forward strand.
GTTCCTCTCCAACATACAAAGTATCTGTGTCCCGAATTTCAGCCAAATCCGTTCCGCCGTTTTGGCGTGATTGAGTAAGACATCCAAACATCTAAACTTTCACATTTACGTTATCCCGCGGGAATGTGATATTGTTCCGGGATAAAAAATACCTATGTTCTTCTCCAGGCTACAAAGTTTCTGTGTCCCAAATCCGTTCAGCCGTTTTGGCGTGATTGAGTACAAACGTCCAAACATCTAAGCTTTGCATATGATGACGATTACACCTTTCCAAATTTTTTTAATCAATATAGTGCAGAAGCCCCGGTTTTGGCCACTGTACCGGTTTTGGCCACTTTTTGCTCTAAAAGCTTTCTAAACAACTTTTCGCCATTTTTGCTAAAGGCAATTAAAATAAGGTATTTTAAGCTAATGATACCAACCGTTAGAATTTTTTGTCATACGATTTTATTCAATAAATTCCATTTTCTGTTTTAAAAAATGTTTTGTATGAAAATTTTAAGAAATTTGTTTTGGATGAAATACTTTATAAACCTTTGTTTTTTACAATTAAATTGTTGTTTTGCAATTGATTGGTTTCTAGCGCATTAGAATATATTGATTTAACCTGGGTTTGGTTTTGATTTTAGCTATACTTACAAAAGTTTAACTATCAATAAGTAGCCAAAACCGGTACATTTGCCACCTCGTACACATTTTATGTTATAACCAAAAAAGTATTTCACTTTTTTAAATTTGAATTATGTACCTTTTAAGGTAGATAAATTACCTATAATTTAAAATATAATTTATCCCTTAAATACCTAAGACCATTTAGTACCTAGTGCTTAAAAGTAAAAAAAATCCTTAAAGTGGCCACAAAGGGTACCTCTGCCCTATCTCAGAAACGGTGGCTCTTAGAAAAAAGTATTGAGCCATTTTTTATAGATAATTACATGATTTACAATTTTGTCTTTGCTAATTTTACGATAAAACTTACCGTTTTGCTGAAAAAACGCGAATTTGACATTTGACCTCGAATATTTTTTTTCCATGTACCGGATCGATGATGAGGGCTTTTTAACCCTTAACCACCTAGCATAGCATCAGTTATCGTCACACTACCACCTAGCATACGTCTGTGAGACTTCGGAGCTAAATGATTCTCGTTTGTAAAACTGTGTGAGGTAAGTTTAAGTTTTTAATAAAAAAAACTGTTAGGAACATATTAAACTATTTGTTAAAATAAGAAAAGCACATGAAAAGCCACATTTAAAAGAAAATCTCAATTAAGTAATCAACACTATACTTATAAACTGACATAGTAGGAAAATGAGGTCCATTATAATAACCACATAAGTAGGTACATCTTTGTACTTTTTTTATTACTTAGTAATCAAAAAACAAAAAAAATATAAAACATCTACAAAAAAGTAAAAGTTAAACGATGTACCAGGACTTAAACTCACAGACTTTCCGAAAAAATTTCACCCAGCGACAGTTTTTTACTTACCAGATACAAACGCGCAAACATCCGATTGCAAGAAGCGGTTGTGCGGCACTGGGGGGCGCGAGGAAAAGGTACATGGACGAACAAGTTTATACGAAGCTCGGGCTTAACAATATTCACGATTAAAAATTCGTCGGGGTCTGTCAGACGTATGCTAGGTGGTTAAGGGTTAAATTTCATTTATAATTATGTTTTGAACAATCTCACAATCTTTCAGCTTCTTGCGAATTAATGTTTCTTCGGATGTCTAAATTGACCGGACTATATTTTATATTCTTACACATTTTAGACTCTTGTTTTTTTGACATAGAATACGTAATAGTTAGATTAGTATTATTAGAAAAAAGTCAGTTATTTGTTATTAATATATAAGTATACGATTAGATTAGAACATCATAAATAAAGAATGTAAAAATTTAGGAAAAAAGGAAAAGTTATAGGAAAAACCTATTTAGGAAAATACTATCTAATTAAGTATATAAAACTAGAGAACATTTATTTCGGTCAAAATATACAAAAAGAAATAAAAATAAGTTAAAACATTAAGATAATTAAGATTCGTGAAAAAAAGAGGCGCTTCATAGGTTTCGCACACAGGCGCTGTGGGGGGTCGGAGCGGCCCTGGTTTATGGTGTAGGTATGCCTCACTTTTTCGTAAGTATGCCACCTCCATAGGATTTAGTACTCAGAGGAGTAAACCGGTTCACAGCTTGTTGCCGTTCCGTATCATAGCATGGCTTGTAGAAGACGATAGAGACGGCTGTGGTAATATATACCTCTCACAAAAGTACATTCGAATGATTATTTTAATTAGGGTGAAAGCCCCCTCTGTTGCCACTTTAAGATGTTTTTCACTTTCGCATCATAACTACTAAGCAATAGATGGCGCAGGAAGTCAGTAAGATTACGATATACCTTTCACAAATGTACATTCGAATGATTATATTAAATAGTTTGAAAGCCCCCGATGTTGCCACTTAAAGATGTTTTTCACTTCATTCGCCTATGGTCTTAAGTAGGTATCTATAAAATACAAAATTTATATCTAAAATTGTCAAGAATGTATCTTATACTTTTCTTTACATTTTTAAATTCTTACAATACAAAAAAACTACTTAAAAAAAATTTACAGTCTCCAAAAAGTATTTGTCAACTGAAAAGGAAAAATATAATATCTATAATTTAGGTACCTTTTTAAGGTCGGTGCCAACAGTTAATTTTTTTTAATTACTTTTTATTTCTTAAGTTTTAGTGTACAATAACAATAAGTTTTAGTGAATTGTACTATAACATACCCACGGAAACTACTAAACTGATTTTGATGAATCTTAGACTGTTCCCAAAGTTAGAATACACCCAATTTAAATCAAATAGAATCATCTCGATATGCCTTAAGATTTCGAGAAATTCGTGGACAAACATAGTAAAAAACATATAACTAAGTATTCATATACTTACGAAATTTAGTTTTATTTTAGTAAATTAAAAACCTATTTTTTAAACTTAAAATGTGCGAAGGGTGCCGATTGATGTGTTTTTGTTAATCAAATTTTAAAAGATACATCGAGAAATCAATACTTAACTAACTTAGATAAAATAAAAGAAACTAATTAATCTAATTCGATGTAAACTGAATTATTACTATTGTTATTATGACTTAAAAGTCATAGATAAAAAGTATATTATCAAGCAAAAGTTATTAACGAAATGTTTTAAGCTAAGTAAGCACTCGGGGCAGTGGCCAAAACTGAAGTTTTCACCCTATTGATGTAATATTTCTTTTTCGCATTTCCACTCGACGCTAGATGTCGCTACAGTAAGTATAGTGGTGCCACAAATATATCTGACCCGGTGACAGTGGTCGTGGAGGAGCCACTAGCAATACAAAATTAACTGTCAAAATGGACTGCCGGCAGTCAACAGCATATTTAGTACCAAAAACTAACCACTGTGTGAAATAAGTTTGTCGCAATGTAGACAAAATGTCACCAATGTAATTTTGAAAAATTTGCTCATAAACGCTAAGTGGCCAGTACGTAGATACCGACACCTACCTACCATTTTTTATGTCATTTAACCGGCTCTGGCTACTTAGGCCTTCAGCCGTAGGTACCATCCAATAAAATAAAGGAATATTAAAAATAGTTTTCTATCTAACTTATTTATTCATTTATTTACTAGGAAAGCTTACATAAATGATGTTAAATTAAATAATTAAATGGTATATCATTACATTTTATACCTGTTACTTAAAGAAAGTTAATTACAAGCTCTCACAAATAGGAAATGTCTCCATATCAAAATACTAGCCTTCCGCCCGCGACTTCGCAAGCTCGGACTAAACGACGACGTTATCCCGCGGGAATGTGATAATTTTCAGGGATAAAAAGTAGTCTAAGGCAGCCATTACACAGTCCATCCAGATCGCGATCGAGATTTACTATGTAGATATTTGGCGATCAAGATCGCGAGCCGTCAATCACCTTCGTACACAGTCAATCTGGATCGCGATCATTGATTTTGATCGCGGATCGCGATCCAGATTGACTGTCTAATGGCTGCCTAAGTATGTCACTTTTCAGCTGCCAAACTATTCCCATTCCAAGAGTCACGTCGATCCGTTGCATCAATTTTGACGTGAAAGACGGATAAACAAACAAACCCTCTTTCACATTTATAATATTAGTATATGGATACACACAATCTCTTTTTCATTTTATAGTAAAAATATGATTGGCCTGATATTATGCATTACTAAGTAAGAAAATAAATTTTAGCTTGATACCTCCCACGCATACTTGAGAAAAAGTTTCTTGATAGGTAGACGGACAGATCTATGAATGAGGGCTCAACTAGGTTCATGCAGCATTTGATAACAACATACCATGTTCATACCCTAGCCTGCATATTCGATATTCTTTAGACCCTTTTAGTAGAGAATAGGATTTCAAGAAGAGCGTTATGAAATCTGGGCAACAAACACACATAAACTAAACTAACACAAAAGTCACTACACCGCGCGTACGAAGTCGCGGGCAACAGCTAGTCACATAATAAAGATAGTGATTGACATTTACACGAGGTATAAATTTCTATTACACACAAGTACACAACAGACCCAATATCCATGCTGTACTCTTTAGTATTCTGTGCCCATGCTGAAAATATATTAACGTAGAGCATCTATCTGCTGCAGGGATATGAGGATGCAGAGATTTCACGAAATCCATAGGGATACCACGAAATCACGGTAGATGTGGAATTTTCTTATTTACGACGTCTTCTTCCTAAAAAAGTTCAGTGATATGTCGTTTCACTAAATTAAATGTAATGGAATGTCAGAAAAGTGGATTTCAGAGGTGAGAGTTTGCCTCGGAAGTCCTCGGAAGTAGAACACGTGATAGGTTAGAAACGATCGCTTTAAGTTTCGTGGTTATTTTTTGTGAAAACAGTCCATAAGTTGTGTTTGACAAAAAAATAACCACGAAATTTAATTAATTAATTTAAATTTCTAACCTATCACGTTTTTCCTACTGCTTGGAAAGAAGCGCATATTATTCCAATTCATAAAAAAGGCCCAAAATCATTAATTTCTAACTACCGCCCTATTTCTATTTTAAACGTTATCCCTAAAATTTTTGAAAAAATAGTATACTCACATATTTATCCGGTGATCACTAAAGGCATACCGACGACACAGCACGGTTTCTTGAGGGGCCGTTCCACTGTTTCCAACCAAGCTCTCTTTACAAATTATGTTCTGAATAAAATGGAAAATGGTGGGCAGGTCGACGTGATCTACACGGACTTCGAAAAAGCGTTTGATCGTGTGGATCACGCCATCTTGATCCAAAAACTTGAATCATTGGGGATTCACGGTGACTTGCTAAGATGGATTATCTCATATCTCTCCAATCGTTCGCAGGCGGTCGTATTGGGTGGTTTCAAGTCTGACTTCATTACAGTCCCGTCAGGTGTTCCGCAGGGCTCGCACCTTGGCCCTTTATTCTATAATGCTTACATACATGACATTTGCACTTGTTTCACTAGCGCTGAACATCTTTTATACGCCGATGACAAAAAAGTCTACATGAAAGTGAATTCGTTCTCTGATTGTATGTTAATCCAAGAAGACCTTAATAACCTGATGTCCTACTATGTAGATAACAACATCACAATCAGCATTAATAAATGTCAATGTATCAGCTTCACGCGCAAAAATAAGCCAATTCTGTTTAATTACAAATTTAATGACACGGTAATTGAAAGGGTCGAGGGGGTTCGAGATTTGGGCATCTGGCTTGACTCTAAAATGACGTTTTCACCTCACATTGATGACATAATTAATAGATCTTATCGCAGTTTGGGTTTCGTTATGCGAACTTGCAAACCTTTTACGCATATTGACAGTCTTAAAATTGACTACTATGCCTATGTTCGTAGTGTGTTGGAATATGCCTCTGCTATAATTATGGTCGCCGAATTACGCCATACACGTAGACAGAATAGAAAAAATTCAGAAAAAGTTTGTAAACCACCTTAAGTATAAATTTAAATTAGATAAATCCGCTTACGCAGATACTTGCCGAGAGCTCGAAATTCTAACTCTTCGTGAGCGCCGTCTGGTCCTGGACATGGGTTTGCTGTTTGATGTACTGCGCGGGCGTCTGGACTGTCCTGAGCTCCTTGAACAAATTTCTTTCAAAGTTCCTACTCGCCATACTCGCCATACACAACTTTTCGCCGTTCCATCCCATAAAACCAACTATGGTATGAATGCAGTAATGTCTCGTATTGTTAAGGAATACAACTTGCATTTTAGCGAAGTCGATCCATTTATAGGAGGCAAAGGTGTTTTTATGAACGGGGCGAAAGACATTCTGTTTTCTCAGTAACGCTGTTCAAATGCACATTTGTTCTATTCTATTTATTTATTTTTATCAAGGTTTGTGTGTGGTTATGTGGTGTTATAGTATTGTATTTTGTTCTAATATTATGTATAAGTAGATTATTTTATATTTAACTTAGGTATTTAATATTTTTATTAGATGCTGCTAGTGTCAATTTAACAAAAACACTCTCTTGTAATTTTACATATTTTTAAAGATAGGTACTTACTTTAAACTGTCATAAAGGCGTATTGTTATTTTTCACTGTGGGCAACTTTTTGGCCGAAGATGTAACTGTTTTAGTTAAGTTTGTCTTTCTAGTTTAAGTATGGCTGTTGTTGTCACAATAAATAAAATTAAAAGTTATACGTGTTCTACGGACTTCCGATACAAACTCGCTCATACCTGTCACTTGCAGCCGTGAACTTACTGTTATTGCTTCAGTCATTCTTCATTGCACTAGATTTAGTTTTAGTGAAACGACATATCACTGTACCAGTACACTGTACAGTACCTAAAGGTAGGTAGGTACTGTAATGAAGGTTAGTAGCATAGTAAAATAATAGGAAATGTTTACTCCGTATTTAAAGTATTTAAAGTACCTTTTTAAAGTAAGTAATGATTATTTCAAAACATCGAGATAAAAGTAAATTTAAAAAAAGGATAAATAAATAAATAAATAAATAAATATTTTCATACAATCACACCAATTATCTAAGCCCGTAGTTAAATTCTTAAGAAACTGTGTCTACGTGAACTTGATAACGGATAAATAATAGGTCTTTACATATGAAATTGCCGTTTTTTTCTTTTGTACATATAACTTAACAACTTTTATAATATTATAAATATATAATTTCTTTAATATTGCGTTACATTAAGACCGTATCGAGCAACTTTTGATAATTTAATAACCACGATATTTGATTATTTACATAGAAAAAACTTATTCCGAAAGTTAAGACTATTTTTGTTTCCAGAATTTCGTACTTTATTAGTTGTAACTTAGTGAAAAAAAAATTTTTTTCTCGTAACGAATGTGTCATTTAGTAGTTAAAATGTCCATAAATACGTGTGTAAAATTTTGTAAATTAACATAATATTAGTCGTTAAATAATAACAAAAACGTTAGTATGGAAAAAAAATAATTACAGAAATCTCCATACAAAACGGCAATTTCATAGGTAAAGACCTATTATATACTTAAATACTTTTTGTTTGTAAATACATACTTAATATAGGTACATAGAAAACACCCAGACCAAGACAAATAGACGTGTTCATGCACACAAATATTTGTCTTGGGAATCGAACCCGAGACCTCTGGCGCAGAAGGCAGGTAGTTTATCCCTGCGCCAAAGCGGTCGTCAAGTCAGGATTGCAACAGATAGGATGTTTTTGACGCATTTATTGACCGGCCTAGGGCCGAGAGCTCTGAGATCTACAAACTAATAATGTACAGCAAAAGTGATTTATTTTAAATACTTACAGCAAGTTTTAGTGCAGAACCAGTTTTTATTTATAGCTAGAAAGTAACACAAGTTGGACACCACTCCCACAGTACCTATATACCTACGCTTTTAAAAGTATACTCTGAATATAGCTAAATCATTTTTACTATATCTTTTTTGGACACCATCACATCACATACCTACCTACATTGTACCTTGAGCACTAGTAATTTTTATGGAAATTGGAATTATAACGACGGAAATTACCAGTACTGTACACCCGACCCGAGGAAATATTGAAAAGTTCGTTCAACATTTACCAACCAGCACCTTGAAAACCGGTGCGTACTTAGGTACCACTCGGCCCAGGAGATCGTCAATCACGAAAGAAATACCTGTCTCCTTCAGCACTGCCACAATGGGTAAGGTATTATCTCGCCCAAATCCAACTGGCCCGCATTTTTGTTTTTGTTTTAATAGATCACAGTTCTAACCTAACCTAACCAAATGAACTTAAGTTTATAGTTATTTGTATTTTAAATGATTACAACAAAAATGGTTTGGTTAGGTTAGAACTGTGACCTATAAAAATAAAAACAAAAATGCGGGCCAGTTGAATTCGGGCGAGATAATACCTCCTTGGCCACAATATGCAACTTCATTTTGCGTCCCATAAATCACAAATGCTTAAATGTCTCTGCATAAATAGGAGTCAGTTACATTACAGCTTGTCAAGTATCAGATTTCACTGTTTTTGCAAGTTCAGCTAATTGATGCAAATGCCTTGATTGATGCGAGCGATGCCCTGTGCTCGGCTTTGTCGAGGACTACTCATATGAATCACTTGATGTTCATTTAGCCTTTAAGCTGGTTACGAGCTAAAGCAAGAAAAAGTCACGGTTTATTACGCCGGCAATAAAACCAACACGAATTTTACGACGTCGTTTATTCAATAGGTTCCAATTCCAATACAATTATAAGCGCGCAATGATTTCATTAAGTATTTATGCTGTAAATTATACGTGTGTGCGCCGTGGTGTGTGACTAGGCGGGTCGGCTGAGACTGAGACAATTGTCGGAATTGGTTAGCGCTGGCGCCATCCGTGATGTCACCCTTCAAGTCTCTGCTCTATATTCTAAATTCGTGTGACAATCACAACTTGTGACGTGGAGTGTCCAATGTAAGCCCATTTAATAACAAGCACAGATTGCTTAACACACCATTTTTAATTAGGGCAGAGGTACCCTTTGTGGCCACTTTAAGGATTTTTTGACTTTTAAGCACTAAGTACTATATGGTCTTAGATATTTAAGACACAAATTATCAATTATCAGCAATCGCCACCATTGCATTGCCTCCGCCCCCTTCATCATTTTGCCACGTGAAATAAGCTAAGATTGCCCCACCTGAACTAAGCCCCCCCCCTCTCAAGTAAACAATGAAGCAGAAATAAAAAAGTAAAACGGGTACATAACGTATAATAAATAATAAATAAATAACTTCTTACAATCACACCAATTATCTAAGCCCATGTTAATTTCATTAAGAAACTGTATCATGGAAAACTTGATAACGGATAAATATATACTTAAATACTTTTTGTTTGTAAATACATACTTAATATACATAGTAAACACCCAGACCAAGACAAATAGACATGTTCATGCACACAAATATTTGTCTTGTTCGGGAATCGAACCCGAGACCTCTGGCGCAGTAGGTGGGTAGCCTACCCCTGCGCCAAATCGGTCGTATAATACACTGGAAAGGGAGAGAGTTGAAGGCATTAGCTGAAACTCGTCGTTTGCTATTTGTTTTTTGTTTCGTTTTGCAGGAGTTTTTAAAGGTAATAAGATATATTCTGTAAAATGTTAAGTAAACGCGTGACTGTCACAGACTTCTTATTTATTAGTTTATTTAATTTTGAATGAAAACCTTGTAATGCATTAGTGGTACGGTGACGTTCGCCGAAAATGCTAAATACGTTATGTATTGGTATTGTAATATGAGAGTTAAAACCTAAATGTACTACTGACGTAGGTACCTCTCTACATAATACTTGCGGATATTATAATATTATTGTGTCAGGCTTGGTGCAGCTCTTTAGTAGTGCAATGGGTACTAAAAATACCCATTACACTACCGGTGGTGCAAGCCGGTCGTGATATGGGCCCGAAGGGGTTATTATTACCTTAAAATACCTTATTTTACGTATAATTCTAAATATAATAATGTGACACATAAAATTCCAATAAGTAATAACGTAATTCATCTAATGCACGGTCTATAGTTAATAACTGCACTTGTACCTTTTTTTTTATAGTGAGGGGAATGCATTTACGCGTACCCCGCCCGCCTACGTTGTGCGGACGGTGGTTATGTGGGACTCGCCAAGGGAATGTTAGGAATACCCACTAAACCCCTCACTTTGCACCCACAGAGCCTACCCAGGGCCCCAAGTCTGCTAATTTTAATTTAAATAAGATTCTATTGATATTCAATTGAGACTCAATTACGATTCCATTACGATTAAAACAAATTGGGTATTCTATAAAAACTTGTACGTCAGCTCAATAGAATCGCAATTGAATCGTAATTGAATCGTAATGGAGTCTCAGTTGGATAGTTACCTTCGGGTATGTATCATAATAACTACGGTCGTTTCGACTATGGTCGAAATAACTACGGTCAAAAGACCTACTGTTCAAAATAACTATTGGTCGTTACACCTATTTTTAAAATAACTAATTTTTAAAATAACGGTTTATTAAGTTTAAAAATAGTGACTCATGTACAGACACGAGCAATAATATTATGAATACAATACAACATAGAACTTTGTCACACTGTAGCGTTCCAAAAGAAAACGATCAGTGTCACAGAAGTCATTCAATATTGTAATATGATATAGTCCTATGTTGTATACATATTATTGGTCGTGACTGTATTGCTGTTAGGTGCGAGGAGCGAAGCGACGAGCATGTTAGGTTTACATGAACATACCGCGCGAGCCGAGCGAGCGAAGCGAGCGTGCCGCGGCAGCGGCCGGCAAAGCGCCAGAAACGACTATATACATATTCCCATTTCCTATTAAACTGAAGTAGGGGGTAGGGGGGGTGTATAAAGTCGATTCTGGCGCTTCGCCGGCGGCTGCCGCGGCACGCTCGCTTCGCTCGCGCGGCGTTTTGTTCACTGTTCTAACCTAACCTAACCTAAAACGTCTGTTACATTTTGTTGGGTGGCAGGGGGCTTCGACCCCCGAGCCCCCTTGGCGGGGGGCTTCGCCCCCTGTCCCCCCTTTTGTTTTTCCCAAAAGATATAAAACAAAAATTTTTTTGAGCAAAAAAATAAAAATAAAAAATTTTATATGTCCATCGGATGCCTCCTAGGTATCTCCGGGGTAACATAGGGGATCGAAAATTTTGTTAGATTTCAGCTATGACGCACCGTTTTCGAGATATTTGCATTTTTATAAAATTCATTCTTGAAAATTTTGCAAGTCCCCGCTTCATACTAAAACAGTCAAAAATTTTATGTTTGCGACACCCTAACCAAAAAAACAATCCAACGCGCCCAACCAAATCCATTTAATAAACTTTCCAATTCATAAGCTTGTTGTAGGCGAGTCGTTCATAGTCGAAACAACCAGTAGATGAAATGAACATTAGGCCAATCGTCCGTTAGTTGAATCAACTGTAGTTCAATCAACCGTAGGTGAAATTAACAGTAGTTGAGTCGTTCAATAGTCATTACGAAAATATGTGAATCGATCGTAGTTATTTCGACCATAGTCGTAATGACCTTAGTTATTATGATACATACGCCATTGAGAGTACTGTCAAACAAATGTCAAATGAGAGTAGAATACGATTGTAATACGATTGAAGAGCAGACTAGCAAATATTCCGATGGCAGTTCAATGGCAGTTCAGTCGTATACCATTGGTCTTAAGTTAGTAGCAGAATACCAAAAATGTCAAAAACCGCTATTGAGATCCAATTAAGATTCAATTGAACCATTTGTAAATTAGCAGACTTGGGGCCCTGGTCTTGCGGGATCCGGAGCGGACGCTCTCGCAGTGACCAGGGGCCAACCCGGCCTACCCGGGTCTACCCACGAATTGGGAGATGGCTGAGCGCACAAGGCAAACGATGGGTCATCGGCCCGCCGCTCGCTCGTCCCACTAAGGCGGAATGTGGCGCAAATATTGCCTCATCCGTCTGCCGATCCGTTTCCGCCTTATGGAACTCGCATTTGCTGTTTCCTCGCGAACTCTCTCCGCAGCTTCCTTTACAATCATCACCTCTTCGCAGTAGGTAGCAACCGCTCTCCAGCTCCTCTCATGCTCCACCATAGCATTAAACACATCAGGGAGTGTGAGATCCGGCCCTATTGTCGCCACCAATGCTGCACGTTGTTGCTGAAAAGCTGGACAAAACTCAAGCATATGTTGCGCGGTGTCCTCGATAGCCCCGCACTCGTGGCATACGGGAGTCTCCTCTCTCCTTGCTATCTTAAACAGGTACCTTCCAAAGCACCCATGGCCTGTAAGAACCTGAACAAGGCGGAAGGTCAGGGTGCCGTGTCGCCTATCAATCCAACTGCGAAGAATTGGGCGCAGTGCTTCAATCGTCCATACTCCCGCTGTGGGCGATTCAAGTTGGATTGCCCATTGGTCGAGTAGAGACTCGTATGCTCTTTTCCGAATGACTTCTATTTCCTCAAGAGCCAATCGCTGTCCTCTAGATTTGGCCTCCGCTTTCCCTTTATACACCTCCCTCTGGACTCGTGCATCTAGCTCCCAGGGAGGTGTGCCTGCCAGAACACACGCTGCTTCTCTGGATACAGTACGGTATGCTCTAATTGTTCTGGCAGCAATTATCCTCTGGGGACGCCTTAGAAGGGTCTTTTTTCTTTCTGTTAGGGCGTCAGCCCAAATCGGTGCGCCATACAAGGCCATACTCCTTATTACTCCAGCAAATAGTTTGCGGCAACTTTCGTTAGGGCCTCCCAAGTTCGGAAGGAGTCTCCCCAGCGCCGCTGCTGCCTTGACCAATCTGGAGGCTAGTAACTGAAAGTGTGTCTCAAACTTCCAGCGACTGTCCAGTACTAGCCCCAGGTATTTGAGGTGGGGTTTCAAATCCACCCTTACCCCGTCGACCCTGATGTGTGCACCTCTGGGTGGTTGATGTCTCGGTCCGTGGAACATAATAGCTTCCGTTTTGTGTACAGCAATTTTAAGACCTATAAGGCGTATCCGATCTATAACCAATTGAGTCCCCACAATTGCCAGACGTCGTGCCTCCTCATAATTTCGGCCCCGCGCTAAAATGAGCGTATCATCCGCATAGCAGAGGATGTTCATCCGGAGAAGCAGAACTCCACGAAGCACCCAATCATATCCCATGTTCCACAGAAGCGGACCCAACACCGACCCCTGTGGAACTCCGCAGCACATACGACGAGAAACGAGTTGTCCATCCGCGCCAATATAAAGGATTTCCCTGTCTTCTAGATAAGATTCAATTATTTTTCTAAGGTACGCGGGAATACGGTGGAATCTGAGAGCCTGTTTAATACACTGGAAAGGGAGAGAGTTGAAGGCATTAGCTGAAACTCGTCGTTTGCTATTTGTTTTTTGTTTCGTTTTGCAGGAGTTTTTAAAGGTAATAAGATATATTCTGTAAAATGTTAAGTAAACGCGTGACTGTCACAGACTTCTTATTTATTAGTTTATTTAATTTTGAATGAAAACCTTGTAATGCATTAGTGGTACGGTGACGTTCGCCGAAAATGCTAAATACGTTATGTATTGGTATTGTAATATGAGAGTTAAAACCTAAATGTACTACTGACGTAGGTACCTCTCTACATAATACTTGCGGATATTATAATATTATTGTGTCAGGCTTGGTGCAGCTCTTTAGTAGTGCAATGGGTACTAAAAATACCCATTACACTACCGGTGGTGCAAGCCGGTCGTGATATGGGCCCGAAGGGGTTATTATTACTTTAAAATACCTTATTTTAATTGCCTTTATCAAAAATGGCTAAAAGTTATTTAGAAAACTTTTAGAGCAAAAAGTGGCCAAAACCGGTCGCCTGCCCCACTTTTTAAAATTAATTCCCATTGCATCCCATTAAAGGTATAAATAAACTCACTTAAGTTAATCGCTTCCAGTCGGTGGACAGTTCTATCATTAGTAAAGTGAATTAATACTAGGTGTAAAAAATAAGCAATCATATTTTAGAAAGTGATTCTACACCATGAAACTGCAAAACTTAGAAACATAGGTTGAAATAAGTATAAACAGTTTTTTTTGTCGTCCTATACTATACTGCCCAATTCCATCAATCTGATCCATTTTGTATGGGTTGACAGAAATTATTAAAGTGAAAAATTTATTAGCTGCGTTGTGCACTTTTTGTGATGGGTAAAAACTGTTAAACTCGCGTGACCGTCAGATCGAAAACTCGTAAGACGGACACGCGACCTGCGAAAAACTGTTACAATGTCATTATAATAGGAAGGCAAATTTTGCCACCGTTTCCAAAGTTGTAGTAGCTCAGTTAGAAAACGGGCGGCATTGAAGCCAGAAGACCTCGGTTCAAATTCAGTCCGTACTTTTTTATTTTTTTTTGTCAAATTCCCTTTTTTGTGAAAAAGTCTAAGGAGCCCTTTTCACTTCTGCTGGCACGCCCGGAGAGCACCCGTTGTTTCTTTTAATATTTTGACATGGGGGCCAAGCCTGCTAACGTTAAGACATAATCGTGTCTCAATCGTGTTTCAATTGTAGTGCTTTTTTGCATACTAGTTACAAGATATGTGTACTTTTTAACCGACTTCAAAAAAAGGAGGAGGTTATCAATTCGACTGTATATTTTTTTTTTATTTTTTTTTTATTTTTTATGTGTGTTACCTCAGAACTTTTTAGTTAATGAACCGATTTGGATAATTCTTTTTTTATTTAAAAGGTGATGCTTCTCGTGTGGTCCCATTCAAATTTTATCAAGAACTGGCCAGAAGTTCAGGAGTTATCCTGAATAATGTGTATTCAGACTTTATTTGGGTATATGGACGATTTCATAGTTTCATCAAATTGGGGATCATTTTCAAAATATATTTTTTTTTCGAAAGTTAGTAAGTACTTCTGACCTGATCTTACGATCACCAAGTCAGGACCAGGGGATCAAATTCCAGGAAAATTGAGAGAAATTCTCAAATAAAGGCAAGTCTTATGCGTTCCATTTATTTTTGAAGTTAGTCAAGTATTTGCATCTAGTAGTCATCATCTCATAGTGATGAGCTGGTGATGGAAGCTACAACTCCTTAGCGGTTAGGAGCTGGAGAATATTTCTTTAAGTATTAATCGTACGTATGGGCCAATAGTTATATTCTTTCAGGTTATTAGGGTGAGCTGCTGATGAGAGGTGAAACTCCTCAACAGTTAGGAGTTATATTATGATGTTTTATAAATACCATATGCACGAATGGACCTTCAGTTGTGTTCCTTCAAGTTATCTAAGTAGCTAAAGATGAAAAGCTGAATTCCGTAACGGATAGGATATTTACAACAATTTATCATAATCACCATGTAGTTTCTTAAGCTACTTCACTAAAAATCGAAAAATAAAACGTTTTTGAAAAAAAATGTAACCGCCTTCAAAACGGATCTTCAAACAAAAATTAACAAACACTAAAAAACGAAAAAAATAATAAGATTTTTTAATTTAAAGGACGATGATACGTGACTTTTTCTAATTTATCTTGGTACTTACTGGACTGTTTGAAGTCGGTGCCAAGCCAAAAAGAATAAGAACGAAATATACTGAGTGAAATAACTAACATATAAAAAAAAACCCGGTCCCAAGCGTGAGGTGTAGGACGTAATTACCTCAATACGTATAAGATGGCACCGACTTCAAACAGTCCAGTAAGTACCAAGATAAATTAGAAAAAGTCACGTATCATCGTCCTTTAAATTAAAAAATCTTATTATTTTTTTCGTTTTTTAGTGTTTGTTAATTTTTGTTTGAAGATCCGTTTTGAAGGCGGTTACATTTTTTTTCAAAAACGTTTTTTTCACAATACTTCTGATGGTAACACCACACACTACATTTACATGACATCATACTGTCATAATTCTTGTAACTAGTGTGTAAAAAAGCACTGCAATTAAACTACAATTAAAACACGATTGAGCCACAATGCCGTGCGGGTGTACCGACACTATCTAACCGAACGGACTTTAGATGGCGCTGTAAAGTCTCTGGCTCTTGCTATAAAATGCAGATATAAAATAATACACTCAAGTTGAGTAGGTACCAAAGTCAATTTTTATGAAAATTTGGATATTTTTATATAAAAGGAAGTTAAATAAGTGATTTACAAATAATAATAATTATTATAATTTTTTTATATGATTATTATGATTACTTATCATCGCTCGAATTGTCACGATTCACAACCGTCGTTACCACCTGTATTTATAATAAACATAGATTATTTAAGAAAATATAATTTAATAAATGCCGAGTCCCAAAATCCAATTCCATTTTCGGGTGTACGCCGCACGCGGCTTCTTTTGTTTATGCGGCGGCATCCTTTAAAAAGCAGCGGCACGTGCCAAGGCGGCGCGATCAAAGGGCGACACTATCTAAGCGAATGGACTTTACATATATCCCATACAAAATTACTCGTAAAGGATATTTTGTCTACGATAAATCTCATTTTGTTTTTTCGATTGATGTTCGTGCTAAGGGTACATAGCGCTTGTGGTACATACAATACGAAGTAATATACTCTGCGCACCGTATTTAAAAAAAAGTTTACCTAATTATGATATAATAATTACCTTTATAATAATAATAATAATGTGGCTGTATGGTGCTAATGTCCCTTTGCTTTTTCTGTTTTTATACACAGGAATAACGAAAGAAAAATAAAGAAAAAAATTTGGTAATAATATCTTTGGGTAGTACCTTTTCCGAGGTAAACATTCTAAATTTGAAAATCACTGCAGTAATGAATTTCAGTACTTACTTACTGCACTGATTTTAGTGCAGTAAGTAAGTACTGAAATTCATTACTGCAGTGATTTTCAAATTTAGAATGTTTACCTCGGAAAAGTGCCACGTACCTACTGCATTCTTTTCTCAAATATAATATTAACATTTCAGAGCATAAGTGTGAAAAGTATCTTGTTTTCTTCTTTAAAAAACTTGACAAAACTTCTAGTTGTTTATTCAATTTATAAGAAGTACTTAGGCTTCAATTAATTTGAGAAGTTTCCTATATAATATCTTTTATATAAATATATGTAGAATAGTAGAAATAAAAAACGATCTGATAAACTGACATACTTATTAAACTAATCAATATTTTATGAATATCCCATTGAAAAGTATAGTAATTTGTTTAATAAGTTCATTGTGTAGTATGTAAACAAGCATTTAGCACGGCCATTTCCGCTGGGATGAATGCTACAAGCCCTACATATTCATTGATCTCTCACAATGCAAGGGCAACCAATCATTCGTATTCAAATCGGAGGGAAATCGCCCTGTGACTTTATTATGTGTCAGCAATAAAACGCAAATGACATGATAACGAATAAGAGCCGTATTGATTCTACGTACTACCTACTCGTAAATCTTTAGATTCTATAAGGTCCTTCTTAAATACCTACTTAGTACACATAATTTTAAGGGGTCAATGTAGGTACTCATGCATACAAACAACTTTTACTATGGTACCAACATTGAAATCGCGAAAAAAAAATCAGCCGTTCCATACATTTTGATCTATTCGATTTAAAATTTTCTTTGGAACAACTGATTTTTTTTTCGCGTTTTCAATGTTGGTACTTACCATAGTAAAAGTTGTTTGTATGCGTGAGTACATTGACCTCTTAAAATTATGTGCACTATTTAAGAAGGACCTTATACATTTATCAATCTAGGTTAATGCGTGAATTTGGAAACTGTCGAAGCTTTCAAGTGTTGAATGCCTAGTTTTATTACTTACTTGTAATTTAGAAACAACTAGAATTGTCAAATATTTGTTATGTTAGCCTGATAATTTATTTTCATATTCAATACCGATTATGCAGTAGGTGATCGTTTAAAATTCAAATCACACTGCTGCTGAACTGATTAGGAATTTGTATCATTGAATTCCTAATATTCTATTCTATCATAAATACCTACGTGGACGACCGTTGCGTTGCGTGATTTTGTTTTTGTGCGGAATTAAGAATACCTTTTTTTATATAATTTATTTATTTTATTTTATTTTTATTTCTTAGGATAGCTAACAGCTTTCACATAAAATTAACAATTAAACATATTGACAAAAAGCTATTGACAAGCTACCACATTTAGTAACTAATATTGACTCATAAAAGATCACAATATTGAGGTGTTAGGTGCCGAATAAATAAAAAAAAAAAATATAACAACCTATAGTAATGTTAGTAATCAATCAGTGCTTTGAAATAATTTGTTGATAGTATTGATGCTACTGAAAAATATGTCTAAACTGGCGTCAGCTTTATTAATGACCGCACAAGTTCTAATGAGAAAACTATTCATTCTAAAGTTGGTGTGCACAGGAGGAATGCTGAATGGCTTGTATGTGTTATTCCGAGCTGCTCTTGAAGGCACTTTAAAAGTAATTTTCCTTAACAGATCGGGACAATCTACAAGGCTTCTAATAATTTTGACCAATAGTCTAACGTCTGCAATTTTTCGTCTATTAGAAAGCGGTAATAAATGAAACTTAGCGCAGCGTTCCTCATATGACATTTTCGGAATCTTAAATTTGTAATTTAAATATCGAGTAAACTTTCTCTGAATTTTTTCGATAGATGAAATGTAAATATCATAGCAGGGGTTCCAAATCTGGCTAGCGTACTCGAGGTGGCTGCGAACGTAAGCACAGTAAATAATTTTGATGGTTTTCATAAGTTTAAATGACTTAGACAAACGCATCACAAACCCAAGTGAACGAGACGCCTTATTAATAGAATTGATAATATGTTTATCAAATAACAGTTTTGAGTCTAAAATTACTCCCAAGTCTTTAGCTTCATGTTTATGAGATAACTTTTCATTTTTGATACTGTAACTAAAATTGAAGGTGTTTAATTTACGGGTAAAACTTATAGTAAAGCATTTAGATACATTTAGGTCAAGTTTATTTATTTATTTATTTATTTATTTATTTATTTATTTAAAATCAAGCTTTTATTCGAATGTCCTAAAAAGAATGAGGACCGAGCAATGATCCCTGCGGGACTCCAGACGGTATATATGACCAAGAAGACTCATATCCACTAAGCACCACTGCTTGGGATCTTTTATCGATATACGATGAGAACCATCTAAAGAGATCTCCTCTAATGCCTACTCTCCAAAGCTTTGCCAATAGCATTCTGTGATCAAGACGATCAAACGCCTTTGCATAATCAGTGTAAACTGCGTCTACTTGATTGCCTTGATCCATTTGTTCGGTCAAGTAATCGGTAAAAACAGCCAGGTTCGTAACAGTGGAACGATTTTTCAGAAATCCATGCTGATGAGGGCTAAAGCCTAACTT
This sequence comes from Crambus lathoniellus, assembly GCA_949710035.1. NCBI lineage: Eukaryota > Metazoa > Arthropoda > Insecta > Lepidoptera > Crambidae > Crambus > Crambus lathoniellus. The sequence continues at coordinate 13,104,325 of OX453309.1, forward strand.
AAGACTGTTGTAAACCTGGTCGTAGACTATTCTTTCGAAGACTTTAGCAAGTTGGCAGAGCTTGGATATCGGTCTATAATTCTCCACACAATGCTTGGGACCCTTTTTATGAATTGGCGTAATAAAGGCCAATTTACATTTGGCAGGCATGATACCCTCTTCAATGGATCTTTTGAAAATAATTGAGACTGGAAGATATAGCTCATCAGCACATTCAACCAAAAACAAAGCCGGAAGACCATCTGGCCCAACAGATTTGTTGACATCCAGGGCTTTTAATAGTTTGCACACCTGATCAGGTTTGATTTCAATTGAGCAAATATCAGTGGGATTGTTATTCACATCATGTTCATTATCAGAGATAACTGGGTTAGAGCTTGAATTAAAAGCGTCACATTTCAAAAATGTAGACTGAAAGTATTTTGAAAAAAGTTCACCAATTTTAGGCCCATCTTGACACGTCTGGCCTTGATAGGACATACATGCCGGGTAGGATGATGAGTTACGCAGATTTTTGTTGTATGACCATAATGCTTTAGTGATAAGTGAGGGAATGCGTTTACGCATACCATAGGTACCCCATCCACGTGCGGTGTGTGGACGGTGGTTATGTGGGACTCGCCTAAGGCCGCCTCCCGATCCCCCGTCAAGCGACTAGTACTCGATAGAATACCTAGGTATCGTATCGCTTATGTAGTCAGCTTATCATTATAGCGTATGGCTGCACGGGTAGAATGATAAAGTCGAGAAAGGTTTTCTCTTAAAAATGACATTTCATCGTAGACAAATCTATTGTTCGGCTGTCAATTATAGACTTTCGAGGTAGACAAAATCAAAACTCTTCTCGGGTTTTTAATGCTACGCGTGCTGTTACCTATGTGCGGCAAGTTAGCGGCCTCACAACAGAATTAGATGGTTTTGATTATGTCAAAAAATACTGTATAAATAGTGCTAAATAGTGAGGTATATTAAATAAATAGTGATACTTTGATTCAAAAGATATTTGAGTATCTTGGTGAGGCTGCTAACTTAACGTCAAGTTAGCAGGCACCACAAAAAATACAATTCGTATCAATGTGATTTATATGTCAAAAATACTGTATAAATAGTGTATCGTTTATGCAAAATTTCAATAGGAGTGCAAGCCGAGATATTAAGGTCTCTTAAGTGGGCTGCTTACTTGACGTCTCTTGCAATGGCGATTAAAGGGACAATTACCCGTTTAGGTACAAGTTTTAAATAAATAAATAAATACTTGAAAAAATAGAGCGTGAAATAGTGAATATTAATGTATAAATAAAAAAAGAATTCTTCTTTGCTATTTTCAAGAAATCTAATGTTAACTTCTACATAATACTCTGAATATATGCTGATGATCAATGTTGAACTTTGCTCTACAGTAATAAGGTTTAAAATTTATTTCAATCGTGAGGTGCGTACTATCGAGGAAAAAAGTGAAATATACATTTTTTATTGTGTCAATACATACGGATCTTAAAAACTGACAGACTTCTGATATTGCATACGCACTTCGCACTACGTCCGATCCGAATTCGATTAGGATTCGAAACGAATCCGATTCGAATCAGTCAAATGACGGATCTAAAAAACTGTTATCCGGTCAGAAGTATAGTATATGGCGGAGTTCACAGGTTTTATAATTTGACTAGCCTTCCGCCCGCGGCTTTGACCGCGTGGACTGCACGAGACGTTATCCTGCGGGAATATGATGGCGGCCAATTTTTTTGTTTGTTTGATGAAATTTTGATGAATCTCAGTTTTTGGTACTATTTTGTTAAGAAAACAGCTACGCAATGTTAAAAATTTAAAAAATCCAAGATGGCGGCCCGGTTTATCAACCAACTATACCACTGGGGGCAATTTTCTCACCACGTTGCCCTGGAGGAAACTTGCCCTTCCCCATGTCCCTGGAGGCAACTTGCCCCACCCCATGGCCCTGGGGGCAACTGGCCCCACCCCATGTCCCTGGGGGAAACTTACCCCACCCCATGTCCCTGGAGGTGGTAAGTTGCCATCCCATGGCTCTCCGGGCGTAGGGGCAAGTTGCCCCACCAAATAGCCCTGAGGGCAATTTGCCCCGCCACATGCCCTGGAGACAACGTGCCCCAATCGTGCCATTAAAAATGACTGGAATAAAAAAAATTACTATATCAGTACGTCTATTAAATAAAACTGTACACGACTGTACCTAAAATCAAATGTATGGTAGAAGTTTACATTCGATTTTTTTAAAATAGTAAAGAAGAATTCTTTTTTTATTTATACCCTAAGATTCACTATTTCACGCTCTATTTTTTCAAGTATTTATTTTAGATATTATAAAAATTGCATTGTGAATGCAAAAAACTAAAAATTAAAATAAGTATTTATTTATTTAAAACTTGTACCAGTTTCCCTTTAATCGCCAATGCAAGAAACGTCAAGTTAGCAGTCACCTCAAGAAATACAGTTCGTATCAATTTACTTTTTTGCATTCAAAATGCAATTTTTTATGGTTGAAAAATGTAAAATGAAGTATAAAGAAAAAATCGACCCGTCTCACAACCAGCTCCGATGGGAATCGAACCCACGACCTTTCGCTATCCGGGCGACTGCTCTAACCACTGAGCTACGGAGTCGTTACGAGAAGCGTCGAATTTATCAAATACTTCTTACACGCTGTATAGCCAGCGTTAATTTCATCAATGTGAGGATATTACTACCCCCACACGCGAAAGAAATACCTTTCCAGATATTTGACAATCGCTAAAGAAGAAATTACAATGGCAAGTTATTTAAATTTTTACTTTTTTGCATTCACAATGCAATTTTTTATGGTTGAAAAATGGAAAATGAAGTATTTAGAAAAAATCTACACGTCTCACAACCTAAATTTACAAATTTAAATAACTTGCAATAGTAATTTATTCTTTAGCGATTGTCAAATATCTGGAAAGGTATTTTTTTCGCGTGTGGATGTAGTAATATCTTCACATTGATGAAATTATATAACGCTGGCTATACAGCGTGTAAGAAGTATTTGATAAATTCGACGGGTTAAGTTAGCAGCCTAACCAAGATACTCAAATATCTTTTGAATCACAGTTCTATTTATTTAATATATATCACTATTTAGCACTATTTATACAGTATTTTTTGACATAATCAAAACCATCTAATTCTGTTGTGAGGCTGCTAACTTGACGCACATGTGCTGGTCAGCTTGTCTTAGGCTTTGTCTTCTTACAATTTTGAAAAGATATTATTATTTGTTTTTCATACTTATTCTGTTCTGTGCATAATCATAGTAAAACAATATTTCATCTATAGATTAGGTTTGGTTACTATTTTATTATAACTTTAACTAGGGTACCTAGTATAATTATCATACATTTATATGCAAGGCTAGTTAAAAAAATCGCGATTATAAAATCGCGGTGCGGGGTTCCATCCTTCATTATCCTTATATAATTCCTGTTTTAAAAAGCACAGAGTGCAAACAAAGATTTTATGACATCGATCTGTAAAAAGCGGAGTATTTTTCATAGGTACCACAGACATCCCTAACTTTAAAGAGTTTATAAAATTAAATTAACATCCGTCACCGTTACCGTAGAGCTGATAAATTGTACGTATTATGGTGAACGTGGTTTCCAAACCTATTAAGCCACGAAATCATACACCTCTGGTCGACTATTCAATGAGCCATGAGAAATGATCAATGATCGTCGTCGGTATACGATGTCCATTGTTACGTTTGGGTTGGTTTGGGTTAGTGAAACGGAAAATTAATATTAAACCACTAATCAATAACTAAACTATTTTGGATGAGTATTGCAATTAATCCCTTGCCTATGACTACTAATAATTTATATAAGTAAGAGAATTTGGCAAACCACGTTATTCTACTAATAGAATAAAATGGTTTATATTTTTAGTAGTTAGGTACTTACTTAGTCATGACAAGTGATTAATTGCGATATTCATCCAAAATACTTTAGTTATTGGTTAGTTAGGAATAGGATTAACGAAACCTTTTGATAACTAAATAGTTACTATCAATGGCGAGTACCTATCATCACACCTACGGTTTTCCGATGATGTAGTTCCTATGGCTGAGACCTTGGAAGACCTAAACATAATGCTTCGAAGATCTCAGTAATGCTTCTGAAAGAGTGGGTCTTAAGATGAACATGGATAACACGAAAATCATGTCCAATGCCCATGTTCTACATGCTCCAGTTAATGTTGGAAACATTATACTCGAAGTTGATGACCACTATGTTTACCTAGGACAGACGGTTCAGTTAGGTAAGTCCAACTTCGAGAAAGAGATCTCTCGTCGAATCCAGCTCGGATGGGCAGCGTTCGGGAAGCTCCGGCATACAGGATATTTTTTTTATCAGTGCACGACCCATGTTTCTAGGAGAAAGTTGTTCACTTACTGATTCTGAGTCGATCCTAAAAAATTGTGCACTGATAAAAAAGTTTTCCTGTATATTCGCGCCCGAAATACCTCAATGTCACAAGACGAAAGACTTTGACCAATGTGTGTTGCCAGTAATGACAATGAGCCATGCCATATTATGGAACTGAGACGTGGTCTTTTACCATGGGTATCATAAAGAAGGCTCAAAGTGACCTAGCGAGTAATGGAGAAAGCAATACTTAGTATTTCCCTGCTCGATCGAATCAGAAATGATGAGATCCGCTGGAGAACTAAACAACCGACATCGCTCGAAGGATTGCATCGTTGAAGTGGCAGAGGGCGGTACACACTACGTTCTATGGCGGGACATATAGCGCGGAGAACCGATGGCCGTTGGGGCAGAAAGGTTCTCGAATGGCGACCGCATACCGGACGACGTTCCGTGGGCAGGACATACAAGGTGGACCGACGATCTGTCAAGGTCGCGGGAAGCCGCTGGATGCGGGCAGTGCAGGAACGATCGTTGTGGAGATCCTTAGGGGAGGCCTATGCCCAGCAGTGGGCGTCGTTCGGCTGACATGATGATCAACTAAAGCATTAATTAATAGCAGCTGCATTTCATTAACTAAAGTTGTCTAGGCCTAAAATAATCGTTAGACGTCTATAAATTTTCTTTTATTATTTTTATGGAACAAATGATTGCTACTAACACTTTTCATCATCATCATCAGGCATTTAAATTCCCAATCAAACTTCACTGCTAGACATAGGCCGCCTCCTTTGAGCGATACAAAAAAAGGCTGTGGGCTACTTGCAACCATCGCATCGGCTTCCCGCAACCTTCACTGAGACCTAGTCTAACATGCGCACCACTAGAAAATTTATCGACTCTTATCAGGCTGTCAAAGTGATCTTATCCCCTTCACAAATCACTTATATAAGCGAGAAAGCAATACGCGTTGTCGCGGTTGATAATAGACAAAATTATGTCGTGGTGCGCAAGCTACGCCTACAGGTGCCTGTCCTGTCGGTCCTATATGGAGAGTCCTTTACACTACTTAACCTGTGTAGTTACATCACAGGGTATAGAAAAAAATACTACTACGTATCATGTGGTCACACTCTGGAATGGATACTCCTTTTTTGTTACGTTGGCATATTTATTTAACAGTGCGCGCAAAATCACCATGAAAAAGTTGATATCTCTCAACTATACATGCGTTGAGCTTACGATGATAAACAAGATTAAACTTAAGGCGCCGATTCCCCAAAATAGGGTATTTTAAATTATGGATTACTCGCAAATCACAAGTACTTGAAACTTGGAAAAAATATATGTTATTTTACAATTATTTATCTAGTGCTTCCGGCCGTTTTTTTTCGATTGGTGATATTTTACTGTGTCAAATAAAATCCCAAACATCCGTCTAATCTTAATCCAAATATCGTATTACTTGCAGTATACTTGATTTTAGTTAATGAAAAATATACGAAAATGATTGTCTTTGAGTAGCCGAGGGATTCCGGCCGTCATAATTTTAATTGTTTTATTGGTTAATTTTTAATTGAATTTTAAGTGATTTTCGATTCGCGCGGCGCTCGCGAGTTCACAGTTCACTGCCGGCTGCCGCTACGTCCGCGTGAAGTGTATCGAGCGCGGCGCGAGCAAGCGTTAGCGTGCCTATTTCAGTCGGGAATCCTCGCCTTAAGAGCTATCCGCTTGTCTGCGTGTGTACCCTCCTCCATTCATGTCTGTACTAGGCTCGTACTAGGCCGTTCGTTGGCTTGATTCTATGACGCGAAACTCACCTTCTCTTTTATATAAATTAATTATTCCAAGTTGGTTAGTCTCGGTCATGCTCTGACTCTCTTAATTTTTATACGAGATAAAGGAGAATGCCGATTTTTCCATACAAGTTAGGCCATGTTTGCGCTTTGATGAAATTACCGTTAATCTATAGTAATTTTCTCGAGGTTATGTGGGAAAAATATCATTAAAATGTAATGCGGGAAAAAAGAGAAATCTCAACCTCAAGGAGCCGTTTTGAGGTTATAATTTTTTGTCATTTTCGTATTACTTACATAAATGACGTTTTGTTATTTTCCTCTTTTGTCGCAAAAATATAGGTACCTTGTCTTTTGAAATCAATATAGATTCCTCCATCATTTGCTTGTTGTTTAGCGCTCTTTTTACGTGACGAGATTTGTAAGTATTATTAGGCCTCGTACGCACGTACCTACGCACCGACAGGTGGCTTGCTTAGCGCCAAGCACTTTGATTTGATGCAAGCTATTTGATTTTTTCCCTTGCAGGGAAATCGGGTAGGCAGACTCGCATCCCAGCTTCTTTACTCGCACGTCACTGTCACATTAGAACTAGTAACTGGCATGCTAGGCATGTACGTATCAAGCGGGTTACTTACCTTACTTAAGCGCCCCACAAATGGTCAGTTCGCCTGTCGGCAACGGCCTGTCAGTTGGCCGCAATCGGCACACACTCACAGTTTCGTAAAAGGTTTAGAACTGACAGCTAATCCGCCGGTATAGTGTGTGGCCGCAGTCAATATTGACAGTTATCGGCTATCAACTGCTCGTGTGTGGCCTCAAAGCCGGCTATTGACGCAGGGAATGACTGGTCTAGTGTGTGGCCGATGGAGGTCTCGTACGTCAGACGGCCGATCCGGTCTAGGCCGACAGGCGAACTGACCGTCTGTGGGCTCCTTTAGGGCACTTAGGGCTTTGATAACTTGAACAGCATTTTCAAGTTTATAACATGAGTTTATCAAGTTTCAGCTTCTATTGTTACATATTTTTAGTGTTTTTTAATAGGTAGGTAATGTTATTTATCTGGATTTTTCGTCAAACAATGAAAATAAAACATGTTTCCTAATATATTGGCTGTACGGACTTAGATCCCTTTGCCTTTCTGATAATGGAGGAATGTTAAAAAAAAATACAAAATAGGTAAATTCAGTGAAACTATTTTCTCTAAGTATAACTTTTTAACGCCACATTTATTTTAATTATTTCTTGTTTCATATGAAAGCATTTTTTATTACCTTTTTTGTGGTATAACATAGTTAAGACGCATCATGGCCCGGAATCCGGCATTCTCCTTTAAACCTGTTCTCATCAATCTCGCTTTTGCCGTACGATGTTCTCCGTTCTCAGCATTGGAAACAGCGGGCACGTACGAGGAATTAGTGACGTGCACGTCATACTAATTTACGTTCAGGGCGGCGCCGTACGTCCCGTAGACATTCACGGCACGGAGTTACATGACATCGTCTGGTGTCAATTGTATCCTGCGAATAGAGAAATAATACCATCAGATCTTACTGCTAACAAAAAATAAGTTAAAGTAGCTACGGAAAATGCTCTTAAGAAGGAATTGCAGGTACCATTAAACTGGGAATAAAGGTCATAGCCCACTTATACCGCACCGCTCCAACACCCCTGCCACCCAACACCGCCCTAAACGAAGGCGACAGCTAGCAGGCACCCAGCCCAGCAGTCCACGCGGCGACAGCTAGCAGACTCCCAGCTGTCCACGCGTCGACTGCTATTCCCTCTTATAGGTGCGCGGGCGGCGGCGGCGACGGGCGGCACGGCGACCGCTAGCAGTCAGCGCGCGGACAGCGAGCGGACCGCGCGGCGTCAGCAAGGCGTCAACTACCGAGCAGTCTGACATCGGTAAGCTCGCGGACCGCGCGCTGTCCGCTATTTTATATTGTTAGGTACTGTAATATGCATCGACAGTGAACGATATTAAGTCCATATTTGGCTCTTCATACTTTGGTTGGGTGGGAGCGGTGCGGTATAAGTGGGCTATGACCTTAATACTACTTATAATATGTCATATGCATTATTTACAGTGGACTTATTCAGTGCGAACCAATAAAAAGAAGGAAAAACTAAAATTTCAGCAGCATTAAATATCTATAGTGGGACCTAGAAAATAAATTGGACTACTGTAATGTTATGTAGGTATGTAGAGTCGCGGAATTTGAATGTTTAGCATGTAGATACACTAGGTAAGTTTGCAGTATTACAATACTCGATATAAAAGAATGATGAGGTAAAGAACGATATCATGATGTCTCGTAGGTATCTAAAGCTGAGGTCCCACGGCCCGTTTGACGACAGGCCGCTCCAAGCCGCGCCTGGCGCGGCAATGCCTGCCGTGGCGTGGCGTGGAGTGCAGTGGTTCCTCGAAACGGTCTTTTGCCCCGCCCGAGTAGACCTGTGGACGCGAAGGTGACGGAAGGTGAGGTGACTCGCAACGGATCAGACGGGCGACACCAGGCCACCGCAGCACTCAGCAGGCCTCATCGGATGCAACGGTTCCCACGCCTTGTCGGCTTGGTCTGGCGCGGGCCTGCGAAAAATCGGGACGTGGGACCCAAGGTTTAGAGTCTCGTAGCAGGTGTTGTGATGGCCCCAACTGCAGGCCTATTGTCCTTTCTGCTATTCTCGTAAACAAAAGCCTAAGTCCTTTGTTATTTTAGCCATAACTATGTGATCGTCTATATTTTTAATTGTATCCCAAAATATAATTCAGCTTATTTTAATGTGAATTGAAATAAGTTTCAATTAAGCTGACTTCAAAACAATCGTCTGAAGCTATCAATTTTGTCTCCAATCAAAATTTAGAATCCAATCGAAGGATTCTTAATAACATTGTACTTTATCTATAACCATTAACAGATCTAATATTCAAATGCCGTCGAAGGCATTGTGTCAGATTCAAGGAAAGGAAAGTTTAGTTTCTATAGTCTTATCCTCCAGAAAAGTTTGTTACTATTCGAAAGTAACTCAATTATTAAAATTCAATATTATCTACTTCAACTCTAAGAAAATAATTAATAAAATTAATTATTAATTCATTGAAAAGAGGTTCCTATAATGGGAAATAAATATGAATACAGAATAAGATGTTATATTAATTTTATTACTTCAAATTGAATTTAATTCGAAACTGTTTGTTTTGACAAAATTTCCCATAAGTTACTTATTAGAAAATTAGATCAAGCTGGTATTCATGGTGACCTTCTGAGATGGCTGACATCCTACCTACAGAACAGGACTCAGGCTGTCACTGTTAAAGGCTTCATTTCCAGCTTTGTGCCAATTACTTCAGGTGTACCTCAGGGATCCCACCTCGGCCCATTACTATTTAACATTTTTATTAATGACGTTGTCCATTGTTTTCTTAATTCTAAGTTTTTATTATTTGCTGACGATACAAAAATTTTTATAACTGTTAGAACTATTGATGATTGCATTGCTTTACAGCAAGATCTTAATAGGTTATTCGAATATTGCTCTCTTAATAAACTTTTCCTTAATGTGGATAAATGTCAAACTATTTCGTTTAGTAGGAAAAAAAACCCCATAGTGTATGACTACCATCTTAATAATGCAAAACTTAAAAGAGTGACCGAGGTCAGGGATCTAGGCGTTATGCTTGACAGTGACCTTCTTTTTTCGTCACATTTAAACTTTATTTCAAGTAAAGCCTTCAAAATGTTAGGATTCATTTTTCGACAGAGCGTTGATTTTACTGATCCAAATATCCTAGTTATATTGTATAACTCGTTTGTTAGATCTCATCTTGAATATGCGTCCACTGTCTGGAACCCACAATACGCCATATACATCGATATGATCGAAAGAATACAGGATAAATTAATTAAAAGGCTTCGTTATAAGTTTCCTGATTTTGTCCATTCTATGATTTCGCTTGCTAGTCGTAGACAAAAAAGGGACCTGATATATTTATTTAAGATTTTAAGTAATCAAATTGACTCTCCATATTTGTTGAGTAAAATTTCTTTCAAGTGTTCCAGAGCTAGACTGCGTTCCTGTAATACTTTTGCATTACCTCGTTGTAGAACAAATTATAATAAAAATCGTTTCATTCTTAGGGCCATGAACCATTTCAATTTAAATTATGGTCATATTGATATATTTAATATAAAGTTGTCTAAATTTAAGATTGAAGTAGTTAAGTGTTTAACAGAATAATTTATAATAGTAATATATCTTTGTTTATTAGTGTGCACCGCCCGCGCCTGTAGCGGCTAGTTTGCGGATGTCTGTTCATCATTTTTTGAGTTATTTAGTTGTGGAAACTTTGTTGGCTTTTGTATTGACTAAGTGTACTATAACTTTTGTGTTATTTCATGCTGTATGTTTCCCTTGAACATAAAAATAAAAATAAAATAAAAAATAAAACTCTTGACTATTTTAACCAATATTCTCTCGTTAGAAAGAAATGGTTCTTTGCTTCTGTTCCTACGGCTGATAAAGTCAGTAGAATTGGGAAAACGAAGCAAAGTAATAAAAAACCCAATTCCTGCCGATTAATCTAATTATTCTAAACAAAGAAACGTGAACACAAAGAAAATTGCAATACGATTGTGTACTTATTTTGACTTTATAATGTGTGAGAACGATGTTCATTAAGTTTGTTTGATATTTATGATATTTATTATCATCATCAGTTTTATTACAATAAAAGTTTAAAGTCAAATAAGTTCACATCAAAAGGATTCACAATATACTTAGCTTTATTACACCTTGCTGAATCGCCACACTGATTCTATTACCTACTTTACAAGCAATGGTGATTTACAAAGTTTTATACAATGAATATTAACAATTTTAATACTCCAGAAATTTTCCCTCCCGTAAGATTAAAAAATGACCGTCCTAACAGGCCGCGCGACCCTGAATAATCCCTTGTTTGTTTCGCCCCGCCAGCTTACAATAATAACCTTCTCTAACTACGCTAAATCTATGTATCCTAAATTAGGTCTTAACTATTTGTCTACACGGACCAATCTTCTTTAAATCTACGCCAGCGCATTTTGCAAAACACCCCGCCTTCTTATGACATACCCCTAGTGTAAGTTTTAATGTCAAAAAACGCAAACTATTTCGATTGCGTATTTATGTCAATTTGTATGAAAACTATAAAAGCGCGCTACTCGCCGCTAGAGGCGCTAATACAGTTTTCATACAAATTGATATAAATATTTTGCGTTTGCTTGACATAAAAACTTACACTAGGGGTAATTGGCTAATCAACTCGCTAGGCGCCGCCGCTCCAACCTTCCACTCACTAGATGGCGCCATGTGTTCAAAAGCGCTTAGATCCAACTTGAAATCTAGACAACTAGAATGCGCTGTAGGTGATTTTGAGTATGTTGAAAACTCAATTATGTCTTCATAGTTTCTACTAATCAAGACACAAGTTTTCTTTTTGCATATCAGTCGTTGCTCAGATAATTCGTTACGTTTCACTGTGATTTTTTTATACGTATTAAATAGGCGTCAGCTATTCAGTACCCCGAGTGTAAGTTTTTATGTCAAAAAACGCAAACTATCGTGAGTGCGTATTTATGTCAATTTGTATGAAAACTGTATCAGCGCCTCTAGCGGCGAGTAGCGCGCTTATGCAGTTTTCATACAAATTGACATAAATACGTACTCGAAATAGTTTGCGTTTGCATGACATAAAAACTTACACTCGGGGTACAGTTCGCACTCACGAGTGTGACAAATGTATGGTTACAAAAACCCTGCACTTTTGTTTCAAGGATTGGTTTTTTCTTGATTTTGAGACGCATTTACAACTAAACGTCATGCCTAACTAAAATTTATGATTTCTTTAAGTGGTTAAAGAAATACATTTACGAAATAATATTGGCTTGAATATTGAATTTCTGAGTCGTTTTATTTTAACCATATGTGGCACTAAGTCAAGCGTCTATTGAATTTTAGGAACTGTGTTTTTATTTTTTTTTCTCTCAAAGTTTATTTTTTATCGTTTATGATACCTATAGTGTAAGGCACATTTTGATGCCATCACAGTGTTATTGTTGATCGAAGCTCGTAGCTCATAATTAAACGTTCGATTTTCAAAATATTTTATCTACACTCATGTTATAATATTCGAATTATGAACTCATGCCTGAACGTATATTGATACACTTTAAGCCATAGTCAACTTAAAAAAATAAAACTGCTGTATCCGGGTGTTGCATAATGACCATTATGAAACACCCGGATACAGCTGTCACTCATTATAAAACACTTATATTTCTTAATTTTACGGTCTCCATGGCAACCGTAGGATTTACCGGCCCTGACTTCCAACTTTTTCAAGCCCTTCTTTAGCCGGCAATAATCAGACACTTTTTTAAAATTAGAATTTTGAATTTAGAAGGAATAGACCGTATAGACTCCTATGAGTGGGGTTTGGCACCAATTCACATTTTATAATTAATATTGATTTGCTTTATTTTTGAAATATATAATAAATGTAATGAGTGTAGATAAAGTAGTGTATGAGACTGCACATAACTCGGTATTAAAACACTCGTGGAATACTATTAAAAAACTCGCCAAGGCTCGTTTTTTAAACTCCCACTCGTGTTTTAAATACCCCTCCTTATGCGACAGTCACATAAACTACTATTAATAAACTCTCTTCTTATTGCTCAAAGAAGAAATTTAATCAAAACCCTCAAGTACCCATAGAATATCAAAGTTAGACACTTACCTACTTAATAAGATTTTTTTATAAGGCAGCCAACTCGAGTCATGATTAGAAATATAAATAAACCGTTATATATCTATATATATAAAATTCAAAGTCCTGTCTGACTGACTGACTGACTGACTGAGATATCAACGCACAGCCTAAACCGCTGAACCTAGAGACTTCAAATTTTGCACATAGATACGTTATACAGTGTAGGCAGAAAGGATTTTTGGAAATTCCAACCCTAAGGAGGTGAAATAGGGGATGAATGTTTGTATGAAAGTCCGTCAGTTTTGAAGTTGGGATCTTCAAATTTTGTATTTAGGCTGGCAAATGAAAATTAATATTTACCTGTGTCAGCATTTTTGACAATTCCTCCCCCGAAGGGCTGAAAAGGGGGATGAAATGTTGTATCTGGAAAGTCCTTCATTAAATTTATTATTTAGGCTTATGGTCGGAAAGCAAAACAAATAAGCAAACACATATTTCGTATTTTTTCCAAAATCAACCCCTTAGATGTTAAATGGAATAAATAAACCTAAAAATCTATATGGATGTCGTTATTAAGGTTTTATGGGATGAGAATTGCAAAAATGGCATATATTTTGATGTTTACCACGCTGAACATGATTAAACCCCTAAAAGGTTGAAAAAGGGGTGAAATTTTGAATGAAAAATCAGGGGTAAAATAGACATTTCAACTTAAAACTTTGGAGGCTTAATTCTTCAAACAAATAGGCAATCCATTTCGTAATTTTCCCAAAATCAAACCCCGGGGCTAAAATTGGGGATAAATACGTGTATAAAAGTCAGTCAGTTTTGAAGTTAAGATCTTCAAATTTTGTATTTAGGCTGGCAATTGAAAATTAATATTTACCTGTGTCAGCGTTTTTGACAATTCCACCCCCGAAGGGGTGAAAAGGGGGATGAAATGTTGTATCTGGAAAGTCCTTCATTTAATTTATTATTTAGGCTTATGGTCGGAAAGTAAAACAAATAAGCAAACACATATTTCGTATTTTGTCGAAAAGCAACCCCTTAGATGTTAAATGGGATAAATAAACCTATAAATCGATATGGATGTCGTTATTGAGGTTTTATGGGGTGACAATTGCAAAAATGGCATTTATTTTGATGTTTAACACGCTGAACATGATTCAACCCCTTAAAGGTTGAAAAAGGGGTGAAATTTTGAATAAAAAATTAGGGGTAAAATAGACATTTCCACTTGAAACTTTGGAGGCTTAATTCTTAAAACAAATAGGCAACCCATTTCGTAATTTTCCCAAAATCAAACCCCGGCGCGGTAAAATAGGAGATGAATACGTGTATAAAAGTCCGTCAGTTTTGAAGTTAAGATCTTTAAATTTTGTATTTAGGCTGGCAATTGAAAATTAATATTTACCTGTATCGGCGTTTTTGACAATTCCACCCCCGAAGGGGTGAAAAGGGGGATGAAATGTTGTAACTGGAAAGTCCTTCATTAAATTTATTATTTAGGCTTATGGTCGGAAAGTAAAACAAATAAGCAAACACATATTTCGTATTTTTCCGAAAATCAACCCCTTAGATGTTAAATGGGACAAATAAACCTAAAAATCGATATTATTATGGATGTCGTTATTGAGGTTTTATGGGATGACGATTGCAAAAATGGCATTTATTTTGATGTTTAACACGCTGAACATGATTCAACCCCTAAAAGGTTGAAAAAGGGGTGAAATTTTGAATGAAAAATGAGGGGGTAAGATAGACATTTCAACTTGAAACTTTGTAGGCTTACTTCTTAAAACAAATAGGCAACCCATTTCGTAGTTTTCCGAAAATGAAACCCAGGGATAAATAGGGTATAGAAACCTAAATCATCTTGAGTACCTACCCTAAAAGTTCTTGGTACCTAAGCTACTCAGAACTAACTTTTTGATTGTGAAACAGACACTTATTATTTACTAGCTACCGCCCGCGACTTCGTCCGCGTGGACATTAGAGAAAATACTTAGGGGACCAATAACCAGGATAAAAAGTATTCTATGTTTTAATTTCATAAAAATCCGATCAGCCGTTTTTACGTGATTAGGCAGGTCCTCCCTCACCAAGTGAGCAGCCTCGTGCGAGGCCCGCCGCACGTGGCAAACGTTCTGCCTCGCGCGAGGCTGCTCGCTTGGTGAGGGAGAACCCGCCTACTAACCCTGTTTTTTTTTAAAACGTTTTATGTAATACTAATTATGCTAAAAATAGATTTCTTGTACGCACCTGTAGTGATTATAATAATAAGTTTAAACGAATGGATATATTCTTTGAGAAGTTAGATTCTTATAAAATCAAATAAAAAAAGTGTGTTACGTTAACCTTTTAAGTTTTAGTAATGTTTATTAGTAATGTTATTTAAATTTTTACTTTTTTGCATTCACAATGCAATTTTTATCATAGAAAAATGGAAAATAAAGTATTTAGAAAAAATCGACCCGTCTCACAACCGTCCCATCGGAGCTAGGTTGTGAGACGAGTCGATTTTTTCTAAATACTTTATTTTCCATTTTTTTATTAGTAATGTTTATTATGTAAACTTTACTTCTAGTAATATATCTTTTGTGAACCGTTATTAAGTTTGATATTTTTATTTAACTAATTCAGTTTAAAACTTGATTGTGCTTAATTGATAGATCTGCATGAATTTATTGTGGAAACTGTTTTGGCGATATCATTGTCATTTAAGGCCCGTGGTATCGCCAACGACCTTGGGCATAGAAGCGTGGCCTAATTTTCCCGCCCCGCTACCCGCACCAAAACAGCTTACACACGTTTCGTCAAAACTATGTATTATTTTAGAACGAAAAATGCTCAGTTTTAAGTTAAACAAGTTAGCAATCTTTTCCTGAAAGAAACGTGAAAAATCACTTGTAGTTTAGAAGCAGTAGCGTATTTCAAGTTGAAAACAGCTTCATTTCAATGTTTTTATTTATATTATCTTAAAGACTATGTTTTTTTAAATGCTCAGATTGAAGTTTATATATCAATATTTAATATATATTCATTCTGGATTCATCAGTAGGCTAATTTATGAGTTTTAGGGCCTCAAAAATGATCGTTTCACGACTCCATGTGCCTTAAGCTACGTATTTAAGCTGTATGTTTCTCTTAAGAACAATAAATAAAACAAAAATATTAATGCGTTTCTAGAAATGCTTAGTGCTGAGCTGAGACTGCCGCTTGATGCATAAAACCTTCGAGCAGGCCCGCGTTCCGGGACGGAAGGCAAGGCCCGCGTTGCTCGAAGCATGAAACATAGACCAAGCTCCATACATTTTTGCCCATTTACCTTTACGAAGCTTATCTATCTGCTAAATATTCTGATTGCCAACAACGGAATCGCGAAAAAAAAGCTGTTCCATACAAAAGTACAACATCGACTCGACTGAAATGTATGAAACAGCTGTTTTTTTTTCGCAATTCCGTGGATGGATTAAAAATTGTTGGACACTATCATCCCCCAAAATCTTTGTACTAATTAAAATTTAGAGGTGTATGTGTCGTGGTCAGATCATTGAATTGATTATTTCATGAAATGGTCGTATTTCATGAAATTATCAAAATCAGCTGGTCATATCATTGAATGATCAGCGTTTAATGATATGAACAGCTAAACGCATGGTCATTTCATGAAATGGTCAATCGCTAGTGATCATATCGTAAAATAGTTCCACTGTGCCCCGCTAGAGGCGCTGATGTCGTTTTGTTATTGTTTGTTGACATATTTTTTAGTACAAAAGTTAGTAATAATGCGACAATTTGAGATACAAGTGCAGTAACATGCACTTTAGAGTGTAGCAAAGGGGCACAGTGCTTAGAAAATTCAAATCTCAATAAAATAAATAGGTAAGTTTTGGTTAGGTTAGGTTAAAACTAGGCTTGCCAACTCCAAAAAAGGCATTTCCGGGATTACCCAGCTCGATATCCGGGACTTTAGGATATTACGCGGGACACACAACACACCAGTTACAAAATAGTTAGAAAAAAAAACTACACATTTTTTTAAATCATCAATAAAAAAAAAACAATACAAATGTATGACCAACATTGTACTTAAATTATTGTTTTTTTAACTGTACCTACTATTTTGCGATTTTGCGCATTTTAACAAGTTTTTGTTTTGCAACACGTAAGTAGTAAAATTCGCTGCCACAGAACACGGAATAGTAGATTTCATTACAAGTGCGGAAAGCCTGTCATTGCAAAGAGTTCCGACAAATGTCTACCCGAGCCGAGGCGCAGCCGAAGGTGAGGGTTGACAGTCGGAACAAGTTGCAATGACGGTTCCGCACGTGTACTGAACAACTATTTTTAATACAGTTGCGAAAAAGTTAAGCAATTTAATAAAATTATAAAACACAAGAAACTCAACTAACTAATCGTAAAAGAATATAAGCAGAGACTTTTTTTTTATTTTCTTCACCCATTCTGGGTTGGCAAAGGAAACTATGATCATACAGCCAAGGCTTCAGTAGAATTTTTTTATTGATATGAAATGAAAAAAATATATAGTTTAAAAAACTAAACAAACACACTTTTAATAGTAACAGACTAAAAAGTACAAAATAACCGTCTATTAAGTAACTGAAATTAAAAAGCGTGGTGCGCGTTGTCAATATTAAGTTCTTGAGATTCATGCTTTGCAAAGGGCGCACCACGCTTTTTAATTTCAGTTACTTAATAGACGGTTATTTTGTACTTTTTAGTCTGTTACTATTAAAAGTGTGTTTGTTTAGTTTTTTAAACTATATATTTATTTCTTTCTTTTTAGTTTAATAAATGGCAAACCCAATTAACATTAATTAATGCCACTGGCTTCCTTAATAGATGTAATAAATTACATAATTAGGTAAGTACATATAATAAAGTATAAGACTAATTTATTCCTCCCTGTTCCAACATAAGACCCTCACCACCAAGTGTAGCGAATAGGTCTCATCTGAATGAAACAAATGAGCTCAAACTCGAGGGGTTTCCTAGTGGTCATTAAGGAGTGCTACTGGCTTCCTCCCTGCTACATCATCAGACCCTCACCACCAAGTGTAGCGAATAGGTCTCATCTGAATGAAACAAATGAGCCCAAACTCGAGGGGTTTCCTAGTGGTCACTAAAAAGTGTCACTGGCTTCCTCCCTGCTCGATCATCAGACCCTCACCACCAAGTGTAGCGAATGGGTCTCATCAGAACGAAACGAATGAGCCTAAACTCGAGGGGTTTCCTAGTGGTCAATAAGAAGTGCCACTGGCTTCCTCCCTGCTCCATCATCAGACCCTCACCACCAAATGTAACAAATAGGTTTCATTAGAAAGAAACAAATGAGCCAGAGCTGGAAGGGTTTCCTATTGGCCATTATGGAGTGCCACTGGCTTTCTCCCTGCTCCATCATCAAACCCTCATCACCAAGTGTAGCGAATAGGTCTCATTAGAATGAAACAAATGAGTCGGACTCAAAGGGTTTTCTATTGGCCATTAAAGAGTGCCACTGGCTTCCTCCCTGCTCCATCATCAGACCCTCACCACCAAGTGTAGCGAATAGGTCTCATCAGAACGAAACAAATGAGTCAAAACTCGAGGGGTTTACTTGTGGTCATTAAGAAGTTTCACTGGATTCCTCCCAGCTTCATCATCAGACCTTCACCACCAAGTGTAGCGAATAGGTCTAATCAGAACGAAACAAATGAGCCAGAACTCGAGGTGTTTCCTATTGGTGATAAAGGAGAGCCACTGGCTTCCTCCCTGCTCCATCATCAGACTCTCACCACCAAGTGTACCGAATAGGTCTCATCAGAACAAAACAAATGAGTCTAAACTCGAGGGGTTTCCTAGCAGCCATTGAAGAGTTCTATTGCCCACCTCTTGACTCCATCATCAGATCAGCTCGATAGTAGCAAATTATTGTATTGTCATCAGATTCATATAGACTTGCAAAGTTTCAGATCAATACGACAATTAAAAGTAGGTTAAAATTGAATTCCAAGATTTTCTTACATTGTGACTTAGTTACAAGTGAAGCTAATAAAAGTGTGGTACCTAATTAAATTAAATGAGATGAAATGAAATGAAACCTAACAAAAGCAATCCGAATCCTACAGGAGCGCCTTTCCTTATTTCTCTCTTTTACCACATCGTTTTCCATTAAAGCACTAATTCCACCATACTAAGTACCTACCACAATAAAAACCAGAAAAAACTAATTTAGAAAATTAAGAAATAAGGTCCCTCATATTCTTTTCACTTACTTGCGCAAACTCCTTTAAGCAGATACTATGGTAAATAGTGCACGTCATACCATATTTAGTAATCTGTGGTCATACAGCCAATTTTATGTATTTTTTATATTCATAAATTTAATTTGGCCGATACTAATGTTAATTTAATGTATAATTAAAATTACTTTTAAATCTGATATTGAAACAAATTAGTAGCTTCTTTTTAGAAATATTTGCATGAATCATAAAAACTTCTATGATTTTTTTTAGTAAAAACTTAGTGGTTGGTTTTTTCTTTTTAATAGACAATATTTTGACAGTTGGGAAAGAAAACGCACGAGTTCGGGAAAGGTAAAGAAAAAGTTCGAGTGTGTAATAACCCACATCCCGAACGCTATACGTCCCTGCAATACGCCACTTTTTGAGCAACTGTATTAAAAAGACTTTTTTCTCTTGTACGGTGCATTTTTGTCGACAGACAGCTTATTTCTGCTGTCTGTCCATGCATTTCCACAGACAGAAAACACTCTCTGCTGATGCATTTGAAGGTGGTATCGAAGCTACCATCTGAAAGACATGTAGAAAGCCAGGCAGGTGCCTCTTTCATAGTCATAAATAACTTGTGCCATTGTTCTTAACCACTGCGCCACGGGCTCCTCTGTTTATGTGTGTAGTTTGAAATACATTAACTATTAAGAACTGGTGAAATTTTGACATGTTTGTATTTTTTTTTCTAAGCTCGACATTCAATTTATGTAATTGTTTTTTATTTGGAAATCGGTCATAAATTCTGCAGTTTTATTAATTAAGTAAGTTCTCTTTTCTATGGATGGTCAACATCCAAACGGAAGGCCTGTGCCCCGAGCAGTGAGGACATTAAATGGTTGATGATGACGCTAATGATAAATGACGTTGCTTCTGAAAAAGCTGTAGCTCTTTTTCGCCCATTTTTTCTAAAAAGTTGTTCTCAACGGGTGGTAGGAAAAAAATGTTGAATGATTTATTTGCTTACATTTACATGATTAAAGAATTTCTCTATCTTTCTTTAAATCTCATGTTCATTGAAATACGAACCTAAAAGTCCCCCATTTAGATCCGTGTAAACATACTCTTCTTTCTTTGACTGTGCCCCTAAAAGTTAACATTTCAATTAAACGTTTGGGACGGGCAACCAAAATATTTATTGTATTTATTGACCTCGTTACTCGTTGACTCACGTCTGCCTATGTCTGTGAACTTAGCATATCATTTCCCAGCATATCATAAAAAAAGTGTGTTCTTTTCGCATGCAGATTAGTTCTATAGTTTCTGATAGTTTTTAGCAATAGTTCTAGTGAATTTACCTGCAAAACTATCTATCAAAAATGATATGCCAACTTCCATTATAATTTCCCAGCATATCATAAATAAAAAGGTGTTCTATTCGCATGCCGATGAGTTCTATAGTTCCTGATAGTTTTTAGCAATAGTTCTAGTGATTTTACCTGCAAAACCATAGTTTATAAATGATATGCCAACTTCCATATAAATTCCCAGCATATCAAAAATAAAAATGAGTTCTATTCACATGCCCATCAGTTCCATAGTTCCTGATAGTTTTTAGCAATAGTTCTATTTATCCTTTAGTGGGCTAAATATAAATAAACTGTAACAAAGTATGAATTAAATCGCGCTTGGTATTCAGAGCTGAAAAACAGTTGAGTCGTCTCGCTAAATGGGGCTGTTGAATAAGGATTCATGAATTCATCATCAGCCAATTTTAATCCCGACCGAAAAGAGGGTATAGTAAAGGTCATAGCCCATTTATACCACACCGCTCCCACCCAAACAATGTATGAGCAGTCAAATATGGACTTAATGTCGTGCTCTGTAGACGCTCTTTAGCTTGCGGCAGGCTCGCTTACCGCGCGCTGTCCGCGCGCTGTCCGCGCGCTGTCCGCGCGCTGTCTGCTATTGTATATTGCTACTGTAAACTGCATCTACAGTGAATGATATTAAGACCATATTTGGCTGCTCATACTTTGGTTGGGTCGGAGCGGTGCGGTATAAGTGAGCTATGACCTTATGCGCCCAATGATTTTTAGAGGCTGATTTTTTATTTTCTTCGTCGACAAATACTGTGCAACCCGAGTCGACTGGTACGAGATAGATACTAATATCATATAATCGCTGATTTCCGGGACAAAAGGTGTCCCGCAAGGGGTCACGGCGGGACGGCTCAAAATTTACCCAGAAGCGGGACGTCCCGGAAAATCCGGGACGGTTGGCAGGCCTAGTTAAAACTGTGGCAAAAACAGCGCGAGCCGAGCGAGTGAAGCGAGCGTGCCTCGGCAGCGGCCGGCGAAGCGCCAGAATAAAAATTAAAAAAGACAAACTTTGATCCCATGGAAACCTTACATTAATTTCCTAAAATTAAATTTGATAATTTCATGATATGGCCAAACGTTGATGAAATTATCATTAAACGTTGAACTTTTAAAGATATTGTTAATTTAAATTGGTAATTTCATGAAATACGACTATTTCATGAAAAAACCGACAATATCATGAAATTACCAATTTTATGATCTGACCACGACATATGCATTGATAGGTATAGATAGGTATGTAATAATATGTAGGTATATATTCATTTATGAAATAGAATGCAGTAATAGAATGTAAATTCATGGGTGTTTTGGAATGTATAAGTGAAGATAAGATTAATACAACGAGAATTTCGTACTATTTGGAAGATGAGGAAGAGATAGTTATGAAAAAAAACGAATTTAAAAAACTAAAAAAACCCGTCTGCGTTGCAATAAACTAAAAAGAAAAAAACAAGCAAAAAAGATCGATTGTGGATTGAATATGTTCTTAGTTCTTACTAGTAAATTGTATGCAGCGTTATATATATTAGGTACTTAATACAAATTCGTTTTTTTTATTTTTATCTTTTTAGTTAAATGTTCTATGTACATGAGCAAGACCTCGCAGACGTGTCAATTCTTGTAGGGAGTTTTGGTCGTTAACTTCACGAAAAACCAAAATTCTAAACAACTCCTATTATTATCGCCTCCTAACAAATAAACCAAAGAAAATAAAACTTCTAAACCAAAAATCTAACTAAACAACTCCTATCCTATTATAATAATATTACTATTATATTATAATAAACCAAAGAAAGAAAATAAAACTTCTTGACTAACTTAACTATCAAATCAATGAAAGAAAACGATTTCGTTAAAATTCGACGAACAATTTTTTTAAAATTAATTAAAAATCACGTCATATTATTCTACCTAAAACAGATATTTTATTTTAACATCGCAATTCGCTATCATTATTGTACCTCAACAATTCAAGTTATTTCAATTTTTAAATACACTCACTTTAAAAAATGGGACTACAGTCCCATCCCGAGGATCACTTTGATTGAATGAAACCAACTTTTTTGGGTACTGTAGTACCCAGACTACCCAGAGGTCAATCGACGGGGAAAAAAAATCTGTATATTTATTAGACAATGGGAAATGTATCTAACTTTCAGTATTTTATTTTTGCCAAACGTTAGCGCGTTTTAATCGACTATCAGCGCCATCTAGCTGTGACCAAAGAAAAAAATATCTATATAAAATTCAAAAATGAATGTTGATAAGCGCAAAACTCGAGAACGGTAAGGCCAATTCGGCTAATTTTTTTTTCATATGTTCTATAAAGCACGTGTTAGAATATCAAGTTTTGACATTGATTCAATTTAATATTTATTACACCTAAATCCATTAAAGTAATTTTGTGGATAACATCGTACCTTATTTATCGTGTTTTCATTAAATAGTAGTTTGATTTCTGTCGGTGCCATCCGACAACAAAGCGATATGATATGGAGTTTTGTTATTAATCTCATATAGTTATTTTTACATCTAAATTCATTATATTTATTATGGAGATAACATTTTACTACATGTATCCTGTTTCTAATAAAAAGTATTTTGATTCGTGGCGGGGCCAACCGTCAACAAAGCATGATCAAGCAATTGTACTTTAATTTGCCTATAAGTACTGAATAATGTGTATTAAATCATGTTATTACTTTTAATATTCATATCAATTAATTTATTACTGAAATGTTAAGTAATATAAAGTATCTAAGTGTACTTTTACGTTAGTAAGTACACGTTACTTCCGGTTGAACAGAAAACAAATAGATAATTATTGTAATTATTGTATTTATAAATAATGTTATGTAAAATCATTCTTTGATTTTAGAATACTTTTTCATAATTGTTATGTTTATATTATGGTGTTTTCTGTATTTTTCTAAAACAAGAATTGGCGGTAGACGCTAACATTTATAAGGCAAGGCAGCCATTTTATTTAGTTAGTCTGGTTCGAGCCGTGAGCGGTGTACAAGTTAAGTAACTATTCCGTTGTTTCATATTTCTCATTCCTTGTTTTTCTTGCTGTTTTATGCTGATGTATTGTCAAGTAAATATTGCTGAAGATTTGCCCTTGTTCGAAGGATATTCAGTAACTTGTTAAACGTAAATGCTTATTTTGTTGATAATATTAAATTAAAGTTGTCCTTATCGGTTTCGAATAAATTATGTGAGTACTGAAATAATATAAAGTAACAGATTATAGAAAATGCTTGATGATATTCGTAAATGTTGTTTAATCTTTTATCATGAAAAGTAATGTTGTTGTAAGTGTTGTTAAATGTGTTGTATGTTCAACAACGACATGATAATTTGTAAATGTCGTTGTTTCTGTTAAAGCTGGTGAGTTTTTTTCGCCCGTTTTTCTTGTCAGCTAAAAGATGTCCTTAACGGGTGGTAGGTAAAAAAATAAAAGGACGATTCAAAAGAATAAAATAGTTTATTAGAGATTTGAGATTTTTATTAATCCTGACCTTATTGAAATAGAAGCTTTATAGTTTTGTTTATAGTTATTTGAAAAGTTTAATGCTTTTATCAGAACAGTTATATTTAGATTTGAGATTTTTATTAATCCTGACCTTATTGAAATAGAAGCTTAATAGTTTTGTTTATAGTTAATTGAACAGTTTAATGATTTTATCAGAATAGTTCTATTTCTATATTATCCGCCCTAAATCTGTCACACGCGGGAAGGTTTTTTATGAAGAAACTGCGTGAAAAATAGTAAAACAACACTTTTTATTTTTCCCATAAAAACAATTAGCACTTATTAGTCGAAATTAGTTCAAAACATATCACTTATTTATATTTTCGTCATCGTCTTTGTAACCTCCTCATTTTGATACCCCACTCGATGGGATTAAAAAATATTTTTTTTTACAATGCACAGAATATATCGCCTAAAAGCCGCCATTTTGTTTTTTTGATAATTTTGATGTCCCATTGTCACTCGGCCCGTTAAGACGAATCTGACGACGTATCATTTATTAAAATCGGTTCATCCGTTTAGAAGTTACGAGGGAACATAGAAACGGACACACATACATACAGGTCAAATACATAACCCTTTTTTGGCTTCGCCGCAGACGGGTAAAAATGATATATGATATGTTACTATAATTAAGGGCCTAATTACATTTATTCAGCTCTATTCGCGTTTCTCTGAACGATTTTGGTCACCCTTATACAGTTCTGCTTATATCAGCCGCGTACAGCCGTCATAACGTGTTATCTCCGCTGAAAAGCTGAACAGGCGGCGGAACAGCGCTGAACGCGGTGGAACAACGCTGAATGCGGCGGAACAGCGCTGAACGCGGCGAAACAGCGCTGAACGCTATCTATTGCATTCGAATGATAAAAACATATTTGTCCTCATTTTATGCCTCTTTGACGCGAAGGCT
This sequence comes from Crambus lathoniellus, assembly GCA_949710035.1. Taxonomy (NCBI): domain Eukaryota; kingdom Metazoa; phylum Arthropoda; class Insecta; order Lepidoptera; family Crambidae; genus Crambus; species Crambus lathoniellus. The sequence continues at coordinate 13,129,362 of OX453309.1, forward strand.
GAATAGACGCGGAAAGCTAAACGGATGCGTACGTATCTCTATACAAAATCGTTGTTTTCTATGGACAGAAGCTGAATAGAGCTGAATAAATCTAATAAGGCCTTAATTTATTCGGGAAAAATGTTACAATCTACAGGGTGAGCCTGTAAGTGATATAAATATCATTTTGTTTAAATACAAATTAATATAAGTAAAGGCAGAATTTAGCCAGTCTTTTGAACAAAATAAACAGTAAAGTAATTGGTTCTAAGAAATTTTTCTACAGACACTATTTTATACTGAAGCTTTTTACTGAAGCCTTAATAACCATAAAGTTAATATACCTACCGGAATAGAGCAACAAAGGGCTGAGCGAGCGAGATGTCACTAGCAACAACACTGTGAGATAAAAGGAGATGCATGATGCGACGTAACAGAACCGTTTTTGGCTACTGTTTGACAGTTCGTCAGCACTTATCAGCACGCTGAGAATTTAGGTATTGTAATTTTTTCGGATTTTACGTGCAATCTTAGATATTTTTAGCCAATATTGGTATGGAAACATGGTGACTTACTCAGTTATTGATTGTTGTACAACACAATGAAATAATCCCGCAAAATGTTCATTTCTCAGGTAAATTATTCTAAACCGACACCTCCCTTCCTAAGGTTTATTTTTGCCAATGCGCTCCTATTTTAAAGCACGAAGTGTGATAATGCTCTTCCATAAACATTTATTTATGTAATTAGCAAATATTGATTACACATAATGCAGAATTTACAAATATTTTGTGTAAAGAAATAATTTTCGTTTTACACTAGGGCTGCATCAAGTTATCGATATTTCGTGTCCACTGTCTATCACGCCGCGTGATTCACGCGGTAAACGAATATGTATTAGGTACTGTTATTAAAGTACCAATATGACGTTTAGATATGAATTACCTGGGAATGTAATCCCATTTAAGATACTTAACTGATCCATAGGTATCAGTTTTGGACTGTTAGAATAGGTACCTATACCACAGAATAATATTTGTAGCAGAAGGCTCACTTCCGAAACAGTTACAATGAATTATCAATCTTTTCCACGCGACAATTAGGTCTAAAATAATTTGCAACCGCACGCCTGCCTAACTAATTTGCCGTTCATTACAAGCGAAATTGAACCGTAGCTGTACGTAATACGGTTCTATTACTCGGAAACACTTAAGCCAAATTGGTTTTGGGTGGTCTTGGTTGCCGCACTAGGGTCGACTCGACTGCAATGTTACGACGAAGTAAGTAAAAGGAATAACAAATAGCGCAAATGATTTTTAAATACAGAAAGCTTAGAATTTTTATTTTTACTTCTTTGCATTCACAGTTCAAATTTTGTTACTTACTAAAAAAATTGAAAATGAAGTAGGTAGGTATTAGAAATAGTCGACCGTCTCACAACTAGCTCCGATGGGACTCGAACCCACGACCTTTCACTGTCCGGGCAAATGCTCTAACCACTGAGCTACGGAGTCACTAAAACGTCGACCCGACTCACAACTAGCCCCGATGGGACTCGAACCCACGCACGACCTTTCACTGTCCGGGCGAATACTCTAACGGCCTGGCATCGAACGAATTGCGCATCCGTCGGTGCGTCTCATTGACTTATTTCATTAGGCGTCTGTTGCGAGCGCGCAATGATTGCGCAATTCGCTCGCGTCGCCGTGTCGCTGCCGCGCATTTACGTGGCCAGGCCAGTCCGTAACGACTCCGTAGCTCAGTGGTTATTAGAGCATTCACAATTCACAATTATTATATTATTCTAAGACAGAAAGTAGCTATATTTTGTTATTTGGTAGGTACCTATTTTAAAAGTGCTACAGCTACTCGAACGAATTACGTAGCTATATTAAGTAGGTAGGTACCTACCTTAGTTCAGTGTACATATTGTTGATGTTAGCGTAGTTATTCGATAACGTCTATCGTGAAGTGAGAACAAGCTAAGGTAAGTAAGTAGGTAGTAACAGCGCGGGCGCAGCGCGCGTCCGCGTAGTTCCTATGTCCGCCACGGCACGGTTGCCACGGCGATGAGCGCTAGCGTCACGCTGCAAAACGAGAATCACTTTGTCGATTTTTATTTGCCTCGTAACTACCTATGCTAAGGTGGGGCGGGGTCCTTAAATCAAATATTCGGATCATTAAGTATTATAGATACTTATAGAATAAGACAGTATAGTCACACAAAAAAACTTCTTTCAGGTTTTCTAAGAAGATTATGAAATTTTAAATTCGGTCTCTTTCTGTCGTTATTAAGACAACCGAAGGCCGCACAATAATAATGTTTTATATTACGCATTTTGCTATGGGTAAAACCACAAGGTAACACACTTGTGTTTTGGCGCGAAAGTGTGCCGAAAGTAAACTACTTAGGTGACTTCTTTCTCGCGTGGCGTCGCATGCACAACTGAGCGCGCGTGACACCCGTGATTTCTCTACCTCGCGGTAGACAGCGCGTATTCGATTGCATTGCGGAGTGAGCCCCCCCTGCCTATACTATCATTAGTAATATTAAGTATCTTTCAGATTTCATACTAACTTGGATATCAGAAACACATGAACTAAATTGATTATATGCAGTAAGCATTTTGATGAAAAATATTTCCAAACGCGACAAGTGAAACACTGATCACTGTGGAAGCACCAACAAATTGTTCAAAGGATTGTTAGAAGCATGGCCGCGTCGCTAGTGTATAATAAATGATTTACAATCTTTTCGGAGTTTTTCTTAAATATGCATACTTCACTGCAGAATCGTAGTTTTAGCAATGCAAAATCCCTTCCCATCCTATTTTAGTTGTTAATAATATTACTATATATATTAATTTAGTATTATTAGACGACCTCCGAGGCCGAGTGGTGTACGCACCGGTTTCAAGGTGCCAAAGGGGCTACCGCGTAACTTTATGGATATGAACTTCAAACGTTATTTGAAATTTTAAATCAATTTTATAAAAAAAATAGCTACTATCAGTTTCTTGTTATGTGACGTCGGGTATAACGATAGCTAGCTAGCAACGTTCAACAGAACAATGCCGCAAAAATCTATCAAAGTATGGAATTCAAATGACAGTTAAAGCCCATTCCCATATCCATATTTTTCAGCCGGGTAGCCCCCCAGGTCGGGTAAATGTTGAAAACGAATTTTCCAATATTTTTGCGGGTTTGGGTGTATGTGGTAATTACCCGTCGTTGTTTCCAATTTCCATAATACTAGTGCTTAAGGTGTATCGATGAGCTCAGTGGCGCCGCCAATGGAAATAAATCAAGTGCATTTTATTAAAGGCTTTGATTAAAAGTTTCGGTTATTTCGCGCAAATAGAAGAGCAAAATGCAATTTTTAATTGTTTTTTCATGGCCTCAAATATGAGCACCAAGTTATGGATCTCGATATTGCCAAATGTGGCCACTTTTGGCACTATTGAGATTCACGACTTATTGCGTAAGTTTGTGTTCTCAAAAGTATATTTATAAAATGCATTCCACTCTTTCACCTGCGCGAAATAACCGAAACTTTTAATCCAAGCCTTTAATGAAATGCAATCGATATATTTCCATTGGCGGCGCCACTGAGCTCATCGATACACCTTAAGCTACTATACCTTGGTATTGTAACAATGAATGTGATCGTGTCCAATATATATTTATTTATTACTGTAACTACCTATTTAATATTATCGATATCGATATTAATCTGAAAGCGACATGACGTACATCACTGACACGCATACATTAACAATTTTACACACACAAATGCGATCCTATTTCGGTTTCGTTTGACAGCTTGTGGTTGTTCCTCTATTCCGATAGGTATATTAACTTTATGTTAATAACAGACTCTAAGTACCGACTACAGAAGCCTAATTAAATCGTAAAAGAGTGCAATAGAAAACTCATTGCGTTGAAGTTCTCAACTCATGTGCCAGAGTAGTAAACTGATGCTAACGAGCCGTGTGATATCTAGAACTCGTACTCGTACCAGTTTAACTGTCCGTATTTACCTAGACTAAATTAAGAACAATTTACGATATGGTTGTTTTATGTTTGCAGACAATTTAGTTCACGGTTCATTGGCAAGCGTAAGATTCTGCAACAGTTGATGCGATATAAATGCAAGTTTTATTGGATTCTTTGATAAAAACTAAGTGGGTTATCTTTAGGTATACATGCTCACTAATAACAGTGACGTCAAAGATATTGGTCATTATCTTCTATTTATATAATAAATATCTTCTATCTTCTTCTATACTTATAAATAAAAATGAATGTTACTAAGCGCGAAATTCGAGAACGGCTGGACCACAGAGAAAAAAAATCTTTCCGTTTTCTGTGGGCTGGAGTTTTTTTTATCATAATTATGTTCCTTAGGGCCCACGTTATGTTTATATGGAGAGAAACAACATAAAAATTGCGTTAAAAATAGTAAAAAAAAAACACTTTTCTTTCCCATACAAACCAGCTGTAAAATATTTGACGTAAATAGTTTGTCCGTCTTTTCAAAACGGAGTTTTGGATTGACGTGATTTTTGGTTTGGGGATAATTTGGGAGCTGGAGCGAGACAGGTTACTTTTTATCTCGGAAAAATAAGATTCCCGCGGGATATCGTTGTGTAGTCCACGCGGGCGAAGCCGCGGGCGGAAGGCTAGTTATAAATTAAAATGAATGTTGCTAAGCGCAAAACTTAAGAACGGCTGGCTGAACCATTGCGTTTTTTCATATGTTCCTTAAAGGCCTCTACAGACCAAACCCGCCGGCCCGCCGCGCCGCCGGGCTTGTTTTGCGACGATTACATATTAACTTGGAAAAGTCCATATTTTTCCGAGTAGCGCAAGTTTTCTCACTTTCTTTAGCTACTTATATGTATGTAGAGTCAGGGACAATTCGGTGAAACACTTCTTACGCCTGTTCGTGTGGCTGGCGTCTCATCGTTTTCACCTTCAGTCCCTATATATCCCTTAATTGCTTATGCATTGTAGGTACTACCCTAGTTTAATACATAAACAAACAGTAAAACGCTATTCACGCGCAGACCGTGAATAGCGAGGTACCAGTACCAGCCACACGAAAAGAAGTAAGAAGTGGTTCACCGAATTTGTCCTTGACTATACCGTATTCCTTCCATTCGAAATCCTGTACCCTAACAGGCCTATTTCACTCCCCGTGTCGGCTCGAAAACTCTATATAATTTGTGCTCGAAAACGCGGCGGCAACGCCGGCGTTGTAAATCCATAGAAATTAGGTCCGCAAAAGAGCTAGAATATATGCGATAGAAAGAGATGCAACGACAACGAGTGGCCGTTCGTAATTTGCCTGTGCCGTACAAGCTGAATTCTACTTTATTGGGTTGAGTTGCTATTTATTTAAATGACTTAGCGGAGTGAACTATCTGTTACATAGTAACTATTTAGTAATCTGTGACCCTAATAATCATTCTCGACTTTATAAAGTATTATGCAAGATTGAAAAGATAGGTACTTACCTTACAAATTGTGTGATTTCAATAATGTATAGTTATATGGCATTTAGGAAAAAATAGAAAATGAAATGAAAATGTTCTTGTGAGCTGTAGATGAAAAAGACATAATTCAACGTTACGTATTTTTGGAAAAGTATAATAAAGAATTGAAGTGCATTACTGCACTTTAAAACGTAGTAATGAAGGATACCACATTAACATAAAGTTGTTTTGTCCTATGTTAATGCAACATGTTTATAACATGTCTAAATTACCACACACGAGCCACGCTGCAATAGATGTCATGTCACGATCCTACACAAATGATTAAGGTTTGTTTTCTATCGAACAGTCATTTAAATAGGCTCATTACTTATATTATAACATGTTAGTATTCATGATACCTTATTATCTACCGTTCGGTTCATGCAGTCTCCATTGTGTCGTATGAATGAAGCACTAAACGCGTTCCTTGTAACTTTTCCAGAAATTAATATAGTTTTTGATATACAAAAAGGATTACCTACTAATCGAATTTAATACTTAAATGAAAATTTTGTAGGTAAGTAGGTACCTACTTCTGGTTTTTAAGATCATTGACAACATTTCAAAATTTTAAGGTAAGTATTTGTTGTTAAGGATATAATGAAAGTTTATCCTTTTTTTAGGAAACACGTATTTTTTCTTTTCTTTTTATTTACATACATTATTGAGATAATAATTGATTGAAAATAGTATATTCTAAAAGGACGTAAGTAAAATATCAGGCATAATATAAGCGATTCCTTAGCCTGAAACCTTCCATTTCTAACATTCAAAATTAAAAAAAAAACTGTCTATGACATGATGTTTTACGTAGAGATGTAGCACGCTCGCTAGTATTTTGTGTCGATAATAATAGCATTTTTGTTTTAAGGGATTATTTATTTTAATTTAGTCAGATGCAATAAAACAACGCTACACTTTATTAATTTTATCTCACATGTGATATACAACTGTAGTTTTAAAAATGCTATACTTTTCATGACTTGTAAGCTTGTAACTTGCTCAATACTTTAAAACAAGGTGCTGTGTAAGTACTTTTTAAAATCTTCGTTTGTGTAATAATAAAACAAAGACATTTCAGTTTTACTACCAATTTAAGGTGACGCATCGCTAAACAATAAAATCTAAAACGGAGCGTTTGCGCCCCTTCCCGCACACACCTCGACACTTTTACGCGGCTTACGAGTAGCTGTCAACCGCACCACTTGACCGCGCGCTAAAACAGAGGCATCTTAGAGTTGCCCTTAAAACTTTTTGTTTTTAATTTTTTAATATTATGTAATTTAAAATGTGAACACGCATCAAAATACTTAAGTAGAAGTAAAGTACTTTATGATTGATCGATTAGTTGATCAATCATAAAGTACTTTACCTTTTTCATAAAGAGCTTGTTTCGCGGCTCCACTGTTTAATTAATTTTTGTGTTAGGTAAAGCCTCACCGGAAATATAAAAAAACCTGGCTTGAGGCCCCCGCCGCCACTTTCGACTCTTCCTACATTGTTACAAATGTCAAATTCTATAGAAAAATTTAGTTCGTCACATTTCCGCAACATGGCGAGTTTTTTTATTTTTCTGGTCAGGCTTTTACTTTGTGTTAGGTATTTTTAATACCTAAGTATGTGTGTGATTTTGATTGCAAATCAACTAAGCGCATATAGCTACAGAAATGAAAAACCATAGTGTTTAAAAATAAAAAAAGTTTAATAAGTTCAAAATAATGCCAAAATAGACAAAAAATAATTAACACAGAAAATAATAATTTTAAATAAAATTAACTACTGCTGACCATCAGCTTTTGTGATAAGAAAATATAATTTATAACACAACTAGCTTTCCGCCCGCGACTTCGCCCGCGTGGATTATACGACCGTATCCCGCGGGAATGTGATATTTTTCCAGGATAAAAAGTAACCTATGTCCCTCTCTAGGCTACAAAGTATTTGTGTCCCAAATTTCAGCCAAATCTGTTCAGCCGTTTTAGCGTGATTGAGTAACAAACATACAAACATCCAAACTTTAACACTTATAATATTAGCAGGATCGTAGGATATAAGTACCTAAGATATAATTTGATTGATTTGTCTCAATAAAACGCGAATGGATTGGAATTTCTTCGTAGTTTTATTTTATTTTAAAGAAGAGACTTGTACAATTTTATCTGAATAGAATATCCGCTAAATGGCCGCCACGGGCATTTTGCTGTGTGCACGTTTTTCATGGCACTTTCACACATTTCGCTGCTAACTTCACACATTTCGCTACTTATTTCACCAATAACTCGGCGAATATTTTGTCTATATTGTCTATGTTTTGTGGATCGTTGGTGTAGACTTTATCTTTGACGTAGCCCCAAAGAAAGAAATCCAGTGGCATCAGATGGCAAGATCTCGGTGGCCACCTCTTCTTGAAATTACGAGATTTTTCGACCTTTCGACGAGTGTTTGTAATTAATCGTGAATTTTCGTTACATATTTGTATAACTTTTATGCGCTGTTTTATTGTGAAACGCTCCACAATTAATTTTATATGTGTCAAGATGACGTATGTCTAATTTCTAGTGTAACTAGCTTTAAAATTATTTGGTAGGTATATTAGCATTATATTATGAAATTCTGATTACAAATCGACTAAAACAGTGAAACTACAGAAGATCAAAAACTTAATTAGTTTGACGATCAATAATACTACTCAAAATACTGTTAATAATTCAAACATAAATGTAACAATTTACGTTCGATTTTTTTATATTTACAATTTTACATTGAATTTTTGTTTTACTTATTCATAGTTTACTTAATTATTTACAAATTTACACAATTTATATTTTACATTTTACTTATTGACAGTTCACATGATATTATTTAGAAGTTAACATAGGTATTTACTTTTAATTACATATTACAATTATTGTACAATTTATTTTATATAAAATACAAGACGCAGTTTCTTTTAATAACCTTGCCCTGGAAAAAGAACCTAAATAAAGGGTGTCTCAAAAGTAGGTATAGGATTTGAATTTCGCGCTATTTCCGAAATATTCAAGATGGCGGGTTGAAATTTGACATACGTCATCTTGACACATGTAAAATTTATCGTGGAGCGTTTCACAATAAAACAGGGCATAGAAGTTATACAAATATTTAACGAAAATTCACGATCAACTACAAACACTCGTCGAAAGGTCGAAAAATCTCGTAATTTCATGAAGAGGTGATGTCAAATGGCCACCGAGATCTTATGCCATCTGATGCCACTGGATTTCTTTCTTTGGGGCTACGTCAAAGATAAAGTCTACGCTAACGATCCACAAAACATAGACAATATAGACAAAATATTCGCCGAGTTATTGGTGAAATAAGTAGCGAAATGTGTAAAATTAGCAGCGAAATGTGTGAAAGTGTCATGAAAAACCTGCACACAGCAAAAATGACCGTGGCGGCCATTTAGAAAAATATTCTATTCAGATAAAATTGTACAAGTCTCTTATTTAAAATAAAATAAAACTACGAAGAAATTCCAATCCATTCGCGTTTTATTGAGACAAATCATCCCATACCTACTTTTGGGACACCCGTTATAAAGAGTGCTTACTGGTGCATTCGAAGTGTATTCTAATGTAATGTCTGGAGATGCGCTAGTTTCCTTACATGGTTTTTCTGCCTGAAACATAAATTGAATACATATATATTTTTGTACATTAAAATATAAACTGAGCTCGAATCATGTAAAAATTAACAATAAATAAAATATCTACCGTAAATTTTGAAATGCGTTGCACGTTACATGTAAGGTCCTTATTATTCTCATCTGCAGTTCTACAATAAATATTGATATAAGTGAACTTTCAATCGTTATTAATCAAATTATTATACCATAATTTATTGATAAATAGTTATAAAATCTTACGTGGGCAAAACATTTTGTAACTCTGCATAAATAGGCGAACTATTGTCTTGTTTTCTATAAAATACGAAAATATAAATTAAGTTATTTGGTACAACTTTAATTAAGATCTGATATTTGAAGGAAATAGATCTTTAAATTAGTATGTAAGCAGGTATACATACCGTTCTGTGAAATCGATTGACATTATTTTATTTTCACCTAAATCCAAAGACGACTCCATGGCTTTACTCTCCGAACTTTGTTCTAATTTCCTGAAATATTTTTATTACTTATTTGTAATACTGCTAAGTGAATTATAAATATTTTAAAACTTTCGTGATAACGGGACGAAACGCGATAATCATTGTGAAGTAGGTACATGAAAATATTTAGGTACTTATAACTGTTTGAAGTGACGACAGTCCGTTTGTAACCACGGCTGCAGCATCGCAGCCGAAAAGTCAAACAGTAGGTACAGAAACCAATACCTACCAAAAAGTAGGTATCTTTTAAGTATTATAAAAGTGGAAAATATTTAATTTTATTCTATAAGAATTATTCTACAATTATGACGATTACTCACCTTTTCTTAGTCATATTCTTACATTGCTCAATTAAACAAAGTTTCCTTTTCCTTTTAGAAAATCGTTGACATTTTTTTCCCATTTTTAATTATAAAATATCGCACGTTATTGTTTTAAATTTAGCGCAGCGATCTATAGCGCATAGTAGCTTCTGGCACAGACCCGTCGCTGACAATGGTCGACAGCGGACTGAGGGGAGACTGACTGCATACAAATACACGGGCGCACTAGCTCATTCCATAAGGTCGTATACGACAAAACGGTTTTTTACGTTCCAATTAAAAACTGCAAACTATTTTAAAAAATCCAACTGGCATTTTAAAGTGAGTGTATAGACTAATCCTCTAAGAAATTTTAGAGACTTAAATCGGTCTGGTTTACGTGTAAAATGCAAATCTCTGTTTTTAACGAGGTTACTTTGCTATTTTTTTCTCTGTTATAAAAGTTAACGAATCGTGTTTCTGCAACTGACAAAATGAAGTCAATGACATGAAGAATTAGTTTATCAAATATCACTTTCATATGTTTTGTAATTGCTGTGAAAAATCGTAATCCCTGCCGCCAATATTACCGATTAAGCTTCCTCATTTTTCAATGAAAATAATCGATAATAATTCGATAAATGAGTCAAGCATGCATCACTATTAAAATGACAGTAATTTTGACATTTGCTTGTTTACTTTGTTTTTTTTTCTTTATAAGGATTGATTCCAGGCAAATGCATACACGCTAGGAAGGTCTGACATTGATCATTTTACAAATTTTTTAAATATCTTAATAAATATGCGACCCAAAAATTTAAAAAAATAATTTTCATGTTTAATTAGTTCGAATCTCGAAATGGTTTTCGAATTTTACTGCCTTGCAAAAAATGAAATGTTGTCAATTATATAATTGGGTTTATACCAGTTTAATTATGTTTAATATGTATTTAAATAAATAACTTTCTGGGAAAGAAATTTACATAATCAATCACGTTAAATAATTCGTATTGTTTTCTATTTGAATAGTTTTTTGCATTATTTTACGTGGTCAATAAAATTAGTATGACATAATTTTTTACCATATGAAAATATGCTAATCTTCATAATTATGTCGTAGTTCATTTAAATGATTTAGGTATTGGACTTTTTATTCTTTTTAGGGTTCCGTACCCAAAGGGTAAAAACGGAAGAGTCCCGTTTTAAGTAAGCAAAGTGTTAGTAATAACTAAGACTTCGCTGTCTGTCTGTCTGTCTGTCATCAGGCTGTATCTCATGAACCGTGATAACTAGACAGTTGAAATTTTCACAGATGATGTATTTCTGCTGCCGCTTTAACGACAAATACTAAAAACAGAATAAAAATAACACTAAAGGGGTGCTCCCATACAACAAGCGTGATTTTTTTGCCGTTTTTTGCTCGATATTAAGGATATAGCATAAGTAAAAAAAATATCGTCGATGGCCTGGCCGTTGCTTACACAAGCGAGGGGGTGCTGGGAGCGGTAAGACTCCGGCCGCGGCACTCTCGTAGACTGAGAAATACGTGTAGACGCGGCATGCAGCGCGGCATTCTATTTCCATCAAAAATATCACCTATGTGCGCTTTTTCAAAGGACATAATATTATGTAGACTACAAGAAGAATTATTATGATTTTTTATTGTAAACGTCGGTTTATAGGAAGAATAGATTTTAGAAATTATTCGTATGTACTGAAAAATGCTTTTTTTAACAAAGATCAAAGTCACTTCAAACGATTCTTCAAAATGCAAAACACAGCAGCAGCTATTTATATTTATTTTCTATTTTCTAGGATATATTATCGAAATGATTTTCGCAGGCGAAACTACAACATTTGCTACAAATTACACCGAAAAAAATAAATAATGTATAAACTGCTCCAACCAGTAGGTACATTTTCAGATTAATTCCAATAAAATTAATAATAGGTACTTATAATTTAATATGAATAAATATAAATAACTTATACTGGCCCATCATCTAATATTTTTTTACAAAAATAAATCTATTTAGTAAATCAATATTTAAATAATACAGTTTATATATAAATCACGCTATCAATAAGTATATAAAAAAACACTTAAATAAAAATATTGTTTAATTTTATAAAATCTAACAAAATTTTCAACCCCCTACAGTATCCCGGAGATCCTTAGGAGGCATCCGATGGACATATAAAATTTTTATTTTTTCTGTCTTTTGTTCAAAATATTTTTTTCTAAACTTATTTTTTTTAAAATATAATAGAAAAACAGAGAAGGCGAAGCCCCCCGCCACCATTTTTTTATTTTTCTAGGTAGTTTTAGTTGTTTTTATTGCTTTTCTTACATAGGGGGATGAAAAGCAGAGTGTATTTACTTTCCTTATATTCGAAATGAAAAGTAGAGTGTATTACTCGGCCGCAAAATTATTTTCATCTCGGGCGACGTATATTGAATCCCTCGCTGCGTTCAGGATTCTACTTTAGAATCCCTCGCTGTGCTCGGAATTCTACTTTAGAATCCTTCACTGCGCTCTGGATTCAAAATAGCGCCCTCGCCGTAAGTATGTTATTTTGCTCCCTTGTAATACAATCTACTATGTCCTGAATGACTGACGGATAAACGCACAGCCTAAGCCGCTGATCTGATCGTAGAGACCTGAAACTTGAAGGGTGTGTTCCTTGTATGATGTAGGCATCCGATAAGAAAGGATTTTTCGAAATTCTACCCCTAAGGGGGTGAAAAACGGGGGTAAAGTTTGTATGGGACAATGTTATTCCTTCGTCCAATCTTCTTCAAATTTTGCATAAACATTCTTTAACAGAATTAATCGAAGTTGTGTTTTATATTTCATTGAAACTCATCGCCTAACAGGGTTAAAAGGGATAGAAAGTTATTTTGGGGGTGATTTGCATGGAAGTTGATATCAATACTCCTTAGTGCTTTTGATTTTTAATTTAATTTTGTTTTGACACATGTTTGAAAACTCAATCGGTTTTACATGGTTTTTACCAAAAAGCTTAGAGTAAATACTGAGGTAACTGGAGAGTGCAGTAATAACACTTTTTTGTGGCACTGTGGATGTCGTCCGTCTCACCTACACTTTGAAAAAATACGTATGGTCATATGAGACAACTGACAGCCACTACGTACTAAATTTCAAATTTGCTGGGCACACTTTTTTATTCAGGGTGAAAACTCCAGTTAGTGCTCGTCAGATAAGGGCGTTTGTGCACTACCACTGAATTTTACCGATCCGGAAAAAAACGGATGCTTGTATTTAATTAATTACTAATATAAATGATTAATTATTAAAATACAAGCATCCGATTTTTTCCGGATCGGTAAAATTCAGTGGTAGTGCACAAACGCCCTATGTCTGCACGCGGTAACCGATCATGTCCCAGCGCTTCAGCCGAGAGCGTATACTTTAAATTACAGAATTTCTTACCTCGGTCTAGCACGCAAATTTTGAATGTTTCAACCCTTATGTGGAGTTGGATGCACAGGGTCGTGCTGCACGACCCTGTGCATCCAACTCCACATTGGGTTGAAACATTCAAAATTTGTAAATTCGAACGTATCTAGTTGGAAATTTCTGGAAAGCAGCTCCATGCTGCTGGTAGAGCAATATAACAATACAATTATTGGCGAGATGGCACTATCACATACTTTTAAACTAATCTATATATTATGTCGCAGGGATATGAGGAAATCAGAGATTTAGAGTAGAGAAATGACATATCACTGAACTTGTTTAGGAAGAAGACGTCATAAATAAGAATATTCCACATCTTCCGTGATTTCGTGGTATCCCTAGGGATTTCGTGAAATCCCTGATTTCCTCATATCCCTGCGACATATTCATTATCCTATCCTACTATCTTACTATCTTACTAATCCTACTAATATTATAAATGTGAAAGTTTAGATGTTTGGATGTTTGGATGTTTGGATGTTTGGATGTTTGTTACTCAATCACGCCAAAACGGCTGAACGGATTTGGCTCAAATTTTAGACACAGATACTTGGTAGCCTGGAGAGGAACATAGGCTACTTTTTATCCCGGAAAAATATCACATTCCCGCGGGATAACGTCGTGTAGTCCACGCGGGCGAAGCCGCGGGCGGAAAGCTAGTTTACTATAAAATTGCGATTTAGTTACGGATTGGTAGCCGATTCTAACCGCCTCTGTGGTCTAGTGGTTCACACCACCGTTTACAGACCCAGAAGTCCCGGGTTCGATTCCCAGTGGGGGTACTTGTATTCGGTTTGGTTGGTGGTAGGTCGGTATCAGGTAGCAAGTCCGCCTTGCTAGATAAGATGGTGGTATCCATCTTATCTAAGACTGACTTTTCAGCATTATTGTGTTCCGGGAGTTAGAGATAAGAAAGCCAGGTTCCTCAGTGAATGAGGATTCCGGCACAGATGCCTAAATAGTTACTAAGTAACAGATACTGCACTCCGCTAAGCCGTTTAAATAAATACCAACTCTAACTATAACGCAATAAAGTGGAATTCAGCTTGTACGGCACAAATTACAAACGGCCACTCGTTGCATCTCTTTCTATCGCATATATTCTAGCTCTTTTGCGGACCTAATTTGTTTGAATTTGCACCGCAGCCGGCCGGTACGGGCGAGAGTTAGTCCGGTCGTGGGACACTAAATTCCATACAAAAGCTTTGATAATTCTAAAATTTTTCATTTTTGCTGAGCGTATAGATTATGTGTATTGTGAGCTATTTTTGAAAAGTTAGAAGTTTGCTGACAGTGCTATAAGTATGGTATAGGCATTTCGTAATATTTCGTGTAACGTAATGTATATAAAATTAAAGTTTGAATTTTTTAGTGTTTCATAATAAGAACTATCTTAGCTTCACTTTGTAAAATTATTAGAAAGTTAATATATGTGTAACTGCGTGAATCACAGAATCACTAATTTGTCTTTGAATAAAATTCTAAAATTTCTGAAATCATATTTTAAGACTTTTAGTGGTGTGATGTATCTGCTGAACAAAAGTTTAGAAATATGACTAGTGTGCTTTTTTAATAGTTTCATTTTTCTTTCGTAACAGACGCAATAATGAATTAAAATTGATAAAACCGCTCTTACATGACCTTTTCAATCCGCTTTTATACTACACAAAAAATTAGAAACACACATAATGTGCATTTTGTTTAATTTACGAATTTATTATGCGACGCGCAGCGCAGGGCGGCCGCCCGCCTTTACAGCCCCACTGGCGCGCGAATTGTGTAGGTTAGGTCAAGTTGCGCGCTCGGCTGAGCCGTGACGCTATCTCCTATCACGAAATGGTATTTTTATGATTCCATAGGGCGCTTGTGCACTACACGGAATTTTACCGTCCGGCCGTCCAATTTTGTAGGCAGGACCGTAAAAAAACGGACTGCCGGACGGTAAAATTCCGTGTAGTGCACAAGCGCCCTATGTGTGACTCTAAACTACCTAGCTCTAACGTACCTACCTCACTAGTATTTTTTTTCCCCTGTGCCTACCTGCCGAACATACAGTTGAAAGTTTAGTGGTTTAGTTCTGTTTGTGCGGCTACGTTGCCAGCTCGCCGATTATACTTCGATCCGTTGCCGTTCTTCCCACGAGCGCAGCGATCGGGTCGCGTCGCGTATGTTGCAAAGGTGACAATTTTATAAAATCTTTCTTGTTTACAAAAATAATTATACCCATGAAGTGATCCTTATTTTCATCACCTATATCAATACGTTAACAGCTCGGCATGTACTTTCACAGACTCATTACAAAAATAAGTCGACAGGGATCCAGAGTTTAAATCTATTAGAGCTCTTTGCGCTTTACTTATTCTTTTCTTTTCAACACTTTATTACACATTAATACACGAGCCATCTTTTAATTTTTTTAAATTTTTTGTAGAAATAAGAGATACTTAATATAAGCTAGCTAGATACAAAAATGTCGCAATTATCATGGGGTTGTTGCACAAATAAAGATTCTGATGGAAGTGATGAATTTATAAATTGCACGAATTGTAGAAAATCTTATCATTTACCTCTGTTTATCTATCCCCGAAATATCCAAAAGTTTTTCAGTACTATACAAAAAGTGGAAATCTTATCATTTACTTAATCTGTTTATCTATCCCGGAAAATAAATATCAAAAAGTTCTCCAGTATACAAAAAGTGGAAATTATAAAATGAACAAAATGTTACTTTGTGGGCTATATTTTTCCAGCTCATGAAAATGCACTGTATCTACTAGAAAATCGAGTTCAAAAACAGTAGTGCGGTCAGAGATTTGAACCTGATACCTTTGGTATTCCAGCCGAGACGCTTACGCGCATAGTCAAAGCACGCCTTTAAAATAGATGCCGAAATTTACTAACGCTTCCGTTTACAACTAAATCTATGTATCAGTGTTGGCAAAATGTTATATAGTCGTTAATCAGATTAACATTTTAAATTAACGGTTAAAAAGTTAGTCATGACTAACGACTATAACTAATTAGTCGTAATCAATTTTGATGATTACGATTATCAATCATAATCGTTCGAATCACCTTAAGCATCTTAATACAATTTTTCGTATCGTCGAAATTAATATAATTTAAAGGGATACCAAAATGATACTAAACAACTCTCTCCAAGCAACATAGGCGGCGCGTGGCAGTCGGCGGCCTCTCTGACTCGCCCGCATCTCGCATTACTCGTATGTTAGCGCAATAATGAATCCGTAAATTAAACAAAATGCACATTATATATGTTTCTAATTTTTTGTGTAGTATATAAGCGGATTGAGAAGGTCATGTAAGAGCGATTTTATCAATTTTAATTCATTATTGCGTCTGTTACGAAAGAAAAATGAAACTATTAATAAAGCACACTACTCATATTTCTAAACTTTTGTTCAGCAGATACATCACACCAATAAAAGTCTTAAAATATGATTTCAGAAATTTTAAAATTTTATTCAAAGACAAATTAGTGATTCAGATCGCTTGAGGGCGGCGTGCGTGCAAGTCATGGCAATGATCATGGCCTCCTTCACCAGAAGGTACTTGGATCGATCTAATCCTGACCGCAGCAGCTCGAATGCTCCGAATTCTTCTAGCTCCTCGAATATGTGGTCTATGTACCTGGGTTAATGAATAAAGAGGTATTTGTCGTTAAATTAAAAGTATGAGTATTATTAATAGAATTCATAAGTTCATCATCATTGAAAACAAAGAAATTAAATAAATATTAACAGTTTACTTATAACAACTCTTTGCTATGTCCATGTCTTCTTCATACGATTTGCCAGGGAACAGTGGTTTAGGAGCATCGTCAAAGAATTCGTGGAACAGAAACTCATAACTGACGGTCTCTATTGATTTTGTCTGAAAAATAAAGTAGATATAAATTTCAGAAACTATTCTTATATGGTTTTTTACACTTTAGCTGAATTTTAAGCATTAAGACCATTGCTATTTATTTGGAGATTGGTGTAGTTTCTTAAGAATTTAGAAGTGGGCTGAAACCTCATCATAATCATTGTCAGGCCTATCCACTGCACTATAAGCGGCTAGTCGTACACTACGATTTGCCAATATGCAGTAGCCACTGAATAATTTCCACTTTTGCTCAATTGATTTTAATTTAGATTTGTCCTTCCCAGTATCTGGCAGCTGCAATGGCGTTAGCAGTCGCTGAGTTCAGCTTCTCCCTGCTGCATCCGGTGGGCGGCAAAGTTTGGAGGCGGGAACTCCAAAGTTGCTCACTCGTGACAACTTTTTTATTAATTTATTTCAAGTGTAATAAAGAGTAAAATAAATTAATTGAAGGTTTCCGAAATAAGGTCGAATGTTACGTAGAAAACCTCTTACCTGATCGCGCGCGCATTTGTCTAGAAAGGCGGCCCAGCGCGGGCGTACATGGTAGACGTGGAAGTGGTGAGCAAGCTCGCAGGTGGTGCCAGCATCGCCGCCAGCCTCCAGGGTCCGCTGTAGGCGACCTACGTGCTCCAGAAGTTCCAGTCGCTTGGCCAGCACGTAGTATACACGACCGTATCTGTGACAAGAATATAAGGCTGTAGGTTCTACAAACAGGACAGAGGGAGGGTTTTTTTATCCACAAAGTTGTAATAAGTGTTACCTCGTTGTGCTTTCATCACACACACCTAATCTTAAGTGATGATAAGACAAAATAGATAAGATAATAATGCTGAAAACAATATTGCTATGGCGAGACCTAGTTGGGACGGTGGTGGCAGCTAGCCACAGGACCTCTGAGTCTGATACCAGTGTTGGTATTGGAACAGTAGGAATCTAGTAACCATCGCTTCAGACTGCGGTTTTTGGTTACTTTACTAATGGTTTACTCACCCTAGAGCGTGTTGCTAAACCGCCACAAGTTTTTATTATTTATTTATTATTTTTTTACAAACATAGATACATCAATGATATATAAAGGTCTCGCAAAACCTTTTAAAAGGTTTGACTGCGAGTACAATGGATTAGTCGTTATTTCTACTTACCAACTCCAACAAGTCAGTAGAATCAAAATCTATACCAATATTATAAAGTTGAAGAGTTTGTTTGTTTGATTGTTTGAACGCACTAATCTTAGAAACTACTGGGCCGAATTGAAAACATTTTTTTGTGTTGGATAGTCTATTTATCACTACACTAGCTGTTGCCCGCGACTTCGTACGCACGGTAGAGTGACTTTTGTATTTGTTTATTTTATGTGTAACTAGCTTTCCGCCCGCGGCTTCGCCTGCGTGTACTACACGACATTATCCTCAGGAAATGTGATATTTTCCGGGATAAACTACATCACTGTCCAGCTCCCAATCTACCCCCGTACCAAATATCACATTGATCCGTCGCTCCGTTTTGACGTGAAAGACGAACAAACAAATAATACCTACTACTGGTTTTCCCATGGGAATATGATACTTTCCTGTGGTAAAAAGTAGAAGTAGCCTATTATAATCCTTCCCAGGGTCTCAAATAATTTACTTAAATAGGTAAGTACCAATTTCTGGCCGCAAATTAGCTCGCGCTTAAAATGATTTTCGTATGGGAATGAGATTTTTCCCGCGGTAAAAAGTGTTAAGTATGTCTTTCCCAGGGCCTTAAACGGTCTCTATTCTAAATATAGTCATTTCCATTAACTTAAACTATCACCTTAAATACCAATTCCATTCCACAGCTATGCCCGTGCTAAAACTTATTTTACCATGGGAAGGATCCTTATTCCCGCGGTAAAAAGTCCTTCCTAAGGTCACAAAATATCTCCATTCCAAATTTCATCTGAATCGGATCAGCCGTTTTGACGTAAAAACAGAACATACAGCCAGACAGACAAACAAACGCATTTCGCATTTATAATAATATTAGGGATAGTAGAAATATGAATATGATTGGCCGGCCGCGACTACGTCCGTCCGTGAGTAATTTAATTGGGTACATCGCAAAATTTCATGTCAAAAAGTAGGTAGATAGGCGTTCTCTAAGGTCTCATCAGCACCATCATCAATCCATTTTAATGTCTCCGCTGCTGGGGTGCAGGCCTTCATATTGATGGATAAGGAGAATGGACCATGACCTTCCACACGGGCCCATTGCAGTAATGGGGTATTAACCAGTCCAAATGCAGCCAGAACCATCAGCTTATCGTGTCTTCCGAAGCACCATGTATTTTTGAACAGCCATCCCGTGAAAGATGTGCGTCAAGTTAGCAGCCTCACAACAGAATTAGATGGTTTTGATTATGTCAAAAAATACTGTATAAATAGTGTTAAATAGTGATGTATATTAAATAAATAGTGTAACTTTGATTCAAAAGATATTTAAGTATCTTAGTGAGGCTGCTAACTTAACGTCAAGTTAGCAGTCACCTCAAGAAATACAGTTCGTATCAATGTGATTTATATGTCAAAAAATACTGTATAAATAGTGTATCGTAAACGCAAAATTTCAAAAGTAGTGCTTTAATACAAGCCGAGATATTAGGGTCTCTAAGTGGGCTGCTAACTTGACGTTTCTTGCGATGGAGATTCCAGGGAAACAGGTACAAGTTTTAAATAAATAAATACTTGAAAAAATACTGTGTGAAATAGTGAATCTTAGGATATAAATAAAAAAAGAATTCTTCTTTCCTATTTTCAAAAAATCTAATGTAAACTTCTACATAATAATCTGAATATATGCTGACGATCAATGTTGAACTTTGCTCCTTAGTAATAAGGTTCAAACTTTATTTCAATCGTGAAGTGCGTACTATCGAGCAAAAAAGTGAAATATATATTTTTGATTGTGTCAATACATACGTATAATCGGTTCAATGCTATTGATTAGGTATTTAAACAAATATATTTCTACCCACTTTTTAACCGACTTCAAAAAAAGAGGAGGTTCTCAAGTCGACAGTATTTTTTTATGTATGTTTTACCATAACTTCGCCAGTTGTTAACCGATTTTAATAATTCTTTTTTTATCTGAAAGAAAATAGGTAGGTAGTTTATGTGTGGTATCATGAAAAAGTTAAAGTAGTCAGTTCAGTAGTTTTTTCACAATCCTGAAAAAACACATAGTTTTTGACTGGTAGTTCCTGCTTTACACGACAATATCTTCGCGAACTATTGACCAATTTCAATGATTATTTTTTTATTCGAAAGAGTAAACTCCTGAGGTAGTCACATTGTTACCAAGTTAGGATCTGATGGTGGAATCCAGGGGAAATCGAGGAAAACCCGTAAATTTTATGGTAATTTACGTATTTTAAAGATTTTTTAAAGTTTTTTAAGTATTTGCATCTGGTAGTCATCATCACATGCTGATGAGCTGGTGATGGAAGGTACAACTCCTCAAATGTCGTTGATATGTAAAGATTTTTAGTTGTATTCTTTCAGGTTATTTAGATTAGATCGTTCTTTCATAAATAATAAATAATAAATAATAAATAATAAATAATAAATAATAAATAATAAATAATAAATAATAAATAATAAATAATAAATAATAAATAATAAATAATAAATAATAAATAATAAATAATAAATAATAAATAATAAATAATAAATAATAAATAATAAATAATAAATAATAAATAATAAATAATAAATAATAAATAATAAATAATAAATAAATAATAATAAATAATAAATAATAAATAATAAATAAATAATAATGGATGCGGGCAGCGCAGGACCGATCGTTGTGGAGATCCTTGGGGGAGGCCTATGCCCAGCAGTGGGCGTCTTACGGTTGAAATGATGAATAAATAATAAATAATAAATAATAAATAACAAATAATAAATAATAAATAATAAATAATAAATAATAAATAATAAATAATAAATAATAAATAATAAATAATAAATAATAAATAATAAATAATAAATAATAAATAATAAATAATAAATAATAAATAATAAATAATAAATAATAAATAATAAATAATAAATAATAAATAATAAATAATAAATAATAAATAATAAATAATAAATAATAAATAATAAATAATAAATAATAAATAATAAATAATAAATGAGTGTTTGTACCAAAATTTTGAAGTCTCTCCGGCATTTCAGAAGCGTCCCATCTTGCAGCTCTCAATTTATTTCTCCGTTTACGCTGTATGCGTCGATTATGTAGCTTGTATATTTTGTTTGTTTATAATATACTAGCGGATTCTCGCGGTTTCATCCGCGTGGTACCTGAACGAATGTAGCTTTCTTATGATCAAAGAATTTTCTAAATCGGTCCAGTAGTTTCGGAGCCTATTCGATGAAAACAATTTAACAAACAAACAATCAAATCTTACCTCTTTATAATATTAGTACTTACTTATAGATAATTATATAATTTGTACCGCTTTAATTGTTTTCTGTTTCCCAACGGTTGACTGGCAAAAATACTTTTAGTATTAAGTCCGCCTTGTCTATTACATTACCTATGTATTATGTACAAAAGTTTATTAAATAAAATAAAAAAGAAATAATAACAAATATGCTAGCCCCAAGCTTATTTTTCACATACAAAAGTTCCAGCTAATTGAACTTTTGTCCAACGACACTTGGATCGCTTATTTTGACGTTTAGTCGTTGAAATCCGATCGAAACAAAGGTCATCTAAATAGTAGAATACCTTCGAGTTATCGTTTTGAAACGATTGAAGGACGATTAATGTACCAGAATACACTTCGACGACACTTCGATAGAATCGCTGCCGCTCAAGTTCTATCGACAGTTGTGAATACGAATATGGTTTCAACGACTAAATCGCTACGATATCGTCACGGTTTATATTACGAGAATCGGGCTACTGGTCAAGGTCGCGGGAAGCCGCTGGATGCGGGCAGCGCAGGACCGATCGTTGTGGAGATCCTTGGGGGAGGCCTATGCCCAGCAGTGGGCGTCGTACGGCTGAAATGATGATGATACGATAGATTATGTATCATTTAAAATGACTGGAATAAAAAATTTGACAATATCAGTACGTCTAAAGAAAACTGTACACGACTGTACCTAAATTCGAATGTATGGTAGAAGTTAACATTAGATTTTTTGAAAATAGCAAAGAAGAATTCTTTTTTTATTTATATCATAAGATTCACTATTTCACACAGTAATTTTTCAAGTATTTGTTTATTTAAAACTTGTACCTGTTTCCCTGGAATCTCCATCGCAAGAAACGTCAAGTTAGCAGCCCACTTAGAGACCCTAACATCTCGGCTTGTATTAAAGCACTACTTTTGAAATTTTGCGTTTACGATACACTATTTATACAGTATTTTTTGACATATAAATCACATTGATACGAACTGTATTTCTTGAGGTGACTGCTAACTTGACGTTAAGTTAGCAGCCTCACTAAGATACTCAAATATCTTTTGAATCAAAGTTACACTATTTATTTAATATACATCACTATTTAACACTATTTATACAGTATTTTTTGACATAATCAAAACCATCTAATTCTGTTGTGAGGCTGCTAACTTGACGCACATCGTGAAAGACCACTGCGAAAGTCACATACTTAACCTCAGCGATCGCTCGCAGGCCGAGCACGCTACCTATACTTTAGGTATACCAAAAATGAAAGTCAGATCAGTGGTTTAGGCATAAGGTTACGATAGGTACCTAGACAAACAGTAGCTACTTTCGTATGAATAATATTCGGACATTCTCCTACTCTTGAACTACCAAAATGCAAAAAATCTAGTCAATACTTTGTTATGGTACTTTTTAATGTGGCATGGGTTCTATGACAGCTCATTCGTGCAAAGCGAAGCTTTTTCTCCTTCAATAGTCCCCTTTTAATATACTATATCTATGTCAATAGTACGCTAGTTGATACATAACTACTCTTTGGATACTTCCATTCTCTGGCGGCAATGAGGTACATACGTCACACTGTAAAAACGTAAAAACCACTGATCTCTATAATAAACAATAGAGTCAAAACCAACGTAGTACTTATAAATTCCTTGGTCAAAACAAAATGAAATTTAAAATCAAAAGCACTAAGGAGTATTGATATCAACTTCCATGCAAATCACCCCCAAAATAACTATCTATCCCTTTTTAACCCTGTTAGGCGATGAATTTCAATGAAATATGAAACACATCTTTAATTAATTCTGTTAAAGAATGTTTATGCAAAATTTGAAGAAGATTGGACAAAGGAATCACGTTGTCCCATACAAACTTTACCCCCGTTTTTCAGCCCCGTAGGGGTAGAATTTCGAAAAATCCTTTCTTATCGGATGCCTACATCATACAAGGAACACACCCTCCAAGTTTCAGGTCTCTACGACCAGCGGCTTAGGCTGTGCGTTTATCCGTCAGTGATTCAGGACAAAGGATTTTATATATATAGATCTACACATCCTTCCAGTGACCGCAAAGTATATGTGTGTGTGTATAGGTGTAGGTCTCGGAAGCGCGGAATTCAGTTTTGCGCTCGCGATTGCTTGTTAACCGAGCTTCACGGTCCTCATCGGTTTTAAGGCGCTACTCGGAAAAATATGGACTTTTTGATTTAAAACTATAGGACGGTTACAGTTGTTACAAATCTGGTAATAATATATATTTCTTCATACCTTTATCTAGATTCGTATAGTTTCAAAAACACGATTTTATGATTTTGCCTCGACACTTTTTCTTTTCGAAAAGACCTCTAAAAATACGAAAAGTCAAGATTATTCTTAAATAATATTGAGGATCGTATAGAAGCATTTTTTTTAAAAATCGCTGTAGTTTTTTAATCCGAAGTGATTTTGTGTTTTTTTTGCCTACTCTGCAAAATCGATCTCGCTCCCGCGCGCGTCGTTTTCTCATTGCTAACTCGCTTCAGCACATTTTTTCCGAGTATCGCCTTAAGAGCACGAAGTAACCTCATCCTCTTAGCTGACCTAGAGCCTTGCGATAAATTACAAATTTTTTTTAGGCATTTCAAATAACAATCATCATATCATCATCATCATCAGCCATTTAATGTCCCCACTGCTGGGGCACTGGCCTTCCTTATGGATGAATAAGGAGAATGAGCCATGACCCACCACGCGGGCTCAGTGCGGATTGGTGGGTATTAACGACTGCAAGTGCAGCCGGGACCAACGGCTTAACGTGCCTTCCGAAGCACGGAGGAGCTCGAGGTGAAAAGTTTTTGGTCACCCATCCCGTGACCGACCATTGCGAACGTTGCTTAACCTCAACGATCGCAGGCCGAGCGCGCTATCCACTGCGCCACGGGCTCCTCACAAATAACAATAATCGTAATCAAATCACAATAATGTCCGTTTTCCAACAATTCAAATTTAACTAGGTACAAATCAATAAATCGAAATCTAATTCAAGTGTATTTTATTTATCGTATTTTTAATTCATTAAAATCACAATAACTGAGTTTTCTCAGGGTGACAGCCGTCAATAGTAAGCAATCCATACTAATATTATAATTGTGAAAGTGTGTTTGTTTGTTTGTTTATTTGTTTGTTTGTTTGTTTGTTTGTCCTTCTTTCACGCCAAAACGGAGCAACGGATCGACGTGATATTTGGTATGGGGATAGTTTGGGAGCTGGAGAGTAATATAGGCTACTTATTATTCAGGAAAATTGAGTAAAAATTGTAATTTTCTATGAAAAATCGTTTTACTGTCGTAACTTCGATACAAAACTGTCATTTTCTTCCATTGCCGTTTCCAAAGAGTATGTAATCACTGACGTCTGCGCGGTCAAAATCGAATACTAATCTTTTCTATAAGCTTAGAATAAAAAAATGTACTGTAACTAGCGCCAAAAATGCCCCTGTCGCGCAGAGTTATCTGACAATGACTCTACTTCACAGAGTAATTTTTTATATGTAGGAAATAGAGACCAAGCTTGGGGCCCCTTTATTGGTAGTGTGTAACTAGCGCTATCTGTTGTCTGGTGTAGGCAACTTTTGGTGTATAAACACACACAAGATGTTGGTGACCGGGTCCACTATTATATGGTAAAACAACGTTTGCCGGGTCAGCTTGTATAATAATATAATCCCACATTTCTTTCTGTTCCTGTGACAGCCGTGGCAGGGGAGCCACTTGCAATTCGAAATTAGCTCTCAAAATGGACTGTCGTAAGAAAACTGTTTTAGTTCCAACGATTATCACCGGAACAGAAAAGCACGTAAAGAAGCCATCATGTTAGTGGCTTTGTAGTAAATACAAACTGTACTTAAAGTATTTTATTTTTTATTGATTGATAGGCAAGCGCTTGTCCGCTATCACGCCCCTAAGCGTTGATGCGATCTACGATGAATCGCGCTTGCCTAATGCTGCGTACGCACCGGACCAACGAAGGCCAACGAACGCAATCCAAGGGGTTCTGTTTTTCCCTTTCAATCAGATGATCAGAAACTCCGAATGTGAACTGGAATCGCTCCCAGTGATCCTTTACCTAGCTTTAGATTGATCTTCGAAGGCCAGTAACGTGAAGCGAGCAATGCCTGATGTCGTTCGTTGGCGTTCGTGGGGCCGGTCTGTGCGCAGTCTAAAAGGTACCGGTATAAAATATACTAAGATTTATTACATTATTTGTCTTAAACATGGTATTAGGTACATTATTGAATTAAACAAATAATGGAAAATATCCTGAAATTGAAAAAATGTCTAAGTAATAAGTATCACAGAAAAAAACTTTTACAAAGTTTTGACCTAGAATCATAAGATTTGGCAAAACTGCAGATCTTACAGTAAAAATAAAGGTTAAAAAATAATGATAATTTATAGTTTAATCACTAAAAAAACTAATTCCAACTTATATTTTTAGTTAATTTCATACAAAATGTGTACATAGCTCTTCAAATATAAGTTTCTCTACGTTTTATAAGATGTCAAGAAATCTTTCCGCAATAAAAGGTACCCTATATCCTATATGTTGACCCTGGCTATAAGTTGTTACTACACAAAATTTGGTAAAAATCCGTCCAGTTGTTTTTGCGTGAAAAGTGAACATACAAAGAGACGCCTGCAAATATAAGTTTGTCAACGTTTTTTTAAATATAAAGAAATATTTCCGCAACAAAAGGTACCCTATATGTTGACTCAGGTTATAAGTTATTACTACACAAAATTTGGTAAAAATCCGTCCAGTAGTTTTTGCGTGAAAAGCAAACATACAAACAGACGCCCGCAAATATAAGTTAGTCAACCTTTTTTTTTTATATATAAAGAAATTTTCCCGCAATAAAAGGGACCCTATATATTGACCCAGGTTATAAGTTATTACTACACAAAATTTGGAGTCGGTGCCATCCACCCCGGTGGCTCTGTCCCGGTGGCGGGACCGATGGGAAAAATAGTTTCATCCACCCCGGTGATTCGTGTCTTGATGTTTAACGGGGTGGATGGCACTGGCGAAGTTTCAGCGACCCCGGTATTTCATTTAAGGCCTTAAGAGGGGTCAAATGCCTAAAAATTGGCATGTTTGAAGCAAAATATCCAAATATCTGTCTATTAAATTCGAATAAAAAAATTGTCAATGACGAATGACTACCTAATAAACATTTTTAATTGAAAGAAATTCTATTTTCTTAAACCACTTTTTATAAAAAAAATCCCCAATGAATCCCTATTTCACTCATAAATTGCAAAATTTCTCTAAATCGGGTCAAGCTTTTTATTTAGTTTTTATACCAATCGAAAGGTCTTAATGATGCGAATCATTTTAATTGAGAGTTTTATTATTATTCCGTATTTATCTGGTGAAAAGTAATTTTAACACGAAAATTGAAGTGTATTCGCGCGAGAGTGCCTGCTCGTCGCCCTGTAATCACCCGCGAGCCCTGCCGGCAGTCAGTTTCGGTATTTCATCGAGAGTGGACTGCGCGCCGGTTTCGGAGCGACTTCAGTTATAATTTTATAGATTTTAAACAGTTTACACTTATTTGTAAATGGACATATTAATAGAAATACTTAGTTCAGTTGATATCTTCAAGTTTATAACTGTAAATACTGCTTTTATGCTAAATTATTGTTTTTAAGTAATCATAGAAAAAATATGACTAGACGGTTGAGATTAGACGACACTACGACATATTTTTGTCCTTTGGACTGAGCGCTGACAGAATGCAGTCGCCCTCATGTCAGAGTTAGTGATTTCTTTTTCTTGGGATGTGCTCCAAAAAAAATGCAAGTATAGTATAGTGGAGTAACAGTACCTAGTTACTTTGCAAGTGGCGAATTAGGCTATACAAGGTACCTAATTTTTTTTATCACCCCGGATAATTTTAGTAATTATTCTACTCATGAAAACAAACAACTTTTATTACGGGACCAACACTGAAATCGCGAAAAAAATTTGCTGTTCCATACAAGTAGATTACACCCTAAAATTATCCGGGGTGATAAAAAAATTAGAGTGTATCTATTGCCAAACTTCATCAAAATTGGTTGGTCAAGTTATAATTATATGCATTGTCCTACCAAAAGACCTTAAAAAAAACCGCCTTCAAAAAAAAGACATCAATTAAAAAAGTAAGAAATAATCCCTCACCAAATAACGTAAGTACCTACCTACCTACTTTGAAGTCGGGCGTGAAACATGTACAATTTTTTGTTGTTTTTGTTAAAACCCGCGCGACTTAAAAGTACTTACGTTATTTGGTGAGGGATTATTTCTTACTTTTTTAATTGATGTCATTTTTTTGAAGGCGGTTTTATTTTTTTATAAAAATAATTTTTATTTCACTCTTTTTAGTGCATCATGCAGGTAATTTACGTGTATTCTGGTAAATAGGTATGTGATCAAACTGAGAACCTCCTTTTTTGAAGTCGGTTAAAATACCTTGAGGTATCCCCTTTCCAACAAAACAAGAATCATCGAAATCGGTGTGTTAACAAAGGAGTTATGCCTAAATATACGTAATCAATTCACATAAAGTGGTAAAGGAAACGCAGTATTTTCAAGTTTTCCTGAAAACTACTGAACAGATTTCAAAATTTCAAAAAATGGGACCAACTTGGGAAAAAACCTGATGTTATAACGTTTGAACAATTTCAATCGGTTCAGCCGTCTTCAAGTAATCGGTGTACATACATATAAAAAAAACGCGACGAACAGATAACCTCCTGCTTTTCAATTTTTGAAGTCGGTTAAAAACGGTACGTACCCGAACCAATTTTCCGCGTCAAACCGTTCTCGAAAAACCAAATCGAGTTAGGTACACAAATAACATAGGTACATTATGGATGAACATGAGCGGAAAGTTAAAACCTATGTGTACTTTCGATGTACAAGTATTTATATATATACTTACCTTAGTACTATCTTAATTTTAATAAATCAATGAAACCTACTAGTAAAATAAATAGCTTTTAACTTTTTTCATACATTACCACTTCACCACATTGCGCGTTACTCCAGCAGGAAAGTAGCTTCTACAGGAAAACGAGTTGATAAACCGAACAAAGCGGAATGACAACAAAATATTTGTATTTCGTAAAAAAAAAACATACAGTCGCGTTCGTTTCTTTTCATGCGTTTTCATCTTTTTATTGGTCAATATGGGTAAATAGTGCATTAACATTGAAATAGATAGTCTGATTCATTATTCTTAGAAATTCTTACCTCTTAATTTAGTCGGCATACATTACCTCAAAAGTGGTATTGGGAGGTAAGTAGGGCATAGAAAAGTATGCCTCTTGGGGTAAATTATAAGTTTATACACGATAATTTTTTAATCAGTGCACAAATTTTTAAGATTGAATCGGTAAGTGAACAACTTTCTCCTAGAAACATAGGTCAAATCGAAATATGACAAAAAAAATTGACTCTTCATACAAATCGGACTGATCAAGTGATTGATTTACTATGGGAAGTCCAAATATTTTTGTCGTATTTTGACCCATGTTTCTAGGAGAAAGTTGTTCACTTACCGATTCTGAGTCGATCTTAAAAATGTATGCACTGATTAAAAATTTAGCCCGTAGGAAAAAGATATTAAAAAGAGATTATAAATAAAAGCAAGCATCAGAAGTGTTTAAATGAAAACAAGTTATTTCAATTTCCTTTTTTTTATACATTATTACATACATACAAAAAAATATAAAATTAAGTTTTATATTATTAACAATTTGTGAATTCAAACGAAGTTAAACTTGAATTAAGAAACTGAATATTATGTAGAAATATTTTACTAACAAACAAAACAAAAAATATAGGTTAATAATAAGTTTCTTACATAAATATTTTAGTTCAATAGTAATTAAACTAAAACTGAGCAACTTTTGTAGCTATTCATCATCATCATCATCAGCCATTTAATGTCCCCACTGCTGGGGCACTGGCCTTCCTTATGGATGAATAAGGAGAATGAGCCATGACCCACCACGCGGGCTCAGTGCGGATTGGTAGGTATTAACGACTGCAAGTGCAGCCGGGACCAACGGCTTAACGTGCCTTCCGAAGCACGGAGGAGCTCGAGATGAAAAGTTTTTGGTCACCCATCCCGTGACCCGACCATTGCGAACGTTGCTTAACCTCAACGATCGCAGGCCAAGCGCGCTATCCACTGCGCCACGGGCTCCTCCAAGTGTAACAAGTAACAACTTGTAGCTATTAACAAGGATATAATAGGGTTTTTAATATTTATTTTCTAAAAGAATTTTTAATCCACAACGGGGTAGCACTTAGTCTTCATCACACCTGATGTTAAGTGATGATAAGTACTCGCGGAATCCTCCCTTACTGAGGAACTGGCTATCTTATTTCTAACTGCCGGAACACAACAATGCTGAAAACATCAATTTAGTCGGATACTGACCAACTTAGGAAACTCAAAGTCAAATTCGTTTATTCTATTTAGATTGCGATTTACAAGATTTGTGAACGTCATAGAAGCTACGCCATCTGTTCGCAAACCCTACGGCGGAAGACCTTGGAGTGGAACCGGCAAAAAACTCTTCAAGGGTTGTTATTTCTTCCTGTTTTATTTCATACAGAGTCGTCAAATTGAGAAATGACCTTAACATATTATGGTAATGGTCGTTTTCATCACAATTACATAACGCAAAAAAAGTAAAAATAATTTGAAAAATTGGTTCAGTTATAATTATGTGCAGTTTCCGACCCCGAAATCTTTAAAACGGTACCCGAACCAATTTCCCGCGTCAAACAGTTCTCGAAAAAACTGGACTGAACCAAATCGAGTTACACAAATAACATACCTACATATTAAGGATGAACATTAGCAGATAGTTAAAATCGTTTCGAAAATTTATAACTTGTTTTATATTTAACCAGCGTTCCGCCCCGGCTTCGCACGGGTGGACTTTTATTTTTTAAACGTTTTGGGATAAATATGCAAAAGTCAAAACATTCAATGTCGGTAGCGTCTGCTGCGTAGGTAGGGAATTTCCTGAGAATCCCATTCCCCGAGGATCCTGTCTCGGAGGATCCTGAATGCGATAAATGTGATTATTACTTTTGTTATTATCGGGATCCTCCGGGACAGGATCCTCGGGAGAATGGGATCCTCTGGGAAAACCCACGGCACGGATACCTATGTCATAGATGTTGTCACGTTTCGTCAAAAAAGTATTAGTCATGTTTTTTATTGTATTCCTACATATTTGTACTTTTTACAGATCATGCCACGTACATTCAAAGAAAAACCTACCGACAAAACTGGGAGTGAGGTTTCTGTACAACAAGACAGTTTTCTGCACCTGTAATGGTGCTAAAAACAAAAAGGCAGTTTGTGCAGTTAAGACTTTGAACAGTAAACAAACGGTGTTTACACCAAGCATGAGAGAGAACTCGTTGAGCACATAAAATATATTGAATCAAAAATATATGGGTTAACCAAACAAGATAGTATGGGATCGTTTTAGACACCCAGGTGTACAAAATGATCCTTTAGTAGAGGTTTGGAAAATCTCTAATAAATTAAAAGATATAAAACCAAACTGCAATAATGGCATGCCAGTATAACAAACAATACTTAAATGACTTACCCAAAACTTTTTCAATGTTTGCTTTTACTATAATATTTTGGATACAGTAACCGATTTCCCTTAGGGGGATCATTTTGGACACCTTTCCCCTAATATAAAAGTAATAAGTATAGTATAAGTGTAGATGCACTAAATTTAAGCACGAACTGTTCAGTTAACTCGTTTCCCTTTAGAAGCTTCTTTCGTGCTGGAGTAACGCACACTCTGTGGTAGAAAAACTTAGTGATTTATTAGCCCGTAGGTTTTATTGATTTATTAAAACAAAGATAAATTCTTAGGGTACATCGAAGGTACACATAGGTACAACTTCTGCCGTTCTCGTGGGCTGCGTAGTTTTTAGGGTTCCGTACCCAAAGGGTAAAAACGGGACCCTATTACTGAGACTTTGCTGTCCGTCTGTCTGTCTGTCACCAGGCTGTATCTCATGAACTGTGATAGCCAGATAGCTATAGCTATAGATAGAAATTTTCACAGATGATGTATTTCTGTTGCCGCTACAACAACAAATACTAAAAACAGAATAAAATAAATATTTAGGGGGCTCCCATACAACAAACGTGATTTTTTGCACGATATTAATAACGGCAATAGGTAGACGCTTGAATTATTCACAGATATGTAATTGTATTTTCACTTTAAAAATAAATAAGTACTTAAATCAAAATAAAATAAATAATTAATGGGGGCTCCCATACAACAAACAGGATTTATTTGCCGTTTTCTGCTCGACATTAATAACTGCAGCAGAGAAGCTTGATATATTCACAGAATATTTAGTTACTTATACACTTATTAACTTCAAAAGTAATATAATAATTAAAATAAAATAAATTAAGGGGAACTCCCATACAACAATCAATTTTTGATGGTACGGAACCCTTCGTGCGCGAGACCGACTCGCACTTGGCCGGTTTTTTCCTAATCGAAGACTCGCTCTGTACCCGCCAAATATAAATGTACATTTCGTTTCATTATGTTCGAAAAAACATACATAACAAGCTCGTCAATTAAATTTATAAAAACTATTATTACTTATACGTAAGTAGGTAAGTACGCATTTTTAACTAACATATCAAAGCTAGCTAGTACGCACTGGTACCACTCTTTTATAGTTCTTAAATTGGAGTACGTAAAATCTTGGCTGGTTCCTACATAACGTGGAACACTTCTAAACCTAAAGAACAGTCTAAAGGGATTTAAAAAAAACCAAAATCCGCCACTTACGATTTATTAAATTTTAATATAAAGCCTGACTAGAAAAAATAAAAACCTGGCTTGAGGCGCCACTTTCACCTCCTCACTGTAAAAAAATGGCAAAATAGAAATTTTTTTTCGTTACATTTCCTTTTTCATTTTCTGGTCATGCTTTACATACATACATACATACTAAATGGGTAAGTTAAATAAAAGCTTGTATGTAAGTAATATGAATTTCGGCCGACGAATTGTCTTGGCGTCCACAATACACCGAAGGAAGACACGCATGACTCGGTGATGCGCATATAAAATAGGCAGTATTCCAGAACATAATACTTATTCCCTCTGCACTTAACTAGTCATTGAACTTTTCTTAGCAGTACCGAACATTTCCGCTAGATGGCGGCGACGTCGGCAAAAGAATATGCGAGCTCCGAATCGTCAAGGTCACTCACTCCTCTTAAAGCCTTAACGGGACGGATGGCACAGATCTTATATCATACACACCGGGGTATGGCGTTAAGAATAGAAAAAAAAATCTACACTGTAAAATTAGTCCCATTAAATGAAACGCAAGATATTTTTATGTAATAATCAGGTTTTATTATGAAAAGAAATATACAATGTTAATATACGCGGTTTTAAAAAAAAGTCTGCATTAGGTATGCTAATATTACACGGTTCAACCAAATTGATTCACTTTGGTTGAAAGGCGCATAAATACAGTCGCACATTAACATTGAATGATTCACCTTCATCCAAATTGAAAGGCAAAAGTGAACCGTGTATTTCCGCTATTATAAAAGTAAAATAATAAGTACATTATTTTACAAAGCGAAATAATACATATTCGTAGAAATGTCTATACATAATAATCAGTTATAACACAAGAGAAGTAATTAACAACTAGTAACATAAAACCTCAAAGCAAAAAATTACGTTGTAAATCATTAAAAGTTATTAATAACAAACAAAATAAACTTAAATCGAATCAACTTAGCCTTACACTACGTAATACCTTGGGTTTGGATGGATTATTCAACTCCATCCACCAAGAAAAGAAAAAAAGCAATAACTGGTAGGTATTATTGATGTGATCAGCAGTATTTTCTCTGTTTCTTCAATGAAGGGGTTTGACTTAAAAAGTCTATTATTGTATTATTAAAAAGTATTAGCTATTATTAGTCTCTAGATGTAGCAAGAGAAACCCTTTCTCCCTTTCTTAAGACTTCTTCTGCAGACACCGCACGTGGAAGTAAGTATTTTTTAGATGCTAATTTGCTTATTTTCTGCTGTTTGGTTCATAAAAGGGATAGGTAGGTACATCTACCAATAGGTGGTAGGTGGTAGGTAATGTCACCATAATATAGTACTTAATTGATTTTCTTATGTGGTTTAAGATCTTTATTAATCTCACAAGAATTTACAAAAAAATTCACTTACGTAAGATTACAAATTACAATAAGTATCTTATAAAAGATTACAAATAAACTATTTAGAGAAACGTACGTACCTAAATTGACTTATCGGCAGTTTCAAACTCTGTACCAAACACTACACTATAACACTATAAACAAACAGAATTTACAGTATTTTAAGTAAAATACTAGGTAAATACTAAGTAATACATTAAAAGGACTTAAAATATATAATAACACTAACATAAATAAGTAATAATTAACTTGTTTCTGCAATAAATACTACTAGAATAAAAAAATATGCAGGTAGTTAAATACAACAAAAATAGATCACCGCGCAACATCATGAACATAGATGAAACTAACTAGACGCGACTGGAAGTGGCATCTCGTGCAAGTAGTGATGACTTTGTTTGGTTTTAACGCTTAATATATTTTGTTCACAGCTTCTAGATTTTAGATCAAATAATAAAAATAATAATAATGTTTACGAACTTATATATTTATTTATTTATTTTATTAGCTTTTGAGTGTTTTTTTAGAGTATTTCGCATGATCTTATTTTATTTAAAATTATTAAGTACTTTTTTTATCTATGTATATTAAGTAGGCATATATTTACAAAAAAGTGTATAAGTATGTATGTATTTACCCGCTATCTAGTCACCATAACACAGCTTCCTAATGAGCCAGATAACCGGTGTGATTTTAAGAAGTTCATTTATTTATTTTAATTATGCATATATGTAAGTATAATAATATAGTAAGTATTATTTATTTTTTCATTTATTAAGTAGAAAGAATTTTAATAACTTTTTGAAAGTAGTCATTGATTTTGCTTCTTTAATATGTTTAGGGAGAGAATTATATAATTTTGCACCTTCATAAATAATGTTATTTTTTCCATAGTTTGTTCTCGGGGGGCGTAGATATAGATCATTTGCACGTCTTAAAAGTTTAGTATGTACATGTTTTTTTTGCTTGAAGGTTATTTCACTGTGTATTTCATTGTTCAAGATTTTTCGAACCAAAATACAAGTGTAATATACATATGTATTATGGATAGTCAAAATTTTTGTTTCTTTATACAATTTTTCGGTGGGAGTGAAAAAGTCGTAATGGAATAGTGCTTTTACGAGCTTATTTTGTGCTATCTGTAGAATATCTATATTACTTTTTGCCGCCGTACCCCAAATTTCAACCAAGTAATCAAATTGCTGTTTAACTAAACTGTTATATAGATTATATCGGACTTTTAATGGTAAATATCGAATTATGCTTCGTATCATACCAGTGAGACGTGTCAGTTGCATTTTAATTTTTTCAATATGTGGTTTCCATGTCAAATGACTATCTAAAATTAGTCCGAGATATTTTTCTTGCGAATTTTTATTTATCATTTGATCGTTTATTTTCAAAGGTGGATAATTTTTTATTTTCTTATTTTTGGCCGAGAATATCACATAGCTAGTTTTATTTATATTAATTGTCAGTAGATTATATTGGAACCATTCATTTATTAGGTATAAATCGTTCTGTGCATCCGCAACTACGCTCTCGATAGAATTACCAAAATAAAATAAACTAGTATCGTCCGCGTACAAAGTAATGTCACCTGCAAGACCAATATTTTGTATGCTGTTAACGTATACCAGAAATAAAAGGGGTCCCAAAATTGAGCCCTGAGGAACTCCGCAAACAATTGGCATTAGGTTACTTTCGTACTGACCACTCTTTACTATCTGGTAACGATTGTTGAGATATGACTCAAATATTTTTAGGGCATTTTTTGTGATTCCTATGCTTTTTAATTTGTTGAGTAGAAGACGGTGGCTAACTGTATCGAAAGCCTTTTTTAAATCAATGAAAATTCCGAGAGCTATTTTCTTTTTATCGATATTAACTTTTATTTTTGTGACAAGATCTGTTGTTGCCGAGAGAGTATTTGATTTTGGTCTAAAGCCGTACTGTTTTTGATATAAAAAGTTGATTGAAGTCAAATATTTATCGAGTCTAGTGTAAAGAACCCTTTCAAATATCTTTGACAGTACTGACAGCACTGAAATGGGGCGATAATTACCCGGATCATTCTTATTTCCTGATTTATATACTGGCGAGACTTTTGCTACTTTTAGACTATCAGGGAAAACTCCCAGTTCAAGACTTTTATTAATGCACGCAGTAAGATCATTAAGTATAATGTCCTTTACACATTTCACTGTTTTTGCATTTATGCCATCAATACCTGAACTACTGTTTGCGTTAAGATTATCGATTATTTTGCTTACTTCGTCGGTGGTAGCCAGCGGCCATTCTGAAAGTTCTGCATCTCCACATCCTTTTTCGTAGGGTATCGAATAAAAGTTAGAATGTCCATGATATTTTTGAGGAATCTTGTCTGCCAGAGTTTGACCGATCGACGCAAAGAAGGTGTTGAAGTAATTACATATTTCAGTTGGGTCCATTAAGGTGTCCGTCGGAGTTTGTAGCTTTGGTAGTTTTTGGGGTTCCTTGCATTTATTATTGACCAGACCATTTATCAAAGTCCATGTTTTCTTAGGATTGTCATTACAATCTGAAAAAGCCTTGTAATAGTATTTCTTCTTACATTTTTGAATTTGCTTGGCTAATATATTTCTTTCCTTTTTAAATTCATGTTCAGCCTGTATGTCGTTAGGATTATTTTTATGTTTTTTCCATAGTATATTTCTTCTATTTATTCCACTTATAATGCTTTGTTCTATCCAGTCTTGTTTTGGCGGATTAAGTATTTTGATTTTCTTTACTTTACTTTTATTTATGCATTTTTTCAATTTCTCTTCTAAAACATCATAGTCATTTTTATCTTCTATGTCGTTAAAAAACTCTTCAGCATTTATATAAAGCTTCTCATAATCCACTGCTTCATATTCTTTTTTCATGAGCGGTTTAGGTTGGTACTTTTTAATTTCAAAGTAGATATGCTTGTGGTCAGACATAGCAGATTCAATAATTGCCACGCGAAAAACATTATCTTTTAAATTGGTTAAAACGTGATCTAAAATGGTTTTAGTGGATTTTGTTTCACGAGTACAGTAATCTGGGTGTATTTTGTTAAGTATTGTAAAGCCACTTTCATGCAACATGTCTTTGTATTCATTTGTTAAGCGATCCGGTTCCAGTAAGTCATAATTGAAATCTCCAAGCACGACAGCTCTCTTTCTTTTTTGTAGTTGCTGGGAAAAAGTCTCGCAGAACTCTTTGGTATTTGAGCTACCAGGTTTGTATATGCCACCAATATCAACGGAGAATTTTTCAAGGTGTATCCAGAGGTAGTGGTTCCCGTTTGCGTTTTTTTCTTCAATAATGTTATGTTTTAGGTTGTTATGAGCAAAAATGGAGACTCCACCCCCTCTGCTAGCGGTCCTGTAGTTAAAGTAATGCGTGTAGCCTGGCATCTGTAATTGTTTTGCTTCAGTGTCTGATTTTATCCAAGTTTCAGAAAGTATTACAAGATGAATAATAGCATTGAAAGATTGTAAAATGCATTGCAGTTCGTCAAATTTCCCAGGTGATACAATGCTGCGGGCATTTAGATATAAACATTTCAATGATTTTGGAGAAGTAGATATATCTTCGTATTTTACGGGTAGTTGGTAGAAAACTTTGTTTACTTCTAGGGCAATGTTTTGAGATTCGCAAGGTGTTACTGCTTTAAGTTTTTTGTAAGTTGAGCAACTATTTTCGGAATGCCATTTTGGTATCTTATAATCAAATTCTTTTCTCCATTTTCACTCCGTTGTTTTAATTCTTCTTTCAGCGACTTTAAATAACTTTGCTGCTTTGGTGTCCGGTCGGCGAAAATTTTAATTTCATTTAGTTTTATATTATTTTTATTACGGAGAATAAATATTACTGCTTCTTGTGATTCAAGGCATACTTTTATAGGTCTACATTTTTCGGGATGATATTTTCCAATACGCATTATTTTTTCAGGTTGGGAGATTTTTTCATCAGCAAATTTTAGTATTTTCATAACTTCAGACATTTCAAACTCTTTTCTTTCAGTTATATTTTTCATTTCTGGCTCCAAAATACCATGAATAATGATATTTTTACTTCTTACGTTACGGTCATTTAGTTCGGCTATTAAGTTCTCACATGCTGGAGGTGTTTCTGAAGAAGAAGACTGGTTATTTGAAATGGCCTTTAATGACGATACGTCAGTTTCCAGACTTCCCACTTTCTTTTCGGTTTCATTAGTAATGTTGATCAGTTTTGTAACATCAGTTTTAATCTTGTCTTGTTCTAAATTCATAAGTTCTACAGACATGTTCATCTTGTTAACTTGTTCCCTTATAGTTGCAATATCAGAGCAGATTTTATTTGTACTTTCAGATTGATTTTTGGTTAATGATGTTAAAAGCGTCATCATTTCGGCCATCTGTTTCCGCATTTCGCTGATTTCTTTCTTTATAAACGCATCATCATCACATTGCTTACGTTTATTTCGAAAAGTTATCTGTGTGTCTTCTATTTCATGTAGATTTGGACTGGAAACACTATGCGTCGGAATGTCACTTCCAGATGGTGAGTGTATTACGCTCATCTTTAGATCTGCGTTCTTCGATGCGATACTCACACTATTGCTTGGGACGAATACGCACACGGAGTGGCGGTGCTGCCGGAGCCTATCTCTGTCACACTTGAGGTGCGCGGGCACAACTTTCTGCTACTCGTGGCGCGTTGAACTAATAAGGTCGTAAACGCACTGGTGTTATGGAAACAACTATGAACACAAAGTTAATGCAATAAGATTGAAAATCGATTGGTACTAAAACAATGTTTTTAGTAAAATAACTGCGACACGTCTGCTCCGTACGCTCTCCGCTGAGCCCATCATTTATGGCACCATAATATAGCTATTCACCTTGAAAATAAGGATATGGTTAAAACAGAAAAATGTTCCTTTGCATAATTATGTAACTAGATGTAATTATGATGTTTTCCAATAATAAATTGTAAGTAGGTAATAAAAAGCACGGTCTATTCGGTGTAGCTTTATTAACAGAAACATCATACATAAATAAACTCATTAGCAGTGACAACTCAAAATAATCGTAAGTAATACTTTTATACCTACTCATTATGCAAAGGAGGTACTCTATGCTGAATGCAAACAGCAGAGGATTTTTGGAAATTCCCCTCGGTAGAAGGTAAATAGGGGGTCAGAGCTTTGTGAACATTTCAATTCCAGGCGGACGAAGTCGCGGGCGGAGCGCTTCTAAACAATATAAGAGAAAAATCCACAGAACATGGAAAGACATAAATTTTTTCTGTGTTCTGTACAATATACCTAGGTATAATCCTTTCAGATAAAAACAAAAGACGCCCGAGTCCAGAAGTTTCAAGCGAGATGCCTTGCAGTGCATTCAGATCGCAGACTCCCATGATAAGCTACATTTTTAACTCGCCGCCCCGGCGCCGCCGCCGGCTCCAAGAACTATGGGCATTGTTTCAATTTCAATCACGATTTCATTATTTAAATAAAGAAGTGATAATGCTGAGATCGGACTTAATTTATTCACTAAGCTATTCAACAAAATATTATTGCCTGCAAAAGTATTAAAACAAGTATGATCTTTTCGTTTTTACTTTTCATGAAGCAATATTTAATGACAAGACAAATATACAAACGCAAGAGAAAGGTAGGTACTTGCTGTAAAGCTTAACATAAGATAACAAATGAAATAAATCTATAAATTACCTACGTATAATAGAATCGCATCGCATGTTGTTCCTAAAGTTGTCGTTTTCACTTACATAAAGAAAATTTCTCTTATTAGTAAACCTCTTTTCTTTATACCTACAGTTACAGCAACATCTCGCTTAGGTTAGTATTGTTAAAAAGCCCTTATTTGTTGAATAATTTCAAATAGTGACCCATCATTGTACTGTAAACTGGTCTGAGTGTAAACTGTTACTAATTCAGTCTTCTTTTACGAGATGAATAGAGTCAAACAGATATTTTTTGCAGTACACTACACATGCATGTTTCTTGTCTATTAACCGTATTCGTACAAACAGTATTCCTTTTTCGTGTGTACTGACCTCGTCGGTCCTTTCTAGATCATAATGTAATTATATTTTGTGATCCATTACTTGCAGTGACGTGAGAAACATCCATATTTATCACTATGACGTCAGTAGTGTCAGTTTTGGTTGTCACGATGTTTGATCCTAATATAGAATTTGATTGCCCTACTGCGCCCTAAGCAGATTTGTTACATAGTAGGTAACATTCGTAATAGTAATTTTTAATGGTAGGTACCTATGCAAAGCTGATATTTATAACCTTTACATACCTACTGAACTACTTATACTAAATAGTTATCCAAGTGTTTGAAGTTAAAAACTGATTTTAAAAATATATTTTTTGTAGAGTCTTTAGTCTTTCCACCCTCCCGGTTTGGTCACCTCTCACCTCTTCACTTTATCGTACGTATAATATCGTTCGATTAGTTTTAAATGCTATGCATATAGGGATATCACCAAGGCCTGACAGCCTCAGTATAGCACCTTCATTATGCTGGGCATTATCTTCAGAGTCTTGTCCTTGCTGTAAACGCTTTGTATGAGACATTCGTACTTGACGCTGGAACTAGGTAGTCGTTCCCATCATTAAAAAATAAGACGGGGGATATATAGGAAACAATAGGCTGATCTCATTAGCTACTGTACTTGCTAAAGTGCTTGACGGATTGCTTGAGTTGAGCGACAGCTTAGTCAGTGCATAAATATAAACGATGCACAATTTGGCTTAAGACCGGCCTGTCAAACGAGAGTGCTATACTATCGATGATGTGGTTCTGCCGAGTCCATCTGTGAGTACATTGCGTAAGCTGCTTGCAATTTGTGAAGCGTATGTCTAAGCATGGCCTCCGTTATAATGTAGCTAAAAATGACCTCATGATTTTTAGAGCCGGAAGGAAATCATCTGATAATGTACCACCAATTTAGACTCAGGGTACCGAGCTAATCAGAGTTGAGCAGTTCAAGTACTTGGGACACATTGTATGAGACCAGTCGGATCACCATGATATTGAGTGGGAGCGGAGAACGCTGGCAGTCCGCAGCAATATGTTTGCTCGCAGGTTTGCTAGGTGTTCAAATCCAGTAAAAGTAACCCTATTTAAGGCGTTTTGTCAGAATTTTTACACCTGCAGCCTGTGCTGTGACTATACGCAGAAGGCTGTCAATGCACTCCGCGTGCAGTGCAACAATACCTTCATGATGCTGAGGAGGCTCCCCAGATACTGCAGTGCATCCGCCATGTTTGCTGAAGCAGGTGTCGATGACTTTCACTGGATCATGAGAAAGCGGACGGAGTCGATTCTAGGAAGAGTGCGGGGGATTACCAACAGCATTTTGACTGTTCTATATAGAGGCACTGGATCCAAAAGCACATGCCGGATCCAACAAATGTTTGAATTTATAATAGCATTTTTCTCACTACTAATATAGTTGTATAAGTGTAGGTACTACTAACATTATAATGGATCTCTGGTCTAAAAATTAAGAATTTGAATTTTTAATAATAAGTGGGTGTCTTTTAATAGTAAGCCTCAAAGTCACCCAGCGAGCAATGGAGAGAGCGATGCTTGGTATTTCCCTGCTCGGTCGAATCAGAAATGATGAGATCCGCAGGAGAACTAAAACAACCGACATCGCTCGAAGAATTGCATCATTAAAGTGGCAGTGGCTGGGACACATAGCGCGGAGAACCGATGGCCGTTGGGGCGCAAAGGTTCTCGAATGGCGACCGCGTGCCGGACGACACGACACGGACCGGATACAAGGTGGACCGACGAACTGGTCAAGGTCGCGGAAAGCCGCTGGAGGCGGGCAGCGCAGGACCGATCTTTGTGGAGATCCTTGGGGGAGGCCTATGCCCAGCAGTGGGCGTCGTTCGGCTGACATGATGATGATGAAACCTAAACGTAACTTTTTTAAATATAAGCAAAGTCTCGTTACTTTTGTTATTGGAATGTTGTCATTGAAACTTGTTTCTATCAATGAGCCGTCGAAAAGGTATACGGAAGTCTGACCCGAACCATTGCACCGCGATCATCATTACTCAGTGATACTACAGTATTAAGATACTATATAAGTATAGCTTAATTAATAGCTATTACTAAGCAGATTACTTGCGCGTGATTGATAACAAACTTTCATTAATGCATGACGCCGACGCCCATTCAAGTTACATATAGGTACCTACATAGAAAACTTTGTCGTAGTTATATGTTTTTAGTTAAAGTAGTACATACCTCTACCAAATCACATGGTCCGAACACGAATTATGGTGTCATCCCATTATTATTTGAATGAAGCCTTGAATTTTTGCATGCCCAATGGAATTGAATATGTCGTTTTTATTTGTTAAGCAACGTAAAAGTCGACAACAATCCTTAATTTCAAAATAGAAACGGCAATATTTTCATGACCATCTTTTCCAAGAGAAAATGCAAAATGTCCTGCCCCTGATTCACAACCCGTCGGAAACGAAATCGGATTCGAATTCTGTGCTTTGTGTTTGCCTATACCAAAGAATATATACACTTAGAATAAATAATAGTGCTACAGTGAGTGACAGAGACAGGGCATACATTCCGCTGTCGGGAGCGTTTCCGATGGTTCGTGAATAAGGGGGCTGATTGACGCAAACAAACGAGAACGTAGCTGTGAAATCTAGATTTCAATTTTGGGACCATTGATAAATCTGTGGTGTTGTCAGAGTGGCTCGTTAAATTTTGTTGTGGTTGAAAGACAAAGCGTTTCCCTGGCTTTGCTCAATGGAGTGTGTCTGTATGGGCGCAGCCCGGCGCGCGGCCCACGCCCGTCATACGACTATTATACGCTCGATTACTTTCAAATTACCTCTTCACTTTGATGTCTAGTGTCGCGAGTCGCCGCGACTGTACCCTACACTTCAGAAAATGATTGGGAAATAACAAAAGAGGGCAATAATGTCAGTTAATATTAAGTGTCATCCAAAATATATAATTCCAGTGGCTCCCCGCGGTGTTACCCGCGTTGTACCCATTCCCGTAGGAATATCTGGATAAAATATAGTCCATTGTCACCCAGGAAGAAAGTAACTTTCTAATAGAAAAATGGAAAATAAAGTATTTAGAAAAAATCGACCCGTCTCTCGGTACTCGAACCCACGACCTTTCGCTATCCGGGCGACTGCTCTAACCACTGAGCTACGGAGTCGTTACGAGAAGCGTCGAATTCATCAAATACTTCTTACACGCTGTATAGCCAGCGTTGATTTCATCAATGTGAGTATATTACTACCCCCACACGCGAAAGAAATACCTTTCCAGATATTTGACAATCGCTAAAGAATTCCGCCAAATGCTCGGTCTGTTGAAAGCCGGAATCCGCCCAAAATTTTCAAAATGAAAAGTTGTTTTTGAATTTTATTTAATAAATAAAACGTGTGTTTTGTTTTAAACAAAAAAACAATATGTAAAGTATAATCTAGGCTGAATGTTCAATGATTTTATGAACCGCTTGCCATTTAAAAATAAAATAAAGAGCGCGCCAAAAACCCTGTCTGTTAATTGCCGGATTCCGGCATCCACAGTTTGGGGGATTTCGAAAATGACAGTTCAACAAACAAGTGGATAGGAAGTTACTTAAATTGTTACTTTTTTGCATTAACAATGCAATTTTGGGAATCAAATCGTGGGTTCGAGTCCCATCGGAGCTGGTTGTGAGACGGGTCGATTTTTTCTAAATACTTTATTTTCCATTTTTCTATGATAAAAATTGCATTGTGAATACAAAAAAGTAAAAAATTTAAATAACTTTCTAATAGTGAAAGAATTTTTTAAATTTTTACTTATACAGGTAGTACTACCTATTAGTTATTCTGTGCTTATACTTACGTAAAGGTAAAACGATTAAGTTCTGGTAGGCGCTAGAAAACACTTCGGAAAATCTATTTATTTATCTCAAGTGCGTTTATTCGACGCTATTTTACTTTACAGTTACGTTGTAGGTAAATGGGT
Organism: Crambus lathoniellus; assembly: GCA_949710035.1. Lineage (NCBI taxonomy): Eukaryota > Metazoa > Arthropoda > Insecta > Lepidoptera > Crambidae > Crambus > Crambus lathoniellus. The sequence continues at coordinate 13,173,493 of OX453309.1, forward strand.
ATTTAGAGTCAAATCAAAATAGCTACTGGTTTTATGTACGTATAAGTATTTGGAATATTGAGTGTGCCGCCTATTTGTCATTGTTATGAGGGCCCTTTTGTATAGGCATGTCCAAGTAGCTGAAGTACTTGCTTGCGGTACCTAAGGATCTTTGCGTTTTGAATATAAATTACAACGGGACCACACAAGTTCTCGAACAGTAGATGAGATCCTTTCAGAAAATTATGCTGTTGTTTAGCTTGGCGTTGAATACCTATGTCTAAACTTAGAGTATAAGTGGCTTCCTTAACCCGAGCAAGCTAATTTTAATAGATTTTGTAATTATAAACTCTTCCAGACATAATTGGAATCGAACCGTATGTAGCCTAATGTAATGAATAGCACTGGTGCATCATAAAGCAGTGAAGCGTATTAGCATGTACACAATGCAGCAATCGACGATTCTCGGGGTACTTTGAAGACCCGTTGAAATCAATGGACATGCATTATGTGAAACCGAGCTTACACAACCGGCCTCGGTGTGCGAATCTTTATACGTACAATTTATACTTATTTGACTACGGCAAAATTACCATCAGACCTTGAGCAGGATATAAAGAGATGGCGTGGACATTGAAAATTTGAAAGTGAAAGGAATTATTTATTAGACGGATGAAGCATCAATTGTTTAAATGTCGATCTATGATATTGATTCGGATGACAATGGAGGATTGATGTATCTACATCTTGTATCAAATACACGGCTGGTTTCCTAAGTGGGTGTCGTGTCAGTCTCCTACGCTCGATGTTAGCAACTGGCCGTCGGAGGAAGTGGGGTGAGTCACATCCACGAAGTTCCTATGGGCGGTCGGTGTATCAAATATTTATTTAACTAATAACTATTCCGCAGAGCGTGTATTGTAAATCATTCAACGGAAAGAAGGTCACCGCCCGTTCAAACTACTTCATATGAAATGTAGCCTATTGTTCGCTACTTTAATAATTTAAGCACAGGAATAACTCTTACGCTATTTTCGTTTTGTGAACTGATAAATAACAGGTAAAATACACTCGCTGAGTTATACTTGAAAACGTCAATTGTTAAATAGTTGCCGTACTTCAATCAACATAGCACTTGCCGTATTAAAAATTTGTTATAGTGAAACGATTTATGATCACGTTTTCCATATAAGTAGTTCATTGAAAGAAACTTCATTTCACTTCTCATTTATATTCATAGAAAGTGAAGACTCACACTCTTACTTGTAGTACCTAGTACGTTCGGGTCGTTACGTTCCCTAAAATATGATTGAGTGAAGCGATGGCTGGCTCATGCGTCATGCTCGTGAACGGGTGCTGCCAGTGGGGTGGGTCTGCTCATGTCTACTTGTGTTGAAGGTGTTCGGGATATGGTTTATAATAGTACTAGCTTCCGCCCGCGACTTCGTCCGCGTGGACATTCGAGAAAATACTTAGGGGACCAATAACCAGGATAAAAAGTATTCTATGCTTTAATTTCATAAAAACTCGATCAGGCGGGTGATTAGGCGGGTCCTCCCTCATCAAGCGAGCAGCCTCGCGCGAGGCAGAACGTTTGCAACGTGCGGCGCCGGCGGGCCTCGCACGAGGCTGCTCACGGTTGAGGAGACTGTTGAGAATGCCTTATGGCATTAAGTCCGCCATTTGTACATTGTGCAATGAAGTTTAAATAAATAAAATAAAAATAAACTTTTAGGGTACTTAAGATGATTTGGGTTTGTTTATATATTTACCCCCTGGGTTTGATTTTTGGAAAACTACGAAATGGGCTGCCTATTTGTTTTAAGAAGTAAGCCTTTAAAATTTCAACTTGAAATGTCTATTTTACCCCCTGATTTTTCATTTAAAACTTCACCCCTATTTCAACCTTTTAGGGGTTGAATCATGTTCAGCGTGGTAAACATCAAAATAAATGCCATTTTTGCAATCGTCATCCCATAAAACCTCTAAGGGGTTGATTTTCGAAAAAATACGAAACACGTTTTTGCTTATTTGTTTTACTTTCCGACCATAAGCCTAAATAATAAATTAAATGAAGGACTTTCCAGATACAACATTTCATCCCCCTTTTCACCCCTTCGGGGGTGGAATTGTCAAAAACGCTGACACAGGTAAATATTAATTTTCAATTGCCAGCCTAAATACAAAATTTGAAGATCCTAACTTCAAAACTGACGGACTTTCATACAAACACTCACCCTCTATTTCACCCCCTTAGAGGTGGAATTTCCAAAAATCCTTTCTTAGTGGATGCCTAAACTGTATAACGTATCTATGTGCAAAATTTGAAGTCTCTAGGTTCAGTGGTTTGGGCTGTGCGTTGATATCTCAGTCAGTCAGTCAGTCAGTCAGTCAGTCAGGACTTTGAATTTTATATATATAGATTATATAGATTTATGAGCGAGCTGGTGTGTCTCATAGTAATTTTGGTATCCGTGACTTACAGTAACAGCAATTTTTCTAATAATTGTATTATTTATTCAAAAATTCCTTTTAATTGTTAATTAGAACTTATAAATTTGAATATACAGCTCAGCTTGCAGTTTCCTTTTCATTAATCCTATAATACCTATAATGTGAATAAGATTAAGATTAGTGTGTCCATTAAACTATTTGAGTCCTTGTTTAGTTGAAAATTGTTTACTGTTTTAGGTAATAAGCAAAATTGTACTTAATTTAAGCGGTATTCGTTATTGTGATGGAAAGTAACCTCACTATTATGTGAAGGTCATTTTTCAAATTTGACGACTCTGTATAAGTTAAAACAGGGAGAAAAAAATAGCCCTTGGCGAGTTTCTTGCCGGTTCTTCTCGCTACAAGGTCTCCTGCCGTAGGATTTGCGAACCGATGGCGTAGCTTCATTGACGTTCATAAGTGTTGTTAAACAAACCTAAATTGAATAAACGATATTGAATTTTGATTTTTTTTTATTGAGTACAGATTTCTTACATTAGTCATGTTTATAATTTAATATCCCTCAAGATACATACTCAATTCTCTCAAATTTCAGTAATTTGTTGACGGTTTCCACACTAGGCACCGCGAGTGTGGGGCGCGCGTTATGCAAGCGACACCTTGCTAAATGGCTTATTATAAAATGTCTAAGCATTAAATTGTATAAAATTGAAGCGATTCTAGCACTCGTGTTGTAACGCGCAAATTGCTCACGAAACTTGTTTTGATTAAACGTTTTACGTATGAAACACTTTAGACGTTGGTTATCATAAACATCGGGTACGCAATTAACGCACCAATAAAATATTCACTTTACAGGGTGTTAGGAGCACCTTTGCAAAAACTTTAACCATGGCTTCAGGCCATCATGCTGAACAACGCACAGCAAGATTTTTTAAAAAATATTTCTACTCTCCATAAATCAAAATGTCCCGATTAATTGCTAAATTTGTATGAAAAGCCGAGTTTTTTTTTTCATTTGGACTAAAAATTCTTGCTGTACGTTGTCAGCATGATGGTCTGAAGCCATTGGTTAAAGTTTTGGCAACGGTGCCCCTAACACCCTGTTTAGGTATACTAAATTAATAACATTCTCTACATATAAGTAACGTGAATGTTCATAGAGTCACGCCAACAAAGGTCATCCATACTAGGTATATACTGGTATTATTTACTTACTCCGGTGGCTCAGCGACCCAAAGTGTGTCTTGGCCTCCGATACTAGAGCAAATACTATAGAAACTCTACCGAGTCTATAGTATTTGACTAGAGCTCGCCATCTATCTCGATCTTTTGCGGTTTCGCGCCAGTCCCCTGCATCGAGCTCACGTAGATCAATAAATATACTGGTATTACGTATACGTAAATGTAAAAGTGAGTTTGTTTGTACGTCTTTCACGTCAAAACGGAGCAACAGATCGACGTGATTTTTGGTATTGAGATAGTTTAGGAGCTGGAGAGGCACTTTTTATCCTGAAAAAATATCACACTCCCGCGGAATAACGTCGTGTAGTCCACGCGGGAAAATCCGCGGGCGATAGGCTAGTATTCTTATATATAATCAAGCTATATAGACACTTATATGCATAATCAAGCTTCTTTAAAACGAAAAATTATTAAATACACAAATTTCAATCGTGCTAATTTCAATTTTATTTATGACACCATCATTCAATATCATCATCATGTCAGCCGAACGACGCGCATCACCACTGCTGGGCATAGGCCTCCCCCAAGGATCTCCACAACGATCGGTCCTGCATTTAGGTAATTGATGTTGACGTTTTTATGTAAATGTAAACGAACAATTTGATTTTCTACTAAAATCCCTTAAAATTATTTCAACTTTTGTCAATGTCAGTCGGCATATTGTCGCGCGTAGGTAAAGCTGTATTTTTAAAAGAGAAGTAATTAATTGGCATGCAATTTAAAAATTTGGTTAGCAAAAAAAACACAGCCTCTAAAATCATTTGGCCAGCATACAAAGATTTTGTTAGCAATAATATAAATCAGGCTGCAACTCTTGTTCTAAAAACAATCATGATAATGGTCAGTAATTTAAACATAAACAGGCAGCATGTGTTATTATGCAGCGTATTATTATATATTATTATGAGCGTGAGCGTGCGTATTATTATGAGCGTGACAGAGACAGTGCATACATTCCTCTGTCGAGAGTCGGGAGCGTTTCCGGCGGTTTGTGAAGCAGGGGGTGAATGTCGCGGGAAGCCGAGATGGCAGCAAATAGCCCACAGCCGCTATGTTCAGCAGTGGAATCAGAATGGGTGATGGATGATGATGACGATTATGACAAATCCTAGCCGTTAGGTATGCGTATCTACTACTTACCTACCTAGTAACTACAAAAATAAACCATGTGTCAAGTTACCGAACTGATAATCGAAGGACGCCTGATTAAGGTCAAAGGGCGACCGTATCGACCGCGATCGAGTGCCGATACGCACACGGCCAATGCCGTTTACGTTTTCCTAGAAACGTAACAGAGTTTCTTGTTTTAGTTTCAGCTTTACGTGTTTTCATGACGGTTCCAAGAACTTGGCCTTCGAAAACAGTTGATCGCTAAACGATACTAGATACCTACAACTATTAAGAAATGATTACGTATACTTAGGGCCTAGACAATTGGCTTTCTAAATATTATCGATATCGCCAGTAGAATAGAAAGACAAAGACAGCGGTCACGTGATATTTTAATCGCTACTGTTAATCCCATTACATTTGTCTTTCTATTCTTCTGGCGACATCGATGATAGAAAGCCACTTGTCTAGGCCCTCTGATCACAGTGCGGTTAAGATTTGGTGATATGATCATAAACAAACAAAATAAGTACCTATTTATAAACAAGGATCTGTGGATCATGTTTCCCTGAATTGAAATTATCACCCTTTTAAGGTTACGTTACATACACTAATTGATGTCTAATTTATACTTTATCACGTTATTGTAGATAACGGACAATTAAATTAGAATGTAGAGAAGGGAATTGAAAGAAAGATGGAAAATAAATAATAATAAGTATATAATAAAGTAAACCGAAGAATATAACTTGCCACTATGCTTGGCGTTCGTGGACTATGAGAAAGCCTTTGATTCGATCGAGACCTGGGCCGTGCTGCAGTCTCTCCAGAGGTGCCAAAAAGACTACAGGTACATCGAGGTGCTAAGGTACTTATACCAAAACGCCACCATGTCGGTCCGATTACAGAACTAGAGCTCTAATCCTATCCAACTACAGCGAGGTGTGAGACAGGGAGACGTCATTTCTCCGAAACTGTTCACAGCTGCGTTGGAGGATATTTTTTGAAGCTACTGGACTGGAAAGGATTCGGCATCGACATCAATGGCGAATAAGTACCTAACACACCTGCGGTTTGCCGATGATGTAGTTCTCATGGCTGAGACCTTGGAACACCCGAAAACACTAGGCTCGAAGATCTCAGCATTGCTTCCCAAAGAGTGGGTCTGAAGATGAACATGGATAAGACGAAAATCATGTCCAATGCCTATGTTGCATCCGCTCCAGTTAATGTTGGGAACATTACACTCGAAGTTGTTGACTACTATGTCTACCTGGGACAGACAATCCAATTAGGTAAGTCCAACTTCGAGAAAGAGATCTCTCGTCGAATCCAGCTCGATTGGGCAGAGTTTGGGAAGCTCCGGAAACTTCCCGGGCACATTGAGAGTGGAAAATTTCCGGCAGTGGCAATATTTCCAGGCGTACATTACTACCCCGGGGACGGGGTAAGTCGATCAGTCGTCTGGGGCAAGTAGACTAAGGTACATAAATAAATCTGTTATGATGGAAAATAAAATTATAATAGTCTAATAAATAACTTTTACTAATCACAATCAAAGCTTTTGGTAACTTCTGAGAACATAAATGCGGAATGTTTTACATAACTAAAATAATGTTAAATAATAATCTTCAGTATTAATTAACCAAAAATCAACAATAATTATAAACGTTTGGTATACTTAAATAAGAATCTACAAGTTAATAAAAAAGTATCTCAGTATTCACTCAAACTCCGACGTGCAACTTTTACATTCGTAACAGCTGTGCTTCTACACTCGTGTCTGATGTTGAGCTGCGCTTCTAGACGTGTGTGTTTTCATACATTTAACAAAACAGGTGATAAATGTATCTATGGAAGCACTTGGCTAGCTATCACCATCTTTTCTGAGTCTGCGACGCAATAAAAACTATGTTTTTCAGCATTGTTGTGTTCCGGCAGTTAGAGATAGCATAGCCAGTTCCTCAGTAATTGAGAATTCCGGGAGTAGTATGCTTCCACCTTCAGCCTTATGATCACTTAACATCAGCCGATTTAACATAAACGGCTTTTATCACGCGATATGACATAGCACGTCATGCTGTCTTGCTTACACCTTAGTGGGGTAAGCAAGACAGCATGACGTGCTATATCATATCGCGTGATATAATGATGGTCATGCTAGGCAGGCTGGTGTGATGAAAGCTTACAAGTGCTACTCCGTTGGGGATAAAAAACTCTGCTCAACTCAGCTCTGAGGAGCATGGCTTCTATGATGGAAACGCACCCTTTGTGTAATGTAAGATGTCATATGAAATTGATATGAAACTAGCACTTACTAGAAATAAATAAAACTAATATACTAAGTACATAACACCTAAGAATAAATAAAGATGTGAGAATAGGAAAAATGTGATAGTAAAAAACCACGAGCCCCATAAGTAGCTTTCAGGCGGGATTCGAACCCGCGCCTCCGGGAATCCGGCCCGATGCTCTGACCAACTAAGCTACCGAAAGGCCTACACGACTCGTCGAATTTTGCTATCACTTGTTACGCTGTAGGCCAGCATTGCTTCATCAATGTGAGGAAACCCTCGCATCCGAAAGAAACATTTTTACAAATGTTTAACAATCGATTAAGATGAAACAGCCATATTGAGATTTTATATTATTTTTATGCATTCACAATGCAATTTTGTAAGTATAGGAAAAATGTGATAGTAAAAAACCACGAGCCCCATAAGTAGCTTTCAGGCGGGATTCGAACCCGCGCCTCCGGGAATCCGGCCCGATGCTCTGACCAACTAAGCTACCGAAAGGCCTACACGACTCGTCGAATTTTGCTATCACTTGTTACGCTGTAGGCCAGCGTTGCTTCATCAATGTGAGGAAACCCTCGCATCCGAAAGAAACATTTTTACAAATGTTTAACAATCGATTAAGATGAAACAGCCATATTGAGATTTTATATTATTTTTATGCATTCACAATGCAATTTTGTAAGTATAGGAAAAATGTGATAGTAAAAAACACATTTTTCCTATACTTACAAAATTGCATTGTGAATGCATAAAAATAATATAAAATCTCAAAGATGTGAGAGTTGACACGTAATAGTAATAATAAATTTTATTTTACAGCTATTGCTTAGGCAACATCACCACCTTAAATGACACCTGCAAAATGTGACAAAGGCCTCCATTGTGTGTTCCCAAAGCGATGATGACAAGATAGTGGACGACCGACTAACTGTCGGGATACTGTCTGATTGTATCGGTGGTGTACCTGTTCCTTACTGCTGGTATTTACTGCGCCCTTGCAGAACTCAGGTGAGCTTCAACACTGGTTGGTGCTTAAGCTGCCCCTGTAGACAAGTGGCTTTCTTCCCTGTAGAAAGACAATGACATGGACATTAGCGAACGAAATGTCAAGTGGCCGCTAATGTCAATCCCATACATTTTCTTTCAATTCTACTGGCGATTACGATAATAGAAAGCCACTTGTCTAGGCCTTCTGGACTGGGGGGCTACCGGCAAAAAAATATGGATATGGACATGGGCTTTGAAGTCCATATTATGCCCATATAAGGAAAAAATATAGGCTCCAAATGTCAAATGTAGCCCAAGTCTATACCTATATTCTTTAGCCGGTACTACAGGGGCTGATCATGCCAACTGAATGAGGATTCATGGGTCCGATTTCCATTAGAAACAAACATTTTTGTGTTGGTCCCATTACGTAACTATGTTGTAGGATGACTTTATAAATCGAATTTTCGCAAAAATCTAGGGATTTTGCAAAAACACGGATAATAAGACAAAAGTGATGAAACTTCTCAATCGTTTTTACTATAATACAACCAACGCAACTCGTATTTTTGCGAAAAAACGAGTTGTGTTAGGTATTTCTATTACAACAAAAGCTTGCTACATACAGGTGATCTGTGCAACAAGACAAGCATAATTTACAAGTTTTTTTAGATACGAAGTTGAAAGCGTTCGCCGAGCGCCGCGCGCCGCCGTAGCAAATCGGTCGGTCTTGCTAAAAAAGCCGCTCATGCTAAACCGGCTGATGTTAAGTGATCATAAGGCTGAAGGTGGAAGCGTACTACTCCCGGAATTCTCAATTACTGAGGAACTGGCTATGCTATCTCTAACTGCCGGAACACAACAATGCTGAAAAACATAGTTTTTATTGCGTCGCAGACTCAGAAAAGATGGTGATAGCTAGCCAAGTGCTTCCATAGATACATTTATCACCTGTTTTGTTAAATGTATGAAAACACACACGTCTAGACGCGCAGCTCAACATCAGACACGTCTGTAGAAGCACAGCTGTTACGAATGTAAAAGTTGCACGTCGGAGTTTGAGTGAATACTGAGATACTTTTTTATTAACTTGTAGATTCTTATTTGAGTATACCAAACGTTTATAATTATTGTTGATTTTTAGTTAAATAATACTGAAGATTAAAATTTAATATTATTTTAGTTATGTAAAACATTCCGCATTTATGTTCTCAGAAGTTACCAAAAGCTTTGATTGTGATTAGTAAAAGTTATGTATTAGACTATTATAATTTTATTTTCCATCATAACAGATTTATTTATGTACCTAAGTCTACTTGCCCCAGACGACTGATCGACTTACCCCGTCCCCGGGGTAGTAATGTACGCCTGGAAATATTGCCACTGCCGGAAATTTTCCACTCTCAATGTGCCCGGGAAATTTCCGGGCACATTGGGAATTTGTCGTTTAACTAATGTTAAATTTATAATTTTGGACGCGAATATATGCCGGAGCTTCCCAAACTCTGCCCAATCGAGCTGGATTCGACGAGAGATCTCTTTCTCGAAGTTGGACTTACCTAATTGGATTGTCTGTCCCAGGTAGACATAGTAGTCAACAACTTCGAGTGTAATGTTCCCAACATTAACTGGAGCGGATGCAACATAGGCATTGGGCATGATTTTCGTCTTATCCATGTTCATCTTCAGACCCACTCTTTGGGAAGCATTGCTGAGATCTTCGAGCATAGTGTTTTCGGGTGTTCCAAGGTCTCAGCCATGAGAACTACATCATCGGCAAACCGCAGGTGTGTTAGGTACTTATTCGCCATTGATGTCGATGCCGAATCCTTTCCAGTCCAGTAGCTTCAAAAAATATCCTCCAACGCAGCTGTGAACAGTTTCGGAGAAATGACGTCTCCCTGTCTCACACCTCGCTGTAGTTGGATAGGATTAGAGCTCTAGTTCTGTAATCGGACCGACATGGTGGCGTTTTGGTATAACCTTAGCACCTCGATGTACCTGTAGTCTATTTGGCTATTATAGTCATATAACGACATGAATTTATGCGCCGTGAGAGGAAAATAAAAAATTTATAAGAATGAGATAAGTTATTTTAATTTTTAGTTTTTTGCATTCACAATGCAATTTTCATAATAGAAAAATGGAAAATGAAGTATTTAGAAAAAATCGACCCGTCTCACAACTAGCTCCGATGGGACTCGAACCCACGACCTTTCGCTTTTCGCAGAGCAGGGTGCCTACCATCAACTCTTATTGCGGTTTTGTTTAGGACCTAAACTGATCTGCTTCGCTTATTCGTACCACGACAGCTTAATATCAATGACAGCGATTCAGTGATCGATCAATGACATTTCACAGCCGCTAAGCTGTCAGGAACTCTTATTTGACTTATAACCCGGTCGATTTAACATGTCACCTGCAGGTTATATCCGTCCCTCTCACTCTCCGGGCATGATAGAATCGAGTGAAAGAGACGGGTAGAAGAAATAAGGACAAAAATCGTTCGGTCATTCACATTTAGCAATTCATTTGCGATCCAGTTTTTAGAAGGTCATAGTACGAAAAAAAGCAATTCATTTTAGGAACCCATTCTGCATCGCGCTAGTTTTGAATCGCTGTCTTAAAGTTGATGGTACGCACCCAGTCGCCCGGAAAGCGAAAGGTCGTGGGTCGCGATTTTTTCTAAATACTTCATTTTCCATTTTTCTAGAATGAGATAAGATTAAAGAATATATTTTTGCAGGTTTTCTGGCGTACTTCTTCTTTCTTGCAAGCTTCTTTTGGACAAATGCCATTTCTATCCAAATATTGATGAGCTTAAGGTGAGGTTATTTTAAAAACATCACTTACTTACTAAGAATTCAGAATCTGCCAAACAAAACAGTATTTTTAGCAATGTTTTCATTTATTTATTTTATAAGGTGAACAAGATATTCAAGGCTGTATATAAATCAATGTGGACTATTTTACAATTTCTTTGGCACATTTATCGTGGTCGCCGCACACGAGCCACACTCGACAGCCACAAACGCCGCCACTTGAAGCTGAAGAAGAAACAAGTGACGACTATAGGAAATAGGTCGGTGGCGGCGGCGTTTTGTGGTTGTGGTCGGTGGTTCGTGTGCGACCAGACTTACTTAAGGGTTCCTTCACACGGATTCGTCATTTACGATTTATTTAGTCAAAAAAACACGCATGTCAAAAGTATAGAAAAGAGATCGCATGAAAAAATCACAGAACGTCAATAAAGGATCCCGTGTGAACGAGTGCCCAGAAAGTGCCGAGAACCCAGCCCTGGGATCGGCCTGATGCACTGCTGGTTTTATGGTAACTAAAACATTGTTATTCTACGCAACTGGCAAAATACGCGTGGGGTTGCCCTGCGTCGCTGACCACCGTCATGGCCGTGGGCAACTTCGTATGCCCGGCGACCACCCCAGGCCTGGGATCGGCCTGATGCACTGCTGGTTTTATGGTAACTAATACATTCTTATTCTACGCAACTGGCAATATACGCGTGGGGTTGCCCTGCGTTGTTGACCACCGTCATGGCCGTGGGCAACTTCGTGCCCGGCGACCACACCATGCCCGGGATCAGCCTGATGCACTGCTGGTTTTATGGTAACTAAGACATTGTTATTCTACGCAACTGGCAATATACGTATGGCGTTGCTCTGCGTTGCTGACCACCGTCATGGCCGTGGGCAACTTCGTGCCCGGCGACCTCCCCAGGCCAGGGATCGGCCTGATGCACTGCTAGTTTTATGTTAAATAATACATTGTTATTCTACGCAACTGGCAAAATATGCGTGGGTTTGCCCTGCGTTGCTGACTACCATCATGGCCGTGGTCAACTTCGTGCCCGGCGACCACCCCAGGCCTGGAATCGGCCTGATGCACTGCTGGTTTTAAGGTAAATAATACATTGTTATTCTACGCAACTGGCAATATACGCATGGCGTTGCCCTGCGTTGCTGACCACCGTCATGGCCGTGGGCAACTTCGTGCCCGGCGACCACCCCAGGCCTGGGATCGGCCTGATGCAGTGCTGGTTTTATGGCAACTAATACATTGTTATTCAACGCAACTGGCAAAATACGCGTGGCGTTGCCTTGCGTTGCTGACCCACGTCATGGCCGTGGTTAACTTCGTGCCGGGCGACCACCCCAGGCCGGGGATTGGGATTGGCCTGATGCATTGCTGGTATTATGGTAACGATCTTAATGTTTTATTTGGGGAAGCTCGATTATTGTCCGGCAGGCTGCGTAGCCGTGGGTATGCGATCGTTGTGGAGATCCTTGGGGGAGGCCTATGCCCAGCAGTGGGCGTCGTACGGCTGGAATGATGATGATGAATAAAGTAAAGTATATGACTATAAAAAGGGCATGTATTCGTATATACAATTAAAATTAGAAAACTAAACTATTTATAAACTATTTACAGACTATTTACAAAGTTATATAAAAAGGAACCTGGAAGCGTCTGGAACGGCGGACGGCGATGCGTAAATAGACGCACACTAGTGTGCCACGGGCCAGGGGAACGCTGCTGAGGAGTGAGGAACCAGTAGCTCTCAACAGTAACACCCACGGCCAACAATGCGGCATTCAGCGAGCTCCAAACGAGGTGGGGAGGAAAAGTAACACTGGGCCCAACGAGGGCTCGCGTTGGCGCAGCAGAATAGCGGAGTCGCTTCACAACACAACGAACAACGTAATAGAAGTAAAATAAAGTGATTTATAATTATTTGAGTATTTTTAAAGAAAAACGATCCATCGTTCCAAACCTGTTGTCTTATGATTTTCAAAATTTTATGTTTCTTTATTTATTTGACAAGTTAGAAAGATTAAACCTCGATTAAACCATGTCCAAAAACAAGTTACTACACCTCAGAACAATAACTAAAGCTATCTGAGGACTACACAGATTATTTACAAGAGACTAGATATATAAAGTGTCTTATCAATGGACTAGATGACAAACATTGTCAAGAGTGTCTGTTACAAAATAAATAATACTAACATAAACAAATTAGTGATAAAAGAATTTAATTTTAGTGAATTCAACAAACGCATGGAGTGGAAAGCTTCGTAGTATATAGCAGCTTATAGAAAACAGATGTAAGTAGTAAGTATAATTTCACAAGTTTGCAACGTAGCGTTAGTTAAAATACGAACTACTATGTAGGTTAGCTGAGAGCTAAAAGTAGAAATAGCTGTTATATTACAACTTTATACTAATACTAGCGGCCGCCCTCGGTTTCACCCGCGTGGTACCCGTTCCCGTGGGAATATCGGGATAAAATATAGCCTATGTCACTCAGGAAGACTGTAGCTTTCTAACGGTGAAAGAATGTTCTAAATCGGTCCAGTACTTTTTGAGTTTATTCTTTACATACAAAAATACAAATCTTTCCTCTTTATAATATTACTAGCTGACCCGGCAAACGTTGTTTTGCCTTATAAATTTTATTTGACACGAACTTCGTTTAACCTGCCTGACACAATGTCGCTTATTAAAAAAAAGTAATCCTAAGCGGCAAAAATGTCAGTGATTATACTTTGACATACCTACTCTTTGGAAGCGGCTTAGAAATGACAGTTGTGTGAAGTATGACAGTTTAACGGTTTTCTATACAAAATTACCATTTTTATTTTATAATTTTCCTGGATAAAAAGTAGCCTATGTTACTCTCCAGCTCTCGAATTATCCCCATACCGAAAATCTCGTCGATCCGTTGCTCCGTTTTGACGTGAAAGACGGACAAACAAACAAACAAACAAACAAACAAACAAACAAACAAACAAACAAACAAACAAACACACTTTCACATTTATAATATTAGTATGGATATGGATAGTAGGTATAGAAGTATAGATTATAAAGAGGAAAGATTTGATTGTTTGTTTGTTTGCATCGAATAGGCTCCGAAACTACTGGACTGATTTAGAAAATTTTTTGACCATTAGTAAGCTACATTCTACCCGAGTGACTTACTTAGGCTATATTTTATCCCGATATTCCCACGGGAACGGGTACCACGCGGGTAAAACCGCGAGGATCCGCTAGTTGTTAATATAAAACACAAAATAGAAAATCCAGTCCATTTGTTAGTGAGTGAGAAAAAAGAAAAGCTAAAAGGGCAGCCAGAGTAAAGCCAGTACAGCCAGAGGCAAATTCGGTGTTGTTTTTTTGTATCAAGAGGAGAATGCGATCTTTAGGCATACCAAACGGCATGTTGGACTCGGACACACCCAAGGCATGTCCCTCGCCGCACCCAGTTCTAACTGGGCGGTTCTAACCCCTGCCCCACCCCCTAACGAGCTAAAAGCTCGAGAGGAGGCTGGACGGAGGGAGGGAGCTTTCTGCCCAGCTCCCCATAAGGCTTTCCACTCATGGTGGGCAGGCCAGATGGGGCGAACGAGAGAAGGCACCACTACCAACTAAACTCCTCTCGAAGACCTGCGCCTTCCACACACGATCCGGAGAGAGTGACCCGTTAGGGCTCCACCCTACAGGGGGAACAGGGCCTCACTGCGCCCCTTCTTGCGACTAGGGGAAATCGAGACTATTCGAGACGCGCACGTTGGCTTCTTGTTCTCCCTGGTCGCGCAAGGCTGGTATTAAAAATGACGTTTGGAAGATTCTGAATTAATCTCGTGAGTTCAAGATCAAAATATCTAAGCGTTCAAAAAGAGGAACGTCAACATCGTTGTTGTTTGTATCAAATAAAAAAAAACAAACAATTAAATTATCTTTTGTTTATTTTGTGCTACTTTAGTATTATTAATATCAGAATATCAATAACTTCTTCAGGCATTCGCGTTCCTAACGTGTGTTTCTTCAGACTCCATTTCACTCGGTGTAAACGCTACTGTCACGCGAAGAACAAAGTTACATTATGGTTACATGGTCGGGTTTATCAGTGCGTGCGGTGCGTGCTTTCCGCGTAAACACGGGAACTTTTAACGAATTTCTAAACATTATAAGCACGTGTTCCAATGTGACGTGTGGCGGGGCGTGGTCGTTAAGTACTTCTTATACGGAACGATCCGTATCGTTACGATAAATCTGAAACGATATCGTGACGATTGATCGCACTAATTGATACACACGAAACTATTGGTCGTTGCGATCTGTCAACTTGTTAGTTGCGATAGTACGATTCTGTTAGGATATGCTGCTGTCACTTCACGTTTGCTTCGCATTGGATCTCGATTCTTTATGTCAAATTCATAACAAAGTCAAGCGAAGAAGTACAGCGAAGACATGAGAAGTGGTGGTCGAATTTCAGGGAATCGACACACCGTTATCGTCTACGATCATAGTAAATCGTTACCGATCTTAACATATCGTAATGACCGATCGTATCGCATAGGCCTAATGCGATCCCTATGCCATAGGGAGTCCTTTACCGACCACTTACGTTACTATAGGCAAAGCCTAGAGACGACTAACAGTGAGTTATCAACCGAAATAGATTACTAGGTTGTTGCCGACTATGCATTTGCGTCGTGTTCCAGCCACTTTATGAAAGCGTTGAAGCAGCGTTTATTACAAAAATAAACCAGAGTCGGTTTACAGATCGTGAATTTTATAGTAATGTTTACATCATTTACCTCGCCATTGTTCTTACTCCCTTGCTATTGAAATTATCACTTTCATGGGAATTTTCCATTCATTTACATTTAAAGACTGAATATTTGTTGAGGATTTACTCAGGTAAGTATGATTTCCAAAATAACCCAAAAGCTAGAGCTATTTTTCTTCCTTTATAAATATTGAGTCAAGAACATTGCTGGATATTTCACTGTTTCAATATCTGAAATTGAAAGTGATTGATTTTTTACGACCGTGTTCGTTAGTTTCGTTGGATGATACCCATCGTCAATCGTCATACATATCTGTATTTTTATGGATTTCTGGAATTGGTGTTTATGCAGAAGGCTATTAATAGTCGAGACTTATTAACACAAAAACTTAACATTTCCAGGTTTATGATGACGCTTCGACTTTGTACTGATGGGACTGACTTGGATATTTGAGATGATGAACTGATCATCTCAAATATCCAAGTCATTCCCATCAGTACTGTAATGGAAGAATCTCCATTCTGGTTAGTTTATGTTTTTTGTAGCACTAAGATTATGATAGAACCTTCGATCAACAATACCATTAGATAACCGGTTGGAGTGTAAAAACGGCTGAGCGAATAAGAGCGCACTTCAAAGGTGCGCTCTAATTTCTAATTTCTTCCTGTCATTTTTGACGTAAGGTCGAAACATTCGTAACGTTTTTCACATTTAAATTAATTTGGAAGATAGGTAGGTAGTTACAAAGAAGTCCCTTTTAATAGTAAATACAGATCAAGTAACAACATATTAATTAATTTAATGGAAGTGCATGATAGAATTTTGAGTGTATGAATGGTTTTTACAGTGAGAAATTGACACTAGGTTGGTTTCGGTTCCATACAAATACTAACATCCGTCGTATCTAACAAAGTCTTAATTCTAATTATTACGGAGACAGAACAATAAAAAACGTTTTTAAAAAAAATGTAACCGCCTTCAAAAAGGATCTTCAAACAAAAATTAACAAACACTAAAAAACGAAAAAAATAATAAGATTTTTAATTCAAAGGACGATGATACGTGACTTTTTCTAATTTATCTTGGTACTTACTGAACTGTTTGAAGTCGATGCCGTCTAGTAGGTATTGAGGTGAATACGTCCTACAGCCTCACGCTTGGGACCGGGTTTTTTTTATATGTTTGTTGTTTCACTCAGTATATTTCGTTCGTATTCTTTTTGGCTTGGCACCGACTTCAAACAGTTCAGTAAGTACCAAGATAAATTAGAAAAAGTCACGTATCATCGTCCTTTGAATTAAAAATCTTATTATTTTTTTCGTTTTTTAGTGTTTGTAAATTTTTGTTTGAAGATCCTTTTTGAAGGCGGTTACATTTTTTTTAAAAACGTTTTATTTTTCGATTTTTAGTGTACATAATCGTAGCTTATGAAACTTTCTTAAGCTAGTTACATGATAAATTGTTGTAAATATCCTGTTACGGAATTCAGCTTTCCATCTTTAGCTACTTAGATAACTTGAAAGAATACAACTGAAAGTTCATTCGTGCATATGGTATTTATAAAACATCATATAACTCCTAACTGTTGAGGAGTTTCACCTCATCATCAGCTCACCCTAATTACCTGAAAGAATATAACTATTGGTCCATACGTACGATTAATACTTAAAGAAATATTCTCCAGCTCCTAACCGTTAAGGAGTTGTAGCGTCCATCACCAGCTCATCACTATGAGATGATGACTACCAGATGCAAATACTTAACTAACTTCAAAAATCAGTGGAACGCATAAAAGTCTTGCCTATATTTGAGAATTTCTTTCAATTTTCCTGGGATTTTATCTCCTGGTCCTGATTTGGTGAAAATAAGATCAGGTCAGAAGTACCAACTTTCGAAAAAAAAAATTGAAAATGATCCCCTTTTTGATGAAAATATGAAATCGTCCATGTACCCAAATAATGTCTTAATACACATTATTCAGGATAACTCCTGAACTTCTTGTCAGATCTTGATGAAATTTGAATGGGACCACACGAGAAGCGTCACCTTTTAAATAAAAAAAGAATTATCCAAATCGGTTCATTAACTCAAAAGTTCTGAGGTAACACACATAAAAAATAAAAAAAAAATAAAAAAAAAAATATACAGTCGAATTGATAAACTCCTCCTTTTTTTGAAGTCGGTTAAAAAAACGTCTACCTTATGTACTTAATGGCTTGCCGGCGGATATACGACTCGAAAATAACAAGAATAAATTTAAAAAGTTATTAAAGAAATGTTTGTTAGAGAATATTTAAGTATTTAGTTAACTTAAGATTTATATTTTTTTTATTTTGATTACCTAACTTTCTTTTTGTCTTAGATTTCATAAATGTTCAGAGACTCTTAACTCCCACAGTCAAGCCGACTAGTCGGCTTTGTGGGCCAATATGTACATTAAAACCATTGTAACCCATGTGTTTAATAAATAAATATAAATAAAATAAATATAAGTTTTAGAATTAAGTAGATAAGTACATTTTATTTTTGAAACTTGCATTTTTGGAATTAATATTATAATGTTTAATAAACGCCGCACTGCTTTAGGAATAAGTATTTAGCAATATAAAAAAAATATTATAAAATAGTAGGTATATCGGTGTAGTAAAAACCAATGTAAAAAGATAACACTCGTACCTACATGTTTTTGTTCCATATTATCATAAAAGTCGCTTTGGGTCAAAGATTGCAGTGTTACAAGTTTATGCAAATGTAAAACTTGAAATTATTTTTATTAAAATTATCAGTCTTGTTTCTTATTCATCACTCATCCACAATTATTATTTTGCTGATTTAATTTTATTCTAGACAACTATAACAAAGTATAAAAGAGAAATTGTGTGTAGTCAGTGCCGTTAACAATTAACGAAAAATATTATATGAAAAATGTGTGATAGTAAAAAACCACGAGCCATATAAGTAGCTTTCAGGCGGGATTTAATCCCGTAGTAAGTAAAAAGTACTTATAAAATTGCATTGTGAGTGCATAAAAATAATATAAAATCTCAATATTATATGACCAAAAGTATACCTATGAGTGCCCTGCATCGAATAAAACTAAGAGAAGGGGGGCTATCTAGGGTAGTATCTAACTTGTCCTCAGACTCCTCAATAATAAACATCGAAAAATAGTCAAAGCGAAATACAATATGTTTCCAAAGTAGAGCTTATTGTTTTAGCGTAAAGTATCACAATCGCAACATTAAGTTAATGTTAATGGCAGAACATGGATACAAGACCTACTCTATGTTAATTCATATAACAATTGAACTACTTAGGACCTTCGAAACTTTATGATATCACTGCCATCGCACTAATTCCATCACCAATTAGTAAGATTAACGCAATTATCACTACATAAAACGAGTTTGTTCAGTAAAACTCGATGGGCACAGAGTAGAAAATTGCCACGTTACAGTTTGCTAATTCACCAGATGCCAAAATCAACGCTCAGTGTTTTTCTTAAACCAGCTCTTTTGGTCGGCACTTGGCACAGGATTAGTGTTATGTTTAGTTTAGTAATACACCTACACACTTGATTGAAACCAAAAGCAAAGATAACACACCTTCACACCTTGCTAGACTGCGAGACGCTCGTGGTCAAACAACATTTACATATAGGTAGGTACTGGAACTCGTTTGCGATCTTGAATCCTTGGATTTATTTTATAATAATGTGTCTTCCTTTTTGAACGATAAAGTAGTTCAAACTAAGGTTTTTACTAGGCTTAATAAATAACAACATATTATTACCTATCTTAGATAAAACGTTCTTGAGTATACAAAACTTACAGAACTTAGCGTTCGCGTTTTCAGAATTTAGTAAACTACCTCAAATAAAGTAATTTGGTTTTTTGATACTAGGATTAGAATAATAAAAAAAACCAAAAATACTTTATTGAGGAAGTTTTCTAAATTCTCAGAGAATTCTCAGAGAAGAATATTATTGATACCTTGTAATAGCATACGTTTTTTTGTAGTGCCATCTAATTTACATAAAAATCTTTGAAGATGTAATTTATGGATAATAAGGAAGGATATCAAACTTAATTTAATGTATGTAACTTCCACGGTGGACACAATAAGGTAAGGAAGTATCGAAAAATGTATTTTGTATTTAACTTGGCGTAAATATATTAATTTGTTAAACCAAAAATCCATAATTATGAAAACAAGGCAAACGATGATACCTTCTCAAATTCCGTTGGTAAGTGTACTGCTAATATTTCTATTAGTGTAGTCAATGAAGCTAGTTGACCCCCACAGTAATTCCTCAGTCAGAAAAAACTTTACATCATGTTAACGTATCAATAAATTAAAAGTATGGTATAAATTTCCAAAAAATAATAATAAAAGAAGATTAGGTATTTTTTAATGAAAGTCTTATTTCATTGATATCTTTTTTAGGAAAAATGCTCCGTCTAATCTTTCTTAACCGGACATATTCATGTAACATATAAAAACAATAATATGAAATATCCAAAAAAATATCCCAGCAGAAACACCAGATTTTAATAAAACAAATGACTTGGACTGAAAAATGTCTCTGTCGAACTTTTTAACGGAATTATACCATTTTGCCAAGCATACTCATGTTTGAAAAAAGTTTTGGATTTTCATCAAGTATCACATACTAGTATAAATAACTGATTTGGTAAAATAAATTTAGACTGAGAAATTACTCGGTTCAATATATAAACAGATTTGTATATTTATGTATAAATACCTAACTTCCGTGTGAGTTTATTTTTGGATAATCATTTAAAAGTTTATGGCACATGCTATTTTATAACTCAGCAAAGTTTCATCGACTGAGGAATTAGTGTATGGGTCTCCATACAAAGAATCTGTTCATTGCCTACACTATATGGGAAATATTGAATTGCACCACAAGAAAATACTAAGTTGCATTGCACACCTAAAAAAATACTACAATGCGCAAACGAAAAACGTACTTTTAGTTCGCATTTAGCATTTTTAGGTGTGCATTTCAGTATTTTTGTATGTTAGGTTAGGTTAGATTGATGAGCATTTAAATACTACCGTATTGTTATTGCTGTCTGTGTATGAGCTAATTAGACTTGTTAAGAAATTTCATGAATAAATAGTCGTGGAACTAGGTATGTTATGTGACTGTATCCAATCCCACTAATATTATAAATGTGAAAATTTAGATGGTTGGATGTTTAGATGTTTGGATGTTTGTATGTTTTTTACTCAATCACACCAAAACGGCTGAACGGATTTGGCTGAAATTTAGGACAAAGATACTTTGTAGCCTGGAGAGAAACATAGGCTACTTTTTATCCCGGAAAAATATCACATTCCCGCGGGATAACGTCGTGTAGTCCACGCGGGCGAAGCCGCGGGCGGAAAGCTAGTAACTAATAAATAAAAAAATAATGTAGGACGAAAATATATTATCCGAGGTGTATTTGTAAGTAGGAAAAACTAATAAAAAAATATGAAAAGCAACATTAATAAACTACTTTGTGTTATAACTACAATCGATCAAACGCAAAAAAAGATTGAGAACACAAAAATGATAATACTCACGATACAACATATAGGTTGTATAAATGGGCAGTTATGAAAGTTGCAACTGTTTTCACTGTCAAAGGCAATCAGAATTTAAGGAAAAAAGGTTAATTTGCTTAATTTGCACAATTACAGCAGGTTAGTATATAAAATATTAATGACATTTCCGCCTTTCCGGCACTAAACGGGTTTGTATACATATAAGGAAAACTTATGTAATGTTTTTACTACTAAATTTCCATCATTTTGTTTCTGTGTAAAAAGTTAAATTAAGAAATCTGGAAATAGGAGAAAAAGTTAACATGATTAAAACTCGTTGATGTACTGCATGTGAGTTTTGTTAACTCATTTTCAGGTTTCATGCTGATGGACTGTAAGTAAACTGTCAAAAGGATCTCTCAAATGTGCTAGAGATTCCTAAATAAAACTAGATCGTCTAGTTTCGGCTGAGAAAGCGTGCCGAAAACACGCAGTCAATTGGTCTACACTACACTGGTGAACTTTTATTCTGGGACGATGAAATCATTGGGTGAACGGCCGGTGGTGGCTGCTGCGAACTAGGTCGGTGGGACTCCGTGACATTGATGGGTTGGCATGGAGGTTGAAAATACAATCAATGCGCCATATCCAAATACCACTTGTTAAAGAAAAGGGTACGTTTTTCTATTTCTAGCTCGGTTTTCTTATTTTTTAAGAATTTCTATCCTATTACGTTAATGTACTTTTCTCTCAGGTTGAGATCACAAGGTACAATACTAATATTACCTTTCAATTCACCTTGAGCGTCGAAGGAAATTACGCACACAAAAAGTTTTACATGTAAAAAGAATGATAAAAAATATTTTTCCGAGATAGGTATTGTAAAAAATCTGGTACTGATAAAGGGCTGCTAAAACACCATGTTTTCTATCTGTCATAAATTATTTTGTGGAACTGTCGAATTCCTCCTCCGTTAAAATAGCCCTGTGACAGAAGTTTACAGTTGTGTGATGTTTTGAAAACTTTTCCTGGTTTGAGGAATTATTTTAATCAGCATGTTGAGACTACATTAATTCTATTTCTTGTCTGTTGTTTTGACTATAGGCTTTGGGATACAATATAATAACTGAAACAATAATTGGTATTTAGAAAAACGTAAAAACTGTAAGATTTTCTTTTCTGAAAATATTATTTTCCAAGAGTTCTATTACGTAACTTTTTAGGCTGGTTAGCTACGGTATTATAGTATTTTTATGGTCGATTAGCGTCTTGGTTGAGTTGTCTACAACTTGGTTAGGGGCTGATACATCACGGCATCAATCTGACTCGTCGCCGGCGTAGAATTGACGGGGCGCCGTCTGCGCACCTAATAACACTGCATTTCTATGATGACGGCTCGGCGTCGAGATCTTGTCGATACATATCAATATGTCAATTAGCGGGCACATAGAGATACCACTCGTACAATTAGGCAATAATCACAATTGCATTTAATAGGCTATTTTAATAGCTTTCCTGCCTAAAGAACCTAAAAAACCTAAAGAAAAGTTACTTATCTAAGTAGCATTGGCACATTTCACATTAATTTTGACCACATTTTATTTAATGCGTAGTCAACCTAAACTAGGTTGTACGTTATTGTTAGTATTCTACGTCATAATTTAATTTGGTTTATGTAATTAGGTCCTTAATAATTATGACAAATAAGATATTCAAGATTTGCCATTAGTAATTCAGTCGGGATAAGCCCATATGGATGGATACTCCTACTGAAAATAGTAATTAAAAATGTTTGTGGTTTGGGAATACACAGATATTGTTAATTATGAATATTTTGGAAAGGTAGCTAGGTAGGCGGAATATAATGATGAATGTTATTTTATGTAATCAGGACAGGAAACAAGTACAACTACGTAAATGTACGTTAGAGTGGGAAACAAAAGTAATTAACTAACTGTTTGCCTACCTAAAGTCATATCAAGTTCGTTCTCCCTGCAACATTGTTACTAAGACTAGTAATAATATTTAAATTAACAATGTACCATTTCCGATGACCTTATGAAAATGGTTTTGGGAAAAAAAAATACTTTGTTGAGTTTTATATAACATTACATTGTTACTTTGTCAGGTGGTTTTTTTTAAGAAATGTGGAAGACCTAAGTATATCAGTTTTTGCAGGGGGCACTGTTCATGCACGTACTCCTGAAAGTTTCGGAGACAACTAATTTTTCCTTCATGATAACGATATTGTCTTCAATTGAAACAAGAACAAAAAATAAAAGAACCAGCAGTGTGTTGTGGCGGCACATTTCTCTTTTGTTCTTTACATGCAGATTAAAAAAATATAATACAAAAAGGAAAGTTTGAAGAAAATCATTTTTTTGTGTTCAAAGTCCTTGTACCGGACGTTGTACCTACTTCAAATTAGCAAGTGGGTTACAGCTAAAACAGTCAAAGAAAATTTCACGTGATATTATAGGCGTAGGTACAACCAGGAACAAATTCGATGAACCACCTCTTACTTCATTTCGTGTGTCTGGCGTCTCACCGTTCTCTCTAATTGCTTATGTATTGAGCTACCCCAGTTTAATACACATAACCAAAAAGTGAAAGGGTTTGCGCGTGAAGGGTGAAGCACCAGCCACATGAAAAGAAGTAAGAAGTGATTCACCGAATTTGTCCCTAGTTGTAGGTACGTACCTACTCATAGGAGTGGCGCCTGCGCAGGCGGCGGCGTCCGTCGTCGTCGTACAAATCGGTAAATCATACAATTTGGCCGCGTGCCGGACAAAGATTAGCACGCTAGCGAAAGAATAGAAGTGGCATTTAGACAAAGAAATAAATATAAACCAACACGATTTATTTTAAGAAAGCAAAACAATTTAATTAAACGTTTTGACACAAACCAAACTCATTGTAGACGCCTCGTAAGTGGGACTGCAGATCCTATCTGTTTATCAATAACTCGACCGTTCTGGTGTAACGACCAAAACATTTTATTGGGTGTGTTATTAAAACGGGAAAATTAGCTAAATAATATCGACTGAAACTAAAGGACTTACAAATATTTGTTCTCAAAACGCGTGAATCAAGTTTTGACTATTTCGGTGCGCATTTCTGGGACACTGATTTTCACAAGTTAAAATAAACGTTATTAAAATACTGACCGTCATTTATTTTTTAAACAACGGGCCGCATATATTCAATTTCCGGCCAAATTGGTAGAGCCGTAATGGAACGTCTTTATTTCAATTTTCCAATCCAAATGCAATTGATATTTATTTATTTAACAGCATACATAATGTTTAGATCAATGTACTCTCAGGCATTGTAGTACCTATTTCATCGCAAGAGAAAGCGAGAGTTTTGATTACGTCGTATGTCAATATTCTTATTCATCTCTTAAGCAATCTCTATTTTGAATTCGAACATTCTGCGTTATTACAGGCGACTAGTAGTGGCTCTCCCAGACTGCTAAGATACAAGAATGAGACGCTAGAGCAAAATTAGCAGTACAATAACCGCGAACATATATCAGGCACTTTACGGCATCTCCCTCCGCGCGACTTATTGAAGGGGTAACACTACACAGACTACACTAGATGGCATATTTTTCTAATAAGAATAATAGGTTATCTCTTTAATTGCCTTTATTAGGCTTATAACGCGGAAGCAATAAATATTATTAGCCTTTTTAAGTAGGTCAGGCGCGGTTGAGTCATTTCACTTTGCAAGTATCTTGTAGAAACCGTCTGGGAAAATTGGTCTGGCGAACAAGATTGTGTCAAAGATTTATTGGTGAATACAGATATAAAAGAGATTAGTGTTATGTTTTTAATGAGCTGAGTTACCCGCAATCAAATCCCCTGTGTCGCAGTGGGACGACCCTCTGTTATCGCTTTGTCGCACTTCCAATGCATGTTTGACACCAGACGAGCGCCAACTTTTAATTCTAGAGTATCTGTGGGCTAACAGATTAATCTACATTACGTTTAAAAAAAAATGTTTTAAATTAAAACATTTCAATTGACTATGTTTTGCTTATGTTTGCTAGGGAAAACATCTAGTGTTACATTTTATGTAGCAGTCATAAGTATTATTTTCAATTTCTTATTTTTATATCTATGTATTTTTGTGTAAAACATACATCTTGCTTGACAATCAAGATTACTTTTTAAGTACAAGATCGCTTATTCTTATGCTTTTAAATGTTGACTAGGAAACTTTTTGAGATTATTGTTGTAAACTGTCTGTAAATTAAATTATTAGGATAGGTAGAGTTTATGCAAATATCCCACTATTTTCTTTAAGTACTGGAAAGTTTAAAGGTTTTATCTGTTTAGCTAATTATAAAACTAGCTAGTCAGAGTACGTGTGGGCCCTAGACGACGCGACGGTTAATATTGGTCAAGGAAAAGGCATATATAATGCTAAAAAGTGTTTACAGTTCGTTTGAAGTGCTGCGGAGGCCGACGGCGCTGGATGTTATGACAGGGCGTCATGTCCGCAAACGAGCAAACTACTTTTAGCTTCCACCATTGTTTAGTATATTGTTCGAGCCTAAGGAAATGTTTATTTCAATCTATTTTTTTTTATGCGATACTTTAAAAGTAGGATGGGTATCAATAAGAATGAGAATTTTGCTTTATCCAGTAAAGAACCTTGCAAAATTGTAGTCATTCAAATCGCCTATTCGCTAGATCACATAAATTACAATAGAAGACAGCGAAGACAAGAATACTTTTGTCTATTGTGTTGTTGTCTAGAGCGAGACGAAGACGAACATTACATTTGACAGGTCAATAATTTTGTCAGGATCGTATTGATACAATAAGGAGATAATAGAAGGATTATAGAGCGGTATGTCATGTATCGGAGGCTTACTGGCTCACATGACGGGATCAGTGACAGGAGTGGACATGGCCGGTCCACCAGGCTGAGCCGACGACTGGTTGACGGGTTTATAGGACCACCCGTGAGAGTCACCTTAACTTTCTTAGAAAACGCTTCTGATGAAGTGGCTTTTATTTATGTTAACTGGTTTGTTTTGTCGATAAATATCAGATAGGTCTTATTTAAACTCAATGATACTAAAATCTTGTTATGAGAATGGTAAAGTTATAAATCTTGAAGACAGTAAATCAAATCAAATCAAATCAAATAATTTATTGCAAAACCATAATGTTAACAGAGATGTTACGTACATAATGTAATATAGTCTATGTTTTGAGTTGTGGTTCTGACGTCTGGCAACCCCGGGCCGGGCTGCCTTTCTATTTGTATTTGACATACTGCGGTGACAAAGGAGGAGTGTTAAGATTGCATCGTTAAATAAATAAGTGATCTCCCATAAAAATCTTTTAATTATTAACACTACATGGCGCAGCCGAACTGAAGAACCTGCCGACCATAAGATTTGATGGTGTTCCCCGAAGAAACTCAAGGTTACGAAAGTTGCGAAGAAGATACAATGTCGGGCGTGGAATACCGCATGCCGGCACCGCTCAACCTCGACAATTTGGATGATCTATATCCACAATGGAAGCGATTTCTCAACAGTTTCAAGATTTTCCTGTCTGCTGCTGGGCTTAATAGGGTAGCAGAGTCCAGAAAAGCTGCAATTTTTCTGAATTGCATAGGACAATCTGCTCAAGAACTGTATGAAAACACCTTGAAAGGCTCGGTTGATACTGAAAAACTTGATGAGGTAATAGAGATCTTTGAAGAACATTTTAAACCTAAAACTAATGAGATCATCAATACGTTTCACTTTAACAAGAGAATTCAAGAAGAGGGAGAAAATTTTGATGCATTTTACACAGATCTAAGAAAAATTGCACAGAATTGCAACTTTGACGTGTTTAAAGACAGAATGCTAAGGGACAAAATAATATATGGCATTAGAGACGTCCAAATTCAACAGAAACTCTTGATGAAGAAAAACCTGACTCTACAGGAAGCTGTGGAAACGTGTCGGACCTCAGAACTGGCTAAGAAACAAGTGAAGGTCATCGCAGGTCAAGGTCTACCAGTTACAGAAGTAGATGGAATCGGCATCCAGCATAGGAAATCATTTCCCTACAGCGCTGACCAACAACAGTCAAAAGCTAAGTATAAAGCATCAAGTAATAGTACATACCTGTGTAAAAAATGTAACAAACGTCATGGACCTAGAAATTGCCCTGCTTTTGGCAAAACCTGTTCTCTGTGTAAAAAAATTAATCATTTTGCTGTAGGTTGTAAATCTAAGAATTCAGTACATTACATAGAATCGAACGAGGAAATAGAAAATCCCGAGGACTTATGACTCGTACGGGTTTGTAACCTCATTGAAAGTAATAATAGGGAATGGACTGAAGTAATAAATATACAGTCAAAATATGTAACTTTTAAGTGTGACTCGGGGGCACAGATTAATGTTTTGTCTTTAAAAGATCTTAAAAATATTGTCGATGATGAAAATCCTGAATGGTCTGAGACAAAAATAATATTAGAAGTTTTTGGGGGATCACACATTAAGCCTGTCGGCAAAAGAATATTAACTATTTTGAAAAATGATGAGGCTTTTAAGACTGAATTTATAATTGTTGATAAAAATGTTCGACCTATATTGGGTTTACCGACTTTGATAGAACTTAAACTTTTGAATATTAATCATAATAATAATGTTAATGCAATAAAAACTAATATAAATACTAGTAAAAACAGCTTAATAGAAAAGTATTATGAACTATTTCAGGGTGTCGGTCAATTTAAGAAGCCGTTGGAACTGCACATCCAGACAGGAGTAGACCCAGTTGTGAGACCACCGAGGCGAGTCCCTAATGCACTTTTGACTCGGTTGCGAGAAAAATTAAAATCACTGGAAGACAGACAAATTATCTCCAAGGTCGAACATCCTAAGAGCTTTGTAAGTAATCTAGTAGTTATTGAAAAAAAAGATGGATCATTAAGAATCTGTCTCGATCCAAAAGATCTTAATAATGTTTTACTTAGAGAATATCATCTGATCCCTACTTTAGAGGAAATTTTACCTAAGATATCGAATAAGAAATTTTTCTCCGTATTAGACTTATCTGAAGGATTTTATAATATTAAACTGGATAATAATTCTAGTGAACTCTGTACGTTTAATAGTCCGTTTGGTTGTTACAAATTTAATAGACTTCCCTTTGGTTTATCGGTGGCCCCAGAAATTTTCCAAAAATATAATGAAAATGCTTTTGGTGATATACCTGGAGTAATTATCTATTGTGATGATTTGCTAATATGTGCTGAAACAGAATCTGAGCATGATGCAATATTAGATAAAGTTTTTAAAAGAGCAAAATTGTGCAATGTTCGCTTTAATAAAAATAAGTTTCAATTTAAGTTAAGAGAAGTAAAATATTTTGGACACATTTTTTCTGAAGCAGGTATGAAAATTGATCCTAACAGAGTAGAAGCTATATTAAATATTAATTGCCCGAAAGATAAAAAAGAACTTCAAATATTTCTTGGAATGGTGAACTACCTAAGACAGTTTGTTCCTAACCTTGCTAATATTGCATCACCTCTTCAACTCTTATTGAAAAAGAATGTTGACTGGATATGGACTAATGTGCATGACACAGCTTTTAAAAACATAAAAAGCAAAATCAGTAAAGCACCTGTTTTACAGAATTTTAACCCTAATTTACCTATTGTAATTCAATGTGATGCCTCCAAAGATGGTTTAGGTTGCTGTTTGTTACAGAATGATAAGCCAGTTTGTTTTGCATCTAGAAGTCTCACTAGTAGTGAACAAAATTTTTCACAAATAGAAAAAGAACTTTTGAGTGTTGTTTGGTCGACTAGAAAATTTCATTATTACATTTATGGACAACAATGTACAATATTAAATGATCATAAACCTTTAGAATCTCTGTTGAAAAAATCTATTCATGATGTTCCATCTCCACGATTACAAAGATTAAAATTAAAATTATTAAAGTATGACTTGACCTTTAAATATTTAAAAGGAAAATTGATGTTTATCGCAGACTTGTTGTCTAGATCCTATCTAAAATGTGATGATGTTGATGAATCGTACATGTATGAAGTAATCCACTGCGTGGGTCTGGCAAAATACCTTCAGTGTACAAAGGCGACCAAACAAAAGTTAATATTGGAAACAAACAATGATTCAGAACTTAAAAAATTAATGGATTATACTAAAAATGGTTGGCCTAATAATGTAAAACATATTCTGGATGAGGTACGTTATTATTATAAATTAAGATCGGATATTTCAATTGATGAAAATCTGTTATTCTTACGTGATAAGCTAATAATACCTAAAAGTATGAGGATGGAAATTTTGAAAATGTTACATGAGGGACACCTCGGCATAAGCAAAATGAAAAGTTTTGCACGAGGAATGTATTACTGGCCTAAAATTGATCTACACATTGAACAGTTTGTAAGAAAATGTTTTGTTTGTCAAATGTATCAAAATAAAAATGTTAAAGAACCGCTAATGTCCCATGACATTCCAGATTTGCCATTTTCAAAACTTGGAATTGATATCATGGATTTTAAAAGCAAAAGTTATTTAGTAATATATGATTATTTCTCAAAATGGCTTGATGTACAGTTGCTCAATAGTAAGAGCGCAAAAAGTATTAATAATGTATTAATTGGTATTTTTTGTAATTTTGGTACTCCAAATGAGATTGTGTCTGATCACATTCCATTTGACTCCAAGGAATGTAAGGACTTTGCTTCAGAATGGGGATTTAAGTTTACATTTTCCAGTCCTAAATATCCTCAGTCAAATGGAATGGCAGAGAGGGCAGTCCAGATTGCTAAGAAAATGTTGAAAAAATGTTACGAAGATAAGACTGATTTCAGGGTAGCTTTGTTACATTATAGAACTGCACCAGTCTGTGGTACAAAATTTTCACCAGCACAATTGGCAATGAACAGAAATTTAAGAACTAAATTACCTGTTTGTTATAATTATTTAAAGCCAAAGCTAAATAAAAATGTAAATTTAGAATTTGAAAAGGGGCAAAATAGAAATTTAAGGTATTATAATTTAAATACAAGAGTTAAGGATGATTTTTATGTTGGACAAAATATATTGTTTCTTAAAGATCCTAAACTAGCAAAATCAGTTCTTATAGCCATCTTCAAGACTACTTCTAACCTCTCTTATAAGAAACTTGTAGTATGCTACAAACCTGGATTTGGGCGCAGTTATAGGAGCTATTATTTCTGTAATTATCTTATAACCAGCTTGAAGAATGTAACTAAGCCCTATAACATACTTGAGGAAGCGTTTGCGATAAGCAATTGCTTCTATAATAATCTAAGACTAAACAATTACAAGCACAAACGCTCTTATTATTATATTACACAAGTATCTTACTAATGCAATCTTATTTATAATTTAATTAGCTAATGTATTTAGAGGTAAATTTTATAAGTTAATGTTATTCCTAGTTATTTTGTGATTAAAGTTAAAATGTATACGTAAATACACTTGCTTTTATTATAGAAATAATAATACATTGTAGTAAGTATTTGTAATTAAGTATGTGAATGGGAGGATGGGGAACTCATTTTTACTGTAAATATGTACAGTAATTTGGTTAGTTTCACCAATGCCCCTCGAAAATAAGCACATAGTACAATGTTGTAAAAATTTTATTTAATCAAATTCTTATGTATATTCACCATGTTTTAAAATTGCTCTGCATTAAGTACTTTGTAGAACCATTATAGGTAAATTAGTGCTTGTAGTAGTTTTAGTCCAGATAACCATTCTCCATTTTGAAACAAATTAGGGTTCCCTGAAATCTATTTACACTAATGCATTTTTTCACTTTTTAAGACTCATTTATTAGAATTCATTCATTCATTTGAAATGGTGTTCTTCTTTCCAATGTTGAACTTCTTCACCTTCTGAGTGGTGAGATGAGGAAGAAAAAATATTGCTAATAGAATAATATGCAGAACCCTCTGTCAGTTCACCTGAATTCGCACTGGAGGAGCTTAGTTTGCTTTCTGATCTTGTCGGATTTATTCTCCAATGGCCACCTATTCACAACTCATCATACGTTTTTGTCTCTTTTCTTTAGTAACCACCGCTCCTTTTGAATCGTTTCCAATAATTTATATTTAAACTTATTTCCTCAAGAGGATGGAGAAATCAACAAAATAGCAGATGTTTACTAATTAAGTGCTTGATCTAGTGGCTCGTAAGCGTTTTTGATCTCATAACGTTCTTATTGAGTATAATAAGATTTAAAAAAGTCTCAAACAAAACTATAGCAGTTCAAACTTATAGTAATCTCAGAGAAGTGTGTTATAAATCATGTTCTACTTACAACATGCTACTATTAGATCAAAATATTATTCAGGGCTATATAGTCTTACCAAAAACATTTATACGAGACTTATTCTTTAAAGTGTCCTATAAGATACTCTTGCAGCTAACTACAAGACTGAGATATAAAAGTAAAAGCTCTTAAGAATATCTATGCTTGTGAAATGCTATTACTAGTAAAAGTGTCCTATAAATGCTTTAAACTTTAGTCTTGTAGCAAGCTATAAGATAGATAAATAAAAACTGATGCCCTTGAGTATATTACGACTTGTCAAATGATATAATAAGTAAAAGAGTCTACAACAAATCCTTTACAAGAACGTTATAAGTAGAGGCAGACTTATAATCAATCCTTATAGGATTACTTTGCTTGTTGGGATAGTATCAATAAGTGGTTATCTGGTACTATAGCTAATAAGAATGGTTTGAGGTCATATGACATTATTGCCAGTAATGGTGTTACATACACAAGAACTTCTTATCATGTTCGACCTTGCTAGATTTTTTTTTCTGTCCGTTTGGATATTCATGGATGTGCAGTTGCAAAAAAAAAAACGAACATTTATTTTAACACATTATTTTTTGTTGTAAGTACTTAGTATAGTATTATATTATCTGTAGTTGTAAGCTATATTTTTTGTTTGATTTGTGTCAAAATAATTTTGGCTTTGTTCAAAGAGAATGTTAATCTCAAAGAAAATATCATTATCTGTAGTTGTAAGCTATATTTTTTGTTTGATTTGTGTCAAAATAATTTTGGCTTTGTTCAAAGAGAATGTTAATCTCAAAGAAAATATCATTTTGTTTGTTGTAAAGGGGGAAAGAAAAACAAGTAGTAGCTATTTAATTTTACTTTATTTACTTAAAAAAAAAAATTGTAAAAAGGGATAGATGTAATATAGTCTATGTTTTGAGTTGTGGTTCTGACGTCTGGCAACCCCGGGCCGGGCTGCCTTTCTATTTGTATTTGACATACTGCGGTGACAAAGGAGGAGTGTTAAGATTGCATCGTTAAATAAATAAGTGATCTCCCATAAAAATCTTTTAATTATTAACACTACACATAATAAAAGACCATTGTTATGGACCCTGTTGGGCACGCAAATTTGGGCTAGAAGAGAGGGGGCGTTTAACTCACATAAGCCGGTGTGTACTTATAAGTTGGTTTATTATTTGTATCATTACTATAATTAATTATTATGATATATTATTTAGTAATGAAATCAATCGCTTAATTATCAAGAAAATAAAACATTTCACAACTTATTTACATTCGCTATTAATATTACGTATACGTACGTTACGTACTTATCATACTACAAACACTAATTCAATATAATTGACTCCAAGAAAATATTTTACTATCGTGTCTTTCAAGAGTATTAAAGAACCATCGCCGACAAACGTACATACATAGTACTCGTATGTCGCAGGCGGATGGTTAAGTATGGCAGCATGTACCCCTCGAAAGTCCTGTAGAACACGTGATAGGTTAGAAATTTTAGGCGATCGCGAAGCGCAGCGAAGCGATCTTCTTAAATTTCGTGGTAATTTTTTTTTGTGACTCCGTCAACCTAATGAGAAGATAAAATAGTTTACGGAAAAAATGATCGGCCTAGGCGTTTGATTGAATTATTTTATTGAATGGCGGATTTAACCAGTTGGCTGCGACACATACACTATATTTGCAGAAGATTTAACAATGCAAAATAAACTCAATTAAACAAACGAGCGGTGTAGTGACTTGGAACTTTGCCTCGGTATATTTTTTAGCTAACTTTGTCTGGTAACTAACTACGTCACAATGTAAGAAAATCTTAGAATTCATTTTAAACCTACTTCTGATTGTCGTTTCGATTTGCAACTTTGCAAGTTTATAGGAATCTGATGACAATTCAACAATTTGCTACCATCAAGCTGATCTGATGATGGAGTCAAGAGTTGGGCAATAGAACTCTTCAATGGCTGCTAGGAAACCCCTCGAGTTTGGGCTCATTTGTTTCGTCCTGATGAGACTTATTCTCTACAATTGGTGGTAATGGTCTGATGATGGATCAGGGAGAAAGTCAGTGACACTCCTTAATGATCACTAGGATACCCCTCGAGTTTGGGCTCATTTGTTTCGTTCTAATAATACCTTTTCGCTACAATTGGTGGTAAGGGTCTGATGATGGAGCAGGGAGGAAGCCAGTGGCACTTCTTAATGACAACTAGGAAACTTTTCAAGTTTGGGCTCATTTGCCGATGATTCGTTCTGATGAGATCTATTCGCTACACTTGGTGGTGAGGGTCTGATGATGGAGCAGGGAGGAAGCCAGTGGCACTCCGTAATGAACAATAGGAAACCCCTCGAGTTTGGGCTCATTTGTTTCGTTCTGATGATACCTATTCGCTACACTTGGTGGTGTGGGTCTGATGACAGACCAGGGAGGAAGTCAGTGGCACTCCTTAATGACCACTAGGAAATCCCCCGAGTTTGGGCTCATTTGTTTCGTTCTGATGAGACCTATTTGCTACACTTGGTGATGAGAATGTGATGGGGCAGAAAGGAAGCCAGTGCGATCCTTAATGACCACTAAGAAACCCCTCGAGTTTAGGCTCATTTGTTTCGTTCTGATGATACCTATTTGCTACACTTGGTGGTGAAGGTTTGATGATGGAGCAGGGAGGAAGCCAGTGGCACTCCTTAATGATCACTAGGAAAGGAAACCCCTAAAGTTTGGGCTCATTTGTTTCGTTCTTACGAGACCTTTTTGCTACATTTGGTGGTGAGGGTCTGATGATGGAGCAGGGAGGAAGTCAGTGGCACTCCTTAATGACTATTAGGAACCCCTCGATTTTTGGTTTATTCATTACGTTCTTTACTTAGTGAAAAGCTAATAATATAGGAAAAGCTAATGAGAGAACTTCTTATTGACTAAAACCAAGACCATTGGGTTTTGATAACTAGCAACATTAGTAAAGCTAGTTATTAGCTTAAATTATAACTACTCTTTGGCGGTCAACTGTTACTGCCCACGCGGTGAAGGCGGTAACAGTTGATTTTATAGTTAACTGGCTAAAACTCCCAAGTGTCTTAATGTTCATGCCTTCGGGCTTTGCCATTTGTTAAACTTAAAAAGTAAAAAATAAATAAGTAGTTTAAAAACTAAAAAAAAACTCTCTTTTGTTAGTAACAGACTAAAAAGTAAAAAATAATCTACCTAATAGATATAACGGTCTTGGATTTGCTACCCTTAGCAGTATTAATAAATTTTCATTGCACTTAACACCTACAATTTAATTAAGTATAATGAGAAATCTAATAAAGGTCGTTCTCATTCAAAATTATCAAGTTACGCTTTGAGTGATGTCGTCTTATTCAGTGACTGAATAAAAAAGCGTGGTGCGCGTTGTCAATATTACATGAAATGCATGAATATGAATAAGGCGAGCTGGGTGCCCCCGGCGTGCCTCGCCGGAGGTGGAGGAGAATGGACGCAGGCACGGGGGTGGGGTTGCAGTGATTAACACCCTTGGGCCCGCCATCACTCCACCCCACGTGCTGAGGAGACACCCTGGGGAGACCCCACGTGCTGAGGAGCCTCGTGCGAGGCCTGCCGCACGTGGCAAACGTTCTGCCTCGCGCGAGGCTGCTCGCTTGGTGAGGGAGGACCCGCCTAATCACGTAAAAACGGCTGATCGGATTTTTATGAAATTAAAACAAAGAATACTTTTTATCCTGGTAATTGGTCCCCTAAGTATTTTCTTGAATGTCCACGCGGACGAAGTCGCGGGTGGAAGCTAGTACACTATATTAGCAGAAGATTAAACAATGCAAAATAAACCCAATAAAACAAACGAGCGGTGTAGTGGCTTGGAACTTTGCCTCGATATATTTTTTTATTTCAGACTTGAAAGGCGAAATAACTAGATTGTTACTCTGGGCGAAAATAGCATTAACGTACAACGTCGCTTTCGTACTCGAGAATGTAAATGGTTTGGAACTTTGTGGGAGAATTATGTAATGTTATGACGTCGATTTAGCGTTGGGGTTATTATCTGATTGGCATGAGATATGTGACTGGGGCCCTAATCCAGACAAGTGGTGCCGATAAATCAGTCGCGGATCACCAGCGCTGACATCATCGTCTACTGAGCGACCTTCTATTAAATAGCCGCTTGCACAGCGCGGGTGTCTTCGCGTGTTGTAATTGCTTTATGGGAATCATTTCGGTAATTGAATGAGTGAAGGGAGTAGATGTTTGTTTAAACATGAGTCAGGTCATGTGCCAAAATTATGATGAAACGGAGCTCGAGATGTGTCTTCGAATTGATTTTGTTTTCACACATAGGTACCTAAATCGTTGTGAATGGAAACTTATGGCGCAACAAAGGTGCTTGGCCCTTGCTTGACCTAGTCACGAAATATGATATAAATTATATAACCTCTCAACTGGTCCGCGACCAGATTCGGGACGCGTCAAATAAGGTGCGTCTGGCAGCCGACCCGAATCGGGATTGTCAAGTGGTCAAATTTTTTGCGCCAATTTAAGCGGCTCTACCACTTGTTATCCTTGTTGCACTTAAAGAATACTCATAGAATCATAAAAAGGATAGAGTAGGCTAGCATTCAAGCGATAATACGCACAAGTTTCGATGTTGAAGTTCATTCAGTCTTCGCCCGAGTAAACTGATGGCAGTTCGGGCGTGTGTTTTGTGTGTGTTTTTTTGTGGTTTTTGCAGTGATTTAATTGTTTTTTTATAGAAAACTTATTTAATCACGATATCTGAGTAAGTAATCTACCTCTTCTGCCTCTCAATACTTTTTGTTTGTTGTGATAAGTGTGCGTTTTTCACTAATTCAACTTCACTTGTTTTTTTTTTTTTTTTTACTTTCCTCTAAATTTACGCTAGAACTTTTTATAAATTATGAATGAGTTTAAATGATTATTCTTGGGAAATTTTATGTAAAATCCAAATATATATAGAAGTCGGTACATATTCTAACAAATTATCGAGTAATCTTCAAAAGAATGCATCTGTTCCCACCCGTGAGCGGCCCCGTCAGAGGCCCCGCGGGGAGGTGAGCCAGACGGGGGAAACGGCACGCGCGCACCGAGCCAGTAGAGAGGATAATATACTAATGACACTATATTTAGTCTGTTGTAGTAGGAAAACTTAAAATATTCACCGCGGCACCAGCGCTGCAGAAACAGCTCGAAGGGTTAATGACGTGTATGGTAAAACTACTGTAAGAAAAGAAAGTACAGCACGTTTTTTTTCAACGTCGTCATTCTGTAAATTTTGACCTACAGAACAAACCCCGTGGACGGCCTGAGACCCTTGTTGATACTGAAGAATTAAAGATGATCGAGGAAGCGGATCCATCGCAAACCACGTCAGAGCTAGCGGCAGGATTCCGTGTGAATGACAAAATAATTTTTAATTCACTTGAAACAAATTGGAAAAGTGCAAAAGCTCGAGAAATGGGTGCCGCGTGAATTAAGTGAATCACACCAACAAACACGCATTGAATGCTGCCTTACTTACTCAACCGTCACAAAAACGAGGGTATTTTGAATCGTAACGTTAGATACTTGTGATGAAAAATCGGCCAAGTACGAGTTGCACTCGCTCGAATGAAGGGTCCGTTAACACACACCCACATAACGTACCGATTGCCTATAACTAGCCAAAATTTTCATAGTGTTTGTATGAATGACAAAGTTACATTTGCTGTTTGAAAATGTGATAAATCTCAAAAAGTTCTTACTGTATCTCGTTCAAACCAATTTTCGTAGAAAGTTTTATATAACTGCAGCACATATTTTTCTAGATTTTTCACTATTTAATTTCAAAAGTTAGAGGGTAGGGGGGGGGGACACACACATTTTACCACTTTGTAAGGCTCTACCTTTCAAAGACTTATCTATAGACAACCCACACGAATATGTTTGATTAAAAAAATACTTTTCAGTTTCAGTTGCATGTTACCTCTTAATTTTTTTATTTTTTTACTAAAACCGTAAAGTGGTTTACAGAATACATCTACCTACCAAGTTTCAACTGTGTAGTTTTTGAATAAAGTGGCAGTGACATGCCGACGATGGACGGGCGGACGGGCAGACAGACAGACAGACATGACGAAT
This sequence comes from Crambus lathoniellus, assembly GCA_949710035.1. Lineage (NCBI taxonomy): Eukaryota > Metazoa > Arthropoda > Insecta > Lepidoptera > Crambidae > Crambus > Crambus lathoniellus. The sequence continues at coordinate 13,211,204 of OX453309.1, forward strand.
CTATAAGGGTTCCGTTTTTGGCCATTGGGCTACGGAACCCTAAATTGAATCCTGTACGATAATCGGAAACTCTCATCACTGTCGATGAACACACGAGAAACGGCCAAACCCTGCCTCAAGTGAAAGTTGAATAAAAAAAAAAGTGGTGAGTGTTTGGTGTGTGTGGTGGACCAGTGCTGGATTCATAGGTATAGTCCGTTCGGTTAGATAGTGTCGGTACACCCGCACGGCATTGTGGCAGAGCGACACTATCTAAGCGAATGGACTATACACGACAGCTTCCTATGATCTGGCCCGACGATTACGGATGATCTGTATTGTCAACAATTTAAAACCATCATGGAAAAGCTAGCCGTCAAACATCCGAGATTGGTCAATCGCTCTAGCCACAGCCTTCTCTATCGTCTTCTACGATAGAGAAGGCTGTGCTCTAACCCATTGCTACTTCAACCTTCCCTTTGTAATAAAATATAACATCTGGCACAAAATACAGGATGGCCCAAAAGTAATGGCACTATAGAAACTCCTTATTTTTACCACACTTTTATTAGCTTCACTTGTAACTAAGTCACAATGTAAGAAAATCTTGGAATTCAATTTTAACCTACTTCTGATTGTTGTATTGATTTTAAACTTTGCAAGTCTATATGAATCCGATGACAATACAATAATTTGCTACCTTCGAGCTGATCTGATGATGGAGTCAAGAGGTGGGCAATAGAACTCTTCAATGGCTGCTAGGAAACCCTTCGAGTTTAGGCTCATTTGTTTTGTTCTGATGAGACCTATTCGCTACACTTAATGGTGAGGGTCTGATGATAGAGCAGGGAGGAAGCCAGTGGCAGTTCTTAATGACCACTAGGAAACCACTCGATTTTGGGCTCCGTTGTTTCGTTCTGACGAGACTTATTAGCTGCACTTGGTGGTGAGGGTCTGATGATGAAGCAGGGAAGAAGCCAGTGGCACTCCTTAATGACCAATAGGAAACACCTCGTGTTCTGGCTCATTTGTTTCGTTCTGATGAGACCTATTCGCTACACTTGGTGGTGAGGGTCTGATGATGGAGCAGGAAGGAAGCCAGTGACACTCCTTAATGACCAATAGGAAAAACCTCGAGTTTGGGTTCATTTGTTCGTTTTTATAAGACCTATTCGTTACACTTGGTGGTGTGGGTCTGATGATGGAGCTGGGAGGACCCAGTGAAACTCCTCAATGACCTCAAGAAAACCCCTCGAGTTTGGGCTCATTTGTTTCGTTCAGACGAGACCTATTCGCTACACTTGGTGGCGAGGGTTTGATGATGAAGCTGGGAGGAAGCCAGTGGCACTCCTCAATGGCCAATAGGAAACCCTTCGAGTTCTGGCTCATTTGTTTCGTTCTGATGTGACCTATTCGCTACACTTGGTGGTGTGGGTCTGATGATGGAGCAAGGAGGAAGTCAGTGGCACTCCTTAATGACCACTAGGAAACCCCTCGAGATGGGTTCATTTGCTTCGTTCTGATGAGACCTATTCGCTACACTTGGTGGTGAGAGTCTGATGATGGAGCAGGGAGGAAGTCAGTGGCACTCCTTAAGACCACTAGGAAACCCCTCGAGTTTGGGCTCATTTGTTTGGTTCTGATGAGATCTATTCGGTACACTTGGTGGTGATGATGGAGGGTCTGATGATGGAGCAGGGAGGAAGTCAGTGGCACTCCTTAATTGCCACTAGGAAACCCCTCGAGTTTGGGCTCATTTGTTACGTTCTGATGAGACCTATTCGCTACACTTGGTGGTGGGGGTCTGATGATGGAGCAGGGAGGAAGTAAGGGTTCGGCTCGCGCATCTGGTAACTAATAGACTCCACTTGAATTTGTAAAACTAAATACATACAATCACGCCTTTGAGTTATAATATTTTCGGGGTGGGCAGACACATGAGTGGACTGTGAAATCGATTACCATGTCCATCCATAGCTTGCCATTTGTTAAACTAAAAAGTAAAAAATAAATATGTAAGTAGTTTAAAAAACTATAAAAACACACTTTTATAGGAACAGACTAAAAAGTACAAAATAACCGTCTATTCAGTAACTGAAATTGAAAAGCGTGGTGCGCCCTTTGCAAAGCATGCATTCAAGTACTTACTTAATATTGACAACGCGCACCACGCTTTTTAATTTCAGTTACTGAATAGACGGTTATTTTGTACTTTTTAGTCTGTTCCTATAAAAGTGTGTTTTTATAGTTTTTTAAACTACTTACATATTTTTTATAGGACATTTCGTGTCATTCTGATATTGAAAACTGTGTAGTAAACTGATGTAAAATTCACAAAAAAAAACATGGAAAGTTTACTCCCAAGAACGTATAATAATCGTGTCAATGTTTTTGCGGAATAATTAATCAGTGATAAAAACATAACGTGAATTTCGTCGACGACTTAAAGTCACCCGATCTGACCTGTCCAGACTTCTTTCTTTGGGGTTATTTAAAATCTCTGGTGTATGTGAACAAGCCACAGACTCTCGCAGCTCTAAAATAAAACATCCATCGAGAAATATGGAACATATCGCAGGAAGTCTTACGGCAATTTCCAGAGTTAATCTGGAGGTCACCATCTGGACTCTGGAGACATCATCTGCAAATCCTAATGCGACGAAATTTCATGGCGCAAATATATTTAAGTAATAAACTTATTCTGCTTTACTAATTAAGGAAAAAAAATTGTAGCTGAGCCAAATAGTGCACCTTTGCACCACCCATATATACAGATGGCTCCAAAGGCAATGATGGACCCATCAGAATATACCAGAAAATATTTAAAACTAACAATGTGATTTTCATCATGACTTTGGAATTGGCAGCTATATTGGAAGCTTTGACGTATACTTTGTCGCTGAACAAAAAAAATTCGTTATTCTCACGGATAGCAAAAGTGCTGTATTTCACTTGGCTCGGTGCACCTCTGGTAGCAGAGGGCACTCGATAGCCTATGCTATCCTGAGAAAAATTTACGACTGTAATAAGCGAAACATAACTTTGAAGCTGCAGTGGATACCCTACCCTCCCACACAGGAATAAGAGAAAATGAAGAGGCAGATATGTTGGCTAGGGCGGCAATAACAAATGGTACTGTAGTAAACATAAAACCCATTTTCTCTGAGGCACTTCCGCGGTTTATGATACGTTTACGTTCCGTTTACGAGTTGATAAGTATGCTGTGTCCTTAAAGGATCACGAGATAAGAGGTAAACGTATCAACTCGAGCGGTCAGTATTCTTTGTATGAAACTCCCTACTGCAACGCACACTAATTGGAATCGTACAGATCGCGTCACGTAAAAAGAACGCTGGCTAAGTACCTTCGCAGCGCATTTATTTTTAATTTTAGCTTAAACCATCACTTTCGACGCACTAACAAGTTGATATTATCAATCTACAATAAGTGAATAATTCACACATAAATTATAAAACACAGCTCACCAATTCACATTTTATAATCATAATCATTAAAAAACGAGAAATAATTAATTGAGCCACAAAAAAATAATAAGTAAGCAACTAAAATACTGAAATGGACGCAAAGTCCACCACTTTGTGTCCATTTCAGTATTTTAGATGCTAAGTTAGTATTTTTGTTGGTTAGGTTAGGTTAGTTTGGTGATCAATTAATTACAAAACTCCCACTCTTGTTTTAATACCCCTCATTATGCGACAGTCACATAAACTACTATTAAATTAAGAAGAAAGTTAACCATCACATTTTTAGACAGTATTATCAAAATGTAGAGCAGAGTATTTTTAACTTTGGTTCTTTGGTTCTTCTTTACTAGGTTTAATTTTAATTGTTTATTTATCATAAAAGTAACATAAATATAATACTAAAATACATAACAAACATTTACTTATTCGTATGCCTCGTGCTTGATGGTTAGGGATATCTAAGAATTAATATTCAAATTGTAGAGTTTATCTTGCAGTTGCGTGCCAAAAGTTTCCTCACATCTATATTTGCTAGCAGGGACTAAAATATCGATAAAAAAATATATCGATATAAAAGAATATCGATAAAATTTATCGATAATTATATCGAAAAAAGTATCGATAATTAATAATCGATAAGGCCTTGCTGCGTGCATGCTTGCATGTTGCCAACTTTACGTCCGTCTGGATAATAATATTGTCTTGTGTGGTGTGGTGTATGTGGCTCACACACTCACACGCCACACACATGGGGCGCGCCGTTGCTGTTATTTATCCTTTACTTATATTCTTTTAGCGCTGAATTCGCTAATATTTGAGCAAGGCTTTAAAAGGGTTAAAATTAAGGATATGACGATACCGTGTAGTAGTACAGGCGTACCGGTTTTGGCCACTTTAAGGATTTTTTCACTTTTAACCGCTTAGTGCTTAATGATCTTAAGTATTTTAGAGAAAATTTATAATGTAGAGTTATAGATAATCTATCAACCTTTAAGGGTACAATCTACAAAGTAAACAAATTCTGCGGAGGGGGCCAAATACACCGTTTGCATTGGTTTTGGCCACTTTCATAAAATTACTATATTTATAAGTTGAGTTTATGCTTAATTGATGTCTTATTAGAGTTCTGGACTAAAACACTACATGAAATAGTATTTCAGTCACAGCTAACTCCTTACTACAATTTTATAAGTATACCTTTATCACTTGATTAAAAGAAAATTAGCGGGTTGAGGCTAGTGTAGGCCAGTGCCTACACTAGCCTCAATCCGCTAATTTTCTAGTACGTTAGCTAACAAAAGTGAGTTGTGAGTCTTTTAAAATAAATGAACTTTACGATAGGTTGGACACTTTCTACTAATGCCAAAGTGGCCAAAGGTGGCACAATGCTAAAATTTCTAGCCCCACTTTTGGCCACTTATTGTTTCCCAACTTTTTGTAAGAACAGTGAAAAAACAACACTTAATCCATCTAGAAGAAACATATTCCAATATGATATAAAATATTAAATAACCATAAAATAATTTTATTGTAGAAAAAAAAAAAGATTTTACAAAATTAGCGTCAAAATGGCGGCACCAATGTGATAATGTTAAATTTTCATATTGTCAGATATTCTACCGATACACTAGTATTTGATACCTTAAGTAAAAAATTTGCTACCTTTTTCGTTCTTCAGATATAACAATTAAACACTGGTCCCGCCATTTTAACATCAAAGTGGCGGAACCACATGAAAACACACATCTGAGTCGAGAATAACTTACGTATATGTTTACTACTTATATACTACCTTAAAAAACTCAAATCCAATTACCATTATTCAAAGGAAAATCAGAGATACAGACTTGAACTCCTGGTCCCGCCATCATGACGTTTTCATGATTCGCAAAATTCACGCGAACAACAATAATTTCATAGTTTTGAATATACATGCATTCACTACCTAATTATACTATAAAAGCCGTTCATGCTAGGCCAGCTGATGTGGAACCCTAGCAGCCAGGTTAAACTATATGAGATAGCATCTTAAGAGAAGTTGTTCAGCGTGATAAGTTCTTTCTTTTGACATACTGTTTGTATTGTTTGTATATCCGTCTTTCACGTCAAAACGGAGCAACGGATCGGCGTGTTTTTTTAGTATGTGGATATTTTAGGAGCTAGAGAGTGACAAAGACTAATTGATATCCCGGGAAAATATAACTTTCCCTCGAGATAACGTCGTGTAGTACAGGCGGGCGAAACCGCGGGCGGAAGGCTATGTGAAATAATTTTTTAATGTGTTAATATGTATCATAGCGCTAAACTAATAGATATAAAATAAATACACAAAAAAACGAAAAACCTTATTAGCTAAAAAAATGAAAAATGCTGCCGAAAGTCACTATTCCACGCGAACGAAGTCGCGGGCACAGCTAGTAATAGTATAAAACAAAGTCGATTTCCGTCTGTCTGTCCCTATATATGCTTAAATCTTTAAAACTACGAAACAGATTTTCATGCGGTTTTCACTAATAGGTAGCGTGGTTCTTCAGGAAGGTTTTAATATATAATTTTCAATACACTTGCTCATAAAGTGAGCCTTATTACATCGATCTTAGGGCCATAAACCGAACTATAACCCACGCGTGCATAATAATATTACAGTACTAGTTGCGTAATAGAATTATCCCTACAAAGTTAAGTAAGTACCTAACTGCAAATTATATGCGAGTAAACAGAGACTTTTCAATTTAACCGGGTAATACAGTATCCCTACAAAGTTAAGTTAGTACCTAACTGCAAGTTATATGCGAGTCAACAGAGCATTTTCAATTTCAGCGGGTAATAGATACAGTTCTTTTTTTGTAACAACAAAGAGGTTTTATACGGCTGAAAATCCATTTACGTTTTTAGAATAAATAAATGTGTCCCTAATTAAGACAAAAAACATAATTAAGTATATTATTATCAAATCACTACATAGTATAAAACAAAGTCGCTTTCTCTGTCCCTATGTCCCTTTGTATGCTTAAATCTTTGAAACTACGCAACGGATTTTGATGCGTTTTTTTAAATAGATAGAGTGATTCAAGAGGAAGGTTTATATGTACTTTTTATCCCGATATTCCCACGGGAACGGGAACCACGCGGGTGAAACCGCGGGCGGTCGCTAGTTATTTATAATTCACAATAATTTGTTATAAAACATTTGCATTTTATCACTATTATCATACTTAATTATTTTAAAGTAGGCTGTATGGATGTGCGTCAAGTTAGCAGCCTCACAACAGAATTAGATGGTTTTGATTATGTCAAAAAATACTGTATAAATAGTGTTAAATAGTGATGTATATTAAATAAATAGTGTAACTTTGATTCAAAAGATATTTGAGTATCTTAGTGAGGCTGCTAACTTAACGTCAAGTTAGCAGTCACCTCAAGAAATACAGTTCGTATCAATGTGATTTATATGTCAAAAAATACTGTATAAATAGTGTATCGTAAACGCAAAATTTCAAAAGTAGTGCTTTAATACAAGCCGAGATATTAGGGTCTCTAAGTGGGCTGCTAACTTGACGTTTCTTGCGATGGAGATTCCAGGGAAACAGGTACAAGTTTTAAATAAATAAATACTTGAAAAAATACTGTGTGAAATAGTGAATCTTAGGATATAAATAAAAAAAGAATTCTTCTTTGCTATTTTCAAAAAATCTAATGTAAACTTCTACATAATAATCTGAATATATGCTGACGATCAATGTTGAACTTTGCTCCTTAGTAATAAGGTTCAAACTTTATTTCAATCGTGAAGTGCGTACTATCGAGCAAAAAAGTGAAATATATATTTTTGATTGTGTCAATACATACGTATAATCGGTTTAATGCTATTGATTAGGTATTTAAACAAATATATTTCTACCCACTTTTTAACCGACTTCAAAAAAAGAGGAGGTTCTCAAGTCGACAGTATTTTTTTATGTATGTTTTACCATAACTTCGCCAGTTGTTAACCAATTTTAATAATTCTTTTTTTATCTGAAAGAAAATAGGTAGGTAGTTTATGTGTGGTATCATGAAAAAGTTAAAGTAGTCAGTTCAGTAGTTTTTTCACAATCCTGAAAAAACACATAGTTTTTGACTGGTAGTTCCTGCTTTACACGTCAATATCTTCGCGAACTATTGACCAATTTCAATGATAATTTTTTTATTCGAAAGAGTAAACTCCTGAGGTAGTCACATTGTTACCAAGTTAGGATCTGATGGTGGAATCCAGGGGAAATCGAGGAAAACCCGTAAATTATATGGTAATTTACGTATTTTAAAGATTTCCTAAAGTTTTTTAAGTATTTGCATCTGGTAGTCATCATCACATGCTGATGAGCTGGTGATGGAAGGTACAACTCCTCAAATGTCGTTGATATGTAAAGATTTTTAGTTGTATTCTTTCAGGTTATTTAGATTAGATCGTTCTTTCATAAATAATAAATAATAAATAATAAATAATAAATAATAAATAATAAATAATAAATAATAAATAATAAATAATAAATAATAAATAATAAATAATAAATAATAAATAATAAATAATAAATAATAAATAATAAATAATAAATAATAAATAATAAATAATAAATAATAAATAATAAATAATAAATAATAAATAATAAATAATAAATAATAAATAAAAAATAAAAAATAATAAATAAAAAATAATAAATAATAAATAATAAATAATAAATAATAAATAATAAATAATAAATAATAAATAATAAATAATAAATAATAAATAATAAATAATAAATAATAAATAATAAATAATAAATAATAAATAATAAATAATAAATAATAAATAATAAATAATAAATAATAAATAATAAATAATAAATAATAAATAATAAATAATAAATAATAAATAATAAATAATAAATAATAAATAATAAATAATAAATAATAAATAATAAATAATAAATAATAAATAATAAATAATAAATAATAAATGATAAATGATAAATGATAAATGATAAATGATAAATGATAAATGATAAATGATAAATGATAAATGATAAATGATAAATAATAAATGATAAATAATAAATAATAAATAATAAATAATAAATAATAAATAATAAATAATAAATAATAAATAATAAATAATAAATAATAAATAATAAATGAGTGTTTGTACCAAAATTTTGAAGTCTCTCCGGCATTTCGGAAGCGTCCCATCTTGCAGCTCTCAATTTATTTCTCCGTTTACGCTGTTTGCGTCGATTATGTAGCTTGTATATTTTGTTTGTTTATAATATACTAGCGGATTCTCGCGGTTTCATCCGCGTGGTACCTGAACGAATGTAGCTTTCTAATGATCAAAGAATTTTCTAAATCGGTCCAGTAGTTTCGGAGCCTATTCGATGAAAACAATTTAACAAACAAACAATCAAATCTTACCTCTTTATAATATTAGTACTTACTTATAGATAATTATATAATTTGTACCGCTTTAATTGTTTTCTGTTTCCCAACGGTTGACTGGCAAAAAATACTTTTAGTATTAAGTCCGCCTTGTATATTACATTACCTATGTATTATGTACAAAAGTTTATTAAATAAAATAAAAAAGAAATAATAACAAATATGCTAGCCCCAAGCTTATTTTTCACATACAAAAGTTCCAGCTAATTGAACTTTTGTCCAACGACACTTGGATCGCTTATTTTGACGTTTAGTCGTTGAAATCCGATCGAAACAAAGGTCATCTAAATAGTAGAATACCTTCGAGTTATCGTTTTGAAACGATTGAAGGACGATTAATGTACCAGAATACACTTCGACGACACTTCGATAGAATCGCTGCCGCTCAAGTTCTATCGACAGTTGTGAATACGAATATGGTTTCAACGACTAAATCGCTACAATATCGTCACGGTTCATATTACGAGAATCGGGCTACTGGTCAAGGTCGCGGGAAGCCGCTGGATGCGGGCAGCGCAGGACCGATCGTTGTGGAGATCCTTGGGGGAGGCCTATGCCCAGCAGTGGGCGTCGTACGGCTGAAATGATGATGATACGATAGATTATGTATCATTTAAAATGACTGGAATAAAAAATTTGACAATATCAGTACGTCTAAAGAAAACTGTACACGACTGTACCTAAATTCGAATGTATGGTAGAAGTTAACATTAGATTTTTTGAAAATAGCAAAGAAGAATTCTTTTTTTATTTATATCATAAGATTCACTATTTCACACAGTTTCAAGTATTTATTTATTTAAAACTTGTACCTGTTTCCCTGGAATCTCCATCGCAAGAAACGTCAAGTTAGCAGCCCACTTAGAGACCCTAACATCTCGGCTTGTATTAAAGCACTACTTTTGAAATTTTGCGTTTACGATACACTATTTATACAGTATTTTTTGACATATAAATCACATTGATACGAACTGTATTTCTTGAGGTGACTGCTAACTTGACGTTAAGTTAGCAGCCTCACTAAGATACTCAAATATCTTTTGAATCAAAGTTACACTATTTATTTAATATACATCACTATTTAACACTATTTATACAGTATTTTTTGACATAATCAAAAACATCTAATTCTGTTGTGAGGCTGCTAACTTGACGCACATCTGTATGGCTGTATGTAATAAATCACCTCACATTTGGCGCGTGCAAAAAAAAACTTGCGCGCTTTTTCCCATTGTTAATATTAGGTTAATACAATATGTATGCAATAAATGTTTGTTTTTCCTCGCAAGTGTGTTGAAAAAGTGCGTATGAAACTAGTGAGCAACTTACTCACTAGACACTCGGCTGATTTACGCCCTCGCCTGCGGCTCGGGCTGCAACCCACAGCCTCGTGTATAATGAGCAACCTAAGCTCACTTGTATCATAATATACTATTATGAAAGTTTTGTTTAAATTGGTAGAAATATAACGATAATTGTCGAAAGTGCCGGCAAACGGCAAGCCGCCCGGGAGCTTTCTGCAAAAACGCTGCCTAATCCTTTCGAGGTTTAAAAAAATAATGCATGTTGGGATATTCCTCTTCTATAGATCTACAAAAAAGTCCGTGATAGCATATTCCTATCTTTTAAGGATAGCATATAATAGCCATATTATCTCTTAAAAAACGGTAACGAACAATGCGGTAATTTGGAAAGCTATTTAAACGGATACAGTATTAACCCTTATCAATCTAAATACGTTAGTTGCTTTAAGAATTTCATGCACATTATTTTACTCTTTTACACCATATAATTTAAATGAATATCTTAGGAGTTATCGCAAATAAATTAACGCACGCCAAAATAAATTCAAGCGCCTTTCTCGATTGACGACCGATAGGCGCAGGAGTAGGCTATTCTGCGCCAGTGGTCTCGGGGTCGGGTTTGATTCCCGAACAAGACAAATATTTGTGTGCATGAACATGTCTATTTGTCTTGGCTGGGTGTTAACTATGTATAATATGTATGTATTTACAAACAAAAAGTATTTAATTATATATTTATCCGTTATCAAGTTTTCCATGATACAGTTTCTTAATGAAATTAAAATGGGCTTAGATAATTGGTCTGAATGTAAGAAGTTATTTATTTATTTATTATTAATATTATTTCTCACCAATAATACGTAATATATCTAGCACCAAAAATATGATTTTTGAAATTTTTGATTTTGGCTCGACACTTTTAATTTTCGAAAATACAAATAAAATATAGGCTAACATTGGAATTTTAAAGCTTTATTGACAGGTAGCAATTAGGTAGTGAATGCATGTAAAAACGTGGGTCAGCCGGCACGTCTTCTGTTCGCGCCAACTAATATAAACACGTGTTAAATTGCGTTGACAAATTATTATTATATTAATTATGTTAAGAACTCCGACTGAATGGGTTATAATTTTTAGTATTTGCGAGAGATGGTATTTTATTTAATGGAAATTCGTTCGGGTTTTCGTGTGGTGCGTGAGCAGAGCAGCACAAGTGGTGCGCGCGACGCGGCGAGCTGCGGGCCACTGAAACGAACGCGAATGCTGGAACCGCTGCTGTCTACGTAGCGCCCGCGCAACCGGCCCGAGCCGAGACTCTTCGTGCGTTTGTGCACTGAATTTTACCGATCCGGGGCGGTCCGTTTTTTTCCGGACCGGCGTGGCATGAAAAACACGGATGGTTAGCATGTCCGGTTTTTTACTGGCCGGGGCAGCGCAGTGATCTCGAAACTACACTCTACGGACGCGTTTTAAGGCGATACTCGGAAAAATTATGCTAAAGCGAGATAGCAATGGGAAAACGACGCGCGCGGGAGCGAGACCGATTTTGCCGATTACGCAAAAAAACACAAAATCACTTCGTATTCAAAAACTATAGCGATTTTTAAAAAATGCTTCTATACGATCCTAAATATAATTGGTGTCCACTAATTAAACTAATTTTCAATAGTTTATGTATGATTTAAGAATAATCTTGATATTTCTTATTTTTTAGAGGTATTTTCGAAAATTAAAAGTGTCGACCGCACAGCGGACAACACAAATTCAAAGTCCCGGGACATGAGACAGCCTACGATCAAAGTCCCGGGACTTCTTAAAATAATTTTAATGTCGAGTTAATTTCTGTCGAAACGTATAAATACGTTAATACGTTATTAATACGTAAAAGACAAATTTTAGTAAAAATAAACATTATAAACACTTGTGGACCCAGTGAACTTCGTATCACCTACATCTAATAAAGATAGACCATCAAAAACATAAATGTGAAATGAGAGCCAGGTTCAATATTTTGATAATTCGTAAATGAAAACTAGCCAAGTCAGACCTTAGGCTTCAATATATTATACTAAGTTATAAGAAGATAAATTATATTTTTAGTTGACATAAATAAAGGAGATCAGTCACGCAGCACGCTTCATACATGTTTGGTCCAATAAAGTAAAAGTGTCGGCCAACGAAAATAAATTGCATATTATTATGGTAAACAGTGTAACGATCATTTTTTGTTACGACTTTGCCCAAGTTTTATTCAAGTTTGAAAATGAAGAAAAATTTACATTTTCAAAGTTGAATAACTGCTTGGCCACTAATCGTACACTGTTGAAGTCGTAACAAAAAATGATCGTTACACTGTTTACCATAATAATATGCAATTTATTTTCGTATTCTCTCGACTCAGATGTGTATTTTCATGTGGTTCCGCCACTTTGATGTTAAACTGGCGGGACCAATGTTTAATTGTTATATCTGAAGAACGAGGAAGGTAGCAAATTTTTTACTTAAGGTATCAAATAGTAGTGTATCGGTAGTATGTCTGACAATATGAAAATATTAACATAATCACATTGGCGCCGCCATTTTGACGCTAATTTTACAAAACCTTTACACTTAACATTTTGCTTAAGAATATTACAAAATGTTAACTTTGAAACATAACACGTGTTTATTTCTAAAATATCGTACTACATAAAAAAAGCTAAGTGCTGTAATTATTAACTAAAAGTCCAATCTTTTATTCGCCATTAATAAATATAAGCAATAATTATTTAATTCCTATTTATATAACTTTAGGCTAAGCCCGCACAGCGATTAAAATTCGCGCGATTAAAAATCGCGATTTTGTAACTCATGGAATTGTATGTAGGTACACGCACTCGCGATTTAAAAATCGCGCGAATAAAAAATCGCTGTTTGCTGTGAAATAATCGCGCGTCTTAACCCGGCGGGAGGCGTGCCCATTTCTAGAAAATATTCTGTCGCTATCGGGTAAGGCTAAGCCCGCACAGCGATTAAAATTCGCGCGATTAAAAATCGCGATTTTGTAACTCATGGAATTGTATGTAGGTACACGCACTCGCGATTTAAAAATCGCGCGAATAAAAAATCGCTGTTTGCTGTGAAATAATCGCGCGTCTTAACCCGGCGGGAGGCGTGCCCATTTCTAGAAAATATTCTGTCGCTATCGGGTAAAAGTTATAGTACGTTTTTTTTCCATTTTTGAATATTATCTGTATGTTTAAACTTTGAAGTAAATAAGTAAAAATTAAAGTATAAGTACTTATTTTATTATATATTTTTTATTATCATTTAAAAATTTTACAAAATATAAAACTCTGACAGACAACGCACATCAGAAACTACTGGGCGCAAGAAACTGACATTTGGTATGTATTTTCCTTGGGGAGTGTAGGGGAGCACTTTAAGAGGATTTTTGGAAATTCAATTACAGAATTTTGCAATTTTGCAAACTTATGGCTTAGTATCTGAGGTCGAAAAGCTTTGAAATGTCAAGCCTTGAATCTTATCGACTAGATTTTAATGGTAGGTAGGTATGTACGTGCAGTTGAAAATGTCAGTTTTCTGCATAGTTTAATTTACAAAATACTAAGAATTTTGCGAAAAACCGGATATATAGACATAGATTATGACATTTCTCAATCTTACTTAATAAAGATAGGATTTAGGGTATTATATCATTGTGTAACTATCCGTGTTCTTGCAAAATCTAGTATTTTCACAAAAATCGATTAATCCATTCATCCTACGACATAATATTAAAGGCAACGACCGTTACTGACTGATCTATCGACGCAAAGCTCAAGTCACTGAATGGATAGCGTTGAAGTTTGGCATGCAGATAGTTATTATACCAAGGCATCCGCTAGGAATGTACTTCTCAAAATTCACATTCTAAGGAGATCGAGGAAAACGGGGTCAAACGTTTGTATGGAGAAATAGGAAAGAATATCCATACTAATATTATAAAGAGAAAAGATTTGTATTTTTGTTTGTAACGAATAAATTCAAATACTGGACCGATTTTGAAAATTCTTTCACCAGTAGAAAGCTACATTCTTGCCCGGTAGCATAAGCTATATTTTATCGAGATATCCCACGGGAACGAGTACTACGCGGGTAAAACCGCAATGAAGCCACTAGTTGTTAATAAAAAGATCTAAAGTGTGAACTCCGTTACTCGGAGTCGAACTCGAGTAAGTGAAGCCGCGGGTGAAATATAGCTTTAAAATATGTTTTTTTACTTTCAAGTTTAATTCTTGATAGTTTGGAAACTATTTCATTCTTACATAGGGACTCCACGGTGTTTTACGTGGTACCCATTTCCGTAGGAATATCGTGTTTAAATATATTCATGTCAATCAGAAATAATAAAGCTTTGAAAATCAGTCCAGTAGGTTTATTGAGTTTAGGCATTACAAACAAACAAAAAATCAAACTCGTACTCGTAGTTTGCTCTGAAAGATTTAATCTTTCCTTTTTTAGTACGCTAAAAAACTTATTAAAAAAATTGCTTAAAACGTAGCGTAAAAAAAATAATAGTAATTATTATGTTTCACTTATTATAAAATCTTCAACTAAATCGTTCCGTCCGCGGCCGCTGGGTTAATTGACGTCCCGCTCATGCGTACTATAGATAGTCAGATAGAACTACGAGTACCAGTATTCTATTTTCATATTAAAGGTCTGAACGCGACGGTATACCTACTTATGTTCTGTTATGATATGACTCATCTTCTGGCCGACGTCGGTTCAATAACGCCTATTACCTATCGTCGTCGGTCGGTACCATTCAGCCGCAGTGACAACTAAACGGTCAAACGCTGTTTTGACGAACAGAAAATACGTAATTTATGTACTTAATATTGTGTTTTTTGGATGTCTAAATGGATGTAAAAAGGTACATCGAGGTGCTGAGGTACTTATACCAAAACGCCACCATGTCAGTCCCGTTACAGAACCAGAGCTCTAATCCTATCCAACTACAGTGAGCCGTGAGGTGAGACAAGGAGACGTCACCTCTCCGAAACTGTTCACTGTTTCTGTTGGAGGATATTTATAGGCTTCTAGACTGGAAAGGATGCGGCATCAGTATCAATGGCGAGTACCTAACACACCTTCGGTTTGCCGATGATGTAGTTCTTATGGCTGAGACCTTGGAAGACCTGAACACAATGCTCGAAAATCTCAGTAATGCTTCTCAAAGAGTGGGTCTTAAGATGAACATAGACAAAACGAAAATCATGTTTAATAAATAAATAAATAAATAAATAACTAAATAAATAAATAAATAAATAAATAAATAAATAAATAAATGAATAAATAAATAAATAAATAAATAAATAAATAAATAAATAAATAACTTCTTACATTCACACCATTTATCTAAGCCCATTTTAATTTCATTAAGAAACTGTATCATAGAAAACTTGATAACGGATAAATATATACTTAAATACTTTTTGTTTGTAAATACATACTTAATATACATAGTAAACACCCAGACCAAGACAAATAGACATGTTCATGCACACAAATATTTGTCTTGTTCGGGAATCGAACCCGAGACCGCTGGCGCAGAAGGTGGGTAGCCTACCCCTGCGCCAAATCGGTCGTCATGCCCATGTTGCACTCGCTCCAGTTAATGTTGGGAACATTACACTCGAAGTTGTCGACCACTATGTTTACCTGGGACAGACGGTCCAGTAAGGTAAGTCCAACTTTGAGAAAGAGATCTCTCGTCGAATCCAGCTAGGATGGGCAGCATTCGGGAAGCTCCGGCATATATTTGCATCCGAAATACCCCAATGTCTCAAGACGAAATTCTTGATCAGTGTGTGTTGCCAGTAATGACCTATGGAAGTGAGACGTGGTCTTTTACAATGGGTCTCATGAGAAGACTCGAAGTCACCCAGCGAGCAATGGAGAGAGCGATGCTTGGTATTTCCCTGCTCGATCGAATCAGAAATAATGAGATCCGCAGGAGAACTAAAACTGGATGTCTCAATTTTCATAAAACGCACCCAACATAACATTTTCTGAAATAACATGAAAAAAACTCCAATCAAGCTCGAAAACTAATCTACAAAAAACACAACATGTATCTTTATCTCAAGACAAAGGGAAAGATTTTCAATCAATGTGTCTTGCCTTCTTCACCTATGGGATGGAGACAACCACCCTGACGGAGAAATCTGTCGAAAAGCTCCATGTCGCACTATGGCTATGGAGGGCTATTCTACTGCTAGAATTCATATCCTGTGACTATATACGCACACATGCACGCATGCTACGCACACATACACACAACAGCCAGTCAGCCCAGTGATGCCAGATTGAGGAGATTCTTTCAAAATTTGGAATTTTAATATTTCTAGTGAGGAATTATTTTATCAAAAGATGTAATCTGAGAAAAAATAAGATATAAAAAAATATTATTTTCTATCTTTGGAAAAGTATTTATTGATTGATTACTGTATTAATTGTTTGATTACTCGGGGTTTTAAATTTAAGCCGGTATTGGTCGGAGCGTGGATTTTATCATTCTAAATCTTTCAAGCTTGACGTTGATATTCAATGCAGACCATGCGGTGATCGCTTCCTGTCTTAACAGCGTTGATCACAATGTCATCATTGAATAATATGTGCTTCTTTGTCGACATGATAAAATCGATCTCGTTTTTTACTTTACCGTCGGGACTTATCCAGGTCCATTTGCGGCTTACGGGAGTTACGGGCTTCTTAAAGAAGGAGTTCTCTCTCTCCATAAAGTCTGCTAGCATCTGGCCCCTTTCGTTCCGTTGCCCAAATCCAAATTGCCCCACTCTCAACTCATCACCGCAGCGTTGCCCCAACTTTTCATTAAAATCTCCCACCATAACCGTGAAGTGGGTTTTATAGTTATGTATGGCTTTAGAGATCTCCTCATACATAGCCTCCACTTCGACATCGTCGTGTATCTAATCGAGGTCGGAGCGTAGACCTGGATGACATTCAGAGAATAACGTTTTGATTTTCTGAGTATCAGGTATGCTACCCTGCTCAAGACACTTCCGATGGTGATCACGTTGTTGACAAGGAACTTGTGGACGATGAACCCGACACTACCTAGGGACTGTTGGTCACCATCCCGGTGGTATAGTAAGTTACCGGATTGCAGGATAATCGAGTCCTCCCCCTCTCTTCAGACTTCAGATAACCCAATGATATCCCAATGTAACTTACAATTTGCCTCTTCCATTAGCTTCGCGTCGAGCTTCAGTGTACGCGTGTTGTAGGTTGCCAGGTCGAGTCCTCGGTGTTGGTAGCCGGATCTTACCTCGGGGATTCTTAGCTCCCTCTGCCCGCCGATACCATAGCCCGCCGCTACCGTAGCTAGGAATAGCGGTACCGCCGGGGACAGGGGGCTGATTTACTTGTTGCGTAGCTATTTTGGGGTGGTTTGCCATAATCGCCACGCTTGGCAGGCGGGTTGACGATCGCAGTATGGCCTGGTGTTCAGGAGGCGCTGCTGCCCGTCTCCTAGAGAGTTAATGCTACTAAATGATTATACAATGGGTTGTTAGTAAAAATAAGAATAGTGCTAAAGAATATTAAACGAAGGATCATTAAAGCAAATGAAATTAGGTAAGTATTACAAGGAATATTATGAAAAACAAGACAATAGCTTTTTTATACTTACTTTCAGATTAAGATCGGGATTTCAGAGAGATCTGGGGGAAAGCCAGACGTTCGTAATCTGGCAACACTGTCGTTGGTGTATTTCGCGATTTTTTTATCGCAGTGCGTGGTAGCAAAAAACTCACGATTAAAAAATCGCGCGAATTTTTAATCGCGCGATTTAAAAATCGCTGTGCGGCCTTACGCTTAAAGTGAAAAGTGACCAAAACCGGTACAGTGGCCAAAACCGGTACGCCTGCCCTACCTATCGCATAGTAAATTCTTACGATCATTAGCTATCGTCAACATTACGATACGATATGTGTACGATTCATTCTTTTTTCCATATTTTTTCAGTTTCGAGTGAAACAACGTGGTACCTATTTGTTTTCTCAATAAGAATTTTTGATCACAAAATTGCTAAAGTAGGTAAATGAAAGAAATTAGTTTTTCTTTCACATGCTAAAAATATTTTTTTTTAATTAACGTTATTATACAATTAAATAAATAAATAAATCAATTTAGTTTTTGTTTTACTTAGTCTTAATATTGATATAAAAACATATATTCAAACAAAGCTTCAAATAAATTAAACAAAATGCTATCAAAAAGAAGTCGTAATGCATTCGTATCGTAACTTGTTATCGTATTGGGTCATTACGATGTATTCGTCATTCGTATTGGTATCGTCATAGCCACAAATAGGGTAAATTACTAAAATACGCAAAGAACATGTATTCGTCATTCGTATTGGTATCGTCATAGCCACAAATAGGGTAAATTACTAAAATACGCAAAGAACGCATGTTAACGGCTTTTGTCGCGTATATCATGAAAGCAAATTGAATTTGAGAACAAATTGCATGATTCATACCGCCGGTTTCTGAAACGCCAATCAAAATTAAAATTAGCTAACAGTCTGTCACAATTAATTCCCAATTAAAAGCACCTTGGGTTTCTGAAACGAAAATTAGACAACATTTCATAAAATTTATCATGTGTTTTTATTTGCTATTTAGAAATAACATTTAAAAAGACGAGACACGTATTTTTTCCTTTTTCAAAATTTTTATTTTTACTCATCGTAAAATTAATTTGAAAACTTACTCATTCAAAAAGAGCCTAAGTCCAGGAAGAAGGCAGGTTGGCGGACATACCTTTGCAAATTATTTAAAAAAATACATTCTGACGTCGTCAAGTCAACGTGACACTAATGACGTTTGTTGTTTGTTGTTGTTACGGCATTGTTACGGTTTCTCGTTTGGTTTAGTTGTTTTATTTGATGTTATTTCTCTTCATATCTCGTAAATATAAATTAAAATGGAAAAAAACTGTTCGTGAATTAGATCCCTTAATTTTATGTGTAGTTCCTGACTGCAAAAATACAGTTCTGAAATGCCCAAAAAAAAATTTTTTTACGTGCCCATGTCCACACGTTCACAGTGGTGTGCTGCTTTATATAAAAATAAAGTACCATGTGGTAGTGTGTACTAAATTACAGGGATTGGATGGAGAATAAAGTCACAAGACCTCGACTAAAACCCCAAGTACCAAGAAGGCTTCAAAATGTTAATAAAGATCCAACATTTCCTTCAACATCAGGACATTTAAATCCCTTCCCAAATACACAAGAAAAAGGTGTTGTGTGTTTTTTTTGCATTGGTTATGTCCCAGTTGTCTCTAATCCAGATGTTTTTTTCTGGAATATATTCAATGTACAGACATTTTTCTAGTTTTAGTAGTTTAGAAAGGTAGATTCCTATATCAGGAAGTAGATAAAGATTGAAATAAACGCATATCAAAATGAAATTGTATTTTATTAAACAGACAAAACACGACTACTTTTTAAATATTATCAAACACTTCTATTTTTAATAACAAAAATAAGTAGGTACTTAAATACTAAACTATAGTCTGACTTGATATTTCACACCACACATGTAATGGCGGGCAGAGTAACTACTGAACGAAACAACAAGAAGGAGAATTTCTCAAACATGCTATTTGTTTGGCTATGTGGTTTATAAAGCATACTTGTGTATGTGTGTATACACATACTTGTGTATGCGCGGTACAGCAGCGGTTCCAGCATTCGCGTTCGTTTCAGTGGCCCGCAGCTCGCCGCGTCGCGCGCACCACTTGTGCTGCTCTGCTCACGCACCACACGAAAACCCGAACGAATTTCCATTAAATAAAATACCATCTCTCGCAAATACTAAAAATTATAACCCATTCAGTCGGAGTTCTTAACATAATTAATATAATAATAATTTGTCAACGCAATTTAACACGTGTTTATATTAGTTGGCGCGAACAGAAGACGTGCCGGCTGACCCACGTTTTTCACTAAGAGTGAATAAATAAATTAGCAATCGCCGTCACTGCGAGAAATTTTACATTTTACTAGTGAAGTCATTCATCCTCAAAATCAAATTCTTCATCAAAATTTTTGGAAGCTGCGATATGCCGCTAAATGGACCACTAACTGCAGTGAGTACTTCACAATTTTTTTTTCTTGTATTAAACATTTGTCTCAAAGGTAGAAACGATCTATTTTAATTTATGTTTAAAACTGTCAATTGTCACATAAAACAAATGAATCTATAGTCTATAGTTTTAAGATAAGAAATTCGGGATAATTAGTGAAGAGCAAGTGACTCTTTAAAATTTTCAGGAAATAAAGAAAATTTTAGGCAATTTTCAATTTTTGGAACTGAGTTTCAATAGGGGCTTCCAACCTTCTTTTAAATTTTGCAAAAGAAAACATATAGGGCAGGCGCACCGTACCGGTTTTGGCCACTTTTTGCACTAAAAGTTTTCTAAACAACTTTTAGCCATTTTTGATAAAGGCAAATAAAATAAGGTAATTTAAGGTAATAATAACAACCGTTAGAATTCCTTATGTCTTATGATTTCTTTTCAATAAAATCCATTTTCTGTTTAAAAAAATGTTTTGTATGAAAATTTTAAGAAATTTGTTTTGGTAGAAATACTTTATAAACCTTTGTTTTTTACAATTAAATTGTTGTTTTGCAATTGACTGGTTTCTAGCGCATTAGAATATATTGATTTCTCCTGATTTTACCTGGATTTTTCGCAATACTTACAAAAGTTCAACTATCAGTAAGTGGCCAAAACCGGTACATTTGGCACCTCTCACACATTGTGTGTAATATAAAAAAAACTATTTTCCTTTTATGAATTTGAAAAATGTACCTTCTAAGGTAGATAAATTATCTATAATTTAAGATATAATTTGTGTCTTAAATACCTAAGACCATTTAGTACTTAGTGCTTAAAAGTCAAAAAATCCTTAAAGGGCCACTTTAAGGATTTTTTACTTTTAGCCTTTATCACACCTGATGTTTAAGTGGTGATGAGGCTGTAGGTAGAAGCGCACTACTCCCGGAATCCTCAATCACTGAGGAACTGGCGAATCTTATCTGTAGCTGCCGGAACACAATAATGCTGAAAAGATCATTGTTATGGCGTCAGACTTAGATAAGATGGTGTTAGCTAGCCAGGCGGACTAAGAAAAAGTCCTACCACCAACCAAACCGCGAATACAAGATCAACCCCCTACTGGGAATCGAACCCGGGACCTCTGGGTCTAAAATCGGTGGTGTAAACTACTAGACCACAGAGGCGAGGCGGTTACTACAGAAATGTGCCACATGTTGAAATGGCTGTCAATTGGTATTGACCTTAAAACAATAAAAAATAAAAACCTTTGTGTTATGTTGAGAGGTAGGGTAGCCACCGTTTATTATTTGTCATTTGTTTCGATTTCTTTTCACGTTGTGAATATATAGAAGTCAAATTAAGGCGAGGCTTCCCGACCGAAATAGACACGCTAACGCTTGCTCGGCCGCGCGCGATACACTTCACGCGGACGCATCGGCAGCCGGCAGTGAACTGTGGACTCGCGAGCGCCCCGCGAATCGAAAATCACTTAAAATTGAGTTAAAAAATAAATAAAAATAAATTTTAACTTTTGACGGCCGGAATCCCTCGGCTATTCAAAGACAATTATTTTCGCATATTTTTCATTAACTAAAACCAAGTATACTGCAGTCTGCAAGTAATAGTATATTTGGATTACGTTTAGACGGATGTTTGGGATTTTATTTGACACACTTAAATATCACCAATCGAAAAAAACGGCCGGAAGCACTAGATAAATAACTGTAAAATAACATATATTTTTTTCCAAATTTTGAGTACTTGTGGTTTGCGAGTAATCCATAATTTAAAATACCCTATTTTCGGGAATTGGCGCCTTAATGTAAAAGGCAGTGAAATAATCTGAAACATAGTTTTATTATTTGAATTTTATCAAAAGTAAACGTTATTAGTCATTAGTTTTGATTTCTTTTTACATCCTGAATAGTTTTAAAGTTAAATGGTTAAGGTAGCATTTTTTTAAGTATATTTATTAGTTTCGTGTTATCAACGACTGAAAGGTAAGTATGTAATGTAGGTACCTATGTGTTTTCTTTTTGGGTGCTGTTGGAAGGTTGCTATTGTGTTGGTTTGGTATTTTATATGTAGTAAAATAGTCATCAAGGTTTACAAGTAATAATTTGATATGATAATAAAAGTACCGACGAATAGTTTAAAGGCGTCATTAATATTTTTGTGTGCGCGGAGAGCTAAAAAGTTTATTCTGAATATTGTAGAACCGTAATTTTTACTGTCTAGACATTATTATTAAGTAGGTATATTAAGTTACATTTTGCTGCGAAAAATTATAGTGGAATTTTGACTATGTATTGGCAATCGGTACGTTAAGTGGGTACGGAACCACACGGAACCCTCCATGGGCGAGTCCAACTCGCACTTGGCCGATTTATAAAGAAATAAGCAGCTCCACTCCAGCGAGAGTTAGCCAGTTTGTTTACAGGATGTTTTTGGTGGGATTTAGTTATTCGGTAGCCTCGTGCTTGATGATTAGGGATATCTAAGAATTACTTTTCAAATTGTAGAGTTTATCTTGCAGTTGTGCCAAAAGCTTCTTCACATTCTTTCGCAAAATATATTAGTTAACCTATATTTGCTAGAACACAAGTTACAACTACAATATTAAAGAAATAATTGTTCCCACGATGCTCACGAAAACATTATGTATTGTGATGTATATGTTTAAGAGAAAACGCTACTATATTACTAGTATTCCGCCTACGGCTTTTGTTTGAAAATAAATTTTATGATTCATAGAGTTGGATATTTGAAAATACAAATTGTCATTTATTGAGTTGATGAATGCATTGAATTTTTAGCAAATATATTTTTTTTAAACCGACAGTTTTTGCGGCAAGATTTTTATGAATAAGGAAAAGGGTTAATTTTTTTAATGAGGCAAATAATATGGGAAGTTATGCAGGCATACTAGGAAATAAAGGTAAAATAGTAGATTGTATTACAAGGGAGCAAAATAATATATTTACGGCGAGGGCGCTATTTTGAATCCAGAGCGCAGTGAAGGATTCTAGAGTAGAATCTCGAGCGCAGCGAGGGATTCTAAAGTAGAGTCCTGAACGCAGCGAGGGATTCAATATACGCCGCCCGAGGTGAAAATAATTTTGCGGCCGAGTAATACACTCTGCTTTTCATCCCCCTCTATAAGAAAAGCAGTAAAGACAACTCAAACTACCTACCTTACTTTGTCGTTCGGATTCATCATAGCGCTAGACGGGCAAGAAAAAAAATTTGAGTATGGGAATAAAAACAAAATTTAAATAAAAAAATATATGTCCATCAGATTCCTTACAAGTATCTCCAGGGATGCCGTACGGGGGTTGAAAATTTTGTTAGATTTAGCTACGACTCACCGTTAACGAGATATTCTCAATTTTATAAAATTCCGTTTTTGAAAATTTCTCGGTCCCGGCCCCATACAAAATCAGTTGATTTTTTTTAGTATTGCACACACCTCATTCTCATCAATCTCATTTTCATCCCATCGATTCGAAAAGCAATGATTGTTTATCTAATAACAGGGTCCAAAACGATTCATTTTTTACCTGTTATGACAAGAGGGAATAAATGAGATTTGAATTTTGAACAGCTTCATAACAGAGTCCAAAACAATGAGATTTGAATTTAGAACATAATTAAAGAAGCATTGTTTGGAGTGTAGCAAAGGGTGTGCAGTACTTAAAAAAAAATTCAACTGATTTTGTATGAGGCCGGGACTTTTTTCGGGACCGAGAAATTTTCAAAAACGGAATTTTATAAAATTGAGAATATCTCGTAAACGGTGAGTCGTAGCTAAAATCTAACAAAATTTTCAACCCCCCTACGGCATCCACGGAGATATTTATAAGAAATCTGATGGACATATATTTTTTTTATTTTTTTTTTTTGTTTCAAAACTCAATTTTTTTTTCTTGCCCGACTAGCGCTATGATGTATCCGAACGACAAAGAAAGGTAGGTAGTTTGAGTTGTCTTTACTGCTTTTCTTATAGAGGGGGATGAAAAGCAGAGTGTATTACTCGGCCGCAAAATTATTTTCACCTCGGGTGGCATATATTGAATCCCTCGCTGCGTTCAGGATTCTACTTTAGAATCCCTCACTGCGCTCGAAATTCTACTCTAGAATCCTTCACTGCGCTCTGGATTCAAAATAGCGCCCTCGCCGTAAATATATTATTTTGCTCCCTTGTAATACAATCTACTATTATACCCTCTTGTCATAACAGGTAAAAAATGAATCGTTTTGGACCCTGTTATTAGATAAACAATCATCGCTTTTCGAATCGATGGGATGAAAATATAATATAACATAATAATCCTTACTTATATTATAAATGCGTCTCTGTCTGTCTGTGTGTTACACAATCACACCTAAACTACTGAACCGATTTGAATGAATTTTGGTACAGAGATAGTCTAGAGCCTGAGAAAGAACATAGGCTACTTTTTATTCCTGAAAAATATCACCTTCCCGCGGGATAACGTCGTGTAGTACACGCGGGCGAAGCCGCGGGCGGAAGGCTAGTACATGCATATACCTTAGTTCAATATTTAAAATTGGAAGAGTCTCGGATTGCCGGTTGCGCGGGCGCTACGTAGGTACAGCAGCGGTTCCAGCATTCGCGTTTCAGTGGCCCGCAACTCGCCGCGTCGCCCGCACCACTCGTTGCTGCTCTGCTCACGCACCACACGAAAACCCGAACGAATTTCCATTAAATAAAATACCATCTCTCGCAAATACTAAAAATTATAACCCATTCAGTCGGAGTTCTTAACATAATTAATATATTAATAATTTGTCAACGCAATTTAACACGTGTTTATATTAGTTGGCGAGAACAAAAGACGTGCCGGCTGACCCACGTTTTTCACTAAGGTCCGGTTGCTCGTACATTTAACTTTTGTCAAAATTGACAAAAGTTAAAATTTAACTGATGTCAATTTTGACATCGGTAAAAGAGAAATACGTTGGTTATCTTAGGGTTAATAGTGTTGTCTGTACTATTTTATTAACCTTCCCTTAATTACTAATGTCAAAATTTAAACCACCCCCACCCTGTCGGTTATTTGACCGCCGTTAAATCTGTAATTTGACTGCTCGTTAAAGTAACCGCTGCTTCAACAACGCTTTTTAAATTTGACCGCCGGTTAATTTTACTTTAACCATAATTTAACCCTATAGTAACCAAGCTTCGAGCAACCGGACCTAAGAGTGAATAAATAAATTAGCAATCGTCGTCACTGCGAGAAATTTTACATTTTACTAGTGAAGTCTTTCATCCTCAAAATCAAATTCTTCATCAAAATTTTTGGAAGCTGCGATATGCCGCTAAATGGACCACTAACTGCAGTGAGTACTTCACAAATTTTCTTCTTGTATTAAACATTTGTCTCAGAGGTAGAAACGATCTATTTTAATTTATGTTTAAAACTGTCAATTGTCACATAAAACAAATGAATCTATCATAGTGAAGAAAAAGAATGAAGAAATTCGGGATAATTAGTGAACAGCAAGTGACTCTTTAACATTTTCAGGAAATAAAGAAAATTTTAGGCAATTTTCAATTTTTGGAACTGAGTCAATAGGGGCTTCCAACCTTCTTTTAAATTTTGCAAAAGAAAACATATAGGGCAGGCGCACCGTACCGGTTTTGGCCACTTTTTGCTCTAAAAGTTTTCTTAACAACTTTTAGTAATTTAAGGTAATAAAAACAACCGTTAGAATTCCTTATGTCATAAGATTTCTTTTCAATAAATTCCATTTTCTGTTTAAAAAAATGTTTTGTATGAAAATTTTAAGAAATTTGTTTTGGTAGAAATACTTTATAAACCTTTGTTTTTTACAATTAAATTGTTGTTTTGCAATTGACTGGTTTCTAGCGCATTAGAATATATTGATTTCTCCTGATTTTACCTGGATTTTTCGCAATACTTACAAAAGTTCAACTATCAGTAAGTGGCCAAAACCGGTACATTTGGCACCTCTCACACATTGTGTGTAATATAAAAAAAACTATTTTCCTTTTATGAATTTGAAAAATGTACCTTCTAAGGTAGATAAATTATCTATAATTTAAGATATAATTTGTGTCTTAAATACCTAAGACCATTTAGTACTTAGTGCTTAAAAGTCAAAAAATCCTTAAAGGGCCACTTTAAGGATTTTTTGACTTTTAGCCTTTATCACACCTGATGTTTAAGTGGTGATGAGGCTGTAGGTGGAAGCGCACTACTCCCGGAATCCTCAATCACTGAGGAACTGGCGAATCTTATCTGTAGCTGCCGGAACACAATAATGCTGAAAAGATCATTGTTATGGCGTCAGACTTAGATAAGATGGTGTTAGCTAGCCAGGCGGACTAAGAAAAAGTCCTACCACCAACCAAACCGCGAATACAAGATCTACCCCCTACTGGGAATCGAACCCGGGACCTCTGGGTCTAAAATCGGTGGTGTAAACTACTAGACCACAGAGGCGAGGCGGTTACTACAGAAATGTGCCACATGTTGAAATGGCTGTCAATTGGTATTGACCTTAAAACAATAAAAAATAAAAACCTTTGTGTTATGTAGCCACCGTTTATTATTTGTCATTTGTTTCGATTTCTTTTCACGTTGTGAATATATAGAAGTCAAATTAAGGCGAGGCTTCCCGACCGAAATAGACACGCTAACGCTTGCTCGGCCGCGCGCGATACACTTCACGCGGACGCATCGGCAGCCGGCAGTGAACTGTGGACTCGCGAGCGCCCCGCGAATCGAAAATCACTTAAAATTGAGTTAAAAAATAAATAAAAATAAATTTTAACTTTTGACGGCCGGAATCCCTCGGCTATTCAAAGACAATTATTTTCGCATATTTTTCATTAACTAAAACCAAGTATACTGCAGTCTGCAAGTAATAGTATATTTGGATTACGTTTAGACGGATGTTTGGGATTTTATTTGACACACTTAAATATCACCAATCGAAAAAAACGGCCGGAAGCACTAGATAAATAACTGTAAAATAACATATAATTTTTTCCAAATTTTGAGTACTTGTGGTTTGCGAGTAATCCATAATTTAAAATACCCTATTTTCGGGAATTGGCGCCTTAATGTAAAAGGCAGTGAAATAATCTGAAACATAGTTTTATTATTTGAATTTTATCAAAAGTAAACGTTATTAGTCATTAGTTTTGATTTCTTTTTACATCCTGAATAGTTTTAAAGTTAAATGGTTAAGGTAGCATTTTTATAAGTATATTTTCACACTTATGCTCTGAAATGTTAATATTATATTTGAGAAAAGAATGCAGTACGTGGCACTTTTCCGAGGTAAACATTCTAAATTTGGAAATCACTGCAGTAATGAATTTCAGTACTTACTTACTGCACTGATTTTAGTGCAGTAAGTAAGTACTGAAATTCATTACTGCAGTGATTTTCAAATTTAGAATGTTTATCTCGGAAAAGGTACTACCCGAAGATATTATTATCAACTTTTTTTCTTTATTTTTTCTTTCGTTATTCCTGTGTATAAAAACAGAAAAAGCAAAGGGACATTTGCACCATACAGCCACATTATTATTATTATTATATAGGTAATTATTATATCATAATTAGGTTAACTTTTTTTTAAATACGGTGCGCACAGAGTATATTACTTCGTATTGTACCACAAGCGCTATGTACCCTTAGCACGAACATCAATCGAAAAAACAAAATGAGATTTATCATAGACAAAATATCCTTTACGAGCATGGAAGTATTACCTAAATAATACTTCCATGTTTACGAGTAATTTTGTATGGGAAATATGTACACCGCCATCTACCGCCCAGAAGCGGGTATTGAAGTTGCGCATTTTAGTAGCAAGTATTAAGTATCAATAGGCTGTATGACCGTTCCACATGGTCTCACAAGCCAATATAAAAAAAAACGGCGGGAATGATTTTCAGCGGTTGATTTGATATCAATACAGTTTATATTGTGTAATAAATTATCAAAATGAGTTCTGCCAATGAAACATATACTTACAGACATTGTATGAACCTACTCCACCAAATTTGAGAGCAGAAGCAAAATTAATAACAGAAAACTTACTGCCAGCAAAATCAAAAGAAAGAGATATGAAAACCTACGATCTGATTTGGAAAAGTGAAAAAAAGGCGCATACGTTTTCGGAATCTGGCGTATTTTAATGATACATCATTAAAATAATATTATTATGGGCGATTTATACATAAGTGTGCCCGGGAAAACAATAACATTTACATTTAATAATTGCCCGAACATGTGTGATATAAATTTTTATAAATATTATTTAGTTAAACAGTTTTTTTATTTCCTCGCATTACTTGAGGAAAGCACTATACAAGCCTTGTACGATAAGCAAATTACCTTGCCTCGAATGACTAAAGCCCTCGCCTGCGGCTCGTGCTTCAAACCATCCTCGACAATGTAATTTCTTACTTACCTGTCCTCGGCTGTAATGTACTATTATTAGTTTCGTGTTATCAACGACTGAAAGGTAAGTATGTAATGTAGGTACCTATGTCCTATATGTTTTCTTTTTGGGTGCTGTTGGAAGGTTGCTATTGTGTTGGTTTGGTATTTTATATGTAGTAAATAGTCATCAAGGTTTACAAGTAATAATTTGATATGATAATAAAAGTACCGACGAATAGTTTAAAGGCGTCATTAATATTTTTGTGTGCGCGGAGAGCTAAAAAGTTTATTCTGAATATTGTAGAACCGTAATTTTTACTGTCTAGACATTATTATTAAGTAGGTATATTAAGTTACATTTTGCTGCGAAAAATTATAGTGAAATTTTGACTATGTATTGGCAATCGGTACGTTAAGTGGGTACGGAACCACACGGAACCCTCCATGGGCGAGTCCAACTCGCACTTGGCCGATTTATAAAGAAATAAGCAGCTCCACTCCAGCGAGAGTTAGCCAGTTTGTTTACAGGATGTTTTTGGTGGGATTTAGTTATTCGGTAGCCTCGTGCTTGATGATTAGGGATATCTAAGAATTACTTTTCAAATTGTAGAGTTTATCTTGCAGTTGTGCCAAAAGCTTCTTCACATTCTTTCGCAAAATATATTAGTTAACCTATATTTGCTAGAACACAAGTTACAACTACAATATTAAAGAAATAATTGTTCCCACGATGCTCACGAAAACATTATGTATTGTGATGTATATGTTTAAGAGAAAACGCTACTATATTACTAGTATTCCGCCTACGGCTTTTGTTTGAAAATAAATTTTATGATTCATAGAGTTGGATATTTGAAAATACAAATTGTCATTTATTGAGTTGATGAATGCATTGAATTTTTAGCAAATATATTTTTTTTAAACCGACAGTTTTTGCGGCAAGATTTTTATGAATAAGGAAAAGGGTTAATTTTTTTAATGAGGCAAATAATATGGGAAGTTATGCAGGCATACTAGGAAATAAAGGTAAAATAGTAGATTGTATTACAAGGGAGCAAAATAATATATTTACGGCGAGGGCGCTATTTTGAATCCAGAGCGCAGTGAAGGATTCTAGAGTAGAATCTCGAGCGCAGCGAGGGATTCTAAAGTAGAGTCCTGAACGCAGCGAGGGATTCAATATACGCCGCCCGAGGTGAAAATAATTTTGCGGCCGAGTAATACACTCTGCTTTTCATCCCCCTCTATAAGAAAAGCAGTAAAGACAACTCAAACTACCTACCTTACTTTGTCGTTCGGATTCATCATAGCGCTAGACGGGCAAGAAAAAAAATTTGAGTATGGGAATAAAAACAAAATTTAAATAAAAAAATATATGTCCATCAGATTCCTTACAAGTATCTCCAGGGATGCCGTACGGGGGTTGAAAATTTTGTTAGATTTAGCTACGACTCACCGTTAACGAGATATTCTCAATTTTATAAAATTCCGTTTTTGAAAATTTCTCGGTCCCGGCCCCATACAAAATCAGTTGATTTTTTTTAGTATTGCACACACCTCATTCTCATCAATCTCATTTTCATCCCATCGATTCGAAAAGCAATGATTGTTTATCTAATAACAGGGTCCAAAACGATTCATTTTTTACCTGTTATGACAAGAGGGAATAAATGAGATTTGAATTTTGAACAGCTTCATAACAGAGTCCAAAACAATGAGATTTGAATTTAGAACATAATTAAAGAAGCATTGTTTGGAGTGTAGCAAAGGGTGTGCAGTACTTAAAAAAAAATTCAACTGATTTTGTATGAGGCCGGGACTTTTTTCGGGACCGAGAAATTTTCAAAAACGGAATTTTATAAAATTGAGAATATCTCGTAAACGGTGAGTCGTAGCTAAAATCTAACAAAATTTTCAACCCCCCTACGGCATCCACGGAGATATTTATAAGAAATCTGATGGACATATATTTTTTTTATTTTTTTTTTTTGTTTCAAAACTCAATTTTTTTTTCTTGCCCGACTAGCGCTATGATGTATCCGAACGACAAAGAAAGGTAGGTAGTTTGAGTTGTCTTTACTGCTTTTCTTATAGAGGGGGATGAAAAGCAGAGTGTATTACTCGGCCGCAAAATTATTTTCACCTCGGGTGGCATATATTGAATCCCTCGCTGCGTTCAGGATTCTACTTTAGAATCCCTCACTGCGCTCGAAATTCTACTCTAGAATCCTTCACTGCGCTCTGGATTCAAAATAGCGCCCTCGCCGTAAATATATTATTTTGCTCCCTTGTAATACAATCTACTATTATACCCTCTTGTCATAACAGGTAAAAAATGAATCGTTTTGGACCCTGTTATTAGATAAACAATCATCGCTTTTCGAATCGATGGGATGAAAATATAATATAACATAATAATCCTTACTTATATTATAAATGCGTCTCTGTCTGTCTGTGTGTTACACAATCACACCTAAACTACTGAACCGATTTGAATGAATTTTGGTACAGAGATAGTCTAGAGCCTGAGAAAGAACATAGGCTACTTTTTATTCCTGAAAAATATCACCTTCCCGCGGGATAACGTCGTGTAGTACACGCGGGCGAAGCCGCGGGCGGAAGGCTAGTACATGCATATACCTTAGTTCAATATTTAAAATTGGAAGAGTCTCGGATTGCCGGTTGCGCGGGCGCTACGTAGGTACAGCAGCGGTTCCAGCATTCGCGTTTCAGTGGCCCGCAACTCGCCGCGTCGCCCGCACCACTCGTTGCTGCTCTGCTCACGCACCACACGAAAACCCGAACGAATTTCCATTAAATAAAATACCATCTCTCGCAAATACTAAAAATTATAACCCATTCAGTCGGAGTTCTTAACATAATTAATATATTAATAATTTGTCAACGCAATTTAACACGTGTTTATATTAGTTGGCGAGAACAAAAGACGTGCCGGCTGACCCACGTTTTTCACTAAGGTCCGGTTGCTCGTACATTTAACTTTTGTCAAAATTGACAAAAGTTAAAATTTAACTGATGTCAATTTTGACATCGGTAAAAGAGAAATACGTTGGTTATCTTAGGGTTAATAGTGTTGTCTGTACTATTTTATTAACCTTCCCTTAATTACTAATGTCAAAATTTAAACCACCCCCACCCTGTCGGTTATTTGACCGCCGTTAAATCTGTAATTTGACTGCTCGTTAAAGTAACCGCTGCTTCAACAACGCTTTTTAAATTTGACCGCCGGTTAATTTTACTTTAACCATAATTTAACCCTATAGTAACCAAGCTTCGAGCAACCGGACCTAAGAGTGAATAAATAAATTAGCAATCGTCGTCACTGCGAGAAATTTTACATTTTACTAGTGAAGTCTTTCATCCTCAAAATCAAATTCTTCATCAAAATTTTTGGAAGCTGCGATATGCCGCTAAATGGACCACTAACTGCAGTGAGTACTTCACAAATTTTCTTCTTGTATTAAACATTTGTCTCAGAGGTAGAAACGATCTATTTTAATTTATGTTTAAAACTGTCAATTGTCACATAAAACAAATGAATCTATCATAGTGAAGAAAAAGAATGAAGAAATTCGGGATAATTAGTGAACAGCAAGTGACTCTTTAACATTTTCAGGAAATAAAGAAAATTTTAGGCAATTTTCAATTTTTGGAACTGAGTCAATAGGGGCTTCCAACCTTCTTTTAAATTTTGCAAAAGAAAACATATAGGGCAGGCGCACCGTACCGGTTTTGGCCACTTTTTGCTCTAAAAGTTTTCTTAACAACTTTTAGTAATTTAAGGTAATAAAAACAACCGTTAGAATTCCTTATGTCATAAGATTTCTTTTCAATAAATTCCATTTTCTGTTTAAAAAAATGTTTTGTATGAAAATTTTAAGAAATTTGTTTTGGTAGAAATACTTTATAAACCTTTGTTTTTTACAATTAAATTGTTGTTTTGCAATTGACTGGTTTCTAGCGCATTAGAATATATTGATTTCTCCTGATTTTACCTGGATTTTTCGCAATACTTACAAAAGTTCAACTATCAGTAAGTGGCCAAAACCGGTACATTTGGCACCTCTCACACATTGTGTGTAATATAAAAAAAACTATTTTCCTTTTATGAATTTGAAAAATGTACCTTCTAAGGTAGATAAATTATCTATAATTTAAGATATAATTTGTGTCTTAAATACCTAAGACCATTTAGTACTTAGTGCTTAAAAGTCAAAAAATCCTTAAAGGGCCACTTTAAGGATTTTTTGACTTTTAGCCTTTATCACACCTGATGTTTAAGTGGTGATGAGGCTGTAGGTGGAAGCGCACTACTCCCGGAATCCTCAATCACTGAGGAACTGGCGAATCTTATCTGTAGCTGCCGGAACACAATAATGCTGAAAAGATCATTGTTATGGCGTCAGACTTAGATAAGATGGTGTTAGCTAGCCAGGCGGACTAAGAAAAAGTCCTACCACCAACCAAACCGCGAATACAAGATCTACCCCCTACTGGGAATCGAACCCGGGACCTCTGGGTCTAAAATCGGTGGTGTAAACTACTAGACCACAGAGGCGAGGCGGTTACTACAGAAATGTGCCACATGTTGAAATGGCTGTCAATTGGTATTGACCTTAAAACAATAAAAAATAAAAACCTTTGTGTTATGTAGCCACCGTTTATTATTTGTCATTTGTTTCGATTTCTTTTCACGTTGTGAATATATAGAAGTCAAATTAAGGCGAGGCTTCCCGACCGAAATAGACACGCTAACGCTTGCTCGGCCGCGCGCGATACACTTCACGCGGACGCATCGGCAGCCGGCAGTGAACTGTGGACTCGCGAGCGCCCCGCGAATCGAAAATCACTTAAAATTGAGTTAAAAAATAAATAAAAATAAATTTTAACTTTTGACGGCCGGAATCCCTCGGCTATTCAAAGACAATTATTTTCGCATATTTTTCATTAACTAAAACCAAGTATACTGCAGTCTGCAAGTAATAGTATATTTGGATTACGTTTAGACGGATGTTTGGGATTTTATTTGACACACTTAAATATCACCAATCGAAAAAAACGGCCGGAAGCACTAGATAAATAACTGTAAAATAACATATAATTTTTTCCAAATTTTGAGTACTTGTGGTTTGCGAGTAATCCATAATTTAAAATACCCTATTTTCGGGAATTGGCGCCTTAATGTAAAAGGCAGTGAAATAATCTGAAACATAGTTTTATTATTTGAATTTTATCAAAAGTAAACGTTATTAGTCATTAGTTTTGATTTCTTTTTACATCCTGAATAGTTTTAAAGTTAAATGGTTAAGGTAGCATTTTTATAAGTATATTTTCACACTTATGCTCTGAAATGTTAATATTATATTTGAGAAAAGAATGCAGTACGTGGCACTTTTCCGAGGTAAACATTCTAAATTTGGAAATCACTGCAGTAATGAATTTCAGTACTTACTTACTGCACTGATTTTAGTGCAGTAAGTAAGTACTGAAATTCATTACTGCAGTGATTTTCAAATTTAGAATGTTTATCTCGGAAAAGGTACTACCCGAAGATATTATTATCAACTTTTTTTCTTTATTTTTTCTTTCGTTATTCCTGTGTATAAAAACAGAAAAAGCAAAGGGACATTTGCACCATACAGCCACATTATTATTATTATTATATAGGTAATTATTATATCATAATTAGGTTAACTTTTTTTTAAATACGGTGCGCACAGAGTATATTACTTCGTATTGTACCACAAGCGCTATGTACCCTTAGCACGAACATCAATCGAAAAAACAAAATGAGATTTATCATAGACAAAATATCCTTTACGAGCATGGAAGTATTACCTAAATAATACTTCCATGTTTACGAGTAATTTTGTATGGGAAATATGTACACCGCCATCTACCGCCCAGAAGCGGGTATTGAAGTTGCGCATTTTAGTAGCAAGTATTAAGTATCAATAGGCTGTATGACCGTTCCACATGGTCTCACAAGCCAATATAAAAAAAAACGGCGGGAATGATTTTCAGCGGTTGATTTGATATCAATACAGTTTATATTGTGTAATAAATTATCAAAATGAGTTCTGCCAATGAAACATATACTTACAGACATTGTATGAACCTACTCCACCAAATTTGAGAGCAGAAGCAAAATTAATAACAGAAAACTTACTGCCAGCAAAATCAAAAGAAAGAGATATGAAAACCTACGATCTGATTTGGAAAAGTGAAAAAAAGGCGCATACGTTTTCGGAATCTGGCGTATTTTAATGATACATCATTAAAATAATATTATTATGGGCGATTTATACATAAGTGTGCCCGGGAAAACAATAACATTTACATTTAATAATTGCCCGAACATGTGTGATATAAATTTTTATAAATATTATTTAGTTAAACAGTTTTTTTATTTCCTCGCATTACTTGAGGAAAGCACTATACAAGCCTTGTACGATAAGCAAATTACCTTGCCTCGAATGACTAAAGCCCTCGCCTGCGGCTCGTGCTTCAAACCATCCTCGACAATGTAATTTCTTACTTACCTGTCCTCGGCTGTAATGTACTATTATTAGTTTCGTGTTATCAACGACTGAAAGGTAAGTATGTAATGTAGGTACCTATGTCCTATATGTTTTCTTTTTGGGTGCTGTTGGAAGGTTGCTATTGTGTTGGTTTGGTATTTTATATGTAGTAAATAGTCATCAAGGTTTACAAGTAATAATTTGATATGATAATAAAAGTACCGACGAATAGTTTAAAGGCGTCATTAATATTTTTGTGTGCGCGGAGAGCTAAAAAGTTTATTCTGAATATTGTAGAACCGTAATTTTTACTGTCTAGACATTATTATTAAGTAGGTATATTAAGTTACATTTTGCTGCGAAAAATTATAGTGAAATTTTGACTATGTATTGGCAATCGGTACGTTAAGTGGGTACGGAACCACACGGAACCCTCCATGGGCGAGTCCAACTCGCACTTGGCCGATTTATAAAGAAATAAGCAGCTCCACTCCAGCGAGAGTTAGCCAGTTTGTTTACAGGATGTTTTTGGTGGGATTTAGTTATTCGGTAGCCTCGTGCTTGATGATTAGGGATATCTAAGAATTACTTTTCAAATTGTAGAGTTTATCTTGCAGTTGTGCCAAAAGCTTCTTCACATTCTTTCGCAAAATATATTAGTTAACCTATATTTGCTAGAACACAAGTTACAACTACAATATTAAAGAAATAATTGTTCCCACGATGCTCACGAAAACATTATGTATTGTGATGTATATGTTTAAGAGAAAACGCTACTATATTACTAGTATTCCGCCTACGGCTTTTGTTTGAAAATAAATTTTATGATTCATAGAGTTGGATATTTGAAAATACAAATTGTCATTTATTGAGTTGATGAATGCATTGAATTTTTAGCAAATATATTTTTTTTAAACCGACAGTTTTTGCGGCAAGATTTTTATGAATAAGGAAAAGGGTTAATTTTTTTAATGAGGCAAATAATATGGGAAGTTATGCAGGCATACTAGGAAATAAAGGTAAAAGCAGTAAAGACAACTTAAACTACCTACCTTACTTTGTCGTTCGGATTCATCATAGCGCTAGACGGGCAAGAAAAAAAAATTTAGTTTTGAAATAAAAAAATAAATAAATAAAAAAAATATATGTCCATCAGATTTCTTATAAATATCTCCGGGGATGCCGTAGGAGGGGTTGAAAATTTTGTTAGATTTTAGCTACGTCTCACCGTTTACGAGATATTCTCAATTTTATAAAATTCCGTTTTTGAAAATTTCTCGGTCCCGAAAAAAGTCCCGGCCTCATTACAAAATCAGTTGCGCGGGCGCTACGTAGGTACAGCAGCAGTTCCAGCATTCGCATTCGCAGTCAAGTCAGTCAGTGGCTCGCAACTCGCCGCGTCGCGCGCACCACTCGTTGCTGCTCTGCTCACGCACCACACGAAAACCCGAACGAATTTCCATTAAATAAAATACCATCTCTCGGAAATACTAAAAATTATAACCCATTCAGTCGGAGTTCTTAACATAATTAATATAATAATAATTTGTCAACGCAATTTAACACGTGTTTATATTAGTTGGCGCGAACAGAAGACGTGCCGGCTGACCCACGTTTTTCACTACGAGTGAATAAATAAATTAGCAATCGTCGTCACTGCGAGAAATTTCACATTTTACTAGTGAAGTCTTTCATCCGTCAAAATTTTTGGAAGCTGCGATCTGCCGCTAAATGGACCACTAACTGCAGTGAGTACTTCACAATTTTTTTTTCTTGTATTAAACATTTGTCTCAAAGGTAGAAACGATCTATTTTAATTTATGTTTAAAACTGTCAATTGTCACATAAAACAAATGAATCTATAGTCTATAGTTTTAAGATAAGAAATTCGGGATAATTAGTGAAGAGCAAGCGACTCTTTAAAATTTTCAGGAAATAAAGAAAATTTTAGGCAATTTATAATTTTTGGAACTGAGTTTCAATAAGGGCTTCCAACCTTCTTTTAAATTTTGGAAAAGAAAATATATATAATAAAATATTGATCAATAAAATTACATAACATAGTTTAAATAATTTATGGAATATATATATTGATACAGGTTGCGCCAGCGATACAATTGCATAACACATATAGATACTTTTGCTTTGAACTAACCCGCGACTGCGAGGTACTATTAATTGTCAATTACTTTCTATTTGACCGGTCTCATACAATTGTGTTTCTGTGATTTCAACTGAATAAACCATAGTTACCTAGTTTTAACTACAACTTCAATCGTATTAAAAAAATTAACCAGTATAGAAGATTACATAATTAGGTAGCATATCAATATAATGTAAATATTGCATTACATTACTACTTACATATTGAAGTTGTTAGTTAATGTACACCAATGTATAAAAACCATCATAAAACTCTCGGTTGAAGAATAAATTATTTGCCATATTGGATTTTCTACTTGTACCTACTATTGTTATGTTAGTAATTAGTTGATAAGTAAATTGTTATCTAAATTTTTTTTGCATACATTTTATTAATTAAGTTATTAGTACAAATATATCTTGTTAAGGTAATGAAGCCATAATCAGTGCTATTTTACAAACTTTTTTCTAATTGATTAACATAACATATTGATACAGTCTTCGTGATAAATCGTGTGAGAATAAAATTTGAAAACCAGTATTTATCACAATTAAATAATCGGTTAATGAATTGCTAACTCTATCTATTTTCTATCTATGAATAGTTTTAAAGTTACGTCGATCGATACCAATCTTTCTAATATATCTAAAGTGAAATGACTAATTTGAACGAAGGTTTTTAAAAAAAAACCGTGTTCTGTGATTTTTTAATTTACAACTTTTTGCCTGTAAAACTTTTTCACAGCGTCGCTTTCAGTTTTATGTATTTAGACTCGTGTATTCGTGGCTGAATGCTTGTGGGTGAACGACCGCGTTTAGTATGTGCTAATTTCCACCATTGTCACTACTTAGCAGCCAGTGTTCTTCACCATTAGCTCCCCAAGACCTTGACGCTTCCACTCGAGAATTACTTCAGCCTTTAATGCATATTGTTACACCTCTTGTCATCAATGATCAATGAATGATAACGTCATAATCTTGCTTCAATAAGAGTTTAAGCTACGTAAGTACTCGCGCTCCGTAGGTAACACACATGAATTTAAAAATTTAACTGTTAGGACCCAAGGCTAGACGGCTGTCTTGGCATTCGGATGTCAAGGAAAAAGGGATCTAGTTGAAAATCAGCGTCAGTTTTAAACACTGACTGACATATTATGCTGAACTAGATCCCTTTTGGTACAGTCGTGGGACTATCTTTCTTTTTTTTAATATTGTCTATCGTTTTTTTTGTGTTATTTTTATTTAAGAATTTGTCTGGTTTTTTAAATAATTTGTACTTCGGCTGTGCTGAATAAATGTTTTTGATTATTTTTTATTTTGAAATGGTTTTTGATATTGAATAATAATCTTCATTCAAATTAGAGCCATGCGGGTACATTTAATTATTATGATCACTGGACATGTAAGTTTTTTAATTGAAAAGGTTTTATAGATTTTCTAATTCCTATTAATGATGAAACTGAAGCCGTCAGTCAGAATGAAACTGTGCTAAAGTGCCATATTGGGCCTATTTAACGATGCCATTTAGCCAGTCTTGGCACTTCCTACAGTTTGTATCAATTAAATTGTCGTCGTTTATTTCGCGCGGGCTCGTGAGAACTTCAACCATTGTCTGGTGTCATGGGTCAATCTGTGCCCACGTATTCATAGGCTCTTGGTTGAATTAATAATTAAACAACTGTTGCCACATCTGCGAATTACGTTTCGTTTCATCAGTTTTCGCTTACCAGATTTGGTACCACAAAGTTGTTTTTTTGGAAAATTTATTATCATTTTGGTCTCTACAATTACACGAACTCCAGAGCTGAGTATTAAAATAACTCGAATATTAACGGCTCAAAAGACAACCAACTAATAGTGACCTGATTCTATTACCATGGTACACTAATCCAAGCAGTAAACAAAATTTACGAGGCACTCATATACCAGACTATTTCTAGACGGCCTGTATGCAAATATAGTTTTTTGCAGCGCATTGATATGCTTTTAACCCGCGACTGGTAACAGTGGAAGCGATAAAACACGGGATTACGTCAATGAAATGGTTCAAATGGACTGTAGCAATAAAAGTAGCCCTCACCGTGAACCAGCCCGCGGCCGGCAAGGTCGCGCTATCCGCTATCACGCGGACTCGCCCGCTCTGTAAACAACACTTATCAAATCACGTTTCACTTTCGTTCACCAAATAGATATTCGCATTCGACAGTTCATCCGACCTGAGATTTATGCTTCTTATTTGATTTGACTGAGCAAACACGAATCTGATAAAATAGACACTTAAAACGTTAACATACGGAGCGCTTCTAAGACTGGTTCCAAGTGCCTTTAAAGAGCATTAGCCCAAAGAATTTGCTTACATTGCTCGGACGAAAGTGAAAGTTATATGAGTCTACAATCTTTGCAGAAGAATCAACAAGCAAAAATTATTGGGATGGTAACAATCTTGTCTTATTGCTAGTCGCTAAATTCTTTGATTTGACACCAGTTGTTTCTCACTATCTACGGTTCTCATTATCCGAATTAGGCGAGCGTAGCGTTCAAGCTTGCTCAATGCTCTTCTTTTATTTGTGATCTTAGTGTATTTTATTTGTTGTCACTGAAGAAACATTCACACATGATGACAATCGCATGGTTGTATGCGGCGCGTGGGTATTATCTTTTCATTGCGTACATCGAAATAATGTGCACACCAGACGGCGCGGGAGTGCAGTGCATTTTAATTTTCACATTATACCTATTTATAAATCATTGGTGCTCCTGGCAATATAAAGGAAACATTAGTTGCATATTATTCCAATTTGGGCATGCTTATATTAGAATACGATCGTGGTAATGTTCTCGGTGTTCTCATGATTACATAAGGAACGTTGTACAAAAAGATAAATAATGGGGAGCGCGTGTTCTTTCTTCGTATTGTTCCAGTATTGTATAGGTTACCGGCATGCCTAAAGTGATTCGAGTTGTCAGTATCGCCAAATAGATTAGCATACAAATAGTCGAGTATAATGCGATAAAGCTGAGTCTATTGGAAGAGCGTTCTGTAATGATCGGAGGCGTCGTCGTATTGAATGGTAATGATAAGAGCGGTCGTTGTACGCGCTCGTGAACTTGTGCGGCCTTCGCGCACCGCGCCATCGCCATCGCCATCTCATTGTGCGATACACGGCGGTACCGGCGATTTTGTAACTGACAACTTGTTCAATGATTATAGTTAACAATCAATCTTTAATGAATGACATTTATTAAACTCTACATTGAGTTCATGTTAAGATTATTTTAATGTTTGAAAGATAGTTTCTACTAAGTATACAGAAAGAACAGTCAGATAATAGCTCTAAGTACGATTATTGTAAAATTTTCCATTTTTTTTCTCATGATCATGATCATAGACGATAATAAATACTTTTATAGTTATCAAACTTGAAGAAAGTAAATATATTCTAGTCCGAATACTAAGTAAAGAGTACGACGCTTAATATAATATGTAGGTATATGTAACCCATGCAACAGGTCTCAATACAATTTATTTTAAGCAATCGAGGAAGTTGTAGATTAGCCCGTGCTCGGGCATGGCAGCTCGATTTGGCAGCAGATAAGCTCTCCAGAACCGTGTCTTGACCGACTGAAGAACTTTAAACGATATCCTCTAAAGGAATAGGAAGTTTTGCTATCACTTTTCAACACTGAATAGGAAGTTAATTGTTTTGAATTCTTCTGGATACGTGCACTGTTTTGTTATGTTTGTACGATGATACGAAATCAATTTGATATTATTATTTTTTAGTGTTGGTTGATCATACCTAGAGGTACATAAAATCAAACCATAAACGCGAGGAGACGCTAGCAACAGGATTGGAACAGATTTAGGTCGTGCGTGATTACATCCAAATCTGCGAGTGCCGAATGTAAATTTGCGGGCAGCCGTGAATCTAGCCCAATTTTTTTTTATTGAAATGTATCCTAGATCACAGTATAAATACGCGTTCCACATCTCGGTATGAGCAAGCGACGTCTGACTGACACGATGCCCCAATTTTCGGCGGTTCAATAAAACTTCTTCCTCGTCTGGTTTCCCTGAACTTGCACGCCGCCGCTACGGATGAGGTTTCCGGACCAAAATAGATTTGATTTACGTACGATTATAAACGGGACTGACCAAAATACTGTGTGCCATTACAGTTTTTTTTCCCTATAATTTGTCGTGTAAGTAGCTGTTTTAGTATCATTTAGTATGCTACATAAGTTTTTTACTGTCGCTAAGGCGACTATGCTTATTTTCGATTATTCGATTGCTACCTAGCTTATGAAGTCGAGATGAGTTTTGAAAAAAGTAATAACATAGACAAAACCTACCACTCGTGATATAGATATTCATATGTTGATACTTGAGTACGTGTACGTATATACCGCCACGCCCAGTAAGTTACGTTTGCCTCGAGAGCGCGGTACGTCCAGTTTTATTTTAGACCAGCAGCGCAGGCGCACTCGTTAAAAGTTTATTGTTGGGCCCACAACCACGATTGCTGATATTATTCCCTAGATAACATTCAATCAATTATACGAATTTGTCATGGGCACTTGCTATAGGAACTAAATATTATCAACTATAAACAAGATAATTGTAAGTTATTTAAATGTTTATTTTTTTGCATTCACAATGCAAATTTTTATGATTGAAAAATTTTAATGAAGTATTTTAGAAAAAAATCGCCCCGTCTCACAACCAGCTCCGATGGGACTAGAACCCACGACCTTTCGCTATCCGGGCGACTGCTCTAACCTCTGAGCTACGGAGTCGTTACGAGAAGCGTCGAATTTATCTAATACCTACTTCTTACGCGCTGTATAGCCAACGTTAATTTCATCAATGTGAAGATATTACTACCCTCACACGCGAAAGAAATACCTTTCCAGATATTTGACAATCGCTAAAGATGAAATTACTATTGCAAGTTATTGTTTACTTTTTTGCATTCACAATGCAATTTTTATGATTGAAATATTGAAAAATTAAAATTATTCTCAATTTGATTAGAAAACTCTCTGCCGACTACCTATTACTTAAGGTCGTCACAAACGGTGAAGATGCTATAATATTTTATCTTAAGCCTTTTTATTTTTACCTTTTTTAAAACTTAGCTTTTATACTATAACGAAAGTATAATTTATTAAAGTTTAGGGGTGTCTGGCAGGGGGTAGCAACTGTCATAAGTGTGGCAATGGATGACGAGATTTCTAGAGTTTTCCCGAAGAAAATCAATAAAAATTGAGCTATACTTTAACGAATTTTAGGTACTATTTTATACACCTTTACTATTTGTTACCTGCCAAAGTAACCACAACCCAAACTCTATAGTCGCTGGTCGTTCATACCTGTATAGGGGGCATGCACAGAAAAACTTTCAGCTTTTATAAAATAACGAAGG
Organism: Crambus lathoniellus; assembly: GCA_949710035.1. NCBI lineage: Eukaryota > Metazoa > Arthropoda > Insecta > Lepidoptera > Crambidae > Crambus > Crambus lathoniellus. The sequence goes on from OX453309.1 coordinate 13,254,123, forward strand.
TCTGGCCGTCGTGGGCTCTTAGGCTATTATCCTGTGACTCTGCATACGAGTATAAAACAAAAATCCTAATATTATTGCCTTCCCCTAAAATCTAGCAAAACAGGATATAACCATAGGCTTTGCCTTCTTTTTACTTAATAGATTTTACCAATTAATTCAGGTATAAAGTCTGTGTGTAAATGTTTTCAGTAGGTAGAACTACTGATAAATTATATCATCATCATCATCAGCCATTTAATGTCCCCACTGCTGGGGCACTGGCCTTCCTATAAATTATATTTAAATATTTACCATTATTATCGAATAACACAGTTGCTAACAATACACTGTCAGCAGCATTAATGGGTCTTCGCCGATCCGATACATTTTTATTGTTATGACTAATAAATATTAAATTAGCAATAAAATACTGATAAACGAGCTATTTGTAGTACTTACTCTTAAAACTATATAAGTTGTGTGATAGTATGACCCGTGTGATAAGTAAGGGGTCGGTGCGTGTAATCGGCTACTTAAGTTTCATTCATTGAACTTAGTTCTTTTTCCGTTTCCGGTGACTTACTTTTTACTTTAGTTGGTAGGCTAATAAACCGAATTAACGCAATGTGGAGAGGTCACTTCGCTTATCAGTTGGTTCGAATTAAAATTACTGAGATTTTAGTTGAAAACTTAACTGAGAATTAAGTAGTGTTTTCCACACTGGCATTAAGGTGCGTTACGTTTACTGTAATCAATGCTCACCCACCATGCAACTGCATTTTTTAGGCGCCGGCCATACTGCGGTGTTCCGCGTTCTCTGTATGCGGTGTTCAGTTTGACTTCCACGGTCTGACTGCTTTTGTGTGTGTAGGTTTCTAAGACTGACCGTTAGACCGCCGCAGTGTGGCCGGCGCCTTACAACATTAAATGACCACGCAAATTAGCGTCTCCAACTCCCCACCCACTAACAGAAATCAAACGTATCTTAGTTTATGCGTCTTCTTGGCACGCTGATGATTTTTTAGTATAGCGACATTTAGCGCAGGACCGGATATTTCACACAGACTAAAAAGTACAAAATAACCGTCTATAACAGACAAAAAAGTATAAAATAACCGTCTATTCAGTAACTGAAATTAAAAAGCGTGGTGCGCGTTGTCAATATTATGTAAGTACCTACTTGAAATGCATGCTTTGCAAAGGGCGCACCACGCTTTTTAACTTCAGTTACTGAATAGACGGTTATTTTGTACTTTTTAGTATGTTACTAATAAAAATAAAAGTGTGTTTTTTAGTTTTTTAAACTAAATATTTATTTTTTACTTTTTAGTTTAATAAGTGTCAAGCCATGGATGGATGGTAATGGATTTCACAGTCCACTCATGTCTCTTTTCACCCAGTAAACATTATAACTCAATGCCCCGTAATGTAAGGGAAAAAATACGTGATTGTATGTATTTAGTTACACAAATTCAAGTGGAGTCTATTAGTTACCGGATGCGCAAGCCAAACCCTTTAAACAAATGAGCCCAAACTCGAGGGGTTTCCTAGTGGTCATTAAGAAGTGCCCCTGGCTTCGACCCTGCTCCATCATCAGACCCTCACCACCAAGTGTAGCTAATAGGTCTCATCAAAACAAAACGAATGAGCCCAAACTCGAGGGGTTTTCTTGTGGTCATTAAAGAGTTTCACTGGCTTCTTCCCACCTTCATCATCAGACCCTCACCACCAAGTGTAACGAATAGGTCTTATCAAAACGAAACAAATGAGCCCATACTCGAGGCGTTTTCTATCGGTCATTAAGGAGTGTCACTGGCTTCCATCCTGCTCCATCATCAGACCCTCACCACTAAGTGCAGCGAATAGGTCTCATTAGAACGAAACAAATGAGCCCAAACTCGAGGGGTTTCCTAGTGGTCATTAAGAAGTGTCACTGGCTTCCACCCTGCTCCATCATCAGACCCTCACCACCAAGTGTAGCGAATAGGTCTCATCAAAACGAAACAAATGAGCCCAAACTCGAGGGGTTTTCTTGTGGTCATTAAAGAGTTTCACTGGCTTCCTCCCACCTCCATCATCAGACCCTCACCACAAAGTGTAACGAATAGGTCTTATCAAAACGAAACAAATGAGCCCAAACTCGAGGGCTTTTCTATTGGTCATTAAGGAGTGTCATTGGCTTCCTTCCTGCTCCATCATCAGACCCTCACCATCAAGTGTAGAGAATAGGTCCCATCAGAACGAAACAAATGAGCCAAAACTCGAAATGTTTCCTATTGGTCATTAAGGAGTGTCATTGGCTTCCTTCCTGCTCCATCATCAGACCCTCACCACCAAGTGTAGCGAATAAAGTCTCATCAGAACGAAACTTTGGAGCCTAAACTCAAGGGGTTTCCTAGTGGTCATTAAGAAGTGCGACTGGCTTCCTACCTGCTCCATCATTAGACCCTCACCATCAAGTGTAGCGAATAGGTATCAACAGAACAAAACAAATGAGCCTTAAGTATTGCCCACCTCTTGACTCCATCATCAGATCAGCTCGATAGTAGCAAACTATTGTATTGTCATCGGATTCATTTAGACTTACAAAGTTTGAAATCAATACGACAATTAGAAGTAGGTTAAAATTGAATTCCAAGATTTTCTTACATAGTGACTTAGTTACATGTGAAATTGTGAAGCTAATAAAAGTCGCTCCGTAAACTTAATTCACATGAGTTAATTCACCTAGGTGAATTAAGTATACTATTCGTAAACTTTAATCACCTGTACCGCTGGTCACAAAACAAAAGACATATTATATTTAAAATAATAAGTAAACTTTATTTACCCAAGTTAAAAATGGATCACCTAGGTGAATAAAACCTACTCTTAGTAAACTTTAATCACCTGTAAGTACCGCTAGTCACAAAACAAAAGACATATTTAAAATAATCACCCCAGTTAAAAATGAATCTAACGGACCATTTATAGAAAATAGCTTACATAATAGAATAGTTAAATGCCGCGAACAGATCAAGTAGGTTTCTATTAAACTTTTTTATTCGTTTACTTAGAGTAGTGTGGAAAGTTTGCTTTGAGGAAACACATATTAAACTCATAATAGATTGCAGGAAAATTGTGTGTCAATATGACAATCATAAATTATCATAAGCACTCATTCAGCCAGAGTTTCACTGATAAAAACAATCTTCATAAAAGTGAATTAAGTTTACTTAAAAGTATACTTAATGCACCTAGGAGAATAAGGTGAATAAAGTTTTGTGAAAGTAATTTTAATGCACCCAGGTGATTAAACTTTACGAATAGTATACTTAATTCACCTAGGTGAATTAACCCAGGTGAATTAAGTTTACGGAGGGATAAAAGTGTGGTAAAAATGGTAATCTAGTATGGAAACAATTTGAAAGAAAGAAAGAAAGAAAATTATTTTATTTTATTTGGCACACTTTGGTTTTTATAAAATATATGTATATGTTGGTAGATAAAATAATTGTTCAAAATGATTATACGCCAAACCACTGTAATATTATCCGTGCTTTAGATTTTTAAGAAAATAAAACAAAGAGTAACTTTTCATATTTCTTTTTGACTGACATTCCTGTACATCCGCGGCATTCCCATTTATTTGACTGCGGCAAGCAGACGCCCACAACACAGACACAGATCCAGTAGATTGGGCTTCTATTTTAGAGATGTCTGGGTAGAACCCGCGCCTGGTCGCATGTCAACAAATGAACAGGGTAAGTGGAACAGTGCGCGACGTTTACATAACTATTGGCAGCTATTTTCTTGTTTGCTCCATTGATTAGTGGTCTATATTTTCACGAAGTGCTAAAATTTCTAACATGAAAGCTTACCTGCTCCTGCCCACTGCTTTTTCTTTAGACAAATATCTCTTGTTGTACGGTCGAAATTCGGTATTACGTATGCGCTGCGTATATTTTATTTTTAGCTGGTGGTTACGATAAGATTTACTATCGGATCGTAATTTGATGAAAAGGTTAAGGTTATGTAAGTTTTTCCAATTTTCATACAAAGATTAGGTTTGGTTAATCAATCGGAACTAACATCGTGAAGCGCGCCGAAGGTTCAATGGCATTGAGCCTGCTGGTTGTTCCACGAATCTACAGTTTACTGCTTTCTGGCCAATACCTTTGCAGATCGTAAAGTTCTTCATTTTTGCAAACTTTATTGGGTTGTTTGGACAAGGAAGTTGTTTGCTACTATGTGGACGACTCGTTAGCAAATTACATAGATTATATCTTTGACAGATTATATGTAGGTACTGTTGTATATTTTTACATTATTAATGTTTAAAGCAAATGATACCTGCACCACATCACTTCTTATTCAAGACTTTTAATTGAAATATAAAAAAATATTTAATGTTTTGTTGAATAGCCTGTTCTATGCATTTAGGATGGCATATTTAATAACTTGTTTATACACACGGTTGTAAGTACGTCAAATGTTTTATGTTGTATGTGAAAAGAAAAGTGTCGTGGTTTTTAGGGTTTCCGTACCAAAATGGTAAAAAGAAACCCTTATGGTGAGAGCGCTGCTTGCACATTCTCAAACGTTTTTTCCTAAGTTGCATAGTTTTTGAATTTTTATAAAAAAAAGATACCCTCCCCCTATCTGCAAAGTTTCCATAGAGAAAAATCTGAAATTATTTTATATGATAGAAGTTTACGTAATGATTACAGGAAAAATTAATCGATGTATCTAAATACCTAGTATTTTTTCATAAATCATCAACAACATTTATATTAGTTCCACTATCGGCACAGAATAGATATAAGTACTACCGTATATCGGTCAACAGCTGGCGTTGACCTAAAACTGCAATATTCTACACCGCAAATGCTCTGACAAATCTAGCCTCGCCGATGAAACCATTTTTAACCGACTTCTAAATCAAAAAGGAGGAGGTTCTCTATTCGTCTGTATGTATGTTTTTTTGTGTATGTCCGCCGATTACTCGAAGACGGATGGACCGATTGAAATAATATTAAAACGTTATTACATCAGGTTGGTTTCCAAGTTAGTCCCATTTTTTGAAATTTTGAAATCGGTTCAGTAGTTTTCAGGAAATCTTGAAAATACTGTCGTTTTCGTTACCACTTTATGTGAATTTATTACGTATCTTTAGGCATAACTCCTTTGTTTATAAACCGATTTAGATGATTCTTGTTTTGTTAAAAAGGAGACACCTCAAGGTATTTTACCCGACTTCAAAAAAGGAGGTTTTCAGTTTGATCATATACCTATTTACCAGAATACACGTAAATTGCCTGCACGATGCATTAAAAAGAGTGAAATAAAAATTATTTTTATCAAAAATAAAACCGCCTTCAAAAAAATCACATTAAAAAAGTAGAATCACAGTAAAGAAGTAAGCCTCACCAAATAAATAACGTAAGTACTTTGAAGTCGGGCGGGTTTTAACAAAAACAACAAAAATGTACATGTTTCACGCCCGATTTCAAAGTACTTACGTTATTTATTTGGTGAGGCTTACTTCTTTACTGTGATTCTACTTTTTTAATGTGATTTTTTTGAAGGCGGTTTTATTTTTGATAAAAATAATTTTTAATAAGAAATATTGTTCTTACTTTTTTAATGTCTTTTTGAAGGCGGCTTTATCACGAAACATTTATTTAAATTTATGATGGTACGGAACCCTTGGTCCGCGAGTCCGACTCGCTCTTGACCGGTTTTTTTATTATTTTCCACGCAATTTTTATGCTTTTTCCATATAAACCTTCCGTGGAACTTAAGGAACATAATATGAAAAAATAATTTCTGAATTGGTTTAGCCGTTCTTGAGTTTTGCGCTTAGCAACATTCATTTTTATTTATATAGATTAAATATTTCACTTTTTCACTTCCAAACACTCTCAATTTAAGGTAAACAAAATTGATACATTCAAATAAGTATTGGGTTTACCTTGGGTTTACCCGTCTGCAAAATAAATTCGTGTAAAATTATAGTTTTTCGACAAACTTAAGTATAATCACGCAATATAAAATCTGATTCTCATTTGATAAAACGCAATTGATAAAACTGAACAACATTTTAGCAGTCCGCAGCTGGAGATCAGAAATTGTATGCCATTAACATTTAAATTGGACATCTTACACATTTGTCTGGCAATCTTACAAATTCATCGTATTATTCATAATAATAGTTTACAAAGTTAATATAACATACGATAAATAGAGCTATATTACGGCCGATTCTTTAACAATCTATTTTTTCCAATTGAACCGGTATGTTGGTTTTAAACCACATTAAAAACATGATTCAGAAGAAAATAAGTACCTAATAATGTGATTTGACTTACATCTTTGACTTTGACTCATTTCTTTTTAGGAAAGGCCCCATCTGAGCAACTTGCAGACTAGTTTTTTTTTAACTTGTGGAACAAATTTTATTAAACAAATATTATAATTATACGACGCTTCTACTTCCTGTATGTCGAATTAATTCTGATAATAAAAACTAATGTTTATTTGGCCTATTGAAGGTTGAAGGCTGAAGTAGTAGGTAGACTGTGGCCGAAGGAAGAAGGAGCACCAGTTTGGGGGTCATTATTACCTATTTATCAACATAGTCAAAGTTACAGTCGCCCGCTATCTGAATGTTATTTGTGCCTGTCTGCAACAGTCTCTTTGTTAGGTCTCTCCACGACTAGTCTCCACACTGAAATAGAGCCTGTATTTGCGTAGACTGTGAAACGGGCAATATAATAAGTGTACATCTAATGCTGAGCTGAAGATTATGAGAGCAAAATATTTAATACTAGCGGCCGCCCGCGGTTTCACCCGCGTGGTTCCCGTTCCCGTGGGAATATCGGGATAAAAAGTACATAAACCTTACTCTTGAATCACTCTATCTATTAAAAAAAACGCATCAAAATCCGTTGCGTGGTTTCAAAGATTTAAGCATACGAAGGGACATAGGGACAGAGAAAGCGACTTTGTTTTATACTATGTAGTGATATTCGGTTGTGCACACGACTAAACTAAACTAAAAACTAACTTTATAAAATCTCTAATTTTAATCAAGTTTTAGTCTAAAGCTATTCCGTTGGACACGCCAATCTAAACGAAAAAAAGACTAAATTTCGACTAATTCGAATTGATGGTGTTGCAAGTATTTATTTTAATTGGGTATTTGACTGTTGTTGAAATGTAGATAATTTAATTATGACAATCAGAAATATAACATTATTGAATAACAAATGTAAAAAAAAAAACAAATTGTATTATAACAAGCTAATATGAGCTACTTAAATTGTGACTCTAGCTATCTCTTTCTAAAACGAAATTTTCTATGGTGAGAGTATGGCGCTATCGAAATGTGACTTCATATTTCTATAGCGCTCTCCTTTTCTAATTAAAAAGTTTGATGCTCTATATCGCCGAAAATATGCAAGATATTTGAAAATGAATACCTATGTTGTGTTCCTACTACTTCAATAAACATTTTGAGTCAATAAAAAAAATTCAGTCAAGTACCCAATTGTGATGTGAAAACCCAGTTTGACAGCACTAAACCTAAATTTAGTCTAGTTTAGTCTGATTGGTGCTAGCCGGCCTAGTGTGTTGGTGTTGCGACTAAACCATATTTCGAGGTTACTTTCTTGTTTTTCGCATTTTAGCCAGTTTCATATCCTACTAATATTATAAATGTGAAAGTTTGGATGTTTGGATGTTTGGATGTTTAGATGTTTGGATGTTTGTTACTCAATCACGCCAAAACGGCTGAACGGATTTGGCTGAAATTTGGGACATAGATACTTTATAGTCTGGAGAGGAACATAGGCTACTTTTTATCCCGGAAAAATATCACACTCCCGCGGGATAACGTCGTGTAGTTCACGCGGGCGAAGCCGCGAGCGGAAAGCTAGTATTGCTATAAATGTCAGTAAATAAAAACGTAGGGTTATCTAGGTAAGAAGTTAAGAAATCTGAATGATTGCAATAGCGTTGTATAATGAATAGGTTTCATATAGGTACTCATAATCTTAGCTTGCATAGCTACAAGATTCCCAATGAAAACCATTTTGGAATCCTTGTGGATGGATGGACCAGCGTCGGCGCCGCATCAACGCACATAAAGTTTCTAGTCTGCGCATGCCAAATAAGGTACGCTCCTTTCTTGTCTTCTTGGAAATTAATCTAATCTAGTGCAATTTGTAACCCGAATAGATCTGTATCTTTGATGCGAATACAATGGAAGTATTGTGTCGTGTCTTATACGTAGAGTTCTGATTCCCGGCCTACGCTTTCGATATTTTGCACGATAGAATGTGCTTTATGTCAAATCAGATGTCAAATTCATAATGCACAGAATTAATGCTTGATTACCGGGTAAAACGGGTGAATAGCATTGCTGAGGTAAATAGACACAAAGTTAAAAAGGTTTTTTCAAATTATTTCCTGAAACATTTTGTTAGAAACATCTATGTAAAAAAACATAATTTGGAAGATGCTTAAGGAAAACCTTTTTAATTTTGTGTCTATTCTTCCTGGCATTGCTATTCCCCCGTGTAGGTACTAGAGTTGAAAAATTTTGCGGTTACCTACTTGTTAAAATCAAACATAATTTTAACTAAGTAACTTGAATAACTTTTGATAGTAGGTACCAGGTAGTATCAGGTTTCCAATATGATTTAAAAGGGGATGGTTCGTTGATCCTTTCGTTGTTTTGATTAAGACAAAACACGTGTTTGCGCTTCCAATCAAGCTCCTTTTCAAAGCCACGTATTTCTCCATTCGCTTAAAACGCTTCAAAGTTTTAGTTTAGCTTTAAAAAATACCATTATATGCTTAAAAGGATACGTAGACCCGAGTTTGTATATAACAGTGTTTGTAAGGCTTCGTCCACACGGGATCCGTCATTGGCGATTCGTGATCACGAGTCGTGATTTTTTCATACGATGAATCATTTACGATTTCACGAATCCTGAAAAATGACGGTTACGTCTTCTCTATACTTTTGATAGGTAGTATCTACCTATTCGTATTTTTTGACGAATTGTGAATGACGTCCGTGTGAACAAGCCGTAACTGTATTTTATTAAACGAAAAAAACACGTAATTAAACCTATTTTATTGTTGAAGATCGTATAAAATATTGTCAAAGATTTAAAATAAGTAAGTAAATAGTACATAAGGTATAGGTTATTCAGGTACTTACTGAACTGACCTACACTTACTGAACTGAATTTCTTGTAGGTAGGTAATGGATGTAGAGAAATATCAAAATCCGGCCACTTTTCCGTCAAACCGTTTCGCCCTGAACTTTCTTAATATTCCAATAGTGTTGATAAGTTCCAATCATAAAATAAGATTGAATCTGCTTTGTAAGTGGCGTTATTGAGACTCGTTGCATTAACGAAGCTATCAGGAGGATTTAGTTGGAAGTCGGCGCAGAAGGGCGCTGTCATCAGCCGTCGCTGGATCGGGTTTCACTCAACAGGAGTAGCGTCGTTTCGCAATGCCCTGTAAACAAATGAATAATCAAGACCAAGAGTCATTCAACTTTGTTTTTTTTTGTTTAACTTTGTTTAAGTATTTGGGAGGCAATGATTGGAGCACCGTCAAATTATTGAAACCTTCTCTATGAGAGGCAATATATGATTGGAGGTAGTGTTGCCGCTTGATAGTGGACTATCGATATTTAACCGATTGTCTATCGATAGGCGATACAATTTATGACTTGGAACGTGCCAATATCATTGCAAAAGTGCAATACTATCGATAGTATTGTTGCTAATAAATAAAAAACTATCGATACTATCGATTGTTTGAGACTATCGGTAGTTTGTCAGTTAACAATAAAAAGCCTTATAACAGTATAATAGCCAACAATAAGGATTATAGAGTGTTCGTTTTAATTTCCAACTCAGTTGCATTTTGTTTTTTAGTTCATGAGTAGCACACACAGATCGGTAATAATGAAAAATGGTTTTTGTTAAATTACAATGCTGCTAAAACATACCCAATATATTGCCAATGGGAAGACTATCGATACTATCAAACATAGATGATAGTATCGATACTATCGACACTTTCGGTAGTTTGTAAGTATTTACTAGCAGCAATACTATCGATAGTATCGATAACTACTATCTCCATACTATCAATAGTATCGATAGTATTGCACTCTTTCAATAGTATTGACAAGTTTTGAGCTGTCGATAGTATCGATAGCATATTTTTTTTATATTGATAAAAAAATCGATAGAAACGTTATCGGTAGTTTGGCAACACTTTGCTTTACTATAATAAATACTGATCATAAACGCCAGTTAAATTCTCTGTTCTCGCCTTTTTATATTGAGATTATTTTCTAGAATTTAGAGCAGACATCATTTTCTAAGAGATTTCATGTAATGTCTTGACTCTACAATATTACTTTTTTTGGTTTCTTAAATTGCTTTTGATTATATATTTTTTCATAATAAAAAAGACAATGTGTTGTGTTTATATGTGTTGTTATTGTTTTATACTAAATTGTTTAGTTTAATTTTTGAAATCGGAAAAGAATCAGTGTTTTTACTTATTAGGATATTTCGGAAAACCCTAAACAAATTGTGACGATCCTACTTGCGACTGTCCGGAGTCACATCGATGGCATCCAATATTAAAATTTGTGTTACACGACTTGCTCTAGACTAGGTACTCGCGTTCGGTTTTTACAAACAATACTGGACAGTCATGTTTTATTTTATTCATGTCAGTTGACAATGGGCCGCCGGTAGTGCCGAACCTCCCCTTAGCATAAAGCGTGGCCTAGTAAAGTTAATGCCACCGTCCCCGCACACGAGCCACAAACGCCGCCACTTGAATCTAGGAAAAGAAACAAGTGACGCCTACTGGCGTCGGCGTTCATATAAAATGTATGAAAACTACAGGAAAGAGGTCAGTGGCGGTGTTTTTCGGTGGCCTGTGTGCGGCCAGGCTTAGAAGAGAGTGCGTATTCTGATAATCTGTGTGCTATTTAACTATACAGGGTGTTTGTTTAAAAATGTACATCACTTCAGGGGGTGAAAGTACCCATCAATAAAATCAACTTTTACTATGGGACCAAAGGCGATATCGCGAAAAAAAAAACGGCTATTTCATACAAAAGTGCAATACCGAATAGGCCAAGATATATGGAACAGTTGGTTTTTTTTTGTAATATCGCACTTGGTCCCTTAGTAAAGTTAATTTTATTGATGGATACTTTCACTCCCCGAAGTGATGTACATCTTTTTAGTTTAAGTATATATTTAACAACGTAGGTATCTGAATTATCACAAGAAATAGTTAGAATAATTCTTCACATGCGATTCCAATGTTTTGACGTAGGTAAATAAAACGAAAAGAAGTTGAAACTTGCCGAGATATTCATTCTGTAAGTTCTATTTCTAAGAATCAAGCAAAAGGTATCTCATTAATCCCAGTCAGTGACTAATAATCTACGATGCAACTTATCATCACCTCTTTCGCTTAGTGCTTTATATTTTATCCGCGTTAATAATGTTAATATTATAGAAGAGCTCTACAAATTATAAGTACTTACTTACTCGCATTTTCTTATTAATAAAATACAATTGTTAGCATCTCACTAGCCGACAGGCTATCTTCTTTATATATTAGAAGATTATGATATAACAGAATATCTGTTATCGTGTTAACAACTAACTGTAAGCTGAAGTTCAATAACCGTATGTGACGTATACCTATGTGATGTCATTGCAACGTCCGATAAGAACCCGGTTTCATTAATATTTTCCAGACACTTTTAATAGTCACAAAAATAAAGTTTTAAAATGTATTTAGAATGCTATTATCTTTATATGAGGCTAGTGGTGTTTCTCTAACTCAAATTTTCAATTAGATTTTGTTGAACTGTACCAAATGTCTATTTATTACTGTCTATAACTAAATACCAGTTAAGCGTAGGTTTCCAGTAAAGTGTGAAAGTTTTTTACTCCGTTTCAGTCACAGAAGTGAAATTGAACAGAGTGGCAGACGTCACTATATATCATGCATGTATGGAAGTACATGCATGTTACTAATGACACCTGTCAAACGTCACACTGAGAAAGATGCGGGAGACAATAGCCCACAAAAAAAACTAAAGGCTACCGAGCTACATAGCGCGCATACTGGGGATTCCCACGAGGTCCGGGTCTCGTCAAGTAAAGTTCAACATATTTAAAATATATCAAAGGTACCTACGCGTCTTGTCCGTCACTTAACGTACCGATTGCCAAAATTCCACTATATCAGTTTTCGTCAGCAAAGTATGACTTCGTTTTTCATAGTGTTTGTTTGTAGTACGAATGACAAAGTAACATTTGCGGTTTTTGAAAATGTATTATATTTCAAGAAGTCCTAACTATATATCGTTCAAACCAATATATTTTATCTAGATTTTTCACTCGCTTATTTCAAAAGTTAGAGGGGGGTCACACATTTTACCACTTTGGAACTCTCTATCTTCCAAAAGATGGTCTTTGAGAAAAAAATGATTTGAGAGACCTATCTATAGACAACCCACACGAATATCTTTGATTAAAAATATTTTTCAGTTTCAGTTCCATGTAAGTACCTACTTATAGAAAGCTCCTTATTTTTATTTTATTTTTTACTAGCTGACCCGGCAAACGTTGTTTTGTCATATTAATTATAGTGGACCCGGTAAACTTCGTATCACCAACATCTTTTAAGTATAGATAAACAAATGAAAATAAATGATCGCGAAGAAGTATTATACACTGCCTGCAACAAATGTCACTTATTAAAAAGTAGGTAATCCAAAGCGGCTAAAACGTCAGTGATTACAATACTCTTTGACATACCTCTTTGAAAGCGGCTATGGAAGAAATGACAGTTTTGTATAGTACAACAGTTTATCGATTTTCTATACAAAATAATCATTCTTATTTTATAATTTTCCGGAATAAAAAGTAGCCTATATTACTCTCCAGCTCCCAAACTATCCCCATACCAAAAATCGAGTCGATCCGTTGCTCCGTTTTGACGTGAAAGACGGACAAACAAACAAACAAACAAACAAATAAACAAACAAACAAACACACTTTCACATTTATAATATTAGTATGGATTAGTATGGATTAAAATCGTAAACTGGTTCACAGAATACATCTATTTACCAAGTTTCAACTGTGTAGTTTCAATAGTTTTGAAATAAAGTGGCTGTGACATACGGACGGACGGACGGACAGACAGACAGACAGACAGTATGACGAATCGATAAGGATCTGTTTTTTGCCATTCGGCTACGGAACCCTAAAAAGACAATGCGTAAACTATGTTGTTTCATACATTCACATATAAAGTTGTGGCTTTAAATAATCACTGAACATAACAGATACCGAAGTTTATTTGACAGACTCATAGATTTTTTCCGGGCAAACTTATTCTTGGTGTCATTTTTTGGAAACTAGGTAGGTACTGTTTTCGGCGCCATTTCTGTGCAGTAGCGTTTTAACAATTTCCCCCTATTACCTACTTACGTCCAAGGATGATTTCGAACACTTAAATTCTTCATATAAGTTATCTACTGAAACATCGCTTGTAAAGTTTAATAAAGTTACAGCATTTTCCACCATTTCAAAACTAACTTAATTTTTCAGAATTTAATTTAATTTTCTAGTTTAGCGAAAATATTTTCATCTGAAAAAATATAACGTTTATCTATAAAAACGGGACTAAGCCTGTCCCGCGCGGGACATTCAATTATGGGCTAAAAATCGGGACGTCCCGCCAAAATCGGGACGTCCGGCAACGCAATGGATAGCAGTGATAGTCGTTGGGAAAGATCAGTTCTCGAGTGGCGACCACGAACTGGCATGGATCTACTAGCAAAGGTTGCGGGCAGCCGACTTGGCTGCAATTCGCTCACAGTCGCTTTCTGTAGCGCTCTAAGACGATGAAACAGGTTTGAAAAAAAAAACAAGAGCTATTTTGATCAATCAAATTTATGATTTGATAAAAGTTGTTGATTCAGGTGGAAGAGCACTGAATAGTGCAAACAAGCAACGGCAACGGTTGCATTGCAAATAGCCGTAAACGCGCGCTGGGTTGGCAAAGGGCATCAGTTCGCGGCGCGCGGCGCGGGCGCAACCGGCGCTACCGGTCCGCGCACAATGGCCGCGGACAAAGGCGCGACGATGACGGATGGACGGCCACGATCTAGGGTTCACAACTTTTGTATGCCAAATAAAATATACTAGCTACTCCCCGCGGATGACCCCGCGACTGAACACCGGCTGGAAAACGAACTGTGGGACGCCCGCGCTACAGATGGGCCGATGAGGCTATGTAGCCGCCTTGCAAAAGACCTCGAACAACTTCAGGAGCCCGACTGGTCGGAACCGGCACAAGATGGAAACAAGTGGCGATCTCCAGCATCGGAGGCCGAGAATCACTTTGGGTCGCTGAGCCAGCGAAGTACTTAAGTAAGAAGTGAGCTTCTCCTCGCGGTTTAACTGACCGGCAAGCCCAATGCGCGTTCACCGCTCTTTGCAACAGATATGGGTTAACTATCCAGTGTTCTTGCGCTAATAACACCAATTTTCATCAACCCCGATTGATTTACCAAAATCACTTTAACGAGGCATTCTACTGGTGAATTAAAAAATTCAATCATGAAAGTTATTTATTAATTAATTTAAACTAAAATTGTGGATACCAACGATCATAAAAACAGTATGTATCTTATATACTTTTTCCTTCTAGATCAATAAAAAGTAATTAACGAGCGGAAAGAGTATAATAAACTTAATTTAACTCGTACTGTTTTTAACGAGAGCCACAAAAATACTAAGTACGCACCGAAAATACTGAAATACACACAGTGTTCATTTCAGTATTTTTAGTTGCTTAACTTAGTATTTTTGTGGGTGAGGTAAGGTTATTTATCAGGTATCACCTGGCGGAAGCCACTAACCATTGTGAAGAAAGAAAAATATGTAGCTTACTTCCGCAAAAAACAGAACATGCAAAAAATTTCGGTGTTGGTTTTCGCACGATCTGACTACTCCGGGTTGCTGTTGCTGTCTTGCTAAATGCAGGTATCTATTTGTGCACTGGTATTTTCGTGGTGTGCGGGCGGGCGGTGCATTTTGCATTTTGTGTTTTTTGCGGAAGTAAGCTACGTATTTTTCTTTTTTCACATAGGTTAGGTTAGTTTAGTGATCACTGAGCAGTTAATTAGGTACAACCCGTTTTTAACAGTATGGTAGGCAACCTTACCGCCGCCATCCCAGACGCAAGCGCACGCTGATTGCGGACTAGCACGCCTCTTCGTTAAACTTTAGCACTGTTAAGATTTATCTAGCCACTTATGTGATGAGATAAAGCTGACAGCAGAATGAGTTACGAGTAAATGGAACAAACACCAATTAAGACTAGCCTCTGATTGTCTAACTAAACATATCTACCGCGATCGCTTTCAGTTTGACAAATGTCTGACATCCATCACTTGTTGTTAAAGGCATTTGATAAAAATATTTGTGTTGCTGCAGCAATGGTCATAAAATATCTTTCAATCTGTAGATGATACGATTTTTCATTTACTGATGAGTTTGATTACAACCTTTGGTGCTTCCTGTGGTTAGTTTATGATCTCTTGATCAGAAAATTCAAAAAAGAGCAGTGCAGTCGAATCTACTAAAATCCTTATGCAAATACTGTTCAAATTAACAGAACTCTTCGTCGTTTCAGTCAATTGCTACGCAAATTATCATACATACATAATCTTTATACAGAAAAAGCATAAGCTATTTCTAGCTGCCTTCTCAGGAAAAAGAAAATTAAATATTGTTTCTCTACAATCAATGTTTAAACAATAATATGCCTCGTACGAGACAAGCTGTGTAAAAAGTGGTTTCAAAATGTCTAGTTTGTTAGGGTTGGCAGCAATTCAGAACAAACTAGAGGATTTCTCCTTGTAATTTCTTACATTCCATTTACCATAGTAATTTTACTAGCTAAAGTTTTTTATTTTACCAGAGAAAAAAACAAGTTGAACCGTTTTCTTATTAGTTTGTTTAAAAACTTAGTAAAGCGATTCAATATTTCTGAAAATACCGAAAATGCAGTACCTAAATTATCTCAAGTTTTCGTATCAGCATCAATATTATTTTCTTATATCTTAGTTATTGGACAAAGATATTAAAAAAAATAGTATTGGCAGGTACTACGCACACGTTCAGCCACAGGCTGCTTGTAGTTTTTGTCTTATCCGTATACGATACTATATTTTACGACCAACGGCAAATATCATCTTTATTTTCTTCAAATAAAAGTGAGTTTCACAATACTCTCTAACTATACTGACTAATTTAACATCTCTAACGCAACTCAAGTTTGAGAGCTTCTTTAATATTATGGGTTGGCATCTCTTTCATACTTTTGATAGTTAAAGCGACAGGATGATGTTAGAAGAAGCTTTCAAAGTTGAGTAGCGATTAAGTGTATTTGAGCGTCTGCTCCGTCTATTTTTACACCACTGCCCCAAAGGAGTGTATTGCGTTAAGGGTTAATTGTAGTTCAACTAATACTTATTTAAAATCCAGTATCTTTCCACTAATCTGTCCACTTTAATGCTCTAAATGGGAGTATTCTAAATCTCTATTATCTGGTGTTTGATGTATATAAACGTTGGAGATAGAGTCTAGGTCATACGTCATTATTAGCCCGCGCTCGATTCGGGTCAGAGCTAAGATTAGGCTCTTCACACAAAGATCTGCCTTGATAATGTGATAACACTTCGCGTCGGAAAAGCAAGGAGTTGTAAAAAGACTTAAATCTTTTTATGTTCTTAAGAAATTATAATCGTTACATACAAAAATGTATAGCAATATTAGTAATTGAAATTGGATCAATGTTTTGAAATGTCCCTCATTCGTTCCGTTCATTAAAGAATTCACATGAACGAAACCCCGGGCATGATCTTCAAATTACTTTTATTACTTAATTAAAGTGCTTAAGTAGTCTTATTAACGATACAAACAAACAATCGCGGAGCTGAAAATGAACATTACCTAACAATGATAATATTGCGTACATAAGAGTACCATACCAACACTACAATGTATAAATTGAGCAATATGAATGAATATAATGTAGGTCCAGCGTGCTGGTATCTGTGCCATTTAATTTGTTTCCAAGCACTTAACTGATAATTCTCAATACCTACTTAATTCCATAGTAACAAATGACTTCGAATTTACGTTATTGCCTACTACTACAGACTTCACACCTGTTAAAATTATAAATTACCGTATGATCGTGACGTAAAACTAACACAAGTGTGGTTTGGGAATACTGAATGTGCAAATATGATCGAAAGTGTTACTAACCACACGTTTTTTACTTAATGGCACGAGACACAAAATACTTTAGGTGAAGCTATAGGTACATATGTTGCGTTGCGCTTGCTTGCGTTAATTTAAAGCCAAAATCACAAAATCCTTCCTTCGTGTACCTACATCCATGTTACGAAAGAATCACGTACACTATACAAAGCTAAAACAGTAAAAAAAGTGAACAAAAAGGGCTACGCTTTTTAACATCAGATAATGCGGATCAATCCTTTGTTTTGAGTCGTAAAGTTAATCACTAGAAAGGGCCTATAAACCGTCCCGGTAAACAGTAAAGACAATCTGTCGTGGCGCCTCTGGGCCGCGCCGCCCGCGCTCCACGGGGAAGCTAACAAAAACAAAAGCGTTATAGAGGAGGCCTGGGCCCGGCGCCGGGGCGCCCGCCTTATCGGCACGTGGCCACCTTCGCCCTTCATCATTCTTCCTAGAACACATTCCAACAGAAAAAGGGGTACGTTCCTTTTACTTTTTATCATGTACCTACTCAATGAAAAAACTCTCGGTCACGATCTCCGTAAATAAACATAGCACCGTTTTTTTTTTGCAAGCCGACTGCCGACGAGCGAAGTAGAAATTCTCGTTTAAATAAACATGTGCGTTTGTTAAGTACAGTGATGGTCATGATTTATGGCAATAAACCATAAATACGTCAGCATGTGTCAATCATTGTTGTTTGGTCACACACAACAGAAAGAAAGCGTCGCCGTCGCCTTTTATAGGAAGTAGCCGCGCATCGGTTCGATTTTCGGTGTCAGTCACAGCACAGCCATCACATAAGCAAAATGGTTGTGGCGTCACGGCTTACAATTCAATACACCTGTTTCTGATACCCCTTTGTACACACAACCAATGTCAAAGTCATAGTCATTAACATATTCACCAGTGTTAGTTCTACTTTTTCCGATAGGTACCTAAGCGAATAAATTACAATAGGTCGTATATTTTAATCGAATCTATAATGTATGAAATGACGCAACATTAAAGTAAATATACCTACCTACCCACTAATACTTATTAAAATATCGATTCATAAATTTTGTTGACATCAAATACACATTCATGTTTCGCGTTATCTTTCTATTACGTACTACGTAATGTCCACCAACAAACATTAGAAGAAAAAAAACTTTGATTTCAGCAATGTTATGCCATGATGATATTTCAATAACAGATAAACTAAATTACGAGCTGAATGTAAAACAGCACTTTGAATGGCACGAAATCTTAGAATATCATCTAAATTTTAATCTTTCTGACAGTAGAGTCGTATCGTAAAATTTAGTGTAGCGTGAGATAATTTAGGTAAACCTAGTCAAGAGATACTAATTTGTGAACATTATGTAAGTCGTCGGCTTTAGACGCGGAAAGCGACCTGACCCAGCTGGTTGTGTTGCTCCGACTTGTGGTACTTGCAACTTGACATCACTTACTAGCCGAGTTCAGTTCTACTGTTATCTAATTTGAAGTTAATCAGTGATTTTACTACTAAACAATATTTAAGAGATTATTACCATTTTTATATTAATTAGTTTTCAATTATAAATTGTACTTTTAAACATTTATGTGCCTTAAAGAGTATCTGCAAATATCAAGGTGAGATCTAGGCGCTGCCAATTTTTTTCTCTATTTTAATTTGTGTCAGTCAACTCGTCAATTCGTATATATCAAACAAACTTAATAACTTTAGGTGGCACTGCGAGTCATAATCTAACAGATGTTGATTTAATGAGACAGGGTTATTCAAATGTGAAAATGTTGCGCGAACGCAACCTTGCCTTTGAAGTTTTTGGCCGGAACAGGAATTCGTAATAGTTAAGCTCGTGCTCAGGTGGGGTTCTAGCGAACGTTCAGAGGCTACTGGTAGATGTGACAATTGACAGTTTTTTTAAACGTTGTTAACTTCCTGACTTAGGTATTGTTATATATTTTTGTCATTTTAACATTATGTTTCCTTCTTTTCAGATCGTTTATCATGCAACTTTACCAAAGCGGGAGACAAATTATATCATCTAACTACAAGCACAAATGTAATCTGTGATCGCAACCCCATTCTTCACCACTAGTGCTAAAGTAACTTTAATAGTTAATCAGTGCAAGTGTTATGTTAAGTTTATAGTGACTTTATCAATAGGGCCAATAAACCCTTCAGGACTTAACCATGGGTGTCAGTGACTATGGGGTGCTCGGAAAGATGGACGTTCGGCATTCATTATTCAAACTAATGCTTTTTCAAATTTTGGTGGCGTGGTGCAGCGCAAAGCATATAAAAATAGACACTCTACCCAAACTGGAGATTCTAACCAACGACTTAGAAAAAGATGTTCAAGATAGCATAAGAAACTTAATTCACACCGGTAAGTTTTGTTTTTTTCTATATTATTTTATTACAAACTTTTTGTTTTAGTTTGAATAATTTTTAGAGCTTATTTGATTCTTTAAAAATATGCGGCAAATTCACACCTCACAAAGCGATTACGAAGTCCTATCAGAACCAAAATCCGTGTGAAATCGAAGTTGACAGTTGAGAAGGGTCCATTAATAATATTGCGTCGAAATTAAACGAATTCGAATGTTGGAGCATCGCGCTAATCGTGTCGGATTGTACCTAGTTGTCACTTGGTTGGAACATTTATAATTGGATCCAGTCGCGGTCACGGTGATACGGGGAACGGCGGACGTCGTCAATTTGATTGCAGACGTTCTCGTTTCATCTTTTGTGGATGTTTCTTAATAAATATGCTATTCTCGCACTACTTAAGCATTATGTAGAATTAGAGGATGAGATACTTACTATAGTTAGTAGTAATAAAGTAAATTACGATTTTACAAGAAGTTACGATCTGACATAATCAAGTATGTGTATACATTCGTATAGTAAAGAAAAAGGCAGGTTTTTTATTTCAGATCAATATTTTTCGTTGTGAACATAAAACTTTTGTCAAACTAACTCAAACGTTGAGTTATTCCCATCCGATCCGATCCACTGTAACTGATCCACCGTGAATTAAAAATCCCAACCGATCCCCTTATAGTTTTGAATTCCCAACGGATACCCTCATTGTGTTTCTTAGCAAGATAAGGTACGTGAGTACAGTTAGAAGAAAAAGAAGTATTTAAATCAAATATTCATTTACTGATCATAATTATAATAAATATCACAGATAATCGGATTTAAAAATATTGTCTTAATTGTTGATTATTAAAAGTTTGCTTGTGGATTTTCATTTATTTATAATATTAACGTGAAAGTAACGTCTAAGTATATTTATTAAATTAGGTAAGTATATTATATTGGCAGAAGCAAATGTCGCCTTCATAATTTGGCGCATATTTGCCGTCAGAAATCAATTAAAACTATGATTTTATAGACATTTTTAAAACCCGATAAAAAACAGCTTTTCAATTTTGTTCTGTATTTTCATAAAATCAATGAAACCTTAATTTAAATTAGGCCAAATAATTAAATCGAAGGCTTATTTAGAGTAACCGCGTTTAAATTTACAGTAGGTAGGTGGTCAGTTGCGTACGAATATATTAAAAACGCATTAATTTTAAATCAACGCAATATTTTTGCAATGACACTGAATACATAAGCATGTTATTATCATAATTATGACCACCCACACTTGAAGAACTTAAATTAGCGAAAATTGTTTCAAAATCTCATGCTTTATACGATTGTAATCGACATGTTTTGTAATACAATATTAAAGACTACGTTCTTACATTCACTTATATCGAATTGCCATGTATTTGAGGTAATTTTTCGTTAAAAATAACTATAGTTTTTTTAATGATTTTATTATTTCATTTTTAATGGTTCCCTTGCCTCAGCCAAGCGTTGTATTAGAATGGCTCTTTAGTTGTTTTCTGTAGGTAAATAGTTAACTTTTCGATATAAAGCTTTATGTGTTTTTTAAGTTTAAAATTTAGTAGTTAATAATAGAATTAGGTAGTCTACATTTTCGAATTGTTAGTAATTTGCATGCTGTGCTTACTTCGAGTAGGGTAAATCCTAGTAAGTTAGTTTTTAATCAATTATTGTTAGCATAGATTAAGTGGATTATACCCAGTTTAGTAAGCCAATAAAAAAAAATAAAAAAAATTTCATCGCATCAGCTCTCGCTGGCATATCGTCAATACAAATACCTACCTATCTTATTAATAAGTAAGTACTTTATAAGTAAGTATTGTATTGAACTTATTAATAAGTAAGTACTTATTAATAAGTTCAATACAATATTTTTCAATAAATGTTTACTTTATCGCTGAGATCGTAGCTCAGCGGTCTGAGCATGTGCCCGGACAGTGAAAGGTCACGGGTCCGAATCCCGCCGGAGCTTCTTGGGAGACGGGTCGATTTCTTCTAATATTCTTGTTCGATACAATAAATTGTCTAATACAAATAGCATTGTAAATGCAAACACGTAATGTAGGTAATATGTACCTATTATTTTTTGTTGTGTGTACAAATGGTACGGGGCGCCTTGAGATTTCACTGTGTCGGCATAATATACAAGAAAACATTAATGTATGGATGCGCATGACCGTATGGACGGTCAACGAACTTCAATTCTAAAAATGATTGCAGACTAATTTCATCGTTACATTAGCTTCTCAGTATGTTTATTTAGCAGTGTTGTATTTTTGAAACAAAGTTTCAAATGCAGATTTGGCTCCAGGCATGAAATCAGATCACAATACATCATGATTGTCTGCGCGTGCGTGTCTCTCAAATTGCTATGTAGGTAATAGATCCATGATATTATGCAAAATTTCTTTTGCAAAGTGGCAGCAAAAAGTCAGTTAAATACAAAATATAATATTTTTTTTACAATACCAACTGTTTTGCACCTCTGGGAACAATCTGAAATAGTAGTTTCGATATAACATGAAAGTTTTGATATTCAAAATGATAAAAAAATCCCGTCACTGCGGTTAGTTTTATGTAATAAAAATCATCTCGCACAAGATGAGAGTAAAGTATAACGATCCTAATTCTTATATCTGATAAACTCAATATTTGCAGTATGAATCTTATCTTATCGGCGAGTGCGAAAACGGCGCGAACTGTTGTTACGGTGACGTTTGGGCAGTGACGTGACGCGGCACCGTATCGCCCCGTATCGCTGTCAGGTGATAGTGCAAGTGATGCTGACCATACGACATAGCGAGGACAAAAGTATTAGTAACACTTTGATTTGCAGCAATATTAACTATGCCTGGTTTCTATTCGATTAGTTTCCCTTACGAATGATGGCTCGTAAGCTAAAACCGTTCCTATTTCAATTTTTTAAGCGATATTCGTCATTGGTATCAGGAAAACAGACGACCACCGGACGACGAGCGAGACGAGGCGGTAAAAAGAGCAATACCATCATAAGTAAATAAAAAGGAAAGCTTTTAACTTTTCTATTTAAATGTATTTTTAAAATTTACCATTAAATAAATTATATAAGTTTCTGTGATTAAAAAAGTATTGAATAAAACAAAACCAAACTTAACAAAGACTTTAACGCTCCTACCGAAAATAATAGGATATGTGAAGATTATGATAAACCTACTTACCTATTAGTTAGGAGAATCCAAAAGTGAAAAATATTATATAAAAATACGTTCTATACTTTGCCCTTTTCAACATTAGGTGCTCGTAATGTATTTCTATTGATATGTTCATTAGTAGTGTTTACATTTACCTAAGGCCCTTACCGTCTGCATATAAATGAGAAAATAATGAACCGGTCACATGTTATTGATTACCATACACTCATTCATTAAGTGTATGTATGTATAAACTCAGTACGGATGTTTAACTAAGGGCTCTGAGTGAGGAAGTCCATTTAGTCACAGTGTAAATAATATGTGGTGTAGTAATAAAAAACATTTGCTCTTGTCACATCACGCTTAATACCTGGGTTTACCTGCCTTGATTACGTATAATAAAGGGTGATGTAACTCGTTATCATTATCACAGAACTTGAATTAGACTTCGCTGAGTGTAATAAAGTAATTTTCACTTGGATTTAAATTGTCAAATTTAATCACTAGTAAGAGAAACTTAAAATATATTGTTAAATCTATTAGTCGATTAACTTATTCACACTGCCGCCGGTTTCCGCTCCGGTAGACGGAGATGCGGCGTAAGTGTGATATACACTGCAGGTTTTGTATGCAAATCAAGATTCTACAGCCAAAGTTAAGAACCGCACTACCGCAAACCTGAGCGGTGTCCGGTGCAGTGTGATAGTCGCCTACATCTCTGTCTCTACTTTGCTGCGGCAGTAGTAACGACGGTGATGTGATGACAACCTTTATAAAACTAGTCATGAATACAGTTTGATAGAACCTCAATATTTGCAGTTGCATTTGGTACTAAAACCTTTCATTACAGATGAGGTTATGGCGTTCTCTAGGTCAACATTGTAATACTATAAGCTTCCGGTTCTTCTCGTTACCAGCCCGCTGATTCACAAACCGTCGGTAACGCTCCCGACGACAGCGGAATGTATGCATGTTTCTGTCACTCACTATAGAGTAGACAAAGACATAGCACAAAATTCGAGTCTGCTTCCGACGGTTTGTGAATCAGGGAGCTGATCTCCCGACGACACGCCCGCACCGTAGGAAATGCGAACCGGTGACGTAGCTTCTTTCACTTAGCTTTCACAGCCTAGAATGTATGTATATGTGTATGTAAAAAAATATATTAAATTTATTGATGTGCTGGCAATTGAACATGGGTAGATGTTCACATTAAAATGCTATCATGCTAAATAATTTATATTTAAGTAAGTATAATTATTATTTTTCTGGGTTTGAGTTCGGTCATCGTAACTTGTTCGGGCCACAACATCAACATATTATACACTAGCGATTAAATCTATCAATGCCTTTTATAATAAATTATAAGGCTTATAAATTAATTAAGTTGTAAGTACTAGGTAATTGCTGCCCTCAATATATTGTTACTAAAAATATATAATCATTAAATATAAACCTTGACCGAAGACCCAAATCATTGGAATAATGAGGATGATTATTGCGGAGTCAGTGGAAGTGTTATTTCATAGACGAGAAGATTACCAGACTGGTTTCTATCCGGCATTGAAACTTGATGAATAATTAATTCTATTACATTTAGTTATTATAGCCACAGGGGTCCTACCGACTTATGAAGTGTTCAATGGAATTACGAAATTGTCTTGAAATTGAATTTGAAGTGGAATAAATCAGACAGAAATAGTCGGTATAAGTTAAATTCGAGATATTTTTTACTTACATTTATTCAACATTTTAATATCTTATTTTTTTAAATAAATAAATGAATAACTGTTGTTTTTTTATAAAGTTGAGATATAGTTATTTTAATTTTATTTACATTGGGACGTTAGCTATCTAGGGTTAAGACAATAAATTCGTCCCCTCGCCTCTTAACATAAATACTTTAATTGGTGAAAAATGGAAAATGAAGTATTTAGAAAAAATCGACCCGTCTCACAATATACCTAGGTACTATAATTACTAAATACTTCATTTTCCATTTTTCAGTAATAAAAATTGCATTGTGAATGCAAAAAACTAAAAATTAAAATAATTTGCTTTAATTGGTTTCTCATATGAATGTACATGCACAGTATATATACTGTGTTAGTAGGTAATTCCAGTTATAGTATAAATATATATAGGTTGGGCCGGTTCAATAACATCACACAGGTCAGGTCAAATACGGAAAAATGTGGTCTGACCGCGGTCAAGATTAGATAATCAGGTGATTAACATAATTATTAATATATAGAAAAAGGACGAGGATGTAAAACTTAAGTGGATGGAAGATTGCTCCTAAGATTCAACTCGACAAGCTATACTTGTATTTGTATACATTGAGAGCGCTCTATTCCAAGGATGGATTTCGGAAAGAGGAGGCAGGGCTACTCTAACTGCTGCAGGCTGCAGCAGCAGGCTGTATATATACAAATACAAATACAAATTTATTTATTTGTAAACATAGGTTATATATAGGTACAGATGGTGTGTAAAAGTTCAGTATCACTATGTTTGGCCATTATTAGGCGTACAAATATAATAGGTCTTTACCTATGAAATTGCCGTTTTGTATGGAGATTTCTGTAATTATTTTTTTTCCATACTAACGTTTTTGTTATTATTTAACGACTAATATTATGTAAATTTACAAAATTTTACACACGTATTTATGAACATTTTAACTACTAAATGACACATTCGTTAAGAGAAAAAAAATTTTTTTTCACTAAGTTACAACTAATAAAGTACGAAATTCTGGAAACAAAAATAGTCGTAACTTTCGGAATAAGTTTTTTCTATGTAAATAATCAAATATCGTGGTTATTAAATTATCAAAAGTTGCTCGATACGGTCTTAATGTAACGCAATATTAAAGAAATTATATATTTCTAATATTATAAAAGTTGTTAAGTTATATGTACAAAAGAAAAAAACGGCAATTTCATATGTAAAGACCTATTATTAGATTTAATTGGATTATTCTAATAATATAATTGACAATAGATCCTTACATTGATGACAAAAGAAGTTAAATAAAATAATATCAATTCACGTCAGATGCATACATATTCAATCTGCTTAAAGCGCGTCACAAACGGTGAAGATGCTATAATATTTTATCTTAAGATATCGTAAGATAAAATATTATAGCATCTTAAACTATCACACACGGTTAAGATACGATATATTTTGGAATCTTTTCACTCTCTTGATATCCGTCCTAGGTAGCGGACGAATATTCTGTAAACCATATTATACAGGGTGATCAAAAATGAGCAATTCGGATTTGTTATTAGACTTATTGGACAGTTCATCAGAAGATGATTCTGACCTGGAATTTGATATAAAAATTGCTATAGCTAATTCGAACTCTAGATCAGTTTGGATAGAAAATCATACTATCATCATTAGGTAGGTACCTACTCCTTACGTTTGACGTTTCAAAGCGTCATTATTTCTAAGCAAACTTTTTGGTTAAACTAGGTGTAAACTTACTCTTCGTTTATTATGAATGTGTTACGGGACCCCCTCGTCGGCCAGCGGTACACTAGCCGGAACGTCGGAAGTCACCGCATAGTATTCAATTAGAAGATGTTGTAGAGAATAAAAGATTGTTTCAGCACTTGGAGAGTTGTTTTATCAAATATTGTAAATTAGAAATATGAAAGAATATGAAGAATAGGACCTGTTACTATAATTAATTAATTGGCTATTTAATAGTTATTACATTTCACTTATAAATTTTTGGTACGCTAGCTCGCACGCGAGCTCTGTTCAGCTTGATTGTTCTGGTAGGACTGAATCAAAATGCTGAATAGGGCACGTGGAGCGAAGAATTACGAAAGAACAGTGGTACAGCATAAAATTGATGGGCAGTACGTAAAACTATAAAACTTCCCAGCCACTATGGAGTTTCTAACCATTCATAATGACTGGAACGAAACGGCATCGTTACAAATGTTTTGATTTTTTCGTATTTATCCCAAAATGTTTAAAAAATAAATGTCCACCCGTGCGAAGCCGGGGCGGGCCGCTAGTTCTCTCTATTCCCAGCACCGAAAACGGGACAACCTGTATACACATCTTTTCGTATCCAAAATATATATTTCGTATGTTAAGATGGTATCTTAACATGCAAAATATATATTTCCGTATCTTAACATACGAAATATATATTTTGCCGTATCGCCTGGCATCTTAAGATACTTAATATGAAAATATATGTTATCTTCGGCGTGTGTGATGGTCCATTGAATTGTATGGCGAGCGATATTCTATGTTAAGATAAAATATTATAGTATCTTCACCGTCTGTGACGACCTTAAATTAGCAATTAAAAAAAAACAACAAGTAACTATGTTATTAAATAGTCAACAAGATTAAAAATTATAAGATGGTCAAAAGCATGCATAATGTCGATTAATACAATATTTATTTATAATTTGTCATTTAAAGGCTTTACCTAATAACAATGATAGTAGCTGCTTGCGAAATGAAGTCAAATTATCCTCTTTTATTGTTTTTGGCAATTTATTAAAGATTTTAGGTGCCATGCAGTAAAAGCTATTTCCTTTCAATGCTGTTTTAGTAGTCTGCGCACTTAACTTATTTCCATGGCGTTATATAAATAATGCACTTAAAAATATTTTTTAAGTGCATTATGGGAGCCCTGGAGCTCCCTATAATTTTGATCTTTGGTTTTATAAAGATTTGCGTCACCGTTATTTCATGTACT
This sequence comes from Crambus lathoniellus, assembly GCA_949710035.1. Lineage (NCBI taxonomy): Eukaryota > Metazoa > Arthropoda > Insecta > Lepidoptera > Crambidae > Crambus > Crambus lathoniellus. The sequence goes on from OX453309.1 coordinate 13,281,801, forward strand.
GCGTCAGTTCATTTGGCCGTACAATGTATATTTCTTTATGTAAAACACTTCAACAGTAAGCGATAAAACATAGTTTTATCACCGTACAGCGATTTTAAGGAGCATCTTGATAACAGTGACAGCTTAATAGAAGATTTACAATTTATCTTTGCGATTGATGATCACTATTGATCAAAATATCGTCAGACTGTATGTTTTATCGCAATATCGACATGGCCTACATCTATTGTAAGGGAAATAACCCGAGTTAAGGCGATACTCGGAAAAATTATGCTGAAACGAGATAGCAATGAGAAAACGACGCGCGCAGGAGCGAGACCGATTTTGCAGATGAGGCAAAAAAACACAAAACACAAAATCCTTCGTATTAAAAAACTATAGCGATTTTTAAAAAATGCTTATACATGATCCTAAATATTATTGGTGTCCACTAATTAAACCAATTTCCAATAGTGTATGTAACCCCATTTCAGAATCATCTTGATATTTCGTATTTTTTACCACACTTTTATTAGCTTCACCTGTAACTAAGTCACAATGTAAGAAAATCTTGGAATTAAATTTTTACATACTTCTAATTGCCGTATTGATTTGAAACTTTGCAAGTCTATATAAATCCGATGACAATACAATAATTTGTTACCATCGAACTGATCTGATGATGGAGTCAAGAGGTGGGCAATATAACTCTTCAATGGCTGCTAGGAAACCCCTCGAGTTTAGGCTCACTTGGTGGTGAGGGTCTAATTGACGGAGAAGGAAGGAAGCCAGTGATAGATACTCCTTAATGACCAATAGGAAACCCTTCGAGTTCTGGCTCATTTGTTTCGTTCTAATGAGTCCACTGCCATTTATTAAACCAAAAAGTAAAAAATAAATATGTAGTTTAAAAAACTAAAAAACACACTTTTAGAAGGAACAGACTAAAAAGTAGAAAATAACCGTCTATTCAGTAACTGAAATTAAAAAGCGTGGTGCGCGTTTTAGTGTGTTCCTTCTAAAAGTGTGTTTTTTAGTTTTTTAAACTACATATTTACTTTAGAGGTCTTTTCGAAAATAAAAAGTGTCGAGCCAAAATCATGAAATCGTGTTTCTGAAACTATACGAATCTAGATAAAGGTATAAAGAAATACATTATCTTATTTCCAGATTTGTTACAACGCTAACCAGCCTATACTTTTATATTAAAAAGTCCATACTTTTTCCGAGTAGCGCCTTAATAAAAAAGTTGAGTTAATATATTTCTATTCAAACATTGTCTTAAAATCGTACTATCGTAAAATTTACAACACTTGCAATAGTAGGGCACATTAATGATCTATTTATAGATTCATCAATCATTAAAGATATTTATTTTGGCGTAATAGGTATAGAGCAATCACAGCACTAGTTAATTGACTTTTTTGAATTTCCAACTCGTCGATTCCATATTTATGAATCCAAATGCACTAAGTACAACAGGAGTAAATCTGTGTTTAGGCACAGAATATATAATGTTTAGGCAGTTAGATTATGTAACTTTAAGTCACTATTACGTAAGTAAAATATGTCCGTAAGGATTGAGGAGCCACTTTTCGTATTTTGAAATTAATACACTTATTCAGTAGCAATTTAAACATTTTGTAGGTTCTATCCTCGATTTTGTAGTATAATACTTCAAAAATTAAATAAACATTATGGTGTCCTCACCTCAATCTAAATGTTTGGATTGAGGAGCCTCGTCAGACCTAGAAACGTCATGGATTAATATTTATCATAACTTGGTATGATTATATAGCATTTGAAAGTAATTTGTAGACAAAAGTTAAGCTCGGTAATATTAAAATTAAAAAAGTTACCATACATTATAATATATGTGGCAACAACTCATAATTTTTCAAAGAAGCAATTGTTCCATTAAAGCGCAATTTCTACATCATTTATTAGTAAAAAGTACCTAAGTATATAAATTTTTTTTTCATGGAAATTCACACTTTTATGTATAGATTGAGAAACCACATTAAAAGTATTGTATATTTTTGAATATCAACGCGCTATCACTAGGCGCTGTACACAAGAAGCGCCGTCTGGAAGAGGATCCCGAAATGGAAATATGAAATTTTACAGGAGAGCAAAAAACTTCATATTTTATATATGTAGAAACTTACTTTTTAAGGAATGTACATATAGTTAAAATAATATGTAAAATAATGGAGGTCGAGAAAAAACACATTAAAACGTATAAGTAAGAATTTTTTTTTTTTTTTTTTTTTGCAAGTTTTGGCCCTGATTCCACAAAGTCGTCGTCATCCTCAGAGTTTTCATTGTAAGTCATATCTCCCTTAAGGTTTTTATAATAATCTACTGATCTTGCTTTTTTTAGAAGAGTACAAGCATAAGAACATCATTTAGTTTACCAGTTTTGATAGGTGTATAAGACCCAAGGGTATTGAATGTCCTTAAAGGAGATTGGAGTAATATTCTTTTAAAGCATGTTGGAAAAAATATAATGATTCCATTCATTTAAAGTTGCATTGACATCTATTCAGGGGGCCAAGTCTGCTAACGTTAAGTCACAATCGTGTCTCAATCGTGTTTCAATTGTAGTTCAGTTGTAGTGTTTTTTTACACACTAGTTACAAGAATTATGACAATATGATGTGATGTGAATGTAGTGCGTGGTGTGACCATCAGTAGTATGGTGAAAAAATAAATTATGTCGTTTAAAAAACTAGAAAACACACTTTTAATAGGTAGTAACAGACTAAAAAGTACAAAATAACCGTCTATTCATGGACTGAAATTAAAAAGCGTGGTGCGCGTTGTCAATATTTAGTACCTACTTACCTCTTACCTACTTGAAATGCATGCTTTGCAAAGGGCGCACCACGCTTTTTAATTTCAGTCACTGAATAGACGGTTATTTTGTACTTTTTAGTCTGTTACTACCTATTAAAAGTGTGTTTTCTAGTTTTTTAAACTACATAATTTATTTTATACTTTTTAGTTAAATGACAAGCCATGAATGGATGGTAGTAATGGATTTCACAGTCCATTCATGTCTCTGCCCACCCCGTAAACATTATAACGAAATGCCCCGTAAGGGAAAAAAGACGTGATTGTATGTATTTAGTTTTACAAATTCAAGTGGAGCGGATGCGCGATCCAACCCTTTTAAACAAATGAGCTCAAACTCGAGGGGTTTCCTAGTGGTAATGAAGGAGTGCCACTGGCTTCCTCCCTGCTCCATCATCAGACCCTCACCATCAAGTGTAGCGAATATGTCTTATCAGAACGAAACAAATGAGCCCAAACTCGAGGGGTTTCCTATTGGTCATTAAGGAGTGTCACTGCCTTCCTTCCTGCTCCATCATCAGACCCTCACCACCAAGTGTAGCGAATAGGACTCATCAGAACAAAACAAATGAGCCAGAACTCGAGGTGTTTCCTAGCAGCCATTGAAGAGTTCTATTGCCCACCTCTTGACTCCATCATCAGATCAGCTTGATGGTAGCAAATTATTGTATTGTCATCGGATTCATATAGACTTGCAAAGTTTCAAATCAATACGACAATTAGAAGTAGGTTAAAATTGAATTCCAAGATTTTCTTACATTGTGACTTAGTTACAAGTGAAGCTAATAAAAGTGTGGTAAAAAGTACACATTTCTTGTAACTAGTGTGTAAAAAAGCACTACAATTGAACTACAATTGAAACACGATTGAGACACGATTATGAATTAACGTTAGCAGAATTTCCCCCCTGCTTGCATGAAATTAGATTTTTTTAATTTTAGTTTTATTTATTTATTTAATACTAGCGGCCGCCCGCGGTTTCACCCGCGTGGTTCCCGTTCCCGTGGGAATATCGGGATAAAAAGTACATATAAACCTTCCTCTTGAATCACTCTATCTATTAAAAAAAAACGCATCAAAATCCGTTGCGTAGTTTCAAAGATTTAAGCATACAAAGGGACATAGGGACAGAGAAAGCGACTTTGTTTTTAACCGACTTCAAAAAAAGGAGGAGGTTATCAAGTCGACTGTATATTTTTTTTTTTTTATTTTTTTTATATTTTTTATGTGTGTTACCTCAGAACTTTTTAGTTAATGAACCGATTTGGATAATTCTTTTTTTATTTAAAAGGTGACGCTTCTCGTGTGGTCCCATTCAAATTTTATCAAGAACTGACAAGAAGTTCAGGAGTTATCCTGAATAATGTGTATTCAGACTTTATTTGGGTATATGGATGATTTCATAGTTTCATCAAATTGGGGATCAATTTCAAAAGAATTTTTTTTTCGAAAGTTGGTACTTCTGACCTGGTCTTACTTTCAGCAAGTCAGGACCAGGGGATCAAATCCCAGGAAAATTGAGAGAAATTCTCAAATATAGGCAAGCCTTATGCGTTCCATTTATTTTTGAAGTTAGTCAAGTATTTGCATCTGGTAGTCATCATCTCATAGTGATGAGCTGGTGATGGAAGCTACAACTCCTTAACGGTTAGGAGCTGGAGAATATTTATTTAAGTATTAATCGTACGTATGGGCCAATAGTTATATTCTTTCAGGTTATTAGGGTGAGCTACTGATGAGAGGTGAAACTCCTCAACAGTTAGGAGTTATATTATGATGTTTTACAAATACCTTATGCACGAATGGACCTTCAATTGTATTCCTTCAAGTTATCTAAGTAGCTAAAGATGGAAAGCTGAATTCCGTAACGGATAGGATATTTACAACAATTTATCATAATCACCATGTAGTTTCGCTATGATTAGGTATTTACACTAAAAATCGAAAAATAAAACGTTTTTGAAAAAAAAATGTAACCGCCTTCAAAACGGATCTTCAAACAAAAATTAACAAACACTAAAAAACGAAAAAAATAATAAGATTTTTTAATTCAAAGGACGATGATACGTGACTTTTTCTAATTTATCTTGGTACATACTGAACTGTTTGAAGTCGGTGCCAAGCCAAAAAGAATAAGAACGAAATATATTGAGTGAAATAACTAACATATAAAAAAAAACCCGGTCCCAAGCGTGAGGTGTAGGACGTAATTGCCCAATACGTATAAGACGGCACCGACTTCAAACAGTTCAGTAAGTACCAAGATAAATTAGAAAAAGTCACGTATCATCGTCCTTTGAATTAAAAAATCTTATTATTTTTTTCGTTTTTTAGTATTTGTTAATTTTTGTTTGAAGATCCGTTTTGAAGGCGGTTACATTTTTTTTTTCAAAAACGTTTTATACTATGTAGTGATAGTGATACCCGACCGGACACCGGACCCGGTAAACTTCGTATCACCAACATCTATTATAGAAAGACAGATGAAAATAAATAATCGCGAAGAAGTTTTATACACTGCCTGCCACAAATGTCACTTATTAAAAAGTAGGTAATCCAAAGCGCCTAAAACATGAAGCTCGACTTAATACTGAGAGTATTAAGTCGAGCTTCATGGCCTAAAACGTCAGTGATTACAATACTCTTTGACTTTCCTCTTTGGAAGCGGCTATGGAAGAAATGACAGTTTTGTATAGTACGACAGTTTATCGATTTTATATACAAAATAATATTTTTTATTTTATAATTTTCTGGAATAAAAAGTAGCCTATGTTACTCCCTAGCTCCCAAACTATCCCCATACCAAATATCACGTCGATCCGTTGCTCCGTTTTGACGTGAAAGAAGGACAAACAAACAAACAAACAAATAAACAAACAAACAAACAAACACACTTTCACATTTATAATATTAGTATGGATTAATTATTTTTTGAAAAATTTAAAATGTAGTATTTTAGAAAAAATCGACCCGTCTCACAACCAGCTCGGATGGGATGGTTATGAAACGGGTCGTTTTTTTCTAAAATACTTCATTTTCAATTTTTCAATAATACAACAAAAAAGAAAAAAAAAATAACTATTAATTATTTATATGTGATAAAATGGAACAAAAAGCCCGATATAGGTTTTCCACAAACTCGGTTTTAGAATGTCATCTTTGAGCCTTTATCTCTTACACATTCGGACCATACTCCGTGATATTTATATGTATCATGGGGCTAACTATCGATTTCAAAATAAAAACGCATTTCGTCTTGCTAGGGGTATGGATCGGGACCCTCTTTCAGACGCCCCGCGCGCCGCTTCAATTGCTACTGAATGATAAAAAAAATTCAAAAATATTCAGTAAGCAAAAACTTTCCATGTTCCATGTGGCTCCTCAATTCTGATGTTTAGATTCATTGATACAATTTTGGAATTACTCCAAATTTCAGAATTTGGCCTACGAAATTATTTGATTTCCTAACTAAATAAGGGGGTATTTCCTTTTAAAATCTGAAGTGGCTCCTCAATCCACACGGACATATAAAAATTATGCATACTTAATTGCTGTTCGCCGGTGAGGAGTCTTTGGAATTAACTACTATTAAAGCTCTACAACATAAATCATATTTTTGTAAGTTATTTAGTACTTTATCAAGACCAATCCTTAAATACTGTTGCCAATGTAGATATTACTTAATATCATCTTCATTGCTATAATTTATCGTAATATTGTGAAATAATTTAAATCTATGACAAAAGAGGCGTTAAAAATTTATAATTTTTTGAAATATCTCTGGTTTTTCTCTTTTATATTCTCTGGCCATTTGTCCCCTATTAGTTGTTGGGGCACAGGCACAGGCCTTCCTTACGGAGGGATTGGATTTGGAACACAACGGTAACGTTAACGTTTTTTTGGGAAGTGAGTTTTTGTCGGCAGTTTCTGTTTGAAGGCGGTTTTATTTTTTTGAAAAAACATGTTTATTTTTCCATTTTTAGTGGAAGAAATCTAATGAGCGTCGTACAATGTGCAACGTTTAAAACTGTAGCACATATCTAAATTAGAACACTCAGACAAGCAAAAACCTCCAACTTTTAACTGTTATGCAGTTTTTTAACCTTCCACCATCAGCTAACCAAAATACCTTAAAAGAATACAACTAAAGGTCTATTCGTGCATATGGTACTTAAAAAACATGCTTTAACTCCTAAACCTTAAGGAGTTTTATCATCCATCATCAGCTCACCTAAATAACCTGAAAGAATATAACTATAAAAAGTCTTTACGTATCAACGATATTTAAAGAATTATCCTCCAACTCCTAACCATTGAGGAGTTGTATCTTCCATCACCAGATCATCAGCATGAGATGATGACTACCAGATGCAAATACTTAAAAAACTTTAGAAATTCTATAAAACATGTAAACTACCTATAAAATTTGCGAGTTTTCCTCGATTTCCCCTGGATTCCACTATCAGATCATAACTTGGTAACAATGTGACCACCTCAGGAGTTTACTCTTTCAAATAAAAAAAGAATCATTGAAATTGGTCAATAGTTCGCGAAGATATTGACGTGTAAAGCAGGAACTACCAGTCGAAAACTATGTGTTTTTTCAGGATTGTGAAAAAACTACTGAACTGTTCCAAAGACGTTTTAATTTATATAAATAAGTTAATGCACCTTTGCAATTATATCAGCTTCAGTCACTACTACTACCATCTGCCGTGTTTGAATGGGTTGCAATAAAATCGCGTGCTGGCTAGTACTGTCGCCCACTCAACGAGGTCGGTGCTCGCTCTGTCGCAGCAGGCGGTGCTGGCCTAATCCCTGGTAATTGCTGCCTCCTAGAACAACGCGGCTCGTCTGCCCACGCGCCGTCAAAAACCTACGTTACTTATGGTCGCGTTCGTTATTTAAATTAAATCAATCTAATTACGCTACACGCCATCTTAGATCAACAGTTGAGGTGGAGTTTTGTGGTTGGTATGCCTTACCATGCTTTTGCTAAAGTTAACATCGTGATGTTTAAGTTAAATGATTACGAGATAAATGGTAAACAATGTTCACAACCTGAGTTCACAACAATACAAAACACTACAAATACTTCAACCCTTGTTAGTAGTTCATGTCATAAATACTATGACTTACAGACGTTTACTCCTAATCACGTCACAAAAATAAGATGTCTCACTTTTCTGCTTCTAACATTTCCAAGATATTGTCAGTCATTATTATTGAATTCCACAATGACATAAATTTTACTATTGACAAACAGTACAGAAACGTATTTTCCGATTTCATTACCTTTCTCGGCTTAACCAAGTCACGTCAGGTACAGAAGCGCAAATAGAATGCAAGATAAATATCGCACAATTTATCGTGGCCGGTGTGAGCCAATTGGAAAGATGATTTCGCCCTATATGTAGAGGTTCCAGGAACGGTACAGCTAATTAACTGCCTAGACGAGCTTTATTGCAGTTTTTACTTTAATTAACTCGATTTAATATTTGTGGCTTTAATGGGAGCTGTGTACCTACAGCCCAGCGATTATTTAATAAATAAGGTCTCATACGAATTAATGTCATTATGTCAATGCAGTTTTTGTCAAACGTTGTTTAATTCCCGTAGTAAAGTAAGCACAAACACAACTCTTTGCTTCAATTGGCAAAATTATATCACTGCCACGAATTGTTATAAAACAACCATTGCTTCATATTCCTACGATACTTAATTAGCCGCAATTTCCCCGAAAAATTTGCCTCAACACATTGATTTACAAATATAAGTAAGTGCTTACTAATATTATAAAGAGGTTTTTTTTTGTTTCATTGTTTGTATTCGATAAACTCAAAAACTACTAAACCGATTTTAAGAAATCTTTCACCAGTACAAGAGCTACTTTATTCCCGAGTGATCCTTTATCCCGACATTCCCACGGGAACGGGAACCGCGAGGGGAAAGCCGCGGGGTGCCACTAGTATTTAATAATTGCGTATAAGATTTTCTAACACATATAAATTTTTAGCCTTTGGCTTTCATAATCATAATTTACAAATATTGATTTCATACAAACGAGATCGTCTATAATTATTATCGAAACTATAAAAGTAGCCCGTCTGCATAGTTACTGAACAAAAAACCCGAGTCGCAAGTATGCCTTACAAGACAACGAGTGTCAGGTGACTAGCGCCTGTGCTGACCCGGCACGGCCGTTTCACGTGAAATCCTCGGTGATAACCTATGATTATCAATGAAAATAACACAATTTACTAGGAAATCTACCATTCAATTTCCTATAGAGGTGTTGCTAACGATTCTCTGACACTTTTACAACATTCCAATGTAAATTAATAAGTTGGTGTGGTAGAGTCGGCTAATTAGGTTCCTTAAAAAGTAATTGTTAAAGGTGATTGTTAATTAGCTCTTGTATAATGTATTACTTTTACGAAATTTTTAAAGACTATTTTACAAGCAATCACTTTTACTGAAGAATAGCAAATTTTCCAATGCAAAGGGCTCTACAATTAGAATTAAGTACTAACAACAAATTTTCTGACTTGCCTCAAAAAAAAAACAGAATGTGGAGGCGTGTTGTCTTTTGTAAGTACATATTCATTTATTTAGACAAATACCACCATTTCCATTTAGTTATACCGACGGCCTTAACATATTCAAGGGAAGGCCATTTTTATTCTTGGGGGAAACGCCTTCGCTTACCCCCCACCCGGGGAGAGGACGGAATTATGTGGGGCTTGATTCTGACAACATTTGAGGAGTTGAGGAGCACATCGGTCTCCTCAACTCAGAGTATCTCAACTCAAAACAGCGGAATCACCGCTGATGGAGGGGGGGGGCGGGGCAAGTCCCTCAGCCTCACCCCAACAGTGCTCCAACCAACCCTAAGCCCTATTCGAGAGAAGGCCTACCAAAACTTCCAACGTTTCATCAGTACACGAACCCCAAATTACTTGGTCTAATCACGTTGCTATAACAAAGGCGGTGTAATAAGCATAGTTACCCACGTTACGTTTCCTATCAGTATGCACGATGTATATTTAGAACGATAATGAACGTGCGCCGGCGCCGAGCGCTGGCGCCATTTACAGCGTAGGGCGTGACACTGACCCTCAAAATTACGGCTACAGCTACGTAATGTGCATCTCATCGGAATTATATTATTTATACATTAAAAAGTACTTATTGTCTTATTTAATAATAAACACGTTGAATTGAAGGAACGAAAAAAAATTTAAAGCGTATTCAAATCCTTGTATGATTGGGGCGTGCCACTGACCCTCGTTGGGCTACGTCATGTGCATTTCATCTGAATTATATTATTTATACATTATTAAGTACTTACTTGTATTTTATAATAAACTAATTAAATTGAAGGAACGAAAGATTTGATTTAAAACTTTTTCAAATCTCTATGAGAGTGGGTCGTGACGTCACTGTGACCGAATGAGCATCTCATCCGTACTTAAAATTATGAAGTAGTATTATTAATTTTAAATTTTGTATTTGATAAGATTACTAAGCTAAAGGAGAATGGCTTTCTCTGGCACAGGTTCTTAATTGTACTTAACAGAGAAAGTCAACACCTAAATTGTTAAATTGTTAACAAATACCTAATCTGTGGGTAACGTAAATAAACATAAGATTTTATATTATTTTTATGCATTCACAATGCAATTTTGTAAGTATAGGAAAAATGTGATAGTAAAAAACCACGAGCCCTATAAGTAGCTTTCAGGCGGGATTCGAACCCGCGCCTCCGGGAATCCGGCCCGATGCTCAGACCAACTAAGCTACCGAAAGGCTTACACGACTCGTCGAATTTTGCTATCACTTGTTACGCTGTAGGCCAGCGTTGCTTCATCAATGTGAGGAAACCCTCGCATCCGAAAGAATCATTTTTACAATTGTTTAACAATCGATTAAGATGAAACAGCCATATTGAGATTTTATATTATTTTTATGCATTCACAATGCAATTTTGTAACATTAAAAAGTACTTATTTAAGTAAGTTACCCGCCTGAAAGCTACTACTAAAACCACGAGCCCTATAGCTCGTGGTTTTTTACTATCACATTTTTCCTATATTGTAAATAAACATTTTTATTTTATTTTTTATTTATTATTGTCTTGTTTATATTAATCACAACTAGAATAAACAAATTGAAATAAGTACCTAGGTAGAAATTGTTTAACTAGTTTTGAAATTCTTTGTCTTTGGGGAGGTAAAATTACCTACCTACTGACTCGACTAAAAAGCTGTTTGTAACATTTTATAGAAACAAGTTTTATTATTACATACATAGGTAAACTTGGAAATTATATGTTTATTGATTAAGTTTCTTTGAAGAAAGGATTTGAAATCATAATCATTCTTTATTTTCGATTAAGGTCCGGTTGCTCGAAGCTTGGTTACGTTAACTTTAGGGTTAAATTATGGTTAAAGTAAAATTATTTTTATAAAAAAAATTAAACCGCCTTCTAAAAAACCACATCAAAAAAGTAAGAAATAATTCTTTACCAAATAAATAACGTAAGTACTTTGAAGTCGGGCGTGAAACATGTACAATTTTTTGTTGTTTTTGTTAAAACCCGCCCGACTTCAAAGTACTTACGTTATTTATTTGGTAAAGAATTATTTCTTACTTTTTTGATGTGGTTTTTTAGAAGGCGGTTTAATTTTTTTATAAAAATAATTTTTATATCACTCTTTTTAGTGCATCGTGCAGGCAATTTACGTGTTTTCTGGTAAATAGGTTTGTGATCAAACTCAAAACCTCCTTTTTCGAAGTCGGTTAAAATACCTTGAGGTATCCCCTTTTTAACAAAACAAGAATCATCTAAATCGGTTTATAAACAAAGGAGTTATGCCTAAAGATACGTATTAAATTCACATAAAGTGGTAACGAAAACGACAGTATTTTCAAGATTTCCTGAAAACTACTGAACCGATTTCAAAATTTCAAAAAATGGGACCAACTTGGAAATCAACCTGATGTAATAACGTTTGAACCATTTCAATCGGTTCAGCCGTCTTCGAGTAATCGGTGGACATACAAAAAAAAAAAAAAAAAAAAAACATACATACACACGAAAAGAGAACCTCCTCCTTTTTGATTTAGAAGTCGGTTAAAAATTAACCAGCGGTCAAATTTAAAAAGCGTTGTTGAAGAAGCGGTTACTTTAACGAGCAGTCAAGTTAAAATAACCGACAGGGTGGGGGTGGTTTACATTAGTAATTAAGGGAAGGTTAATGAAATAGTATAGACAACACTTTTAACCCAACGTATTTTTCTTTGTCAAAATTGACTACAGTTAAATTTTTACTTTAACTTTACTGTAATGTACGAGCAACCGGACCTTAGACAGCTAATGAAATAGCTGTGTAATCGAAATACACTTTTAATGTTTGCTTATCAAAATCATTCTGACACTGCAGTACAAGATAATGGTCTATGTATTTTTAAACATCTATTTTTACATTTTCAATATTTGTATAAAATAAACGTTTATCTATGACGTAAGGCAAGGCGAAGCCTACGCGACATGCGTCACGTTGTACATTTATAAAAACATATCATACAAATTGTGTATCAATTGCATCGAACGATCTTGTATCGGTCTCGCTCGCCTAAATAGTGTCATATTTCAGAAATGGTTCGATGTTATACTGCATTTAATCACATGTTTCATTGCATAACTTATTTTTTTCAACTATCAGCAATTATTACGATAGGTCACACATTTTCTGTAGCTAAACTGCTTTCGGATTCCTCTTTTCTAAGAAACTGATTAACAAAATACTTGCTACGAGACGATTTTTTTTGCAGAATTTTGGCAAAGAACGCTTGATCATCGCTTTTATTCATGTGTTTGTTATTTGAAAGTAGGTGAAGTCCGATTAAACAGCTACAATAAAATGAAAACATCATACCTAACTACTTTAAAAAAGTTTTTCTTTTTTCTTCTCTTGATCAAGGAAAGATTTATCTGATAAACTTTTCTGCTCTGTCAGTATGGCGGTTGCATAAGGCCTAAAGCAACTAAAGGGAGATGATAGTACAAGCCTTTTTTATTAACGCCTGTTTCGTCCACAGGTATATACTCGCACAAGCACCTGGACCCGTCGCAAGTGGAGGTAGTGACGCCTGTGAAGGTGACCCGCGAGGGCGCGCTGGCGTCGCACTCCGTGGAGCACGCGCACGCGCACGGACACGCGCGCGCGCGCAGGGACCTCGCGCACGCGGAACACAGCCTTCCACACGCGGTGCACTACAACCTCACTGTTGGTGGGCGCGACCTGCGACTGGACTTGCGGTAAGTACTGTACTTATTTAGAGTTAACCCGCTAAGTGCTGCACTCGATATTTGATGTGACCAAAGGTGCAAGGAACGTGCGAAGGGACCGCATGCGGTGCGCTGCGACTTGACTTGTGGTGTGTAACTACCTTATAGAGGTGATCAGGTGACCCGCGAGAGCGCGCTGGCGTCACACTCCCCGTGGAGCTCGCGCACGCATTATTACGAGCTGACCCGCTATGCTGTGTTGTGTGTGATGTGTGACCCGCTATGTGACCCGCAGGCTTATTACCAAAACAATCAACCAGTTGCTAATTGTACAATTGCAACGCGACTGCTACTAGTTGCGGTTGGTTTGCAATCGGTACAGTATGGTACGGTACCTTTCATGCAATTTTAGTTCACAGATCGCTCGCTAGCGATCTACGTTCCGTAACACGAATATGTGTTTTAGGAGCGATTAAGGGCGGCCAACCCGACTTACTTTTCATACAAACGCTCTTACGTGATTATGGCGTTGTAACAGATCTTTCTTTGAAACTTTTGAACTTGTTTGCACAAATTTTACCTGAACTTTGGGCGTTCATCACTACTCATAAATTTTGAAAGCAAAGAAAATATTATGTTAGAAACCTTGCAAATGTAATGGAGATCTAAATGACAAACATTTATTACACAAACTTGTAATTCTTACTGAAAAACACGTAATTCCTGGAACAAGTTTCCGCACACTATTTTTCGGTCAAAGTTATCGCGTTCTCACTTGCTCACTCACTCACTGTCATTGCGCTGGATGAAACAACTAGCTTGTCAACTTCTTGTTTGTCGCGATTGCAACTGTCACTTTAAGATCGGTAATTATAAGCCTGCCGAGGTGCTGGGGTCGCGTGCAAACACCTCGCACACGGGAGGCACAGCCTGCCGCACGCGGTGCACTACAACCTCACTGTTGATGGGCGCGCAGAACTTGCAGTAGGTACTATATTAACAGGTGACCTGCGAGAGTGCGCTTTCATCGCCGCCATTATCTTGTAGGTATTGATAAATTAAAACACCTAATGAAGAATTCCAGAACACAACACATCACTTCAATGATTTCCACTTACTTACCCATATTAAAACTCTCCCAACATCTGATTCATTCCATACATTTAAAAAAAGAATAACCACTCAATAACCCACAGAATAACAGTACAGGAGTACATGAATAAAAAAATCACGACCATATCTCTAAAAGTATAAATAAACTACAGCGAAACTGCAACAAATCACATTAATTTTATAAACATAAAACTTATTCGGTAGATAACCCCAGGTTGGAAATTTCAGTGAGTGATAATATTATGTATATCAACTCACATAAAAGAAAACAATGGACGCGATTGTTCAATACATTTTGTAGGTCATCAACTACTGTGTAAATCACGAATGATACTTTTATCGTAAACGGTAGTCGAAAACCGCTCTCGCTAATGTCTTGCATGCGTTATCGGCACTGCTTTATTTATTACATAAGTATTCTTATCCAAATGAAGATTTCGCTAAAATAATGCTTGTCTGTTACTTTAAGTTGATTTTTTACCAGCGGACGCCCACGTCGAACAACGGTGTCTAACAAAAAGCATAATTCAGAATAATCAATCACTATTATTATGTGTGGTTGGATAAAAAGTCTTTGATACTAGTTAGCATGTGAGATGCATCGAAATCAAGGATCAAGGTATGTCAGCTGGTCCATAATCGGCCGTAAATGGTGACAGCCGACAGGCGTGTAATATCCTAGACATCGGTTATCATGTAGTTCTCGGCACTTCTCGGCTATTACAGCGTAATCAGATAAATGGAATTCATTCATAACAGTCAGATAGCAGCGGAAGCGAATCAATATAGCTAGCGTTTACACGCTAATATTAAGATGTCATTTGTCACTGTTAGGAATTTGGATTTATGTAGTAAAGGTTTCTGTGAAATAGTTTCTTAAGTATTAGCCAATAATAATAGAGTTCAATGCTTATTTATTAAGCAATAATTTTACAGAATTTGTCTTCATTGACTAGATGATGAATGATGAGTCAGATAAAATCTTAACGATTGTTATGAGAGTTTGCAAAAGGAAAATCCTTCAGAAAATCCAACAAGTTTCAAATTTTAATATAAGTACCTATAAGTACTTTATTTATAAAATATTGAACATGCGAGTTTTAAGGCCTGCGAATAAGAATAAACTACTAAACGACCAACCAATTTCCATCGAAAGCGGGGGGACAATTTAAATTATAATTTGGATCGCGTCTTATGGCGTAACGGAGGCAGGCCTTAATAAGTTTTCATGAGTTTCAACACCCTATGCGGGGTTAATTGGAATGACTAAATGGCTTATGATGATTGATGGCTGTCGCGAAAGTCGTTGTTCGAGTCGACCGATAGCGGTGACGAACGCTGGCCTTGAGACGACCGTCTGCATCTCAAGTCTCGGTTCTCGGGAACGAGGAACATAAATCTTTATAAACCCTGTCATACCCCCTTTCTACACCGCTGGAGACGATTTTAATCTTGCCTTAGTATTATTTTTAATTTCGCTTCTTAGAACGGATTAAACTATGTCATTTGAATATTTATTTAATAATGGTTACAAAGTTGGTTTGATTATCAGGTTTGGGTTTTGTAGGTGCATAATTTTATTATTTTTATCTGTTTTCAATCAGCAGTCAGTTATGGCGACAACTTTGCAATCAAATTAAGGGGCTGACATGGGCCAACTAGAGCCGCATATCGATTTTATTTCATATCTTTTATCTAAGCCCAATTTCTAAAAAAAGAAATCGGTCAAGGTCCTGTCCTGTGTATAACGTCTAATATTCATTGAATAACTTTACACCCATATAAAATGCCTCCTCCTCTTAAAACTTTTGAATCCACAGTTTAAAAGAGTTCCGTACCCTCTTAGCATACCGATATTACATACACCTAGCCAAAATACCACTATCATTTTACCGATTCGGAAGGCTCTATCTTCCAAAAGATTGACTTTGAGAAAAAATGTTTTGAGAACTTTATGTCATTTATAAAGACCTACCCACATGAATATGTTTCATTAAAAAAATATTTTTCAGTTCCATGTACCCCTTAACATTTTTTTATATTATTTTGGTATGAAAATCGTAAAGCGGTTTACAGAATACCTCTACCTACCAGTTGTCAACTGTATAGTTATGGGTTGTAATTAACTGATCACCAAACTAACCTAACCTAACCCACAAAAATACTAACTTAGCATCTAAAATACTGAAATGGACGCAAAGTGGTGGACTTTGCGTCCATTTCAGTATTTTAGATGCTTACTTATTATTTTTTTGTGGCTCAATTAATTATTTCTCTATAGTTATTATAGTTTTGAAATAAAGTGGCTGTGACATACGGACGGACCGACGGACAGACAGACAGACAGACAGACATGACAAATCTATAAGGGTTTCTTTTTTTGCCATTCGGCTACGGAACCCTATAACATACGCCTGACGCGCGAACCTACACAGCAACTCTCAACTGCCCTCTCTTCTAATAAGATACATTTCAGCACTTTACAAATGGGCGATTTAACTAAAGAAGACATCGTAGTTTCTATATCGATAACGAGTAACGTAATTATGCCGTTCATTATTTGTGTTGGATACAAGATGATATTAATTCCGGACAAGATGTTGGCCCAACGCCTAATACACGGCGCGCACTACTTACTGGAGCTAATAAATTCTCTGTAGCTATTTCCGCGCTCACTTTTTCACTAGAAGTTATCACTCAGACTGACTAATGTTGATTTTTCCGAACATGAAAAGTTTCAATCTATTTTCCAATAAAACGTTTTATTATCGCGGGGGCTTTCCAGATATTCTAGTAGAGATGTCAAATATCACATTAAACAGACGTGTCTTCTAATTTATTTTCGGTTCTAGATGGCGCCAACCTCATCTATAAATAAATGAAAAAGTGTGTTTTCAAGAATTTGCTTTTATCAACTCTACAATTAAAGGGCTTTTATTATACTTGACAATATCAATTTATCAAGAGCTTTTAGAAAAATCTACTGAAAGTAAAAATATAAACTGAGAGTGGGCTAGGCTGACGCTGGGCTGGGATCTACCTACTCATGATCTAGACAGTGCTCTATTCATATTTCATACATACCTACTCGTATTAGTATTTTTTCTATTACAAATTTATGCTCCAGAAAAAGCATAAACTCCTTTAACTCGAGCAGTTAGACAATAAATGTATTGCTTTGATTGCAACTTTTCGGCGGCTTTGCCCACTTGCATTTATTAAGTAATGACTCAAACATTTACTCAGTAGGTAATACATTTTAGCTAGGTATTCGATAAACATAATTACTTAGATTAAAAGATTAACTTCAATTAATTACACCACAACTCACTGGTATCGTAATCACGACTGCCGGATTTCTGTATTTATTGCTTAGGAATTAAATGACTAATCCTAGGAAATATGAAAGGAAATACTAGTTACAATCATTAACATTGGCAGTAATTCTACAACTAAGTATTCACAAGGAGTTGTGCCACGTGCATATGAACCACGTGCGTTTGAAGTGAAATATCCACCTTATGTGGATCGTAGGCCCTTGCGAATTCTTGCACTATTTTATTACCTGTTAAAGACTGTGTACACGAAAGGAGATATGTTTTACGAGCTCGCGAATGCAGTGAGACGATCAAAGCTCCCGCGCGGAAGTACGTTTCATGTGCAATCATTTCGCGGAAGAGGGTCTGCGTGGGCGCACCGTGTGAAACACGCACTAGATTTAGCGGGAACCTGCGCGTGCACTTTAGCACGCATCTCCTTATTGACCAGTTAATGAGTTCCCAAGGTCCTTACACCTTTACTAATAAACGGTTCTTCTTTACTAAATGTTCCATGAACGAAACAAACGCAAAAAATCGAAGATTTCGTTAGATATTGTAAGAGATAGGATGATTAATTATCCTTGGTACCTACCTAAAATGTTTTGCTTAATCAAGATAAAAACTTATTTCTTGTTTTGGTACTTTATTACTGGTTTACGATTTTTCCTCAAACACATAAGATAATTATTTAAATTTTTACTTTTTTGCATTCACAATGCAATTTTTATGGTTGAAAAATGGAAAATTAAGTATTTAGAAAAAATCGACCCGTCTCACAACCAGCTCCGATGGGACTCGAACCCACGACCTTTCGCTATCCGGGCGACTGCTCTAACCACTGAGCTGGTTGTGAGACGGGTCGATTTTTTCTAAATACTTCATTTTCCATTTTTCAAACATAAGATAATTCATAAAACAAAACACTTTACAAAGCTATTAAAAATATTTAACTTGAAATGCATTAAAGTATCCTTGAAAGAAGTATAATTTTTCTTCCTTTATTATAATTTTTGATTTCTTAAAGAATACGATTATAAAAAAATATTAAGTCAGTTGTAACAGGATTTATCGAATTTCACCATAAACCGCACCAACTAGGACGCGGCTCTCATGCATTTTTAATACGTATGGGACAAAAAGTTGTCACTTTGAAAGTCGCTGTATGGTATTCGAGACACAATTATTCATACATATTTATGTGCAAATTACAGTAATACAATGTACCATGAATATTGCAAAGATTGCACAAGTCGTGCCTCGATTACTTAGGGATATCCCACATAACAATCATCGTGCATAAATCATTTTAATTTCATCTCCGAATTTCAGTAGAAACGTTGAGCTTAAGTCCTCTTTTGTTGTTATTTGATATTTATTATAATCTTCGCAACTTAATTATATGCGTGTTAAGTTAATGCAACGATAAATCATACTGGGCTCTGAAAAATAAAATTAATGTACCTATTACAAATAAGTTTTCCAGTTTCTCCTGTAAATACCAAGAGATTTTATGCTCTTCAAAAATATTCTTTTCTTACTCCGAATGATACAAAATTCCGATCAATACTGGCCGAGTTGATCTCAATAAAGATAAACGTTAAGCGAGCAGCTCGTAAATTTCTCACGCCAAAGTAATACGATATTCCCGAATAATAATACCGATTAAAGGCGGTAAAACTAATTGCTCCGAAACGCTGGAAATTCTACAAGTGAATAAAATGGAGCCGGCAACAATAAATTTAACTTCGGTACGCGGCAGAATCGGAGTACAGAGCGGCTGGGTGTAAGTTAGCAAATAAGCATGCCTGCATTGCCTGCTATCGCGTTTGAATTAAATGTTGGCACATTGCACCTTAACAAATAAGTTTTTAGTAAATATTTCATTCCCATGACAAGCTTTTTTGATGACTGTACTTAAATATTGTATTGTCATCTAAACCAAACCTGTATACAAAATTTCGCTCGCGCGATGCCCGCGCCGTTTTAAAAAGTGCTTAACTTCGAAACTATCTGTCCTAGAAACAAAAATTAAAACATCAATAATAGAAAATTTAATTCTCTACAACATTGTGACGAATGTTTTCTGGCTAAAATGCACCTAAACGAAGATATAAGTAGGTAAGCGAAATTTTTTAGCTTATTTCAAGACTTTTTGAACTACTGTAACTTTTTTATTTTTTACAATTCAACTTCGTCACCATATAATAAAATGTTGTAATTATTCATTAGTATATATTAAATAAGGTTTCAAAGTGCTACGACTCTGGTCCCATTTTGCACCTTGTTCTTTAAAAGTTTGACAAACTGGAAAACCATTTTTTAATGCATATCTCCGTAACTATCTGTCCTAGTAACAAAATTAAAAATTATTTAAATTTTTACTTTTTTACATTCACAATGCAATTTTTATATTTGAAAAATGGAAAATGAAGTATTTAGAAAAAAAAAGCATTTAGCGAAAGGTCGTGGGTAATTGTGAGACGGGTCGATTTTTTCAAAATTCTTCATTTTTCATTTTTCAAAAATTTAAAATGTTAATTATAGAAAATTTTATTCTCTACAACGTTGTGAAGACTCTTCTCTGGCTCAAATGCACCTAAACGAAGATTTAAGCGAAAACCTGAAGAAATTGCCGATTTTTTTAATATGGCGGCGGGGGCGAAAGGGCGAGGAATTGTGCATTTTGCATTTTGCACCCTGTTCTTTAGAAGTTGGACAAATTTCTGGAAAAACATTTTTAAAAAAGTAAATATCGGCGTAATTATCTTTTCTAGAAACAAAATTTAAACTGTTAATTATAGAAAATATTATTCTCTACAACATTGTCAACAATCGTTTCTGGCTTAAACACACCTAAACGAAGATATAAGCAAAAATCTGAAAAAACTGCCGATGTTTTCAATATGGCGGCGGGGGCGGAGGGCGAGGAATTGTGCATTTTGCATTTTTAATACTCACTAACCATCCTAGACAACATATCAAAAATTCATAACTACCGGACCACTTGTAAGATAACCCCCCTTAATTAGTCTCTATTTACTGGGTTATAATTATATTACATAAACCGTTTCTCAGTATCATTTTAACGTTAATGCCTATGAGTAGGTATAAATAGTTTTCCTTATTTATTAAAAGTTACATAAAAACCTATATAGCGCCACTATAATAGACACAGATTAAAAGGTTATCACTTGAGTAGTAAAACAAAGATGCTTATTAATGAGATGGTTTATAGTAAAGATGTATTCTTTACACCCTCAATGAATTGCTAATATTAAGAGGTTAATAAAAATATCTAACTATCATACTCGTAGTCATTTTAATTTCATATTCTGGTAAACTGGATTTACACATTTCATTATTATTTTAATCGCAGTGTCGCGTGTTACAGCGACAAAAATAACATTTAATTATTTCGATGGCAATAGTTAAGGAAAAATGACACATTTATCCATAACTTCCGAATTCAAAATAAAACCCAGGTGTAAATATATAACGACCATGTACTACTTCCTCAAAACCAAAATCACTCTTCTCGAATTCCGTGTATTTTCCTTTTTATTTTTTACATTGCTTAAAAGAAACCGATGAAGTACCTGAAACAAAAGCGTTCTCAACTTACTATAATGTGGCCAGTGCAAGGACCTCATAAAGCACAACAATAACATATAGGGCCCGTACTGCCGATGCCATGCCAAAACCGCGGCGCACTCATGCATACCACCGCCCCAACTGGTTACCACCAAGTACTTCACTTACCTACATCAATATTGTTATAACCTTTTACAAAATACCAAGCAACTTTAATATTGCCATAACGAAGTATTGTATGAGTAAGAACCACGAACTATAATTTCTTTCGTAGTCTTTAGAGCCTTTATGCGAAGGTTGTGTTAACTTTGATTTAAACGGTTTTTTTAACTTGATATTTAATACATGCATTCACACTATGTCAATTGGGTCGTTTTGTCATGTTCAATAAATATTTTAAAGATGTTGGTTGTCTATTCTAAGAATGTGTGATGGGTTGGTTTGGTACCTGTTATTTCCACGTATTGAGGACCGAAGTCTAGAGATATGAAATTTTGATATGCAAATGATGTTCGCACTATCGATGTCATAAAATCCGTAAGGTTTTATTGAAACCGGCAAATATAGTTTTAATTAGCTTTTATCATTTGTTCAGTATTAAAACGCACATCTTAAAACTACCAGTTTTACGTGCTTATGGATGACGATTAAATATTTATAGTATATTAAAACCCAGAGGTAAACTTGAATCTAAGCAATTAAATAATAAAACACCATTAACACCCTATTTCAAATAATTAATGCATCAATGCTTATTTGCTTAAGGGCAGGACCTTCCTTCCAAACACTCTGTCTTTGTCTTTTTCCTACCATGTGAAGAGTAATGAAAATAACCTCACTTTTTCATTTTTTCAATGTTTTTGTTGTTATTTTGAGCATAAATTCACTTTTTGAAAAAGTAGCCTGAGAATAGTCTACAATATGTCATTACCTATTTTTCTGTATATTATTCGTGAATTAGAGATTAATAATCTAAGTATAAAACCAAAAAAATATAAAAATAATGAAAATTTTCTTTGTTTTTGAAATTTTTTATTGTCGAGTTACGATACGAATATCGTGTTTCTAGCCACAAAATAATCAAGATCGTTTATGAAACTACAACATTCTATTTTTATCTGCTCATAATAAAGAATATTTGATTGTTTACTTTTGAATCAAAAATAGGTTGATTTCGATAATTTGGAAGTACGTGCCCTTAACTGTTTTCTTTCATTGCTGATACTATCAGTCTGCCTGCAGACAACGGCCTGTCAGTTGGCCGCAATCAGCCATACACAGTGTTACATACAAAATCGAATGTCAAGCTGCCTGTTCGATCGAGGACTGCAGGTGGCCTACCGGCGGACTCTGGTAGTCTGTGGACCCCTTTAGCAAATAAAATTCAAGAATTAATAGGGTCACGGCGAAAGCTAGCAAAATGGTAATCGTTATTTACTAACCAATAGTATTTACTGTGCTGGCAACGTTTAGTTTCAAGTTTATTGGTGTTTGCCGTATCGATATTTGCATGCTGATTGCCACTATAAGACCATAAACGTCAAGTTATAGTATAGTAAGTATAATGAAACGTCTTGCCTCAAGTAACACCCAGACATATTAGGATAATAATAAAAGCCTTTATTCACTGAACTAATACAAATACATAATCAAATCTTAAACATATATAACAGCAACCATTTTATTGGTCAGGTTGTCATTCGACATATAGGCATCCCCTAGCTTCTTCCACTCCACTCTGTCACGTAATCTTCCCATTCTGTCTTGGATGGCTCATCGTCCCTTTAATCTTTTTCCATTTCTAGGATACCACTCTATGAAATCTTTCATCCATTTTCCTTTGAGGGTTCTCATGATATGACCAGTCCAGTTCCATTTGAGTTTAAACATATAAGGATATTACACATTATAAAAGTTACGCCCTCTAATAGGTACCGACAAGTACGATTTAAGTCGGATATCGGTACCTACATTTAATAGCAGAACTCGCTTTACATAAATAATTACATAATAGCCTCGTACCTATCTACGCACTAAATGATAAACGATTATGACTTGTAACTGCTAACATAACGCAGATGTGAAACTACAAAACGGCAAATCGTGATTTCAATTCATATAAATAATGTAGCTGATACGGCTGACACGGTACTAATAAAAAACTCGATGACAGCAACTAGCCGGAAGGGTGGATTTCTATATAACAAAACGTTGCATTTTCGAAATATTTAAGATTATACAACGCCCTTATTCTGAAATTACGATTGCGGATTTTTTTTATTCGCAACGGGGTACCACTTCGCCTTTATCACACCAGCTGTTAAGTGGTGATAAGGCTGAAAGTGGAAGCGCAATCACTGAGAAACTGGTTATCTTATCTCTAGCTGCCGGAACACAATAATACTGAAACCATCATTGTTATGTCGTCACACTTAGATAAGATGGTGGTAGCTAACCAGGCGGACTTAGAACAAGTCTTACCACCAACCAATCCGAAACAATTATGTATCTCCACTGGGAATCGAACCCGGGATTTCTGGGTCTGAAACCGGTGGTGAACCACTAGACCATAGAGGCGGTTAAAATTTGATTCACTCTGGAATATCTGCATAGCCCTTTGATCTGTTTATTGTATGAATCTGATTTATATTTATTAATACTGGAACGTAACCATAATAAATTAAATAATAGCGGTAAAAGTTTTGTAATTTATTTTGAGAGTTTCATATTTCGTTGCAATCACTTCAGTTCAGCTTCTATTTAATTTTAATTCCGACATAGCTGCCATAAATTCAAACGGAGTTTTTAAATACTAAAAAAATCGGGTAAGTGTTAGTCGGACTCGCCCATTTAGGGTTCCGTACCCCTTCACATACTGATAACATACACCTTGCCAAAATACCACTATAATTTTATAAATGGTTTAGCAAACCTTAATAACATAAGTATATGATAGATAAAAAATTGTTTCAGTCCCATGTACGCCCACATGGGGGCCACCCTTATATTCTTGTTCTATATACTTATAAAAAACTCCTGCGTTACTGACTGACTGACAGACAACGCACAGTCGAAACTACTTGATGCACGAAACTGAAATTTGGGATGTATGTTTCTTGGGGGGTGTAGGGGAGCACTAATAGAGGATTTTTGTTTGGAAATTCCTCCAATAAGGGGATATTGAATGAAACTTTAGTGAATATCTCAATTATACGGGGATGAAGTCGCGAGCGGACCGCTAGTTTTTTATATTTTTGTATGAAAATCGTAATGCGGTCACAGAATACATCTACTTACATAAGTACCAAATTTCAACTGTATATTTTTAATAGTTTTGGAATAAAGTGGCTGTGACATACGGACGAACAGACAGACCGACATGACGATTCTATAAAAGTTCCATTTTTGCCATTCGGCTACGGAACACTAATATTCTTTTTAACAAAACCTTTCCTCTAGGTGTCTATGGAAATCCACCTCTGAACTAACATCGATTCGGATAAAATATTGAACTAACCTCGATTGATTATCCTCAATCACTTATGTTATATTAAGGTAGTGGAACACGTTCCATTCCATAACGTGTCTGTGGCATAATGATTCAATATTGACACTGCAGTATGCAGTTCATGAAGTGTCATAGTGACAGCTTGTATATATAACTTCTTGAAATGCAGGAAAAGTCTATTATAAACTTATTAACATTTACAAAGTTTATAATTGCATACTTTCGATCGAAATAATATTTTTTATTAAAAGCTCAGATATTTTTCATTATAGATTCAGAAAGCTTACAAGAAACTATTTCTTGATAAATCCTAACTTGTAAAAAAGGTATTTGCCCTCAAAACAACCTTGTGGAATGGATAAGGAGTTATGATCTAGCAAGCCAGAGGTTGTATACCGCTAATGGAAGCTTGCTATACTGTGATAATGGGAAAGCGATTAAGTTATGACAAGTATGAATGACAGTGCCACTTTGTGGTAAGTAGCCAACAATCGTGTCAACTACTGGGCTTTGTGTAGGTACTTGGTTAATTGCCATAATGTTATCTAGGGCATTACCACGCGCCGTAAAACGATGTTAAAGGAATATTGTAAGCGAAATGGCGCTATATGCAGTGTTTAGCTCCGTCCTTTAACTTCAATATTGCGATAACAGCTGTCTGGGTTTTGTGTGATCGGGTAATTGCCATTATTTATCTGTATGCTTAGGCGCCGGCCGATGTGTTTGCCTGCTGACTTCGATGGTCCCTGCCTTACACTGATAGCTACAAACACTTGTCGTTAAAGATACATTACACATTCACATTTATTTAACATACCTACTTTGCTCATTTTCTCTTCGTTGAATAGAAAAGCAGAAAGCATAAAAGTTTTTCCTTGTGCTATCGATAATATTTTATGAGCCACAGATACTTATATATTGTTCAATTATGTGTGAAATGATGGCGTCATTATTACAAAGATTAATGAGAGGACTTTTGCCATATTGTTATAATAATAAATTGATTAATGAGCAAAAACTTCATGCAACCGCTTTTTAATGCCTGCAAAATGTGTATCTAAAAGTTCACGGTAAATAATGTATTAAACTACGTTAAGCATCAATAAAAAACGGTTTACCTTTTGGATCCAAGTATAAATGACATT
Organism: Crambus lathoniellus; assembly: GCA_949710035.1. Taxonomy (NCBI): domain Eukaryota; kingdom Metazoa; phylum Arthropoda; class Insecta; order Lepidoptera; family Crambidae; genus Crambus; species Crambus lathoniellus. The sequence continues at coordinate 13,307,607 of OX453309.1, forward strand.
GTATTCCACAATTTCTTAGTATCTAAGGCCGCTGCAGTATGACTCGATAAATCTCGAGCTCTTGACCGTGCGCCAGGCCACTGCGCGAAATCTACTTTTTATGGTCGTCGCTGTACTGGACAGATTCCTTGACCGATATGCGCTTATGCGTCTTGGATTTATAGCTATTCAGGCACATTCTTCAATGTTCGACTTCGACATTCTGTACGCGCTGAGAGGCGAAACTGATCTTATTATGCTCTCAAAATGTATGTCCCTAGGACTAGGACTGCAACTCGACTTCATAGTTACCTACTTTATTACCACTTTTTCTAATACTTATTTATATCTAACTAGCGGATCCTCGCGGTTTTACCCGCGTGGTACCCGTTCCCGTGGGAATATCGGGATAAAGTATAGCCTATGTCACTCGGGAAGACTGTAGCTTTCTAACGGTGAAAGAATTTTCGAAATCGGTCCAGTACTTTTTGAGTTTATTTGTTACATACAAAAATACAAATCTTTCCTCTTTATAATATTAAGTATAGAAGTATAGATTATAATTTATTTCCAAGTACATAAAGATAAGAGGTTGAGGCAATAATCCTCATATGAGTTAAGATTTTACATTTACACAAATAACGAATCATTAATAATAGTGTAAATTATAATATTAATTAGTGTCTAGAACGAATCCTAGAAATACGAGCAATGTTTTTCCAAGAGCACGTACGCAATAAGCGGTGGAAGATCGTTGAGAAACCGCACAGCATTCCACGCATGCTGTTAAATGCTCTTGTAGTTAAAAATTGAATTTAAAAGGACTTGAAATCATTTTATATTATCTCCTTGTAGCATATTTGCAATTAATCTTCTCATGAAGAAGCTGAAGGTCGAACAATGATCCTTGACTCCTGCGAGTGTATTATTACAATCGATATATTAGTGCTTTAAATTTTGTTACTTTTTGGTTTCAAGCGCTGTGTTTATGTTTTACTCTTTTTTTAACTCGTGATTCTGTAGCATGCAGTATTTTATTCGACCCTATCTCCTTGGATTGCAAAACCTTTTGGGAACATAATTTGACAATTGGTGTTTGTCCCACAGGCCGTCAGTGTCGTTTATAACGCCGGCGCTGATCGTGGAGCGGCACAGGGCGGACGGGCGGACGCGCGACCGGCCCCACCCTGACTCAACGGCCTGCCACTACACGGGAACCGTGCGGGGACAACCTGACTCCAGCGTGGCGCTCTCCGCCTGTGACGGGCTGGTAAGTCACCGTAGCGACATTCCCGCGACAGACCTCACCCTGACTCAACAGCCTGCCATTACACGGGAACTGTATGGGGACAGCCTGACTCCAGCGTGGCGCTCTCCGCCTGTGACAGGCTGGTAAGTCACCATTGCGACCTACCCGCTACAGACCTCACCCTGACTCACCAGCCTGCCATTACACGAGAACCGTATGGGGACAGCCTGACTCTAGCGTAGCGCTCTTCGCCTGTGGCGGGCTGGTAAGTCACCATACCGACGTACCCGCTACAGACCTCACCCTGACTAACCAGCCTGCCATTACACGAGAACCGTATGGGGACAGCCTGACTCTAGCGTGGCGCTCTTCGCCTGTGGCGGGCTGGTAAGTCACCATACCGACGTACCCGCTACAGACCTCACCCTGACTAACCAGCCTGCCATTACACGAGAACCGTATGGGGACAGCCTGACTCTAGCGTGGCGCTCTTCGCCTGTGGCGGGCTGGTAAGTCACCATACCGACGTACCCGCTACAGACCTCACCCTGACTCACCAGCCTGCCATTACACGAGAACCGTACGGGGACAGGCTGACTCCAGCGTGGCGCTTTCCGCCTGGGACGGGCTGGTAAGCCACCATAGCGCCATACCCGCGGCAGATCTCACCCTGACTCAAAAGCCTGTCAATACAAGGGAACCGTGCGGGGACAGCCTGACTCCAGCGTTGCGCTTTCCGCCTGTGACGGGCTGGTAAGTCACCAAAGCGACATACCCGCGGCAAACCTCACCCTGACTCAAAGCCTGTCATTACAAGGGGAACCGTTCGGGGACAGCCTGATTTCAGCGTGGCGCTCTCCACCTGTAACGGGCTGGTAAGTCATCACAGCTTCATCCCATGACAGATCCCACTCGTCTGCCACTACACGGGCTTTGTAGCATGTAATTTTCGTAAATGTAATACTTTGTAAATTTTCGAAAGACACGCCAAACCGTTGCTTGGCCTCGTCTCACCATTCACCAATTTGATCAACATCCAAGTAATCGCAGATAATTTTGCTAACATACAAGTATTTACGGGATAAGTCTTACAAAGTTAAACTTAGCTCCCGTGATTCTAATCCAGTGCTTTTGTCATAATTGTAAGATCCATACCATTGCATCAAATGGACGTCAATAAACCAATTAGGAATGTTTTATGCCCAAGTGTGATATTTAGAATAAATTATTGCGAAGAGTAGTGGGTGCTATAGTTGTTTGTTTTGACATAGGTGATCTAATTATCAGCTACTGGCTCGATACGAAGATGTCAGTGATCAATCACCTAGGAATGTGCTTTAAGTTCAAAGAACAACCTTGTTAAAAATGTAGGCGTTCAAAGATATTAAAAAAAATTGTATAGCCTGACAAAAACAAAACACAAAATTACAAACAGAATGAGTAACTCTATGATTCCATAAAAACTGCGTAATTTAACAAATGTATAATGAATGATGACAATATATAATAGTAATCCAATCAGTATTGAATTAGGAAAACAAAAGTAAGTTCATATGTGCAAAAGGAACAAGTAGAAGTAAAATAAGTTTTTTTGTAAAAATTTCATTTTCATGACAAGCTATTTTTCTGACTGTACTTAAAAATTTTATTGTCATCTAAACCAAACCTGTATACTAAATGTCAGCTCCATCGGACACTGGGAAGTGTGTCAAATTAGGCTTGCAAGATTTGTCCCCCACTATAACTAACAAACTAACAACTAACATGGCAAGCTTCTAATAAGTTTTTAGTAAAAGTTTCATTTTAATGACAAGCTTTTTTGCTGACTGTACTTTAATATTGTATTGTCATCTAAACCAAACCTGTAGCCAAAATTTCAGCTCCATCGGACACTGGGAAGTGGGTCAAATTAAGCTTGCAAGATTTGTCCCCCACTAACTAACTAACTAACATGGCAAGTTAATAAAATGCTTATAATAAAAGCACCCCGTCCGTCATCGGTAAATTTATAAGAATTTAACAAGCAAACAGTTGCGAAAAACAGACTGTAACCTACTATCTACCTCATCAAATTATAAAAAATATTTTGAACAACTTTATAATAGTCTCGATAATAATAGTGATAATAGTTTATATACCAGATTGAGGTATATTACCTCTGAGGCGCGAATTTTCCGCGTGTAATTTTATAACTTAATTAAAGGATGTTGGTAATTACAATAATAAAATGTTATTACCTAGGTCCGGCCCCAAAACGAAACAAAAACGTGAATTCGAAATTATGCCTATAATTAATTCATTTAAATCGTACGAAATGTAGTTAATTCTAATCTCATTTATTTTTGCAAGATTATAAAGTAAGTAATAAAGTTATGTACCTACCGTAGATTGGGGTAACTTTATGAAAAACTGTGAAAACTTTGATAACTTATAATGTCGTTTAGAACAGATTTCTTTGTAATTAAGTAAAAAATGGGCATACTATCTATAGTTATATTTAGGTTACCATAGGTCAGTTGAAAAAAAATGGAAACCAAAATACACTCTTGAACACACAACTTTGTGAAAATTCAGCGCTTTTTGTAAATTTTTAAGATTGTGATTCGTTATTTGGGCGTTTTGCCTGTTTAATTGACGTAAAAATCATCGCACAGATGCAAATAGTTAGTTCCCTATCTACGAGACGCTAAAGTGAGTATGTTTGTATGAAAAAATTGTCCGGGAGTGTAATAGTTTAGTCAGACAAGCGTTTCAACAAAGTCACCCCCTCGAATCAAAGTACCCCAGTTTACCGGTACCTATATATTTTCTGTCTCATTGACGACTAGTAGCTCCCCGAGGTATTACCCGCGCAGTTTCCGTTCCCGTAGGTAGGTATATCGGGATAAAATATAGCCTTTGAGATTCGGGAATAATATAGCTTTCTACTGGTGAAAAAAAAATTTAACACCTTAACTGCCACATACAAATATATTTTTTATAATTTATGAATGAAACACTAAAAATAAATGAAGAATTAGAAAAACGTTTGTAGAAAATTTCAGATACAATATACAATATCACTTCTTCCATTCAGCTTCCTTCTGGAAAAAATAATAATTACAAACTTATTTTTAAACTCCGGTCACCGGTAAAACGCGGCAGTTAAGGTGTTAAATCAGTTTAGTCGTTTTTGAGTTTATTCATTACAACAAACAAACAAACAATAAATCAAATCTTTCCTCTTTGTAATATTAGGATAGATAAAACTTATCTAAAACTAAATACAAGTTTCCATATTATGAAACAAATTAATTATATACTTACCTCCAACAAAAGAAACAAGGATCTTGCTTTTTTATTAAAGTTTACAAACTTTAAGCTGTAAAACGCGATTCATCCATCAAATCAAAAGTTCAAATCATTCTTTGTCTCGAGCTGACGGACGCAGCTAAACAAAGGCAGCATCCTTTGGTCCAACTCTACAATAATGACTACACGCCGTCACTTTATGAATGAATTACAACAGCTGAATGAAATATCACAGGGTTGTCACTATTATTAATTGTTACAAAAATATTTAATGTCATAGATATTTGTCAAAACAAGTAATCAGATGTTCGATGTTGTGAATTAGGAAAATCTCTTAATTTATCACGTAGGTATTTAAAATAAAACTTTAAATAGTAGTTTATTATTGAACATTGCAGAACTCATTTGTAAGTAGTAAATTAAAAACATTTTCAAGGTATTTTTATTTCAACACTATCTTTCCGCCCGCGCCTTTGCCCGCGTGCACTACACGACGTTATCCCGCGGCAATAAAAAGTAGCCTATGTTCCTCTCCAGGCTACAAAGTATCTGTGTTCCAAATTTCACCCAAATCCGTTCAGCCGTTTTGGCGTGATTGAGTAACAAACATACAAACATCCAAATATCTAAACTTTCACATTTATAATGTTATAAGTAGGATACGCCATTTGTTTTTGTACAGGTAATCGATAACCCTAAGATAAAGAAAAGTGGAAGTAAAGAACTGATTGGACTGTATTTATTTACCAGATTGTTGGCATCTGCTGCTGTCGTGGGTACAGATTTGATTCCATCATAAACATACCTTTAACATTTGCATCAAACTACTAAAAATATTATATCTGTACCCCTAGCACGAACAAAGCCAGAGCAGCGCCTCTTTCGGTCGTAAATGGAAATGGAATTCAATAGATATTTGACAGCAGCAATTTGAAAACTTTTGACGGATATTATAGTCTAATATAATAGTTTTCGTGCTAAGGGTAGCCTTAACATGTTAGAATTACTTTTTCGACATAGAAAGTGCATACAACTTAATATAAAGTGATTAAATCCTATTGAAAATATTAGTGCGTGCGCGCAGCCCTCTCTGCATGTGGGCAGGCACGTCAGATACATTAATCACACTTCCTACTCTTCTATTTGGGTGCACATGCATTAATATTGTGGCATTCGGCGCTTTCGCACAGATGCTCTATAATTATGATGCAAAACCCTATAGGACTTAATTGAAAAAGGCGTCCATTTTAAATACACATTAAGCTTTTTATTAAAAGCTTTTTACCCGACTGCGACAGAAGGAGGGTTATTTATAAACATGATTTTCTAAATAATTTTCAGTGTTTGTCTGTATGTGACTGAAACTTAAATTAACAGCGTTTTAAAGCTTCATGTCATCAGTTAGATGTAATCTTTTCAACTGACACATGGAACTAAAATGACAGACATATTATACTGATTTATAGAACACTAGCGGCCGCCCGCGGTTTCACCCGCGTGGTTCCCGTTCCCGTGGGAATATCGGGATAAAAAGTACATATAAACCTTCCTCTTGAATCACTCTATCTATTAAAAAAAACCGCATCAAAATCCGTTGCGTAGTTTCAAAGATTTAAGCATACAAAGGGACATAGGGAAAGAGAAAGCGACTTTGTTTTATACTATGTAGTGATTAAAAGTAGTCGTTATTGTTAAAATTTACATATTTATTACGATTTAAAACAGCGGTTTGATTGATTTCCTGCTTTCCCGTAACTTTCTACACCATTTGAAAGCTATGGGAAACTGAACAGATTCGATATGATTTTGATATTTTAAGAGGAAGGAACAGAAGGTTTTGATTTCGGGGATTTATGACAGATATCCATTACAAATAAATAGATAAACAAAATATAAAATATTTTTACTTTTTAACATTCTCAATGCAATTTTTATTATTGAAAAAAAAAGTATCGGAGCTAGTGATGAAACGGGTCGATTCTTTCTAATACTTTATTTTTAATGTTGTAATTGAAATAATTAAGTCACGAACAGGACTTGTATTTCAATAAAACAATGGGCATCGCCAACTTTAAGATTCAGAGATAAGGACATCGTAGTTTAAAAAATTATAGTATGATCATAAAGATCACAAAAACATTTTAATTTACATAACAGATTAATGTTTTTTTCCATGGATATACAACCTTACCTAACCTTTTTTGTATCTCCCGAGTTCATTCATAAATATTAAAGATTATTTATCAAAGTTTTTAAACGACCATTAGCTTTTTTTATAAACTAAACGCTTGTGTTTTTTTAGCCACAAATACTTACAAGTCCATTGTTGTTCAAAGGACAGAGTTAAGAGCAAAACCACTTGTTAGATGTTACCTTTTCACATCACATAGATATTCGTGTTGTTGCTTAATGACTATGATTATCAAAAACTAATTGGAAGTGCAAGCTCACGTAGGAATTTGATGTGTATTTCAAAGTTGATTACGGCACAGATAATATAATACTATACTAGTACTTACGGTCAGTAATCGCTCAACAGCACTTTCGCGACGGCCGGGCCTTCCGCCGCAAGGTCGGTGCGGCGACACGGCCACGAGATGCCCAGATAACACCACGCACAAATCCAGTATGGCACACTCTGCAAGTCTGCAGCCAACACTCTAATACCACATTACATAACTGAGATATTAAGATTACCGAACCATTAGTGCAATTAGTTATAGCTTAACTATTAATAATAATATTGACACTTACTTAACTGCCAATTACTAGTTTATTAGTCCAACCGTAAGACTTACTTTAATAAAGAAATCGAGAAACTTGCAATAAACCCAATTATTAATTCTATTTTGCTATCTGAAAATTTATTAAATACCTATGCAACACAAATCATTCCGCTACAATCAAAGCAGTGAGCTGATCACGATATCTGTTCAGATGGAATAGTTTCCATCAAAATTCGCGCAAAGCCGCCTCGTTTCGTTATCAATCAATTTATCTATCGTTACGGCCAGCAGACGGCAGATTTGTTGACCCACAACTGCCCAGACCGGTTACCAGCACTCAATGGACGCGCTCTCTTAATATACTAAATGTATTATTGTTACCTACTACATATATCTTTATTAATTGTTGATAACTAAATTAATAAACACGGGTATAATTTTCATATTTTCATTTTCATATCAATCCTGATAACTTTTACTAAGAAAAATTGTTGTAACGATTAAACATAAATTCTTGAAACTCAAATAATTGTAGCTGGTTCGACAACAGCGTAGTGTCAATTAGCCATACTGAAGTGACAGGAAATTCACTTCAAGTCTGGGAAACGCAGCGTTAACGAGTCAAACAATCCCTTCTCGGACACGCAACAACTATAAATTGTCGGTAACGGCGGTAACGCGAACAAATGCTACCATCTAACGCACCTGCACTGCACACCAAATGTCCTTAACTTTCAACTGTTTTGGTCTTGTTTTACTTCATATTAGGTACTGTGTTCTATTATTTCCCACTCTGAAATTTAACTCATTAGATTAAAATTATATTTTTTTGTCTAGGTATATCTTAAAACAATTGAAGTAATAATGTTTTTTTTCCCTTCAGGCAGGCTTATTACGAACGGAACACGGTGAATTTTGGATAGAGCCATCAAATCAGAAACTCTCCGATAGTAGCCAAGGCAGACCGCATGTTATTTTCAAAAAATCTGCGGTTGATAAAGTTGCAGCATATCATAGAGCTAAGAGAGAAATACAAAGGACACATTCCGATAATTCTAACGACAGAATTTTCAAACAAAATGTCAATAATCAGCAGAAATCTAGAAACCAGTTACAACAGAAAATAGCTGCAGATCGACGACGCCGAGAATATTTGGAAGCGAGACGAAGGAAACTGGAGTTGATGCGAAAAAATCCAACCGAATACAGAAGACAACAAGGGAGACTTCGTATGGAACAAAGACGGCTAGCATCAAATTCGAAAAGTATGTCAACAGAGAGCAAATCTGTCGAACAAAGGTTAAAGAATCGAAAAAATCTTAAAAACGATCTGAAACCGCATCGTATAAAGAGTAGACGAAGAAGACGTAGGCGCTCAAAAAACTGCGCTACAAAGCAGCCCCCTTACCAATGGAAAACTAAAAACTTTGATAGTCAGGAACTTGAGGCTAATAAGAAAATGCGGTATAATAAGGTGAGTCATGTACCTAACAATAAAATTTTATACATGGGCAAAAGTTCTAAAAGAAGACATCATTTATTAACTTAGACTACTGCAAAAACCAGTCCCTTTTGCGCTCAAATTTAATTTTTATCATTAGTTTCTAAACTAAGTAGTACTCTTTTCAACCAAATCTTCTCTCCACAGTACACACGAAGAAACAACCAGCACCAAATGCACCAGAACGCCAGAAACAGCGGCCGAAGATCGACGCGGTCGGTCAGCAAGCCGCGACACGTCGAGGTACTGCTGGTGGCTGACCGCTCCATGACTGACTTCCATGACGCCGCCAACCTGGAGACCTATCTCCTCACTATCATGAACATGGTAAGTGCTTTACCAGATGTCTACTTTTCACATCATCAGCCGTACGATGCCCACTGCCGGGCATAGACTTCAGCCAAAGATCTCCACGACGATCAGTCCTGCGCTGCCAGATTAAATCTAAATGATATTATTTCCTTACTAGGTATCCTCGCTATACATGGACCCATCGATCGGCAACTACATAAAGGTGGTCGTAGTGAAGATCATTTTCGTGGAAGAGATGGCAGCAGCCCCGGAGCTACAAGTGACGACCAACGCTGACACGACACTGCAGTCGTTCTGCCGGTGGCAGCAGCAGCTCAACCCCGACGACGACGCCAACCCCCACCACCACGATGTCGCCATCTTGATCACCAGGAAGGACATCTGCAGTCAGCATGGCAACCCTTGTAGGTATGGATATTATTTTGCATTTTTAATCTTATCTTAGTGCAGTGGATAGCGTGTACATGGGTTAAACAACTTTTGTTTAGTACTGTTATCGGATATATAACTCAGAATTGTGTATTACACAGTAATATGTTTTGGGTTTTTTAAAGTGGGTATAGCACGCCTAGATGTTTTCCTGTTTACAAGTCACACTTGAATATATACAAACTTAAATTGGGTTCAAAATGATGAGTTTTGATCATGTTGGAAGTTTTGATGATGATGAAGCTGAAGCTGAATTTTAACACTTAATTAGTTTTGCCCTCCAAAGCTTCAAAACGCTTACGGTAATCAATTATCAGATTTGTGCACTTTCTTTCTGAGTAAACTTAATGCAGCAAGTGCTTGTTTGAGCACTCGAACGACCGCAACCACAAAACATGAATGAACACGCAGCACTCACCGCACTATTTGCCGTCCTTCGCAGTGACATTAACATCGAATCACCGCTAGCTCAAACATATTAGCAGTTATTATTATTTTTTTCTAAACACTCGCCACGAGACAAGGTCAATGGCAGCAAGCGTCTGTTAGCAAAGTAAACAGATTTGCGATGAGTAACCGGCTTCGAAATAGAACACTTTCGTCGATCGTCGGCACCTGCTCCCAGGTGCGTCTTCGCCTCCTGCCGATTGGTAACTTATTAATTTACGTCACCTAATGCGAAACCGGTGCATTTTTTCAACGTGTTTGAAAAAAGAATTCGCAAATAAACTGTCTATCTGGACTTATAAACGTAAATGGTAATTACGGAGAAATCAAAGTTAGTTCTGGCCTCAGCCAACGAGCATGTTTGAACTACTTAAACAAATGTAGATTTAGAATAAACCTGCAAAACTTCAAAAAATAAATCTTCGAACGTTGATTCAATAAAAATAAAAAATTCTAAAAACTTTGTTCAGTACCTATTCGTAACCATAATCAATCAGCCGATGTCACCCCCCACACTTCACATACTGTCAATTAGAATGATAATTTTCTTAAAAAAATAGTTAAGCAAACTTTACAGTTTTAGTCTTTAGTAGTACTTTACCTACCTTTATCTTTATTACAAATTTCCTTTAACAAAAACTTTGTTAAGAAAAAGCTTTAACGAATTTGTAGTAGGTAATGGCTTTTCTTTCTAATTAGCTATTACGACTATTAAAGTACAGATGCCAGCGAGTTAACATTGTAAATGTTGTAAATGTAACCGGACACTGCGAAGCGGAGTCATAACGTTTGTGTGCAACGGCATTGGGGCACTCAAGACTTGGAACCACTATGTTTAAACACGCAAATGCAATTACTCCCAAAGTGCATGTACCTGCATCAGATATTCAAACAAAACACTTATATTAGTAATACAACTGTTAGAAAATCTATTTACCAATTGGATAAATTAGTTGCGATCAAAATATGTTATTTCAAAAGTAGGTTTTTAGTACACTATTCAAATGGATTCATTTCAAAGTTGGACACCTAAAATTAATCACAAAACTTGTTTATGTATTTCTCTGTCCCCGTGCAATGTCCAGTGATTGCGTTCTATCTCTAAATCATAATTAATTGCAAACAATTCAAGGTACTCACAAACATTGCCTAAGCAGTAGATAAATGGTAATACTGTCACTATTACTTGCTAAATGTGGTGATGAATAATATTATATTTAGAGCCAAATTGTAACTTTACTAATCGAGGGTCAACTGTTATCAAAATCAAGATAGGTGATTTTCATGTATCAAAAATAGGAGCTACCTGATTACAGACTATAAAATAAGAATCTTTCGTACAACTTTAATTTATCAATTAAGTACAGCATCACCGAATTTGTTCACGGCCCGACAAATTACCGTTTACATCATTATCACTTTTTTGCGTGTAGATGTACTTGCGAATCGCTAACGGCTATAGCTTCAGCGGACACATCAAACGCGCCGACATTGATGCCAAGGATATTGGGCTTATATAAATTGGACATTCATTATTTTAACAAAAGCCCGTAGCCATATAGCGTTATATAAGCAATTACGTCCGCAAGTTTTTTTGGGCATACGATTTTTGTCCACATTACAATCTACCTGAATCGGCAGTCTGAATGAATGCCTGTCTGTCTTACTTACCTACAATGTTCAATGTTCAACTATTATTTGGTTAAAAGAGTGTTTTCGAAAACTTAATTTTAAGTCTCCTGCTCAGTTAATGGAAAATGTATAAATATTCAATCGATTTCATAATTACTTAAATTTGGTTTGTTAAAGCAGTAAGTATTAGTTGTAATCGTATCGACGTAATCTACTAGTCCACCAAACGCGAGGTGCGTCGGAGATAACCCGCAAACCTGGATAGCCGGACAATAACCAGACGCTCTTATGTAACTAAATTATCGGACACGTAATTGTTTGTTTGGAATCAAATATTTTTCAACACCGCCGAAAGTATTCTAGTCTGTTAGTTTATACTATTTAAATAGGCATTAAACTTTCCTCTCCTGAGCAGCGTGAGTCATAAAAGAAATAAGCACACAAACTATTTTAGAACGATTTTTAACTCATTTAATGTTTAATTTCATATTGATTGAATGAAGTCAATTGCAGTTTGTGGGTCTGCAATACTGGTGTATTTACATTTTTGTGCATTTTATAACCAGATTTCTGTTCGCCGTTACAAACTTCGTAATAGGTTTGATGGTTCTGGTCCTCGGATATTGACCCACGTAGCCTTCGGCTATGGCCACGCTAACAAACGGGCCACGGCAAAATGTCGATGCAATTTGCGTTCAAACTTAAGAGTTGAGCATTTTTCACAAGAAACCTCTCAGCCGACTTATTGTGTACTCATTCGACTATTTTAAATGACCAAACATCGGATGTTGGTTTTTTAAATCATATTTGTAAAGCTTCAAATTATGCAATTCTAATATTGATTCGTGTGATTCTCAACAAAATCATCAAACGAGGTAAATTCGTTTAGTAAATATTGCGACAATGGACGAATAGACGGTTCGGCAAGCATGAAAGGGTATTTTGTTGAATAACACAAATACTGCTACTGCACACGGCAACAAAGTAATTGGCAAACAAGCTCATTTACGTTTCTCAAGCACTATTACCGCGCTGAAACTACGAGTGGGTAAGTAGCATGAGAATTTGTATTATTCCATAAATTGTGAGACGGGGCACGTATGACCAAAAACCAGTGTGTAATGAATGCAACGAGGAAGCACTTCGATAAACGGTATAAACGAGTGCGCCAATGTTCTTGGAAGGCGGCAATCAAAAGACAATGAGCGGTAACGGTCCCGCGGTATACGCCCATGCATTATGCATCGAGATGCATGTAAAAATTGCAATCATCAATAATGTAAACGCCAATGCATATTGTGGACCCGTCCCTCAGCTTGTTTGTAAATGCCGCCTGTCTTTATACATTTAAATATTTTGCAAAGTTCGAAATCGCCAAACATATTGTATCAACTTATTTTAATTTTTAGTTTTTTTGCATTCACAATGCAATTTTTATTACAGAAAAATGGAAAATGAAGTATTTTGTCAATTGTATCAAATGTCAATTGTATTTGTTATATTGTATCAAATCGTTACGTGACAAAAGAAGATAAATCAAATGTAGAATTTTCTTTCATTAATTCTACGTAAAGCGTGGCAGAACTTGACCTAAATTTCAAACACCATTAACCCAATTTTGAACCCGGCTTCAAATTATTTAGTAAAATAAAACCAAAAGTTGTTAAAAGTTATTAGTGCACACTAATTTTATTACAAAACGCAAAGAATCAAAAGCGGGACCAAAGAAAGCCTGTTGGACAGATGTTACCCCCTTTCATAATCGGGTCAGACGGGAGATAACGCTATCGCCTAATCAGCAATTAATCTTACAATCGAAGAGTTTCTCGGTAGCGGCTCTTTGTGCAGGGGTCGTTAAAAATAATGATCGCGGTTAATTTTAATTCGTTGCGGCGCGGCGCGCCGCCACGCCGTCTCGTCTGACGGCGTATGTCTTCCGCCCGGCTCTGGTTGCGTGCCTGCGCTTGTGGCTAGACATTAGTCAACCTAATAATAACACAGACACATGGTTAACCATAGAACTAAAATTATTGAAACCTAATTAGTGCCCGTAAAGTTTTGAACACGGGCGTACACTTTTAGAAAGAGAAACATGTTTCTTTTGCCCCCTAATTCACAATCACAACCGTTTGGCTAGGTATGTATTCGGTATCGATTAAGATGCTTTGTCTTTGTCTATCCTGAATTCGCAGGCGGAAAATAAGCCTGAAGTTTAAATAGTATACCCATATGGCAAATTGATAAGTTAATATCAGTTATGTAAAGATATAAATTTTAAAGTCTACACCTGTATTTTCAAGGATGCTACATTACAGGTGTATAAACATATGCCATTGAAAATATATTTTTATTTAGCTCATGCTTTGAAGCAACGTGTTTTGGATAAAAACTGAGTATGAGTATAGTAGCAGATTTTAACGTCTAGTTTATTTTTATTCTTGTTTTATTTTAGGTCTATTGCATGTTTTGCAACGCAATTCGCTTAGGAAATAGATGTCACTCAAGAAATTTCCTTGCGTTAATGCCATCGCATCGCATCGTCATCTCTTTCTTTTGATAATTTACATAACTCTACAGTATGAAACACGTGCGTAACAATATTATTTAAAGATTTTTTATGAGTATTGACGCTCAATTATGTGTGTAAAGTGGATTATTATTATTATTATCAAATGAGTTTCATAACTGGAACCATAATACTTAGGAAAATAAACAGTAATACTTATTTGGCAAGACGTGATTATCCAATGGAATTCCTATTGCATCTTCATGTTAAGTACATTTACGAAAGCTCGGCGGCATCGCCTCAGGAACGCATTACCAAATAAATGAGTGCAATCGTGTACGCTTGACCTTATTACCAGTAATTATTTACCATAGAAGGTCTGCGTACCGTTGTCTGTCCCTCTTTTTACTCGTCTGCTAAAGCCGGGATACAACAGGAAGAAAACTACTCTAAGTACATACCTACAATAAAAACGTGTCGTCACCTCAGGTTAATTTAAAATATTGCCTGACCCTCATTGACATGTAGGAGATTTACTTTTGAAATTAATAGTTGTAGACAGCTACACACATAAATCAAAACACAAATCCAATTCATACATTAATCATTATTTTTAATTCTTACGAGCTTCAAAATCCCGGCTCTGTGTCTTTCGCACCCGGCCGCCGCCGCGCGCCGGTCACTCTCGCTAACCGCTAGACCGTCAAAACTAACAAAAAAGCCATTAAGTGAAAGTGTGACACCTTTTTGTATTGAAATTGAAACTATTCATCATTATATAACAATAATATAATGCAATATCAAATATATCCTACACGCAAATAGATATTACAATCTTCCCCTTAGATAGGTGGTATCTATAATATGAATTGACATTGTAATTTATTGTGCACACACTTCATGGTTTTTTTTCCTTTCTAAAGTCCCTTTCCTTTCATTACTTTTTTACACCAATCAATAGATAAGGGACCTATTATATCAAAACTACTTCTTGTCCAAATGACCAAAATGCTTTATAACCATTACATGCTAATATTGAATGCATGATTTCGCATTATGCAACATCTAACTCCGGCGCGAAGGACCACCGACCTGACGCGCTTTAACTCTCTCTGCGCTTCCATGATTTATAACCCCCGTAAACAGAAAATATTAATCGAATATAACCTCATCAGAACGCAATTATCCGACCTGAGCGTTACAAATTTCAGCATTACTACACCGCACTACAACTGGAAAGCGACCTCTAAATATTACGCGCGTTGGCCGTTGACCATGTCAGTTTAATACCTACACACGTCAATGAGATTAATTGCCTAGTTCGACGCTTCGCAACACAGTTTTTGCGCGCACAAGGCGTGTCTTTATAAATAATGCAAACATAATACGTTTAATGATTGATATCGAAGTTGTAATAATAATATTTTCAATTCAGAAGTCCGTTCCACTATGTTCCTCTATTATTATTAATTAATTAATTTGATTGGGCGATATTGGAAATACACAATTTGCATTGAAAATCGCTTAATCGTTGTCAAATGTGTGCCTAAGTATCTTTTAGAGGTCTGCCTGAGAAAAATATTCGTAGATTTATATGGAGCAACAGTACTAAAACCTTTTTTTTACTAATCTAATAACTACCGATTTTCTGTAGTATTAAAACACTAGCTTTCCGCCCGCGGTTTCGCCCGTGTTGACTACACGACGATATCGTAGTAAAAAGTAGCCTATATTCCTCTCCAGGCTACAAGAAAGTATCTGTGTCCCAAATTTCAGCCAATTCCGTTCAGCCGTTTTGGCGTGATTGGAGTAACAAACATCTAAACATCCAAACATCTAAATTTCCACACTTATAATATTAGTAGGATAGAAAATAGGATTATAAAGCCGTTAATTTAATATACTTTCTAAAATAACATCAAATAGCCAGTCTATTTATTGTTTTTTGATTTTCTAGTACAAAAGACATCAACGCGTTCTGGTAGGTACTGTTTCGAAAACTATAAATATTTGCTTTTCTATCTTAGGTTTCAAACGATTAACGCAACTTTATAGTGTATATGACCACTATTCTTCCTCGATTTACTTTGCCCACTAGAAATTGAAAGAGATACAAGGTTAAGGTGAAAAGCGTTCACCTCGCGAACCCCTTTGGCTACAGTAGTTAATAAAATCTTGAACGCTAGCGGTTTTCGGCGTAGTAGTATATTGAATTGATTGCAGGCAATTTATATAGAGCTTTTCATCGGCTTCCGCGTGCTGTGAGTCAGCCCGCGCGCCCGCGTATTATTAGCTAGCTATTCCTGCGCGCGCCGCCACAGACTAATTGGCCGTAACGCTGCAGACCTGAACACGGTTTCAATGGATTTACACTTGTGCCACTTGAAGCGTATCTATATTATGGTAATATCAAATAAAACGGAATGTATGTGCAAATACAGGCTGTCCCGGAATATGTGAATCAAGTTGCCATGGGAGATACCTTGGATACGGACCCTTAAGTGCGCTAAATAAATGAAATATCATATATAATCATATATAGTATCAATAAATGTAAATGTATAAAAATAATTTAAAATCTCAAAACAAAAAATATCCTAAATTAAGTACTCTTTCGTCAAAAGACTGAAAAAGTCGTACCTACTTTTTGAAAAATACAGACTTATTTGTTTTTACCAAATTTGTATGTTTAGGGTTCCGTAGCTGAATGGTAAAAAACGGAACCCTTATAGATTCGTCAAGTCTCTCTGTCTGTCCGTCCGTCTACTTTATTCCAAAACTATTAAGACTACATACTTACTTGAAACTTGGTAGAATCTTTGAAAATGAAATATTAGAAAAAAAACGACCCAACCTCCAAGTAGCTCCGCCGGGAATCGAACCCGGGACCTTTCACTGTCCGGGCGACTGCTCTGACCGCTGAGCTACGGAGTCGTTAGAGGAAGCGTCGAATCTTTCCAATACTTCTTACGCGCTGTGAGCCAGCGCTTTGAAGCTACTTCATGAACCCTTCATGGGCGAGTCCAACTCGCACTTGGCCGATTTTTTATTTAACGCTCTTGAGGTCACTATCCAAGGACATCTCCCATGACAATTTGATTCACATATTCTGGGACACCTGTATAATAATTACTAGCTTTCTGCCCGTGGCGTTACCCGCGTGAACTACGCGATGAATGATAATATTTTCTCGAGGTTGTTATGGTAATGTCGACCATAATCTATCCCTGTTCCTCATCCAGATCGGTTCTGCCGTTTCGCCGTGATTGAGAACAAACATCTAAATATCCTAATATTAGTAAGATATTAAAAAAGGCTGTTTTTATGTTAACTTGATTATCAAAATATTTGTGAATTTGTTATTTGACGATATGATTCCTATTATAATGAAACATCGCTGGCTTACAATGTAGACAAGTAAAAATAAAACCTGCCAAGAGCGAGTCGGACTCACGCACCGTGGGTTCCGTTCAATCATAAATATAAAAAAATAAAACGTGAAAATGTTTTCACCGGGGCGAGGCTATATTCGTCAAAAATGATGCGGTGTAGAATATGAGGTTTTAGGTCAGCGCTATCTCTTGACCGATAGTGGAACTAATGCATTTTTTTTTGACGATTTCTGAAAAGTTTACTATTTAGAGACATTGTTTTATTTTTCCTGTAATCCTTACAAAAACTTCTATCACCTAAAATAATTTCAGATTTTTCTCTATGCAAACTTCGGGGATAAGGGGGAAGGAACGGTATTTTTTTTACCTTTTTCATCAAAGATCAAAAGCTATAGGCCTAAGAAAAAAAGAAAAATGTTTGAGAATGTGCAAGCAGCGCTCTTTTATATATAATACCCCATATACCCTAGTAGCCGAACTTCGAATTTTTAAGACACCCTTTAGTCCCTGTTGCAAAAAAAATATAAATATTTTTATTCTTCTCTTATTTGCAGAATAGTTGGGCAAACGTCATCTAAAATTATTCCAAATTTCAAGTTGATAGCATTAGTAGTTCTTGAGATATGCAGCTGTGACAGACAGACAGACTGAGTCGCATCATAAGGGTTCCTTTTTACCCTTTTGTTTCGGAACCCTAATAAAAAGAAATGATGAAAAACAAACAATATAATATTATTTTCATTAACATGGACACGAAAGATAGAACGGCAATTTCTAACATCATCTAATCGATTTTATAGTAAAACCAGCGGATCCTCGCGGTTTCACCCGCGTGGTACCCGTTCCCGGGGGAATATCCTATGTCAATCGGGAAGAATGTAGCTTTCTAATGGTCAAAGAATTTTCCAAATCGGTCCAGTAGTTTCGGAGCCTGTTCGATGCAAACAAACAAACAATCAAAGCTTTCCTCTTTATAATATTAGTAAGTATAGATAAACAAAAGTTTCGTATGAAAGTGTGCTACTTGTGTTACGTGTGAGATCCGTAGCCATAATTTAATCTAGCCACCTGGAGTTCTAAACCGCAATAAGTATAATGTTTGCCGTATTGACTCAAATTACTTATTAGTATTAAACGGTTTCCCGCTGCGTTACAAGTTCCAGCTGATAAGTAGGTAGCCGCAGTGGCTGTAAGCTTATTATTGTAATTGGTGACATGTCGTAAAGGCTGATAATCACCGAGCTCGCGGGAGCTTCACGCTTCGTTACTTTCACAAGGTTCGAACGACCGCCCGATATTGAGTATGAAATCGGTACGGTTTTACGACACCCGTATATAGTACGGTGAAGTAAAACAAACAGTAATATCACCCTAGAACACCTACGTACGTACTGGTTTTAGGGTGATATAACTGTTTATGTTTCACCTAAATTGTCCAACAACAAAGTTGATTATAAATGCTTTTCCAGGTAACAGATGATTCGTTATCTCGTTTTAGTGTTTAATGACTTATCCTAACCGTGTTTACACCAACGTTTATACGATGCTTTTCATGATTCAATTGCTGGTATATGTACTTACTTGTAGAAAACAACAATAACATTTCTAGGAATATAACATTAAACAGAAGTTAATCTAAAAAGGGAATTTATACCAGCGCAGACGAACAATCTGATAAGTAACTTTGCAATTCAGCCCCCCTGATTCACGAACCGTCGGAAACGCTCCCGACAGCGGAATGTATGTATACCCTGTCTCTGTCACTCACTATAGAAAAGACAAAGACAAAGCACAGAATTCGAATCCGATTCCGTTTCCGACGATTCGTGAATCAGGGGACTGGTTAAAATTTAATTTAATTCATCATCATCCAGTTTAACGTCTCCGCTTTTTTTTCTTACGCATGGAGGAGGATGGCCTATAACTATAATGTAAGAGTGGTAGGAACTAGAACTAAACGAGACGTAAAGTGAGTAGCACAGAAGGTTAGATAATTGGTTTTTGTTCATATTTCGCATAATCGACTACAGTGAAAATTGATTAACCAACGTAATCGCAGACCTAACGCTCTACTTATATGTACAACACCATCTGGCTCATCAAAGGGGTTCAATGGGAATTTTACCATAATATGTACTGTTGCAGCACCCTGGGCGTGGCGCACGTGGCCGGGATGTGCAAGCCGGACCGCAGCTGCTCCGTCAACGAGGACAACGGCATCATGCTGGCGCACACCATCACCCACGAGCTGGGGCACAAGTAAGCCATTGCTAATAATGCCTTGTTCACACTATCAGCGTCAGTCCGTATTCGTCTTCCGCTGGAAATTAGCCTCTTCTAATGCACGCCACTGAGGTCATTCCTAAACTACTCCTAATATGTAGCCTTTTTTTAGAGTGAGGGGAATGCGTCTACGCATACCCCGTCCGCGTGTTATGTGGGACTCACCTGGCCACTTCCTGATCCTCCATAACTAGATACTCGACGGGGGGGTAAGAAAGGGGGAATACCCACTAAACCCCTCACTTCTTTATCTCTCCGCCGTCAGTTAGGACGCTATGTGGAGGGCCTGATGTGGCAAGCTCCTCCTACGACCCGACGACGGTTGGCCCGGCCTTCCGGTCCCCTATGCGGTGGTCATCTTCCCAGGCTGGTGCGGGAATCATGAGATGCGGGCGACTCCTATGTAGGCCCGTAATCTTTGGCAGGTCGTCATTAATCAGTCCACCTTGTTTAAGCCAGCCAGCTCCCTATGCTGTAGTACACGGTTTGGACTCTTCCATTTATCCTTATTAGCTACTTGTTATTAGTCCACAAAACTGCGTTTTCTTTGGCTCTCTCCTTGTGTAGGTATTTTTAATCTTGAATTAATTAATATGGAATGCTATGACGCAAGTCTTATGGTACTTTTAGCCCTATGGTAAAGTAATAGAAATAAAACAAGCGGCATTGTAGAATGACATCACATCCTATATTCCGAATGTAGATTGGTTCAAAAACATAAATCCAGTGACATTTTTAATGCGGCACTGTCAAGCTCGGCATTATTTATGGTGTGTTCTTAAATTACGCGGCCATCAATCGAATAAATGGATTTCTCACAATGCGGATTTTGAATACTAGAATGTACATTTTGCTGTGAATTACTAATGACAGCGCCAGGCTGCGAACATTACGCAAACTAGGGCGTACCTATTGAAACATTTGTTTTATTGGAGCTATCTAAATATACTGTCTAATTTGCTGTATTTGACACATTGAGATATAATAATACAATGGACTAACTTAAGTAGTTTTAAAACATTCAATCAGCTAACGGTCATACAAGTTTAAACAAAACGGTATGAATAGGAAACTATAATTAACAAGGCTTCTTATTAGTACTTAGTAGTAATGTCTATGCCTTCATATACTTCTAACGGTTTTCTTGTCATTTAAGAAAATATGTAACGCTACGTTCAACAGCGGCCACTGCGAAAGATATTTGTTCAAATACTTTCAACCAAATATAAAGTGTAAAAAGTTACAAATAAATGTATAGGTAGGTACGTACATAATATTAACAGTCGCGGCCCCCCGGGCCAATTTTGCAATGCCAGCCGGCCTAGCATGAGCGGCTTTTATCACGCGATATGATATGGTACGGCATGCCGTCTTGCTTACACCTTAGTTTGGGAAGCAAGACAACTTGCCGTACCATATCATATCGCGCGATAAAAGCCGCTCATGCTAGGCCGGCTGGATAAATATTATTCGTCTGATATCGTTTAATACCTCCAAATTAAAAAGCAATTTGTCGTTCAGGGTGCCTACCATCAACTCTTATTGCGATTTTGTTTAGGAACCTAAACTGATCTGCTTCGCTTATTCGTACCACGACAGCTTAATATCAATGACAGCGATTCAGTGATCATTCAATGACATTTCACAGCCGCTGAGCTGTCATCAACTCTTATTTGACGTATAACTTGGCCAAGTTAACATGACACCTACAGGTTATACCCGTCCCTCTCACTCTCCGAGCATGACAGAATCAAGTGAAAGAGACGGGTAGAATTAGAAATAAGGACACAAATCGTTCGGTCATTCACATTTAGCAATTCATTTGCGATCCAGTTTTTAGAAGGTCATGGTACGAAAGAAAGCAATTCATTTTAGGAACCTATTCTGCATCGCGCTATTTTTGAATCGCTGTCTTAAAGTTGATGGTATGCACCCAGATCCCTTTTGTTTTGATTTTGACATTTACTTTTGTTGATTATTAATTTAACTAGCTGTTAATCACTATTATCTGAGGATTGAAAAATCTGCCCTAAATCGTCCAATCGTATCTGTTAGTAGACAACATACTTTGTTTTGATTCCGTACACACATTTTTAGAGCGTGCATTTGCGTACTCTATGTCCGCAGCGTGCGAGCGCTCCAAATTGGCGCCAAAGTATTTATGGCGCGGTGCGGGTAGTTTACGAAATGTAAATGTTTACAATACCTAAATAAAACTTCGATTGGTCTCGAGAAAATAGGTTATACCACTACCATAGTGTAATTTTCCTTTCAGGGGCTAAATTGAACCAGTCACATAACACCTAAATAGACGAGGAAATAATTCGATTGACAAAGTGGAGTAGGTACAATAATCGCAATAGCCGACCAGACTTTTAATGATATTTAAATATTTAATAGTGACATTCAAAAATATAACATGAATAACAAAGGTGAAAAAATATCTATTTATTTTATATCAAGCAAGTAATGAGCTGCTGAATTGTGCCCAACTGTGACTCTATCTATTTTAAAATTTTATGTGGCGGGAGTATGGCGTTACCCACTTCTGACGTCACAAGTTGGTAGCGCTGTCCTTGTCTAATAAGAAAGTTTGGTGCTCTATATCTCTAAAAATATGTACAATATTTAAAAATAAATACCTATGTTGTGTTGCTGATATTTTTAAAATCAATAAACAAAATACAATAAAATCAGTCCAGTCCCCTATTATAGTAGGTAGGAAAAATCTACCATGCAGTTTATCTTCTTGTCAAAACATGAACTTTTCCATACCGTTGTAAAGTAATGAGAAATGCATATTATATGTTCCATTGTTATCTTATACTATTTGGTAAATAAGTGTAGATTTTATTTGGCAACTGTTGCCAGAGCGGCTATCGGTGAGTCACGCTCGTTGCTAGCCCGGGATTATCGCAAGGACGCCGTAATAACGATGTAAATCTGTATGATGTATGCGGTGATAGTTAATTGATAGTATTTCCTGAAATAGCACATAATCACAAGTGTAAATCGTATCTGACCTAAATCAATAAAATTATGCATGCAGGCGGTTTGACGATCGTATTCGCCAAGATCTAGGTAATGCCCGCGTTTTTATGTCTGTACTCGATTTGAGAGAGACTATTTCCTTTCTAAGCTTAAACTGACAAAGCAAATAATGATCAACCAATATTATTATATATTTTATTATAATGTTTAAAAGTCAACTTGTACCATGAACGGAACGGTAGTTACGTACCGGGATTATATTGCCGAGCTATTAAATGCAGTATCTTACGGAGGACGCTTTCATAGTTTATCGACAGTATCTCTTCAAAAGCATACTCGCAACTAAAAATACTCGGTACAATACTCCTCTCTGGCGCGTACAATATATATAGACAGCGATTGTCTTCTATAGAGAAGACGGTTTATTACGCGCCAAGAATATTCGGGAAAGAGAAATAATATTGTGAAATATTTATTTTACTTCACAAGCATCTAAAATTCTAAATAGTGCGAAGATTTTACTACTATCTTCCCTAGTAGAGCAATTTCTTTAAGTTTAAAAAAATATTAGATTGAAGATAAGGAACTGAGCAGGTACCTAATGAAAATATTTTATTAGATGAGCACTTACCCTTGTTTTTACCTACCTTACTTACCTAAAATTGTTTTTAGAAACACTCGGTGTCTAGAAAAGAGATGTTTAATTTTATGCCAAGACCCCGACCACTTACCCACGTAAAAAAAGTATAAAATACTTAAGTACAGGCACAGGTATTTCGTTGAAATAGGTTACACTACAACTCATGCTTTATCGTTTTATGTGTACAACTAATTTTCGATTAACAATGGTGTTGATCTATGGTACGAATATAATAAAGTCACTCACACAGTTTTGCAATGTTTTCTAGCTAAAAATCGAAAAATGTCAAATCTAGAGTCCGTGCGCTCTAACTCTGCGCAAAACTAGGGCGTGTTGGGCGATAGTTACAGTACCTACATTTTCCATGTTCTAAGGCGTTTCTAAGGCTATGGTAAAATATTAGAATTCGATTTTTACCGCGTGCAGACGCACTCTAGAACTGTCACCAAGTGTCAATACAGAAAGACATATAAACATGAAGCTCGACTTAATACTGAGGTAACTGGAGAGTGCAGTACTACTTAACACTTTTTTGTGACCAAAAATTACACAGTGGCTGTTTTCCGTTTCACCTACACTTTAAAAAAATACGTATGGTCATATGAGACTACTGACAGCCACTACATACATAAATGTCAAATTTGCTGGGTAAACTTTTTTATTCAGGGTGAGAACTCCAGTTACCTCAGTATTAAGTTGAGCTTCATGCATATAAACCCACAAACTTATCTGACCAAGTGATGGAGCCGCTACTGGCAGTACAAAATTACCGAAATGGTTGTCAGCTGCCAAAAAAGTTTTAAGTATAGTTCTATATTTGACCACCAGGTCAGTTAAGGCCATGAAGTTTGACTTAATACTCTGAGGTAACTGGAGCTCTCACCCTGAATAAAAAAGTGTCGCCAGCAAATTTGACATTTATGTATGTAGTGGCTGTCAGCTGTCTCATATGACCATACGTATTTTTTTAAAGTGTAGGTGAGACGGAAGACAGCCACTGTGTTATTTGTGGTATTCAAAAAATTGTTCGTACTGCACTCTCCAGTTACCTCAGTATTAAGTCGAACTTCATGGTTAAGGCTGTGGCACGGTACCTACATTTTGTTTTAGACAGTTGCCATAGTTGACAGAATACCGCCCGCGACGATACAAGAGTCAATTACACATTTTTTTGAAGAACCTAATTTTGAATTTCGGTAGAGTGTAGGTACCTACTTCATCTATACCTATAGGCTTCGATCAACAAAATCACCTAGTTCTCTATATAGCTTATTTTATTATTTGTGTTAATAGAACGTCATTAAAAGTTTAGATGACACTCTTCAGTTTCAAACAAACATTCTACGGCCAAAAATAAAAATTGGATAGACATAGAGCCATGGGCGTGTATGTGTGTATATAGCTAAAAAAATAACAGATCAAAGCTTCAAAGTATACCTAACTATACAGACCCACAAACCCCACAGTGTCGTAAAAGCGTAATTGTTAGTTTAGATAAAAGCCACAATCATAATACAAACAGAGGTTACATAAGTGAAGTGGTGCGAACAGGCAATGCAATGACCTTCCCACCAGACGTGAGTGCATCATTCGCCTCGTGCGATGCACTCGCATTATCGGCCCACACAAGTTCGTTATTTTTCAACTCCTTATCTAAAACAAAGAATAATGACTTAAATGATAACTGCAGCTAAACTTGGTAGAATGCAGTTACGTTTCTAGGGAATATACGTTTCGATTGTTGCCTGTAACTCTGTAGTGTAGCGCATGTGCTGCTTCGATAAGGCAACATTGTCTGTTTTTACTTTTCATTCTTGACCTAGAAAGAAAGTATAGTTTCCATTTCGCAGCCTATTTATCACAAATGCTAGCTAGCACACGTTTGTTATTATTTTTAATTTAGGTACCTACCTACTCTCTTCATCGCCGACATATTCTGAAAAACTTAACAAACGCAGGCTGTTAAAACGACGACGTTAACGAGTATAACTAAGTTATCAATTACAAGACTGTCATTGAATTTTTATATCTCCGCCAACCGTAATAAATAATTTCTGTATGCCTATAAATAACAATAAATCAAATTATTAAAATTAACTTAAGATAACGCATTGTCACTCGTTATGATTTATGGTCATATCATAATTTAACTCGGAAACTTCTTCGCTCAATTAATCGAATATTGTTCTTCCGAGCTTTATTTGTTTGTAGTGGGTATTCAATTTACGATAAGCCTTTCCGCGTTGTCTGAAATAGACACATTAAATGGTGACCTTGCAGATAGGGATCATTTTTATCTCAGTTTTAAATCTAGATTGAATGATGCTGCAAAAACAACCATCCATCCATCATTTTGTTTTATGCGATTCTATGGTAAAAAGGCAATCTTTGTTTGCCTGCAAAAAGCAATAGCATTATAATTTTATATTATGTTTCTGAATTCACAATGCATGCAATTAATTATAATGTAAGTACTTAAGTTTTTTTTAATCCACTAACGGGGTAGCATTTAGCCTTCATCTCACCTGATGTTAAGTGAAGATAAGGCTGAATAGCACACTATAATATAATCTCTCAGAACATTAACATTTCTTATCATTTAACATTCTCCACCGCACAACCCCCGCTCAACCCCCAACAGGCTCTCTTATGTCTTAACTGCCGGAACACAACAATACTGACCACATCGTTGCTATGGCGTCAGACTTAGATAAGATAGTGGTAGCTGCGGCCAGGCGGACTGAGGGCGTTTGTGCACTACACTGAATTTTACCGATCCGGAAAAAAACGGATGCTTGTATTTTAATAATTAATCATTTATATTAGTAATTAATTAAATACAAGCATCCGTTTTTTTCCGGATCGGTAAAATTCAGTGGTAGTGCACAAACGCCCTTATAAGAAATCCTACCACCAACCGAATACAATATGTACCCCCTCCGGTAATCGAACCCGGGGACCTCTTAGTCTGATACCTACCACTAGACCACAAAGGCGGTTGAAGTATAGCAAAAAGCTAGCTGCCTGTAGATGGTCGTTTTGTTCAATTACAATTGAAAATGTGAAACATTGGGTAGGTACAACAAGTGCCTTAGGCCAAAAATTGAGTTTTGAGATATTTCAATTTAAAGTTTTATGAAGCCCCGGTTTTGGCCACTTTCTGCTCTAAAAGTTTTCTAAATAACTTTTCGCCATTTTTGCCACTGGCAAATTTAAAAGAAGGTATTTTATGGTAATAATACTTAACAATCGTTAGAATTCCTTATGTCATACGATTTTTATTTAATAAACGTCATTGTTAAAGTGGCCACAATGGGGTCTCCTGCTATTGAGTATTCTGTAGCAATTTAAAGATTTTTTATAAGTTTTTTTGTGACGAGTCGTGATTTTCTCACGACTGCAAGATAATAAAGCAATAACACTAAAAGTAAATTTATATACAAATTAGAATACCTTTTTCATCAAGAAACAATATTAGGGAGCTTATTTTATTAATATAACCTTTGAATATGCTAATTGTATCTACCTACCTACATTAGGTACATTCGCCACGCAAGTGAACACAATAATGGAGCTTTAATGTTATCTATGACTTTACATTACTAGGTAATAAAATTTATTGCGCATTTACTTAATGCGGGATAAAACCTAATATTATTAGTCCTCTACCTTAATATTATTAGCTTAAAAAACAGTAGAAATTAAGTAAATACTTAGTCTTGGTCTGATCATGTCTAAGCTGCTTATCCTGAAAACACTTCTAGACTCTCGTTTAGGTATAGGTAACCCATTTATATGTAGGTACTAATGGCTCGCCGCGGGTTTACCCGCGTGGTATCTGCTCCCGTGGGAATATCAGGATAAAAGATAGTCTATGTCACTCAGGAAGAAAGTAGCTTTCTAATGGCGAAAGTTTTTGAGTTTTTGAGTTTACTCGTTACAAACAAAAACACTAAAATAGAAATCTTTACTAGCTGACCCGGCAAACGTTGTTTTGCCATATAAAATTTTATTATACTTTATTAAATAACTCCGTATCACCAATACTAGACAGATGAAAATAAATAATCGCGAAAAAGTTAGGTAGGTACCTACGTGACAGATTAGCCTGCGTGCATGCGCGACTGGGGTATTTTTGGCGCTAGTTACAGTACAAGATTTTAAACTTTCGCGTTCCATTATAATTATAAACAAGAGTAACGGGACGTCTGCTTGTGACCACGGTTGTTGCAACACAGCCGAAACGTCAAGCTGTAAGTACATAATAATATGTACTTCATACTCGTAATAAATGTCGCGTTGAGTACCGTTACTCTTGTTTATAATTAGTTACAGTACATTTTTTTTTGTTCTAATCTGGAAAAGTTTAGTATTCGATTTTGACCGCGCGCTGATGCGCAAGCGGCCATGGAAGAAATTACAGTTTTGTATCGTAGGTACGACAGTCAAAACTATTTTCCATGCAAAATACCATTTTTATTTTATAATTTTCCGGAATAAAAAGTAGCCTATGTTACTCTCCAGCCTTTAAACCACTTCTAAACTAACCCCATACCTAAAGTCAAGTCGATCGGTTGCTCCGTCCGTATTGACGCGAAAGATGGACAAACAAAAAACAAACGAACAAACAAACAAACCCACATTCCCACATTTATAATATTAGTATGGATAAGTTTATGTAAGTATATAAAATTATTAAACATGTTAATGACGATGATGAACATAATAGATGATTATCTACCTATTGCCATCCACACTTATTGAATTAAAGACATTCACCACCACGGTTTGTTTCAGTTTTGGACTGTACCATGACACGGAGAAGATAGGCTGCCACCGCCGCGAAGGGTCCACGCTGCACATCATGACCCCGATTTTCGAGGCTGACACTGTGCAAGTCGCTTGGTCGCGGTGCAGCAAGCGAGATGTTACCAACTTCTTGGAGTAAGGTTTCTTATATTTTCTTTTTAATTTTCATTATCACTTTAATTAGGTACCTTCCTACTTGGAAACCGAGATTTTAACCGTGTCCAAATCCCGTTGAAATTATGTTAAGTTTTAAATAGCCGCATTCTGATTTCTGTCTGAGCGAGCGAGCAGCCTCGGTATACGGTCTCAATGCGAACGGCGATAACGTTTTCCACCCTCTAACTAAACCTTAAAATACAGCAATGAATTTGCGGTATGTTGTTGAAATGCATAGGTAAGAAAGAACTAGGGCTGTACGTTTTTTTATATATATTATCTAAAACTTTATGTAGTACTTAATGATTTGATACAAAATAAAAAGTGCCAATATTTTCAAATCTACAATGAATATTAAAAAAAACTTACCCACAGCCCTAGTTCTTAATTATATAAGATACTAGCTGACCCGGCGCGACTTCGTTCGCGTGGCCCTACCCCCTACTCCACGCTACCCCTACCCTATCACTACTCTATCCCTTCCCTACCACGACCCTACCCCTACTCTACCCTACTCTACCTCTACCCTACCCCTACCCTAGTTTCAATTTGACAGCAAAATCCCCATTAACAAAATGATCCGCCATTTATTGAATTCATTTGTTACAAAAATGTGATAAATGAAGAACCGCTCGAGCTCGACCGATTTGGTGCAAACTTCACATAAACCATCTACTAAATAGTCCGAACAAAGCCTTAACATTTTGAGTTATAAAATTACAACGAAAAGTGGCATTGATTTTTATATATTTAGATGGCTCATTTCAGCAACATACCGAAAATTCATTGCTGTGTGTTATCGCCATCGATACTAGAGACCGTTTGCTACACAAATACACAAACCTCTTAAATAAAATAAATACCTACCTACGCTACGTCCAAGGCAAACGCATGCCCGCTCAATCAGTAAATGCACGCCACGCGACGCAACCAATAAATCACACATCTAACTTTTGACGTCTCTATTATTTTCAGTAGTGTTTAAAACAAATGAATATACTAAGGCAAGTTTAATTATAACGGTCTCTTCACTTTTGGATTTAACATCTGCGCGTTTTTATTATAAGTGTATAGGTAGGAAGGTTACGTGTGTAGAGTCATAGTAACTATTTAGTCATCTGTGGTAGAGTTAGCATCAAGCGAAGTTAGCTTTCGTTATTGAAGACACTGTTCGAAACTAGTGTCATTTAAGTTAGAAAGTTTATACGGTTATGCTATATTATCAGTTATCGTAATACATGCCAATTATACATAGTTAAATGCATTCATTTTACAACTGTAATAAAACTGACCAGACTTGCGCAGTTTATTGGGTTTATTTAGGTTATTGCCTTTATATTTATCTTTAGGAAGCTAAGATAGCAGACAGAACAGAATTATAGATTAGTTATGTAGTTAATTAAAACTCAATTTAGGTATTTAGGATAAAGATATACTTAATTGAATTGAAAAAATTTTTTTTTTCAAAAAAAAATCCATCCCTTCAATAACACTACAAACAAACTCACATTCCAAAAACACGCATATTTTATATAACTACAGTGGGAAGTAAAGTTATATAAATATTGCAAGATTGAGCTACATAAGTTGCAACTTAAATGGCCACCAGGTGAATTTAGATAGTAGGTATATATATGGTATGCCTATATGACTTTATGGTAGGTAAATACCCATATAAGTAGAAGATACGCTCCCAGTTAAGAATTTTATGAATTTTATGTCATCGAATAGGTACATTAGTCATCATACAAAGCTACGAAATTACGCCATATTAGGTAGGTGATGGTTTAAAAATGCAAATAAAAATCACCTGTTTATGTTAATAGCCATAATATTGGTTACAAGTTGTCAATAATAGCTTAGTTTTAATTCGTTTAATATATGCTTCATTAAACTGTAAGAATATTGATTTCTTTTGATGATTCGCTTGACGACGCTAGGCCGACGACACAGTTACTAAAATAACTTCGAAATTAACATTAAGTATTTAACAGCACTGAATTATTATCTAGGTAATATACATACCTAGATGCGGTTTAATAATTTAATATGTTCTTTCTTTCAGTGCGGGTATGGGTGAATGTTTGAGCGATAGACCTTCCCAAGAAGAATATTACACTTACCCCGAAGTGCCAGCAGGTAAGAATAAAGTTCGGAAGTAACATTTATCTTAATAATATTATAAATGCCAATGTTTGGATGTAGGTATGTTTGTTACTCAATTACGTCGAAACGGCTGAACGGATCTGGATGAAATTTGGCACAAAGATAGATTACGGTCTGGATTCTGGAATAGCATTGTGCTTTTTTTTAACCCGAGAAAATATAATCTTATTCCTACGGGAAAAGATCATCTATCTCACGCGGGCAACACCATGAGCGGAAACGTTAGTCCAATAATAACTCTAGGTATTCTGGTATCACCATCGCAGACAGCTGCATAACACAGATTAAGTAGGTATATAAAGTTACTTCAGTACGAACATGTTCTACACACATACACTATTAAATTCATAAATTCATCAGAACCTCCTCCCAAAGCAGCTTTACATGCCTAATAATCTTGTTCTGTCCAGGCGTGATGTTCGACGCCGCGACCCAGTGCCACCTGCAGTTCGGCGCGGAGGCCGTGGTGTGCGCGAAGCCGAGCGAGCTCTGCGAACACCTGTGGTGCCTCGTCAACAACACCTGCAAGACCATGCTGCGGCCCGCCGCGCCCGGCACCACCTGCGGCCCTGATATGGTGACAAAACAACCTTATGCTTCTTACCTTTTAGCGAACTTTGCACATGTGTGATATATGCTGGTTGGCTGGCTGGCTAACACCTCGTAGAACTAAACGACCGCGAAGCTCTATCTTAATTTCGATAAAACTGCATGAAGATTCCATTCTATTTGATGAAAATATCAAAAACGTATTAGAATAAGTCTAGGTCTAGTCTAAGTCTGTCCAATGTATATATATGACGTGTTGCAAATCTGACGAGTTGTGTTTCTGTCAATATGCGTTTTGTGACGAAATGCGTATCTGACCACTTGCGTTAATTGACGACATGCTACGAATTCGTACCTACTGGTACCTAATCAGCAGAGCAGTACCAAGTACCAAATACTACTGTCATTTATGCATTGGGTTAGACCACAGCCGTCTCTATCGTCTTCTACAAGCCATGCTATGATACGGAACGGCAACATTGCTGTGAACCGGTTTACTCCTCTGAGTACTAAATCCTATGGAGGTGGCATACCTACGAAAAAGTGAGGTGTAACTAAGTCACAATGTAAGAAAATCTTGGAATTCAATTTTTAACTACTTCTAATTGTCGTATTAATCGGTCCGTCAAAATTGGTCCAGCCGTTTCAGAGATTAGCCGCAACAAACAGACAGACAGACAAAAATTGTAAAAAATGACATTTTGGTATATGTACCGTATATTTAATCATATGCACGTCGTAAAAAGCGGTTATTTAATGTTACAAACAGACACTCCAATTTTATTTATTTGTATAGATGTATGGAAGATATGCCATCTCCATAGGATTCAGTACTCGAGGTTTACTCGCTGTTTACCTGTCAAACAGTGCAAACGGTGTCAAATCGGTTCACTTAAAACTACGTTGCCAACTTTATGCGCATGGCTTGTAGAAGACGATAGAGATGGCTGTGGTTAGACTTATGTAAATGTAAAAATTACTTCCTTCCACTTGCTACGGTCCTTTGATATACCTAACCTAAACACATCTTAGATTTCTGCGCGAATTGTCCATATAAATAAAACACTTTCACGGATTTTTTCACGCAATTTATTCAACAACTTGGTTAAATTTTAGTTGTTTTTTTTTGAGATTTTTTCCAACTTTTGTGAACTGGTGGTCCAGTCAGTAACTTTTTGCTTTGCTATAAATAATTATTATCCAAATTACTCAAAAATTACTTAAAAATCAATACCTAACCGTATCCTGTTTCCGAACGAAAAACAAAGACAATTAGAGTGGGTATATTCTTTTATTAAAATCAAAAAATAGTGGGTAGTTTTCCGTGACCACGGCCCCTGGAAAGGTGCCGAAAAGTCGGATAAACCAAAAAATCTCAAAAAAACAACTAAAATTTAACCAAGTTGTTGAATAAATTGCGTGAAAAAATCCGTGAAAGTGTTTTATTTAAGTATACTTATACCTAACCTACCTCATGCTCTGTCTTCTTTCATCACATTCCGCATACATATAGCTATGCTCGCCATTACCTCTTAATCTTAAGATCTAGCTTTAACATTGGTTCCTATTATTGACAGTGGTGTCAAAACCAAACGTGCGTGGGGCGGACCCCGTCGCCCTTGCCCCGCGACGGCGGCTGGGGCCCGTGGACCGAGTGGAGCGAGTGCTCGCGCACCTGCGGCGCCGGCGTCTCCACGCAGTCGCGCGAGTGCAACAACCCGGAGCCCTACAACAACGGCAACTACTGCATCGGCGACAGGAGTCGGTGAGTATTGTCAAACCAAACGTGCGTGGGGCGGACCCCGTCGCCCTTGCCTCGCGACGGCGGCTGGGGCCCGTGGACCGAGTGGAGCGAGTGCTCGCGCACCTGCGGCGCCGGCGTCTCCACGCAGTCGCGCGAGTGCAACAACCCGGAGCCCTACAACAACGGCAACTACTGCATCGGCGACAGGAGTCGGTTAGTATTGCCGAGTAGCATGAGGTTTAGATGCACTGCTGACAAATATTTTTAAATGTATCTTGGGAGGAGACACTTTCATAGTTCTTTTCCGTTGTGGTGAAGACACTTAATTGTATTGTTTGAATGTAATACTCGAAGAAGATTAAGATGCAATGCCTGCAGAGTGCCAGACAGAGGCACTTTTATAGCTTCTCCCAGTTATGTAGTGGCGGAATCACTTAATGATGCAAAAAATCCTTGCCTTCTTTAAGTACATAAGCACATTTCTTCTAAAGATATTCTATTGAAGGTGAATTTCTTTTTCAGATACAAAATTTGCAATACGGATCCATGTCCCATCAATGAACCAACTTTCAGAGAAGTGCAGTGCGCTAAGTACAATAATAAAACGTACAAAAACTTCACTGTTGCTGAGTGGATTCCCTACTTCGACCAAGGTAAAGATCTCCTCACAAAGTCTTAAAAGAGCAAAATGGCTACGTATCGATTTTTGTATAGTTAATTTATCTAAATGTGTATTACAGATAGGCCCTGCGAGCTGAAGTGCGTGCCCCGAGATGACAGCGATCTTGAACTGATGTCTGCAGCTTTCGTCGCCGACGGCACCCCCTGTCGGCAGAGTATAGGAGCAAGAGACATGTGTATCGCTGGTAAGTCTTTCTCTAAGCGTTACGACAGAGGCCCGTGGAAGTGAATCTGCTACTGTCTTTAAGAACGTAAACAACCACCTTGCGGTCTTGCACCGCCGTAATCGGCGACGCCGCCGCTAAGCTGGCGTGCCGATATTTTTGTTACGCAGACGTAGGTACTTAGCTGCGCCTTAAAAGGACCTTCTTAGAATCCCATTCGAAATTCTTCGTGATCATCTCATAATTATACAAGTGCTTTCCAGCTGGAAGACTTCCCCATCCTGATTCCTGATACGATACCAAACCAACAAAAAATCCAATCGCTGCCATTGATTGTTGAAGATTACCTAATGCTAATATTACCTACTCGGTTCAACCAAATTGATTCAGTTTGATTTTTTTTATATAAGAAACTTTGTTAGACGATGTTGTGGATTGTAGATCAATATTTTGAGAGCTTCAATTAGTATAAAGCAATGTTTTGGGTACAGGTGTTTGTTACCCGGTGGTGAGAAATTCGCCCACTCTATGGCTCGATCTGCGATTCCGTACAGACCGAAAAACTCATAAGAATGGAGGGGGGAAGAGGGGTAGAAGACAGAATAATAAAAGAAATGAAAGACAGAGAGATAGGAAAGTCAGGAAAGGAAATTTAAGAAGTGATAGCTATCAATAAGATTCAGTTTGGTTGAAAGGCGCAAAAATACAGGCGCACATGGACATTGAACGATTATTTTTTACGTTTACATTGTTCAATTTGGTTGCTTCATCCAAATTGAAAGGCAAAAGTGAACCGTGTATTTCCGCCATAAGCTAGCTTTTCAATCAGTTAACCAAATGACCATTATCGCAGGCGTTTGCTACAAAGTGGGTTGCGACTGGGAGGTGAACTCGGAGGCGGAGGAGGACGCGTGCGGCGTGTGCGGCGGCGACGGCTCCGCCTGCAAGACCGTGCAGGGCATCTACAGCAAGGGCACCACCAAGCAGTCCGGCTTCAGCGAAGTAAGAAAACTCCTTCTTATATCACAATCGTATAACCTCTTGTCTGAGTGGTCGTGGGCAACAAGTTGTAGGTACATTATGTTGCCATCTTTCTCTACTGCTGGTCAGTCATGAAGCCAATGCCGACCTGCCAATGTCTTGATTTAATCGGCCCATTGCATCGGTGATCTTACATCGTATAAATATTTACCTGAAGGGCTAACTCGTGCTGGTAGAGCATATCACAGTAATATTTGTAAGCGAGATGTTGATACCCGCAACGTACCTACCTACAGCGCCGTCTTCGAATAAACTTTGCGATGACAAGGGCACTAAAATTGAGAAATGTTCTTAAAAGAAATTGCTTAAGATATTTTATTGAAATAATACCTTCACAATAAATTATATTATTGTTAAACATTCAAAACCGCTAGC
Organism: Crambus lathoniellus; assembly: GCA_949710035.1. Classification (NCBI taxonomy): domain Eukaryota; kingdom Metazoa; phylum Arthropoda; class Insecta; order Lepidoptera; family Crambidae; genus Crambus; species Crambus lathoniellus. Next base: position 13,342,670 of record OX453309.1, read on the forward strand.
CGTTTTCTTATTCATTCGTGATTACCTAAGACACTATCATAAATATCCGAAATCAACTTTCATATTTTTAATAGTACTACCTACCTACCTATCAATCGTGATGAGACGCGAATCAATTATATTTTTATTATTTATAAGATTTATTTAAGAGAAAACATGATTTATTCCTCAAATGTTTTCAGGTAGTGGTTATCCCAGCTGGTTCAAGAAACGTAAGGATCCAAGAAAAAGTCAGTCCAGGCAACTACATTTCGATTGGAAGCGCGAAGTCAAGGAAGTTTTATTTGAGTGGAGCACGGTATGAATCTTTGTGCATTATCTCATAATATTATTATGTTTATCTTTAACGTCTCGATTTTACTCATTGATGTTTCTTTTATAGAAATACCACTTTGACCGAATACTTCGTGGCGGGAGCGCAAGCGATCTACGAACGCGACCGCGATTGGGAGAAAGTGAGAATCACTGGACCGATCGAGGAGGACATCAAAGTTTATGTAAGTATCTATACCTATACTGTTGCGTTGCTTTTTTCACGTGAATGTTCACGAGAAAAAGGCGAGTCTCACATTTCAAACTAAGTACACCAAACTGAGGACAGGGGGCCGCCTCTGTGGTCTAGTGTGTATCGTCCACGTCCACCTGTGTATTTCACACGAAATTGATGTGTGAGTTCGTGTCGACAAAATGGCCGACCGGTGCCACGGAAAATTATCTTCGACAAATTAATCCTTAGTGGGTTAGTATAGGAAGTAGAAAGGGGTGATAGGATCACCGAAATAAACCCGTCACGTGGAGTTGAACTCCGTGACGCGGCGCCGCACGGGAGGATCCGTTCGACAAATCCATAGAAACTGTAAGTGTTGTTAGTTTAGATTACCGGTACCGGTATTGGCCTTTCCGGTATCTGGTGTCCAGACCATTACCCAATCGCCTACAGTACACACTACCGGTATCAGACCCAGAGGTCCCGGATTCGGTTCCCAGTGGGGGGGGGGGGGGGTACATATCCATTATTTTCCTGTGTACCCTATTGTATTCGGTTTGGTTGGTGTTGTTGGTAGGACTATTTCCAAGTCCGCCTGGCTAGCTACCAGTTACCATCTTATCTAAGTCTGACGCCATAACAACTATATTTTTAGCATTGTTATGTTCCAGCAGATAAAGATAAGATAGTCAGTTCCTCAGTGGTTGAGTATTACGGGAGTATGCGCTACCACCTTCAGCCTTACCTTCACTTACAACAACATGATGTGTGGTGAAGGCTAAGTGCTACCCCGTTGTGGATAAAAAATGCTCTAACGCATTCTTCGAGTATCTACGTGTGGCACTGCTAACCAGATTGTATGTTACAGCAACGTATATTCCGCGGGCGGCACCGCAACCCGGGCGTGACATACCAGTACACGGTGGACAGCGCGCGCCAGCGGCACTCCTACCGCCTGTCCGAGTGGTCCGCCTGCTCCGCCGCCTGCGGGCTCGGCTACATGCGCCGCCACTACGAGTGCGTCGACGAGCACGCCCGTATGTACCCACTAACTGTACCAGTACACGGCGGACAGCGCGCGCCAGCAGCGGCGACGTATTAAACAATTTATACTTACAATATAATTCTAAGTACTCTTCGTTTCTGACCTTCTCACTACGACACCGTATAAAAATATTTATAGAATCCTGTCACAATAAATACGTGATACTACTTAATAGTTATTATTGGTAACTAACTAATAACACGTAGGTAAATATTTACGGAAGTCAAAGCCAAGTCTGGTGGTAGATAGTTGGCAAATCCAATGCCAGGTCCCCTAGATGGTAGAGAATAAGAGATTCAACTTAAAACCTAGACCTATTGTATTCCTAATAAATATTTCGTTTTTTGTTATATACAGAGGTGGTAGACCAGTCGCAATGCTACAACATCGAGCCGCCGCGGCACGAGGCGCTGATGCAGCAGTGCCGCCAGCCCGCCTGCACGCACTGGTGGGTGGGCGCCTGGAACCCCTGCCGCCAGCCCTGCCACATGCCGGTACGCACGCCACTTACAGACAGCCCTACAGCGCTACCGCATCCAGCCCGCCTGCACGCACTGGTGGGTGGGCGCCTGGAACCCCTGCCGCCAGCCCTGCCACATGCCGGTACGCACGCCACTTACAGACAGCCCTACAGCGCTACCGCATCCAGCCCGCCTGCACGCACTGGTGGGTGGGCGCCTGGAACCCCTGCCGCCAGCCCTGCCACATGCCGGTACGCACGCCACTTACAGACAGCCCTACAGCGCTACCGCATCCAGCCCGCCTGCACGCACTGGTGGGTGGGCGCCTGGAACCCCTGCCGCCAGCCCTGCCACATGCCGGTACGCACGCCACTTACAGACAGCCCTACAGCGCTACCGCATCCAGCCCGCCTGCACGCACTGGTGGGTGGGCGCCTGGAACCCCTGCCGCCAGCCCTGCCACATGCCGGTACGCACGCCACTTACAGACAGCCCTACAGCGCTACCGCATCCAGCCCGCCTGCACGCACTGGTGGGTGGGCGCCTGGAACCCCTGCCGCCAGCCCTGCCACATGCCGGTACGCACGCCACTTACAGACAGCCCTACAGCGCTACCGCATCGAGCCGCCGCGGCACGAGGCGCTGACAACAGTGCAGCTAGCCCGCCTGTACGCATTTCATCATTACATTATCAAACCGAGCTCGAGTAAACGGGAAAAAGATACAGACATTTTTTTATTCAAGCTCCATTTTGTTTATAAAATACCTGAATATGCCTTGCGTTTTGGGTTGCTCTGTGTGTGGTTTAACGAACATTCCTTTTACAGGGTGAAGAAGCGACGAAAACGCGCAGCGTATACTGCGTGGACAAGAAAACAAATGGCGTCGTAGAGGAATCGACGTGCGACGCTGCGACGAAACCGATCAGCGTTATAAAATGCGCAGACGTGCCAGCGTGCTAACGATACTCCACGCGATATGGAATCAGTTACCTGGGATTTCAGTCCGAAAAACTCATGAAACACTTGAAACAAACTATGAGAGTGAAACGACTGAAACATTAGTTTATTTAACATCTGCTTAACACTACGAATAATACTTCTTCGAGAACATACAGGAAACTGTAGGCTATGAATGAAGTATTATCGGCAGAACTGATGATTGTCGGCCGGTGATATATGTGTGTGTTAAGTTTGACTACGGCTAACGTAGTAACCCAACGAATAAACAGTTTATTAACACGAAAGAACTCGAATAGTATAGTAGGTATCGCTTTGGTATCGGTGACGTGCGAATCTCGCAAGGACACGACAGTCTTCTGCAATTACCACTTACTGCCATATTACATAAGATAACTTTTAGTGTTAATCTCGTAATGAATGACGAACTTCGCAATCGCATCCCAACCGTGTAAAAGCTAACTACGTGACATTGGCGGAATTGTGAACAAACACAAAGCAAGCCATTAAGGAAGAAGAAGAAGAAGTTTTAATCTCCGCTTAGTTTTTAACTACTAATAATATTATTCAGTATTAAAGTGATGTATGTAATTCTTGGAAAATGCAGACTTTATGTGAAAGTGTTTATGTAGGTACTATAAAAATTGGACCAAAAATATTTTAGAATTCAAATTCACGTTGCCATAATCACGGTTACTGCCAATATGACACTTGTATTATACTAAGTTAATACATTAAGTTCATTTTAGGTTAACATTAGTTTATACTAATAAAATATTTTTATACAGATGAATCAAAGTAGGTAGGTACAATATAACTTCTAACATGTATGTTATACAGCTAGTCAACAATTAATGAAGTTTAACGTGAAACTCACATGAAATAATTTGTAATAAGGCAATCTTTTGATGCTAAATTATTAATTCTATCTAGAATGTCCAAGTATCAAAACAAGTCTCATAGAAATAAGTCTTTGTACCTACTGCATTTAACATGGCATGTAAAACAAATTTGATGATCGTGTATTTCCAGTTATATATATAAATAAAATATTTATATAGCTTTAGGTACTTATAATTTGGAACGAAAACACTGAACGTCGTTAAAATATACATTTCTTACCATTTTACATGCATAATTTGAATCATTTAGTTTAATATGTCTATTTATCTCAAACCTATTCATAAATAAGTTATAGTCTTTGTAAATGATTTAATGTAAGTTCACTGATGTTTCAGTTCTAAGATGCATCAAGGGACATTTGATCAATTGATACACAATTTTAATTTAAACGAATGGATTTGTACACTAACTCGCTTGATTCAGGTACTTAAACTTGAACTGAACATATTTGCATTATCGATTGCATCACACCCATATTGATCAATTATAATTGTGTATTAAATAAGACATGGCAATAAATCGTGCATCGTTACACGGGTCTCCTCATTTAAGTCCCCTAATCTCCCACCCTGGCTTCAAATTAAAACTTTACTTACAGTCCGATTCAAACTTAATGCAGGGTGGCCACTTTCTGGAAAACCTGGAAAACCGGGAAAAGTCAGGGAATATCGCTAGTCATGGAAAAGTCAGGGAATTGTCAGGGAAATTTAAAGGAGGTCAGGGAATAAAAATTGTCTCTGTACAGTACTGTTTTTCATAAACAGTTTTTAACAAAAATGGTCAAAAATTAAATGAATTATTGGGTAATTGTAGAACTGTCTGATAGCGGGTTCCAGTTTGTGGATGCAATGAAACAGTACAAAAACTTCACCTGACGTAGGATGTGAACCCACGACTTCCGTCTTATGCTATGCTTTCGCCCTTACCAACTGAGCTGGGGGCCAAGCCTGCTAACGTTAAGTCACAATCGTGTCTCAATCGTGTTTCAATTGTAGTTCAGTTGTAGTGCTTTTTTAAACACTAGTTATAAGAATAATGACAGTATGATGTGATGTGAATATAGTGTGTGGTGTGACCATCAATAGTATTGTGAAAAAGTACATATTTCTTGTAACTAGTGTGGAAAAAAGCACTACAACTGAACTACAATCGAAACACGATTAAGACACGATTGTGACTTAACGTTAGCAGACTTGGCCCCCTGTTCTGATAATACTTATTATTTCCGTTTTTTGTATTATTTCTTTGTATTTATAAGTTGTAATTTGCTAGCAGATAGTTCTGCAAAAACTCAAAAATGTATGCCAATTATATATTTTATATTTATTACATTTAAGATAATGGTCAGGGAAAAACTTGAAAAAACGCCTGGAAAACCGGGAAAAGTCAGGGAAATTTGATTGTAGTAAATAGCGGTCACCCTGTTAATGTCTTCTGTGAACATCGCGCGCATCGCTGCGCAAAACAATATTTAGAGGCATGCGGGAGGGAGACGTGAGGTTGCGGGGTATGTGACGGCCAATAGATTGAATCGTACAGTAAGTACCAGATAAGCAATTTGGAAACTCGAACTCTTAAATTTATTTATCCTTTGATATTATTATTTAGCTTAGAGCGAAAAGTTATGGTAATTTAACAAATTAGTCTCCTATATCTCTTTTGATTTGTTCAACTTTAGGTAATCACATAGGACTACATTGATAAAATGGAATAACGGTATTAATGAAACGCTCTGAGAAAATTATTTTGTACAGTTATTTTTATTATTGACCAAAAAATCACAGAAAAAATAATATTTATAAACTAATATTGTCGTAATCTTATAACTTGCGTAAATGGAATGAGTATTTCTTTGTTTTTTAAATATAAAAAAATAGGCCAAGTACCACTGATGTAGTTGAGATAAAATATGCAAAGATAAATCAATACAGCCTGCCTAGCATGACTATCATTATATTACGCGATATGATATAGCACGTCATGCTGTCTTGCTTACACCTTAGCGGGGTAAGCAAGACAGCATGACATTCTATATCATATCGCGTGATAAAAGCCGCTCATGCTAGGCCGGCAGGGTGCTCAAATCAGATAAGACGGAGAAGTATTTTATGTATGATGCAATCATTTACTAGGATCTGAATCGAAAATTTAAAATCCTTATACAGCAAACAGCTACGTGCCATTCCTTACAAAAAAACTTCAGTCTATACCGAGTCATGGACGAATATATTATTTCGTCCATGACCGAGTATAACATTTAACATGTCTTTACCCATCACGTTCACCATACAAGGATTAAATATACAGGAGATTAATTAAAAAAAATCTATGAAAAAAATGTAGGTGTTATATTTTTGAGGTATTACTAGAGATTTAAAACTTATCTGCCAGTATCAATCTTGATTCTTTTCCTTCATAGCCTAAATTGGATGCATCCTAGCGTTTTTATTACGTTAAAAAATCAGAACTCTAATTCGCTAATACTTTAACATCACACATACATCTCTAATGATTTTAACTGAAGTAAATTAGTGGTAATTATGTTTATTCTTTATAGCATATCGAAGTCGAACTATAACGGAACATTACAGACGTTACGTTACGACATTTGTCTTCAGATCATCTCATAGAAGCAACTGTCATTTCGGATAGGGTTACAATTTATTGTGCAAAAATATAATTATAATATCATATGCGACGTATGTGTGTCGTGAAAAGAGTGCTGATTGAGATCGTATAAATTTACAATAGGCGGAGTAATCGCGAAGCGCCCGCCAGCACTTATGGTGCCTTAGTGACCAACGCCACTTTAACACTAAATACAGTTATTTACCTATGTGTAAGGAAGCCACCATTGCGGGGTTTTCGCAATTTGACTTGAAGCAGGCACATGGAATTTCAACCCATAGAAATTACGCTAACTCAGATTATGATAACAACCACCTTGTAATTATTATTTTTTACTGCTTGCAACAGCACATTTTGACGGGTTTGACAACAAGAGGGTCTAAACGTAACATTCCTATGTTGGCGTCCGCGACTGACCGCTTGGTATGAATCAGCATGCTATAGTTTGGCCGAAAGCGCTGCACCGCTCATTAAGGGCCCCATATACGGTACGATTGATCTGTACGATCCGTCGCTTCAGACCGATATAAACGACGAATCGACAGTGTATGTCTAAATCGCTTGCGATCAATCGACATCGTTTACGACCATCGTAAACGATATCGCAAACGATATCGTAAACGATGCGTCGTACATATTGATTGATCGTAACGATCAATCGTTTCGTGTATGTGCGGCAAATTTGATGCGATATCGTGAACGATATCGTAACGATCCATCGCACCGTATATGGCGGCCTTTAGGAAAGCGCGGGTAGGTGGGGGGAGCGGTACCGCGCTTTCAGCTCAGCACAGAATACTAAATAGTACAAGTACAGAAAGTTTACTCCGCAACACCAATCAAACAAATGGCTATACCCCAAGAGCTATCCGATATTTTTGTAAAAAATTCAATAACAGGCCAAATTTTTGTAAAGGGCCCTTAAATATAATTTTAAGAGACTATATTTTGGAATCCAACATAATATCGCATTGGAAAGTATAAAAAAAAAGTTATACCCCGAAAATGGTGCAATTCTTTCAGCAAATATGCTATCACCAATTTTATCGTTAACATGTGTTTATGTTCACCATATCTAAGCACCAAAGTCGAAATCCATAAATATATAAAACGGGAAACTAATACTTTAGGAAGAAGTCGGTTGTTTCTGATAGCATTTTTAACATAGGTGTAATGCCAATTTGAGTTTACGTAGAGAGTTTTTTTAAAGTTTATTTGTTTTTAATTTACAAATATAGGGGGATTATATACTTTTACGAAAGATAATAATAAATGTATCCAAATGTAAAGTGAATACAAGTCAACACTTTTACCATTTTTGCCTATTTTTTATAGATTTTTTAAAGCTTTGTATTTGTTTTTTTTTAATGTCGCTGTCATAAATATTGGTGGATTACTAATGAATTATTTATTAAACTAGATAATCTAATTTTCAATGTTAAGAAATTACTGATATATAATTATTGTTGAGTCTCCATAGAGCGAATTAGTTTGGCTCTCGGGCTACTAGTCTTGCTACGACACAATAAAGTGCAATTCACGTCGCACTGCGCTAAATGCCCAGCATTTTATTCACATTTCACCTACAATTTGCGTACCTTTCTTACGCAGCTAGGGTTGCCACTTTGTGATTTATTTATTTATTACTAGCGACCCCGCCCGGCTTCGCGCGGAGTCCATTGAACAATTTTATTAGTTTTTCGACGTAACTACTTACTTACTTTTATATCTGTGATAACTTCTAAAGTAAAATTATCCTGTACCTACTTTAATTCATTTAAATGAAGTAAAGTACAGGATAATTTTGATCTACATTTAATGGCCAAGGTAACTTATATACTTCGGAGGAGCTGCGGAACGGCTAGCTGGGGCTACGATCGAAGTCGACGAAGAGGGGATGTCGGACTAGATCAGGCAATCCCTCCGGGGATCTGCCACACCACGCACCTCTTTTAGGAGGCGTCGTCGTGACATGGCGTAACAGGTGAGGGGGTCGGGCGACGGAACGGGGAATGAGGGGTAACGCGTATGAATTCGCCGCATGAGGCGCTGGTGTCGCGCGAGGTCTTCGAAACGTCATACTTTATGTGTGAGCTACGCGCGTTTATTTCTAAAATAAATAAAATGTGAGTATTTTGCAATACGAGATTCAAAAAGGCAAATATGAATTACGGGTTAATGAGCGTCAGTGCTTTAAAAGCGGAGCTAAGAAAAAGAGGTTTTTCAGAACAAAACAGGGACTGCACAACATTGCGGCATGCTGGATATTTTTAATTAATTGCTATTATCTTAAGATTTGTTTTCTTTCACACCCGTAGAGCCGTAGGGCCATAGTAAACGAACTTAAAACGGTAGCCCTCATTCCATCGCCCATCAAGGACCCCCGTGGTGGAGAGGGCGCCAGGTACCCCCGGCGCGCCACACCGCAGAAGGGAGGACGACAAGAGAGCGTTTAGACGGGGTGGAGACGCGATGACTATCATCCAGGGAAATCTGAAGGGGCACCCCGGGGGTTGTAGTGGGTTCAAGCCCCACATAACCCTCTTGTTTCCCCGGGCGGGGAGTATGTGAAGGCAGTTACACCAGGCAAAAAAATATAGGTGACTTATATACTTATTTGGATAAGGATTAATACTGAATAAGGGAAATTAGCTTTGCTAAAAAAGGAATATTTTTAAATTAATTACTTAAAGTCAAAATTAGGAGATAGATTATATGCTATCGCGGACTTTTTGTAGGTTTTTTTATTATATACAGGGTGACAGTGAAACTCGACCTATTCCTTGAAAGGGGTTATACTAGAGGTCATTAGCAACAAATTAAGTCCAGTGAAAGTGAACCAGGGGTCAAAACTGGATGGTTACCGAGTTGTGACGGTTCTTTGATTTTTTTGAAATTTTTCAAAATGTTACCAAAAAACATAAATTGTGATAAAACTACTCCAGTTTAAACAGTAAATTGGTACTAATCTGAAAGCTGAATAATTCGGGATCATTTTAAAAAATAGCGCTTTGCCAAAAATTATACAATCTCAGAAATAAAAGGTTTTAGTAAAAATAATTTTTGCTTTATCTATTTTTCTCCATCTTTGCCGAATTTTTTTGCAAAAAAACTGTATGGAAGTTAGCGTATAAATGAGTAAAATAATATACTAGTTTCATAAGCTTTACGAAAAGGTACTTAAGTCATTAACTTTCCCAACTGTCTTTAAAAAAATCAACAAAAGAGAGCTGTAGGTCAGACATTTCATTACGATTTGTAAACTGAATTTGGCTCGAAAAGTCGACAGTAACGTAGTAAAACCATATCTGTTTTCAGTACATTTGAAGTACTATCATATTGACTGTCCCACTACTTGATAAAGACACTCAGTTACTACAATTTAAAATTTTAAACTTTCGGTATGCATTTTTTTAATTTGATTGCAAGTATTAAGTGTGATGTTAGTGATAGGAATTCACACCGATAATTATATGAGGCGAGCGGTAGTAGAAAACTGATCGCGCCTACCTGTACTACAACTTGGTCTTTAATTTTTGTTTCGGTATTGTTTTTTTATAACATTTAGTTTTATTCACAGTGTTGAATAACACTGTTGACTTTTTGATATGAATTAAATTTACAAACAAAAAAGGAAAACTGAGAATAAAATTTACAAATAAAAAAGGTAACTGAGTGTCTTCATTAAGTAGTGGGACAGTCAATATGTCAATATGTTTCAAATGTAAGTACTAAAAACAAACATGGTTTTACTACGTTACTGATGACTTTTCGAGCCAAATTCAATTTACAAATTGTAATGAAATGTCTGGCCTACAGCGCTTTTTTGCTTGATTTTTAAAAGACAGCTGGGAAAGTTAATAACAATTGTACCTTTTTGTAAAGCTTATGAAACTAGTATGTTATTTTACTAATTTGTACGCTAACTTCGCTACAGCTTTTTTACAATAATTTACGGCGAAGTTGGAGAAAAATACATAAAACAAAAATTATTTTTACTAAAGACCTTTTATTTCTGAGATTATGTAAGTTATGCGCATGCGGTATTTTTTAGAATAATCCCGAATTATTCAGCTTTCAGAAAAGTACTAATTTAATGTTTAAGGTGGAGTAGTTTCATCACAATTTATGTTTTTGGTAACAATTCAGAAAATTTCAAAAAAATCGAAAAACCGTCACAACTCGTTAACCATCTAGTTTAGACTCCTGGTTCACTGGACTTAATTTGTTGCTAATGACCTCGAGTATAACCCCTTTCAAGGAATAGGTCGAGTTTCATAGTACCTACAATATTTTGATGTATCTTATACGGTTTAACCAGCATTCGCAATGTGAGCGCTCGAAAAATCGTTTTTTTGACGACTTCATCACAAAACATGTTATTTTCTCTATTATACTAATACTTAATTATAATTTATTTAATCGGTGTTTAAGCAATTAAACACTGTATAGGAAAAATGTGATAGCAAAAAACCACGAGCCCCATAAGCAATAATTAAACACTGCACAATATTTAAGTACTTGCTTTTTTAATGTTTTTTCATTTTAAATCTACCGACTTTAAGCTTAATTGTTAGCTACGGAAAGTAGGTGACGAACAAAACTCGCGCGTGCGTCACTGCTCACTCGTCCCTAACTAGATTAGCAACGAACGAACGGCGTTGCCGCCGCGCGTAGGTACGTTTTCGAGCCTACACGGGGAGTGAAACAGGCCTGCTTTCGGTCAAATATAGCCACGCCCACAAATAGTGCGACGCGGTCGCTTGCGTTCTTTAGGGCTTCATATAAATACATACTGAGCAGTCTGTCGCGGTCACCAACATCGTAATGTTAAGAAAGAAAATCAGTGGTAAACGGTAAGAAAATTAGGATTGCTTTGCTATCATCTGATTAAAATTCCATGACCTAACGTAAATTAATGCTTTTTTCACCCCAAAACTTAGACATACATCATTCCAACGAATAACAAATTATTGTTTGCAAAGGCCAATCAACTATCAGGGCCTAAACTGAGTAAAGCGGGTGTCAGCGACGGGCACATGTCGCGGGTCTCGGGGTCTCCGTCCGTAGACACGCGCGCGGGCCGCGTGGACCCGCGCGCGGGCTCCGTGGAACCGTATCACATAGCGCTATTGACTGAACAAGCCCGTGCGTGCTATCGCTGGCCCGCTGGCGGGCCCCGTCGCGGGCACCCGCGCGGGCGACCGTCTTGGGGAAACGGGCCACAAGGCGCGGGCGCGGGGCCCGCCTCCCCGCGACGGGTGCCCGCGACGGGGCCCGCGACGGAGCACTTTTGTATGGAACCGCGCGGGCGTCCGCGTGACGCAGTTTAGGCCCTCAGAGATCAAAGTAAATCGTAATTTGTTCAGAAATAAAATAATACTTAATTAAAAAAGGTACATACTCCCAACCATATACATAATCAATTTTTTCATATAAAACATTAATTTATACCAATCTTTTTTATATAGAAATTGACTTTTCCGTAAAAATACTTATTTAAATAAACATTTATAAAGAAACATACCTACTAACAGTAAACACAATATCTTATTAAGTATTTAATTATAAGCCCTTTACTTTTCTTTGTCAGGGTTGACCCCGTTTCTTCTGAAAGACAGAAAATTGTAAGAAGTAGGTTTTTAGGTCAAAAGTCAATAATCATAAACAAACAGGTTAATAGCAAGTTATATATTTCGCGTTCTTTCTTTATGAAAACAATATAAATAAATTTATTTATCCAATTTATGAACCAGTTCCTGTACTTGATTCTTTTGCTAGTAAAGCTTCAGACGAAACATCAAACTTTACATTTTTCTTTTTTGTGTGATGCTTCTGAAAAGAGTTATGGGATTTTGAAGAGAAGTTTCAATTTTTTTTTATTAAAAACAGATAAAAAGTCAGATTTTAAAATACCTTATCTTTACTCCTTGGGTCTTGTGAATTCTTGGAGCGTTCCTTCTCTAGATCAGTATGTAAAGCTGCTATTTCGGATGTGAGCTCAGCCTGAACCCCTCTTAAACGTTCCACCTCCACTAACACCTCTGCTTTATCTTTCACTGCAATTGTTTAAGAATTTATTTTAAAACCTATATTGACTTAACAAAGTGAAAGATACTTTGTTTTGTTGCTGAAATTTTATAAACTCTACATGCATTGATTAATAGAATGAATCAATTATTTAATTCTCCCCAACATAATTTTACTGTCTTAATGACTTATATTATGTGATATGTAAGAAAGAAGAACACATTCATAAAAAAAACTGAATACTTAGTTCAAAAATGCAAGGCAATAAAATATTCAATAATTGTGACTCACTTTCGCCTTGTCCAAGTATATTGCATAATTTTTTATTTCTACACTTGACAGTCAATAGTTCTTTTTTGAGGCTAGTAATTTCTTGTCGCAACAACTCTATTTCTTTATCCTTTTTCTCAATAGTGTCTATGAACTGAACCCTGGTTATCATTTCATCTGAAAGGGACTGTCGGTGACGAACCCTATCTTTTATCTTCTCTTTGATTAGCTCGTCTTTCGTATCATCTTTAACTCTTTCAAAAAATTCTGTGTCTTTTAAAGAAGGCTTTTCCTCTTCTTCATTCAAATGTCCGTTATCAACTATAAAATGACAGAAAGTTTTATGTGACCAAATATTACTTAAACATATTTATTACTTACTGAACTGGTGAGTTATTCATGAAAATTGAAAAGAAAAATGTAGTAAATCAAAAGAAAGAATTAAAAAAATAATCAGGTAAGTAATGTTTGACATCAGCGCAAGGATTGTCCATTGTAATTTCATTCAAGTGTAACCCAGCTGATGGTTATGTTATACATACGTTTTGTTGTTTCATCTGTTGGATTCATCATTTCATTAAATTGTTCAAGACTCATAATGTTCTTTTTCTTCTGTTTTTTGTTACCAGTTCGTGAAGTTTGTTCTACTACCTTTTTTTCTAAATCTGCTTCTTTTTTTATTTGTTTGTAAACATTTTTCTTCTCCTCATAGTCAAGTTTTGACAAAAGTATTGCCTATGGAAACATGCATATTTGAAATAACTTAATTTTATATATTAAACAACATATGAGTATGACATTCAGATACATACTCTCTCTTATTAGAATATATTTGGCTTTTAGCTCATAAGAGTACAACAAAGTTGAACTATTATTTTACAAACTGTGGTCATAAAGAAGTTTGGTACAGTCTAACGAAACACATCTGATTGGAACCAAACATATGATGTTGATTTGAATCTTATTTAAGCATAGATAATCATGCACATTTACCTGTTGCAATTCACTTTCAAAATTTCCATCAACAAGTTCTGCATCCTTTTCCTTCCACGTTTCCCACTGATTAGCGGAAACGGTATTAGGTTTGGTCTTCTTCTTCTTGGGCGCATTTTGCTGTAAGTGCAACAGTATATTACAAAATACTCGGTTAATTGAATTTTTTCACATAACAAATAACAATATGGAGAAAAACCTGAGTTTTAGAGTTGTTTATCTTAGTTTTCTTCACAGGTTCAGGTTTTTTGGCAGTTGCTGGTTTAGATTTCTTAGACTTTTGATTCTCATTAGCGGTAGGGTAGTCATCATCCTCTATTTTTAATCCAGCAAAACGCGATTGTACAACAAGTGCAGCCATTTTCAAATTCTGATAAAGTTTCTACACAGGTAAACAAACAAAAGATAAATAAAATAAAATATTTATTACAGTAGTTTCAAGCGATAGTTTACTCATTGTATAAATTCACGAAAAACTACTTTGTAAAAACATAATTTCGAAATTGTGTTGATGCAAATATACTAAATTGTACAGTACTGAAAATCAATCACCTGCTTTCGTTTCTTTCTACACTTGCAGTGTAATTTACGAAGATATTTTATTGTTTGAATTGAATAGTAAAATTTTAATAATTTTTCAGCAAAATGTCCCACAGCCACAGCAGCACAGCACAGCAGTTTACCACAAACCATAGAGTTTTTTTTTTTTTTTTGTTATGGCTTTAGAGGGAGTAGAGCACAAATTATATGAGTAGAGTAGTAAGTTGTAGTAGAGTAGTAGCACAGAATAAATAATAGTGCTAAGGCACAGAAGACTCACTCTGCAAGCTCATTCAAATAAAAATAAATCTTTCTGCGTGGAAATAAAGTCCAATTCCGGTTGCTTTGTCATCGCTTGCCTACTGTTATATTTACCTAGAGTTCGCGCATGCAAGCAAAACTGTACCCAATAGCTACGCGCGAGCGTTTCTATTTCAATGAATGTCTCAAACAGCTCGCTCGCTGGTTAGGGTTGCGAGCGACTTGCGAGTTCGGTTTTGTTATTTATTTTGTTCTTTCTTTTATTTATACACCCGTAAACACAACAATATCTTATATACGGATTATAAGAACGTTTAGTAGTCATTGTTCGGTGCACAAAAATCACAGAAATGATCGATCGTTATACGCGCGAACGTGGAACGTACGAGCCGAGCGGTATCCTTCTGCCATACGCCTGCCCGGCAGGCGCGCCGCCCGAACGTACCTAAATTGCGGAGTGACACCACCCTGATAATAGTGCTAAGGCACAGAAGACTCACTCTGCAAGCTCATTCAAATAAAAATAAATCTTTCTGCGTGGAAATAAAGTCCAATTCCGGTTGCTTTGTCATCGCTTACCTATTGTTATAATAACCTAGAGTTCGCGCATGCAAGCAAAACTGTACCCAATATCTACGCGCTAGCGTTTTTATTTCTATGAATGTCTCAAACAGCTCGCTCGCTGGTTAGGGTTGCGAGCGACTTGCGGGTTCGGTTTTGTTGTTTCTTTTGTTATTCTTTTATTTAGACACCCGTAAACACAACAGTATCTTATATACGGATTATAGGAACATTTATAAGTCATTGTTCGGTGCACAAAAATCACAGAAATGATCGATCGTTCTACGCGCGAACGTGGAGCGTACGAGCCGAGCGGCATCCTTCTGCCATACGCCTGCCCGGCAGGCGCGCCGGCCGAACGTACCTAAACTGCGGAGTGACACCCCCCTGGTAGTAGTACAGTGGCCTACCACAAGCTACACTATACACGCCGTATAGCGGCGTCTCACTCTCTCAACTTAAAAAAACTGCTATAAGAGCTTGTGGTTCACTGATCTCTATTATACCCACGGAATTTATAATACAACAGTGATATGATACTCCTTTTGTAGTATAGTCATAGAGAGAACGTCTTGTCAAGATTGTCATTCTCTGTCACATTATTTGTCGTAGTTTAATTTAGTGAATTAAAGCCTAGAAGTATGTTTTCAGGTATTTCGTGTATTATTTCAATTTAATTCACTATAATGGAAAGATTTCTGAGGCCTGATCGTTTTGACGGAGATTCGTCGTTGAGCTCCACGGGCCCCGAATGGGCACATTGGAAACGTACGTTTGACAATTTTATCGAGGCTCAAACTGTAGCGACCGCTGCCCTTTCTGACTCCGAGAAGCCGATGCCAGCGCCAGTACTCTCCGACGAAACGACACTGCAGTTGCTGATCAATCATATTTCCCCACGCGTGTTTCGTTCAATCAGTGACTGCAAAACATACAGCGAAGCGATGACAGCTTTAGACGCGCTGTACGTCAAGCCAAGGAATGAAATCACAGCACGACATCTTCTGGCTACGAGACGCCAGCACCAAGGTGAAACCATAGACATGTACTTACAAGCTCTCAAACAGTTAGCTAGAGAATGCGATTTCAAAGCCGTCGACGCTGAGACAAACATGAAAGATAATATAAGGGGAGCCTTCATCGCCGGAATCATTTCACCCAAGATACGCGAACGCCTTCTAGAGAATCTCACGCTCACTCTTGATGAAGCTTACAAGAAAGCACAGTCAATGGAGATGGCCGAAAACAATTCTCAAAATTTCAACTCTCCAACTATCAATGCAATTGTGACTAACAGCGATGAACATCCCGATGCTACTACAACTTTTGAAACGACTGTGGCTACAGCCCATAAAAACGACATGACTGACAAATTGCGTCGAAAATGCTTCTTTTGTGGAGGAGAACATCTTCACAACAGGAGGAATTGCCCCGCATTCAAAACGAGTTGCAAGAAATGCGGTAAGAGAGGACATTTCGCATCCGTCTGTCGAAGCTCGTCTCAAGCCGCTTCCATCAGCCATCCCGAAGACTGCGCACATTGTACCGCATACATCTCGGCAGCTATACCCGCCTCTCTAAAGAAAGCCACGGTTCCTGCCTACGTTAAAGGTATCAGAGCAGAGGCACTAATAGACACAGGCAGCAGCATTAGCTTTGTAAGCGAACATTTTGCAAATCTGGCCCATATGAGGAAACGGCCCTGTCAACAGATGGTATCCATGGCCTCTACTTCTTTAACCTCAGAAGTTGCTGGATTCACATGTCAAAACGTCAAGCTGGGAAAGAATTCATACAGCAACGTCGAACTACTCGTCGTCAAAGACCTGTGCGCCGACATTATCATAGGCCATGACATCCTCAGCCTACATTCTACACTTGAATTTTCATTTGGCGGGCCAAAAGAAACTCTGAAAGTAGGCTGCGTCGCAGAAGCCTCTGTTCCTGCTGTGCAATTGTTTGCCAACGTCACGCCCGACTGCAAACCTATCGCCATACGGTCACGCAGGTACAGCAAAGACGATCAAGAGTTTATAGCTGCGGAGGTAAAGAAATTACTTGAACAAGGCATTATCGAGGAAAGCCAGTCGCCTTGGCGTGCTCAAGTATTGATAACCAAAAACGCAAATCACAAGAAGCGCATGTGCATAGACTATTCCCTAACAATCAATAAGTATACACTCCTAGACGCCTACCCGCTGCCAAACATCGAGGAGATAGTAACAAAAGTCGCAAAATACAGCGTTTTTAGCGCTATCGACCTCCAGAGCGCATATCATCAAATCCCGATCCTCACACACGAGCGCCCGTATACAGCTTTTGAAGCCGCTGGTAACCTCTACCACTTCTGTCGTATTCCTTTTGGAGTCACAAATGGTGTTTCAAGCTTCCAGAGAACCATTGACTGGGTTATCAGAAAAGAATGCTTAAAGGGGACTTTTGCGTATTTAGATGATATTACCACCTGCGGGCATACACAAGAGGAGCACGATGAAAACCTGGGTCGATTTCTACAAGCAGCTAACAAGTACGGTCTGACATTAAACAAAGAAAAGAGTAAATTCAATCAGAAGTCACTCGACATACTCGGATACTCCATAGAAAACCATGTCATAAAGCCAGACGTTGATCGACTAAAGCCTCTCATCGACTTGCCTCCCCCCAAAGACACAGCGTCGCTAAGAAGAACGTTAGGTATGTTTGCGCACTATTCAAAGTGGATTCCAAACTTCTCCAAGAATATACGCGCCTTGGCTCACACAACTCGATTTCCACTCGGAGCAGAAGCTTTGGAAGCATTCAACGATATAAAATCCGTCATCGCCAAATCGGCCGTATACGCAATCGATGATAATTTGCCTTTCACCGTAGAGACTGATGCCTCGGAGCATACTATCGCTGCCACGCTCTCCCAAGACTCCAGACCTGTGGCGTTCTACTCTAGAACTCTAAACAAAAGCGAACATAACCATTCAGCAGTCGAAAAAGAAGCTTATGCCATTGTAGAATCACTTAAGAAGTGGCGCCATTTTCTAATTGGAAAACCATTCAAGTTGATTACAGACCAAAGGTCTGTCGCATTTATGTTTGATACGACACACGCCAGTAAAATAAAAAACGAAAAAATACAGCGGTGGCGTTTAGAACTGGCGCCTTATACATACGACATCGTTTACAGACCGGGCAAAGAAAATTTCGTAGCCGACACGTTATCCAGAGTCTGCGCTAGTATTGACACCGCATCACGACTTGCGCGACTGAACAAACTCCATGAGAACCTGTGCCATCCAGGAGTAACGAGAATGCATCACTGGCTGAAAACGAAAAATCTCGCCTACACCATTGAAGAAGTCAGGACTATGACAAGCAACTGTCGGATTTGTGCTGAAATAAAACCGAGATTCTACAGAAATGCCGAACCGCTTCCAGAACTCATCAAAGCCACAGCACCATTTGAACGCTTGAGTATCGACTTTAAGGGGCCTGTCCCAACCAACACAAATAATCGTTACATCCTTACAATAATTGACGAATTTTCCAGATTCCCTTTTGCTTTCCCTTGCTCCGACATGAGCGCCAAAATGGTCATAAAGCATTTGAACAACCTTTTTATGATGTTTGGGATGCCTAACTACATTCATTCAGATCGAGGGACAGCTTTTCTATCAAATGAAGTAAAAGAGTACCTTCATTCACGCGGTATTGCTACCAGCAGGACGACAGCATACAACCCGCAAGGAAATGAGCAAGTCGAAAAACTCAATTCTACCCTTTGGAAAGCTATCCAGCTAGGCCTACGCTCCCTTCACCTACCAATTGAAAACTGGGAGAAAGTTCTCGATAACGCATTGCATTCCATCAGATCCCTATTGTGCACCTCAACTAACACGTCCGTATGGATTGAGGAGCCACGTCAGATTTTTAAGGATAGCTATCACCCTTATTTAGTAGCCATGCAGATAATTTTGTAGGTCAAATTCTGAAATTTGTAGTAAAATACATCAAAAGTTATATCACTGCAAAGGTGGCTCCTCAATCCTGATGTTTAGATTGAGGAGCCACCTAGAACTCGTAATGTATTGAATGTAGGTTGCTGAAACTTATGTATCAATTTGTAGCCATCACGTAGGATATCTACTAGAATTTTGAGCACTTTAGTTCTAAAATTCAAGAAACTACAACACTTTTGTTGTGGCTCCTCAATCCATACACAATAGAGTAAATTTCTATGAATATTTGCAGTCAATTCAGATATTCGACATAATGATAATTTAGAAGGAGGTAAATTCTATTGCCTACAATATGAATGAAATACTAAAACATAGTGATTTCCGTAAACAAACGTATATTATTTGGCTCCTCAATCCTGACGTTTATTTACCTGAGATCACAACGAAATCAAAAGCCAGAGACTCTAACGTTTAGTAGGCGTGCATACTAAACGGCTACATACAATTCATTGCTGTATTCGTTTTAATTGCTGACAAATAAAGCTTTTTGGTATTGCTCAAGGATCCGTTTTGAGAGGTGACCATAATTATGTGAATGAAACTAGGATAAGTAATTTTTATCAACATTTAATAATTTGTTTTTACAAAATTTTAATCATTTCATTTGCCATAATGATCCTTGGTCATAATATTTGTTAACACTATTCTTATTTGTACTTAGGTACTAATAAAGCATGATATAATTATTTAGTAGCAATAACTCTCATTTGCCATAAAATGAGATGCCTTAATAACAAATACTATAATTATAAGTAATTGTAAATATCATTTGAAATAATTTATATTTGACATAATAATACATGTCTCATAAATAATAATTTAATAATAAAATTTGTTTATTTGCTTAAAATACGGTATATACAAGTTGGTACAATAAATTGAACCAGGCGGACTAAGAACAAGTCCTACCACCTTTCTACCACCAACCAAACCGAATACAATATATTCCCCTACTGGGAATCGAACCCGGGACCTCTTGGTCTGAAATCGGTGGTGTGATGTAAACCACTAGCCACTAAACCACAGAGACGGTCTTGTCAAATGCCATACATAATTCATCAAAATTTCATAAGTACATTATTTATTAGCTACTTTATTTCTATATTAATTTGATCACAAAATATGACAGACCTGGAATTATAACAAGAAAAGGTAAAATAAAAGGTAAAGAAAAGTAAAATTACCTAATTTTACTTAGTGGTTGGGTATCAATATACTCGCAAGAATATTTGCAAAAACAATACATCGTATTGGAAGGGTTGGTATTAGTATCCAACCGCAGGCTTTTTGTAGATTATTTGTATGAAAAATGTAGATTTTGATCTCCCCTTTCCAATGACACCACTTTCAGAGCGCGGAGATTACTAGTTTGTGAGAAATGAGATTGCAAAATATCGTATTTTAGGTTATTTATTTAGTACTAGCCTTCCGCCTGCGGCTTCGCCCGCGTGTACTACACGACGTTATCCCGCGGGAAGGTGATATTTTTCAGAAATAAAAAGTAGCCTATGTCCTTTCTCAGGCTCTAGACTTGACCAAAATTCATTCAAATCGGTTTAGTAGTTTAGGTGTGATTGTGTAACACACAGACAGACAAAGACGCATTTATAATATAAGTAAGGATAAGCGAATTTGCCTCAGAAGTCCTGTAGAACACATGTAGGTTAGAAAAAAGCCTTAATTTTCGTGGTTACTTTTTTGTGAAAAAAAAAACTGATGGATTGTTTCACAAAAAAAAATAATTGAAATATCCCCAACGGATTCGCTGTCACACCGTTTTGTCACACTGGTGTGACTACGAAACATTTTTTTCTTCGTAGTCACACTGTTTGGTGTGAATATTAGAAAGCTACCAAAACATGAGACTTGTTGTCACACTACTAGTGCGGGGAAATTAAATACCCTGTATGTGCATATTTTATAACATGGATTGCAAACTGACTTATTCGTCAACTCGCGAGTGTGAACTCGTGAAGCATAGTTTACATTGGTCGAGTAGGCGGCCGAGTCGAGTAGCGATGAACAAAAAGCAGGCTAACTCGACCAATGTAAACGATAGGGCGAGTAAACTGGGCCGAGTACTGAGCGAGTCGAGTGGTCTCGCGCGGAGCATAGTTGCTTGGCCGAGTTGTTTCCTGGGCCAGGGTTGCCAGGTGCGAAAAATCGAGAATCGTACATTAAACATAAAAAAATATGTTTAAGTATTTAATATATATGTATAATAATCGTACTTAATACAAAATCCAAAATTTTCTGAAAATTTGGGATCGAACAATGTTGTAAATAATCGTACAAATACGATTTAAATGTACATCTGGCAACCCTGCTGGGCCCAATTACTTGACCAATGTAAACGGTGGAAGCCGAGTCGAGTAGTACCTCAGTTACTCGGCCCAGTGAACTGGGCCGAGCTGCTCGACTAATGGAAACTATGCTTGAGCGCTCTTTAGATTTTCTATTAAAAACTTTGTGCTTATTAAAATAAAAACAGGTCAAGAGCGAGTCGGACTCGCGCACCGAGGGTTCCGTACCATCACAAATATAAATATTTGAATATGTTACTTTACGTAAATAAAACGTTTAAAATGTTTTCATCAGCGAGGCTATATTTGTATAATATTATTATAATTAATAATAATAAATAATTAATATTATTATATCCCTGCGACATATTATGTCGCAGGGATTTTGTCATAGTCGTGATATTATAATTCCACTAGTTAAATTATGAATAGACAGTATTTTTGTATCAATAAAAAAAAACAACCACGAAATTTAAGGCAATCGCTTCGCTGCGCTTCGCGATCGCCTTAAATTTCTAACCTATCACGTGTTCTACAGGACTTTCGAGTCTCGCAGCCGTGTGCATACTGTCTCGTACTGTCTATTCATAATATCACGTGGAATTATAATATCACGACTTTGACAAAATCCCTGCGACATATATATTGCCATTCTATTTTCACTCGGGCCATTAAGACGAATCTGACGACGTATCATTTATCAAAATCGGTTTATCCGTTTAGCAGTTACGAGGGAACTTAGGAACAGACATACATACATTCAGGTCAAATACATAAACCTTTTTTGGCTTCGCCGCAGACGGATAATTTTTGGCTTCGCTGCAGACGGACAATATTTGGCTTCGCCTCAGACGGGTAAAAAAGTAAAACGATAAAAAAATTGCCCATTTGTGAAGTGTTATATACAGGGCGTCCCAAAACTAAGTCACATGGAGGGAAAGTACCTTAAATACTGAAGATATAAAATTGTATAAAAAGACTTTATTTTTATTTTAAAAAGAAAACGAATTGCATTCAAAGTATTTTAAATAACCACCTGTCTGAACTGGGAATCGAACCCGCTGAATGTAAAAAAATATTTCTCTAAATTTATTTTACTGATCGAAAGGCTCGATTATACCTAAGCATTTCTTTTGAATAACATGGCATCCTAAATAAAAGGAAGACTACGAAATTTAACATTTAATGTTGAATAACAAGTTTGTGCAGCGTTATAGATAGCCTTTTCTGTGAATGTCGTGCTCAAAACAACTGACTTTAACATTTCAATATATTACATACTAATGAGTGAAGATTGGAGCAATTATACCTAATTTCCTTATCATAAGTGTTTCATAAACTCATAATGTGATAAGTTACACCACCTCGATAGGTTTAAAAAAGTTTGGATAATTTGCTGCGGGTTCGATTTTCGGTTCGGGCATGCATCATTATTTAAAAATCTTTGAATGCAGTTCGTATAATTGCAAATAAAAATAAAGTCCTATTTTAATAAAATGTTCTATCTACAGTATTTGGTGCGGTCTATGCCACCATGTGACATAGTCATTGGACGCCCTGAGAGCGCCTTGAGGGCGTCCCACGACTATACCACATGGAAAAGACTCTACCAAATTATATTCAAACATTTTTAAAACCAACCGAGGTGATATTACTTAGCACATTATAACTTTATCAAACACTTATGATAGGGAAATTAGGTATAATTGCTCCAATCTTCACTCGTTAGTAATAATATTGAAATGTTAAAGTCAGTTGTTTTGAGCACGCACGACATTCACAGAAAAGGCTATAACGCTACAAAAACTTGTTATTCAACATTAAATGTAAAATTTCATAGTCTTCCTTTAATTTAAGATGCTATGTTACTTAGAAGAAATGCTTAGGTATAATTGAGCCTTTCGATCGGTACAATAAAATTAAAGAATTTTTTTTTACATTCAGCGGGTTCGATTCCCAGTTCAGACAGGCGATTATTTAAAATTCCTTGAATGCAGTTCGTTTTCTTTTTTAAATAAAAATGAAGTCTCCTTTCAGTAAAATTTGATATCTTCAGTATTTAAGGTACTTTCTCTCTATGTGGCATAGTTTTGAGACGCCCTGTATATTCTGTGACAATACATCGTGTTGGAAGGGTTGGTATTAGTATCCAGCCGCAGGCTTTTTGTAGAGTCTTTGTACAGATAATGTAGATTTTTATCTCCCCTTTCCAATGACACCACTCTCAGAGCGCGGAGATAACTAGTTTGTGAGATATGAGATTGCAAAATGTGTATTTTAGGCTATTTTGAGGTGACAAGTATGAGCAAGTTTGCCTCTGAAGTCCTGTAGAACACATGATAGGTTAGAAAAAGGCCTTACGTGGTTATTTTATTTGTGAAAAAAAAATGATGGATTGTGTCACAAAAAAAAATCTCTGAAATATCAACGCAGCCGTGTGTTTACTGTCGCGAGACTAATATGTTTTCTGTATTTGGCATCAACGGTGAAAGAAGATGCTATTTGTATTGCAGAAGATAAAAACGCATGTAAGACTTGCAACAACCAAACAACAGTAACAGTCTGTTAATAAACACTTTCAAATACGGTTTCGTTCGATTTGAATGATTGCAAAAAAAATTGTTTGAAGGAGATACCAGAATCTATAATAGTTCTAGGCAGCTCATACACATTAATGGGCGCTATAGAATTCTTTCCCAGAGTTAGTATCACTGGCATGGGTCACTACAAATGTCATATTCTAGCAAAGGATGAGGTGTTGTGTTACGATGACTATGAATCCAGAATTCGTAAGAGCACACAAGACCCAATAGGTACTCATCCATTCGCTAACCTATATTTTGTAAAAACAAATTATTAAATTTTGATAAAAATTACTTATCCTAGTTTCATTCACATAATTATGGTCACCCCTCAAAACGGATCCTTGAGCAATACCAAAAAGCTTTATTTGTCAGCAATTAAAACGAATACAGCAATGAATTGTATGTAGCCGTTTAGTATGCACGCCTACTAAACGTTAGAGTCTCTGGCTTTTGATTTCGTTGTGATCTCAGGTAAATAAACGTCAGGATTGAGGAGCCAAATAATATACGTTTGTTTACGGAAATCACTATGTTTTAGTATTTCATTCATATTGTAGGCAATAGAATTTACCTCCTTCTAAATTATCATTATGTCGAATATCTGAATTGACTGCAAATATTCATAGAAATTTACTCTATTGTGTATGGATTGAGGAGCCACAACAAAAGTGTTGTAGTTTCTTGAATTTTAGAACTAAAGTGCTCAAAATTCTAGTAGATATCCTACGTGATGGCTACAAATTGATACATAAGTTTCAGCAACCTACATTCAATACATTACGAGTTCTAGGTGGCTCCTCAATCTAAACATCAGGATTGAGGAGCCACCTTTGCAGTGATATAACTTTTGATGTATTTTACTACAAATTTCAGAATTTGACCTACAAAATTATCTGCATGGCTACTAAATAAGGGTGATAGCTATCCTTAAAAATCTGACGTGGCTCCTCAATCCATACGGACGTCAACTAACTGCACCCCACATGAACGGATGTTTAGACACTCTCGCAAATCTCCAAATGGCAGTACCATCCCGACATGGCTAACGAGTGCTGGACAAGTCCTAGTCAAACGCTGTGTTCGAGCAAACAAGTACCTGCCCATAGTCGAAGAAGCCGACGTAATTGAGGTGAATCCGGATTATTCAATCGTGAAACTTAGGGACGGACGAGAGACAGCAGTGTCCAACCGACATTTAGCCCCGATTGGCGAAGGAGGAGAGACTATAGGAGGGGAAGACCTGGGACAAGCTAATAACGGTATCAGCTTTCAGTCTGAAACCGAACCCTCGACCAGTCTCGATCCCCTGGAAACTATACAGCGAGACCCAGAGCCACCGACGTCTGTTCAGCCCGGGCCTCCACGTGCAACTGACGGCCCGTCAGGCACTGGAACCCCTGACACACCTTCACCAACTAAACCGCTGGAACCCCAGCAGCAGGAAGTTCTACCGCCGGAGCCCCAGCAGGAAGTTCTTTTGAGGAGATCTCGTCGAGCAAGAAAACCACCTCAATATTTACAGGACTTCTCTCTTTAGCGGCGGAGAATGATATGATACTCCTTTTGTAGTATAGTCATAGAGAGAACGTCTTGTCAAGATTGTCATTCTCTGTCACATTATTTGTCGTAGTTTAATTTAGTGAATTAAAGCCTAGAAGTATGTTTTCAGGTATTTCGTGTATTATTTCAAACAGGAAGGTGCACTGCTGCTAAAAAACGGTCCTAATGAGATAGTAAGAACGAGGTCAGTTTATCTCACTCCATCCACGAACATGCGCGACGGGCGGCGGGCGGCGACGAGCGAATTGCGAACTTGACACAACGAAGACGGAAAACGTCATTCGGCTAGTAATGTTGCTACTTTAACATTCTGAAATCTATCATTCAAATTCTTTTCTAGGATAAGCCATAAAAAACTTAAACGACCTGATACATTTTTATGCTTAATACGGTAATACCTAAATTAATATGCGATGTTTTCTATTGACTAAAAGTAATACGAAGCGGAAATTTTACGAAATTTAATTTTTATAACGAAAGTTGTGAACCATAAATCTACTACAGTCGTCACAAATTAAGATGCCCGTTTTGACACATGGTAATGACCCTAGAATGTAACTTGTTACGAAAACCAAAAAATCAAATGCTGATTACTTATCAAAGGCGTATGAAAATAATATGTTACATTTTTTAACGCGTCATAAATTAAGGCAAAGTGTATTACGCGTATTATTTTTGCGTTTATTCTAAAGTAAACTCAGATTCGATTAACTACGAAACGTCTCGAAAAACAGTTACGTTCTCAGTCTTTATTTTTTTAAATACTAGTGTTGTAATGTAACCGTTGTGTGCAGGATTTCTCCAGCTTCATTCAATTTTATCGAAATAATCGTTATAACCACTTTAATAGATTAATTTGTAAAATTGAACTTTTTTGTGTGAAAACTAGATTGGCGCATGTGTGGGTCATCAGCTTCCTCATAAGACATAGAGAAATTCTAAGCATGCTCTATTTTGATGCAAAGTTGATGCAATCAAACGTGTCAGTAATAATTTTAGTGCAACCACAAGTTCGTTACTATGAGTTGTTTTTTGTGTGTTAGCTGGAGAAATGTGTCACCAGCTTACACATGCCGTTAAGGCAAACCAGTGAGGTTAGGGTTTTAGACTATAGTCCAAAAGTTAATGCACAATTGGTGCAATGAGAACCAGAAAAACTAACCGTCACACTCTAATACTGTTGAAACTACGATCATAAAAGTGTGTGCGAGCTGGAGTACCGTGTCTCTGGCTTGCACATCTGTATCTTCGTAATTATATTAGGTACGATGATGTGTTATACCTCAAAAGTTGCTGCAAAATTGATGCAATTAGAACCAAATTTATCAAATCTTTAGGTAAAATAGTTTCGGAGCTACGAACCGATAAGTATGTGTAAGCTGGTGACACGTAACACGGGCTGACACATGGTGAATCACTGTAACTGTATAAGTAAGAGTTTCGTATTATATATCAAAAAAAACCTTAAAGTTGGTGCAAACACGAGGCATGATTTCAAATCTCTGGGCCTCTTAGTTTCAAAATTATAGGCAAAAAACTGTTTTCCCGCCAAAAAATTCAAAATAATGGTCTTGGACGCAGCTAAGTGCGGCGTTGCCGTTCCGTGCGCTACACTGTTGCAAACGAGTTTGAACTTAAGAGCTGGTGTTATTAAGAGTCACTTTAATTGCGCTTTCGACCGTTTTCATTTCTGTTCTAAGAATTTTAGGCCAGGAGCCGTCTGATATAAGTACGCTGATTCCTAACCTTTTTATGAGAAACAAATGGTTTAATTAGGTACAAGTAATTTTTAAATTTTGGCGTTAGAAACTTCACACTCATTTGTTGATAAAGCAAAGAAATAATTAGATTTGGCACAATAATAAACATAGAGGAATGCAGAAAGGTAAAATTTATGTAGGTACCTATAAAACCTACTACGTATTTATTACAGAGAGAAGGCTTCATTCATAGAACGGTGCGAAATGATTACACTACTACCAGTCTACTCTATGCAGTCTACTTACTACATACAGTCAGTCATCGCGTTTGACATTGGCGAAAATGCCGCCCTATGATGCCGCCGATGTCCAGACAGTTGTAATACTGTAAGGGTTGTCACGCGTATAGTTGTAAGACTTCGCCGAAAAAAAGGAGTTACATTTTATACATCTTGCTTGACTAACTTACTAAAAAGGTATATAGATATGGCGAAGTTCACAAGTTTATATTGTGACTAGCCTTCCGCCCGCGGTTTCGACCGCGTGGACTGCACGAGAACGAGACGTTATCCTATGGGAATAATATGATGGCGGCCAACTTTTTTGTTTGTGGGCCGATTTTGATGAAACTTGGTTTTTAGTACTATTTTGACAAGAAAACTGCAACGCAATGATAAAATTTTTGAAAAATCCAAGATGGCGGCCAACTTTTTTGTTTATCGGCCGATTTTGATGAAACTCAGTTTTTGGTACTATTTTGACAAGAAAACTGCAACGCAATGATAAAATTTTTGAAAATTCCAAGATGGCGGCCAAGTTTTTTGTTAGTGGGCTGATTCTGATGAAACTCGGCTAGGACTGCGTTCCGTCGTTTTGGTTGAAAAACAACCGGTTGTTTGGTTGCTGCACTCTGAGCCACAGAACGGGTGAAACCATAGTGAAACTACACTCTGACAGCTGTCAGAGTAAAATTTCACCGAGCCACGGAACGGCTAGAGCGCGCCCCGGAGTGCACTCGAGTGCACTCGATCGAAGCGACGGAACGCACGCCATGGTCAATAGTGTCAATGTCAAATGGCCCACATTTGGCCACCATTTGGCGCGCTATCAGCCATAGAGTAACTTTGTAGTAGGAACAAGGAATTTTTAAATAGGAATCAGCTTGTATCAGCTACAGCGCAGCAGCTCCTTGTGAGTAATATTATTCTATGCGCAGCAGCTGAGTTCAGTGTTGCCAACTTAGCACTTTCGGTGCTAGATTTAGCACTATTTTCACAAGTCCAGCACGAAACAACTGGCATATAGCACCTAGCACCAAATCTAGCACTAAATAGTACCTACTCATGCTGATTATTTTCTGGTTACCGCAGAACAAAAGGCAGTCACGCGGTCAGTAACAAAACGCTTTATGCAACAGCAATCTGATATAATTTGAAGTCTTTGTTTGTCTTGATTGTTGATTGATGATTTGCTTCTTTAAAAAGGATGAAAAAGCTTAGTGCGTGGTGAGTTACGAAAATAGATATTCCTTTTAGCAAAAAAGTCAGATATTCTCAAAATTTCAGAAAAGAGTGGGACCATCGTTCTATCCGAAATACAAGAAATGGCTTAGACCACTCGGTAATAGCTTGAAAGCAATGTGTATATTTTGCAAAACAGAAATGAATGCAAAAATAATCGAAATAAGGGTCATTCACAATCAAAAAATCTTTTTTTTAATAATTTTTAATTATCTAGCACTATTTTTGAAAATCCATACTTATCTAGCACTATTTTAGATGTCGTTTAGCACCAATTTGTCGTATTGAGTTGGCAACCCTGGCTGAGTTGAGTCTTGAGCATATAATTTGTGGTCTTGAGTCTTGCTCTCCTTGTGAGTTATATTATTCTATGGTCTTGCTTGTGGTCTTGAGTTATAGGCGAGTGTAAAACATCGTGAAAAGCTAATTTCTTCAAGTATTTCATAACAAAATTCAAGGAAAAGTTATAATATGAAGTTGCAGTGTCAAGTTGAAATCGTTAACAGATTGTATACAAATTTAAATATCAGATCAAGCGGGAGATACGTTAAGTCTACTTTAGCTTTATCCAAACAACCAAAACTCAAAAAACAAGATGAAACAGAATTCATTATTTTACACTTTTCGACTATTAATAAAACCGGAGTGAAATACAGAATCTCATCGATAAAGCAGGTGTTCGTCAAATGTCTAGACAAAGGCTTGAGCACTGTAAGATTTGAAGAACCACCTGTTGATCTCTGTATAAAAAGTGAAGCAACACAATTAAAATGTTTCATGAAATTACTCAAGCTGTGTTTGTCAGGCAATTGTAAAGATTTAAACCTAGCCAATATATCTAATGTAAGTGTTACACATAAAGATATTGCCCCTACAAAAATGATTGTCAGAGATCGAAGTCAATTTCCAGATAAAGGCTTTCCAAGAACTTTAGAATCTCTTCATATTGTGGGACTTAAACTACATAACTTTCGTAGAGATATCTTATTATTGCGTAATCTAGTCATCTTAGATCTCAGTGAAAATGAAATAGAAAGAATTCCTCCAGAATTTGGTAATAATTATTAATGATACACTGTTATTTTTTGTTATTTAACAGAATGAACTTATTGTATTTAATAATATATTTGCAGGAAGACTACCTAACTTAGCTGAAATTACACTGGCCAATAATCAACTTGGAAAAAACTCTGAAACAGATTGGAGATGGCTTCTGGGACCTCAGGCAAATTACTAGGTTTATAAGAGAAACTAAAAATATAGCATATACCTATTTAAGATTTTAATTAATGCTTAGTTACATTTGCAGATCATCAAGAAATTAAAATTGTTGGATTTATCAGGTAATGGAATTAAATACTTACCAAAATCAATATGGAAATTACAATGCTTGGTTACATTGAAAGTAGACAATAACTATTTAAGAAAACTTCCATCAACATTGGGTCGAATTGGATCATTAAGGTAACTTTCCACCATATTTTTCTTTTGAATGGAATTCAATACTGGTTTTCTATATCTATACAAATAAATAAAATTGTAGTGTCTGTTTGTAATATTAAAATAACCGCATTTTACTACATGCATATGATTATATATACGGTATCATTTTTTAAAAATTTTGTCTGTCTGTCTGTTTGTTCCGGCTAATCTCTGAAACGGCTGGACCGATTTTGATGGGACTTTCACTGGCACGTAACTGATGTCATAAAGAATAACTTAGGATACTTTTTATCCCGATATTCCCACGGGAACGGGAACCACGCGGGTGAAACCGCGGGCGGCCGCTAGTTAGGGAATAAATTGATTGCTGCATATTGCAAAATACCTAAATATCATAAATGTGTTATATTAATGAATGAAGAAACAAAATAGTATTGCCTTATATTGTTCATTAATGATGTTGTTTTAATTGATAGATACCTAACCATTTCAAGAAACGAGCTGGAAACTCTGCCTTGTAGTCTGATGCAGTGCTCCTTGGAACACATAGATATATGTAATAACAAATTTCAATCAAACACAAATGAAGTCATCAAGACTGATTACAATCCCTGGGATATATATATAGGAAGCCTTGTCCACTTGGCCTCTAAAGTTGTTTTAAAACACAAAAAAATGTATGCCCCTAATTTGATACCATGGACATTGGTTGACTTTTTGGATAACTCAAATGTGTGTGTATGCGGTACACCGGTGGTGAATGACATTATATGTATTAACAAAGAATATGATCTCAAGAGCTTTTATAATGTTGTAGTATTTGATATTTCTAGAAATAGCTCTGTTTGTTTTGAATGTTACTTTTGTTCCCCACTATGTTATTCAAAAAATGTTAAATTGCCTTGAAAGGATGTTAGGATAGTACTTAAGTTCTTTGAAAAAATATAATTTAGAATAATATGTTAGAAGCAGTATTTTCATTTGAATACTAGCAACCTACCTTGCTTTGAAATGATGCTATGTGGATATTTCTTCATCTTGGATCTTGTGGATGTGTCTTCATCTTGAAGATGAAGACACATCCACAAGATCCATTGATCATTCTGTCCATTGATGAGAACCACATTAAAATCTGTTGCATATTTTGAAAGCCTTTTTTGATTTGTTTAGACGCGTTTGGTCCAATTTTCAAAAAGGTAAATTCTTGATTGGTCCAAATGGCGGTTTGTCCAATTCGAGGAAGTAAGAAAGCATTTATTTGGTCCAAATTGATGAGTTAAGAATAGAATAGAACCACATGGCATGACCTCCGGATCAGGCGATTCACCATTCAGCCAATGGCGACGCGCCCATTCTGCACTGCGCTTGCGCTGCCGTCCTGTGTCAACTTTTCGGTGTGTTGGACAAGGTTGCATACTCTGCAACGCCGCGCTAGGCGACGCTCCATAACGCGACAGAGCGTCGAGCAGTGGGTTAGCCGCCATAGCAATCACAGATGAATATGATAGATACACAATATGCAATAGGGTGCTATGGGGAATCGCTTTGCCCCGTGACACCATGGTCTATTAGTGATGGACTGCAATGATATTTATCTTACTGATTTTAAAATATTTATATAATTATACTTACTTGCGCAGTAAAAATTTGTTTGTTGTTTATTTAGTTCATATTTTGTTTGTAAGCTTGGTAGAAAGGTTTATTCATAATAAACCATACAGTAACTATTGTTTATTTTACACTTCGACTTTCACATCTCTATGAGGGTGTCACGGGGCACAGCAATTCCTCGCAGCACCACTGGGGGTATCATCAAAGGGATGTCACGGGTAACGAACGCCTCTATGCACCTCTTAAATTTTTTAACAGGCATCGAACCTTATCAACGTACTTACGTAGCATGTATTTTTTTTTTCTCTACTCTTATTTGCAATCAGTGCTTTGCACTATGAGCAAATGTGTTTTGTGTTTGGTCCGGTATAGAGTGTGCCCCTCAGCAGGAGCATCTCCTCCTTAATTTTCCTCTTAAAGGATGTCCTTTCTCTTGAGGCGCTTATTGTAGCTTTTAGTTATAAGCTGATATGCCAGTGCATTCGGGTGCTTTTCTAGTCTGTCCCGATATCTTGTTGTCCCGAGTTGAACTGGCGATTTCTTCTTTAACTGTAGTCACTTCCAGGTGTTGATGTATTTCTGCATTGGTTACATACCAGGGTACGTCACCAATGGTTCTGAGGATCATGTTTTGAGCTCTTTGGAGATATGAGATATTTGAATTGCTGGCACATCCCCAAAGTTGTATGACATAGCTCCAATGTGGTCTAAGGACAGCCTTATAGGTTTACGTTGCAAGTATGAAATATTTTGGTGTACTCCTATGAAACATGCGCCAGTCAACTGAGAAAATAATTACAAACGACAAATACTATTGACAAAATGTCGTAAATGATATACTTTTTGAAATATTTCACTTTGAATGTTTTTAGATTATGTCTCCTTATGTGGACTACAAAACTCAGCGGATGCCCATCATCGCTGTCGGCAGCTCAATAGACAGATTTTGACGCGCGACCTTCGCCATTTAATACCGAGCGTATTAAAGAAGCCATTGCGCGGAACAAAGGCTCCAAAGTGTTCGCGAGAGATCTGTCTATCGGGCAAAGTAAATTGACGAGGAAGGTAGCATCATTTCGTCAACACCTGAAATCCTGAGGGAGATTGAGAGTTTCTATGGACAGCTATATTCCACGAAAACACCTGTTGAAAGCAAGGCTACAGACCCTAGAGCCAAGCTTACCCGACACCATAGCGAAGATATCCCGGACGTCAGCCTGTACGAGATTAGAATGGCTCTCAAGCAGCTTAAAAACAACAAGGCGGCGCCGCGGCGGGCGATGACGGAATCACAACAGAGCTTCTAAGAGCGGGCGGTAAGCCGATACTTTAAAGCCCTCCAGAAGCTTGGCATGGGGCAGAAGCGATGTGATGCTGTTTTTCAAGGGTGATAAAACTATCTTGAAGAACTACAGAACAGACCCATCTCGCTTCTGAGCCATATCTATAAGTTGTTTTCGAGTGTACGGTCTATACAACCGCACAATAGCGTCATGTCGCCGATTCAGCATTTACTTCATTTTATTATAATATTCATTTTGTAATTTTAGTACGCATTCGATCGCCCCGATGTTTACTCGTATCAATTAGCAATTCTATCAGTTATCAAAATAAATTCATATTCTTCAAGACTTTCTTATCATTTCTATCAAATTAAATATCGTACGAGAGCAGCCCGTACATATTTATGGTTCTTCGAGCAATTTGATCTAGCGCGCGGGAGGTCAAAAAAGCGGGACCACGTGTTCGACAACGTGACTTGTGCAACGTGGGACGCGTGACCTGTGACTTTCCGGACTTTATCAAACTTCATCAAACATCAAAAAAGGTTTGTGGGTCCAAGGTGTGGTAGCGAATCGGTCTGACCGGCCTCCCAGAAGCGGGTCTCACCGGAAGGATTGAGACAAGGACGCACATATCGCACCGCGGGCTTATTACCTCGCCGCACGAACACGTAATCAGCGCGTAGCAACAGCGTCATCCTATCAACTTCAGGCACAAGACTTCAATCATGGAAGATCTACTATCAAATCAGCATCAGCTCATGGATGCCATGCAGCAACTTATCAAAAACTTCAAGAAGGATGGTTCAGAGCGAAAAACTCCTTCTTACATCAAACGCCGTTTGGAAACACTGGATCAGTATTGGAAAGAGTTCCAAGAAAATCATATCAAGTTATGTGAAAGTGAAAAACGCGACTATACGTATTTTTCTGAAAAGCATTATGAGCAAGCTTCTGAGTTTTATGCGGAAAACAGAAGAATCATTCAAAGATATCAAAGCATAGATCCGGACCCAAGGGTATTGCTTCGACCGGGCACCCCGTTAGGCGCCATGGACTGGCAGCAACCAGAGAAGCGTCAATCACCCTTAACTGTTCCCGGGACTCCTACGGAACCGCAGCAATTACGATCAGAAAATCAGACCAAATGTCCATCAACTTTCAAGGTCGACAAGGGAAACCCTAGCAAACTCGACGAGATGTACCGTAAGCAAAAAAGTAACATCAAAGCCCTTGAAAGAGCCTTGAACGCTATCAATCTCGATTCACTTACGGAAAAGTGGGAATTCGACGACGCTTTACGCACTATTCAAGGTCGTTGGAACGCTGTGGATTCCTTACACTGGGATATCGACAGCGAACTCACAACGGAAGATGTAAATTATGAAAATATATACTATACTTTTGAGGACCGGTATAATCAGATCAAAAAGTCTATTAATAGCAAAATGTGGGCAGTTTCTCATCAAGAACATTCTACACCAAAATTGGAAATACCGGTGTTCAGTGGGAGCTACCAGCAATGGACTTGTTTCAAGGACTTGTTCACAGAATCTATCCACAAGAGCAGAACCATATCAGACGCGCAAAAAATGCAATATTTAAAAAGCAAGATCAGAGGTGAGGCTGAGAGATTAATTCAGCACCTACCAATTAGTTCCGAAAATTATTCAACATGTTGGGACATCCTGAACCATCGCTACAACAACAAGCGTATGATATTCAGTTCACATATCAACGTGCTTCTCAGTTTACCAACTATGAATCATCAATCAGCATCTGCACTCAAAAAACTGCACGACACTACCAAGGAATGCCTAAACGCTGTTAAAAACTTGGGCGTCAACATATCAACCTGGGATCCGCTAATAGTCCACATACTAATTCAAAAAGTGGATACGGAAACACACAACGATTATTTTGAATATTTGGAGGACCCAAGAGATTTACCAACATTATCAGATTTTTTTTAAATTCCTGGAAATGAGATTTACAGCATTAGAGTCATCTCGGCGTAAGCAAGAGACGCCTAAAACTAGTCAACAATCACAGATGTATGACTATAAAAAACCTAATAATAACAAATCATATCAAAGTGGATCGAGTAAACCTTTTATTAATTATACGAACGCAAAAACATTCCAACCGACGACGTCACGTAACAAGACACCGCCGTGCGCTTTATGCAATGAACAACACGGAATATATCACTGCAAAACGTTTTTAGAGCAATCACCAGAAGTAAAACGTAAGACAGTATCAAAACTGAATTTATGCGAAAACTGTCTTTATGACCATAACGGCAAAGACTGTTTTTCAGAGAAACGATGCGCTCACTGCAAGAGAAATCACAATACATTACTACATGAATCATACTTATCAAGCAACAAAGCATACCAGCAAGCAAGCAATGTAAAGCAAAGTTCACAAAAACATGTGTCACACGTGTCACAGGAATGTATCGCTGAAATTCTCTTAGCAACAGCACAAATCAAAATACAAGCAGCGGATGGGAGCCTTATCACTATGCGTGCTTTGATCGATCAAGGATCACAGACATCACTTATCACCGAAAATGCAGCACAAAGACTTGGCTTACCTAGACAACACTGTAAAGGAGTTATTTTCGGAATCGGCACTAAAGAAAATAACTGCAAGGGAGTTATCAATATCACAGCAACCGCGATTCATACTGATTACAGCTTCAGTACTGACGTCATCATTATGAAAAACCTTGTTAACAACTTACCGAATCGCACATTCAGCAAACCAGTCTGGGAGCACCTGGAAAGCATTCAACTAGCCGACCCTGACTTCAACATCAGCCGTCCGGTAGACATACTGTTGGGGGCAGACATCTACTCAAACATCATTATGAGTGGAATCATAAGACAAGATGAAGATCAACCAATAGCACAGCAGTCTCGCCTTGGTTGGATCATATGTGGGAACTTGAAGTCATCATATCAATGCAATGTCGTTTTACACAATTTGGAGGACATTTCGAGGTTTTGGGCCATAGAAGATATAGCAGACAACTCTATAAATATGTCGTCAGAGGACTATTATTGTATACAGCAATATGAAAAAGAAACTAAACGATTAAGTGATGGTCGATATGTCGTTTGCCTACCCTTAAAACCTGACATAGAGCAAAATTTGGGAGAATCAAGGCAAAAAGCCGCGGCTCAACTATATCAACTTGAAAGAAAATTTGACAAAAACGAAAATATATCAGAATTATATAAAGCATTTATGAAAGAATACATTGACTTAAATCATATGCAGCAATGTACTCGCAACAGCAATACGACTCCCGGCTGTTATCTACCGCATCACTGTGTGCTACGGGAAGACGCTACGACTACGAAGCTACGAGTCGTGTTCAACGCGTCATCGAAAACATCAAGTGGCTACAGTCTAAACGACCTAATGTACAGTGGGCCAAACCTCCAGATTGACATCATGACGCTTATCATCAAATGGCGACAATATAAAATCGCCTTCTCAGCGGACATTGAGAAATTTTTTCGAGCAATTCTCTGTAATGAAAAGGATCAAATTTATCAAAAAATCCTATGGCGTGACCACACTAACGAACCACTACGTGAATATAAATTAGCCACAATCACCTACGGTTCCAAGGCCGCGCCTTTCCTAGCAATGAACACATTGAAGCAACTAGCCCGTGATGAAGGTCATCAATACCCAGAAGCAGCGAGGGTTATAGAGCAAAATATATACATGGATGATATTTTGAGCGGTCACCATGACATAACATCAGCAAAGAAAATTCAGCAAGATCTTATCAGTTTACTTAAGGCAGGAGGGTTTAATTTACGAAAGTGGAACTCCAATTGCAAGGAATTGCTAGAAAACGTCAGTACAGATTATCAAAAAGAATATGAATTCAAGCAAAAAGAATCAACAAAAGCATTGGGACTACAGTGGAATGCAGAAAATGATACATTCTCATTTCAACTGAAAATTGATACTTCATCAACAAAACCAGCAACAAAACGATCACTTTTATCAGATATATCCCGAATTTTTGATCCGTTGGATGGCTTTGTCCTATCACCACAAAGCTTAAGTTGCTATTTCAATTAGTATGGCACCAAGATCTGAAATGGGATGACCAACTTCCCCATAATATCAATCAAGAGTGGTCGTCTATAAAACTTGACCTTGAAGATATCAATCAAATACAAATACCAAGATGGTTGCAAATCAAAATCCAAGATCAAGTTGAGCTTCACGGATTCTGCGATTCATCGGAACGCGCCTACGCTGCCGTCATATATTGCAAGGTCAACAGCAAGAATCAAGATCAACCAACATCAATAGTGATAGTAGCAGCAAAATCAAGATTAGTCCCATCCTCCAAATGCGTATCACTTCCAAGACTGGAACTTTGCTCAGCACTTTTACTATCAAAGTTAATGCAATCCGTTCAACATAGTTTATCAGAGCAAAAAGTAGAAGTCTTCGGTTGGTCAGACTCCACCGCGGTACTCGGTTGGATACAGGGAGACATCCAGCGCTGGAAACCTTTCGTGACCAACAGAGTGCAAAAGATCAAGGAAATCATACCTGCTACCAATTGGCGCCATGTGAAATCAGGAGAAAACCCGGCGGACTGTGCTAGTCGCGGAATCACAACAACCGATTTAGTACAGCACAAACTTTGGTGGCAAGGACCAGAATGGTTACCAACATACGAAAATAATCACACTGAAAAAATCTATAGCACAGATCAAGAGCTAAAGAAAGCACCTCAGACAAACGTCACACTGCGACGTCACGATCATGACGTCATTGGCGAGTTGATAAGCAAACACAGCTGTCTGACTCGAGTGACGCGTATACTTACATGGGTGTTGCGCGCGGTGTCACGTTGCGCCCGCAAACCGAATCACCTGACTGCACCTGAAATCAGAAAATCAAATAAAATTATCATAAAATATATACAGCAAAAAGAATTTGAAAAGGAAATACTTACCATCAAGCAAAAGGGAAATGTTCATCATAACAGCAAGCTTTTATCACTAAATCCATTCCTCGATGAAGACGACCTCTTGAGAGTGGGTGGACGAATACAGCATGCTAATATTGACAAAAATATGAAGCACCCTCTTATTTTGCCCCATAGCGGACACTTCATTGATATACTCATAGATCAGGCTCACAAGATGACGTTCCACGGAGGCACCAGGCTGACTCTGTCAAGGCTAAGACAGAATTACTGGATTATAGGTGGCAACAGGGCTGTCAAAAAACGCATCCGTGAATGTGTCACCTGCCGTAAGCATAGCCCTATCAAGAAAAATCAAATAATGGGTGACTTACCTTCAGCGCGATGTAACCCGACCCGCCCGTTTTATCACACAGGCGTCGATTACACCGGTTACATTGAAGTAAAATCAAGCAGAGGTCGCGGTGTTAAAACCTCAAAGGGGTACGTCGCTGTATTTGTGTGCATGGTCACCAAGGCCGTGCACCTCGAGTTGGTGTCGGACCTCAGCTCCTCAGCGTTTTTGGCATCAGTGCGCCGCTTAGCAGCCCGGCGAGGCGCCCCCCGTCACATGTATAGCGACAACGGGACGAACTTCGTCGGAGCCAGCAAACTTCTGAAGAATGAATTTGGAGGTCTACAAAGCACTTTGGACCACGAGTTCTTCTCAGCAATAGCAGACCTTGAGATTGAATGGCACTTTAACGCTCCTTCGTGGCCTAGTGGAGGAGGTTTGTGGGAAGGATGTGTCAAGAGTCTGAAATTTCATCTACGTAGAGTTATAGGAGATCAGAAACTCACGTATGAAGAATTATCAACATTATTATCACAACTAGAAGCAGTACTTAACTCCCGACCGCTTTGTGCCCTCAGCGAAGATATAAACGACATCAACTATCTTACACCATCACACTTTTTGGCAAGCGGCCCTACTTTAACGATTGTGGAAACTGAAAGAGACGAACGCACAAGATGGCAATTAATCCAGAAAATCTTTACAGACGTATGGAAGAGATGGCAATCAGAATATTTGTGTACACTACAGAACCGAAGCAAGTGGCAGCAAAAGCGTGAAAATCCGCATATCAATGACGTCATCATCATTAATGACGCTAATTTACCTCCCGGCAAATGGGCACTAGGACGAATCACCGAACTTCACCCAGGCAAAGACGGTTTCGTTCGAGTGGTATCAATCAAAACAAAGAATGGAGTTATCAAAAGACCTATAACAAAGATATCAACATTAGTACCAAGCTCAACCCCAAGCATCGATAAAAACACCAAAGAATCAGATACGACGCCAGGAATCAAAACAAGAAAAATGAGAAACAAACCTGTATGTAACTTAGTTACGTTGGCCCTAATGTTGATACTTACCGTCTTATCACCCGCTCAGTGTGCCTACAACATACTGAAACTAAGAAACAATCAAAGCATTTATTTGGATAAATTATCGAACATGCACCTTATCACAGATCAATGGAAACTAATAGTATACTACGATATGGACCCCTATTGGCAAGGAATGTCTTTATTGGACAAATATTACAAGAACCTTGAAAACATATGTTCGTCCGTAGCAAAACAAACAAAGTGCGAAGTTGTATTATATCAACTAAGACACGAAGCTACCGAGCTCGAGTACTATAACAACATTTTACTCGGTCAGCAATTCGCCCGCGCGGAGCGAAAGCGACGAGGCCTTATCAACGGTGTCGGATATGTCGCGCGCAGTATGTTCGGGATTCTAGATGAGGAATTCGCACAAAAATACGAAAAAGATATCGACATGATTAAAGAAAATCAAAAACATCTTGCGCTCTTATGGAAAAATCAAACATCAGTAGTAGAGGCAGAGTACAACCTGTTGAAAAGAGTGGAAGAATCCATGTCGAAACAGCAAACAATATTTAATCAACACATATCAGAATTAGAAAAAGCAACGAATACAATAGCAAGGCAACTGAGTGACATCGAAATCATCAACGAATTTATGTTATCAACTTTAATCACGAACAGCATTTTATCAACCCTGAAAAACATACAAGAAATGTTATTGGATACAATTAGCAATATTCAATACGAAAAATTTAATATTCACTTACTCACACCGGAGCAATTACGTCAAGAGTTAAATATAATTTCTGGCCAGTTAGCAAAACACTTGTCCCTTCCGATAGACAACATTCAAACAAACCTACCTAGCATTTATCATTTACTCAAGGTGAAGGCAAGAATGACAAGTAAATATTTTATTTTTGAAATACAGATTCCTTTAATCAGCAGAGACAGTTATGAGATATACAAACTTATCACTATACCGCAACAAGTGGGACGGGAAATGGTTAGAATAAAACCTACAGCTGATTATTTAGCGATTAGTATTCTCAAGGATTCATACATTCCCTTATCAGAAAGCGAAGTAAGAAGATGCATTTCATACGATTCAGGGGGGCAATCGCGCTAACACAAACTCGACTTAATCGCGATTGGACCATAACCAAACCGTAACTTTTGACATGTTTCGTATCGCGGTAATGTTTTGACAGCTAGTTCAGACGAAACTTTACCATTATTGGACCGCTACCGGTCGATATCAAAAAGTTTAGGCGAGGCTACTTTTTTAGGATCGTTTCATGATCGTTCGTCAAACAAGTGGTGTTTAATAACGCAATTTAGTATTTTAATGTGTTTTATAGGCCAAAATGTTTGAAAGAGCTCATGATTATGATGTTGGAGTGCCAAGGTCGCGTGCTAAAATTGTTAAAATAAGACTGTCGAAGGATTTAATTCGGAAAATTACAAAGTGAATTATCTCCACATAAGCCATCAACTCTTCATTCTGATGCATTGAAGAGACAAAGGTAGGTAAATCTTTAATAACCACACCGAATAAAACATATGTTTATTCTTAAAATACAAAGATATCAGTGTCTCAACATTGGTGTTTGTTTATTTACAGATTTTAGTTGCATATTCATTCCTATGCTACTGGGTCCTAAGAAACTATTATTGGGGACGCCGCCGTGACCATTTGTGTCTCCTAAGCCAGTATCTCAAAAGCAATAACTACACCAAGTGACAAAAGCTTTGCATAAGCGATGCATATCAAACAAATATGTTGTCCCACCATTTCAACAACGACACTCCGACCTGATTATGTGAAAAGGCAGTAAGTTCTAGAGATATATTATTATAAATGTGTTGTATAAACAAATGATGAGTACTAAAATTTGCCTATTTTATTTTGCAGATACTTTACAATGCCTGGAGCGCTGGGCTGTATTGATAGGTGGGACCCTTTGGCAATTGTACACCCACAGCAGAACATAAGGAGAGGTTTTTTTATAGGAAAGACTTATTATTGTTAATTAATTACTTAGTTATAAAATTAATTTAAGTAGAAAGTGTTTCATAGAGAAAGTAACCTATGTCAACGGGTAAATATTAATATTCTTTTAATAACATTATTTGTCCCAATGTTATAAAATTAATTTAAGTAAAAGAAAGTGTTATGCAATAAAAGTGTTTTATTTTCTTAATTTAAGAGAAAGTAAATGGGTAAAAAATAAACTTAAGTACAGTTTTTATCAAAGTGTATATCTATTTTTATATCCTAATAAACTAACAAAATATTCTATATAAACTACCATATATTTCAAAACAATTATTGCTATCAAACTAATAATTTTATTCTCCTTAGGATTTAAAATAATTTTTTTTAGATTTACAATGCTGTTCTGTAATTGTACACCCACAGCAGAACATGAGGAGAGGTTTTTTTATAGGAAAGACTTATCATTGTTAATTTATTGTTCCAATTACTTAGTTATAAAATCAATTTAAGTAGAAAGTGTTATGCAATAAGTGTTTCATAGAGAAAGTAACCTATGTCAACGGGTAAAAACTAATATTCTTCCAATTAGGTACCTACATTATTTGTCCAAATATGTTATAAAATTATTTAAGTAAAAGAAAATGTTATGCAATAAAGGGTTTTATTTTCTTAATTTAAGAGAAAGTAAATAAGTAAAAGGGTAAAAAATAAACTCAAGTACAGTTTTTATCATAGTGTATTTCTATTTCTATATTCTAATAAACTAACAAAATATTCTATATAAACTACCATATATTTCAAAACAATTATTGCTATCAAACTAATAATTTTATTCTCCTTAGGATTTAAAATAATTTTTTTTAGATTTACAATGCTGTTCTGTAATTGTACACCCACAGCAGAACATGAGGAGAGGTTTTTTTATAGGAAAGACTTATCATTGTTAATTTATTGTTCCAATTACTTAGTTATAAAATCAATTTAAGTAGAAAGTGTTATGCAATAAGTGTTTCATAGAGAAAGTAACCTATGTCAACGGGTAAAAACTAATATTCTTCCAATTAGGTACCTACATTATTTGTCCAAATATGTTATAAAATTATTTAAGTAAAAGAAAATGTTATGCAATAA
This sequence comes from Crambus lathoniellus, assembly GCA_949710035.1. Lineage (NCBI taxonomy): Eukaryota > Metazoa > Arthropoda > Insecta > Lepidoptera > Crambidae > Crambus > Crambus lathoniellus. The sequence continues at coordinate 13,385,308 of OX453309.1, forward strand.
AGGGTTTTATTTTCTTAATTTAAGAGAAAGTAAATAAGTAAAAGGGTAAAAAATAAACTCAAGTACAGTTTTTATCATAGTGTATTTCTATTTCTATATTCTAATAAACTAACAAAATATTCTAGGGCTCAACTATGTTCATGCAGCATATGATAACAACATACCATGTTCATACCCTAGCCTGCATATTCGATATTCTTTAGACCCTTTTAGTAGAGAATAGGACTTCAAGAAGAGCGTTATGAAATCTGAGCAACAAACACACATAAACTAAACTAACACAAAAGTCACTACACCGCGCGTACGAAGTCGCGGGCAACAGCTAGTTTTATATAAACTACCATACATTTTAAAACAATTATTGCAATCAAACTAATACTTTTATTCTCCTTAAGATTTAAAATAATTTTCATACATTTGCAATGCTATTCTGTAAGTAAAGGAAAGGTCGGATTCCCCGAGTTCAGGCGGGTTCCAATCCTGCCTGAAAGTTACTAGCAGGACTGCTGGACTTTTACTATCACAGTTTTTCCTTTAATAATTCTCCTGACAAATCTCATTGCTGGTGATACTGAAACAAAACATAAGTTACCTAGTTAATTACCGTAAGTAGTAAAAAATTGGACAGCTTTTATAGTAATATTATAACATGAATATACCTGTTGACTAAAATGATCTATGCTTTCTGGTATTCATTTAAATGCTTCTGCAAATATCTAAGGCCTAGAGCATTCTGTAAGATTGTTTAGGTTTTTTTTATTTGTTGAAGCTGAGGTCATCTGAGATGCTGAAACAAAAGACGATATTTTTTTTAGAATATAGTTGATAATTTTGGTGTAAGTAAGTATTTAAAGCATGAATCACTTTCATATTTCAAACTAGGTATTGGAAGAGTAATTTAATAATAAACTAACCTTAATTTATTGTTCTTGTTCACATTTTGTAATGGACCAACATCATTTCCTCAAATGTTGATTGAAATCTGTTGTTCCAACAGAGTTCCAGTGACGGACACTGCATTACGAAGGCCCCTGACCCCTTTGGTTAGCATTTGTTATATTGGGCTTTGTCCTAACTTTGAATTCATTCCATATCTAAATTGTATCTCTTGTTATACGGTGGCATTCTTCAATTTCTGTAATAGTTATTAATGTTTTATTTAAACTCAAAACACAACAAACGTTTGGTAGATGATTATTATGAATTTTCAATTTATGACTAATGCGGTGCACTTCTACTTCTAGTAATAAAATGTGGTACCTACTCATCTAATATAATTCTTGTTTCTTCTTTTAAAGTATCCATCCACTTGAAAACATTCTCACGAACAAACTTTAAACCTTAAAATACTTTGTTTGTCATTTTTCAGTAAACAAAATTTTAGTATTCCACTTATGAAATACTTGGTCAAAGAAATTGGACGAGGACGAATTCATGAATAGTTTCATTGATAAATTTTTTGATCAAATGCATATTGGACAAAGATCTTTGATAAGTGGAATACGCCCTTAGAACTGTCACTTTTGGGAGGTCAAATAACAAATAGTGTTGTGGTAAAATTGATAAGTCGACCGTCGATTGTACACAAAAGCATATACGAATGAAAATATACGAATGCCCACTCTAACGTTTTTGATCCGTTAGTGGTGTGGAAATGGTTAAAGTTTGGTTGACGTTTAAACTTTATGGCAATACCGATTTGAACCATAATTGGATCTTTATCAGAACTGAAACACTATCGAATCGAAACCAAACTTTTATCTTTTGAAATAACGCGATCGCCCCCCAGATACCCAGCTATGTCTACTACAAAAACCAATTTTCAACATGAAAACAGACGATCATTTATGTATCAAAAATCAAAACAAAAATGAATGTGAAGTTGATACTCAACCTTGTAAAAACAATTGGTTCGAACTAGAAAAAATAAACACCTACCTTTATTTCTGTTGCGAGCAGTGCACGATAAGAATAATATGCGAGCATCAAGTTACAGCGAAGCAACTCAGCAAGGCCGGCATTATCACTCTCGGCGACGGCTGTACTATCAAGGACGAAAATATTACTATTTTGGCACACAAACAACAGCTGACTAATTTTAAGGTGAAGCCCGACCTTGAAGAAATAAGCATTGCCCCTATCAATGACGTCATCAACCTGTCGATACCTATCAAGGTCATTCAGAAAACAGATCAAACTGAACACGAGAAATATAAACAACGTCTCCTCAACATCGGTCAAGACATCGATCAAATGAAGAACAGCGCTAATAATGCTGTACTATCAAGTACAATGTCACATCATGACATCCATCAGTATGCAGTTATGTACACCATCATGGGAGCTGCTATTTTGGTGGCTATCCTGTACGCGGGACGGCGTCTGCGACGAAGATGTTCAGCAAGATTACCCCCCGCACCCTTGAGCGAGCGATCATTAGGCTTGAGCGCTCATTTCACAAACAATGAACCCAGAGTGGAACCGTCCCGACATTATCAACTAACGCAGCCGCAGGAACCCATTCATAAAGTAACAATTACTACGAGCAATCCGGGTGTAAGTTCACTGGATAAGGCGACGTCACCTCAACCACGCAAGCGTTTTAGTGAATGTGAATAGTGTTGTGATTGTGATTTAATTGTGACATTCAATTTTACTCCTATAGAGACTCTAAGCATGAAATATTTAAGTGTTTATGTTTTATACAATTTACTCATTTTATTTTAGCATTTTTATACATTTTGTGAAGTTTACATTTTTTATCTTATCATGTTTTCTTCTCGCGCCCGCAACATGTACGGTCCATACATCCGCACAATAGCGTCATGTCGCCGATTCAGCATTTACTTCATTTTATTATAATATTCATTTTGTAATTTTAGTACGCATTCGATCGCCCCGATGTTTACTCGTATCAATTAGCAATTCTATCAGTTATCAAAATAAATTCATATTCTTCAAGACTTTCTTATCATTTCTATCAAATTAAATATCGTACGAGAGCAGCCCGTACATCGAGAGTCATTACGAATCGTCTCGCTCGCAGGTTCGACGACTTCCAACCTCCCGAACAAGCCGGGTCCCGGAAAGGCTACAGTACCATAGACCACATTCATACGCTGCGGCAAGTAATACAGAAGACCGAAGAGTATAACTTGCCACTTTGCTTGGCGTTCGTGGACTATGAGAAAGCCTTTGATTCGATTGAGACCTGGGCGGTGCTGCAGTCTTTCCAGAGGTGCCAAATAGACTACAGGTACATCGAGATGCTGATGTACTTATACCAAAACGCCACCATGTCAGTCCGATTACAGAACCAGGGACCGTACTCTGAAACGCAAATCCGAAACTTCGGTTAGCCCCGCCCCTATCACTCGATTCCGTTATGACTCGAGAGTGAGAGGGACAGGGCTAACCGAAGTTTCGGATTAGCGTTTCAGAGTAGGCCCTCAGAGCTCTAATGACATCTAGAGAACCCGTCTCACAACAACTAGCTCCGATGGGTCGTGGGGTTCGAGTCCCATCGGAGCTAGTTGTGAGACGGGTCGATTTTTTCGAAAATACTTCATTTTCCATTTTTTTATAAATTCATTGAGTTAAAACTTAACTCAATGACTAAATTTTGATTTTTTCCCCGTGTTTGTTATTTTAAAATAAAATAATGTGCGTTTTGTGTATGACCCATTTGTCACATTCACATTGGATCTTAAATAGGTACCTACCAAACTTTACTAGTAAGTTAATTATTTATTTACTTAATCTCATTAAGACGACGTCGCGTCGCCGGTAATCTATTTGGTAAGTACTTTTAACTCGCATGTATCAATAAACTCTCGTTTAAATACACCTAACGAGCTCCATGGTCGAGTCACAGCCTAGGTCACTAGGTGCTTTTTACACTGTGGTCGAGTGGTGTACGCACTTGTTTTCAAGGTGTTATGTTCTAATCTATCTATTTATCTCCGAGGTCCCGGATTCGATTCCCGGGTCGCGCGCGTAGACTCAAACATTTTTTTAGAAGCGGCAAAAAATGAAAATTCAAAATGTCTGGAATCGATGCTATTCTCGAATCTGAACAAACTATTTTCTCAGTTTCGCTAAAAGTATTAACACGTTGTATAATAATTTGTACGGCACTTGAAGTGATAAGGAATAGTAAAGAAAGGATTCCACTTGAGCGAAATCTGGTTCATTTCGAACCCAAAAAAAAATAATTGCCGTTGTGCGAACACGGTCCCAAAAGGGACCAACAATTATTTGGTTTCAAAACTGCTTTATTTAATACTTGTAGAACTTGTGTTTAAATTATTCAATTTTTGATTGATTCTAATCGATTCCCACGTAGGCGCCCCGTGACAGTGGTAAATCAAGTTTGTTTAGAAAGAAATCCGACACCGCCCATTAAGCTCGCCACATGATTTCGCACAACAGTTTTGGGGCTGTAGTCCCAGATTTTCGCTCAAGCGGTTAAAGGAGATCTCAAAATGAAAAATAAACTTCATGGAGTTTTCTGATTTAATGGCAAACCTTTAAATATTATTCGAAGTACCGATGTAGGTACATTGCACATATTATTAATTATCCCTTTTAATTTAATCCTTCAAGTTTCCAATTGATTTCATGAATCACTGGAGCTATCCGAATGTGTGGTTCTGAAAAGAGAAAAGCATACATATACATAAACTACTTATTTCTATTCTCTACCTACTCGGTACTCCTAAAGATTGGTCAACACTACTTGTTTCTATTCTCTACTTCTAAAGAGTAATTATAATTTTTATAATATACTTAAATGAATTTCTTGACATGAAACTATAATTTTGAATGATTTTTACCAAAAATAAACTTGACATAATAATAATGAATTTAACGCAATTTAATTAGAAAAATTGTGTTAATCCTACTAATATTATAAATGTGAAAGTTTAGATGTTTGGATGTTTGGATGTTTGTTACTCAATCACGCCAAAACGGCTGAACGGATTAGGCTGAAATTTGGAACACAGATACTTTGTAGCCTGGAGAGGAACATAGGCCACTTTTTATCCAGGAAAAATGTCACATTCCCGCGGGATAACGTCATGTAGTCCACGCGGGCGAAGCCGCGGGCGGAAAGCTAGTATTATAATAAACTAGCCTTCCGCCCGCGGTGATATTTTTCTGGGATAAAAAGTAGCCTATGTTCCTCTCCAGGCTACAAAATATCTTTGTCCCAACTTTCAGCCAAATCCGTTTAGCCGTTTTGGCGTGATTAAGTAACAAACATCTAAACATTTAAACTTTCACATTTATAATATTAAATTAGTAGGACTAGCTTTTCGCCCGCGGCCTCGCCCGCATGGAGTACACGACGTTATCCCGCGGGAATGTGATATTTTTCCGGGATAAAAAGTAGCCTATGTTCCTCTCCAGGCTACAAAGTACCTATGCTCCAAATTTCAGCCAAATCCGTTGCCGTGTTAGCGTGATTGAGCAACAAACATCCAAACATCTAGACTATCACATTTATATTATAATATTAGTAGGATAGGATTACAAGATTTGCATGCTTTTATTTAACGGCAATAAAACATGTGACCACATTTTTTTTTTTGTAAGATCTTTTATCTATAGGTACTCATGTTATAATATTCGAATTAAGAACTCATATCAGCCCTGCCTGCCTAGCCTAGCATGACCGTCATTATATCACGCGATATGATAAGCACGTCATGCTGTCTTGCGTAAGCAAGTGGGGTAAGCAAGACAGCATGACGTGCTATATCATATCGCGTGATAAAAGCCGCTCATGCTAGGCCGGCTGTACCGGCAAAAAAATCTGAATATGGACATTAGCCAGTAGGACAGTAGCCCCCCTGAACGTAGGTATAATGAATGACTCACTTTATGCCATAGTCAACTTTTAAGAAATAAAACTGCATCATAATGGTCAGATACAGCTGTCAATTATTATGGTACACTTCTTTTTCTTAAAGTCGTCTACAGACTGTGCAATTTGACACACAATCTGCAGCCATAATCTGCTGGAGTCGCGGTTGGCTGTACTCTACTCACGTAGCAGTCGTGATCACAATTCGTTTGCACGCTCCAATCAGGGTTGCCAATCTTTCGGGAATTCCCCAAATTGCGGGAATTTTCGATCCGATTGGGTAATTTGTGAGGAGAGCGTTAATGTGGGGATAACGCGGAGAATTAACTAGCCTTAAGCTTATCTGGTAGGAAGGTTTTATTTAGATTGCATAGATTGATTGATTTGATTTTATGACAACATTGTAACGAATTTTACGGGTATCAAATAGAGTTGACAACTGCGGGCTGCAGTTAAAATTAAACTTTAATAGATGATCAAACGAACTACTGTGAAGTTCGATCGCTATTATATGAGTCGTTTCATTCGAAGATATAATATTTACAGAGTAGTCCCTTTAACCTACAGGCAACTTCGCATGTCTTTAGAGATTAAAAAAAAAAAAAAAAAAAAAAAGTTCACTAATCTGTCATTTACTGTTCTGTGGTCAGTTTGACGCCATTTTTCTCATTTCGTTTAGAGCAAGTTCAGAGTAATGGCGGTGTTCTAGAACAAAGCTTAACTAGTGGGTTTGTAAACCTCCGCCTGCAGCTGAGGTTTACTGGGCTGGGCGGGTTGCTATATCTTCGAATGAAACGACTCATATAATAGCGATCGAACTTCACAGTAGTTCGTTTGATCATCTATTATATTTCGTCGTTTCATTCTTTGATATAATATTTACAGAGTAGATGTTTAGAGATTTAAGTTTTGTTCGAGAAGAAGTGTTGATGGGTTGTTTTTATAAGAATAAATAACCATCTCAATTAAACATATTATGTATTTGTTCATAAGCAGAATGTAAACAATCAACCCTTAAATAATATTAAGTTTTCTCCGTACAAATTAAATACCTAATCATAAATCAGCAATAAAAAAAAAGTAACTAATCATTAGTAGGGAACGTTACGGTTCTCGCGAAGACATCTTCGCTTTCAATAGGCCGGTTATAGAACCGAGCAAAGGCTGTGTCGATGTAGGTATTTGTCCAACCAGCTGTTTTTCTTATCTCGTCTACAAACACTGAGTCGTGAGCAAGCACGGTCGAGATGGAGGCGTATCGTGTGCTATCGCCACTCTCTCCCAAGCTCCCAACAGCTTATTTAACCCAGCGGCTTAAAGACTGCGAGCTGGTGCGCTTGTGGAGTTTTTTGTATTTTAACAACAGTTTGTCTGCGTTCGAAGTCCTCATATTTTTTGAAAAATATATATGATCGACGAGGACTGAAGCAGGGCATATATTTATTTTCTCGTGAAAGAATGGCAAGTACAGCATGGGTTGTTCGCGGCCCGGGACCGAAGTTTTATCAATGTCGGTTATGGCTATGTTAACACCGTCTTGAGAAATGAATACATTTTCTAGTTTTATAAGCGTGAAAGTTTGTACCCTGTGCATTGTACAAAGTGTTCTTGACTAGGCTCAGTACTAAATTTGGGTATCAATTAGGTATGTGGTTGAGAACAAGTTGTGGGTCCCAAGTAGAGGTATATTTAGGGCGACTTGGTTTAAGTTTGTAAGCGCCTTTTAGAACTCGTTAAATACACTCATGTGAGCCGATGTTACTGTTTAATGGTTTAAGAACAGTGAAACGGTACGGCGCGGGACGGTGATTTAATATCAACGTAAGCTTCGTCAGATAGCTCCCATTCAGTATCGGGGTTGCTTTTACTTGGCTCGATATCTGAGCCGTTATTTTTTGTGTTTACTTATGACGCGTGTAGCCAAATGGCGATGAATCTACCTACATCGTGTCAACTTCTTTAAGCGTGGAAATTTTATTCCATCTACCTTGACGGTTAATGTAGCATACTACTGTAGTATTATCCATGCGCAGTAATATTGCACAATGTCGTCTTCCTTTGTAAAAGCTTTCATAGGACACAATGTTGTAAAAAAGTCATTGCGCCACCAGTTTTAGTCTTCTTAAAATTAAATTTTTGCTTTGCATTTACCGTTATGGCGCTGCAATGCCAAAAACTTCTGGCGTTCTTAAAGTTAAATCCGTATTTAGCTGCTAGACAGACCGAAATTAAAACACCAATAAAATTAGCAAAGATTCTTATTGTACGTTTCGGTAATTTTAAATAATTTCTGATCATTTGTGCAATGTTTCTGCGTTTTACAGCGAGAAATGTTGCGTATCATAATTATAAAAAGCCTTGGAAAGTACAGACTTGAGAAGGCGTTAACACACTTTTTTCGCGGTTTACAACAAAACCTAAACATTGTAACAATTTAGGAGTCGTACCGTACGTAGTCGTACGGAAGTGTCCCCGATGCCTTATGTTAAGATTCTTTTTACTAACCTTCTATGGGCCACAGTATTGTCTGATAAATAAAGAATTTATTTATTAAGCATCGTCGAAATAAATTTACTGATTTATGATCTTGGCTTCTAAGATAGGACATATAACCTCTCTCATGATTTTGGTAAAAACCCTGGATGCTGATGCTACGGATAGGCCGTAAGTCAAGTCAGTAAATTCGTCGATAGCTAAGTTTGAATTTGGAGCTTGAAAATGAAATCTTAAATATTATTCGGTCTTCCTTACATATTGGAAGTCATAAATACGCCTCTTTGAGGTCAATCGGTGCTACAAAACTACCTTGTGGTATAAGTTAAGGAGATGTTCTATAGTCTTCCATTCTAAAATAGTTTTTCTTCTCAATAAATTTATTTAATGATTTAAGATTTAAGACAAAGCGTTTACCACCATTAGACTTGGGTGCAAGGAAAGTTCTTGATATGAACTGGTCAATTACCGGGGAACAATGTGAAATTGCTCCAATTCAATTAATTAATTTATAGCTTGGACCATCTCGTGACTTTCTTCGGGGGTAAATTTAGATTAAAGCACGACAGACTGTCACTTCCGTACAAAGGGTATATAATATCCGTTTTGGATCCATGATAGTACAGTTTTGTTGTATGTTATATGAAACCAACAATCATAGAAGTATTGAATTCTGCCAGCGTGTACCTTTGTTATTGTGGCAGTGCACGGGGCCTGGGTTGATTGTAGTTCTTCGCATGAGACGAAGCAGGCTGAGGGTAGGTTCGTCGCGGTGGCGGCGCTAGCCCCTGTCCTGTGGTTTGACCTCCCCGCCGCCCCCCTGTTTCACGGGTACTGAGGAGGTCCTGACCGGTTTCCCTGATGGGCAGGACGAATGACTGTGGACTGGACTGCAGAAGGTTTCTGAATTGTGAATGTTTTCCAAATCTGTGAACCTAGTCGTTCGATTGCCTTACTGGCTTTTATATTTTCGGATGATGTATTACCCAATAAAGAGTCATATCTATCGGAGTCTTGTAGGACGTGCAGGAAATTATTTTCTAAACTAGATGTAATCTTTCGTTAGGAAATGGTGTAAATCAATACCAAAATGCGACAGTCGTGGCTTAGATACTAAAGAGATTGAATCTTATCGTCTGAGGAGAGCAGTGTGTCCATTGCTCTATTTACCTATTGCCGAGGTACCCATATCAAGTTGTTGTTGAAAACCAAGAAACATTTTGTAGCGCCCCCTCACGACGACGACGTCAGAAACTGCGGCAGCAATCGCTGCGTTTAATTTAGGTGCGTGCAACATTCAACAATTATTTGGTATCAAGTACCTTTGTCAAGTTCTCTTTCTGATCTTTTGGTAGACCTATTTTTCATAAAGGTGTCCATAAATTAGCTAAGCTGAATGGCATCTCCAAAATCAGGCGTATCGGACGTAGACGCCCTCAACGCTGACAATATTATTGTGGATCGAAAGTTATCGATGTAATTTCTTGAGTGAGCCGTTTGCGATACTGCGGCATCCAAGGTTTGTTGGATGGATATTGCCAAAGATTGTTCGATAAAGTCCCGCATCGTTTTGTATGATATTTATTGTATCCAAAACAAACGTACTCTTTTTTGCCAAAAAAAAACAACATGAGGGTAGAATGTAAAAGATAAAATTCAAAGAATAATTTAATAAGTTATTATGGCCTAATAATTTATATTGTCCCGCAGACAATAAACTATAGATAACGTGCATCTTTCCTAGTATGCAGGTAGATTCTACTTTATGTCATAATACGTGACCCATCATTAGCCCGCAGCTAATTACGATATCGTGGTTGACCCCCAGTCAATTGCGACATAGTTTGATTTTATGTAACTTAATGAACTGTAGATAACGTGCGCCTATCCTAGAACGCAGGTAGATTCTCCTCCATGTCATAATATATGTCCCATAATTAGCCCGCAGCTAATTACGATATCGCGATTGACCCGCAGTCAATATCGATTTAGTTTGATTTTGACTAACTACCTAAATAAACTGAAGATAACGTGCGTCTATCCTAGGACGCAGGTAGATACTACTTCATGTCATAAATATGACCCATAATTAGCTCGCAGCTAATTACGACATCGCGATTGACTCGCAGTCAATCTCGATTTAGTTTGATTTTATGTAACTAAATAAACTGTAGATAACATGCGTCTATCTTAGAACGCGGGTAGATTCTACTTCATGTCATGATATATGACCCATAATTAGCTCGCAGCTAATTACGATATCGCAATTGACTCGCAGTCAATCTCGATTAAGTTTGATTTTATGTAACTAAATAAAGTGTAGATAACATGCGTCTATCCTAGAACGCTGGTAGATTCTACTTCATGTCATAATATATGACCCATAATTAGCTCGCAGCTATTTACGATATCGCGATTGACTCGCAGTCAATCTCGATTTAGTTTGATTTTATGTAACTAAATAAAGTGTAGATAACATGCGTCTATCCTAGAACGCGGGTAGATTCTACTTCATGTCATAAATATGACCCATAATTAGCTCGCAGCTAATTACGACATCGCGATTGACTCGCAGTCAATCTCGATTTAGTTTGATTTTATGTACCTAACTAAACTCATCTAGTGAAATCACTTGTTCATGTTCACCAGTGAACAACAAGAAACAAATAAGTATTAATTGTATCTTAATATCTGATAAATTTAGTTAACTATTGTGTAGCTTGTTAATAACTTGTATGCACAAATATTCGAATAGGAATTGATAAAGCACTATAAACGTACCTGTGGCATTATCTTCATTCTCTGAAGAATATAAACGTTGGACTCGTTCAACATTTTCCTGTGCGCTGCGTTTCGGCATTTAAAATAGACGCGTGCGCTCGTTGCCTCGCATGAAAAAGGAATGGGAAAAATGGCGTCAAACTGACCACAGAACAGTAAATGACAGATTAGTGAACTTTTTTTTTTTTTTTTTTTTTTTTTAATCTCTAAAGACATGCGAAGTTGCCTGTAGGTTAAAGGGACTACTCTGTAAATATTATATCAAAGAATGAAACGACGAAATATAATGCATTGTATTAAAGTATACTTGATTTTATTTTCTCCGAAATTGGGGATTTTTGTCAGGTTTTTGGGTATTCCGGGTATTCCACATCGTGGACGTTGGCAGCCCTGCCAGATTGCTAAAACCGCACTACTCACGTTACAATTTGCTGTTACAGTCCGATCCGACATGCAGCATGTTGGAAGAGAGCCACAACACGCCTACTGATGATACAATATGCCGCATCGCAGCAGATTGTGGCTGCAGATGTCAAATTGCACCGTTTGTAGACCCTTTAATTTTGCAATCTCCATATGGCAACTGTAGGATTTACCGGCCCTAACTTCCAACTCTTCCAAGCCCTTCTTTAGAAGGCAACAAAAATAAACTTTTTTTGAATTAAAATTTTGAATTTAGAAGGTACCTATAGTAAAGATATACCGTATAGACTCCAATGTATGAGTAGGGTTTGACGCCAATCCACATTTTTAATTTATATTTTTTTGCTTTATTTTTGAACACTCGTGGGATACTATTAATTTCAACTCGTGTTTCCTCATGCAACAGTCACATAAACTACTATTATACTATATTGTATGCAAATAAAGAATTATGAATTATGACGGACGGGTCGTCGGCGCGCCGCCAAGATAAAAGAAGCTTAGTAGTATGGCTTATTAACTAGTTGGCTGGGGCATAGGTAGGTACTTATTTTCTACGGAATGGTCCTAGTTCCATAAAGTTTAGAACATCGAGTCATCAAGCTACGTGGAGGATGGGTCGTTTTTTTATTTCTAATATTTCAATAATAAAAATTGCATTGTGATGTGAATGCAAAAAAATTAAAAATTTTAAATAGCAATTATTTAATCTTAGGCGCCGAACACATTGCCCCTGCGGTCTGCGTTCTGCGACCGCGTTCTGCGTTCACAGTTGCTCACACTGCGAGCGCTCTATACCTAAATTTGAAGTTCAGTAATCTACACGTCACACGCGTTCTTACTTAAAAAATGTCACTTGTGTCACTGGATTTAACTCTTTAGATACCTTTGATGCCATACATTTCCAAATGATTTTCCGTTTTGAAAAAAAAAACATAAAATTCATAAAAAATCTACCAAGAAACTAAAATTCTACCTTCGTAACATCTCTAGTTCCTCGGCCTTATGGAATTCTGACAGAACGCGCGTTCAGTTTGACCGCCATGGTCAGAATGCTTTTGTGTGTTGTGTATGTTTCTAAGACACCGCATACATTACAGAGAACGCGGAACGCAACTCTGACCGCCGGAGCCGCAGTGTGGCCGGCGCCTTAATCGATTTCAAATATTTGGAAAAATATTTCATTGGTGTGTCGAGGGCAGTCATATCTTCACAACGCTGGCTTAGAGCGCGAAATATGTTTTGGACGACGCTTCCTCTAACAATTCCGTATCACAGCGGTCGGCGGTCATAGCATTCGCTCGGGCAGAAAAAGATCCCGGGTTCGATTCCCGGAGGAGCTACTTGGAGGAATGTTCGTTTTTGTTCTAGTAGTACATAATTATATCAATAATAAAAATAACATGGTAAATGAAAAAAGTAAAACATTTAGAAGTAACAGTTTACAAACAACCATACCTAATGTGGCGATGCCTTGTGGAATGATGCTGCAACCTTCTGGCACTGCTTGGGCAGCTATGACGGCGTTCGTCGCCTCTATCACCAGTTCATTGGTCCAGATTTGTTTGGAGCTGTCTTTCATTTCTTTCAACATTTTTTCCAGTTTTGTCTGTAAGCCAATTTACAGAACTCAATCAAATGACATAAAATATCTGTAAACGTTTGCCGATTGATTTTAAACATTAAAACTTATTGATATTTATTTATTAGTACTTATTAAACAAATTTAATATGTGTAGTAGTAAAGCTAGAAACACATTTCGCTGGCGCAGCGCAGCGCAGCGCGATCGGTTTCAAACATTTAGTATGGCTAGAAACACATTTCCCTGGCGCAGCGCAGCGTTTCCGCCCGGCTCCGATTGCGCCAGGCCCCCCACCACTTTCTAGCATTGTATCGTCAGATGGCTCGGTGGCGGACTGCGCAGCGGAGCTCTGCATTTTGCTTTTTACTACTTATGTTCTCCGATTTCTCCGTCAATAATGGGCCAATTTAAAAAATATTTTTTTTGTTTAGAAGAGTCACCAATTCATTATCATGTAGGGTTGTTAATTATACTGCTAAAACAGTATTAAAGTGTTTTTAGTACACTATACTTTTTAATTTTATAACAAAAATAATGTATAATTCTGATTTGAAAATAAATTACACTAAATATTTCTAAAATCGGTTCAGTATTTTTTGAGTTTATCTATTACAAACAAACAAAGTGTATTTATAGTATTAGTATAGATATAAATTGCATCTCGTCTTCATTCATCATCATATTATCATCGTAATCATCAACATATTTTTTTTTGGATTTAATACGTTCAAGTAAGAACAGAAATTGTTTTCAAAATTAGAAGAAAACATAAGGCAGATGTTAGCTCGGCAACGACTCGATTGACACTGATCAAAAATTTCGTCAGGAAACGCTGCGCCACGCTAGTAAAGTGTGCACACCCGGGTCGACGCTGCGCTGCGCTGCGCCAGCGAAATGTGTTTCTAGCTTAAGTTGCGTTGTAGGCCGAAGCCGCACTGATACGGTACGGGCGACTACGACGCTACGGCGATTTCATGCATACAAACTTATATAAATACTAGAGCGGATCCTCAAGGTTTTACCAGCGTGGTGCCCGTTCCCGTGGGATTATCGGTATAAAATATCTCATCAAAAACATAAAATATGTGAAGTGAGAGCTAACTTCAATATTAGGAAATATGCCTTGGTTGTTGACTTCAACGACAAAAGATGTGAGATCTAAATGGGTGCCAAGTTTAACGGTCAGTCCTGAAAATTTAGTACATAAAATGTTTTATAACAACTTAAAATATAATTTCTTCTTATAACTTAGGATAATATATTGAAGCCTAAGGTCTGACTTGGCTAGTTCTCGTATACGAATTATTATTAGGTACTTACTGAAACAGTCATGGAAGAATGTTCATCTCTAGTTTCTAGTCTACCAGCAAGCCAAATTTTCGGAAGAATACAATAAGAACTTCGGCTTTAGAGCTTGCGAAAGCTATAATATATATACAGGACGTCCCAAAACTATGCCACATGGAGGGAAAGTACCTTAATTACTTAAGATATAAGATTTTACTGAAAGGAGAATTCATTTTTATTTTAGAAAGAAAACGAACTGCATTCAAGGAATTTCAAATAATTGCCTGTCTGAACTGGGAATCAAACCCGCTAAATTTAAAAAAAAATATTTCTTTAATTTTATTCTACCAATCGAAAGGCTCGATTATACCTAAGCATTTTTTTTTGTAACATAACATCTTAAATAAAAGGAAGACTAAGAAATTTAACATTTAATGTTGAATAACAAGTTTGTGCAGCGTTATGGATAGCCTTTTATGTGACTGTCGATGTCGTGCCCCACAGGTCGTGCTCAAAACAACTGACTTTAAGATTTCAATGTATTACTAATGAGTGAAGATTACTACTACTACCTACTATTAATGAGGTGATGATAACACCAACTCGATTAAAAAGTTGGTTAATTTGGTGCAGGTTCAATTCTCGGTTCGGACATGCTATTATTTAAAAATCTTTGAATGTTGTTCGTATTGTTTAAAGTCCTAGTTCAATAAAATTTTATATCTACAGTATTTGGTGCGGTCTAAGATACCACCATGTGGCATTGGACGCCCTGAGAGCGCCCCGGGGCGTTCCATGACTAAGCCACATGGTGGAATAGACCACAACAAATTATTCAAACCTTTTTAAACCAATCGAGGTGGTGTTACTTATCACATTATAACTTTATCAAACAGTTATAATATGGAAATTAGGTATAATTATAGGAAAAATGTGATAGTAAAAAACCACGAGCCCTATAAGTAGCTTTCAGGCGGGAAGCTACTTATAGGGCTCGTGGTTTTTTACTATCACATTTTTCATATACTTACAAAAATTGCATTGTAAATGCATAAAATCTTAGGTATAATTGTTCCAATCTTCGCTCATTAGTAATGCATTAAAATGACATCAACATTTACAGAGAGGCTAAGATACATAACGTTGCACAAACAAACATTAAATGTTAAATTTCGTAGTTTCCTTTTATTTAAGATGCTATGTTACTTAGAAGAAATGCTTAGGTATAATCATGCCTTTCGATTAGTACAATAAAATTAAATTTTTTTTTTATTTAGCGGGTTCGATTCCTAGTTCAGACAGGGGTTTATTTAAAATTCTATGAATGCAGTTCGTTGTCTTTTTAAAATTAAAATGAAGTCTCCTTTCAGTAAAATTTTATATCTTCACTGTTTAAGGTACTTTCCCTCCAGGTGGCATAGTTTTGGGACGCCCTGTATAATTCGTTTATGAAAACTAGCCAAGTCAGACCTTAGGCTTCAATATATTATCCTACGTTATAAGAAGAAATTATATTTTAAGTACTAAAACATTTTAGGTACAAAATTTTCAGGACTGACTGTTAATCTTGGCAGCCATTTAGATCTCACATCTTTTGTCGTTGAAGTCAACAACCAAGGCATATTTCCTAATATTGAAGTTGGCTCTCACTTCACATATTTTATGTTTTTGATGAGATATCATTTTTTTTGTAGAGAAATTATTAGTAGGTACTTATTCATAATAAAATTAATACCAAATGTTTCAATATATTTTTCACTTCTCATGCTCGTAAAGTTCGTGTTTATGTTGGGTATAGGCTGCATAAAATCGCTTTTTATGCTCTAGTGCATAAAGTAAAATCTTCGTCTAAGTCTCAGACTCTGACCCTTTGTCAGAGTCTGAGACTTAGACGAAGATTTTACTTTATGTTACTTTATGTTAGATTTTATTTTACCGTCAGGTAAACAGTCACACACGCAATTAAACTTCGTTAAATAAATTTTGATAATACCTAACGTATTTCATTCTGTTTCCTAAATTTTGTACATAATCCATGTTAAATTACTAAATTAATAAAACTAGGCAAAATTAATGAGTTTTCTAAGAAATAAGTATTTCAAGAGCATTATGGACTACGATCTATGCTAAAGTCACTGTGCTGCCTATAAAAAAAGAAAAAGAAAGTCTTCCCGCCAATATGGCGAATTCTTTATTTTTTCTTTTTTGTAATATTGTTATTTATTTTTCTCGCACTCGAAGTGAAAAGCAGAGTGTATAACTCGAACATAAAACCCATTTTACCCTCGAATTGACTATCCACCCTCGCCTACGGCTCGGATGGATATATACGTCTCGGGTAAAATGGTACGTTTTATGCACTTGTTGTACAATCTACTATTATTTGGTCAGTTATATTACTTTGCCCTTGTGTATCAGCTACTGACAATGAAACTTTTTATGCTCGTGTTTGGTGTGGACGTAGAAATATCATTTTTAACAGATTTTACTATTTCCAACAGTTTCTTTTTCCTAGTCGTAATAGTGTATGGTGTTTTGCTTGACGAAGTTGCAGTAGGTATTTAATGTTCCTGAGCAGATATTGCATTTCCATTTGCGTTTTGATTCTGGTTTCATTAAGCGATAAAGCTTTCCGGACAAACTCGTATCTTTTGCCGCACAATGTACTAATATAGAATCCTTGGCAGTAGCAAAGAACACTGACCTCTATTATTTATACACTGGACAGGCTGTCTCCATACAAATTACAGCTAATTTTGTGTGGCAATTTAAAGCGCCGCCACTACGAGTGTCCCGAGAACTAATTTTGACACAATCATTACCGCAGTCGACAATATTTTATGTCAACCAGTCCAGTGTGTAAATAATAGAGGTCAGTGTATATAGCAGTTGTTGTCTTTTACATTTATCATTTAGCTCCATCTCTTGACAATTTATGGATGTAGCCATTTTTGTTGACATCTAATCTTGCTTATTGATTCTTTATTTGCTAACTAGCTTAAGCTGACCCGGCAAACGTTGTTTTGTCATATAAATTATAGTGGACTAAAGTAGAATAAATAATAAGAAGACTTATGTCTAATGTGTGTGTTTATACACCAAAAGTTGCCTACACCAGACGATAGATAGCGCTAGTTAGGTATACACTACCAATAAAAGGGCCAAGATTGGTCTCTACTTCATACATATATAAATTACTCTGTAAAGTAGAGTGCGCGTCAGATAACTCTGCGCGCATGCGCGACGGGTGCATTTTTGGCGCTAGTTACAGTACATTATTTATGCTAAGCTTATGGAAAAGATTAGTATTCGATTTTGACCGCGCGCAGACGTCAATGATTACATACTCTTTGGAAGCGGCCATGGAAGAGATGACAGTTTTGCAGTTTTGTATCGAAGCTATAGTCTCACACTCCATTTGGTGTATAAACACACACATATGCAAATTACAAAGGCATATAAATACAGACACACACATAGGCATAGTATACATATTATTTATTTATAAGGAAACTTAGTGTAAACGAAACATAGGTTAACACTGCGCATCACTAAAGGCATTAACAATGTTCAAAGAAGTCTTTTTTCAAACACAGCACAATCACCAAAGAGTTCTATATAATTAACATCACACTCAACACAAACGAGTCTTTTTCTCAAAAAGCGGTACTCCGAGCAACGAAACTATGTAATTGCTAACAGAATTACGGATCTTTACGAAACAGAACAAAGCAAATAACAAATTTAACAAACAAAAGTATAATTTAGATTATTTGACATTATTTTCCATAAGTACACTTTACTCTCTTTAAATTTTATACTCTTCCATCAACTTTCAACAATATAGTATAGAAAAAAAGGATTTTTCTCTTCTTTTCTATACTGTGGGTGGGTGTATTAAATTGGAGCCATCTATCGTTGACTTTAGTGAACTATTTATGTGCAAAGTGTGCACCTACAGGGAGAACATAGCAACTTTCGCAATTTTTGGCTTCTCGTTAGTTCCCATTTGAATGTATGAAGATTGCGCCCCCTGGTGGTCGGGTTATAAGTACTATGCTCCGTTTTGACGTGAAAGAAGGAGAAACAAACAAACAAACACACTTTCACATTTATCATTACGACTCCGTAGCTCAGTGGTTAGAGCAGTCGCCCGGAAAGTGAAAGGTCGTGGGTTCGAGTCCCATCGGAGATGGTTGTGAGATGATGGTCGATTTTTTCTAAATACTTCATTTTCCATTTTTCAATAATAAAAATTGGATTGTGAATGCAAAAAAGTAAAAATTTCAATAACTTCAATAAATAATAATATGGATATCGTGCTAGATGGCGCAAGTTTGTAATTAATTTAACGCGAGGACAAAAAAGTGTTTGGGTAATCTGGGGTTCGAACTTGGTTCTCTCGAGTCCTCAATCTTGAATGGCCACTACGCCGTCAGCGCTAGCCGAACTTCAAGAAATATGACGAATTATTGGTATATAACAGAATAAAAACTATTACAAACTTATATAAGGTCCTTCTTAAATAGTGCACATAATTTTAAGGGGTCAATGTACTCATGCATACAAACAACTTTTACTATGGTACCAACATTGAAATCGCGAAAAAAATATCAGCTGTTCCATAGAAAATTTTAAATCGAATGGATCAAAATGTATGGAACAGCTGTTTTTTTTTCGCGATTTCAATGTTGGTACCATAGTAAAAGTTGTTTGTATGCATGAGTACATTGACCCCTTAAAATTATGTGCACTATTTAAGAAGGACCTTATATTTGTACTTCATCTTATACAAGATCTTACAGGATACAGGATAAGTGCATAGGGAACGCAAATATAAGTTTGTCAACGTTTTATTTAAAAAAAATACTAGTTTCGGATTTTTTCCTTTGTATTCACCAGATTACCTGTCTGCATGCCAAATTTCAGCTTTCTAAGTCATCTGGAAGTGGGTTAGAGTTTTGATTATAGGTGAGTCAGTGATAAAAATAACGATTTTTGGACGTAAATATCTAAATAACCGTTTGAGGTGTGTATATAAAATTTGGAGCACATATTTATCTCGCTAGTCTCAATACATAAGCCAAATTTGACATGTTTCTGTGTAATAGTTTTTGAGTTATGAGGGGGTCAAAAGTGGCTCCAAATTGTTTGTGTTAAGATACACACCACGGTGCTGCTCGCCAGTTCTGTTTGCTTTTGAACTTGGCTTTGATACGCTGCCGCGTATCTAACATATGTCACTCGGGAAGAATGTAGCTTTCTAATGGTCAAAGAATTTTTGAAATCGGTCCAGTAGTTTCGGAGTCTATTCGATGCAAAAAAACAATCAAATCTTTCCTCTTTATAATATCAGTATAGGCTAACGGCCGACCGCGGTTTCACCCGCGTGGTTCCCGTTCCCGTGGGAATGGTAAATTATTGGTGGTAGGAAAATATTGACGATTCATAAGTACTGACATATTTATTATGTCTAAGTGAATAAAGAATATTTTTTTCTTATCTTTATCTAATATCGGGATGAAAAGTATCCTATGTGTTAATACAGCCTATAATCTATCTCTGTTGCAAATTTCATCCAGATCCGTTCAGTAGTTTTAGCGTGAGAGTAACAAACATACATCCATTCTCACCAACTTTCGCATTTATAATACTAATAGGATTATGTTGGAGTCCGCAATGCAGCGCGAAAACAAGCGAAATTTATTTATACCTATTATCGTATCGTGGATGTCGCCGTCGCGTTGCCTTCACCATAACAGTGCGGCCTCGGCCTTAGCGCATACAAATGAAATAGGGCAACAAAAAAATTGACGGGCCGACTAAAGTAAATGTGGTGGAGCGATCGGAGCATACCGATATAATCAGATTTCTACACAGACGAAATCGGATGCGCGTAGTTCTCTATCAATATTAATAAAACTGTACCTGTAAAATGAAGGCTTCAGTATCTTTATTGAGGCAGCCAAGCGCGATATTCACATTTTTCACTTGTAATCTTAAATCAAATGAGGTTGTAACCAAAGAGTGAAGAGCCATTATCAACGCAACATCTTCATACTGGGAGCCTTCTTTAAGAGATGCTACCTTACGCTCATGTTTTCTTCTGTTTTTACTTGATCGGAAACTCCGACTGCAATTGAAAAGGAACACATTAAACAGGGTGAAAAAAAAACTATGGGCCCTGGATGAAAAGCAATAAAAGATGATGGATTTGATGTTGAGTCAAGCGAGTTGATGTGTTGTACTTTACTACTATAAATAAATAAATAATAATAAATAACTTTTCACACTCTAGCTCATATGTGAAATTGTGTTATGGAAACTAGATAACGGATAAATATATACTTATATACTTTTTGTAAATACATACTTAATATACATAGAAAACACCCAGACCAAGACAAATAGACATGTTCATGCACACAAATATTTGTCATGTTCGGGGGGATCGAACCCGAGACCTTTGGCGCAGAAAGCAGGTATGCTGCCCCTGCGCCAAATCGGTCGTCAATCTATCTTCTTTTACTGTCAGGTTTAGAATTCTGCATACGAACCTAGACCCACGTGAAGAAGAAGCTAGAGTGCTGCCAGCATCTGAATAAAGATCACTATCTTTATTGTAGTAGGATGGGTCACATGACTCCACAGGACATTTATTCTTATTTTCTCTTACTATACTAAGACGCTCTCTGTGTTTGACAAAAGTGCTCCAATTTGATTCTATCATTTCTTTCAAGTTTTTATAGTCTTCTAAAACTGCAGGTAATAGAGATGTTTCTGAAATAAAGGTATTGTGTTAAAGCATGAAGTAAACAGTGTACATAAGGCTGCTATAGTTTTGGTATTGGTATTTGGTATTGACACTTTTCCGTATTTAGACTCATATTTGGTCCGTTATGCGTGAACATGGCTAGTCGAGCCATCCTAGCTCCTTCCAGAAGCGCAGAAGCCTCCTGGGGCGTTCACAGGCTTCTTCTAGGAGCGACCCCACCTCTGTGAGAATTTCTGTTTGTTGTGCGGCCAAACCCACGCACTCCAGGATTACGTGGGCGGCTGTTTCCTCTGCGTTCAGGCAACCTCTACATAGAGGACTGTCCGTCGCATTCATAATAAATAGTTGTCGGTTTAAGGTTAGGTGACCTGTAAGTGTACCAAAAACTATCCGGAGGTCTGGACGATTAAGGCTGAGCAGCCTGTATGTCAAACGCGGCGAAACTGCAGTCATCGCCATCTTGGACTGTCTACAGCTTGTTAGAGCTACTCAACGAGTATTATGTGCAGCACGAGTTCGTTGCCTTACCCATGAGCGCAGTTGGCTGAATGGGAGTGGCAGAATGGGTGTAGGTCCTGCCACTATTGTGGAGGATCCCATTCTAGCCAGCTCATCGGCGGCGTCATTCCCGTGTGATCCACTATGCCCTTTAATCCATTGTAGGATTACTCCATTGTTGGATGCTAAACGATCCAAAACTTTGTGGCATTCGTAGACGATACTGGAGTTGATCGTGTTGGCCTCCAGTGCTGTTAGGACGGCTATGCTGTCAGTCAGTATGCGGATGTTTAGTTCCTTCATACCTCTGGACAGGGCCGTGGTAGCGGCGTTTATTATTGCAACACATTCGCATTGAAATATCGAACTGTGTTGGCCCAGCGCTAGTGATATTTTGATATTCAGATCTTGTGAGAATACTCCAGCTCCAGTTCCAGTCCCCATCTTGGAGCCGTCCGTATAGATTCGGACTTCATGTATGCCAGAGTGATCTCGGTCATTTTCAAATAACTGTATTTGCTGCTGTAGTTTAAAAGTCAACATACCTTTCAGCTCATCCCTATCATATTGAGCACAAAGCCTGTAAGCAGTTTTGTATTGACCACATTCTATTGCATAGGAAATAGACTTGTCATTTTCCTCATAGTATTGCTCCAATATCTGTAACGCTTCATGATGCCTCTTTTCGTCTTTCAGGGCACTAACAAGATCCCTGAAATAGTCAATAATTTAATAATCTTCCAAGGACTAAATTATATAATTATCATGAAATAGCTGTCTGAGCTTACCAACAAAGTTCTTTGAATTGTTCTGGTGACCACATGTTGTATGCTAATTTTACAGCTAGCTCCCATTCTAGAGCATCCTTGTAACATTCAATAGCAGGTTCATAATTTCCAGCTCGTTCAAATATTATGCCTGCTTCAATAAACTGTTTCTTCAACCGTAAATGTATACCAAAATCATTTGATATTTCTTTGTAAATTTCATCATTTGGGCAAAATAGCTCCAATGCCTCTCTATACAGGCTGTGATATTTCACAAATGTCTTCAACTCCTCATATTTTTCAGGACCACACATAATGAGACTCTTAACTGCTTTACTGTATCGTTTGAGATACTTATTAATTGAGAACTTCTTATAATTTTCATCCATCTCATTCAAATCATTTAACATGGGAATATATTCTTTTGGATCTTTTTGGGATTTGTTTGCCACAAGCAAAACTAAATCAAAATCATACAATCCAAGAGCCACATCAAATAATTGATTAACATCAACCATATACAGTAGATACTTCAAAGCTTCATCAGATCCCACTGGTAACTTTGATCCACCTGATTCTTGTAATTTGAGTTGCTTGATAAGTAGCAAAGCATTCTCTAAATCTTGTTCTGTATTTTTCTTCACCAATGATGTCAATACTGGCAATATTCTGCCCTCACTGTCGTTTCTTTGATTTAAATGTAATCTGACAAGGTCACACACACTTTGCACTTTGCTTCTGGTTTCTGGCCTTAATTCATCATGTTTGCTGGTGTAACTACTAGCATACATACTTTTTGTAACATCAACATTTTCTAAGTCAGATAGAAAGAGGCTTAACCATGAATTATTTTTTATTGAGTCTAAAAATATATCAATACTTTTTAAGAATTTTTCGGGGTCATGATCATAAATTAAATTTAGATTGATTCTTTGTTTCCTCATTAAATCAAATGCTTCATGATATTTTAAGGCATCAAGATACTCTCCTATCAACTTCAACGACAAAGGTCTTGGCTGAATAGCTTCCAAGTTTCCTCTGGGCATTTGGAAGACTGTCCTGGTGTCATTTGGAACAACAACAACCAATTTGGCACCTCTTTCAGTTTTTCTTTTGTAAATGTGTTCTGTAGACTCATTTGTTTGAAATTCAATTAATGCAGCAATTCCTGTTTTTGATAATTCAGTACACAGAAGAACATGTTGTAGTGTGGTCAAAAGTATAAAATGGGTATGAACAAAATAAGAACTGACACTATTTAGAATCATGGTGTCATTTATAAATAAATTATTTTTATGTGAAAGACCTATGTAGTAAAAGGTTTCATCAATAGTGATAACATTAAACTTTGGGCATGCCACACCAAAACTAATATCTTGTGATTCTGCGGATCCACCTTCATAATACTTCATGATTTCACCATTATTTGTTTGCAAGAATAACTTCGATAAGTCCCCTGGATGTGTCTGAATCCTGGTAACAGATTTTTCCAAAACAGCAGAATTAACTTGAATGATTATCTCAGGCTCCATTCTATATTCTACTAATTTATAGCTCCCATCATTGTTCAATGTTGTGCATACAATTGTATAAGAATTCATCCAAAACCAATTATAATACTGGAATGGAAATTTGTTTTCCAAAGCACTTACAGTTTTTAGCCATACATATTCCAAGGGGAATTTATTTGTTTGTTTATAAAATATTAATTTATTATTTGGTGTGACAGCAAAAAATGTATTTGAGCTATTTCCATCACTTTCTTTTGGGGCAAAGTGTACCGAGTTGATGGGGTATTCACTCATAACTTCCGTGCCCGCCATGGGAGGAGGTACCACAGCCTGCCTAAAACCAGTGAGTAAAATTTTGTCACCATCAATTACAGCAACCACTGCATCATCATTATCGGAGCAACCTCTACTGTGGTCGACATTCCAGATCCATGAATAGCAATAGTGCATACCATCATGTAGAAACACATGTAACTTTTTATTATTAGTTACATCAAAATCAGTATCCCACATTATTTTATTTATCTTCTGTTCACTAGTGTATACCAAAGTTTGTTTGTGATACCAGTGGTAATTGCCAGTAGTAAATAATAGCAGCTTCTGTGAGTCTGTCACAGTATTTCTACATTGCAATGTCAGAATTTCAGAATCTGCACTCCATGCTATGTCTTCAACAACTGTTTCAGAATTTACTGGAATTGTGAAACCACCATGTTTTAAGCCATTCTTTTCAAAGAATGCAACCACATATTGGTGGTTAATTTTTTGAGTAGTCGCAATGACATTTCCACTTGGACGCCATGCAAGATTGGATTCTAAGCCATGTTGTCTCTCACTTGTGTATTGCAAGTGCCCTTCTCTGTCAAACACCTTGAATCTTCTTAGACCATCCATAGAGAACCCTATGGCATACAAATTGCCATCTCCTCTCCAAGATATTTTTACAGAACTATCACTTTCTATGACAGGATCTGAAAACATATGAAACATAAAATAATGGTGTGAGACTTCAGCACAACTAAAAACACATTATTTTAAAGCTTTTCTATTACTAATTTAGGCACTTACTGCGACACTCAGAGACACTGCAGTTAAATTTAATTGGCATTAAATTATCGTTCCTACTTTATTCAATACTAGGGACATAAAAAAGAGAAAGAAAAAGACTTAATTGTGTGTAACTAATCGCTGACTAATCGCTAAGTCATTGATTACTTGTCTGATTACTATTTTCGATAGATTCTGCTGAATGCACTTTAGTGTTTTTTGGTTTTGACATGACAAATGACAGCAACAAACACAAAATCACTACATTTGACAGCAACTTGCAACTAATCGCTGCTTGTTATTTTAATTTTTAAATTTTTGCACTCACAATGCAATTTTTAATATAGAAAAATGGAAAATGAAGTATTTAGAAAAAATCGACCCGTCTCACAACTATCTCCCACTAACTCCCATCGGAGCTAGTTGTGAGACGGGTCGATTTTTTCTAAATACTTCATTTTCCATTTTTCTAATCGCTGCTTCTCATCGAAAATCAAATGCGATGGAAAAAATGGCGTCCAGTTGCTGTAAATCGCTGTCAGTCATCGCATTTTTGTGTGCGTGCAGCAGATTATTTGTAATCGATTACTCATCGATGAGTTCTGATAAATGCGGCCAATTAAAGTTAACTGGCGTCTTTGGTGTTTATACTCTCATAAATCATCTAAACAGAATAAAAAATAGTCAAATAAAATCTTACCTGGACTGACATCATTTTTTAATTTAGCAGCCTGTTTTCCTTCAGAGCCATGAAACTGAGTTTCTTTTTTGCCCCAGCCAACAGTAATAAACTGTTTTTCACCGAATTCTTCGTCCAGCAGATTGACTTCATTGATCGGATCATAAGTGCAAGACATTAAAATTGTGTTTAATTCCTTTGTAACTAATACCAGTAACTCCTGGTCTGGGCTCCATTCCATAGCCTGTGAAGTGGGCAACAGGTCACTATTGATCAAGAGAAAATACATGTATTTTGGGAGAAAAAGTAAAATAAACAGTAGGTAATAAATTCTTACCAGTATTCCTTTGTCACAAACACCTGCTAACTCACATACTTCACCTGACTCTGCAATCGTTATTATTTCACCATTTTCTAGTCCCATACATAAAATGTTCAAGAGTGAAAGATATGTTATATTCACAGGTCTGCTTTTACACAAGACAATTTCGGAGAGGTCTTTCGTCCAATTAGCATCTCCACTATCGCGAAAGTTGGTTACAATTAGGTTATGTGAACATGTATAAAATTCACCACAATTTTGTTCGTTATGAGTATAACAAATTGCAGGCCACTCATCCAAATTATTCTGCACTTTGTTAGTGGCAACTTCCCACATACTTAAATTCCGCATTGTTTAAATTTTGATTAATTTTCCAATTAATTTTTCTAATCTAACTCCACAAATTATATAGAATATACTAGTACAGATAGGAATCAAGCCTTATAGCCATCTTATAGCGGCCGTTTGTTAGTGAATGACGGACCCCGATTAGATTTTGACAACATAGTGCTGCCAGAACTATCGACCCTTAATTTGTTATCGATAGTTGTGCAAATTATCGACGTTTGGTACAACCCTAGTAATATACTATTTTAAATTCTGCTCAAATAAAAACCACATTTGATGAAAGAAGGCATTTATTACTTGACATTATAATTTTATCAAATACAAACTACATAAGTATAAGTTGAGATTTATACAAGACAAAGAATGAGAGTAATGAAATTACTTACTAAATTGACTTAATAGATAAACTAAGAAATATAAATACTTTATCAGCCACAAGAACAATTAAACTGCTTGCAAATATTTTTTACGCACAAATTCTAATGCTATTTTTCCTAGTAGTTTTATTTAGTATCTGCCATTTCATTATTTACTGTTAATATCACTTTCAATGCAAGACGCAATAACCTAACTCTAATAGTTAAACATTTAATGCAGTAAGTAATCAATAGAGCAACTAACAGCAGTAATTTGCACCATAATTCTGATTTGATAACTTATTACCGCAAGAATAGGCAGACACGGGCATCTTCGCAGCACTCCTCGAACCTCGTTGAGACTCAAGTTATCTGAAAAGATTAGATTTGGTTAGTATAGATTCTACATATTGTTACTATAATCTGCCATAACATTTTATAAACAAATACCTTAGTGATAGTTTAACTGAAAAGTTTGTAAATCAAGAAAGAGTAGTGTGTATAAAGCACATTTTGTTTGTTGTGCCGCTATGCACAAGTTATAGATAATCAATGTTTATAGTTAATAACTGTTATTAAGTTAGATGATGATGACTGATGAGAGATAGTATATATAATTAAGTAAGATCTAAGCTAGTAGGTAACAGTTATAACATAGTCATAAGACAATCACAATAAACCATCATTCGTACCGACAACAATCATATATTATCACACAAGTACATTTGTTATAATTCTGTTCTGTTTGTCAGAATCAGAAATATGAATTTGATGATTAGGCATTTTAAATGTTTTGACAAAGTTATTGAATTACTTACACTGTTATTTTCTTTTAACTTGGTATTAACAACTTCACTAAATTGAAACTTGTTAAATGTGACGACTGATTTAATCCCAAGTAATCTACTGTGCTTTATCATTATCACCATATGATATTTAATTCATACCTATAAATGGTACATACATACATTCATATAAAAAGAATAAACAAACATTACCTACCTTTCATTCATAACTTCTTCTTCAACATGTCAATGACAAGTACAAAATCATATGTTGTTGGCCCAAAACTGAGCCACTCTCACCGCATTATCTGCAGCCAACATGAGGTCCTCACACATGCAGGTGTCCGGGCATAAAGAGCAATCAATGAGGTGGGCCAGGGTCTGTGGAGTGTAACCACACCTGCACGCGAGATCCGTTTTATTGGTGAAGCCCCACGGACAGGTTGCCTTTACTTCGACCAACTTTGGTACGGAGTCTATTTAAAGATCTCCATAATGATCTGGGAAGTTCAACGCCAGGAGGGAGCTTTTCCTGGATGAGCACATATGGGTGTGAAAGGGTAGCAGACTTTTCCCACAGTTTAACTTTGGTTAAAGAGGCCTCCGTGGTGCCAGGAATGACGCACTTGTAAAAACTATTGCGACTCTTTAGCCTTTGATAAATTTCATAACTTTCTGAGAAACCGAATCTTCTTTACTCCGGTTAAGTTGTGAACTGTATTTTCTTTTGTTTTGGTTAGTTTTAAGAAATACAATGTTGCCTTTTGGAATTACCTAAAACAACAAAACTCAAATTTTAGGTTAATGTAATAAATAATTGATACATAAAACTACGTAAATAGATTTACTTGCTTGTACCGAAGGTATCTTCGAATAATGTATCCATATTTCTGTAAAGAAATATCTGAGAAAAAGTGGAAAAACATCTATAGAATACTAGAAAACCGAAATGAGTAAAAAAAACCTATGAGTACTGATACGAATTTACCAACTTAATCTTGGCTTTAATCAATTTAAAACAATTTAAAATTTGACAAGACTGTTTCTCCGATATGACAATAGACAATGAGAAGAGAGTACACTACATTCACCCCCTCTAGCTTCTTTATCTCTAGCACAAAATCTTTGAGATGATTTGGTATCTTCTTGTCTCGAGTTGAGCGACGTACTCCCGTACCATTCTCTAAGTCTGTAGAGGTGGAAGGCGTTGATAAAGAGTCCACAGTGTCTCTATTTATGTCGGTAGAAACTTCATCATCTGGGTAGCCCTCCTCGGCATTCTCATCTAATTCCGAGTCTTCTGCTGGTAGTTGCGCCAACTGTCTATTTGAAACTGTGCTTTCTCGACCATCAGGCAAGCGAACATGGGAATAATAGGGGTTGCCTTGAAGTAATTCAACTTCTTCTACCACGGGATCATATTTCGATGCTCTTACATTCTTTTTCATCAATACTGGACCCGGTACCAACAACCATGAAGGCATTGATTCCCCTGTAGGTGATCGACGTGAATGGCGAAACAGCCGCTCATGGGGTGTTTCATTTGTAGTTGTACATAGTAGAGAACGAATTGAATGTAGGGCTACAGGAAGGGCTTTTTCCCAACTTTCGATCTGTAGATCATTTGACTTAAGACAGAGTTGAATGGTTTTCCACAGAGTCCCGTTCAGGGGGGCTACCGGCTAAGAAATCTGGATATGGGTATGGGCTTTAACTGTCATTTGAATTCCTTATTCTGATAGATTTTTGCTGCTTTGTTCTGTTAAACGTTGCTAGCTAGTTATCGTTATACCCGACGTCACAAAACAAAGAACTGATAGCGTCTATTTTCTTTATAAAATTGACATAAAGTTCCCAAAAACGTATGAAGTTCATATCCATAAAGTTACGCGGTAGCCCCCCAGGCGTTCAACTTGGCCATTGCCTTGCGGGTTATATGGTGTGGTCCGACTTGAGGCGACACCGTAGCCAGCCAGGAATCGCTTCATTTCGTCAGAAACAAAAGCTGTTCCTCTGTCGGAGTGAATGTATGACGGCGCTCCAAACATAAAGAAAATGTCCTTCAAACATTTAATGACAGTCTGAGAAGAGAGATCAGGACATGGATAGGCAAAAGGAAATCTGGAATATTCATCAATTATCGTTAGTATGTATTTATTGCGAGAGTTGGACGGCAAAGGCCCTTTAAAATCAATGCTTAGTCGTTGAAAGGGCTCCGTTGCTCTGATGAGGCGGCTTCCTGTTTTGTGATATCGGGGTTTA
The DNA here is from genome assembly GCA_949710035.1 of Crambus lathoniellus. NCBI lineage: Eukaryota > Metazoa > Arthropoda > Insecta > Lepidoptera > Crambidae > Crambus > Crambus lathoniellus. Next base: position 13,415,094 of record OX453309.1, read on the forward strand.
ATCTCTGCGCATACTGGACAGGAAGCTGTCATAGTTCTCACATCACCGACGCCGACTCCCAGCATGGTTTCGTTAGCGCTCGCTCCACTTGCACCAATCTAGTAGACTTCGTGGACGAGATATCTTCTTTTGTAGATAGCCGCATTCCGGTGGATGTTATTTACACAGATTTATCAAAAGCTTTTGATAAAGTTCCTCATTCTATCTTACTCCAAAAATTATCGAAGATCGGTTTTGCTGGCGCCTTCCTGAAATGGTGCTCGTCTTACTTATGTGATCGCACATCAAAAGTAGTAGTAAGTGGGTTCGAATCTGACTCTTTTCCCAATTTATCAGGGGTCCCACAAGGCTCGCATTTAGGACCCATATTTTTCAATATTTTCATTAATGACGTCGCATCATGCTTCAGAAATAGCAAACCATTTATGTATGCGGATGACCTTAAGCTGATGAGACCAATCAGGCATAGTCAAGACGTAGTTTTGTTGCAAGATGATTTAAACAGATTAGATCGCTGGTGTGAAAATAACAAGATGATTTTGAATATTGATAAGTGTTGTTATATTCGCTTTACTCGCAACAACAGTGAACATTCGGACTCATATACAATATCTGACCAAAGTATTCAAGAAGTCGATTGTGTTCGTGACCTCGGTGTTACTCTCGACAAAAAACTAAACTTTAAAGATCATTATGAGCATATCGTTTCAAAATCACTAAAATGTCTCGGTTTTATAATAAGAAACACCAAGAACTTTAATAAAAAAAACTACTATCATAAGGCTGTATGAGAGTCTAGTCAGATCTCTTCTTGAATATTGTGCCGTGGTTTGGAATCCGCATTACGAAGTCCATTCTAGTAAAATTGAACGCGTTCAAAAAAGATTCATGTACCACCTGTCTTATAAATTTAATTTAGCAAAAAAGTTTAATAATTATGCAGATCGTTTAATTCATTTCAATCTAGCTTCACTTAAGAATCGCCGTAAAATTCTAAACATGTCATTCCTTCATAAATTAGTCAATGGTAATCTAAATTGTCCGCAATTACTTCAAAAACTGAATATCAGAATCACCCATAATCTTCCACGACTTTCAAGATATTCCTTGTTTACACCAAAACGTTCCAAAACTAACCTAGGATTATTCTCTCCTTTAAACAGACTCCAAGCTGATTATAATTCTGTCAGTAAAAATAAGGATATTGACATTTTTAGTCTAAGTTTACCTACATTTAAAAAGAAATTGTCTACGTTAGGCTAAGTTCTAGTATTTTAATTTATAGTCTGTTAGTCACAGCTTTCTATTTAATTTCATTTTAGTCTTTATTTTAGCATTTTCTTGTACTTACTTGTTTTAGTAAGAAAATGTTGTATATTCTATTTTTAAGTTCAGGGACGCCCTATGCTCCCAACTGTTTGATTTACAAGTTTGCTTTCCGTGGCAACCTTTAATTAAGGCAGCACCAACTCTCGAAACCACTGGCTGTAACTCCTAGCATTTAAGGTGTATGATCTTGTTGGTTGTCCAAATAAATAAATAAAATAAAATAAAAAAAATTAAAATAAAAAAAATCACCAATAGAGTATGGCAAATTTTTAACCCGAACCCAGTGCCACATTCTCACAACCCCTGGGTGGCAAAGTAATTTATGTAGCTCATACAGTTTATTAGTACAGATGCTAGCACTGATTCTCGACAATGCATCTGCCGGAATGTTTTCTTTTCCTGGACGATACACAATGTCATATTTATAGCAAGATAATTCAAGTCGCCATCTCTCGATTTTCTCATTTTTTATTTTGCTATTGTGGTGTTGATTCAACATAAAAGAGACTGATTTTTGATCTGTCAGCAATAAGAAATGTCGACCAATAAGAAAATGACGCCATTTTCGTAATGACTCCACGATTGCGTATGCTTCTTTTTCAATCGCCGAGTGCTTTCTTTCAGATTCATTTAGCGAACGAGAAAAAAATGCTACAGGCCTTCCACATTGGGATAGAGTTCCTGCAATTGCAGTTTCAGATGCATCTGTTTCGACTGTTAGTGTTTCATTATCATTAATGCTTACTAGAGCTGCTTTGGCAATTTCGTTCTTGAGTTGTTGAAAACACTGGCTCTTGTTTGAATCAAGGGGTAATTTTGCTTGTACTAATGGTTGTATTTTTGCCGAAAAACTAGGAATCCACTTGGAATAATGAGCAAACATTCCAAGCGCTCTTTTAAAAGAAGCGGCGTCATTTGGTACTGGTAAATCCATCAAAGGCTTAAGACGATTTTTGTCTGGAGTAATTTGATTATTACTAATTGTATAGCCCAGCAAATTAATACTTTCACTGCCAAAAGTACTCTTATCCTTATTTAGAGTAAGACAGTATTTTTCTACGGCCTTCATGAATTGTGCAAGATTCTTGTCATGATCTTCTTTTGTTTCCCCGCACACGGTGACGTCATCTAAATATGCTAACGTTCCCCTAAGATTCTCAGCCTGTATGATATGTTGTAGAGTTCTTTGAAAAGCAGCTACTCCGTTAGTCACTCCAAAAGGTATACGTGTGAATTGGTATAAATTCCCGCATGCTTCGAATGCTGTATAAGGTCGTTCTTTCAGTAATATAGGGACCTGGTGATAAGCAGATTTTAAGTCAATTTGACTAAAATAATTATATTTTGATACTTTAGAAATTATCGAATCTATTTTTGGCAAAGGGAATGCGTCCAGTTCAGTATAACGATTTATAGTACGAGAATAATCAATGACCATTCTTTTGCGATGGGTGGTACCACCCGTTACTAGCACTTGAGCTCTCCATGGCGACACACTTTGTTCGATGACTCCATCATTCAGCAATTTCTCAGTTTCTTCTTTAATGAACTTTTCATCATTTTCGGAAAAGGTTTTCGATTTGATGGCCACAGGAGTAACATTGGCAGCAAGGTTTGAAAAAATAGTCGCGGGAGGCACAGAAGCTTGCATCACATTACATATTTGAAGTGGTTCTCTGTCTCCTCCAAATGTAAGTTCTAAAGAACTATGATGTTTTAAAATATCGTGGCCTATGATGACGTCGGCGCAAAGATTATTGATAATAAGCAAAGGATGTCGTTCGTAGCTATATTTATTAACTTTGATATTAGCGTGACATATGCCGTTAACGTATGACATGTGACTCAGTGAAGCTAATGAAACTGTTTGTGTTACTCTTTTTATCTTTAGTTTCATCGCCTTTGCTAACTCCGCGTCAATAAAACTACTTGAACTTCCTGTATCGATAAGTGCGTCAGCCTGAATATCATTTATTTCAATAGGCAATGTTGCTTTTTGCAGACCCTTTGGAAACGCTGCTGAAATACATGCCGTATAATCATTTTCTGTATTAGAGTCCTCCTGACCCATAGTAATAGCATTCATAGAATTTGCGGTTTGTTTCGAGGAACGACAAACATTAGCGAAGTGACCTTTCTTCGCACAAAATTGACAATTGGCGTTATAAGCCGGGCATTTGATACGCTGATGTAAGTTGTCTGATCCGCAAAAAAAACAACGTTTTTTCCTTTGCGTAGCTGCTGAGTTAGTAGTCTGACCCCTTCCTTCATATGAACGAGAATAATTTGCTTCGCCAATAGCATTGGAATATGATGGTAGTGTAGTAGATTCGGTAAGAGCTATACTATCTCTCTCAGCAGACTCGAGGGTGACGGCTTGCTTTATCGCATCATCTAATGTCAAACTTCTATTTTCAAGAAGTCGTTGTCGTATTATTTTTGACGATATTCCTGATATAAAAGAATCTCGTATATATTCCTGTTTATATTCTTCAGCGGTTACATTTTTGAAGTTACATTCGTGAGCCAAATTCTTCAGTATTTGTATATATTCCGAAATAGTTTCTCCTGTCAGTTGCTTCCGTGAAGAAAGTACATGACGTGAAAATATCTCATTTTTCGGCTTGATAAAAGCGTCATTTAGCAATTCTATTGCATTTTCAAACGATGTGCAGTCTCTAATTATGGAAAATATAGTAGGAGCTAAATGATTTATTAGCAGTCGTAATTTCAAATCAGAAGTCAAATGAGGATCCTCTGAATCTAAAAAATTATTAAAAGTAGCCAACCAGTGGTTCCACTTCAGTCCAGCCATGTTTGAGTTTGGTTCGGCTTCGAACTTTTCTGGTCGCAGATAACGTGAGACACATGACGAAGGTTGCTTCGTATCTTCGTCTTTTTTTGTAGACATTTTTGCTATATTTAAATTGAATAAATTGTAATAAATGATACGAATTTACCAACTTAATCTTGGCTTTATTCAATTTAAAATTTGACAAGACTGTTTCTCCGATATGACAATAGACAATGAGAAGAGAGTACACTACAAGTACTGAATCCTATGGAGATGGCATACCTACGAAAAATTGAAGCATACACACACACACACAAGCACACATACCGAGAAACCAAAATGGCGCCTTTCCGTAGTGCTGCCCTATTTGTACATCGATATATTTATTGATGAAGTTATAGATACAAGTACTTTTGTGACTACCTACCTTTTTATAAAAGCAGTTTCGTAATCACCTCGATAATTTAAAACGGAATTATAGTGTATAATTATATACCTAGTTTTTTAGAATAATAAAACTTAATAATGTGCTTAAATTATACCTACATTTGCACATAATTAAGTTCTTTATGACAATGACACAACGTGTATGTGTTTGTGCATGTACGCACACAATCATTGGCCCGACCGCGCGCGTGAGACGCAACAACTGGTGGCCTACCACAAGCTCTTATAGCAGTTATTTTTAAGTTGAGAGAGTGAGACGCCGCTATACGGCGTGTAGAGCGGCGTCTCACTCTCTCAACTTAAAAATAACTGCTTTAAGAGCTTGTGGTAGGCCACCTGTAAAGCCCCCAGTACAGGATGGCCGATCATGTTGGCCGACCATGATGGGCCATCGTGTACAGGGGCGGTTTGCGTGTGATTGCCGTCTGCGAGTAACGCAATTCGCCCCTGTACATGATGGCCCATCATGGTCGACGAACATGAGTGGCCATCCTGTACTGGGGGCTTCAAGGCGAGAAGAGCCGCCGAGTGCTTCCTCATCAATAGTAATATCGTAAACAGGAAAGATTTGATTGGTTTTTGTTTGAATTTAATAGGTTCCAAAACTACTGGACTAATTTAAAAATTTCTTTGACCATTAGAAAGCTACATTCTTTCCGAGTGACATTAGCTATATTTTATCGTGATATTCCCATGGGAACGAGTACCATGCGGGTAAAACCGCGAGGATCCGCATGTTATTATTAAATTTATCGCTTGTTAAGTAAATAAAGTATCAAAAATTCAAACGCAGATACAGATTAAAAATAAGGTCCTGTAGTTTATTTACAAACAACCTTAGTAAAATATAGTTCATGTTGCAGTAGTAGTAGATAAAAGACCTACTACCAAGTTATAGTTTGTAAATAAACTACACGACCTTAGCTTCAATCTGTACGATTGTAGATACATTAATACTTAGCGAGCAATAAATTTGATTGAGGGCGCCCCACTTGTCGGCTCTACTCGCCTTTACTTAGAAACTGCAATTTTATGATCAAATTTGTTATGTTTTCCGAGTCACGCGTCTATACACATGCGAGACCTCCATAGAATTCCAGATCAAAGGTTGCGAGAACCAGTTTAAGTAAAAAAAAGGTAATGAAATAAAACAAAAAGCTCCTTATTGTAAAAACCTACTATGTTTATACAACAAGGATTGTTTTTTTTTACATAACACACATTACAATATAAATCACAAAGGAGAATGCCTCCTAGGTACTGTAGTGTATGTAGCCACAGCCGTTAGATGAAATTGTAGGCTGTGGGCAGTTAGCTTTTTAAAAAGGAATAGAAACTGTTTTACGATTATATTCTCAAATCAATCTTTAAAAAATATGAGTTTAAAAATGAAAGATGGATTTGACGCAGTCATATACTAGACGGTAATAAAGAGAGAAGTCCCTTTAAAAATAAATCATATTTTTATATAAAGTAATACAGAGAAAAATGAAATAAAAGCCCAATTACCAGAGGAAAGTATTTTATTGAAAAATACCTGTAGAATAAAGTGAGAGACTGAGATCTCTTACAGTGGTGAAGCCGCCGGGTCGAAGACAGGAGAAACCAATGGAAGTATTGTATATTTAATTGTAGATACATAATTTTCTTTTTCCCCAAATACCTAGGGAAAAAGCAGCTAAGCGAGTGGCCCTAATATTTTGATATAAAAAAAATAAAATAAAAAAATATATCATTTTTCTGATCGGCGGACATTTTGTGAGAAAATATTTTCACGGAAAAATTTTCACAATGGAGTCGATATCAACCTGTTTCTCGGGCAGTCCGCATGAATCCTTTTCATCATTCTTAGAAGAGTTCAAGGAAGCGGCTGCCAAACAAGAATTCATTTCGTCGAATGAACTCCTGATGTTACTACCATCATATTTGAAGAACGGGGCATTATATTTCTTTAGGGAAGTTAAGAGCTCTGTTAAGACATTTGATGAATTGGTGGAAAAATTCAAGGAAGAATTTGTGGAGTTGGATTATGGTGAAAAATTCTACAATGCGAGACAGGAGAACAGGAATCCCCTGGATTATTTTTATTATTTAGCCAATCTAGCAGGGAAGGCTGGCATTGTAGAAGATAATATATTCATAACACAATTCCTGAGGAATCTACAACCATATTTACGGAGTAGATTGATGCTAACCCATTTCACGGATAAAAAGGCATTGAAAGCAGTATTGATCCAAATGGAAAAAATTAGCCCTGATAGAAAGGAAGAAAATATAAATGTTTATAGAAACTCGGCGAGTTTTGGTCCAAATATGGCCACAGCTAATAAAGGGGGGGGAGATAGTAGGCCGTGCAGCCCATTTAATTTTAATACGCCGGTACAGAACCGAGCAAGATATTCATCATCGCCGCGTGCTCAAGAAGCTGGTGTTGGTCATAGTGTTAATGGTTTTAATGTATATTCTAGGAAAGCGGAATATGTACCACGTCGCAATGACGTAGGACAGGGAGAGCATCTCTCCTGGCGGATGCAGCAGCATGGCACGTAGGAAATAGGACGATTGGGACATGCGAATGTTGTTGCGGACGGAGCGTCGTCGAATCGGCAGGTCAGACCAGTTGTTCCTTTTTATGCGCATAATTTTGCGGATGTGGCCTTGATCGATACAGGTGCTACAATTTCATGTATCAGCCAGACCGCTGCGGTGCAAATGAATGCAAGGTGTGTGGCTGATGATGAAAGGTGTGCGAAAGCAGTGAATGGGAACTTATTACAGATAGTAGGAAAATGTAGCGTAGATTTTTCTTTGAATAATTTTAATTTTTACCATGAATTTTTAGTAGTAGCTGATTTGAACCGTAGTGTTATTTTAGGGGTAGATTTTTTAGTAAAAAATAGAATGAATATTGATATGATTAATTCATGTGTATATTTTTTCCAGAATAAAATATTGTTTTGTGATGACAGTCAGAAACAAAACACGATTCGTGATAGGATTCTTTCAGAACAAAAGATAGAATCGATTTTTCTTGACAGTTCGAGTTCGATCGCGAACGAACAAATGAAGTTCAGTAGAACAGCTGAGAATAAGGGTTGTGACGTAGTAGGTTCAATGGATTTTCAGGGGTTGAATAAGAGTAGGTATGTTTATTGTTCGGATTCGCGCAAAGTTGCGTGTGGGGTAGAAGAGAAATGTGTTAAGGTAGAGAAGGATTTAGGTAGGATTAATAAGCGGGGTTTATTAGGTTTATCAGAGGGGAGAATAGGCGAATTTTCTTTTTCGAGCGTGCAGTTAGATAAGCCAGGGATAATGCCGGTTAGTAATAATATAGTGATGAGCGGGGATGAGTCTCCGGTGCAACGGGACGTTGTAGGTAGAGCCAACGTAGTGGTAGATTTTGTAAGTAGGGAGTCGTTTAATGAGGAGAAAGGGCGAGAGGTAGGAAAGAAGCAATCTTCTTTACATATTGAACCTGATGATGGTGTAGGTTTATTTATTATCAACGTGCCGGAAAAAGTTCATGTGAATATTATTAAGGTACAGGCGTCAACAAAAGTATCGCCAGATAGTATTTTGTTAGGTAGGGAAAAGCGTTCAGCAGCAGATCGTTCGTTGAGGTTAGATATGATAGGTTTAGATGAGAAGGTAACAGAAAAGGTTAATCGTATAGGCGGATTATTTACTAAGGCTTCAAATAATTTTGCGAGGCCGCAAGTTGTTAAAAAACGGTATTATTATAAAAGGGCGCGATCTAGATCGTTTCGGGTCAATGACCAGGTCTTATTGTGTGTGCCAAGGCGAGTTACGGGTAGATGTATGAAGTTGGAGCGGCTGTACCGTGGTCCTTATAGGGTCGTACAGAATGTGGGACGGTCTGATTTGTTGATACGTCGTATAAATTCGCGATCGCGTGGGGTGGTTGTACATTCGAATCGTTTGAAACGTTTCGTGCCACGCTGATGTATCTGTCTGATAGAATGTTAGATGATAGTTATTATTCGTAAATAAGAAAGTTGTTTGTGGTTACATCTTTAACCTGTAATTTTATCCATGTTGTATATTTGTGTTTTAGGAAAGATGTATTGTATTGTTGTAAATATGATATTAACCGGTGTTTCTTTTTCATGTTGATCCTGAGCTTTGATGACTGATGAGCTGGAGAATGAGGCCACATTATGAGCGTACTAGGTCGTGCGTTGCGAGGACCCAAGGATATATCTTGTAGCATACTAGGAATTTCCGTGGTAGTCTACCTTTGTATGAGAAATATTTGTTGGTTGACATAGTTTGTTGGACCGATCGCTTGATTTTATTTTTGAGAGCAACATGATAAGGCAATAAGCTATTTGTCATGGGGTCCTGGTTCTGGTCCCACGCCCTTACGAATGAGATTGAGACGAGTTGGTAAGGTAAGAGTAAGGGATTGTTCCCAAGGTTGATAACGAATGTTTCTCAAAGAAAGTAATTTCTGACGTGGAATAAATCGGGTATTCTATGCATGTTCGGAATTCCTTTGTAGTATTTTACCTTGGGTAATCGTTTGAACTCACGATAGTCATTTTGAAACTTTGAATGGTAACAGATCATTTCGTGAACTTCGATAGATTATGTGAGATGATTGTATATTGTGGTATCGGCTTTAAAAGTAGTGGATTTCGCTGTGCGGTTGGGACAATATCTATGGCCTCATTCTTAAGCATCTTGAATATAGTTTATTCTTTAAGAAGCTTTTGTATCTGGTTGTATTTTTATCGTCTTGATTACATATGTGTTATTTTCTGCATTTTGAAAAAGATAATTTTTCTTCTGTCTTTGCCTGCGTTAATTTTGGATTATTTCTATTCGGTGGAAATAGATCACGAGTTGGTGATATAATTATAATAGTTGACAAGGAGGAAAGTTTAGTGTTAATAAATAACGGGATCGTGGGAACCTCTGGTAAATTTTTAGACCAGTTTTTTTTGCCAGATAGTTTATCGAATGATGATCGTTCGAGAAGCTAGATCCTAGCTGGGTCATGTTTCCATGGTTCTATGGTTTATAATTCCGTTTCTGGTCTTAGCTAGTTTAGATTTTAAGTCGCGATACAAAAATGTACTGGAACTTGTAATGATTATTTAAGTAGGGTCTGCACCTTAAGTGTGGATAGGTTATTGGTTAAGTAGGGTCTACGCCTTAAGTGTGGATAGGAGTTTGGGGGTTAGGATCTACACCTTAAGTGTAGTTAGGTATGTATTTTGAGGGTCATGCCTTATGTAGGACCGAAATTTTTTCTTAGGGTTGTCACCTGTTGAAAAAAAAATTTTTTTTCTCCGATGAAAATTTTTTTTTTTAATGGAGGGGGGAATGATTGTAGTGTATGTAGCCACAGCCGTTAGATGAAATTGTAGGCTGTGGGCAGTTAGCTTTTTAAAAAGGAATAGAAACTGTTTTACGATTATATTCTCAAATCAATCTTTAAAAAATATGAGTTTAAAAATGAAAGATGGATTTGACGCAGTCATATACTAGACGGTAATAAAGAGAGAAGTTCCTTTAAAAATATAACATATTTTTATATAAAGTAATACAGAGAAAAATGAAATAAAAGCCCAATTACCAGAGGAAAGTATTTTATTGAAAAATACCTGTAGAATAAAGTGAGAGACTGAGATCTCTCACAGTACCTAGCTACCATAGAAAAAAAGAAATGTCTTAAAAAAAACAAGCATTATTAAGTAATAAAATAATAAACAGTTTGAATCGAGATCTTTACTAGCAAGCATATTTTTTTTCACCTCTCATGCTCGTAAAGTTCGTGTTTATGTTGGGTATAGGCTGCATAAAATCGCTTTTTATGCTCTAGTGCATAAAGTGAAATCTTTGTCTAAGTCTCAGACTCAAAGACAAAGGTCGTCAGGTAAACAGTCACACACGCAATTAAACTTCGGTAAATAAACTTGTTATTTCATTCTGTTTCTTTAATTTTGTACACAATCCATGTTAAATTACTAAATAATAAAACTAGACAAAATTAATGAGTTTTGTAAGAAATAAGTATTTCAAGAGCATTATGGACTACGATATATGCTAAAGTCACTGTGCTGCCACTGCCACGTATAAAAAAAAGAAAAAGAAAGTCTTCCCGCCAATATGGCGAAGTCTTTATTGTTTCTATTTTGCAATATTCTTATTTATTTTCCTCACACTCGAAGTGAAAAGCAGAGTGTATAACTTGTACACAAAACCCATTTTACCCTCGAATTGACTATCCACCCTCGCCTGCGGCTCGGATGGATATATACGTCTCGGGTAAAATGGTACGTTTTATAGTATAGTATTATATTATCTGTGGTTTTATGTACTTGTTGTACAATCTACTATTTATATATTTAGAATATAGCGAAGCGACATCTAGTGGTAAAAAAATATACTTACTTTTAATGTGCTAGAATGAATGTAAGTTGGACAACAACTTTACAGCAAAATGACATTAAAAAATACGTTATATATAAGTATCCAGTTTTTGGCAACCGGAACAGAAAACGTTGTCGCACTATAATTTCGATTTTGCCAGTGGCCTAATTAACGTCTTTTTCAAAACTTAAACTGTCGTTGACGATTGAAACTGTTCTTCAAAATGAAAAGAGCACATAAAAATAGTTTTCGTACGAGTCTTTAAATTTTCCTTTCGCATTGTATCCAGCCATATTTTTCTTTTTTTGTTATTTTTAGGCAACCTAAAACAATAAAAACAGTTTAAAATTAATACACTTAATTTACATTTGAAATTTGAAAACATCGATAATTCGATAAGAAAAATGCTATAAGGGCAACTCTAGCGCAAAACAAACAGATTTATATTTTCTTGAAATACACCAACAAAACTCACCAAAATAAGTAGTAAGCTAGATTTGGTATGAATTCTAAATAAACTATTCACAGGAAAACCAAAACACAAGGCATTTATTGTATTGTTTTGGTGTTTTTGCAAAATAAATAGTACGTACCGGTGTAATGTAATGTTTGGACGATTTTCACTTTTTTTGATGCCACAAACTACCACACTGCAATTAGACATGTTCCTTGTTACTTTCTCTCACTTATTAATACCTTTTATTCACATGAAAGTCTCAAATTAAAAGACTTTTATCACAAAACACTGCAAATACAACTCGCGTTGACAGCTCACATCACAAATTAAATAGACTAGTGCTCACATACCGAGAAACCTAAATGGCGACCGGCTTCAATCATGCATTACGATGACGTCACGTTTGAATGTTGCCAAAAAATAGGTCGAATAAATATATTGCTGTCTCTTTTTACATGAAGTATTGGAGGTAAGATAGAACAAGATGGCTACAGGTTTATGAGTACAATGTCGATTTAGCTCATATTTGTATAAATAACCGATAGTTCATATAGAACAATATGCCATCTCCATAGGATTCAGTACTCAGAGAAAAAAACACAAACTAAATAAACGTCATCTTGAAATTCTTGAAAAAAGTGACAACCTTAATTTTAGCCAATGGGGGCACCCCAACAAAATGGCGGTCTTAATTATAGCCAATGAATGGGTATCGGGGCTACCGGCCACTAAGTTTTGACCTATTCTATGGGTTTCCAACGCCTGTCTAACTCATCCACAGATCATCTAACTAAAGTGCCCCACAGATTGAGATGGACTAGTGACTATTGTAGTCATGAAGTTTGACTTAAGGGTAAGGCCGCCAAATAATGCTGATTTGCTAGACGACGTGGCGTCCAGCAACTTTTTGGTAAAAATATTTAAAACTATCAAATTTTATAGCTTTCCTCTTAAAAAAGGATCATTTATATAAGTGTCTAAATACGCAGACGACTGTAAAACTACTTCTTTCCATTTAATAAAAATATTTTTTAAACGGGAATACGCAATTGCTAGAACAAATAAAAGTGTCCCAAATGATCCCCCATACACAATCGGTATTAATATTAAATTTCTGTTCATTCCACTGGCAATTAAAATATTTTCTTTGAAGAACCACCTATTTTAGACATTGTTTATTTACTTTACTACAGTTTAGCAATTAAAATAATAATCATTTTTATATTAATAATATTGTCCTTGTATTTTATGCTTTTATGTTACCGATTTTAAGTTACCATTATCTTGTATAACACGAAGTAATTGAGCAGTAGAATCCGTTTTTAATAATTGGCAACACCAGTACCTTGCTTGTTTATGGTATGACAATTACCTGTCGGCCATTATTGAGGTGCTACGAGTTTGTTTGCCCCAGATCGTGCTTACGTTCGCCGCAAAAAAAGTGGTATGTGATTTTAAGGTAATATTTGTATCGTTTTGCTTTAATCGGCAGATTATTCGATAAATATAATCTATAAATTAGAGTTTTAAGTTATAAAAATTGATAAATTATTCATTATAGTGTCATAGATTGAGCGTCTTTTGAAAAGAGAAAGGTTTTATGTTACTTTTAAGTTACTTTTATGTTACTATTGTTGTTTATATTTAAGTTACGTAACATAAAAGTGATGTTAAGCCTAATGCACATTTGGGACTGTAAAATAAAGCATTAATTAAATTGCAGTGAATTAACGCACCGCAGATTTATATTGATTGTTTCTTAAATTAAATCTTATTAAAGTGATTACTGATTTTAAAAGTTGATTTTTTATTCCCCATAGCACAAGTAACTTTTTGTAAAATTATGTACCTATTAAGAATTATTGATAGTGATATTATAGTTTTTCATATGACAGATGCATCTCACTCCCGCTCAAAAACAAAAAAGTTAGGGAGGAAATACAAAGAGGGAATCCTGAAAAATATACAAAACAGGATAAAGAAGAGAAAAAGCAAAAATGGCGAGATTTAACTCAATAACAGTAAAAATATTTTATTGATTTTTAATTTAATTAGAGAAGAATTAAAATTTTTAGTGCGTTATTATTTTGTTTTTTACAAAAAAAAATAAAGGTTAAAAAAATAAAACGAGTTTTACTGAAGTTAGTAACATAATTATTAATTTTTCGAAAAAAAAAAAGGAATATGTCCTATTGTAGACATCCCCTTTGAAACTTTTGTGTTACTTTTAAGTTACCCGGTAACTTATATTTTTAAGTTACTTTTATGTTATATCAGGCCAATTTGTCGGCCTTACCCTTAATACTCATTAAGTCGAGCTCAAGGAATTTATAAGTACTACGTTATAAATTCCTTGGTCGAGCTTCATGATTGTAGTCTATATAAATTTTTTTTTCCCCAATGTTTTTGGCTTGGATGCGAGTCTTTTAAGCCATGTCTGGATTTATATTCCTTCAAAGTTCAAAAAGTAAATATCGGCATATAATTCTTGCAATTTTTTAGATATACTATTAAGCGGCGGGATTCCTCAGTATCGTATTCACTCACGTCACTCTCACAAAATAAAAGTGAGAGTCTATATAATTTGTGAGATGGATCCACAAATTATTTAAACCTATTAAAGCTAGAAACACATTTCGCTGGCGCAGCGCAGCGTTTCCGCTCGGCTCGGATTGCGCCAGACACCCCACCACTTTCTAGCATTATATCGTCAGATGGCTCGGTGGCGGACGGCGCAGCGGAGCTCCGCATTTTGCTTTTTACTACTTATGTTCTCCGATTTCTCCGTCAATAATGGGCCAATTTAAAAAAAAATTTTTTGTTTAGAAGAGTCACCAATTCATTATCATGTAGGGTTGTTAATTATACTGCTAAAACAGTATTAAAGTGTTTTTAGTACACTATACTTTTTAATTTTATAACAAAAATAATGTATAATTCTGATTTGAAAATAAATTACACTAAATATTTCTAAAATCGGTTCAGTATTTTTTGAGTTTATCTATTACAAACAAACAAAGTGTATTTATAGTATTAGTATAGATATAAATTGCATCTCGTCTTCATTCATCATCATATTATCATCGTAATCATCAACATATATTTTTAACCGACTTCAAAAAAAGGAGGAGGTTATCAATTCGACTGTATTTTTTTTTTTTATTTTTTTTTTTTTTTTATGTGTGTTACCTCAGAACTTTTTAGTTAATGAACCGATTTGGATAATTCTTTTTTTATTTAAAAGGTGACGCTTCTCGTGTGGTCCCATTCAAATTTTATCAAGAACTGGCAAGAAGTTCAGGAGTTATCCTGAATAATGTGTATTCAGACTTTATTTGGGTATATGGACGATTTCATAGTTTCATCAAATTGGGGATCGTTTTCAATTTTTTTTTCGAAAGTTGGTACTTCTGACCTGATTTTACTTTCACCAAGTCACGACCAGGGGATCAAATCCCAGGAAAATTGAGAGAAATTCTCAAATATAGGCAAGCCTTATGCGTTCCATTTATTTTTGAAGTTAGTCAAGTATTTGCATCTGGTAGTCATCATCTCATAGTGATGAGCTGTATTGGAAGCTACAACTCCTTAACGGTTAGGAGCTGGAGAATATTTCTTTAAGTATTAATCGTACATATGGGCCAATAGTTATATTCTTTCAGGTTATTAGGGTGAGCTGCTGATGAGAGGTGAAACTCCTCAACAGTTAGGAGTTATATTATGATGTTTTATAAATACCATATGCACGAATGGACCTTCAGTTGTATTCCTTCAAGTTATCTAAGTAGCTAAAGATGGAAAGCTGAATTCCGAAACGGATAGGATATTTACAACAATTTATCATAATCACCATGTAGTTTCTTAAGCTACTTCACTAAAAATCGAAAAATAAAACGTTTTTGAAAAAAAATGTAACCGCCTTCAAACAAAAATTAACAAACACTAAAAAACGAAGAAAATAATAAGATTTTATAATTCAAAGGACGATGATACGTGACTTTTTCTAATTTATCTTGGTACTTACTGAACTGTTTGAAGTCGGTGCCATTCAAAAAGAATAAGAACGAAATATATTGAGTGAAATAACTAACATATTAAAAAAAAACCCGGTCCCAAGCGTGAGGTGTAGGACGTAATTACCTCAATACGTATAAGACGGCACCGACTTCAAACAGTTCAGTAAGTACCAAGATAAATTAGAAAAAGTCACGTATCATCGTCCTTTGAATTATAAAATCTTATTATTTTCTTCGTTTTTTAGTGTTTGTTAATTTTTGTTTGAAGGCGGTTACATTTTTTTTTGGATTTAATATGTTCAAGTAAGAACAGAAATTGTTTTCAAAATTAGAAGAAAACATTGCAGATGTTAGCTCGGCAACGACTCGATTGACACTGATCAAAAATTTCGTCAGGAAACGCTGCGCCACGCTAGTAAAGTGTGCACACCCGGGTCGACGCTGCGCTGCGCTGCGCCAGCGAAATGTGTTTCTAGCTTTACATTTATACAATACAGTCGTCACAAAATATATGAGAGAGGCCCGTTTTCATGTTTTCATGCCAAAGTGACGTGATTAGGCATGTAACCGGCTAAAGACCCCAGTACAGGGGGGCTACCGGCTAAAAAATCTGGATATGGGTATGGGCTTCAAGTGTCATTTGAATTCCTTATTTTGATATATATTTTTGATGCTTTGTTCTGTTAAACGTTGTTAGCTAGCTATCGTTATACCCGGCGTCACAAAACAAGGAACTCATAGCGGCTATTTTCTTGATGAAATTGACTTAAAGGGGGCTACGCGGTAGCCCCCCAGGGGGGCTACCGCGTAACTTTATAGATATGAACTTCATACGTTTTTGGGAACTTTAAGTCAATTTAATAAAGGAAATAGCCGCTATCAGTTCCTTGTTTTGTGACGTTGGGTATAACGATAACTAGCTAGCAACGTTCAACAGAATAAAGCATCAAAATCTATCAGATTATGGAATTCAAATGACAGTTGAAGCCCATACCCATGTCCAGATTTCTTAGTCGGTAGCCCCCCAGGTTGGCCGACCATGGTCGGCGAACACGACCAATACATCGTACATTGATACTTTTGAACGAACAAGTTTAAAAAGGTTCTTTCAAAAGTGTCAATGTACGATGTATTGGTCATGGTCGCCGACCATTGTCGGCCAACCTGTACTGGGGGCTTAAGAAATACGGATATGGGTATGGGCTTCAACTGTCATTTGAATTCCTTAAGCTAGAAACACATTTCGCTGGCGCAGCGCAGCGCAGCGTCGACCCGGGTGTGCACACTTTACTAGTGTGGCGCAGCGCAGCGCGTCCTGACGAAATTTTTGATCAGTGTCAATCGAGTCGTGCGTGATCGAGTCGTTGCCGAGCTAACATCTGCATTATGTTTTCTTCTAATTTTAAAAACAATTTCTGTTCTTACTTGAACATATTAAATCCGAAAAAAAAATATGTTGATGATTACGATGATAAGATGATGATGAATGAATACGAGATGCAATTTATATCTATACTAATACTATAAATACACTTTGTTTGTTTGTAATAGATAAACTCAAAAAATACTGAACCGATTTTAGAAATATTTAGTGTACAATTTATTTTCAAATCAGAATTATACATTATTTTTGCTATAAAATAAAAAAGTATAGTGTATGTACTAAAAACACTTTAATACTGTTTTAACAGTATAATTAACAACCGTACATGATAATGAATTGGTGCCTCTTCTAAACAAAAAAAATATTTGCAATCTTTTTTACATTGGCCCATTATTGACGGAGAAATCGGAGAACATAAGTAGTAAAAAGCAAAATGCAGAGCTCCGCTGGGCAGTCCGCTACCGAGCCATCTGACGATACAATGCTAGAAAGTGGTGGGGGGCCTGGCGCAATCGGAGCCGGGTGGAAACGCTGCGCTGCGCCAGGGAAATGTGTTTCTAGCCATACTAAATGTATGAAACCGATCGCGCTGCGCCAGCGAAATGTGTTTCTAGCTTTAATCTGATAGATTTTTGCTGCTTTGTTCTGTTAAACGTTGCTAGCTAAAAAAAAAATACCGTCCTTAAAAAAAATAAAAAATGATGGTCACCATCTGTCAATTTTGTTCTCACAAAAATTAAAAATTCAATCTCTGAAAGTATGGTACTTAGAGAAACGGATGCTAGGTCAACTTCTAGTAAAGATTTCGTAAAAAAAAACGTAAGCTTACTTTCATTAATCTATGTGGCGAAGCCTAGTCAGTAGAACCGAAAACGTCAGGCCCTCAGTTCATCAATTGTCAAAATAAAAAAATTCCAATTATTACTGAACTATTGACGTTTGCACCAGTGTTTCTACGTTAGAAATTCCCAGAAGTGATAAAGAATCAGACATTCAAAGTATTTTTATGTATTTCTTTAGTTTACTTGCAAAATTTGGAAGATTCATTATTGTACAAATTGATGAACTGAGAGCCCAAGCTAAACCATGAACGTCATTTCGTGTGTACCTTACTCCTTCTGGCTTGTGAGCTGTAAAATCCTTCAGTGACGGATAAACCATTTCTTATTTTAGTATTCAGAACAAACGTAACGCAAGAGTTTATGAATTATTGACGTTTGAACAAGGGCCACACGACCTGACGCTTTAGATTATGGATGCTGAAAATAACAAAAACTAGCTAACGAAAGTCCAGTTTCACTCCCTAGCTGCTCAGTGACGCAAAAATAAATAAGATTTAACACACAAACATCATTCAAAACAGAATAGATCTCTTATAATCGTTGTTCAAACAAGGGCCACACGAAACTGTGTGTACCAGATGTAATTTGTCAAAATATCGATAACCATACCATTTGGAGCCAAATAAAGCAGTCTAGCAGCGTCACGTTTGATATGTGACAGTATACAACACTTCAAATCCGTTCGCGTAACAACACATCGATAGAAAAAGCAAAAACAATATTTTGACCCGTCAGACTGTGTGGCCCTTATTTCAAACCGTCACATTACGTGAATTTAGCGTTATGAATGTTGTTAAGAACATAATAGTCAAAAGAATTTCTGTCACTGAGGATCTAGCTTTACCTGGATCCAATTACTGCAGAACTTACGATGCAATTCAAGTTTAAAATTAGTATGAAAATAAGCTAGGGTGACCACGAAGTAATTTTTTGCGGACATCGTATTGAAGTTTACTTATAATGTATGTAGCTTACCTACAGTCGTCACAAAATAAGATGCCCGTTTTGACACATGCCAAAGTGACGTAATTAGGCATGTAACCATACGAGTCTGTGATCGATTCTCGCGATTAATCGATTAAGATTCTGAGTAACTAATCGATTATAGTAGGTTTGCGAATTATTTGGATTAAGACTAAAGTTATTATTATAAAATGTTAAACTTCCTATATAGGTACTTATACTTTTAATAAACATATTATTAAAGTATAAATTGACCTTTCATGTTATATAAACTTGAATCGAATACAATTATAAATTGCATAATTTATATAAGAGCGAACGCGCATTTGTGATTTTTAATCGGGCGATAGTTTGGTCGTTCTCGGATTCAGTATAGAGTTATATGGCACTGGCAATCGTCAGTGCGCTTAAACTATCGACCGATCAAACTATCGAAAATGACTGGCCGATAGTTGTACGATCAAACTATCGCACAACTATCGGTCGGGCGGTAATGTGCATGAAGAACTACCAATGTGAGCGCGCGCACTGCATTCAACTAAAATATCGCCTAACTATCGGTAGACTCCGCATTCAGTATTGAACTATCGAAAATGACTGGCCAATAGTTACTACAACAGCCAATAGTTATTAAAACTATTATCGTGGAATGCTGATGGTGTTCGAGGTAAGATCCATGAATTACTTAATTTTGCGACACGTGACGTATCTGCGGATATTATTGCCCTATGTGAAACCCGCTTAACTAAAACAACTACTCTTTCCACACCTGGCTTCTTTTGCTACCGCCAAGACAAACACCAAAATGGCAGAGGCCAGGGTGTTGCCCTGCTAGTCCAGAAAAAAATTAAACATATGTTAATTCAGCTACCCAAAACTACTAACATTGAAGCTGTTGGTATTAGATTCTACTTGTCAGGCTTAGAACACGTTGTTGTTTCCGCATATCAGTCGCCTAATTTGCCCCTTCTTCAAACTGATCTAGACTTGTTGCTCAATTGTGCTCCTCGAGTAATCATTGCCGGCGACTTTAATGCTAATCACAGTTACTGGCATAGTAGTTATACTAATACGCGCGGAAGGACGCTTTTCCGTCACATGCTAAAACATGACTATACTATTCACGCTTCAAACATCCCAACGCAGGTAAACTATTCAGCTAATAAAAATCCAACTAATCCCGATCTAGTTTTATGTTCCAACATCCGCCACATGAGTGATCCAGAAGCTGTTATAGCACTATCATCTAATCACTATCCTTTATATTTCACCATAGATGGTTTGTTTGACCGTGCAGCTAAAGAACAATGTTTTCTTTATCAGCACGCAAACTGGAAAACTTATCGAAGTGTTCTGGATGATAATATTTTTCTTTCTTCCTTAACTTTTAAATCAACTTATGATGTGGATATGGCAGTGAATGATCTACACTATTGTATCTGTAAAGCTAGAGATTCTTCGGTGCCTCTTAGTGCATCCGCTGATGGCCCAACTTCCCTTCCTTACTCAATAAAAAAACTTATCAAATATAAAAATGAACTTCGCAAAATTGACCACGGGTTATCTAAAGGTTACTATAAGACGTTTATTCGGCGTAACATCAATAACCTTTGCGAATTAATTAAATCTCGTACTAGAGAACATTCTGATAAGTTATGGAATAAAAGGCTGGCAAGCGTAGACAATCCTAGTGCTGACATTTGGAAGATATCCAAATCTCTGAAGCCAAAAACCAGTACCATTCCTCCACTGAAGTGTCCCAATGGTTCTCTGACTACTAACGTTTCTCAGCAGTGTGACACTCTGGCCTCATCCTTTCATAAAAATATGCTACTTACTTCTGATTGGTGTACTGATGTTCCTGATTCCGAGATTCAAGCCAATCTGGCTATGATCAAAGAGCATCGCATTACTGATATTCAACGCCCTATCAGGCCGGCTGAGATCCGAGAGACACTTAAATCTCTCAAAACTCGTAAATCAGCAGGTGACGACGGAATTCATAACTTTTTGCTTAAAAATTTATCTCAGAAAGCTGTCGTCTATCTTACTAAAATCTTTAATGCGTGCTTGTACCTAGGTTATTTTCCTACAGCGTGGAAGACGGCCAAAGTTATTGCACTAATGAAGCCTGGTAAAGATCCACTGTCGCCCTCAAATTATAGACCTATCAGCTTACTTCCTACTTTGGGTAAATTATTTGAAAAACTAATTTATGCTCGTTTACTTAATATGTCCAATGATCTTCTTACAAATGAACAGTTTGGCTTTCGTTCGGCTCATTCTACTACACAGCAGCTTGCTCGGGTAACCGAACATATTTCTCACCATCTTAATTCAAATGAATCGACGGGCATGTTCCTTTTAGACATAGAGAAGGCATTTGACACTGTCTGGCACGAAGGCCTCCTCTATAAGCTCGTGAAACTTGGCTTGCCAAGTTCCACCGTTAAGCTTATCCAGTCATACTTAACTGACCGCAAATTTATAGACCACATAGGGAATGCCAAATCCTGCGTCCAAACCGTACCAGCCGGTGTACCCCAAGGCTCTATTTTAGGTCCGTATTTATTTTTGTTATACCTAAATGATATGCCTATTCAACCTCGTACACATCTAGCTTGTTTCGCAGATGATACTGCATCCTAAACTTCCTCTAGCGATCTAGATCTCATTGTGGGTCGCTTACAGTTCTCTATCGATTTATTACACAGATACTTCACTAAGTGGAAACTTAAACTTAATGAGAAAAAGACTGAAGCTATTATGTTCACACGTCATCGCACTTTACCCAAAAAGTCTCTTAAAATTGGTGGTCACAGTATACCGTGGAAAAACTCTGTGAGATATCTAGGCGTCACTATGGACAACAAGTTGAATTGGTCTAAACATGTAGCTCAATTGCGCATCAAGGGAGCTCAGGCACTCGGGGCTTTAAGTCCTATTTTAAACCGTAAAAGTAAAATTTCCTCTGCTACTAAACTAAGGCTGTATTCAACGCTTGTCAGACCTTGTATCACTTATGCCTGCCCTGTATGGAGTAACACGTGCTCAACTAATTACCAAATATTGCAAGTTATTCAAAATAAAGCTTTAAAAATTGCATTTAATACACCTTTCAAAACGAACTTAATAAAACTACACAAAGTAATTTCTTACCCTTTACTCATTTCATTTATATTAAAACTTACACGAAATTTTTATAGTAAAAACAAACATAATTCTAATCCTCTGATATCTAACATATGTAAAACACAATTATCCGACATCAAATATATCGATAGATACGGCACGTATCGCTTACCACATCACTACGTATTGTTCCCACCAACTAACTTGCCTGACCAGTTGTCGGCGGGCGGCGGTGCGCACGCGCATGACTAAATTAGTGACACTCGGTTTCCGTGCAGCTTCCCCTCTGTTATCTATACTTAGTATGGGCGCGGGAGGCGCGGTAGTTCTCGCCTCTCGCTGTACGCTGGTCGATGCCAATGTTATCAGTATTTACGTGTAGCGAACTAATGCTTTACTTTTATTTACCCACTTTATGAATTAAGCGAATCGGCTACAATCGAATCGCATAATTATGTTATTGAATTGTGTATTATAAACACGTTTATTTACATATGATTTGAAGAGTCATATTAATCATTTGTAAAGCTTGAAAAGGTGTTATTAGCCTGAATAAGTAGTTGTAAGTAATTGGTTTGTACTTAAGTTATTTAAGTTTTCCATTGTAACTAAAATTTATGAAATAAAGAATTTACAAAAACAAACTACAACTATAGATAAAGTTACAGTTATACAACTATCGGACAACTATCGGCCTGTGCATGAAGGACTATGTGAGCGCGCGCCCGGATTCAACTAAACTATCGATCGACTAAAATCACAAGTGCTCGCAGGTTCTCAAACCAAACTATCAGCCGACGACAGTTTGATCACGCACGATCGTATTACGATTCCGAATAAACTATCGGTTGACTAAAAATCACAAGTGCGCGTTGGCTATAAAAGTGCAAGTATTTTAACTACAGCTCACAGCATAGATATGGTCATAGAGTAGCCACATTACTTATTATAGGCCCAACCATTGGCCAATACGGCGTATATTAACACTTTCGAAAGAACCTTTTTAAACGTCTTGTTCGTTCAAAAGTGTCAATGTACGATGTATTGGCCAGTGGTTGGACCAACGTGTACAGGCCGCTTATGGTAAACGCACGCTTGTCCGATGCGAACGCTTCAAACAAGCCGAACGAAACGTGTTTTAAGAAATCTCTGGAAAGGTGAACGTGACGATTCGACATGGTGAGGTGTGCAAGGTTGTCTAGGTTTTATTTAAAGATTTTTTTTTATTCGGTTCATTCGAAACGTCCTCCTAGGATAAGTTTGCGTTTGCCTAGAAACCGTTTTATCGAAATCATTGTTGCCAATTCATAATTTCACTAATGCTTAAGCACCAATCTAGTTTTCACACAAAAAGATCAATTTTACAAATTAATCTATTAAAGTGTTTATAACGATTATTTCGATTAAATTGAATGAAGCTCGAGAAATCCTGCACACAACGGATACAACACTAGTATTTAAAAAAATAAAGACTGAGAACGTAACTGTTTTTCGAGACGTTTCGTAGTTAATCGAATCTGCGTTTACTTTAGAATAAACGCAAAAATAATACGAGGAATACACTTTGCCTTAATTTATGATGCGTTCAAAAATGTAACATATTATTTTCATACACCTTTGATAAGTAATCAGCATATACGTGATTTTTTGGTTTTCGTAACAAGTTACATTCTAGGGTCATTACCATGTGTCAAAACGGGCATCTTAATTTGTGACGACTGTAGTGATGGGTAATTTTCCGAAAAATTTCAAACTCGAAAATTTTTCAATTTATTTTTCAGAAAAATTTAAAAATTGGAAAAATAATGGAAATATATCTTTCTATCGAAATTATTAGTTTAAATTAAATAGTAAAAATAAAATATGGTTCATAATAAGTTGAAATTCAAAGGGTTGAATGGCTTTACTTACATGTTGTTTAAAAAAAAACAAATGTGCTAAGTTATATTTTAATACAGATTCATGTACAATGGTTTATTTTTTACGACATAAACATATATAATTACGTCACTCATGATTAATCTGAATCCAAATGGGTCATTCTACCGAAACGCAAAATTTTTGTTTGGAAAAATATTGGAAATTTTTCATTTTTTCTTTTCTTTTCATTCCGAAATTTTTACATTACCCATCACTGAGCTTACCTATCGTAGCATTAGGATTTTAAGCAAATAAAACTACAGTAAATTGTTCAACAATTTATGATTTAGGTAAGTATTAACGCTAAAGTGTGACATATTAAAAAAAGTTGTTTTGTTATTTTAATTTTTAGTTTTTTGCATTCACAATGCAAATTTTATTATTGGAAAATAGAAAATGAAGTATTTCTATTGATATATAATGATTGAAATATTTTATAGAATAAAGAACGACTCCGTAGCTCAGTGGTTAGAGCAGTCGCCCGGAAAGCGAAAGGTCGTGGGTTTGAGTCCCATCGGAGCTAGTTGTGAGACGGGTCGATTTTCTTTAAATACTTCATTTTCCATTTTTCAAGTTATTTTGTGTCAAGTATGTCAATAATGTCAATAATGTCAAAAATATCACAGTTCAATCACAATATGTACAAATGGTTTATTGAAAATCAGACTAGTACTATAGGTACCAACTAGGTATTCTAAAATATTCTTTTGTTCATCACAGGTCAATCATTTTATGTAGGGCAGGCGTACCGGTATTGGCCACTGTACCGGTTTTGGTCACTTTTCACATTAAAGTTATATAAATAGGAAATAAAAAACTATTGCTTATATTTCTTAATGGCGAATAAAAGATTGGACTTTTAGTTAATAATTACAGCACTTAGCTTTTTTTACGTAGTACGATATTTTAGAAATAAACACCATGTTGTGTTTCAAAGTTAACATTTTGTAAAATTCTTAAGCAAAATGTTAAGGGTAAAGGTTTTGAAAAATCATTTTTTTTTCTACAATAAAATTATTTTATGGTTATTTAATATTTTATATCACATTAAAATATGTTTCTTTTAGATGGATTAAGTGTTGGTTTCTCACTGCTCTCACAAATAGTTGGAAAACAATAAGTGGCCAAAAGTGGGGCTGGAAATTTTAGCATTGTGCCACCTTTGGCCACTTTGGCATTAGTAGGAAGTATCCAACTTTTCAAGCTCATTTATTATAAAAGACTTACAACTCACTGAACTTTTAAGTAGTGGAGCGGAGTGAGTCAGCAATGCAGAGCGGAGTCGCAGACTGTTTCTGCTTCGGAATCATTAGTATTCGTTAGGGCCACTTTTCACTTGAAAAGTGATATAAATCTCCGTGCTTTATAGTGACACGGTAGAGGAAGTGGAGCGAGCGAGTCGAGTGGAGAAGTGGAGTCAGGACGCTTGCCCCGTTTGGCTCTCTCTCTCCGCTTCTCTGCTAGGTTTCCTCACTCCGCTTCTTTTTAGGGTTCCGTACCCATGAACCGTGACAGCTAGACTGTTGGAAATTTTACAGATGATGTATTTCTGTTGCCGCTTTAACAACAAATACTAAAAGCAGAATAAAATAAATATGAAAGGGGGCTCCCATACAACAAACGTGCTTTTTTGCCGTTTTTTTTCGATCTTAAATATAGTGTCAAAATGTTGTACAGAATAATATTTTACCTACGTTATAAATATTGTCTAAACTTGTATAGATAATGGTACAGAACTCTTCGTGCGCGAGTCCGACTCGAACTTGGCCGGTTTTTTCATTCTTCTGTGTGTAGATACTTTTTAGCCTGGAGAGGAACATAGGCTACTTTTTATCCCGAAAAAAAAATGAAATTCCCGCGGGATAACGTCGGTCGTCGCGGGCGAAGCCGCGGCGAAAAGCTAGTGTTTCATAAAACCCTTGTTTTGCTACCTCGCTCCTCTTGGTTAACTAACTCCTTTTAGCTCCGTAAGGCTGCCTGTCTGCCGAAGTAGAGGGTTTGGAGGGAAGTTGCGTTTCCATACTAATTGAAAGTAGAACCTAAATGTATAAAAACACAGCTCCAGTCCGCTTTATTATATGGAAAGTTACAAAATTTTCCCATTATAGGTAGGTACACACGGCGGCACATCAGACTATACATTTAAGACCGCCTTTATGCACTACGTAATAAAAGCTGTTATCGCAGTTTAACTGTTTAACTTGATGTGCTGTCTAGTGTACTTCGGAATGAGTGTTTAAGAATAAGGTACAAGTTCGTAGCAGACTCCTTGGAACTTCAAGTGTCTCTTAAAGTTAAGCGACACTCACTTGAACTTGACGTTGATTGAATCGACGTATTTCTGATATCAATGGTAGAAAAAACCTCGTGGTCGAGTGCCACTTAAAGCTGGGTATCCCTTAAAATTAAGTAACACTCAACTGAACGTGAAATCAGCGTGTTTTGATGTCAAAGATGGAAACCACCATAGTACTTAAATGCCCCTTACAGTTAAGTGCCCCTTAAAGTTAAGTGACACTCATATTAACGTGAAATCGGCGTGTTTTGATGTCAAAGATGGAGACCACCATAGTAGTTAAATGCCCCATAAAGTTAAGTGCCCCTTAAAGTTAAGTGACACTCACATTAACGTGAAATCGGCGTGTTTTGATGTCAAAGATGGAAACCACTATCGTAGTTAAGTGCCCCTCAAAGTTAAGTGACACTCATAATAACGTGAAATCGCCGTGTTTTCATGTCAAATATAGAAACCACCATCGTAGTTAAGTGCCCCTTAAAGTTAAGTGACACTCATATTAACGTGAAATCGGCGTGTTTTGATGTGAAATATCGAAACCACCATCGTAGTTAAGTGCTCCTTAAAGTTAAGTGACACTCATATTAACGTGAAATCGGCGTGTTTTGATGTCAAAGATGGAAACTACCATAGTAGTTAAGTGTCCCATAAAGTTAAGTGACACTCATATTAACGACAAAGATACAAACCACCATATAGTGGTTAAGTGCTTCTTAAAGTTAAGTGTCCTTCAAAGAAAGATAACTCTTATCTTAACTAAACGTGACGTTGACGTGTTTCTGATGTCAAAAAAGGTAGAAGACGCCGTCATGGATAAGTGCCCCTCACTGAACGTGACATTGACTGATTTTAGAGGTAGAAGACAACATCAAATTCAAGTGTCCCTTAAAGTTACGTGACACTTATCTCATCCAAACATGACATCGACGTGTTTCTGATGTCAAAGGTAAGAGGCACTATTGTTTTATTGCCCTATCTACCTAAATTAGCGAATTGAAGCTAGTGCCTACAACACTAGCCTAAATCCGCTAATTTTCTTCTAATCAAGTGATAAAGGTATACTTATAAAATTGTATTAAGGAGCTAGCTGGGATTTAAATACTATTTCATGTAGTGTTTTAGTCCAGAAGTATAATAAGACATCAATTAAGCATAAACTCAACTTCTAAATATAGTAATTTTATGAAAGTGGTCAAAACCAATGCAAACGATGTGGCCAAAACCAATGCAAAATGGCCAAAACCGGTACATTTGGCCCTCCCTGCAGAATTTGTTTTATATAAAAAAACTGTTGTTTTTTTTTAAACTTTGTAAATTGTCCCCTTAAAGATCGATAAATTCTCTATAATTCTAGATATAAATTTTTTCTTAAAGACTTAAGATGATTAAGCACTAAGCGTTTGAAAGTGAAAAAATCCTTAAAGTGGCCAAAACCGGTACGCCTGCCCTACCTAAAAATAAACTTAAACAAAGTTGAAAAATGGAAAATGAAGTATTTAGAAAAAATCGACCCGTCTCACAACTCGGGGCTCGAACCCACGACCTTTCGCTTTCTGGACGACTGCTCTAACCACTGGGCTACGGAGTCGTTACGAGAAGCGTCGAATTTATCCA
This sequence comes from Crambus lathoniellus, assembly GCA_949710035.1. NCBI lineage: Eukaryota > Metazoa > Arthropoda > Insecta > Lepidoptera > Crambidae > Crambus > Crambus lathoniellus. Next base: position 13,442,687 of record OX453309.1, read on the forward strand.
ATACTTCTTACGCGCTGTATAGTCAGCGATAATTTCATCAATGTGGAGATATTACTACCCTCACACGCGAAAGAAACAACTTTCCAGGTATTTGGCAATCGCTAAAGATGAAATTACTATTGCAAGTTATTTTAATTTTTAGTTTTTTGCATTCACAAAGCAATTTTTATAATAGAAAAATGGAAAATGAAGTATTTAGAAAAAATCGACCCGTCTCACAACTAGCTCCGATGGAACTCGAACCCACGACCTTTCGCTTTCCGGGCGACATCTCTAACCACTGAGCTACGGAGTCGTTGTGTTCAAGTTTGTTATCAAAAATGTTTTGTTTTAATTTTTTTTTATTTTCTTTTAATAAAATATAGATTTTATTTGTAATATTAACTGAAATTACCTTACAATGTTACAAATATTTATTTATTTATATTTAGGAAACTTTAGTCGCTAGAATGCAAAGCTGTGAAACTAACTAACTAACAGGACAATTATAGGCTTTTTGTCCATTAATGAACGTACATTGTTGTCACCCTGTTTTAAAAATCTCATACAAATTTTATCAAGGATTGCATCGTAACTACTGCAGTGATTGGTTCCAGGTAAAGCTAGATCCTCAGTGACGGAAATTCTTTTGACTATTATGTGCTTTTCAACATTCGTAACGCCAAATTTACGTAATGTGACGGTTTTAAATAAGGGCCACACAGTCTGACGGGTCGAAATATTGTTTTCGCTTTTTCTATTGATGTATTGTTATGCGAACGGATTTGAAGTATTGTATACTGTCACATATCAAACATGACGCTGCTGGACTGCTTTATTTGGCTCCAAATGGTATGGTTATCGATATTTTGACAAATTAAATCTGGTACACACAGTTTCGCGTGTAGTGTAGGCAATGAACAGATTCTTTGTATGGAGACCCATACATTAATTCCTCAGTCGATGAAACTTTGCTGGGTTATAAAATAGCATGAGCCATAAACTTTTAAATGCTTATCCAAAAAAAAACTCAAACGGAAGTTAGGTATTTATACCTAAATATACAAATATGTTTATATATTGAACCGAGTAATTTCTCAACCCAAATTTATTTTACCAAATGAGTTATTTATACTAGTATGTGATACTTGATAAAAATCCAAAACTTTTTTCAAACATGAGTACTGCTTTTGAATGATAATTCCTTTTTTGACTCTCATTTTCATTGAAAAATTGCTCCGTCGTTTTTTTTTTACTTATATGACCTTAGAATGTAATTTGACATTACGAGTAAGAACATCCAAAAAAAAAATATTACCAATATTGATTTATTTTAAACTATGAATAATTCAATATGGAAAATTGCTCAGCATTATTTATCTTTAAAATTATGTTAAAAAGGCACATATACACACAAATCTAAAATATCCAAAAGAAATATCATCCGGAACACCAACATTTTGAAAGCGAAGATAAATTTATCCCCTGTAACGCAATAATGTACCGTCTTTCGTTACCAGTTGGGTGCAGATTAGCGTCCTCGTGCTAATAGTACGACCTTGAACGCGTCACCCTGTGACTGGGGGCACAACTGGGGGGCCGCGTTCGTGTCGTCTCGGTCGCTGTGTGATTCTTTCTTTTTTGTTTTGTTTGTACAGTCAGGGACAAATTCGGTGAACCACTTCCTGCTTATTTTTGTGTAGATAGTGTGACTTCAAAAAATTACATTTAGGAGAAAGTTTTGGTATTTTAACCGCCTTCGAAGAAGAAGGTTCTCAGTTTGACTCATATGTTTGTATGTTTGTCTCTGAGATGCGGTTTTCAGAAAAGTATTTGTTACATTTAGGAGAAAGTTTCGGAGTTTTAACCGCCTTCGAAGAAGAAGGTTCTCAGTTTGACTCGTATGTTTGTATGTTTGTCTCCGAGATGCGGTTTTCAGAAAACTATTTGTTACATTTAGAAGGTTTTGGCATTTTAACCGACTTCAAAAAAGGAGGTGCTCAGTTTGACCCGTATGTATGTATGTTTGACTTTGAGATGCGGTTTTCAGAAAAGTATTTGTTACATTTAGGAGAATATTTTCGAATTTTAGCCGACTTCAAAAAAAGAGGTTCTCAGTTTGACCCGTATGTTTGTCTTTGAGATGCGGTTTCCAGAAAAGTATTTGTTACATTTAGAAGGTTTTTGCATTTTAACCGACTTCAAAAAAGGAGGTACTCAGTTTGACCCGTATGTATGTATGTTTGACTTTGAGATGCGGTTTTCAGAAAAGTATTTGTTACATTTAGGAAAATATTTTGGAATGTTAACCGACTTCAAAAAAGGAGGTGCTCAGTTTGACCCGTATGTATGTATGTTTGACTTTGAGATGCGGTTTTCAGAAAAGTATTTGTTTCATTTAGGAGAAGGTTTTGGTACTAAAATCGACTTCAAAAAAAGGAGGTTCTCAGTTTGACTAGTATGTTTGTCTTTGAGATGCGGTTTTCAGAAAAGTATTTGTTACATTTAGAAGGTTTTGCACTTTAACCGACTTCAAATAAGGAGGTGCTCTGTTTGACTCGTATGTATGTATGTTTGACTATGAGATGCGGTTTTCAGAAAAGTATTTGTTACATTTAGAAGAATATTTTCGAATTTTAGCTGACTTCGAAAAAAGAGGTTCTCAGTTTGACCCGTATGTTTGTCTTTGAGATGCGGTTTCCAGAAAAGTATTTGTTACATTTAGGAGAAAGTTTCGGAGTTTTAACCGTCTTCGAAGAAGAAGGTTCTCAGTTTGACTCGTATGTTTGTATGTTTGTCTCCGAGATGCGGTTTTCAGAAAACTATTTGTTACATTTAGAAGGTTTTGGCATTTTAACCGACTTCAAAAAAGGAGGTGCTCAGTTTGACCCGTATGTATGTATGTTTGACTTTGAGATGCGGTTTTCAGAAAAGTATTTGTTACATTTAGGAGAATATTTTCGAATTTTAGCCGACTTCAAAAAAAGAGGTTCTCAGTTTGACCCGTATGTTTGTCTTTGAGATGCGGTTTCCAGAAAAGTATTTGTTACATTTAGAAGGTTTTTGCATTTTAACCGACTTCAAAAAAGGAGGTACTCAGTTTGACCCGTATGTATGTATGTTTGACTTTGAGATGCGGTTTTCAGAAAAGTATTTGTTACATTTAGGAGAATATTTTGGAATTTTAGCCGACTTTAAAAAAGGAGGTTCTTAGTTTGACCCGTTTGTTTGTGTTTGTCTCTAAGATGCGGTTTTCAGAAAAGTATTTGTTACATATAGAAGGTTTAGGCATTTTAACCGACTTCAAAAAAGGAGGTGCTCAGTTTAACCCGCATGTATGTATGTTTGACTTTGAGGTGCAGTTTTCAGAAAAGTATTTATTACATTTAGAAGGTTTTGGTATTAATAACCGACTAAAAAAAAAAGGTTTCAGTTTGATCTGTTTGTATGTATGTTTTTCCGCGATTATGTCATGTTTTCTGAATCGTTTTTGATGCTTTTTTCAACAGGCAAGTATTTTTGATTGATGCGGTTTAAGTGTACATCCTAATAACATAGCTATTTAAAATAATGCCACGAAAAAGTAAGAAATAATAGCCCTAATAGGTACTGTATTCACACCAAATAACGTAAGTACTTTGAAGTCGGGCGGGATTAAACAAAAACACCAAAACATGTAGGTATGTACATGTTTCACACCCGACTTCAAAATACTCGTACTTACATTATTTGGAGTGAATACAGTTATTAGAAGAATTATTTCTAACTAGCTTTCCGCCCGCGGCTTCGCCCGCGTGGACTACACGACGTTATCCCGCGGGAATGTGATGTTTTTCCGGGATAAAAAGTAGCCTATGTTCCTCTCCAGGCTACAAAGTATCTGTGTCCCAAATTTCAGCCAAATCCGTTCAGCCGTTTTGGCGTGATTGAGTAACAAACATCCAAACATCCAAACATCCAAACATCTAAACTTTCACATTTATAATATTAGTAGGATTGTATTGTTGCATTTTTTACCACACTTTTATTAGCTTCACTTGTAACTAAGTCACAATGTAAGAAAATCTTGGAATTCAATTTTAACCTACTTTTAATTGTCGTATTGATTTGAAACTTTGCAAGTCTATATGAATCCGATGACAATACAATAATTTGATACCATCGAGCTAAACTGATGATGCAGTCAAGAGGTGGGCAATAGAACTCTTCAATGGCTGCTAGGAAACCCCTCGAGTTTAGGCTCATTTGTTTTGTTCTGATGAGACCTATTCGCTACACTTAATGGTGAGGGTCTGATGATGGAGCAGGAAGGAAGCCAGTGGCACTTCTTAATGACCACTAGGAAACCCCTCGAGTTTAGGCTCCGTTGTTTCGTTCTGACGAGACTTATGAGCTGCATTTGGTGGTGAGGGTCTGATGATGGAGCAGGGAGGAAGCCAGTGGCACTCCTTAATGACCAATAGGAAACACCTCGAGTTCTGGCTCATTTGTTTCGTTTTGATAAGACCTATTCGTTACACTTGGTGGTGAGGGTCTGATGATGGAGCTGGGAGGACCCAGTGAAACTCCTTAATGACGTCAAGAAAACTCCTCGAGTTTGGGCTCATTTGTGTTGTTCAGACGAGACCTATTCACTACACTTGGTGGCGAGGGTCTGATGATGAAGCTTGGAGAAAGCCAGTGGCACTCCTTAATGGCCAATAGGAAACCCTTCGAGTTCTGGCTCATTTGTTTCGTTCTGATGTGACCTATTCGCTACACTTGGTGGTGAGGGTCTGATGATGGAGCAAGGAGGAGGTCAGTGGCACTCCTTAATGACCACTAGGAAACCCCTCGAGATGGGCACATTTGTTTCGTTCTGATGAGACCTATTCGCTACACTTAATGGTGAGGTTTGATGATGAAGCAGGGAAGAAGTCAGTGGCACTCCTTAATTACCACTAGGAAACCCCTCGAGTTTGGGCTCATTTGTTTCGTTCTGATGAGACCTATTCGCTTCACTTGGTGGTGAGGGTCGGATGATGGAGCAGGGAGGAAGCCAGTGGCACTCCTTAATGACCACTAGGAAACCCCTTGAGTTTGGGCTTATTTGTTTCGTTTAGATGAGACCTATTCGCTACACTTGGTGGTGAGGGTCTGATGATGGAGCAGGGAGGAAGTAAGGGTTCGGTTTGCGCATCTGGTAACTAATAGACTCCACTTGAATTTGTAAAACTAAATACATACAAGCACGCCTTTGAGTTATAATGTTTACGGGATGGGCAGACACATGAATGGACTGTGAAATCGATTACCATCCCCATCCATAGCTTGCCATTTGTTAAACTAAAAAGTAAAAAATAAATATGTAGTTTAAAAAACTATAAAATCACACTTTTATAGGAACAGACTAAAAGTACAAAATAACCGTCTATTCAGTAACTGAAATTAAAAAGCGTGGTGCGCCCTTTGCAAAGCACGCATTCAAGTACTTAATATTGACAACGCGCACCACGCCTTTTAATTTCAGTTACTGAATAGACGGTTATTTTGTACTTTTAGTCTGTTCCTATAAAAGTGTGATTTTATAGTTTTTTAAACTACATATTTTTTAAAGCGCTTTTCCTTTTTTATTAATTTTTTTTTTACTATTTGGTTATTTATTAAACTAGGATACCTAGAACAATACATAAGCGATTAGGAAGAGTTGGGCGAGTTGATTTTAACTGTCTACGTTTACGAAAACTATTGGATGAACTGCTCATGTCGGTAAAGTAGTAAGACGACATGAATGGGATAGAGCGATAGTTTTCGATTACGAATACAGTTTGCCAAACTCATACCAAGTTTTACTGGTTGTACGTGCACACAAAAATACAACGTTCCATAGCGAGCAACAACAACCGTAACGTGTATTATAAACGCAAAACAACCATCGACCGGGAGGCGACCGTCGGTAACCCTACCTGCTCGTGTATCATCATAAATAATAATAAATAAAATAATAAATAACTTCTTACATTCACACCAATTATCTAAGCCCATGTTATAATTTCATTAAGGAACTGTTTTATGGAAAACTTGATAACGGATAATCATCATCATCATCATCATCATGTCAGCCGAACGAAGCCCACTGCTGGGCATAGGCCTCCCCCAAGGATCTCCACAACGATCGGTCCTGCGCTGCCCGCATCCAGCGGCTTCCCGCGACCTTGACCAGATCGTCGGTCCACCTTGTAGGGGGCCTGCCCACGGAACGTTTGTAAATACATACTTAATATACATAGTTAACACCCAGACCAAGACAAATAGACATGTTCATGCACACAAATATTTGTCTTGTTAGGGAATCGAACCCGAGACCATTGGCGCAGAAGGTGGGTAGCCTACCCCTGCGCCAAATCGGTCGTCATCATCAATCATGACATGCTCATTGTTAGTAGTAAGACAAAAAGTTACGTTAAAAAATAGACTGGGTTGTCTAGTCGCAACCTGGCCCTCTTAGTACAGTCATGAAAAAAGTGCGGCTAAAATGATGAGAAAATATATCATCAGGTACCAGCATGAAACGCTGTTCATACGATCAGGCTTGATAGATAGACTAGAAAAATGTGGTCTGCCACGCTCCGTCTTGGCCACTTTGTCAGTTCGAGCGATTTTAGCGGCGGCTTGCGGGGTGGTTTTCATGTCATGGGGTACCAGTATCAAACTAACGTCTTAATGTAACTTAGGCCAACTTACTACCAAAAATACTGGTCTGCCGACCCGCAGCCTGGCTGTCTTTTGTGTCCGAGCAATTTTATGTTTGTAATGTTACTGACATCTATTATATGTGGTCGTCCAAATCAAAAGGGACCTTGTGGCTCTCGGCACTTACGCCTTTATTGCTGTTGTTCGAATACAAAACAACAAAAATAAAGACGTATGTGCCGGCCGCAATAAGGTCCCTTTTGATTTGGACGACCACATATATTAATGTAGAGGGTTGCAGGGAAATTCGACCATAATATAAATAAATAAAATAATAATAAAAAGTATTTATTTTTCTCATCACAAACAATTACATTACATGAGCATGAAATAATTCATAGAACTATTACAAAATATATTAAATTTATATTAAATAATTAATATTAAAGGAGACTAATATTTTATATTAATAGTAATTAACCATTTCAGAAATATTTCACTTTAAATTTGTTTTTTGCGAAACCAAACCTAAACCTTTACTGCTCTTAGTTAATTTATTTTTATTTCTTTTTCGCACTATTGAGTATTTGCTATTTTTGAGAAGGGGTGTATCAGTTAACAAAAATAAATAATGAAACTCGAAATAACTGCTCTCAGTTTTTACATAGTAACCGCAACTTTCAAGCACGTTGGTTGGATAAAATCGTAGAAAGTTAATCTGCAGATGAAATGCAAACACTTCAACATCTTTTTGGCAATCCAAAAAGGTATAAGAAAGAAGTTCGTTTTTGGGGAAAAGTATAGCTATATTTAATAAAGTTCCACAGAATTTAGGAGAGCTGCCTTTGAACAAATTCAAAAGTCATGTCAAAAAATTGCTCATGGGCGAAGCATATTATAAAGTAGACGACTATTTGAAAGACCGTAATGCATGGATTTGATGTAACACATAACCTAAGCTGAACTAGTGTTATATTATTATTAAAAAGTTGTAAAAGTTAACGATATAAATCTTTGTAAATATAGTTACTCCAAATGATTAAAGCTGATAAGTTTATTGCGCCTGTTCTTCTTATCAGTTAAAAAAGTTTTGAACGGGTGGTAGAAAAATATAGACGATTCAAAAGAGCTTATTTATTAAGTCAAGTTGAATACAGATATTTTTTATTATTTATTTTATAAAAATTAAGGTCACTTAAGGTCAGAGAGCGGTGACGAGTAGTAAAAAAAATATTGTTTGATGAAAGGAAAAAATAAGCATTACGTTAAACACAGTTAAAAATGACATGTTGCAGTATTTTTATCAATCACAACACAACACATGTTTTACGTGCTCACCCCTACCTATAAGCCTATAACTAACACAAAGGATAATTGGCCTTTTTATATGGTGAATTGACGTAGTACAACTAACAGAAATTACATCCTTTTAATTTGTAGTACTCGATAGTAGGCCTAGTTAGAATAACCTTTACCTAATTTCATCTGCATTATCACTTTTATCACCCACATTGAAGAAAAGTGAAGTCCAAAAGATGTATAATACCTGGAATTAAAAAGTCGAAATACCCTGATGATATCGAATCAAGCGAACAATAACTGAGTGCATCCGCGCGCTTTAGCGGATAGGGATTATGGCAAGATAATGAAAAAATAACTCGAAAAAATTTATATTATTTTCAATTTATAAGCTATCCTGTTAAATTGCTCACCTGGTAACCTAAAGCACGCGCACATTAAGGGCCGACGCGAAGCTTTCAAGCTGGAAGAGGCGATTAGCAAGTTACAATGGGATGTCATCGACATAACTGAGGTCCGAAGAGAGGAAGAGGACTTGATTATCCTACTATTCAGCTTATACCTTGCTATACCACCGGGTGGGTAACCAGCAGTCCATTGGTGGTGTTGCGTTCATCGTCCACAAATCCCTCATTAACAACGTCGTCACCATAGGGAGTGTGTCGAGCAAGGTAGTTAGATACGCTACCCACCTACTCAAAATATAGAAACGGTATATGGTGCATATCATACAGGTCTTCGCTCCGACCTCGAAACACAACGATGTTGAAGTAGAGGCTATGTATGGGGAGATCTCTAAAGCCATTCAAAGCTATACAAAACCCACTACACGTTTGTGACAGGGGATTTCAATGCAAAATTGGGGCATCGTTTCGGTGATGAGTTAAGAGTGGGGCAATTTGGATTTTGGCAACGAAACGAAAGAGGCCTGATGCTGGCAGACTTTATGGAGCGGGGGAAAACCTCTTCCTACTGATGAACTCCTTTAAAAAGCCCGTAAGCCGCAAATGGACCTGGATTAAGCCGGAGGGTAAAGTTAAAAACAAGATAGATTTTATATGTCGACGAGGAAGCAAATATTTAATGATGTCATTGTATTCAACCTCGTAAAGACAGGAAGCGATCACCGCACAGTTAGAGCACATTGAGTTGAGTAACAACGTCAAGCTGGAAAGATCTCGACTAAAAAATCTACGCTCCGACCAAAACCAGCTCAAATTAAAAAACGCGAGTGCTTTCCGCTCGAGATTCAAAACCGCTTCTAAGCCCTTCCATCCAAGCATCGATGTGGACCATCTATATACAACATGGTGGTGGATACTGCCCGCACGGAAATGTCCAGTTATTATAAAACTCGCCGTAACAAATCAAAGAAACTCTCCGGCCACACGCTCTGACTCATGGATCAGGGAGAATTCACTGTTCAATGTTTAATTAAAACAACCGTCCACTGAACAGTTATTATAACTTATTTTTTGTTGTTCCATTTTTGCACAATTTCACAGACACGTGTCTCAAGCGGACAGCACTCGCGCTCGTACACGACCGAGACAGACCGAGATATCATGTCAGTGAGCGGTATCTATGAGTGCGTTGCTCGAGCGAACTTTGTATGTAGATTGTCTTCTGTACCTATTTATTTTGTGCCTCTATCATGCTTCGAAAATTAAGCCATTTAATGATCATGAATGAATGAATGTAATTTTTATTATTCTTTGAATGTAATGTATAATTTTTTTCCTTTACATCAAACAATATTTTTTTATTTTATTTGAACTTCAGATTTTACGCAGTAAAACTGAAAACTATGAAATCAATGAAAAAAATCAATGAAGTTTAATAAAATTTCAATTTCAATCGCCAAACGGCAATGCAGTTTGTTGGCGAAGAAAAGCACAAATATCCATTATTATTGTGTTTGCTACACGTACGTCTACATTATGGGTATAACAATTTTATTATTGTAGAAGCAACAAAAGAATCACAATACTTATTATAACATATACATAACCTGACATAATAATACATTAATACAATAAAAACAATTAAAAGCAAATTTAACATTCTGAGGCTAATTTCTCTAAACGGGTAATCTTTTAACTTTGTTTTAATAACAGTCTTACACAATTTATCCTCTTCTTTTTACAAACTTATTTCGTTACATATTTATACTTTCTATATGTCACTGCTTTCTCTGTCCATACGTTTTAGTTTAGCTACTTTACCTAGAGTGTTATACCTATTTGTATTTTTTTTTATCCACAACGGGGTAGCACTTAGCCTTCATCACACCTGATGATAAGTGGTGATAAGGCTGAAGGTGGAAGCGCACTACTCCCGGAATCCTTAATCACTGAGGAACTGGCTATCTTATCTTTAACTGTCGGAACACAATAATGCTGAAAACATCATTGTTATAGCGTCAGACTTAGATAAGATGGTGGTAGCTAGCCAGGCGGACTAAGAACAAGTCCTACCACCAACCAAACCGAATACAATATGTATCCCCACTGGGAATCGAACCCGGGACCTCTGGGTCTGAAATCCGTGGTATGAACCACTAGACCACAGAGGCGGTTAAAAAAGGCGGTATTGCCAAAAAGATGTTGAAGTGTTTTCATTAATCTGCAGATTAACTTTCTAAGATTTTTTTTAAGTTGCGATTGCTATGTAAAAAAGCATAATTTAAATAGTTATTGTATGATAGCATTTATTTCGAGTTTCATAATTTATTTTTGTTAACTGGTACACCCCTCCTCAAAAAATAGCAAAAACTGTAACTTAACGGAGCTAAAAAGAAATAAAAATAAATTAAATAATAGCAAAACTCAAAAGGTAGTGTAGTGTTTCGATAAAAAAACTAAAAGGTAAATATTTCTGAAATGGTTAACTTTTGGATATAGTACATTATCAATAACCTAAATAGTGCTGTCGTTTAATATTAAGGTCGAATTTCCCTGTTACCCTGTACATTCATATTATTGATGTAAGTAACATTACAAACATAAAATTGCTCGGGCACAAAAGACGGCCAGGCTGCGGGTCGGCAGACCAGTATTTTTTGTAGTAGGTTGGCCTAAGTTACAGTAAGAAAGACGTTAGTTTGATACTGGTACCCCATGACATGAAAACCACCCCGCAAGCCGCCGCTAAAATCGCTCGAACTGACAAAGTGGCCAAGACGGCGCGTGGCAGACCACATTTTTCTAGTCTATCTATCAAGCCTGATCGTATGAACAGCGTATCATGCTGGTACCTGATGACATATTTTCTCATCATTTTAGCCGCACTTTTTTCATGAATATACTAAGAGGGCCAGGTTGCGGCTTGCCTAGCCGCCAACCTAACCAGCACCAACAACTCAACTTTTTTTAACGTAACTTTTTGCCTTCTAACAATGAGTATGTCATTGTGGTACTCTATAGTAGGTAGAATTACCGACGGTCGCCTCTCGGTACCATTTATACAACTATTTGGTAAAGACAATGTCATCATAATTATTTTGCCTCGACGATTGATACGTGAAAATAGAATATTTCGCGCGAGCGGACGGCGGCGGCGCGGCGGCGCGGTGGCGGGGCGGCGGGGAACCCGTTCTGTACGGCTCCCGCGCCCCGCTCCTACGCCTCGCTTCGTACTCACAGCTCCCGATTGCTGAATTAAGTTTTTCTATGTAAAATGCTTGTAGGTTTTGGTTTTTTTTTTGGATATTGTTGTAGTTGAAAATAAAGTGAACTGTGTACTTAAATCAATAAATAAAACAGATAGAGAAATTTTCTACTGCGAGTAAAACGGCAATTTTTAAAATAGTGTAATTACATGGTTTATTTTTTAGATTTTCATTTTGTGGTTATAAAACTTCAATAAAATAGCATTTCCGTAAAAAAGTTCGACGGAGAAATTTTACGGTTCGAGTCACACCAAAAACACATATTTTAGTAAAATTTAGTGTTTCTGTTGGGATATTTTTTTGGATGTTTCATAAATCATTTTAATACGTTACATGAATATGTATGGTGAAGAAAGTTTCAACGGAGCATTTTTCCTCAAAAAGATATCTATGAAATATGACTTTCATTAAAAAAACCTAACCTCTATTATTATTATTCTTTGGAATTTTATACAATACTTTTAATTTATTGATACTTTTTCACGTTGTAAAGTTTTTTCTGGCTGACGAATTACTGTGGGGGTCAACTAGCTTCATTTCCTACACTAGTGGCCCTTGTTTGAACAACGATTATAAGAGATCTATTCTGTTTTGAATGATGTTTGTGTGTTAAATCTTATTTATTTTTGCGTCACTGAGCAGCTAGGGAGTGAAACTGGACTTTCGTTAGCTAGTTTTTGTTATTTTCAGCATCCATAATCTGAAGCGTCAGGTCGTGTGGCCCTTGTTCAAACGTCAATAATTCATAAACTCTTGCGTTACGTTTGTTCTGAATACTAAAATAAGAAATGGTTTATCCGTCACTGAAGGATTTTACAGCTCTTAAGCCAGAAGGAGTAAGGTACACACGAAATGACGTTCATGCTAAACCTTTATAAATCTGTAACGGTATACTCTAGACAATGGGCGATTCTCTGAAAGCTCAGTCACTAGATGGCGCTGTCCCACCTATGCAGTTAGAAGGAACGAAACGTTATAAATTTTACTTTGACGCGACTTTTTTACGTAAAACGGAACGTCAGACAGATGTTATTTATTTACCTAAATCTTTAAATTTACCTATTTCGTTTCTGTTCCTCACAGTAGTACTTATTTAATATATTATTAGTTTCCTTTGGGTTTTTAAAAAATAATTAATTTAAATATGTTTCATACCAAAATATACCATAGACATGTACATACTAATTCAACGCCATCTAGTGAAGCAATTGGAAGCTTTTTTTTTTAAATGGCCTCTCAGAAAATCGCTCATTGAAAACTTCTGAAAAGATTTCACGAATTCTTTACTATATTCGGATTCAAAAATTATTAACAATCAATGCTTAATTACTTTGACAGGTGACAGCTAATTTTTGACAATTGATGAACTGAGGGCCTGACTCATTTGGTCATAGCAGTCTTAGGAATCAACTATTTTTTTATTAAATCCTCTGATAGGTCTCAAGCTGTTTCTAGCTATGGCCCTCAAACCTTTAATACGTTATTTTCTTTATAAAATTGACTTAAAGTTCCCAAAAACGTATGAAGTTCATACCCAGAAAGTTAAGCTAGAAACACATTTCGCTGGCGCTGCGCAGCTCAGCGCAGCGCAGCGTCGACCTGGGGTGTACACACTTTAAGCTAGAAACACATTTCGCTGGCGCAGCGCAGCTCAGCGTCGACCCGGGTGTGCACAATTTACTAGCGTGGCGCAGCGTTTCCTGACGAAATTTTTGATCAGTGTCAATCGAGTCGTTGCCGAGCTAACATCTGCATTATGTTTTCTTCTAATTTTGAAAACAATTTCTGTTCTTACTTGAACATATTAAATCCAAAAAAAAATATGTTGATGATTACGATGATAATATGATGATGAATGAATACGAGATGCAATTTATATCTCTACTAATACTATAAATACACTTTGTTTGTTTGTAATAGATAAACTCAAAAAATACTGAACCGATTTTAGAAATATTTAGTGTAATTTATTTTCAAATCAGAATTATACATTATTTTTGTTATAAAATTAAAAAGTATAGCGTACTAAAAACACTTTAATACTGTTTTAACAGTATAATTAACAACCCTACATGATAATGAATTGAATCTAAACAAAAAAAATATTTTTTAAATTGGCCCATTATTGACGGAGAAATCGGAGAACATAAGTAGTAAAAAGCAAAATGCAGAGCTCCGCTGCGCAGTCCGCTACCGAGCAGGCGTTGGAATCACCCATAGAATAGGTCAAAACTTAGTGGCCGGTAGCCCCGATACCCATTCATTGGCTATAATTAAGACCGCCATTTTGTTGGGGTGCCCCCATTGGCTAAAATTAAGGACTGTCACTTTTTCAAGAATTTGAAGATGACGTTTATTTAGTTTGTGTTTTTTTACTCATTTCGGTTTTCTAGTATTCTTTAGATGTTTTTCCACATTTATTTCTCAGATATTTCTTTACAGAAATATGGATACATTATTCGAAGATGCCTTCGGTACACGTAAGTAAATCTATTTACGTAGTTTTATGCATTGAGATAAAAGAATAGAGGAGACATCTCAACTAGAATCTTTGCAACACGAGTTGAGTCCACGTGGACTCAACTCGTTTAGTCTGTGGCAAGCGATAGACGCAACAACACGTGTGTGTACTCTGTTCTACTTTATTTAAAAATGCCGATATGTGGGTTGAGGTACTGTTTAAATAACTCAAAAAATACTAATAAAGCCCAAGGAATTACTTTTCACTAGTAAGTACTCACTAAAGTATCTAATAACATGCTACTGAGTAATTATTTCATTAGGTCGCCGAAAAATTAAGCGACGGCCATATTTCGATAGAGTCATAGATTAACAAAATTGGTTATTTTGCGTTGCAGAAGTGACAGTTTAAACGTTTTAGGTACTAGGTTTTAGGTGATTACTTGGGTTCAGGTTTTGATGGAAGTTTGATGTTTTTTTGTTATTGAACATTTGAACATTGAACTTACATTTATACTGCAAGTTAAATAAACGCATGTAAAATAATTAATAGTATTCATGTATTTAAACGTATACAAGTACCAAAAATAAACTCGATTAGTAAGTATTTCTCTCACGATGTCAATGTTTAATCTTAAAAAAATAATTAATTAAATAAAATATAAATTCTCATAAAATGTTGTAGGCAGAAAACACGCACAAAAGCTATGTCTGTTCTGCAATGTTTGATCTATGTCTGGTTGCACTACTATTGGTTGCCGCTTTCTGCACGGGCGCTTTCGATTGGTCGCGAGGCTAACTCTTAGCTTAGCAAAAATACTACAAGATTTTTGTTTGGGATAGCTTCTCTAGTACGTTAGTACATTATAACTCAATGGTTTTATGTATCAGTTATTTATTACATTAACCTAAATTTGAGTTTTGTTGTTTTAGGTAATTCCAAGAGGCAACTTTGTACCTATTTCTTAAAACTAACCAAAACAAAAGAAAATACAGTTCACAACTTAACCGGAGTAAAGAAGATTCGGTTTCTCAGAAAGTTATGAAATTTATCAAAGGCTAAAGAGTCGCAATAGTTATTAAAAGTGCGTCATGCCTGGCACCACGGAGGCCTCTTTAACCAAAGTTAAACTGTGGGAAATCTCTGCTACCCTTCCACACCCATATGTACTCATCCAGGAAAAGCTCCCTCCTGGCCTTGGACTTCCCAGATCATTATGGAGATCTTTAAATAGACTCCGTACCCAAGTTGGTCGAAGTAAAGACAACCTGTCCAGGTGAGGCTTCACCAGTAACACGAATCTCGCGTGCAGTTGTGGTTACACTCCACAGACCATGGCCCACCTCATTGATTGCTCTGCATGCCCAGACACCTGCACGTGTGAGGACCTCATGTTGCCTGCAGATAACGCGGTGAGAGTGGCACAGTTTTGGGGCAACAACATAAATGATTTTGTACTTGTCATTGACATGTTGAAGAAGAAGTTATGAATGAAAGGTAGGTAATGATTGTTTATTCTTTTTATATGAATGTAAGTAGGTATGTGTAATTAATTATTGATTAGTTTTGTTAAAAAAAACCTTCCTAATACCTTATTTCAATATACATTTAGAAGTGATATCATATGGTACTAATGATAAAGGACAGTAGATTACTTGGGATTAAATTTTAATAATCAGTTGTCACATTTAACAAGTTTCAATTTAGTGAAGTTGTTAATACCAAGTCAAGAGAAAATAACAGTGCAAGTAATTCAATAACTTTGTCAAAACATTTAAAATGCCTTATCATCAAATTCATATTTCTGATTCTGACAAACAGAACAGAATTATAACAAATGTACCGGTTGGATAATATATTATTGTTGTCGGTACGAATGATGGTTTATTGTGATTGTCTTATGACTGTTATAACTGTTACTGCTACCTACTATCTTAGATCTTACTTAATTATATATACTACCTCTCATCAGTCTATGTACAAAGCTTATCTACTTAATAACAGTTATTAACTATAAACATTGATTATCTATAACTTGTGCATAGCGGCACAACAAACAAAATGTGCTTTATACACACTACTCTTTCTTGATTTACAAACTTTTCAGTTCAACTATCACTTATTTGTTTATAAAATGTTATGGCAGATTATAGTAACAATATGTAGAATCTATACTAACCAAATCTAATCTTTTCAGATAACTTGAGTCTCAACGAGGTTTGTGGAGTGCTGCGAAGATGCCCGTGTCTGCCTATTCTTGCAGTAATAAGTTATCAAATCAGAATTATGGTGCAAATTACTGTTGTTAGATGCTATATTGATTACTTACTGCATTAAATGTTTAACTATTAGAGTTAGGTTATTGCGTCTTGCATTGAAAGTGATATTAACAGTAAATAATGAAATGGCAGATACTAAATAATACTACAAGGAAAATAGCATTAGCATTTGTGTGTAAAAATATTTGCAAGCAGTTTAATTTTTCTTGTGGCTGATAAAGTATTTATATATCTTAGTTTATCTATTAAGTCAATTTAGTAAGTAATTTCATTACTCTCATTCTTTGTCTTGTATAAGGTCAATGTGGGGAAGTCCGGCATACTTTTCTAAAATTTAAGTTCAACTGAACTTATTGAATCGAGATACGCTTTCTAAAGTGACTTGTGTCGGCGGAAATTATAGGTAATATATTTATTTACCTATATTGGTCTTATAATAGTATGAATTGCAATTATCTTTAGATTTATATGCTATTTTTTAAAACACGGCGTGTAGACGGACTTCCCGTGCAGTTTAGGGTAAGTCCGTCTACTAGCACTATATCCATAACTTGTGAGGCAATATGTATGAAAACAGTTTTTAGCAGTGACGTAAAACTAGCGTTGAAATGTGTGATTTATGTATTTGTCTAGAAGGTTTACATTTCAAAGATAATTGATTTTATTTTATTTTAAGGCAAGTCCGGCATATCTTTGGTGACAGTGGTTGCAAACATTTTTAATAAAATTGTATGTAGCCAATTTCCTTTTTTGTCAAATAAAATACTAAGTAAAACATCATCAAATTGATCAAAATTCATCAAATTTGCTCATAGTCTATAACGACTGATCGCAGATGAAAACAGAGAAAGAAGAAAAAAAGTAAAACATAAATCTTTATTTCTAATTCAATTTTTATATTCCTAGTAAGGTAGATATACGAAAGCGATTCATTACTATCTTACGGTACATAATTATATCCCTAGGGATATAACTATATCACGGCTTTATCGTGCAGGTAAAATACGTGCAGCTGAAAAGGTTGACAATATCTGCAATTGAGGCAAGACCGTCATATGACGGACTTGCCTTACGTATGCCAGACGGACTTCCCAACTATTACATTTTGTGGTTAGAAATTTGTTGCAGGTAATAATTACGAAACTCAAGCGATATAAATGAATTCATCACCAGAAATAAGTATATGGATCACTAAATGACTTGCGTAATCAAAGAAACTCCAAGAACTCCATTGATTTTCTACTTTTTTTTTAGTTTTTTGAAGAGACGTTACACTCCAGCTTCAAGTACAAAACGCGAAAAAAAATGGCCTACCAATTTCTTTCAACCTAATGATGTTAGCGACGTCTATGATTCTCAGTTCGAACTAGCTCCGTAATACTGTTTTACCGACCGAGGCATAAGAAGCTAGTCATTCAAAAATGGAAGTTATTGGCGCTAGACGGACTTACCTCCTAGACGGACTTCCCCACATTGACCTTAAATCTCAACTAATTATGTACTTTGTATTTGATAAAATTATAATAGCAAGTAATAAATGCCTTCTTTCATCAAATGTGTTTTTTATTTAAGCAGAATTTAAAATAGTGTAACGAGGGCAACCCTAACGTGGCCAAATCACTCCGTTCCTAGTCGCGACACGGGATCGGAAGTAGTTCCCTCCCCGCGCGCGCCCGCGCAGCGATCATGCGTTTCCGTAAAATTCATAAAGCCAGTCTCGAGCGACGCGTCTTATGAGCGACACCACGCCACTTCGCGCCCCTTGGCTCACACGCCCTTTCATTTCGGTTGAGTAAAATTGTGATAATCGTGTACTTCCCTTGCATTGTGTTGTGTATTTGTGCCTCAATCAATAAAACGTAATTCTGAGTGAAAATCAAACGGGAGTTTCATTCCCCACCGTTACACTGGCTGCCCAACTAGAGGCCGAACCGCCATTTTTTTTTTCAACACACTCCGTGATTCGTGAAACGCGAACGCGATGCCGCCGAGGAAAACACGTGCTCAGCAACACGCCAATGATGGCAGCGGCACGAGCAGCGATGAAGAAGCCGGCGAAGTCTTCGCAGCCGTCGGCCACGCCGCCGCCGCCGCCGCCAGTCACGTGGCCCCCGCTGGCGCCGCCGGCCATGCGGCCGCCGCCAACTACACCGACACCGCAGCCCCGCGACACAGCGTCGCCGGCGCCGCTGGTACAACCGCCACCGCAGCTTCGCAGCCCGATGCGTCGATGTTCGACCCGGCGCATGCGACCGGTATGGAGCGGATGCTAGCAGCGGTAGTCGATACGTTCACCAGAGCGCAAGAAGAAACCAACAGGTCCCTGATGGAGACCCTCAAAATTCTCCGACCGGGTTCGACGTCGACGCCGACATTCACCCCCGCCGCCGGAAACTTTGCGAAATGCACCGCCAGATTTAACGGCTCACGAGATGCCGAAGTTTTAGAATCATTTATTGATACCGTCGAAGTATATAAAGAGTGTACCGACGTGTCCGACGAACACGCCCTCCGTGGCCTTCCCATGCTCCTCGAAGGCGACGCAGCAGTATGGTGGCGTGGCGCGCGGGCCGGTGTCCGCACCTGGAACGAAGCCCTAGAGCGCCTGCGCGCGATGTACGGCGCGCGGAAACCACTATACAGAGTGTGGAGGGAAATCGCAAAAAGTGAACACAATAGTGAACGTGCCGATGTGTATATTAATAAAGTGCGTGCAACGTTCGCGAGGTTACCGTATGTAGTGCCGGAACACATATTATTGGACATTATCTATAGTTCCCTAAGTAGGAAAATCCGCAAAAGGTTATGTCGGGAAGCAATTGTAAGTGTTAACGATTTAGTGGAAAGAGCGAGGGACGTGGAGGACGCACTGGTAGAGCTGCAGGAGACCGTAAGTACTCCCATTCATAAGCCCGAGCGCTCCGAGCGCGAGCGAACTTTTGAGTCGCACGCGCCGAACTCCCCCGACAGTCAATCGAAACAGCGTTCTCGTGTTCGATGTGCATATTGCAAACATTATGGTCATATTGCTAGCGAATGTAGAAATAAGGTTAGTCAAAGTAACGATTTTAATGTAAATAATAACAGTGAACCGTTGACCAACGATGTACCGCTGGTGCCATCGCCGTCCGTTAGTTTACGTTGTTATGGCTGCGGCCAACCTGGTGTCGTTAGGTCCAAATGTTATAAGTGTAATAATAATAAATACGCAGGTAATAGTTCAGTTACGAAAAGCGATTTTAACATTGTGTCAGCTGATCATTCGTCATCGAAAAGTTGCCACAGTCAAAACTTAGACAGTAGTCCATCTACAAATATCGATTTTAATATTTTTTCATCAGGTCGGTCGGAAGTTGCTAGTTGCCATCCGACCGTTGCTATCCAAGTATTTGACAAGCTAGGGACAGGCATTATTGACACCGGAGCGTCGCACAGTGTAGCGAGCGCGAAGCTGTATAATATTTTGGTACAAAATAATGTTAGATTTAAATCATGTGAAAAGGTCATTGGCCTCGCAGATGGTTCGCGCCACGAAAAATCGGTGTTGCACGCGACCATCCCTGTAAATATAGGTAATCGACAGATTAAGACTGATTTTTTAGTTCTTCCCGGTAGCGACACACGCACCCTATTAGGAAGAGATTTTATAGATAAAGCTGGTATAGTTATCGACTTACCACAGCTGGCTTGGTTTTTCGCCGACGATCCGGAGCACCGATTCTTTTTCGAGAGCACGCCCGATGTTGTGCCCGAGATTGATCTCTCCCTAGGAAAATATAAAGGCTCGAAGCCGCCGCCTGACGAAAGGCAGACGCTCAGCCTATTCATGGACGCTAGGCCCGCCACCGATTCCTCTGCCCATACCATCAAGGTGTGTGAGACGCAAGAGAGTACCGCCGCGTCCCCTCCTTATCGACTTTCCCAGAGTAGGAAAGAAGTAATACAACTCTACAATATTAAGGTGAGCGAGATGCAGGAGCCTGTCGCCGCGTCCCCACCTCACCGCCCGTCTTGCGTCAAGCGGACGAGACGGATGTTGTCTAGGGGTTGTCATAATGCAGGGGGAGGGTTACGACGAAGTGTACTACCTCACCTTACCGCCCGTCTTTCGCCAAGCGGACGAGGCGAATATTGTTTGGGAACTGTTAGGGCGTTTGTGCACTACCACTGAATTTTACCGATCCGGAAAAAATCGGATGCTTGTATTTTAATAATTAATCATTTATATTAGTAATTAATTAAATACAAGCATCCGTTTTTTTCCGGATCGGTAAAATTCAGTGGTAGTGCACAAACGCCCTTATAATGCAGGGGGAGGGTTTCGTAAAACAAAAGGCACTAACGACACCAGCCGTTGCCAAACCGCAGTAGGCCGCAGCGGTATATCGTAACAACGTTGATCCTTTTGCTATTTTTTTGTTTACATTTAACAGAGTAGGCAGTTAGACCGACCTGTTTTTGTGTATTTAATAGAGTAGGCAGTTAGACCGACCTGTTTTGTGTATTCAACAGAGTAGGCAGTTAGACAGACCTGTTTTGTGTATTCAACAGAGTAGGTGTTAGGGCGACCTATTTTTGTGTATTTAACAGAGTAGGTCATAGACCAACCTGTTCTTATGTGTTTAAACAGTGTAGAGTAGGTATTCAGACCGACCACCTGTTCTTTTGTGTTTCATTTTTATTGTGTTTAACAGTGTAGAGTAGGTATTCAGACCGACCACCTGTTCTTTTGTGTTTCGTTTTTATTGCATTTAACAGTGTAGAGTAGGTATTCAAACCGACCACCTGTTCTTGTGTAGTTTGAACGTGTTTAGCAGCGTAGGTAGTCAGACCGACCTGCTAACCTGTATTTTTTTTTTATTGTTTTAATGTTTTTGCTATCACGAATGCGAGGACGCTGATTCGTGCTAGAGGGGGAGGATGTAACGAGGGCAACCCTAACGTGGCCAAATCACTCCGTTCCTAGTCGCGACACGGGATCGGAAGTAGTTCCCTCCCCGCGCGCGCCCGCGCAGCGATCATGCGTTTCCGTAAAATTCATAAAGCCAGTCTCGAGCGACGCGTCTTATGAGCGACACCACGCCACTTCGCGCCCCTTGGCTCACACGCCCTTTCATTTCGGTTGAGTAAAATTGTGATAATCGTGTACTTCCCTTGCATTGTGTTGTGTATTTGTGCCTCAATCAATAAAACGTAATTCTGAGTGAAAATCAAACGGGAGTTTCATTCACCACCGTTACAATAGTATATTACTAGGGTTGTACCAAACGTCGATGATTTGCACAACTATCGATAAAGAATCAAGGGTGTCGATAGTTCTGGCAGCACTATGTTGATGTGCGTCAAGTTAGCAGCCTCACAACAGAATTAGATGGTTTTGATTATGTCAAAAAATACTGTATAAATAGTGTTAAAAAGTGATGTATATTAAATAAATAGTGTAACTTTGATTCAAAAGATATTTGAGTATCTTAGTGAGGCTGCTAACTTAACGTCAAGTTAGCAGTCACCTCAAGAAATACAGTTCGTATCAATGTGATTTATATGTCAAAAAATACTGTATAAATAGTGTATCGTAAACGCAAAATTTCAAAAGTAGTGCTTTAATACAAGCCGAGATATTAGGGTCTCTAAGTGGGCTGCTAACTTGACGTTTCTTGCGATGGAGATTCCAGGGAAACAGGTACAAGTTTTAAATAAATAAATACTTGGAAAAATACTGTGTGAAATAGTGAATCTTAGGATATAAATAAAAAAAGAATTCTTCTTTGCTATTTTCAAAAAATCTAATGTAAACTTCTACATAATAATCTGAATATATGCTGACGATCAATGTTGAACTTTGCTCCTTAGTAATAAGGTTCAAACTTTATTTCAATCGTGAAGTGCGTACTATCGAGCAAAAAAGTGAAATATATATTTTTGATTGTGTCAATACATACGTATAATCGGTTTAATGCTATTGATTAGGTATTTAAACAAATATATTTCTACCCACTTTTTAACCGACTTCAAAAAAAGAGGAGGTTCTCAAGTCGACAGTATTTTTTTATGTATGTTTTACCATAACTTCGCCAGTTGTTAACCGATTTTAATAATTCTTTTTTTATCTGAAAGAAAATAGGTAGGTAGTTTATGTGTGAATATCTTCGCGAACTATTGACCAATTTCAATGATTATTTTTTTATTCGAAAGAGTAAACTCCTGAGGTAGTCACATTGTTACCAAGTTAGGATCTGATGGTGGAATCCAGGGGAAATCGAGGAAAACCCGTAAATTTTATGGTAATTTACGTATTTTAAAGATTTTCTAAAGTTTTTTAAGTATTTGCATCTGGTAGTCATCATCACATGCTGATGAGCTGGTGATGGAAGGTACAACTCCTCAAATGTCGTTGATATGTAAAGATTTTTAGTTCTATTCTTTCAGCTTATTTAGATTAGATCGTTCTTTCATAAATAATAAATAATAAATAATAAATAATAAATAATAAATAATAAATAATAAATGAGTGTTTGTACCAAAATTTTGAAGTCTCTCCGGCATTTCAGAAGCGTCCCATCTTGCAGCTCTTAATTTATTTCTCCGTTTACGCTGTTTGCGTCGATTATGTAGCTTGTATATTTTGTTTGTTTATAATATACTAGCGGATTCTCGCGGTTTCATCCGCGTGGTACCTGAACGAATGTAGCTTTCTAATGATCAAAGAATTTTCTAAATCGGTCCAGTAGTTTCGGAGCCTATTCGATGAAAACAATTTAACAAACAAACAATCAAATCTTACCTCTTTATAATATTAGTACTTACTTATAGATAATTATATAATTTGTACCGCTTTAATTGTTTTCTGTTTCCCAACGGTTGACTGGCAAAAAATACTTTTAGTATTAAGTCCGCCTTGTATATTACATTACCTATGTATTATGTACAAAAGTTTATTAAATAAAATAAAAAAGAAATAATAACAAATATGCTAGCCTTGGGGCTAGCATATTTGTTGCTTATTTTTCACATACAAAAGTTCCAGCTAATTGAACTTTTGTCCAACGACACTTGGATCGCTTTTTTTGACGTTTAGTCGTTGAAATCCGATCAAAACAAAGGTCATCTAAATAGTACAATACCTTCGAGTTATCGTTTTGAAACGATTGAAGGACGATTAATGTACCAGAATACACTTCGACGACACTTCGATAGAATCGCTGCCGCTCAAGTTCTATCGACAGTTGTGAATACGAATATGGTTTCAACGACTAAATCGCTACGATATCGTCACGGTTTATATTACGAGAATCGGGCTACTGGTCAAGGTCGCGGGAAGCCGCTGGATGCGGGCAGCGCAGGACCGATCGTTGTGGAGATCCTTGGGGGAGGCCTATGCCCAGCGTCGTACGGCTGAAATGATGATGATACGATAGATTATGTATCATTTAAAATGACTGGAATAAAAAATTTGACAATATCAGTACGTCTAAAGAAAACTGTACACGACTGTACCTAAATTCGAATGTATGGTAGAAGTTAACATTAGATTTTTTGAAAATAGCAAAGAAGAATTCTTTTTTTATTTATATCATAAGATTCACTATTTCACACAGTAATTTTTCAAGTATTTATTTATTTAAAACTTGTACCTGTTTCCCTGGAATCTCCATCGCAAGAAACGTCAAGTTAGCAGCCCACTTAGAGACCCTAACATCTCGGCTTGTATTAAAGCACTACTTTTGAAATTTTGCGTTTACGATACACTATTTATACAGTATTTTTTGACATATAAATCACATTGATACGAACTGTATTTCTTGAGGTGACTGCTAACTTGACGTTAAGTTAGCAGCCTCACTAAGATACTCAAATATCTTTTGAATCAAAGTTACACTATTTATTTAATATACATCACTATTTAACACTATTTATACAGTATTTTTTGACATAATCAAAACCATCTAATTCTGTTGTGAGGCTGCTAACTTGACGCACATCTATGTTGTCAAAATCTAATCGGGGTCCGTCATTCACTAACAAACGGCCGCTATAAGGCTTGATTCCTATCTGTACTAGTCTATATAATTTGTGCTACCGAGCCATCTGCCGATACAATGCTAGAAAGTGGTGGGGGGCCTGGCGCAATCGGAGCCGGGCGGAAACGCTGTGCTGCGCCAGGGAAATGTGTTTCTAGCCATACTAAATGTATGAAACCGATCGCGCTGCGCCAGCGAAATGTGTTTCTAGCTTTACGCGGTAAGCTAGAAACACATTTCGCTGGCGCTATTGTTTGAAAGTTTTGTAACGTTCTAACTTTTCAATAGAAACCACAAACAAAATGTTCGACATACTTTAGCCGCATGATGGTTGAGGCAACTATTGAAGGATGACTGATGATACGTCATTCTTTTCCGGGCTAGGGTGGTGTTAGCCCGGGGACCACTGTCCTGGTGGTTGATGGATGAAAGTTGTATACATACAAATTTGATGGATTTACTTTGCTTGATGTAGTAATTTCATATATATTTGTAGGCGCGCATAGAAGTTGTTGCGGTAGCGTTAGGTAGCGCCATCTGTCGGCATTTGTAGCAGAGTCGTGTTGCTTGTGCTTGTCGTGCTGTGGTTGCCGTCTTGTGGTTGCCGTCTGTGTTATGTGCGTCGTCGTCCAGATGTCGCTACATCACGAATTACCACACTGAAAAAGTTCGAATGCCCGAGAATCGGGCCCCAGGGGGGGTAAAATAGACATTTCAACTTGAAACTATGTAGGCTTACCTCTTAAAACAAATAGGCAACCCATTTCGTAGTTTTCCGAAAATCAAACACGGGATAAATAGGATATAGAAACCTAAATCATCTTAAGTACCCTAAAAGTTCTTGGTACCTAACAAGTTCTTGGTAGGTACCTAAGCTACTCAGAACTAACTTTTTGATTGTGAAACAGACACTTATTATTTACTAGCTTCCGCCCGCGACTTCGTCCGCGTGGACATTCGAGAAAATACTTAGGGGACCAATAACCAGGATAAAAAGTATTCTATGTTTTAATTTCATAAAAATCCGATCTGCTGTTTATACTTGATTAGGCGGGTCCTCCCTCACCAAGTGAGCAGCCCTCTAAGTACTGAATCCTTTCAGTACTCAAAAGAGCAGCCTCGTGCGAGGCCCGTCGCACGTGGTAAACGTTCTGCCTCGCGCGAGGCTGCTCGTTTGGTGAGGGAGGACCCGCCTAATCACGTAAAAACGGCTGATCGGGTTTTTATGAAATTAAAACATAGAATACTTTTTATCCTGGTTATTGGTCCCCTAAGTATTTTCTCTAATGTCCACGCGGACGAAGTCGCGGGCGGAAGCTAGTAAATCTATAAATCCTACACGTCAGTCAACGCCAAAATATTCTGGTGAACTGAATGATCGGCCAACGTGTGAACGCTGTTTGTGGCCTGCGACAATCTTCCTTTGAATCGTGCACGAAAAACCGGCACGGGACGGATCGCCGGCGATCATTGCCCACAGGCAGCAATCACACGCAAACCGGCCCTGTACACAATGGCTGAGAATAAATATTATCTTTTTTTAAGATTTTATTAGTAAAAGCATAACAAAATATTGAAATGGCACACAGGTAGAGACCAAATAATTCATCTGAATAATAAAGATTTTTCTGATGTAAGTAGGTACATTATAGTAAAAGATAGTCTATCTGAAAAATCTCAAAATTAATAAATTCAAATTCTATAAGTACATAATAACATTATTATTCTTAATATTAAATAAGTAATAGTAATAATTTGATCACATTAGAAATTATCTCTTTAAAAAATACACCTAAATAAAAACAGATTTCATCAGTTTTAAACTGACTAAGTTAAATGGAGTTTATATAGCACTAGCGGCCGCCCGCGGTTTCACCCGCGTGGTTCCCGTTCCCGTGGGAATATCGGGATAAAAAGTACATATAAACCTTCCTCTTGAATCACTCTATCTATTTAAAAAAATCGCATCAAAATCCGTTGCGTAGTTTTAAAGATTTAAGCATACAAAGGGACATAGGGACAGAGAAAGCGACTTTGTTTTATACTATGTAGTGATAAATCAAGCACCACAAAACAAGAATTGCTAATGAAAAGTCAAAATTCACTTGTCCCCTTTCCCAACAAGTTGTTCTGTAATTTCTTCATATTTTAGCTTCCATTTATCAGCTTCAATTTGAAGATTTTTTGCTCGCAATTTCTCTTCTTCTAACAAAGTTTGAGTTACTTCCAATTGATTTTGCATATCTCTTTCTTCGTTGGTGTGGATAGTATTAGCAAGAACAGTATTCTTAGCTAGTTTTACAGTAGCTTCAGCTTCTTTGATAATCCTTTCTGCCTTTAGACTTAATTCATCTTGAATTATCAACATTGTTATCAAGCGTCTAATAACAATAGCCAAGAAAATGGCAAAACCAGTAATGTAAAAGTTCCTTTGAGCTCTAAATAGTTTCACATTTCCCTTCAGTTCACTACCTAGGTGAACATGGCCATCTGATGTGTGCGAGTACTTCCTCATTTCTCTGACAGCATCTACTAGAAATAAACTTAGTATACCAAGTAAGCCATAAAAGTAAACTGCTGCGTAATCTTGCACCATTGCAAACAAACGTGATTTGAAGAATTGATGCCATCGACGAGGGCTGAAGAGGGGCAGTATCATAATAACCACAACAGCTATCTCAAAATAGAGATAGCCGGCGATGAATGTCCACTGAATAGACATATTTCTTCAATGTTACTTCAACTAACTTACACAAGCGAAACGAAAATAAGAAGTTCCGCAGTTGCCAAAATAAATTTTATAAATTATTGTAAAAAATAGTTTTCCAGTAAGTACATATTTAAAACATTATTTAATTATTCGATGAAAAAAGAAAAGAAAGTTAAGTTTCTTGAGATGTACTTTAAATAATGTACAATTTGTATTATTTTTGTACAAAACAAAACAAACTTAGTGACTGACAGTGACAGTGAGTGGAGTGGGTGAGTGACACTGACAGTTAGTTTTTTTTAGGCTAAGTTCCGAAATACGTCAAAAGTGCTGTTAGCGCGAATCCATATAAATGCAGTAGGTACATGGATATTGGTAGATATTTTGTGTCTACTAAATTTGGTCGGATTCGCGCTAACAGCGCTATCAGCGTATTTCGGAACACGGCCTTAATATAATCTTTATTAGTCATAGATATAGTATATTAAAAGGGGTTATTAGTTATTGTTCAGGGGGGCTACCGGCTAAGAAATCTGGATATGGGTATGGGCTTCAACTGTCATTTGAATTCCTTATTCTGATAGATTTTTGCTGCTTTGTTCTGTTAAACGTTGCTAGCTAGTTATCGTTATACCCGACGTCATAAAACAATGAACTGATAGCGGCAATTTTCTTTATAAAATTGACTTAAAGTTCCCAAAAACGTATGAAGTTCATACCCATAAAGTTAAGCTAGACACATTTCGCTGGCGCAGCGCAGCGCAGCGCGATCGGTTTCATACATTTAGTATGGCTAGAAACACATTTCCCTGGCGCAGCGCAGCGCAGCGCAGCGTTTCCGCCCGGCTCCGATTGCGCCAGGCCCCCCACCACTTTCTAGCATTGTATCGTCAGATGGCTCGGTAGCGGACTGCGCAGTGCTGCGCAGCGGAGCTCTGCATTTTCCTTTTTACTACTTATGTTCTACGATTTCTCCGTCAATAATGGGCCAATTTAAAAAAAATTTTTTTGTTTAGAAGAGTCACCAATTCATTATCATGTAGGGTTGTTATTTATACTGTTAAAACAGTATTAAAGTGTTTTTAGTACACTATACTTTTTAATTTTATAACAAAAATAATGTATAATTCTGATTTGAAAATAAATTACACTAAATATTTCTAAAATCGATTCAGTATTTTTTGAGTTTATCTATTACAAACAAACAAAGTGTATTTATAGTATTAGTATAGATATAAATTGCATCTCGTCTTCATTCATCATCATATTATCATCGTCATGAAGTTTGACTTAATACTCTGAGGTAACTGGAGCTCTCACCCTGAATAAAAAAGTGTCGCCAGCAAATTTGACATTTATGTATGTAGTGGCAGGTAGTGGCTGTCAGTTGTCTCATATGAACATACGTATTTTTTTAAAGTGTAGGTGAGACGGAAGACAGCCACTGTGTTATTTGTGGTATTCAAAAAATTGTTCGTACTGCACTCTCCAGTTACCTCAGTATTAAGTCGAGCTTCATGATCATCGTAATCATCAACATATTTTTTTTTGGATTTAATATGTTCAAGTAAGAACAGAAATTGTTTTCAAAATTAGAAGAAAACATTATGCAGATGTTAGCTCGGCAACGACTCGATTGACACTGATCAAAAATTTCGTCAGGAAACGCTGCGCCACGCTAGTAAAGTGTGCACACCCGGGTCGACGCTGCGCTGCGCTGCGCCAGCGAAATGTGTTTCTAGCTTTACGCGGTAGCCCCCCAGACCTCGATCGATCCACGCCCAATAGAGATGACCCTATCTGGGGGAGGGTGGGGGGGGGAGCTACCGGCTAAAAAATATGGATATTATGGACATGGGCGTCATTTGACATTTGATTTATGCCC
The DNA here is from genome assembly GCA_949710035.1 of Crambus lathoniellus. Lineage (NCBI taxonomy): Eukaryota > Metazoa > Arthropoda > Insecta > Lepidoptera > Crambidae > Crambus > Crambus lathoniellus. Next base: position 13,471,663 of record OX453309.1, read on the forward strand.
ATATAAGAACAAAATATGGGCTGAAAAATGGAAAATGAAGTATTTAGAAAAAATCGACCCGTCTCACAATCTGAGGGGCTCACTTTATGGATATGAACTTCATACGTTTATGGGAACTTTAAGTCAATTTTATAAAGAAAATAGCCGCTATCAGTTCCTTGTTTTGTGACGTCGGGTATAACGATAACTAGCTAGCAACGTTCAACAGAACAAAGCAGCAAAAATCTATCAGAATAAGGAATTCAAATGACAGTTGAAGCCCATACCCATATCCAGATTTCTTAGCCGGTAGCCCCCCAGCTCCGATGGGGCTCGAACCCACGACCTTTCGCTTTCCGGGCGACTTTTTCTAAATACTTCATTTTCCATTTCTCAGTAATAAAAATTGCATTGTGAATGCAAAAAACTAAAAATAAAAATAAAAATATGGGCTTCAAATGTCAAATTAAGCCCATGCCCATATCCATATTTTTAGCGGCTATAGTTGGACCGGCTTAAAAATATGGATATAGGTTTCATTTGACTTTCAAGCCTTGTTATTGTTGATCGTAGTTTCAAGCCCAAATTTTTTGTCCTGATATGGGCATAAGTAATATGGTTAAACTAGCGGCCGCCCGCGGTTTCACCCGCGTGGTTCCCGTTCCCGTGGGAATATCGGGATAAAAAGTACATATAAACCTTCCTCTTGAATCACTCTATCTATTAAAAAAACGCATCAAAATCCGTTGCGTAGTTTCAAAGATTTAAGCATACAAAGAGACATAGGGACAGAGAAAGCGACTTTGTTTTATACTATGTAGTGAAGGTCAAATGGCCCATGCTCATATCCTTATTATTTTGCCGGTAGCCCCATCATAGAGAGTGTCACATATCGAACGTGACGCTGCTGCTAGACTGCTTTATTTGGCTCCAAATGGAATGATTGGCGATTTGACGATATATTGACAAATGAAATCTGGGGGGCTACCGCGTAACTTTATGGGTATGAACTTCATACGTTTTTGGGAACTAGGTCAATTTTCAGTTCCTTGTTTTGTGACGTCGGGTATAACGATAACTAGCTAGCAACGTTCAACAGAACAAAGCAGCAAAAATCTATCAAGATAAGGAATTCAAATGACAGTTGAAGCCCATACCCATATTCATATTTTTTAGCCGGTAGCCCCCCTGGGGGGCTACCGCGTAACTTTATGGTTTATCTACTACTACTGCAACATGAACTATATTTTACTAAGGTTGTTTGTAAATAAACTACAGGACCTTATTTTTAATCTGTATCTGCGTTTGAATTTTTGATACATTATGTACTTAACAAGCAATAAATTTAATAATAACATGCGGTTCCTCGCGGTTTTACACGCATGGTACTCGTTCCCATGGGAATATCACGATAAAATATAGCTTATGTCACTCGGAAAGAATGTAGCTTTCTAATGGTCAAAGAAATTTCAAAATTAGTCCAGTAGTTTTGAAACCTATTAAATTCAAACAACAACCAATCAAATCTTTCCTGTTTACGATATTACTATAGATGAGGAAGCACTTGGCGGCTCTTCTCGCCTTGAAGCCCCCAGTACAGGATGGCCACTCATGTTCGTCGTCCATGATGGGCCATCATGTACAGGGGCGGTTTGCGTTGCTCGCAGGCGGCAATCACACGCAAACTCGTATGATTGCCGTCTGCGAGCAACGCAAACCGGCCTTGTACACGATGGCCAACATGGTCGGCCAACTTGATCGGCCATCCTGTACTGGGAGCTTAAAGCCCCGGTGTGGGAGTTTGCGTGTGATTGCCGCCTGCGAGCAACGCAAACCGCCCCTGTACATGATGACCCATCATGGTCGACGAACATGAGTGGCCATCCTGTGGCCCCAGTACAGGATGGCCGATCATGTTGGCCGACCATGATAGGCTATCGTGTACAGCAGGCGTAGCATGACGAACCCGACAAAGATTTTGTCTACCCCTTAATGTCATTTTTGACAGTTACACAAAGAGTTTGTCTACGTTGGGATGTCATTTTTGACATTTCAACGTAGACAAAACCGCTCTCGAGGTCGTCATGCTACCCGTGCTGGGTCAGTTTGCGTTACTCGCAGACGGCAACCACACGCAAACCGCCCCTGTACACGATGGCCCATCATGGTCGGCCAACATGATCGGCCATCCTGTACTGGGGGCTTTACAGTTGTTGCGTCTCACGCGCGCGGTCGGGCCAATGATTGTGTGCGTACATGCACAAACACATACACATTGTGTCATTGTCATAAAGAACTTAATTATGTGCAAATGTAGGTATAATTTAAGCACATTATTAAGTTTTATTATTCTTAAAAACTAGGTATATAATTATACACTATAATTCCGTTTTAAATTATCGAGGTGATTACGAAACTGCTTTTATAAAATATAGGGTGATATAGGTAGGGAGTCACAAAAATACTTGTATCTATAGCTTCATCAATAAATATATCGATGTACAAATAGGGCAGAACTACGGAAAGGCGCCATTATGGTTTCTCGGTATGTGTGCTTGTGTGTGTGTGTATGCTTCAATTTTTCGTAGGTATGCCATCTCCATAGGATTAGGATTCAGTACTCAGAGGGTTTTGTGTTGTGCCGTCTGTCACTGTCATGCATGACAGACAGCCGTCTGTCAGCTGTCATGTCAGCCTGTCACATGTCATAAAATTAATACGAAATGCTGATTTTATTGTAATAAAAATTAAATAATTTGGAATTATGGCTAGTATAGAATTAGATATATGGCGAGGAGAATGGGGCCTAGCTTCAATTGATTTAGAGTGCTTAAAAGTCTTGGTAAGTCATATAACCTAAAATAAAACTGTATCAACCGGCTTTCCGCAGTTTACCGAATTCGCTCTATTTCACAGACTTACATGAAATTTATCGGAGTTCCTGTACGAGTTCGAGAATCTAATAATCCATTTTTTACACCAAAAGGACAGTTACCTGTTATGAGGGATGGACGTAAAGTTCTTACAAATTTTGAAGAAGTTGTGGAGCATTTAAAATCTTTGGTAAATATAATTATCTTCATTATTAAATTCAAAGTCTGAGTCTGTATATATTAACTTTTCTAGCTTACTGTTAATTGAAATAAATCAAAATTAAAGGTCAGACTTTTTGTTAGTATTAAAGAAGAGCTAATATGATAATATAATGTATGATGGATGATGGGGAAATTTGTTCCCGAGTCATGGATGTTTATAATTTGGTTTATGTATTTTATGTTGTACTAGGGGACTATAGTAAACACAAGTTTAATCTCTTTTTGTCTATTTGCAAACAAAGGGGTATATGGGAGGGGGGCAGACAAAGCAAGTCCTACATTATATTGTTTTGAATGTGTATTGTTGGATTTCACAGCCAGCCTTTAAGCCTGTTAGTTTCTTAAGTCTTATAAGAAATGTCACAAATTATGAAGCTCATCAGAATTACAGTTTACCAGCGAACAACTGCTATTTTAAGGGGAGGCTCCAAGCCCGTACCTCATAGTGCCCATTGTTGCAAATGCACTTTATGATTTAATTTAACATCAATGTTTTCAGCACTACAGTACCGATGTACACTTAAATACGATGCAAGCAGCAGAGGCCAGTGCCTTCACACAATACTTACAAGATAAGTTATATCCGGCATACCAATTTGCTTGGTGGGTGGATGAAAAGAATTACTGTGAACTTACCCGCCCAACATATGCAAAGGCCTTGAGGATTCCATTCAACTTTTACTATCCATCAAGATATCAAAATGCTGCCAAGGATATGATAGATGCTCTATATGGTGAGCATACAGACCTAAGGGAAATTGAAAAAACTGTAAGTAAATAAGGCTTAAATAGGACCTCAAGCTTAAAATTTTGAAATCAACTTATTTTTTACACCCAAGTTCTTACTCGAAAATTTTGGATTTCATAAAAAATACTCAGTAATTTAAATGACTTATAAAATAATAATGTCACATTATATTCTTAAGTACTTAAGTACATCAAGATACTTTTCCGATTTGTGAAATTTTACACACTTTTTTGACGTAATTCCGTGGTGAGGCTGCTAACTTGACGCACCTAAAAACAGGAGATTTATGTAGCTTAAAGGTCTTGCTTACCCCACTTAAACCGCACCTCTCCCACCCAACCAAAGTATGAGCAGCCAAATATGGATTTAATATCGTGCACTGTAGATGCACTCTACAGTAGCAATATAAAATAGCGGACAGCACGCGGTCCGCGAGCTTACCGCCGCGCCGCCGCGCCGCCCGTCGGACTGCTCGATAGTTGACGCCTCGCTGAGGCCGCGCGGCCTGCGGGGTGTCCGCGCTGACTGCTAGCGGTCGCCGCGCGGGCCGCCCGCACATATATAGAGGGAGTAGCTATCGGCAACTGACGGCGACAGCTGGGTGCCTACTAACTGTGTTGGGTAGGAGCGGTGTTGAAGCAGAGGCGTGTAAGTGGGCTAAGACCTTACTTCCGCAAAAATAAACATGAAAGATGCACATGACTTGCACTGACAACATTTAAAGAATGCGAACCAGCTTCAAATAAAAAATTGGAGAAAAAATTATACTTTGCTAACAATATTTTTTTATTTAATATCTACAAGTAAATTAATATACTTACATTAAATAATGTTTTTATGCTTTTCTTATTTCTAAGAGATATTATTTCTATTTAAAAAAAAAATTCGCAAAAGCGGAAATGAAGATGCCTAATATTTCTTCCTCCCTGTTGTTGCTTTGTCAGTCAAGTAACTCGGATCATACCATAGCGGAGTGCGGAAAAGGAAGCAATAAATACGGCGGCGGCAGGCTCTGTAACTCATTCCCGACTGGCTGGGAGCCCGCCCCAGGAGGCTTCTGTGCTTCTGGAAGGAGCTAGAATGGCTCGACTAGCCATGTTCATGCATTACGGACTAAATATGAGTCTAAATGCGGAAAAGTGTCAATACCAAATACCAAATACCAATACCTGGCTGGGGAAGTGGCGCATCGCCGTTAACGCAGCCAAGACCATGGATGGCCCTCAGAGTCGGGTCGGCTCGCAAAAATCCCCCCCAATTAAAACTAAAAGGCCACGCCCTAAATTGGCAAAAGTCGGTAGTCTACCTTGGGTGCCACAGTGGACAGGTACAAGTGGCACTCTCGCGCTGTAAGCAAGCGCGGGGTAGACCAGTTCGAGGCTGCTATTGGCGACGCTGAAGATTTTCATGATGTACATTAGACCGCACCTCACCAATGCCGCAACGGCCTGGTACGCCCTGGCCAGCCAAACTAACACCACCGAACTCCAGGCCCAGCAGAACATCTCCCTGCGGGTGATCACGGACGCAGGGAGATACATTCGCAACGATCGGATCCACAGCAACCTCAACATAGAGCCCCTGGAGGTCTTCATCGCTAGGCTGGCCAGAAGGATGTACGACCAGGCAGATAACGGCCCGCACGCACTCCCGCCTCTCCCGCCTCCTCCCGCCTCCCGCCCGCCTGCACAACATTACCCCGGGCACCACGACCGAGCCGGGAATGAAGAAACTGCCCCGGAACCTACTAGCTCTAGATCCCCCTCCGCCTTCATCACCCACTCCCCCTTGACTATTCTACCCCCCTTCTTCTCCTTCTCGCTTGCTAGCACTTGCTGGGTCTCCCCCCATGGGGTTTCAGCCGGTAGGCTGACCGCGCCGAGAGTCGTAGCGCCGATATCCCTCCTCACCTCCCCCAGAGCCACTTTCATGGCCGACAGAAGTTGTAGGTAAATTAGAAATGACTACCGGTCATTCGTCCTAAGAAGGACGGCCGTGTTTACACGACGCAAAGTCACCCGGAAGCTGAAGGTCCCGGAGATCCCTCCCGGGATAGGAACCCATGTTCGAACCCCAACCGCATCATTTGGTTGGATGCGAAGAAAGAAAAGAAATCACGAGTTCTGTAACTCATTCATTATCTGCAGGTATTGTGCACTGATAGTTTCCTGGTGTGCATGTGCACATCTTGCGGGCGGATGGGTGGCTGCTGCAACTTGCTTTGTCTCTTGATGTTTTGTCTTTTTTTGCAGAAGTAAGCTACATATATCTCCTTTTTTCTCAATGGGTAGGAACTTCCGCCAAGTGACTTCTGCCCCCTGATTCACGAATCGTCGAAAACGCAATCGGATTCGAATTTGTGCTTTGACTTTGTCTATTCTATAGTGAGTGACAAAGACAGGTTATACATTCCGCTGCTATGTCGGCAGCGTTTCCGTCGGTTTGTGAATCAGGGGGCTGATTCAATCAAAAACATACTTCTCTTGAATGGACATTCAATAAGTATAAAATTATAAACATTTTACTTATTTATTTATCTTGCAGATTTACGCAGAAGCAGAGAAGTGCCTTAAAACCCTTTCTGACCGACTTGGAGAGAGTGAATACTTCTTTGGAAATAGACCTTCTTCATTTGACGCAACTGTGTTTGCATACCTCGCTCCCTTAGTAAAGGCACCATTCCCAAATGCATCATTATCTAATTACGTTAAAGGCATCGCTAATCTTACACGATTTGTTGCTCGAATCAACCAGAAAAACTTTAGGCATGTCACCGATGGTAAGTGTATTCTGTACATTTTTTTTATCCACATCAGGGTAGCTAGCACTTAGCTTACATCACACTTCATTTTAAGTGATGATAAAGCTGAAGGTGAAAGAGCACTACTCCCAGAATCCTCAATTACTGAGAAACTGGCTATCTTATCTCTTACTGCCAGAATACAGCAATGCTGAAAACATTGTTGTTATGGCGTCAGACTTAGATAAGATGGTGGTAGCTAGCCAGGCAGACTTTGAGCTAGCCCTAATACCAACCAAACCCAATACAATATGTACCCCCACTGGGAATCGAACCCGGAACCTCTGGGTCTGATACCGATGGGTGTACCACTAGATCACAAAGGCGGTTATAATAAAGCATTGCTGCAGATTTACATTGATCCAGTAGCTGGCGCCAATTTAAGGCGCTAAGTAAGTTTGAGTTGTAGATGTTTTACTTTATTTATACCTTTCGGGGTTGGCGCCTGCACTGAATTGACACAAAAAACGTTTACACGAAGCCAGCGCTTGATTGCCAGCGACTATATCTCAGCCATAGCCACAGCCATGAGGAGCCCGTGGCGCACGGCTTGCGATCGTTGAGGTTAAGCAACTTTCGCAATGGTCGGTCACGGGATGGCTGACCAAAAACGCTTCATTCTCCTCCGTGCTTCGGAAGGCACGTTAAGCCGTTGGTCCCGGCTGCATTTACAGTCGTTAATACCCACTAATACGCACTGGGCCCGCGTGGTGGGTCAGACCCATTCTCCTTATCCAGCCATAAGGAAGGCCAGTGCCCCAGCAGTGAGGACGTTAAATGGATGATGATGATGGCGCTACTTACAGCTACCTACTGGATTAATGTAAGTCGGCCATTACAACAAAAAAGTTTTGGCCAGTACCCTGTTCTTAGTCCGCCTGGCTAGCTACCACCATCTTATATAACTCTGACGCCATAACAATGATGTTTTCAGCATTATTGTGTTCCGGCAGTTAGAGATAAGATATCCAGTTCCTCAGTGATTGAGGATTCCGGGAGTAGTGCGCTTCCACCTTCAGCCTTATCACCACTTATCATCAGGTGTGATGAAGGCTGAGTGCTACCCCTTTGTGGATAAAAAAAAGAACTTGCATTCACACGTAATATTAGTGTATTTTTTTTGTTTATGCTCATGTAAAGATTTTATTGTAGAGTACAACAGACAAAATAAGAAACATTCAACTGGCACCCAATCAGACAGAGAAGCAGCTAATTTCCCGAATCAGACTAGGAACAAAATACTTGCTGCAATATTTGCGGCTATAGCTATGACTGGTTATGCAATCGCTAATGGGATGTTTCAAGTGAGTATTTTTCTCCTTGTATGTATTCATTTGAAGTTTACCATAAATAAACCACTTAGGGCCTGTTTCACTATGTCTCATTAGCTGTTACTTGACAGATAGGTAGTCGATCCATACAAAACTGTCAATTAAACTGGAAAGTATCTCATAATCGGACATTGTGAAACAGGCACTAAATCTAACTAACAGATTAGAACAGTTACAGACTCGATCCCATAAAAAAAGACTGGTTTAATCCCAGTATTCCAACACTATGAAATTGCCCTTCATACAACCCTGATATTAACAGTTCTACACAAACATGAATTAGGGCCAATTCAAACCCAAAGCGCGGCGAGCACTTTCATTGTCAAATAATTTTAAACTTTATCTACATACCTAAAACCAGCCCCTGTTAGCCTTCGTTCGCACGGGAGCTTTTGGACGCTTTAGCCTACAAATATTATTCTGTGCTTTAGCGCGCGTTTTTTCTAACGCTTTGAAATATAACATGTAATATTACTTCCAGGCTGACTGTTCACACGCGGGCGCTTTTTAGCGTCGGGAGTTCTATACAAAGCGTAGAAATAACGCGCGTTAGACCGTCCAAAAACTCGTACTTTTAAGAGCGTACGCCAAATCCGAAACATCGTTAGCCCCGCCCCTTTCACTCGATTCAGTCATGACTGGAGAGTGAGGGGTATAACGAAATTTCGTATTTTGCAATTCGGAGTAGACCCTCAGTATCGCTTGAAAGTTTTAAAAAAGTGCCCGGCCGTCCGAGGCGCCGAGAGCGGTCGAGCGGAGCCGGGCGATTTTGGTTTGAATTGGGCCTTACTGTTACTGAGTCAGTATTGTATTTGAGTAGTTGCTTTTGTATGTGTCTTGTATGTATGCATGTTTATGTCTATGGACGTCTATGTCTCGTTTTGTATTATGCTTTTCTTTAGATTTGTACGCGTTTTCCATTTTAATAAAATATTTAACTCTTTAAGTACTACTGACTGTCAGGCAATTATGCAAATAACTATATTATAAAAAGTACTTATTGTTCTTACTAACTAATTGAAAACGTGTCACAATCTTTTGTTTGTTGTTCAATCATTCTCACAAATCTCACGGGCGCTTGTTTTTGTTCAGGACTTGAAAGATTTCGAACATTCCGGGGACTACAACGAGATGTTTGAGAATGAGGAGGACGACAACTAACCGTGGGCTACGCGCATCGGGCCGTCCTGCTCTGGCGCCTGACTTGACTCTTTACTTATTAAGAACCGCTCACACGTTTTATTTGTACATGTAGCTACAATCTTACTTGATTGACTTAATTATTGAAAGCTACCCTTATTTAAACTTTTTAAAGTATCCCTTTATATCTATTTTAGCGTTTCTTATATATAGAGGTAATTTTTAAATTCACTTTGTACTTTGGTTTATTTCGCCTGGTGTAGACTTTGACCATTCGCCTGGTGCATTTTTGCGGCTTTGCAAATTTTGTAAAGTTATAATATAACAATGCAATTTTGTTTAATAATATAGAAATCCTTCAAAAATAATGCATATTCAATATTTTTATAAATTAAAAAATAGTTTAAAGGCCCGCTTTTAAATGGTACATAATTGAGCTAGTTTGTTCAGCAAAATCGAATTTTAAGCTTGCATTTACTTTTACATACCATTCTTAAGTCTCTCTCCATTAGATGGACTTTATACATATTTCAACTGAAAGAAATACATCATTATTTAAAAACTGACAATTAATGATAATTTTATTATGAATTGAAAGCCATGATATACCTTTGTTGATAGGTACATAGATACCTTCAACTGATGTCTTTTATTATTTTGATTTGCAATAATACCTTACTTAACATATACATTATGGTCTAGGTATGGGATAAGATTAATGTCCTCATGGCTCAGAATATGTGTGATAGATAGTCTAGTTTTAGTTTTAATTTTGGTTCCTGCAATCTGTGCCAAATAAAATGGGTTTACAAGACAATCAACATAAGTCAGTCACTTGATTTTTATTTTTTAGAGGTAAATGATATTTAGATGCATTTTATTTGGTACTAACGTATGCTAAATTTTAAATAGCTAACATCTAAGAGCTACCTACTGGCTATTCAACATTATTATTGTACCTACATGTTGATGCTTGAAACTAGCTTTAAATTAGAGTGGAAATTTCGCGCGGTGCGCTTTTTATTCATTTGCAACAATGTTTGATAAACAAAATTCAAATTAGCGAGCTCGAACTGATTAATGTCAATGATGGGTAGACCAGCAAGGTAACGTTGCGTTGTTCAAACTAGAATCAATGTAAAAATGTGGTATTTAAAATTAAAATATTTACTGTAAGTATTAGGTAACATATCCAAATATTTAGAAATGAAATGAGAATTAGATTATAAAATGACTAGGTAATGTAACACATGTCTGTGTGACTGTAAAAAGTTTGTTGGTTAATAGTTTGGCTGCGTTTTATAGAGTTAGTACAGTTTTGTTCTGTGAACGAGGAATTGTCAGTTATTTAATTTATTCAGAGTTGCATGAAATAAATGCTATTGTGGTATGTTATATTTAAGTTTTATTTTCTTCTCCCTTACTGTTTAATGTTATGAACAATGTCTATTAAGCTAGTCATAAGCTCGGGTAGTTTAGTTCTACATGTATTTGTGACATCAAGTAAGGTCTATTGTCTACGTAAACCGCACGTCATGCGCAAGCTTTCGTCAATAGACGATTGCAACGCGTCAGCTTCTCGTCATTCGTTCGTTGCCGCTCCGTCGAGACTGTTTTGATTGTTTCTACGCAAGATGCAAGCCTTCGTCTTGCTTGCAATCGTCAATTGACGAAAGCGTGCGCATGATGTGCGGTTTACGTGGAGAATAGACCTAGACAGAAGTGTACAATTTAATGTCAAACATTAAGAAAAAGACTTTTCATCCCATCGATTCGAAAAGCGATGATTGTTTATCTAATAACAGGGTCCAAAACGATTCATTTTTTACCTGTTATGACAAGAGGGTATAAATGAGATTTGAATTTTTAACAGCTTCATAACAGGGTCCAAAACGATGATATTTGAATTTAGAACATAATTAAAGAAGCAATGGTTGGAGTGTAGCAAAGGGTGTGCAGTACTTAAAAAAAAAATCTACTGATTTTGTATGACCGAGAAATTTTCAAAAACGGAATTTTATAAAATTGAGATTGTCTCGTAAACGGTGTGTCGTAGCTAAAATCTAAGAAAATTTTCAACCCCCTACGGCATCCCCGGAGATACTTATAAGGAATCTGATGGACATATATTTTTTTTATTTAAATTTTTTTATTTCAAAACTTAAATTTTTTTTCTTGCCCGACTAGCGCTATGATGTATCCGAACGACAAAGAAAGGTAGGTAGTTTGAGTTGTCTTTACTGCTTTTCTTATAGAGGGGGATGAAAAGCAGAGTGTATTACTCGGCCGCAAAATTATTTTCACCTCGGGCGGCGTATATTGAATCCCTCGCTGCGTTCAGGATTCTACTTTAGAATCCCTCGCTGCGCTCGAGATTCTACTCTAGAATCCTTCACTGCGCTCTGGATTCAAAATAGCGCCCTCGCCGTAAATATATTATTTTGCTCCCTTGTAATACAATCTACTATTTCATCCCATCGATTCGAAAAGCGATGATTGTTTATCTAATAACAGGGTCCAAAACGATTCATTTTTTACCTGTTATGACAAGAGGAAATAAATGAAATTTGAATTTTGAACAGCTTCATAACAGGGTCCAAAACGATGAGATTTGAATTTAGAACATAATTAAAGAAGCGTTGGTTGGAGTGTAGCAAAGGGTGTGCAGTACTTAAAAAAAAATTCAACTGATTTTGTATAACCGAAAAATTTTCAAAAACGGAATTTTATAAAATTTTGATTATCTCGTAAACGTAAACGTAGTCGTAGCTAAAATCTAAAAAAAATTCAACCCCCTACGGCATCCCCGGAGATACTTATAAGGAATCTGATGGACATATATTTTTTTTATTTTAATTTTTTTTTATTTCAAAACTCAATTTTTTTTTCTTGCCCGACTAGCGCTATGATGTATCCGAACGACAAAGAAAGGTAGGTAGTTTGAGTTGTCTTTACTGCTTTTCTTATAGAGGGGGATGAAAAGCAGAGTGTATTACTCGGCCGCAAAATTATTTTCACCTCGGGCGGCGTATATTGAATCCCTCGCTGCGTTCAGGATTCTACTTTAGAATCCCTCGCTGCGCTCGAGATTCTACTCTAGAATCCTTCACTGCGCTCTGGATTCAAAATAGCGCCCTCGCCGTAAATATATTATTTTGCTCCCTTGTAATACAATCTACTATTATTGCAAGGTGATAAGGTTCACAGATTCAATGTTTGATATTTACTCAAGAATTGTAAAATGCAATTTCGTTCAAGAGTAACCCACCTGCCCCCGGTTTCACAAACAGTCCGAAACGCTCCCGACAACGGAATGTATGCGCTGTCTCTGTCACTCACTATACAATAGACAGACAGAGGACTGAATTGAGACTAATACTGATAAATTTGGCCAACCAATATACTTGTCAGCGTTTAAACTATGCCTCAATCATCCTATAAAGCTCTTTGGCGGTTACATAATATCATTAAAATATAATATCTAACTAGTGGCCGCCCGCGGTTTCACCCGCGTGGTTCCCGTTCCCGTAGGAATATCGAGATGAAAAGTACCCTATGTATTATTCCAGTCTATAATCTATGGGCGTTTGTGCACTACACTGAATTTTACCGATCCGGAAAAAAACGGATGCTTGTATTTTAATAATTTAATCATTTATAATAGTAAAAAAATATTTATTTCGTGTTGTTTCAATGTTTCGTACCCTAAAATACACGAAATAAAAAAATTCTATTATTTATAATAATTAATTATTAAGATACATGCATCCGTTTTTTTCCGGATCGGTAAAATTCAGTGTAGTGCACAAACGCCCTATCTCTGTTGCAAATTTCATCCAGATCCGTTCTGTAGTTTTTTCATGAAAGAGTAACAAACATCCATACATCCATACTCACAAATTTACGTATTTATAATATTAGTAGGATGTTATAATTTGTAGAATACCTAGCTATCCTATTAGGTTGGCAATAAACGAAACAAAAAAAACTTTTCAAGATATAATTTTATTGTGATTTAGTTAGTGTGAAGCTTTATTGATATTTTTCGTTAGAAGTAATTTCTTCCCATTTTAACAGCGCTGGGCGACATGGAGCTGGCAGAGAACGCTGCTGATGAACCGCCTTCGCATCGCTAAGAAGCACTTCGACAAAGTTACAGCTTCCAGGACAAAGTCGATAAAAGATGGAGATAAATCGACATGAATATTTTATCTAAATATTAGAGTAGGTACCACCAGTTTTAAGGAAGGAATGAGTAGATGGCTTATGTAATGTAATGTCCTTGCGCTGTGTAGTTAGGGCTCATGGCCAATGGTGTAGAGGTAGGGAAGTACCGGTAGTACCGCCACTGGTTCTTAGGTCCATGTCCACCAACATTCGGTTACGTTAAGCGTTGGTAAACCAACACGAGCACCAATCACGAGCGAGCATAAAATTTTAATCGGGCCGTTAACGTAACTAATTCTGATAGGTTTAAAATGTCTAAAATGCGTGTAGTGTCCTTGGGTCTTAGCCCGGCATTACATTCAAGTAGCTTCATGAAACTCATGTCTGTGGTTGAGTACATAGTCGTGCATGGTCGCTGTACAGTCCTAGGAATTAAAACTTCTCACTTCTCTCTGTATTTTATTTAACTATCTATTTAAGTATTTATTTACAAATATTAAAAATAAAGTACAGCAAGGCGCAATATTAAACTAAACCGTCCAATTTTTATATAACAAAAGAATTTGACAACAGCAATCAAAAGAATTTGAGCAAAATAAAACTAGAAAGCTCATATCTATGTAATGGCCAGGCCACAGGTCAGAACGAATTACACAATTACGTGATCTAAGAAGAAAATATAGCAAATTCCATTTACTCCAACAATATTATGAATATATTTGATTTAATCTGTTGGCTTTTTGTAATGTTAGTAAATTATTAATTATTAAATACTGCCCAAAAGCAGTATGTATGTGTTGTGTGTATGGGTTAATGTTTGTATGTGTGTATGTATATAAGTTTCTTTATTCCACCATAACTTGAATGCCTTTTTTAAATTAGTTTAGAATGATTTTTGTGACTGTATCGTAAATTGAATAAAAAGACATATTTATGATATCGCATTTATTTCTCATGTTTGAACATTTTGCATTTACGCTGTCAGGTACACTTAACAACATAATTTCGAATGGTTTACATAAAATTTCGTCTGGAGATTACACTGGGGCATCTTTCAGCTGAATACACTATACTAAAACGGAAACAAATTCACTGTGATGGCACTACAATGACCATGGCTGTAAACAAAAGAAACTTGTCACAAAAGCATACCTTAGGATTGTATTTAAGTATATTAATTACATACACAATATAACAGTTCGTAAAATTGTTAATTACATCAATATAATAATACAATCAACTTAATACTAAATGTATTAAAAACTATGTATAACGGCGCGCTTACACGAACAACTCAAATAGCACAATTCCTGTCAATCCCTGCCAAATATGACGTGACGACCACATCAAGCAATTAAGGGCGATGGCAAAATGTCAAAATGTAGCAGCAACCTGTTACCAAGATACTGCCACACAATACCACAAAATATGGAGCAACATCGTTCTACTTAATTGCTCCAGATTCATCTATAACAGTTGCCGAACAATTATTGCCAAAAATATTGCCCGTGTACGCGCGCATTAAGCTAAACATTTAACGAGTCAACGATATCGCTTCATTTGTTTTATTCGCCACATAATACTCATCAAAGTCATACTGTAGACTGGAAGTTTTTATGGATATTCATAACTTATTAAGCCGATTCAATATATTTACACCCACTGTTATCATAATCCGTAAATGATTAAAAAAATTGCCATTGAAGAGTTTCGAACATTTAGCGAAACTATTATTTCAGTCAAGCTTAAGTGGCTTATGTGTCCGTTTTGAAGTATCCGTGTGAACTGTATTGGCTGATCTACATGGGTCCAGTGACTGGGGCCGAAGTCTATGACAGTCCACCGCTGGCTTCATGTACAGTTGTTTTATATCACGAGCGCGGGTGAGCCATTCTTGTAGTAGTAATGGCTCTCCCGCGCTCGTGAGATAAAACATCTGTAAGGCGATTTCGCCGCGAACGATAGCACAAGGGAATTCTATACTACCGAGACGCACACGAACGTCCGCCGTCAGCAAAGCGCCTAAAAGTTTTGAAATGCCAATCCAGCGCTGGCGTCAGCACTGGTATATGGAGTACTATGGAGTAAAACAAACAACTGACTACTAACTGGATCCGAATTGAGGCGCCAAAATTAGAATCCAGTAATTAGTGCTTCTGGCTTCAAGTAAACCGGCCATCACAGATTATGTGCAGACAGAAAGCATAAACAAATCTTAGTTTTTTTTTAAACCTCATAGGTTATTCTGTTTGACAACGGCGTCTTTGTACAAACAAGGGCTCTTTATTAAACTAAAAATAAGCACAGTAAACAGCAAATAAACATTTACTTAAAAATTAAAGTTGTAATGAATTAAAACATAACAGCTGCCATATTTACAACAATCCTTGTCTTAAGTAAATTTTGGTCTCTATGCATAGATTGCATGATGGATTAAATAATATATTAGAAGTAATGGTAACAGAACAGAATAATTATTTATTAAAGTAACCCGTTATTAAGTGTATACCAAGAATAAATTGACTTGTATTTTACATGCAAAGAAAATTACTTGAGGCTTGATTACTGTTTTTAATAAAAAAAAACTTGATTCCTGCAATGTGCAATTAAAAATCCTTTCGACTAAGAATACACTGGTGTTCATAGATTTAAAAGTAAATTCTAAACTAGAGCAATTTTATGGTTACATACACCATACTCACTCTTTACATACATACATATTTATAAAAATACTATATCGTTATTTTGTTCTAAGGATACAGTCAATTCCTTGTTAACTATCAACTTTTTAAAAATAACTTAAGCATTAAAATGTTCCTTTTATACTCAATGTTTACATCATATAACTAGGCAATAAAACAATATTTACATTTCTTCATAAGGTTACAACTATTTTTACTGACGATATGTCTCATCATCAGGAAATCGAAATGGAAAAAATATGATATATTTTCATATGAAAATAAAAAATATTAAAAATATAGTCATACATTAATTTCAAACGATAGGCTATATGGCTATATGGCTTTCTCTCCGAATTTATTCAGAATGCACATAATATGATATATGAGATATATAATATAAGTGATTATTGGAATGGCTTGTGAACCGACGAGATGTATTTCTATCTTCCTCTTCAAGCGTGTGGCACAGTACACATTTTTTTACATTTTAAAAATACTTTATATTGTTTTAGTTACAGTATGTGTGACTTGATCGTAACTTCAGTTCTTTAATTATCCTTTTAATCTCCAAAGCTCTAAAAACCCATCCTCTGTTATTAACTTATTATCCTATTAGATAAGGTGATAAAAAAGTTATCTGATAAAATTAAAATTAAAAAGAAAAATACATTTATAAAACTATTTCGTATAATTTAATGAATCAATGCAATATGATGTTAGCTTTCTTTTAAATTATTTAGGCACATGTTAATTTACAAATATCGTGTCAATCGCTTTGGAAGTCCTAGTTACATCATTATTTACAAAGAATCTAAATTATCATGGAAAAAGTATTTAAAAATATATTTTCATTTGCTTCGATAGCTGCGAGTTTTCGTTATTTGTAGATCGAAATACATCTGCAATTGTTCAATATAATATTAATTAGTGATGTTTCTTATGCAGTTTCGTACCTATTTCCAGTTCAATAAAAACTTAAGGATTTATATTTTGACTAAGAGCAACTATTTTATACCGACATTGGTATACTTAAGTCAATTATATAATTACAAAATCAAAAATTTCAATAGGTATCTCAACTTTCAGTACCTCACTTTACCCTATAGGGGTGGTTTCATAACTATCCGGGAGACCCGTACGGGCCACCGCACGCGTATATTTCAATATCTATACGGACCAATCTGCGTCGCTGTGACACGATTTTCTAAAGCCGGGTCTCCAGCGAAAGTTTTTTGAAAACGTTCAACAAAAACACATACGCAAAACTTTGTTTCTGAAAAATGTGTCAAATCGTAATATCCTATTGATTTAACAAGCACGGCGTCTTGTTCCGCGCTATGCTGATACTGTGTCATAGGCAATTACAAAAACATTGCGAGCGTATTCGACCGAACGTTCCGCGCGATACCTTCCGCAGATGTGGTGTAAGCCTAAAGAATAATAATAACAAACTTACGTTAGTCGGGCGCGTTGAGTAGCGACTGCGAGTCGAGCAGTTGCTTCGGGTCGAGCATATCCAAGTGCGGCGCGAGCGAGGATAGCGGCGCGTTCCCCGCCCCGAACGGGAAGAACCGGGACACCACCGGGGGATTGTCCGGGGGATCTTCGCCGTTTGAGCGCGGCGAGCTCATTATGGAGAGCGAATTCAATTTCTCGTATAACCGCTTCATCTGCGGATTAATGATTGGTGTCAATCACAATATTAGCTTGGTTCTTTGATATTCAGGTTACTTATGGAGTGTAAATTTTTATGTCAATAATAAAATCAATTAGTTTTAACAGCCTGCACACTGCCTCTCTTCACACCACTGATTTCAGACCAAGAGGTCCCGGGTTCGATTCCCAGTGGGGGTACATATATATTTGGTTTGGTTGGTGGTAGAACTTGTTCTTAGTCCGCCTGGCGAGCTACCATCATCTTATCTAAGTCTGACGCCATAACAAAGATGTTTTCAGCATGATTGTGTTTCGGCAGTAAGAGACAAGATAGCCAGTTCCTCAGCGATTAAAGATTCCGGGAGTAGTGCGCTTGCACCTTAAGCCTTATCACCTCTTAACGGTGTGATGAAGGCAAGCGCTACCCCGTTTTGTAGATAAAAAAAAATATCTTAAATGACCGGGCCCGGTCCCAAACACCGTCGGCTTGAAGCCGATTACGACGCAATCGTGCCGTCCCTGTCATGCCATACCAAATGTGTTAAGACATGACAAGGATGGCACGATGCGTCGTAATCGTAATCAAGCCGACGGCGCTTAGGCGGTAGGGGGGCAGAACACGCTCGTAGTGGCTACAACAGCGGGGCGTGGCTACGGAAAACAGCAGTGGCTACGGCTGCTGGTAGTGGCTACGGACCCACCTCCCGGTACGTATACATGTGGTGCACGTGGTACTGCACGGGCCCCGAGTGCGGCACGTCCAGCGGCGACAGCCACCGCTCGTAGCACTGCGACCACACCTCCACCGACACGGACCAGCCGAGTCCGGGCGGTGCTACGGCTCCTGGTAGTGGCTACGGACCCACCTCCCGGTACGTATACATGTGGTGCACGTGGTACTGCACGGGCCCCGAGTGCGGCACGTCCAGCGGCGACAGCCACCGCTCGTAGCACTGCGACCACACCTCCACCGACACGGACCAGCCGAGTCCGGGCGGTGCTACGGCTCCTGGTAGTGGCTACGGACCCACCTCCCGGTACGTATACATGTGGTGCACGTGGTACTGCACGGGCCCCGAGTGCGGCACGTCCAGCGGCGACAGCCACCGCTCGTAGCACTGCGACCACACCTCCACCGACACGGACCAGCCGAGTCCGGGCGGTGCTACGGCTCCTGGTAGTGGCTACGGACCCACCTCCCGGTACGTATACATGTGGTGCACGTGGTACTGCACGGGCCCCGAGTGCGGCACGTCCAGCGGCGACAGCCACCGCTCGTAGCACTGCGACCACACCTCCACCGACACGGACCAGCCGAGTCCGGGCGGTGCTACGGCTCCTGGTAGTGGCTACGGACCCACCTCCCGGTACGTATACATGTGGTGCACGTGGTACTGCACGGGCCCCGAGTGCGGCACGTCCAGCGGCGACAGCCACCGCTCGTAGCACTGCGACCACACCTCCACCGACACGGACCAGCCGAGTCCGGGCGGTGCTACGGCTCCTGGTAGTGGCTACGGACCCACCTCCCGGTACGTATACATGTGGTGCACGTGGTACTGCACGGGCCCCGAGTGCGGCACGTCCAGCGGCGACAGCCACCGCTCGTAGCACTGCGACCACACCTCCACCGACACGGACCAGCCGAGTCCGGGCGGTGCTACGGCTCCTGGTAGTGGCTACGGACCCACCTCCCGGTACGTATACATGTGGTGCACGTGGTACTGCACGGGCCCCGAGTGCGGCACGTCCAGCGGCGACAGCCACCGCTCGTAGCACTGCGACCACACCTCCACCGACACGGACCAGCCGAGTCCGGGCGGTGCTACGGCTCCTGGTAGTGGCTACGGACCCACCTCCCGGTACGTATACATGTGGTGCACGTGGTACTGCACGGGCCCCGAGTGCGGCACGTCCAGCGGCGACAGCCACCGCTCGTAGCACTGCGACCACACCTCCACCGACGCCACGGACCAGCGCGAGTCCAGCCGGTCCAACCGCGGCGGCGGGTGAGGCATTGCTACAGATTAATAAAGCTTGTCAGTATAGAAAACACTTTGAATGACATACCACATTGTGGTATCACAAGAATGTTGTGTTTTGCGAATATGGTGCATAAAGCCGCCTGTCAGAATAATTTTTTTGGAGCACAGTGTAATTTTTTACCCTTTTGAAAATATGATGTTTGGAGAATGTTGTGTTTTGCTAATGTGGTCTTAAAAGATTATGATTTTTAAGAACATGATGTTATGAGAATATGATGTTTTGCGAATATCGTGTTTTGCGAATGTAGTGTTTTACGAATGTGGTCTTTTGAGAATATGATATTCAGCGACGGGGGGGGGAACAGCGTTGATACTCACATAGCCTCTGCGAAGGTAAACGCATGGATTTGCATGTGTATAAGGGATTCTCAAATAGCGCCTTGTCTTCTTCTGAGAACTGCTCACCCCAGTCCCAAACCGGCCTCTGAACCAGGTTCTAAAATGTGATTTTTTAATTGTTAACAATGGAACGTTAACATTGGAAGAAAGTACTTTATTATTTAATTTATTACAAATGGCAAAATCTATCAAGACTTTGATATACACGGCAATTTTCATCATGAAAACAAACAACTTTTATTATAGGACCAAAACTGAAATCGAAAATTTAATCAAAATGTATGGAACAGCTGTTTTTTTTTCGCGTATTCAGTTTTGGTCCCTTATTAAAAGTTGTTTGTTTTTTCATAAGTAGAGTAATCCCTAAAATATCCGGGGTGATAAAAAAAATACCTTAGCAACAGCCAGTTCCCTGTCTCTGGGGCAGTTGAACAAAAACGTATCGAACAGATGATTATGAGCCGCGTCCCATAGTGTGGTGAGGTAAGTCTCCGTGAACTGGAACGCGGCAGGATGACGCTGCGTCAGTTGCCACACGCAGTCCAGGAACAACAGGAACACGGGGCCCGCTTGGGCCGTGGAGGCGTCCTTGCCTTCTTTCGGATTGCCCGGGCGGGGTAAACCGAGCCTAAAATAATGTAACAATGTTTACTTCGATTAAATTATAACATCTTGTATTGTACCATATTTATGCAAATAAATAAAAATTTAATTTAATTACATTTTTACTCAAATAATCAATCAAAGCGTACACGTGCACGTCTACGTGTACACGTTTGCTGAGTTGTTATTTAATGTATAGTAGCACATAGCAGCCACTAATACCAACTTAAATTCACAATTTATTGCCAAACTGAAGGATAGATTAGGTGAATACTAGCTTTCCGCCCGCGGCTTCGCACGCGTGGACTACACGACGTTATCCTGCGGGAGGGAACGTGACATTTTTCCGGGATAAAAAGTAGCTCATGTTCCTCTCCAGGCCAGAAAGTATCTGTGTCCTAAATTTCAGCCAAATCCGTTGAGCCGTTTTGGCGTGATTGAGTAACAAACATCCAAACATCTAAACTTTCACATTTATAATATTAGTAGGATACAGAGCGAATCTAATAAATTGAAGTTGAAACCACTCAAATATTAGGTCTTTACATAATTATTAATAATTAGCGTATTATATGGAAAATGTAAAACTATATTTTTTTATGAAATGTCATGAGCGCTGCAAGAACAGCTCGAAGTATTCATGACGTGTATGGGAAAGCTACTGTTAGAGAAAGCATGGCACGTTTTGAGTTCCAACGTTTTCGTTCCGGAAATTTTGACATACAAAACAAGCCCCGAAGACAACCTGAGACCCTAGTTGATAAAGAAAAATTGTGCAAAAATTGCACATGATTGATTTGATTGATTGCATTATTATGGCGTTAATTGGCAGATACATTAAGATTCGAGTTGATTGATTTTATAGCAAAGTATGACACGTTCTATATTACAATGCCACACACTCATCTGACCCGCTTGACAGATTTTTAAGTCATGAACTTTTCATACTGCTGCAATAATTTTCGGTAATTTTGTATTGCTAGTGTATCCAACGAACAAAGTGTATTTTGTATCCAACCGATCAGATATGTTTGAGGAACTGTACGGTAACGGTTGCTTACCTATCACAGAAGGGGTGTCCCAGAGCGACCCACTCCTTCTGAATGAGCGATTGGAAGCCAGAGATGGTGCGGAAGTACGGGTCCAAGATCAGCTGCGTCAATGATGAAACGATCGCGCAATAGTCGACGCCATCACCTGACAAAACATTAATTATGCTATATTTATTTATTTCGAAACTCAACCGCATTTTTTTACATTTTACATTCCATAAAAAACAAATTAAGCTAATTACCGATTTTCCCAACATGTTCAATTCAAACATAAAACGACAAGAAAAGAAACAGATTATACGTTGTCTATAAACTTAAGTGGCATTAATATAAGAATAATATAATAATTATCATTAATTAATACAGACTAGGCTCACAGAACACAAGAATGAAGTTAGTTGTAGTAAGTGAACGGGGCGCGTGGAGACCCCATTTGCTCAAAACAGCTAATGTTTGTACTTACATTTTCTTTTTGTACTTTTAATGTTTTCACGTAGAGATCCGCATCGAAAAAAGGCCGTTTTCCTGTCATGCGGATTTCCGCCCGCATGCGGATTAACGCGCCTGTTGGCGATTCCATACTTCATTCAGGACTAAATGCGTGACATAATGCTCCTTTTAACATATTTCTTGTGTTCTATGAGTGACTACTTTTAATGTTTTCGAACTTGCATTCAGCAAGAGGCTTTCAAGGATTACAAGACTGCCCCTCTAGTGCAGCAGTGTTCGGCTACTTCTTAGACGCGATCGAGTCGGTTGAAATCGCTCAAGTTTGCTCAGCTTATGGCATTGCTACACTCTTCTCCTTGCGTTCGCGTTCACATTGTTCGCTCTCTCTCAATCGCGCTAACCGCGCATCGGCAAGCAAGGCGAATGTGCGGCCACACCGTCGTGTGACGTCTCACTTGCCACTTCGCACGATACTTTGCTTACGATTCGACCCTTCCTGATCAGAAGGTCTAAGTAGCTAAATGTCCAACAGCGCGAAACGTCTGATGAGCAGTAAGTCTAATTAGCAGAATATCTATGTAGCAAAACGTCCAAATATCAGATGGTCTGTATAGCAGAACATCTATTTAGCAAATCGTCACATTATCAAAATGTCTGGATACTGAGGCACAAAATTCAACACACAAACTACATCGGGAGGGAAGCGGACACGGAATTATAATATGTACGTACGTACAGACTTGTACATACCTACAGATTCTTTGGTTTATGTAGCTTAAATCATATCTTTTTGATGGTGACTGACAATTTATTGTCAAGAATGCTATTTGATAAGCATTACATAAAGCTTTTAGAAAAGAAGCGCTTTGGCAAGATCGCAAATACAAGAATATGTTATTTGAAGGAAATAAAAGAAGGAAGATCGATTTAATGTTTAATGCCAAATACAAAAGAGCTGTAAAAGTTTGAGGGTCAAAAAGATAGTTCCTTTGAATTTTTGATACACCTTGGTCATATCAAAAGAATCCTACTAATCCTACTAATATTATAAATGTGAAAGTTTAGATGTTTGGATGTTTGGATGTTTGTTACTCAATCACGCGAAAACGGCTGAACGGATTTGGCTGAAATTTGGGACACAGATACTTTGTAGCCTGGAGAGGAACATAGGCTACTTTTTATCCCGGAAAAATGTCAAATTCCCGCGGGATAACGTCCTGTAGTCCACGCGGGCGAAGCCGCGGGCGGAAAGCTAGTAAGTAAATAAATGCAGGGGAATTCGTGCGCCTAATATCCTAATAATATTTATGGCGCTACTAGCTTTTTACTCCAGATTTTGTTTTCTAAAATAAATGTAATGTAATTTACAAATGACTTTTCTTTTTTATCATGAGTGTACACATTTCACAAATGACTTTTTACTAAATAGATGTTCTGCTATACAGACCATTTGATAGTTGGACGTTTTGCTAAATGGACATTCTGCTAATCAGACTTACTGCTCATCAGACGTTTCGCGCTGTTGGACATTTAGCTACTTAGACCTTCTGATCAGGAAGGGATTCGACGATAGTGTAGGTGCACCATTAAGTGCAGTAGGCGGGACACACAGCGCACAATGAACCGAATGGCGGATGTGACGGAGAGGTTCTTAAATGACTTCTGCGCAATGTCGGAGGGATCTAGTGAAGGTTTGTATGATTCCATACGTCTGGACTTTGGTATCTTTTTAGGTTCTCTCGTCACCGCCAAACGTTCTATTAATGTTGCTTCTTCTAAACATATGATTCAATATTTACAAACAAATCTGGTTATATTTTACTTCAGTTTCCTATTGTATAAAATATTCTATGTATAATTTACTAGTTTTGTAATTGTCTAAGATAGTCTATTATCCGTTCGTCATTATGTATGCTGTGCTTATATCTAGTAGGGTAAATCTTTGTATGATAATGAATTCATAGCAGTATGAAGCTTGTTTTGGGAAACAAATAAAAAAAAACGTTTTACGCGGGCAGCGCAGGGCCGTTCGTTGTGCAGATCATCTGGGGAGGCTTATGCCTATCAGTGGTCGTTGTGTAACTGATTATGCTGATGACGTTGTTAAGGCGTTACTCGGAAAAAGTATGGACTTTTTGATATAACTATAGGACGGTTAGAGTTGTTACAAATCTGGTAATAAGATAATATATTTTTTCATACCTTTATCTAGATTCGTATAGTTTCAGAAACACGATTTTATGATTTTGCCTCGACATTTTTTCTTTTCGAAAAGACGTCGTCGACGAGGCACGCGGCCACGTAGCGAAGCCATCGGCTCGACTCCAATGCCGATGACGTAGTTAAATGAGGGTTACCTTCTTGCAGGAGGACGGTAACGTTGTTGGCGAGGCACGCGGCCACGTAGCGAAGCCATCGGCTCGACTCCAACGCTGATGACGTAGATGAGGGTTACCTTCTTGCAGGACGACGGTAACGTTGTTGGCGAGGCACGCGGCCACGTAGCGAAGCCGTTACCTTCTTGCAGGACGACGGTAACGTTGTCAGCGAGGCACGCGGCCACGTAGCGAAGCCATCGGCTCGACTCCAACGTTGATGACGTAGTTAAATGAGGGTTACCTTCTTGCAGGACGACGGTAACGTTGTTGGCGAGGCACGCGGCCACGTAGCGAAGCCGTTACCTTCTTGCAGGACGACGGTAACGTTGTCGGCGAGGCACGCGGCCACGTAGCGAAGCCATCGGCTCGACTCCAACGTTGATGACGTAGTTAAATGAGGGTTACCTTCTTGCAGGACGACGGTAACGTTGTTGGCGAGGCACGCGGCCACGTAGCGAAGCCATCGGCTCGACTCCAACGCTGATGACGTAGTTAAATGTGGGTTACCTTCTTGCAGGACGACGGTAACGTTGTCGGCGAGGCACGCGGCCACGTAGCGAAGCCATCGGCTCGACTCCAACGCTGATGACGTAGTTAAATGAGGGTTACCTTCTTGCAGGACGACGGTAACGTTGTTGGCGAGGCACGCGGCCACGTAGCGAAGCCATCGGCTCGACTCCAATGCTGATGACGTAGTTAAATGTGGGTTACCTTCTTGCAGGACGACGGTAACGTTGTCGGCGAGGCACGCGGCCACGTAGCGAAGCCATCGGCTCGACTCCAACGTTGATGACGTAGTTAAATGAGGGTTACCTTCTTGCAGGACGACGGTAACGTTGTTGGCGAGGCACGCGGCCACGTAGCGAAGCCATCGGCTCGACTCCAATGCTGATGACGTAGTTAAATGTGGGTTACCTTCTTGCAGGACGACGGTAACGTTGTCGGCGAGGCACGCGGCCACGTAGCGAAGCCATCGGCTCGACTCCAATGCTGATGACGTAGTTAAATGTGGGTTACCTTCTTGCAGGTCGACGGTAACGTTGTCGGCGAGGCACGCGGCCACGTAGCGAAGCCATCGGCTCGACTCCAATGCTGATGACGTAGTTACTCCAAACGCTGATGATGTAGTTAAAGGAGGGTTACCTTCTTGCAGCACGACGGTAACGTTATCGGAGAGGTGCGCGGCGGCGTCGTCGGCGGCGGCGAGGCACGCAGCCACGTAGCGAAGCCATCGGCTCGACTCCAACACGCCGTAGTATTCTGAGTCTTGACTCTGTGGAAAGACATAATTATATCATTACGATAGACCACAAAAACTGTTATCTGGAGGATAATTGTCTTACTCCACATATATCGAGATCGCTTTCAGTTTGACTAACGTGTAACATTCATTCCTTAGTTTATAGATCGACAATCTTTTATGTTCCGGTGGCGGAGCTATGTATTTTTTCTTTTTTCCTGTAGCAATTGAACCGGCCATGACTTCTAAGACCATCAGCTGGCAGCAGCGGTATGGGTGAGATGGACTATGGACAAGAACTTGACAGCAAAATGTCATTAAATAACCTCCTCCTTTTTTTGAAGTCGGTTAAAAAACACGTTAGCTCCAGTTTTTGGCCATCGGAACAGAAAACTCTGTCGCACTATAAAATACAGTTGAATATATCTCATTATTTTATATCAATATCTTAATTATCTATACAACATGGTGGTGGATACTGTCCGCACGGTAGGGTCCAAGCACTACAAAACCCACCGTCCTAAATTAAAGAAACTCTCCAGCCACACTATCCGACTCATGGATCAGAGAAACGAAATGAAACTACAGAACTCGGCGGATGCCCTTCGTTATCGACAGCTAAATAGGCAGATCTCCAAGTCCTTGACAAGCGACCTTCGCCAATTTAATACCGAGCGTATTGAAGAGGCCATTGAGCGGAACAAAGGCTCTAAAGTGTTCGCTAGAGATCTGGCTATAGGGCAAAGTCAACTGACGAGGCTACAAGCTGAGGACGGTAGTATCATTTCATCAACACCTGAAATCCTGAGTGAGATTGAGAGTTTCTATGGACAGTTGTACTCCACGCAAACACCTGTTGAAAGTAAGGCTACGGAACCTAGAGCCAAGCTTACTCGACACTATACCGAAGATATCCCGGACGTCAGCCTGTACGAGATTAGAATGGCTCTCAAGCAGCTCAAAAACAACAAGGCGGCGGGTGATGACGGAATCACAACAGAACTTCTGAGAGCGGGCGGTAAGCCGATACTTAAGGTCCTCCAGAAGCTCTGCAACTCTGTCATCCTCGAGGGCAAAACGCCAAAGGCATGGGGCAGAAGCGATGTGATGCTGTTCTTCAAGAAGGGTGATAAGACTCTCTTGAAAAACTACCGACCCATCTCGCTTCTGAGCCATATCTACAAGTTGTTTTCGAGAGTCATTACGAATCGTCTCGCTCGCAGGTTCGACGACTTCCAACCTCCCGAACAAGCCGGGTTCCGAAAAGGTTATAGTACCATAGACCACATTCATACGCTGCGGCAAGTTATACAGAAGACCGTAGAGTATAACTTGCCACTATGCTTGGCGTTCGTAGACTATGAGAAAGCCTTTGATTCGATCGAGACCTGGGCAGTGCTGCAGTCCCTCCAGAGGTGCCAAATAGACTACAGGTACATCGAGGTGCTGAGGTACTTATACCAAAACGCCACCATGTCGGTCCGATTACAGAACCAGAGCTCTAATCCTATCCAACTACAGCGAGGTGTGAGACAGGGAGACGTCATTTCTCCGAAACTGTTCACAGCTGCGTTGGAGGATATTTTCAAGCTACTGGACTGGAAAGGATTCGGCATTAACATCAATGGCGAGTACCTAACACACCTGCGGTTTGCCGATGATGTAGTTCTCATGGCTAAGACCTTGGAAGACCTGAACACAATGCTCGAAGATCTCAGCAATGCTTCCCAAAGAGTGGGTCTGAAGATGAACATGGATAAGACGAAAATCATGTCCAATGCCCATGTTGCATCCGCTCTAGTTAATGTTGGGAACATTACACTCGAAGTTGTTGACCACTATGTCTACCTAGGACAGACAATCCAATTAGGTAAGTCCAACTTCGAGAAAGAGATCTCTCGTCGAATCCAGCTCGGATGGGCAGCGTTTGGGAAGCTCCGGCATATATTTGCGTCCAAAATTCCTCAATGTCTCAAGACTAAGGTCTTTGACCAGTGTGTGTTGCCAGTTATGACTTATGGAAGCGAGACGTGGTCTTTTACTATGGGTCTCATAAGAAGGCTCAAGGTCACCCAGCGAGCAATGGAGAGAGCGATGCTTGGTATTTCCCTGCTCGATCGAATCAGAAATGATGAGATCCGCAGGAGAACTAAAACGACCGACATCGCTCGAAGGATTGCTCTGTTGAAGTGGCAGTGGGCGGGACACATAGCGCGGATAACCGATGGCCGTTGGGGCGGAAAGGTTCTCGAATGGCGACCGCGAACCGGACGACGTTCCGTGGGCAGGCCCCCTACAAGGTGGACCGACGATCTGGTCAAGGTCGCGGGAAGCCGCTGGATGCGGGCAGCGCAGGACCGATCGTTGTGGAGATCCTTGGGGGAGGCCTATGCCCAGCAGTGGGCGTCGTACGGTTGAAATGATGATGATGATGATGAATTATCTACAAACTGAAAGCAATCGTGATATATGCTGAGAAAGACAATAGCGAGAAAGGTTCTGGGCGGCAGAACGAGAAGGATAGAGAAAAAGAGAGTGCGGTTCCGTGTTTCCAGATGTTGTCCAAGTCCAATTCTTTGGGTAGAGAGAGACTGACGTCAGAATGATGGTTAAAAATAAACGGTTTCACGGTCATTCTAGCAGTTTATTATCATTATTTATAGACTGTCAAAAACTAATTCATTAGTCCGTAAGTTCGCTCATTCTGCTATCATTTTAATCCCATTGAGTGCCGATACGTATGCGTATCTAATTTTTTGCAGGGCGCCGACTACGGATATGCTCGTAGGACTTCTATGAGAGTTTATATGAAATATATGTCAGCTAACCTCCTAACCTTAAGCGAACATTACTTTGTAGATTGGCACCTCAAATAAAACAAGCATTTATAAAACTTCGGCTATGTAATAATTTCGGCATGCAATGGGTTAACCAGAGTACGACTTACCCAGAAACCGTCCAGAGTGGTGGGGGTACAGAGCTCGGCCAGCTTCCTGTGCGAGGCCTGCAGTGTGGAGAGGGGCGGCAACGCGTGAGCACGCTCCGTGTTAAGCGCGTTCCCGCACAGGTACACTACGTACGGCGGTGTCAACTTCGGGTGCGATCGACGCACCTACAATACAAAATAGAGTAAATATATTGTGTCTTCTTAGAGAACATTTAACTCACTCCCAAATAACAAAAAAAACATTTTATGAATGACGAAGTTAACAATGGTCATTGAATTAATTACTTCAACTGACTTAGGTAAAGAAGATATTTTATATACATTTCATGAATAATGCTTTGACATAACTAAGTGGAATGGAAATGCTACACACCTGTTCTAAAAGAACGCTTTCCGTAGTCGCCGATTGGTCAGTCTGTAGTAGCTCCCCACTTCTCAACAAAGCCGCGCCTTCGGGCCTCCCCCACACCCAAATAGGCACTCTTCCGGACCGAAAGTGTCTAGAACTTTCCATTAGGTTATAATCCAAAACAGAACTGGGAACTATGAGAGTTTCACCAGCAGTCAGCATGAATGCGTCTGAAGTTCCATTGATGCAAGTGATTCTCCAATGGGGACATTCGCATCGCTCTAATTCTCTCTTCCAGTCGCCTGGTCTTTGGAACATGTTCAGTTCAGGGGGTAGGGTGGGGTAGTAAGGCTCTTTATATTCGTACGCGAATAGCAAGTCGTGCCGTTTGGGGAAAGCGTGGTGCATCAACGCCATCGCTACCTTTCTTCCATTGTCAATTGGCGAGTTAGCAAAACTGAACGTAAGTACTTTCATGTTCTGGAAAGACAGAAAAATATGTTTGTTATAATTGTGTTATTTTAACATTGTGTGTCCTAAACATCCTAAAACTATGACACATTGCACCAATTAATGAATGAGAATTTGACGAAACCTACAATTATATTTGATTAAAATGATCTCCACAAATATCCACGACAATACGTCTATGACGATGCACCAATCACGTGACAAAGTTTACACACAAGAGAAACTGACTCAGAAGGTCACGTCGATTAGATAAGAGTTCGAAACAGATTGCCCGAAATATTTCCGTTATCTCATCGTGATTTAATATTGGTCTGCATCATATTCACATGAATTTTGTATTGTTTACGAGTATTTCTGTACCACTTTAGAATTCACTTCATTTGTTTCCGATTTAAACTCAATCTTTAACATAACATGGGAAACTATACCATATTTTTTGTAAAGAAGTAAGGCTACGCACCTTCTTTGTATTAGTCTATGATTGTGATTACATGCTTGCATGCATTTTTTGTATTTCTTGTTCCAATAACGTTATGGGAATAGGAAATACAAAAAATAAATAAATAAAGCCAGTTAAATATTGGTATCGTGTAAATAGAGACAGTCCACTATATTGGATTGTCCTCAAGCCAGTGATCAATAGTAATATCTATTGTCATAGTGGACTGGCCTATTCGATTGTCTCAAGTGTTGGCTCCGTGGAAATGCTGCATAAGATCAATTTTTGAAGTCGGTTAAAAAGGAATTACCTACATGTCATTCCAAAGTAATTCTTCTCTGGTAGAACCTTTGAATACCAAATTCATTAAGTATTTTTGATGTATCACTGCAGTGAGAACAAAATTATGCAGATACGCGAGTGTGACATCATTTTTGTGACGATTTGGCGTAACAGTATTTGCTTAAGGATATAAGTAGATTGTTTTATCTTTCAAACAAAGTTAAATCAATATTTGATGGTCTACTTCTAAATAAGCGATAAATGAGCATGCACCATCCTTCGTCATAGATTTTTCGTCAGTTTTTGGATGGTTACTCATGGAATTCTGCAGGTATTAATAACAGACGTTGTGATTTCCTAGCGGTATTTAACACTGTAACGCCAGCATGGGGAAACCAAATTTAATAATAGAGAGCGTTTAATAGTCAAACATCCGTCCTTATTTTATTTATCGGTTACCATGTGGTGCTCCTTAATTTACAAACGTTCGACTGTGGATTTAGATAGAAGTTCTTTGCTTTGTCTATTCTGAAGTGAATGACAATGACAACGCACGGATTTTATGCACATTAACTTTTTTTTATCGTTGGGTACAGGAGCGTCGTCATCCCATCTTACGTCTTCTCTCGCCGGGCGCCGTGAAGGCGTCACAGCGACCAGTTCGTCGACCGTCACGGCGACCAGTGACTGTGAGGGCATGGTGTGGCTCAAGCCAAACTCATGAGAAACGCCGTATATTATAAAGGGTTAGATAAGATTATATTAATATACTAGCTTTCCGCCCGCGGCTTCGCCCGCGTGTACTACAAGACATTATCCTGATGGAATGTAATATTTTCCGGGATAAACTATGTCATTCTCCAGCTCCCAATCTACTCCCGTACCAAAAATCACATTGATCCGTTACTCCGTCTTGGACGTGAAAGACGGACAAATAAATAATACCTACTTATTGATTTTCCCGTGGGAATATGATACTATCCTGTGGTAAAAAGTATGTAGCTTATTATAATCCTTACCAGGGTCTCAAATTATGTAGTTAAATACCAATTCCTGTCCCCAAATTAGCCTGCGCTTAAAGTGATTTTTCCATACAATGAGATTTCCCGCGGTAAAAAGTAAAATATATCCTTTCCAGGGCCTTAAACTGTCTCTATTCTAAATATCATCCTTCCCATGAACTCAAACTATCGCCTTAAATACCAATTCCATTCCACAGCTTTGCCCGAGCTAAAACTTATTTTACCATGGGAATGAGACTTATTCCCGTGATTACAATTTGCCTATGTCTTTCCTAGTATAAGGACATGGGTGTCCCAGTGCTCCTATCAGGTAGGAGTAATTAGTAGGAGCACCCGGAAGCACTGTCTCGAACTATCTCCATTCCAAATTTCATCAAAATTGGTTCAGCCGTTTTGACGTGAGCATATACAGTTTCGCATTTATAATAATAGTGGGGATAGTAGAAATAGGAATATGAATGGCCGGTCGCGACTACGTCCGCGAGTACTACATCGCAAAATTTTGTGTCAAAAAGTAGGTAGATAGGCATTCTCTGAGGTCTCATCAGTACCATCATCAATCTATTTTAATGTCCTATTGTCCTCGCTGCTGGGGCACAGGCCTTCATATAGATGGATAAGGAGAATGGGCCATGACCTTCCACACGGGCCCATTGAAGTTATGGTGTAGTAACTAATCCAAATGCTGCCAGAAGCATCGGCTTATCGTGTCTTCCGAAGCACGATATATTTTTTAACAGCAATCCCATGATAGACCATTGCAAAAGTCACATAACCTCATCGATCGTAGGCCGAGCACGCTACCCGTGGTTTAGGCATAAGAAGGTAACGATACCTAGACAAACAGGAGCTACTATCGTATGAATAATATTCGGACATTCTCCTACTCTTGAACTACCAAAATGTTTTGCATTTTGGTAGTTCAAGAGTAGGAGAATGTCCGTCAATACATTGCTAAAAATGTGTAATACTGATTTTCTTGAGTTTTATTCCAATGCATAAAGAATTTTTTTCTTTGCACAAAAATGAGCTGTCATGTGACCCATGCTTCATTATATAAAGTGTATCCATCCATTATACAAAAAAAACTGTATCCCACGGGAACTGTAATTTTCCCGAGTTAAAAAAACCGTATTCAATTATCCCGATCGATTTAGCCGTTTAGTTGTGATTGAGCCATAAACATCCAAACTCCGTATCTTTAATACCTCCGTATCTTTAATACCTCCCCACCCAATCCACCCCATATAAACATTACCCCCCCCCCCTTTCTACCCTATTAGGGGTTTTTTTATTTTGCCTACGTAGATCATTTTTAATCATAACCTAGTATCCTTCATACCAATTTCCATACTCCTAAGTCCAGAAATGAGGAAGTTTTCATATAAGCCTTAATCCCCCCTTTCTACCCTATTAAGGGTTTTTTATAATTTCACATACGCAGATCATTTTCAATCGTGACCAGTATCCAAAATACCAATTTTCATACTTCTAAGTTAAGAAATGAAGGAAGTTCCATATAAGCTTAATCCGCCCGTTTTACCCCATTATCGGGGAGTTTTTCTTAACTTCGCTTACGCAGATAATTTTCAATCGTGATCAGTATTCGACATACCAATTTTCATACTTCTAAGTTCAAAAATGAAGAAGTTCCATATAAACTTTATCTCCCCATTTTACCCTATTAAGGGGGAGTTTTTTTTACTTTGCTTACTCAGATCATTTTTGGTCGTAACCAATATCCAACGTACCAATTTTCATGCTTCTAAATCCATAAAAGGAAGGAGGAAGTTCCATATAACCTTAACCCCCCATTTTACCCCTTTAGGGGGAGAGTTTCCTAAAATCCGTTCTTAGCGGACGTCTCCTAGGCATAATCTACCTTCCTGCCAAATTACATCTTCGTTGGTCCAGTAGTTTTCGAGATTTCGTGATGAGTGAGTTATGTCCCCTCGATTTTATATATATAGATAACCCTATATAATATAATCGTATAATCTTATCTAACCCAACCTACATCCTTACCGAGCCCTTACCTTACAGATTACTTGCAGACCCTTCACCTTGCCGGGCATGTCCCCGCCGGGCACCAGGCGCCGGCGCCGCGACGGGCCCCCGTCCGTCAGCCACACGGCGCCCACGCCCGTCAGAGGCACGTCGAACGTACCGAGAAGGTAGTTACGCTGGCCGTACTCCTGAATGAAATGTAAAAATAAAGTAAGAAAAAGTTCTCTCAATACACAGAGTATTGAGAGAACTTTTTCTTACTTTATTTTCTTCTAGAACTTTTTCTTACTCCTGAACGCTGTCAATAACAATTAGGTAAGCCAGCCGGCCTAGCATGAGCGGCTTTTATCACGCGATATGATATGGTACGGCATGCCGTCTTGCTTACACCTTAGTGGGGTAAGCAAGACAACTTGCCGTACCATATCATATCGCGCGATAAAAGCCGCTCATGCTAGGCCGGCAGTACCTATAACAGTTTAATTAAAATTACCTATAACAGTTTTATTCTGACTCCCGACCCGAGCGAGGTTAGAAGTAAACATCTTCACGTTAGGTTCACTCATTAGGCGAGGATTAAACTGTTATATGTAATACATATAAAACAGACATTGGAAAAAGAGTGTCGTACAATATGTTTAGCATTTGTTTGCCTTTGCTGGAAAGGTATTCTAAATTATTGGTCGACACCACAGAACAAGAAAAAAGGTTGTTTATGGCTGGGACCGACGAAAAGTGATATATTCATATTATAGTCATAGACATAGGTAGGACGTGGGTACTTTTCGTTTTGCTATAAAAAAAACTCGCATATCAACAATATTTGGAACACTTACATCGCTCTCCGAATACTCCAAAGGCACGAAAGAGAGCTTGTAGTTAGTGACAAACAGAGAGCCCAGTCTTCCTCGATCTCTCTCGCTCAGCGGCGTCAGCATCACCACGCTGTGCGCTGCTCCCACCACCAGCTCGCCTGGGCAGAACACATTACACTAAATGTTGGAATACTTACATACTTCTATAATATTTGAGCTACAATGACTTATTATCAGTGCAAATAATTAAAGCTTTATAATTTATTATCTTTAATATGCCGAAATTTTTGATTTTGATTTTTACTTTTTCGATGTAACCTAACATTATTCTATCAACCATTGATTATGCTATCAACGAAACGTGAGGGTTACGCTCGCGTTTGAAAGTATCATATTTGCAAACGATAAGCAATCGCTTGAGACGTATATACCTAATAGTTATTCTATAAAGCTTAAATTATTTGCACTGATAATGCTGGAAAATCTTATACTAGAACAAGAAAATGTCTCCAGCTGGCTCTGACCTTCCTTACATTATATTTTGTTACTTACTATTAAAACATTAATGGATGATTTCATTTAGCTAAAGAACATAATGTTTGCTGTTCGATCAAACAATTTCTCAGTATTTCTGCTTGATTCGGGGAAGGCCTTAATTAGGATGGTTAGGGTAAATACATTTTTTTTAGAAGTAGATGTGGTAACTCATTATTTCATCTCATGAGTAAGTAATTTATTGTGATTGAATCACCCTTATTCTTAAATTAGTATTAGTAATTAGTAGTAGATCTTGTGGATCGTGGACCGTTTATGTGATTCCGGCTAGTGAAAATGCGCATCATTGTATTGCTGATGAGTGGGTTTACTTCGTTATGCCTTTGCTCTCTCCCGAAAATACTGAAAAAGGATTCTGCTGCTCGTTCATTGTCTATGATAAATAGTATTTTTTTATTGTGTACACTTTAGCCTATATCAGTGGGACGGCAATGACCTACACAACAACAATGATTCACAGCGCAGATATTATTAAATGGTTCATTAATTTAATACGTGGGGAGGTCGCTGTTAGTTTACTGTACGTGTAACGTTGCGATAAGATAGTAAAAAGTTAATTTCAGATTAAATACTGGATTTACTGACGCTACAATACAATTGTATTGTCTAAGTACCTATTGAATTTTGTAGGCTTGAGCTAAATTTTATTGGTGGTTTCACTATATTCTAGTACAAAATGCCAGGAGGGTATTAACATAAAATCTACACACATCTAGGACATCAATTTTAAATTTAGTTTGTTTAAAACAAAATTTTCCTCTTTATGCGTACCTATTTTATAAACAATACCTCAAACAATACCTACTTACCTCAATATTACCATAATCGGTTCAGTAAAACCGATTTTAGGCTATAATTTATCCCGACATAACTACGGGAATCACCGCGGGAAGAAGCTAGTAAGTTTTTTTTTGTGTTCATTGATTAAGGTAGTTATCGAATAACTTTTATCCACAACGGGGCAGCACTTAGCCTTCATCACACCTGATGTTAAGTAGTGATAAGGCTGAAGGTGGAAGCGCACTACTCCCGGAATCCTCAATCACTGAGGAACTGGCTGTCTTATCTTTAACTGCCGGAACACAATAATGCTGAAAACATTCATTGTTATGGCGTCAGACTTAGATAAGACGGTGGTAGCTAGCCAGGCGGACTAAGAACAAGTCCTACCACCAACCAAACCGAATACAATATGTACCCCCACTGGGAATCGAACCCGGGACCTCTTGGTCTGAAATCGGTGGTGTGAACCACTAGACCACAGAGGCGGTTATATTTATTAGAGCGGTTGCAAGGTGTTGCACCACCCAAAACCTTGAAAGGTGCTGAACCAGAAAACATTTTTCCGACACCTATTAGGAACAAAAGTTAAAACAGTATTATGTAACACGACCCTGAAATTTGTTTTATTGATTTTACTGCCCACAGATTTGTGAATAAAAAGAAGTAAAACCAGAGTAGGTTAGTTAAGATTTCAACGAATTAAGGTTTTTTGTTGTTATTTTATTTGTGACAACTAATGAATGGCAGTGTACTTGCTGAAAAAGTACAGAAACCGTATTATGTTTATTGCAATCGAGTAACAGAAGAGTTTTCTTATTTCTTACTAAAAGTAAATATCTTAAATTAAATATTATTTTCTTTCCACTTCACCAAGAGAGTTTGCTGCAGAAATAAGAAAGCTTGACCGAAACAAGGGTCCAGGGTTTGATCTTATCTGTAAGTGTCTTGAAAGAATTACCCAAAAGTGCATAACATTCCTTGCTATACTTATCAATGCTATTATGAGAACATCATTTTTCCCAAAGCTATGGAAGGTGTCTCGAATTATCATGATTCACAAATCTGGAAAACCATGCCATGATGTTTCGTCCTATCGCCCGATCAGTCTCACTCCTATCATCTTAAAATTATCGGAGAAAATCTTCGTAATCCGCCTAAAAGATCATATTGACCAATGTGAAGTTATTCCTCAGCATCAGTTCGGATTTCGGAAATCTCACTCAACCATAGAGCAAATGCACAGAGTACATCATGAAATTAATAACTGCCTTGAAAGGGAACAGCACTGTCCATCGGGATTTTTGGACGTACAACAGGCTTTTGACCGAGTTTGGCATAAGGGGTTATTGTGCAAAGTGTAAGAAAAACTTCCACAACCTCTATATCTAATAATAAAGTCTTACTTATCAGATAGACTATTCCAAGTTAAACAGGGAGATGTAATATCTATTCTTCACAAATTTGACATTACACACATCTATGCCTGGAAATAGTGTTTTGAGTAAATTGTCTTTTTGTGAGTCTGAAATTTTGAAGGTTATAAAAAACTTGATGTCTCTAAGGGAGCCGGACCCGACTCAATTCCTCCACTACTTATAAAGCGATGCATGTCTGGTTTAGTTTTGCCTCTAACTATGATTTTTAATAGATCTCTTGAAGAAGGTTTATTTCCTGATGAATGGAAGAAAGCTCGAATCGTCCCTGTTTTTAAGAAAGGGGATCGTGCCTCAGTATGAAACTATCGCCCCATCTCTATCCTGTCTTGCTTTGCTAAAATATTTGAGTGCCTTTTAAGTCCCGTTATAGCCACATTTGCCAAAACTTTAATCTCTGACCATCAGCATGGTTTTATAGCCGGCCGATCTGTTCTCACTAATCTGGTACCTTTTGTATCTGATCTGTCTGAGGTGGTTGATAAAGGTTTGGAAGTAGATGCTGTATACACAGATTTTAAGAGTGCATTTGAGCCCTGTAAGAAGCTTTCAGGCGGGATTCGAACCCGCGCCTCCGGGAATCCGGCCCGATGCTCTGACCAACTAAGCTACCGAAAGGCTTACACAACTCGTCGAATTTTGCTATCACTTGTTACGCTGTAGGCCAGCGTTGCTTCATAAATGTGAGGAAACCCTCGCATCCGAAAGAATCATTTTTACAAATGTTTAACAATCGATTAAGATGAAACAGCCATATTGAGATTTTATATTATTTTTATGCATTCACAATGCAATTTTGTAAGTATAGGAAAAATGTGATAGTAAAAAACCACGAGCCCTGTAAGAAGCTTTCAGGCGGGATTCGAACCCGCGCCTCCGGGAATCCGGCCCGATGCTCTGACCAACTAAGCTACCGAAAGGCTTACACGACTCGTCGAATTTTGCTATCACTTGTTACGCTGTAGGCCAGCGTTGCTTCATCAATGTGAGGAAACCCTCGCATCCGAAAGAAACATTTTTACAAATGTTTAACAATCGATTAAGATGAAACAGCCATATTGAGATTTTATATTATTTTTATGCATTCACAATGCAATTTTGTAAGTATAGGAAAAATGTGATAGTAAAAAACCACGGGCCCTATAAGTAGCTTTCAGGCGGGATTCGAACCCGCGCCTCCGGGAATCCGGCCCGATGCTCTGACCAACTAAGCTACCGAAAGGCTTACACGACTCGTCGAATTTTGCTATCACTTGTTACGCTGTAGGCCAGCGTTGCTTCATCAATGTGAGGAAACCCTCGCATCCGAAAGAAACATTTTTACAAATGTTTAACAATCGATTAAGATGAAACAGCCATATTGAGATTTTATATTATTTTTATGCATTCACAATGCAATTTTGTAAGTATAGGAAAAATGTGATAGTAAAAAACCACGGGCCCTATAAGTAGCTTTCAGGCGGGATTCGAACCCGCGCCTCCGGGAATCCGGCCCGATGCTCTGACCAACTAAGCTACCGAAAGGCTTACACAACTCGTCGAATTTTGCTATCACTTGTTACGCTGTAGGCCAGCGTTGCTTCATAAATGTGAGGAAACCCTCGCATCCGAAAGAAACATTTTTACAAATGTTTAACAATCGATTAAGATGAAACAGCCATATTGAGATTTTATATTATTTTTATGCATTCACAATGCAATTTTGTAAGTATAGGAAAAATGTGATAGTAAAAAACCACGAGCCCTGTAAGAAGCTTTCAGGCGGGATTCGAACCCGCGCCTCCGGGAATCCGGCCCGATGCTCTGACCAACTAAGCTACCGAAAGGCTTACACGACTCGTCGAATTTTGCTATCACTTGTTACGCTGTAGCAGGGGGGGCTCACTCCGCAATTCAATCGACTGCGCGCTGTCTACCGCGAGGTAGAGAAATCACGGGTGTCACGCGCGCTCAGTTGTGCATGCGACGCCACGCGAGAAAGAAGTCACCTAAGTAGTATACTTTCGGCACACTTTCGCTCCAAAACACAAGTGTGTTACCTTGTGGTTTTACCCATAGCAAAATGCGTAATATTAAACATTATTATTGTGGGGCCTTCGGTTGTCATAACAACGACAGAAAGAGACCGGATTTGTAATTTCATAATCTTAGAAAACCTGAAAGAAGTTTTTTTGTGTGACTATACTGTCTTATTCTATAAGTATCTATAATACTTAATGATCCGAATATTTGATTTAAGGACCCCGCCCCACCTTAGCCTAGGTAATTACGAACGACGAAAATAAAAATCGACAAAGTGATTCTCGCTTTGCAGCGTGACGCTAGCGCTCATCGCCGTGGCAACCGTGCCGTGGCGCACATAGGAACTACGCGGACGCACGCTGCGCCCGCGCTGTTACTACCTACTTACTTACCTTAGCTTTTCTCACTTCACGATAGACGTTAACGAATAACTACGCTAACATCAACAATATGTACACTAAACTAAGGTAGGCACCTACTTAATATACGTAAGTATTTCGTTCGAGTAGCTGTATGTAGCACTTTTAAAATAGGTAGGTACCTACCAAATTACAAAATATAGCTACTTTCGTCGTGGGTTTGAGTCCCATCGGGGCTAGTTGTGAGACGGGTCGACTTTTTAGCGACTCCGTAGCTCAGTGGTTAGAGCATTTGCCCGGACAGTGAAAGGTCGTGGCTTCGAGTCCCATCGGAGCTAGTTGTGAGACGGTCGACTTTTTCTAATACCTACCTACTTCATTTTCATTTTTTTCAGTAAGTAAGTAACAAAAATTGAACTGTAAATGCAAAGAAGTAAAAATAAAAATTCTAAGCATTCTGTATTTAAAATTCATTTGCGCTATTTGTGATTCCTTTTACTTACTTCGTAGTTCGTCGTAACATTGCAGTCGAGTCGACCCTAGTGCGGCAACCAAGACCACCCAAAACCAATTTGGCTTAAGCGTTTCCGAGTAATAGAACCGTATTACGTACAGCTACGGTTCAATATCGCTAGTAATGAACGGTAAATTTGTTAGGCAGGCGTGCGGGTGCAAATTATTTTAGACCTAATTGTCGCGTGGAAAAGATTGATAATTCATTGTTTGTGTTTCGGAAGTGAGCCTTCTGCTACAAATATTATTCTGTGGCTGTAGGCCAACGTTGCTTCATCAATGTGAGGAAACCCTCGCATCCGAAAGAAACATTTTTACAAATGTTTAACAATCGATTAAGATGAAACAGCCATATTGAGATTTTATATTATTTTTATGCATTCACAATGGTGGTAGTGGTTTTTTACTATCACATTTTTCCTATACTTACAAAATTGCATTGTGAATGCATAAAAATAATATAAAATCTCAATATGGCTGTTTCATCTTAATCGATTGTTAAACATTTGTAAAAATGTTTCTTTCGGATGCGAGGGTTTCCTCACATTGATGAAGCAACGCTGGCCTACAGCGTAACAAGTGATAGCAAAATTCGACGAGTCGTGTAAGCCTTTCGGTAGCTTAGTTGGTCAGAGCATCGGGCCGGATTCCCGGAGGCGCGGGTTCGAATCTCGCCTGAAAGCTACTTATAGGGCTCGTGGTTTTTTACTATCACATTTTTCCTATACTTACAAAATTGCATTGTGAATGCATAAAAATAATATAAAATCTCAATATGGCTGTTTCATCTTAATCGATTGTTAAACATTTGTAAAAATGTTTATTTCGGATGCGAGGGTTTCCTCACATTGATGAAGCAACGCTGGCCTACAGCGTAACAAGTGATAGCAAAATTCGACGAGTCGTGTAAGCCTTTCGGTAGCTTAGTTGGTCAGAGCATCGGGCCGGATTCCCGGAGGCGCGGGTTCGAATCCCGCCTGAAAGCTACTTATAGGGCTCGTGGTTTTTTACTATCACATTTTTCCTATACTTACAAAATTGCATTGTGAATGCATAAAAATAATATAAAATCTCAATATGGCTGTTTCATCTTAATCGATTGTTAAACATTTGTAAAAATGTTTCTTTCGGATGCGAGGGTTTCCTCACATTGATGAAGCAACGCTGGCCTACAGCGTAACAGGTGATAGCAAAATTCGACGAGTCGTGTAAGCCTTTCGGTAGCTTAGTTGGTCAGAGCATCGGGCCTGATTCCCGGAGGCGCAGGTTCGAATCCCGCCTGAAAGCTACTTATAGGGCTCGTGGTTTTTTACTATCACATTTTTCCTATACTTACAAAATTGCATTGTGAATGCATAAAAATAATATAAAATCTCAATATGGCTGTTTCATCTTAATCGATTGTTAAATATTTGTAAAAATGTTTCTTTCGGATGCGAGGGTTTCCTCACATTTATGAAGCGACGCTGGCCTACAGCGTAACAAGTGATAGCAAAATTCGACGAGTTGTGTAAGCCTTTCGGTAGCTTAGTTGGTCAGAGCATCGGGCCGGATTCCCGGAGGCGCGGGTTCGAATCCCGCCTGAAAGCTTCTTACAGGGCTCGTGGTTTTTTACTATCACATTTTTCCTATACTTACAAAATTGCATTGTGAATGCATAAAATAATATAAAATCTCAATATGGCTGTTTCATCTTAATCGATTGTTAAACATTTGTAAAAATATTTCTTTCGGATGCGAGGGTTTCCTCACATTGATGAAGCAACGCTGGCCTACAGCGTAACAAGTGATAGCAAAATTCGACGAGTCGTGTAAGCCTTTCGGTAGCTTAGTTGGTCAGAGCATCGGGCCGGATTCCCGGAGGCGCGGGTTCGAATCCCGCCTGAAAGCTACTTATAGGGCTCGTGGTTTTTTACTATCACATTTTTCCTATAAAGTAAGTCATTCTATTCTTTTAAAGAAATTAGATGCCCTCGGTATTGGTGGACCGCTGTTAAGATGGTTTCAATCCTATCTGAGTAAAAGACCGCAAGTGGTAGTTGTATGTGGACACCAGTCAGACTGGTATATTGCTGATTCAGGGGTACCTCAGGGTTCTAATTTAGGCCCCTTGCTTTTCCAAATTTTTATTATTGACATCACTGTTTGTGTTAAAAATTGTAAAGTTTCACTTTTTGCTGACGATCTTAAAATGTACAGAACAATTAACTCTCCTCTTGACAGTGAACTTATTCAGGACGACTTAAATAGAATAAGGGACTGGTGTATGGCAAATTTAATGACTCTTAACATTGACAAATGCGTTCATATTAGGTATTCGAGAAAGAGAAAATCTTTTTATACGGCATATGACATTGATGGCGTTAGACTCTCGCAAGTAGCCGAAGTACGAGATCTAGGCGTAATAATTGATAGTAGATTGAGGTTTGATTGCCATATTGATGCAATTGTTTCGAGAGCAGCCAGGATATTGGGTTTTATCAGACGAAACACCAAGGACTTTGTCAACTTGAATACGAAAATTCTGTTATATAATTCGCTAGTGCGTAGTCACTTAGAGTTTGCATCTTGCGTCTGGAGTCCTTTCTACAGCATACATTCGCAAAGAATTGAGAGTATACAGAGAGCTTTCACTCGGTCTCTTGCCTTCTTCAGTAGAAATTTTTCACACAGGCAACCTTATGCTCAACGACTGGCCAAGTTCAGACTCATCAGCTTTCACAATCGTAGACGATTGTCACTTATGTGTTTTGCTCATAAAATTATAAATGGACATACTCAGTGTAGTGAATTATTATCCCGAATGTCACTGTCGGTTCCCTATAGTTATACTAGGTATGTACATAATAAGGAAAAGCTTTTCATTGTCTTTTGCGCGAACTAATTTGGGTAGTCAGTCTCCATATTGGCACGTATTTGTAGTGAATATAATTACTTGTCCAAAAACATTCCCGAACTTGATATATTTGGTAACAGCTTCAATAACTTCAAAAATAAGCTAAGGAGATATTTTGACATGAATTTAGCTGATTAATTCCATATTTAAATTGTAGTCGTATTATTATCATTCAATTTTAATTATTTTCAACTTTAATTTTATTATAAGTATGTATTTCATTCAATTTTCAATTTAGTTTGTCTTTAATTTTTATTCTTTCATATTATTAATCTGTAATTGTATTTTTTATGTTATTGTATATTTTTAGGTTTTTTATGTGAATCTAATTACTGTCATTTTTTTTCATCTACTTAAATAATAAATAAATAGTGCTGTTATGTAATTCCAAGTGTTATGTACGCCGTTATTGTGGCTTGTGTATTTATGCTATGTATTGTTTTTTTTATCAATGTATCAATGTATGTCATGTGGCTGTGCTTAATAAATAAATAAATAAATTAAATTAAATTGAGGCGGGCGTACCTCAGGGCTCCGTCATCGGCCCGGTACTGTACAACGTTTTTACATCAGACCTTCCAACATCCGAGGATGTGACCGTTGCGACATATGCCGACGATGTAGCATATCTCTCTAGCGTCAAATCTCCAGTCGATATCTAGAGTCGAAATAACCTATAACCTAATAATTTCTAACCTATCACGTGTTCTACAGGACTTTCGAGGCAAACTCGCTCTCTGAAATGTCAACGCGATGAACTGATTTTGCCTAGGAAAAAATAGTTTGTCCTATAATCGGGTTTGGACGGTATCATAATATATATTAACAAGATAACGCACACAGGGAACTAAAAGTACCCCGTACAAAAATTCCTCGAAATTACCGTGGACACTGAGAGACTGGACTAGACAAAAGTACGAGGGAGTGCCCGAAAAAACGATTACTAACGTAACTAGGCGCAACAACGCACACAACACAACGCAACGAACTTTAGTCTGCATTGAGCGCTCGATAGTGACGTACGTTTCCGGGCAACAAATGATCGCACACCGTATGCGTTGAGTCCGTGACAAGTATTTGGTGGACATTTTTTAGATGTTCAGGGACTTTTTGTCCCACGAGGACAAAAGTCCCTCGTCTGATCAAGCCTTAAAACGTTTGATCTTACATCCAAATTCCTAAGCTACCCAACTCCTCAAGCCTTCCTTAACTACAAAGAGACTGAGAAGGAAGCATGTATTGTGAAAGGACTATAGAAAGAAGCACTAGTTTCTTTACCTTCAAGACAGTAGTAACATTAACATAACACATCAGCTTATAGTCTTGCGACTGATAGCCGATACAATAATGTTAAAAAAAAACGAGTTGCACTCCGGGAGTGCCGGCAGAAGTGAAAAGGACTCTCCCTAGACTTTTTCACAAAATAAAGAAATTTGACAAAAAAAATACGGACTAGATTTGAACCGAGGTCTTCTGGCTTCAATGCCGCCCGTTTTCTGACCTGAGCTATCACAACTTTGGAAACGGTGGCGAAATTTGCCTTCGTATTCTAATGACATTGTAAAGGTCACGTGTCCGTCTTAAGAATTTTCGATCTGATGGTCACGTAATCCTGACGCGAGTTTAACATTTTTTACCCATCACAAAAAGTGCACAACGCCCGCCGCCAAAGAAGTTTTCACTTCAAAAAAATATTTTAACAAATAAGTAAACAAATGACCTAATTAAAAAATTCGTAACAACGATATTGATT
The DNA here is from genome assembly GCA_949710035.1 of Crambus lathoniellus. Lineage (NCBI taxonomy): Eukaryota > Metazoa > Arthropoda > Insecta > Lepidoptera > Crambidae > Crambus > Crambus lathoniellus. Next base: position 13,516,016 of record OX453309.1, read on the forward strand.
TTCGATTAGCACATAGTGAATTAAATTAGGCTAACATGTTGTATATGTATTCGGTTGACGATAATAACGCGTTTACACGTTTCGATTGTGTTTGATATTCATATTAAAAGGCAGCAAATTGTCGTTGTATTTAACGAAGGACTCCTAAAATACTAAATTCATGTTCTGCCTCTTGATTGTGTAACTTTAATATCGATCATATTCGTTTTCGGTTTGGAAAACTGTACGTATCCATTGCTGCAGTAATAGAAACCATTTAATAAGAAACCAGCGATAGATATATACATTACAATACATTTAATCAAATTAATAGCGATTGCAGTGTTGTGTTACGTGATTAGCCCCTTGGTTATTTTTAATTTCTACTAAAAACTTCTGTGTTTCATTAAATTTTATGTCCTATTGATATAAAACACTTTAAAAACTTATAATAATAGAAGAAAGATTGAATAAACCGACCTTTCTTCAGGCAACCCATGAGTACGGCAGCACACGAGCAACTGCCGCCCATGGGTCCCGGTCCCAACTTCCCATCCAACACAATAACCGCGCATAAATGGAGGTACAGTTAAGTGTGCGATACGCATAAATAATTAGTTGCCGACTACTTTAAGCTCAATATTTAGCGACAGCAGCGCGATAAAAGTTTACGAGTTAGTTTCCGGTTTCGCATATTTATTACTTTGAATAATTTGGTTTTTTATTAATAAGATGCATAACTTTCTTTGACTCAAATTTTATACCACAGCAGTTTTTTCATGTAAAAATACCTATTGGAATTTAGAGAAGAACAGTGGATGCCGGGATAGATACTCGGGACCTCTTTGGAGGACATTGCCATTTTATGTATGGGAGTTTGATCAAATGCTGCCCAAAGTAAAGTAGTGCATGATGTTCCTTACGATAACACCAAGCCAAAACGCTTGAAAATCTATCAAAGGTTATTTAAATTTTTACTTTTTTGCATTCACAATGCAATTTTTATTATTGAAAAATGGAAAAGGAAGTATTTAGAAAAATTCGACTCGTCTCACAACCAGCTCCGATGGGACGGGGAGCAGTCGCCTGGAAAGCGAAAGGTCGTGGGTTCGTGTCCCATCGGAGCTGGTTGTGAGACGGGTCGATTTTTTCTAAATACTTCATTTTCTATCCGAGGATTCACCAGATAAAAGGGTTTTTGTTGAATTTATTTTGTTAATCTTCTACAGAGCATTGCTGTTAGTCGCGCTAAAACTAAAAAAACGGCCTAACCGATTTAATACTTTATTTGTTGTTTTGTTCGATATACAGTTTGTTCAGGGTACCTAGGTATAAAAATAATAGGGAAAATCCAAAAGAAAAGCTAAAATAGTATAAATGGAAAATGATAATTTTGTATGGAAAGTCGATCCCATAATAATATAAAACCCATACTTACATTTTCTTTCTTTTCTATTGGCGATATCGATTATATGTAGAAAGCCACTTGTCTAGGGAGGCTGGTTTGATCAGACTATCGGAAGGCACTCGAGCCATACATTTGTTTGAATACCTAGTCTATAGGTACACGTCCGATCCGACTATCGCATCGGACGTGTAAAAACAACCAATCAAAACAACCAAATCAGTCTGGCACTAGATTCACAAACCGTCGGATACGGAATCGGATTCGAATTCTGTGCTTTGTCTTTGTCTAGTCTATAGTGAGTGACTGAGACAGTGCATACATTCCGCTGTCGGGAGCGTTTCCGACGGTTCGTGAATCGGGGGGCTGATTAGACTATCGGTTCCGACTATCGGAGAGAAAAATCGGAAATCTATTTCCAGCATTTTCACGAAGCGAGTCGCGACCGCGACCGGCACTTATATACCTTCATATGCGCGGTCGCCATTCGAGAACCTTTCTTCCCCAAAGGCCATCGGTTCTCTGCGCTATGCGTCCCGCCCACTGCCATGCCACTTCAACTGAGCAATCCTTCGAGCGATGTCGGTTGTTTTAGTTCTCCTGCGGATCTCGAATTTCGGAGAAATGACGCGTACTATTATATATTCTGTGCTCGCACCTCGCAGTAGTTGGATTGGATTAGAGCTCTGGTTCATTAATTGGACTGACATGGTGGCGTTTTGGTATAAGTTCCTCAGCACTTCGATGTACCTGTAGTCTATTTGGAGACACTGTAGCACTCGGGTTTCGATGGAATCAAAAGCTTTCTCATAGTCTACGAACATGAAAAGTTATACTCTTCGGTCTTCTGTATAACTTATGCCGCAGCGTATGAATGTGGTCTATGGTACTATAACCTTTTCGGAACCCGGCTTGTTCGGGAGGTTGGAAGTCGTCGAACCTGCGAGCGAGAAGATTCGAAATGACTCTCGAAAACAACTTGAAGATGATATGGCTCAGAAGCGAGATGAATCGATAGCTCTTTAGAGTTTTATCACCCTTCTTGAAGAACAGCATCACATCGCTTCTGCACCATGCCTTTGGTGTTTTGCCCTCGAGGATGGCAGATTTTAAAAGCTTCTGGAGGACCTTAAATAGCGGTTTACCGTCCGCTTTGTTGTGATTCCGTCATCACCCGCCGCCTTGTTGTTTTTAAGCTGTTTGAGAGCCATTTGTTATCAGATTACCCAGACGTTATTAATAATGCCATGGGGCTTTCGTTCAATCATATTTTGGACGACCGATTTGGCGCAGGGGTAAACTACCTGCCTTCTGCGCCAGAGGTCTCGGGTTCGATTCCCGAACAAGACAAATATTTGTGTGCATGAACATGTCTATTTGTCTTGGTCTGAGTGTTTTCTATGTATATTAAGTATGTATTTACAAACAAAAAGTATATAAGTATATATTTATCCGTTATCAAGTTCACGTAGACACAGTTTCTTAAGAAATTAACTACGGGCTTAGATAATTGGTGTGATTGTAAGAAAATATTTATTTATTTATTTGTAGTATCTGCGGTTTATTCAACTAAATTAATGAACCTAAGGTTGATTGAGCTAGCAGATACCTCAGCCGCTGTTGATAGGTGTGAGGAGCAAAGTGACGAGCACATTATGTTAACAAGAATCAACGGCGCGAGCCGAGTGAGCGAAGCTAGCGGGACGTGGCAGTGGCCGGCGAAGAGCCACAACTGACTTTATACTGTAGACTTCCCCTTACCCAGTAAGTTCTGATGCTTCGCCGGCCGCTGCCGCGGATTTGTTGTGGTTATCATGAGATGTGCGATTACCTTATTATGCCACGCTGATGATGAAAAGTCTATTTAACAAATGAATTTCTTAAACATCGAAATTTTACTGTCGACATTCTGCGCAAGAGACATTTTACAAAAGCGCCCTTTTGCAAAAGTGACAAAAGTCAAAGTACCTAATTTTTTTATTCAATTTAGATTGTGATCGATTACGCCATCGCTCTTAGGGCGAGAGGCCTTGTAATGAAAAGATTATGAGAAACATAATTAATATAACATACATTCCGCGAAAGGGTCATCATGAGAAAAAGATTTTTTCCGATGTGTAGACATTTTGCATCTTTTTAAATCGTTTCCCTCTAAAAATGTGATACTCAAGATCACACCGCGGCGCGCCGCCGTATAAATTTTTAGACCTAGGAATATCTACTCTGGAATCGCAATCGCAAGAAACGTCAAGTTAACATCCCACATTGATACCAACTATATTTCACAAGGTTTTGTGAACTGTTGATCCACCAAATAAATAAAATAAATACATTTGTAGCCCGTGGCGCAGAGGTCGGGCAGACTTACGCAATGGTCGCAATGATCCTTGCTTTGGAAGGCATGTAAAGCCATTGGCGTCGGCTGCGTTTGCAGTCGTTAAGGCGATACTCGGAAAAAATGTGCTGAAGCGAGATAGCAATGAGAAAACGACGCGCGCGGGAGCGAGACCGATTTTGCAGATTAGGCAAAAAAACACAAAATCACTTCGTATTAAAAAACTACAGCGATTTAAAAAAAATGCTTCTATACGATCCTCAATATTATTGGTGTCCACTAATTAAACCAATTTCCAATAGTGTAAGTAACCCCATTTAAGAATAATCTTCACTTTTCGTATTTTTAGAGGTCTTTTCGAAAAGAAAAAGTGTCGAGGCAAAATCATAAAATCTTGTTTTTCAAACTATACGATTCTATATAAAGGTATGATAAAATATATATCTTATTACCAGATTTTTAACAACTGTAACCGTCCTATAGTTTTAAATCAAAAAGTCCATATTTTTCCGAGTAGCGCCTTAATACACACCAATGCGCATTGGGCCCGCGAGTTTTGCCACGTCCCGCCGCTGTGGCAATGCTGATGATATATAATTAATAAAATAATGTTAATTACTGTTTATACCTATTGTTTGAATGTCATTATTTTTAACTAGCTTTCCGCCCGCGTGGACTACACGACGTTATCCCGCGGTAATGTGATATATTTCAGGGATAAAAAGAAGCCTAAGTTACTACTTATTACATCAGCTACCTGCCAGTGAAAGGCCTGCCAATTTTTTTTTTTAGCTTTCCTACTGGTTTTTCTCAATTATTTTTATTTTTAAACCTACCCTGAACTACAGCAAACAGAACAACATAAAGATTTTCGATTGGTCAAGCTATTTTTTAGTTTTAGCTAAACAAATTAATAGCAATTCATTATAGAAGATTAACAAAATAATGTCAACAAAAACCTTTTTTTTTTTTTCATGTGAACCCTTTTTTTTGTTTATAGTGAGGGCAAATACATTATTTTCGTATACCGCTTACGGCGTGTTGGACTCAGTCAGACAAGGCTCTGTCTGTCTCTCTCTGTCTGTATCTTGCCGCGCCCAGCCCTCCCGCCAAGCCTATTCATGTGAACCCTAGAGAGACTTTCATGTGCTTTGGCTTACAGAGTGTCATCCTAAGGAACATTATGCACTACCTTTTCACTCAGGGCAGCATTTGGTCCAACTCCTATACAAAGAATGGCAATGTCTTTAGGTACAGTCGGGGACAAATTCGGTGAACCACATCTTACTTCTTTTCGTGTGGCTGGCGTCTCACTGTTCAGTTGCCGTCCCTATCCGTAATTGCTTATGAATTGTATTACCCTAGATTAATACATAAAAAAATTGTAAAAGGGTCTGCTCGTAAATGGCGAGGCACCAGCCACGTGAAAAGAAGTAAGAGGTGGTTCACGGAATTTGTCCTCGAGTGTACATTTTGGCTATTGCTGTAAAACATTTTTCTCAATTACAATTGAAACAAATTCATTTTTAATCATTATTTGCATCATCAATATATGATTATTACTATAGATTTGTATATTTGCTGAGCCCTGCCAAAAAATGACTACATCCTATTAAAAATGAAACAGATAAAAATACTTAACAACATACCATTTAATAATTTGGGTTTAATTTCTTGAATTGCACCATTTTTTTCTCCATTGTTCTGAAAATAAAAGTAATACGAATTGTAGCCAGAAAATAAATTTTTCGAACATTAATTTATTGTGTACCAAATTGTTCCATGTTAAAAACGCAATATATGCGTAGAAATTTTCGCACAGATATGTGATATAAGCAATGAATCAATTAATTTGGCAAATAAGCAAGATTTGTTTACTTTATAACCTATACCAACAAGATAACTATAGAGTAAGATAAGTACTGCTATAAAGCTCAAAAATAGAAGTAGTTATTTCTGTGTATGTTTTCAAAATAGGTACCTTAGGTGATACGTTGATGTAACTCTTGAAATTCTGCACGAGTCTTTTTTTCTCATTCATTGTAGCACTTTGTAAGATGTCTTACTAGGTCGAGAAAATTAACCCACACTGCGTTAATTCACCATGAAATAATCCGGGGGCATTTACACAAGGTGAAATGGACGATTAAAACTAATTAAATTATATAAAATCCGCATGATTTATGCAAGTAACATGTAAATTTGATAACGATCATCCCATCAAACAGCAAATCCCATTGCCATTTTAATAATTCTTAAATTATACTTATCGGCGTTGTACTTAGAATAGAACTAGTACAAAACATCGTTAACTAGGAAAATATATAATTATCAGCACCAAACCAGACAAATTAAATAAAAACTAAAATAATTACAATTTCTTCAAGTTGAAGTTGATTGACCGTCTCTATTTTCATATTAATATTAGTACTCTGTGGTCTCTATAAACGTCAACTGCTTTTTTTTTTTTAAGAAAACATATCTTGACAAATGAGGCTGGTCTAGTCTAGTCTGTGACAACATGGGTCCGTTTGGATGACATCCAAATGGACGTCATCCAGATTAAAGGTTCGCGCACATTATGTCGGGGTGCAGCGGGCCGGGCCGCAGCGCAAAAATCCGTCCAAATCGCTCGTATGTATTTCATATGAACTATCGCACACTATGCCGGGGCGCAGCGGGCCGCATAATCCGCCGCGGATTTTGTTGCGTGCGTGCGATGCGATGCGGCCCGCCCCGCCCCGCTGCGCCCCGACACAGTGTACTATAGCAAGCTGATTTTTTACTCGGTCAGATAACATGACACCTACAAATTATACCCATCTCTTTCACTCGATTCTGTCATGCGCATGCCCGGAGAGTGAGAGGGACGGGTATAACCGGACCGGCAGTAGTAGAAGAAATTGGATGTTTGAATTTGGTTGTACTCAAAATCCGTCAATGCGCTGCGGCCCGGCCCGTCACTAATGTGCTATACTTAAATCCGTCAATGCGATGCGCTGCGGCCCGGCCCGCTGCGCCCCGACATAATGTGCGCGAACCTTAAGGACACATTGTTGACATACGTCCAATTGGACGCATTCCATAGGACGTACGCGCTGTCACTTTGAATGAACTAGTCGGCCGCGGACGACGTACATTTGGATCTGGAAATTTGACACTAGCATTTTGGAAGACGTCCACTGCCTACGTCCATTTGGACGTGTCGTCAATGGGCAGTTTAGGGCCACTCTTTACACATTGGGCCAAGTATTGGAGCAATATACTGGGCTAACGTGTAGAGGGCTACTTGGTGTGGTGGTATGTGTTGATAGTTGGCCCACCACCAAACAAGTATACCTCTTAACGTTGGCCCAATATATTGGCCCAATACTAGGCCCAAGGCTTGACCCAATGTGTACAGCGGCCTTTACTTTGGCCTCTCTGCTCGCTCGCAATCGCAATGGATTGTAGAGACACTCCAAAAAAATATTAATGAGCGGTTTTCCTTTGACAGATAATACGTCAAAATTAGTTCCAAATCTTGTACACTATTTCGAGTCAGCTGTCAAACTATTATATATTTTATAGGTTCGTTGGTAGCCATAGATATAGTTTGGTTGCACAGTTTATATTAGCATACATATCAAAGAGCATGTAATCACTACGTTTAATACATATTTACTGTGTTGGTAGTATATAAGTAGTCTGTGGTTCTATCAATAAGACAAATAAATTGATTCTTTGGCGGGAATTTCAAGCGAAAGGGCGAAAAATTTTCTCTAGTTTGGAAATCTTTTTCCAAGTTTTATTATAATTGCAAATTTTACTTAAATTGTTGTAAATAGACTATATTTGGTTCTTTTGTAAATAAACAAGATGTTAGGCGGTGAGGCCGGGGGTGAAATCCCCCCGGCCACCAAAGGCCCGGGCTCATCGGGAAAACGTCCTAGAAAAATGATAGAAGAAAATGTAAGCGGCGGTGGTGAGGACAATTTAAACTTTCTTCCTTTTCTTAAACCCAACTATAAAAGACTATACCCAGAAAATTCTACAAACTATGAATTTAAAGTGTTCGTTGAAAGCGACAATAGTGCTGATCGTTTGGGCAATAAAAGTCCCATTTACTTGAATCACATATTTACAACTGATGTAAAAGGAGTGGTGGCCATACATAGGGTCAACGCGAGCAAAATTGCGGTTGTATTCAAGCAATACAACACTGCCAACAATTTTATAATGAATTCTACATTTCTGGAGAAATACAAATTAAAGGCTTATATCCCAGCAGCTCAAATAGAAAAAACTGGAATAATCAGACATGTTCCAACTAACATATCCAATAAAGAGTTGTATTATAAATTAACGTCCCTTTATGAAATTATTGCTGTGCGACGCTTTATTAAAAAAGTTGGCAATGAAAAAGTCCCTTTGCAAACAGTCAGCATAACTTTCCTTGCCAATTCATTACCTGACAGTGTACAATATGACTTATTTTCTTACCGGGTATTTGAGTACATTCCTCCTCTGCAGCAATGCTTTAGATGTTTCAAATTCAATCATTCAGCAAAGGTTTGTAACGGCAAACAGCGCTGCAGCGTTTGTTCGGGAGAACACTATTATAAAGAATGTGATAAACCCAATGATTTAAACTGTGTTAATTGCAGTGGACCACATTTAGCAATATCGAATTTATGTCCTGTTAAAATTAAAAAAAATCAAGAAAAGAAAAACAAAGTTACTTACGCAAGCACTGTTGCCTTTACAAACGAAAAAAAGTACGATAATGAATTCCCAGCACTTGTACATACTAATAATAATAATGTAAATAAAATGAACATTGAGCAGGGACGCCCTGCTGTTCATGTAAAAAAAAATGTAAATAAGAATGAAACTGTTAAAATTGCTACACAAAAATCTCTGTCATTAGATGAATTGAAAAGCCAGTTAATTAATAACGTTGAAATTACTAATGCAATAGTTCGCACTCTTATTGCTATAGCTAACAAAGGGGACGATACGCCAATTAATTCAAATTCAATTAAAGATTTATTAGTAAAAAATCTTTCTTAATGGATAATTGCGGTCCTAAAGCGTCTGTATTAAGAATAGCTCAATATAATATACAAAGTATTTATAACAAAGTTCCTCTTTTAATTAATTTCCTTCGAGAAAAAGATATTGATATCTGTTTATTAAATGAAACTTGGTTAAAAGATGGTAAGCCTTGTAGAATACCTGGCTATAACATGTTGTTTAAAAATGCTTCCAATGAACATGGTGGAGTAGCCATACTTATTAAACCATTTCTAAAATATAAACCTCTTACAACTGTTTTTTATGAAGAATTACAAACTGTGGCATTGTCTCTATCTACTTCTCGTGGCGACATTACTATTCTGTGCGTTTATTGCCCTCCTTCAGGTCCCCTACGTACTAATAACTTGCGTAACATTATTTGTAATCTTCCAAATCCTATTTTCGTGGCTGGAGATTTTAACGCTCACCACATAGCTTTTGGTTGCTTATCCAACAAAAGTAGAGGTGAGCATTTGTATACTCTTATTGATGACATAGACTTATGCATATTAAATGAAGGTGACAAAACTACTATGCACTATCCAAATCGTAATCCATCTGCTATTGATATTTCTTTGGCTAGTCCATCTATAACACCTCTTTGTAAATGGTCAGTCCATGATGATAACATGGGTAGTTATCATTTTCCGACAATTACTGAAATAACTCTTGCTATAGATCGTTATAACGTTAATCCTCCTATGGATAAGTTTTTATATAGTAAAGCTGATTGGATCAAATATAATGAACTTTCGATAACTTCTTTTGATAATATTATCCCTAGTCTAGACGATCCTCTTAGTTCTTATGATGCTTTTTGTAATACACTTGCCACCCTGAAATCAGAGTGTGTACCAAAATATTCCAAAACTTCAGAGCACAAAAGTAGACCTCCAAAACCCTGGTGGAATGAAAAATGCAAGGAATGTGTAATTAGATCAAAAGAGGCTTTAAAATTATACAGACGTTCTCCCAGCATTGAATATTATATTGCATATAAGAGAGCAGATGCCTTAAAAAAGAGAACTATAGCAGAGGAAAAAAAGAATAGTTGGAGATCTTTGTGTGACAGTTTTAATAGGATGACACCCATTTCAACCATTTGGAATAATATTAAGAGATTTAAAGGAATTAAAACAAATACTAAATCCTATTGTGACGAATTTATTCCACAATTTATAAATAAATTATCAGGTAATGTTTGTGAAAGTACAGATAATCTAAACACTCTTTTTAATTTACACAATAAGGATATTAAATCAAAACATTTATTGGAACCTTTTACATGGTGCGAATTCTTAATAAGTCTTGAATCTCGGAAAAACACTACTCCTGGTTTGGATGATTTTCCTTATATTTTAATTAAAAAATTAAATATTAAAGCTCAGAAACTATTTTTAAATATCCTCAATAATCTTTGGCTCAAACAAAAAATACCACAATCATGGAAAACTCAATGTGTTATCCCAGTTCTTAAACCCGACAAACTTCCTGATAATTGTGACTCCTACAGACCCATTTCATTATCTTCATGTTTAGGAAAAATATTTGAAAATATGATTAAACTACGTTTAGATCATTTCGCTGAATCTAATAATATTATTCCTAATATTCAATATGGCTTCAGACGTGGTAGAAGTTGTGCTGACAGCTTTACATGTCTCATCTCTGATCTGAAAAATGGAAAACAAAATAATAAGAGTGTAGCATGTGCCTTTCTTGATGTTCAAGGGGCATTTGACAATGTACAACCAGATATCTTAGTTCATGTGTTATCAGGGTTAGGTATACCTGGTTTACTCTGTAAATGGATTTACGAATTTCTTATTAATCGAATCTTATATGTGAAGTTCAATAATATCTTACATGGCCCTAGAACTATCTCTAAAGGCACAATGCAGGGCGCTACATTGTCCCCTCTACTCTATAATTTATACACTGCTGAAATATGTAAATATGTAAATAATGACAATGTAAATATTCTGCAATTTGCTGATGATTTAGTGATCTATAGTGTAAATAATAATATTGATGCTGCTATTGAAAATGTAAATTCAGCTCTTTGTAACTTAAAAGTATATTATGATAAACTTCAGTTAAAAATTAATCCATGCAAAAGTAGTACAATGATATTTAGCAAAGATTTTCCCTCTACGTCAGTTATGTATAATGATCTGCCTATTCCTGTTGTTAACCAACATAAGTTTCTAGGCATTATAATAGATAAAGATTTATCCTTTAAACCACACATTGATTATATTTTACAAAGAGCAATGAAAGGGCTAAACATTATCAAATGTTTAGCTGGAGTATCTTGGGGTGCAGACCCACTGACCCTTTCCATACTATATAAAGCTATTGTAAGAAGCCATTTTGATTATAGCTGTATTGCTTATCATGATAGTAAATATGTAAATAAACTAGACATAGTACAGAATAAGGCTTTGAGGACTATATCTGGGGCCATGTGTTCTACTCCCATTAGAGCTATGGAAGTTGAAACAGTTATAATGCCACTTTCACTTAGACGTCTATTACTTATAAAAAGATTCTGTGTAAAACTGTTATCTACAAATAATCAACAAGTTATTATAAAGATAGTACCTTATCCAATACCAATTCAGACTCCATTAACTACTGCCTCCGATATGCTTAGTCATAAATTTCCAAAATTACCCCATATTCTTGTTGACCTGGAAATTAAATACCAAAAAATACAAAAAGACTGTTTGTGGCCATTCTACTCCAAACAGTTTTGCACATTAATCAATGAAGTAAATATTGTCAAAACACAGATAAATAATAATCTAGACTTACAAATGTTTTTAGATGAGAACAAGTATTATACATTATATACAGATGGTAGTAAAACTAATTCACATGTCAGAAGTGCTGTATATGATCCCCAGATAAAGTTTTGCCAAAGCTTTACACTTGATTCTACTTGTAGTATTTTTACAGCAGAGGCATATGCAGTTTTTGAAGCACTTAAACGTATTTGTACTATAAATAGTTGTAAATATTTTCTTATATTGACTGATTCTCTTAGCTTACTCACATGTCTAGAAAATTACACTGTTCATTTTAAAACTAATTTCATTGTTTATAATATAAAGGAACTTATACTTAACTTGAGGCAAAAAGGTATTGAAGTTGCCTTTCTGTGGATTCCTTCACACAAAGGAATCACTGGTAATGAAATAGCTGATAAGACTGCATATGAAGGAATAAACTCTTTAGATGTAAGGTACATAACAGAGATCCCATTTACTGATTGCTATTCTGAAATAAGAAAAGAAGTGTTAATATTATGGGATGATATCTGGAAAAAAGATAAAGAAACTAAAGGCAAATGGTACGGAAGCATACAAGAAGGAATACCTGCAAAGCCTTGGTACGCTAAGTTGAAGATAGCAGCTAGCCGAGACTTCATTACAACCATGAATAGACTACGTTTTGGCCACCATAAAACTCCTGCACATTTGGGACGACTCAAGATAATACCATCCAATTTATGCACTTACTGCAATCGTGATCAAGTTGGTGACATTCAACATTTGATCAAGTGATTACATGCTCTTTGCATTTGATATTTAAATGCAGTCAGTTCAACATCCAGCGTCTGTTATTGGCGTGCGAACTGTCAGTGGAAGAAAGTGATACCAGTGATAATAGTGCTAGTGAAAATGTAAATAACGAAACCCGCCGCTTACATGACTATTTAAAAAGTGCCAAAAACTTTGTGCCCCTTTACAATTATATAAAATCTACAGTAGAAAAGCTATGAATGAGACGAGTAGACGTCAAGACATGGCTTAAAGGACCTGCATCCAAGCCAAAAATCTTAATAAAAAAAAAAAAAAAAAGACAAATAAATTTTAGAAAAGCGCGGGAAACCTTCAACGAAGCGGTTGTGTCTTTTGGCTTTTTTAGATTTTTTTCACTTAAATTCTTTGTAAATAGTAGGATCAGATAGTGTAAATATTGTTTATATTCTGTATATATTTAGTATTAGTGTTTTTGTATCATATTAGCAGCGATCTGGTGAGTTATTAGATCCGTACTTTTATGACTGATCCGGAGGACCCTGGGGGGACAGTCCCCCAGGTTTCTCATAATGTAATTATACCATCCAATGAAAGTGTGGGAGGAATGGACACTGATGGTTCTCTTTTTGACTCGGACACTTCTGTTACTAACCAAACAAAACGTAAAAGAGTAGCGTCACGTAAAGTTTGCAAACACTGTCACAAAAAGAGGAGGCATCACAAATCTGCTTCTAATGTTTTGACCGAAGTTGACTGCCATTGCGAGATTAGCGAAAATAACTCACCAAAAACGTTTAAGATTCCTCCTATGTCCTCAGCACCACAAACACAAACAATTATCCCAACTCTTGATATGTCAAACAAGTCTATGACGCGCCCTGTAGTTGGTAGGGAAATATATGAGGCAACTGATGCATCTCCATACAACGTTCACATTCAAAAAATACAGTCTACACCAGATGAAAATGTATCTTTGCATCCAATCTCTTTTGGTCGTTTCTTAAAAAAATATAATATCCAAAACATTGTAAATGGATCTCTCAAAAAAATTGGTAGAAATAGACTGGTAATTTCATTCGTTAAGTATGACGATGCAAATAAATTTATCACTAACCAAGCCTTAAAGGACAGTAATTACAAAGCGTTTATACCCACTTTTTCTGTTACTCGCATGGGTGTTGTAAGGGGTGTACCAATAGATTGGGCTGAAGAAGAAATTTTACAAAACATTTCTGTTCCTATGGGCTGTGGAAATATTTTAAAAGTTAGGCGCATTAACAGAAAAAATTCTGTAGAAGGTAAGGTCAGTTTCACTCCTATAGAGACAGTAGTCCTCACCTTTGATGGACAGGTTCTACCGAAAAGAGTGTTCCTGTGTTATAACTCTCTTCCTGTAGACCTTTATATTTTTCCCACTGTTCAATGCTTTAATTGCTGCCGCTTTGGCCATATAAAAAGTCAATGTAGGTCAAAGCCTAAATGTTTTAAGTGTGGAAATGACCACTCGGGTGAGAGTTGCCAAATCAATGATGATGATGTAACTTGCTGCCTATGCACTGGATCTCATTATGCCACCAACCGGAAGTGTCCCGAATTTGCCAGACAAAAAGCAATAAAAGAGTCCATGGCCAATAACTGCATTTCTTATGCTGAAGCCCTTAAGCTTCACCCTCCAATCACAAAATCGTATTCTGAAGTGCTTACATCCTCCATTGCTCCCCAATCACAAACATATAACGCTAATCCTAATAAAACTTCATCTTATAAAAAAACAGTCTTTATTCAACCTAAATTACACAGAATTAGTTCTAAGGGCTATGACAAAGAAACTCATGATGTTTTAACTAAAGATTATAATATTCCATTACCAACAGTAGGTACTTTAAATGAAAATAACCCTTTCTCCAATATGTCGACTAGAGACCTTATTATTGCCTTAATAAATTTTTTGTCCCAAACAGAAAACCTGTCTGGACCGTCCAACGCTGCACCTGTAAATATAAATACTGTAAATAAAAAACAAAATGGATCATCTGGCATCAATCCTTCAGTGGAATTGCCAAAGTATTAATAATAAAAAAAGTGATTTTCTTCACTTAATCAATGTGTATAAACCTGTAATTATAGCATTACAAGAAACATGGATTAAACCAAATAGTATTTTTAATGTTTCTCATTATTTTCCTTTAAGAGAAGATCGTTCTGACTCCTATGGTGGTGTAGCTCTACTAGTTAATGATTCTGTTTCCTTTCAGCACATTCCTATTACTCATAGTGTTAACATGTCAATCATAGCCGCTTCCATTAACAATATCTGTTTTGTTTCACTATACATACCTCATCCAACATCCTCTGTGTACAATGAACTAGATACCATCATCTCTCAACTCCCAAAACCCATTTTTATAATGGGAGATTTTAATGCTCAACACCAAGCATGGGGCAGTGCCAAATCTAGCTGTTATGGTTCCAGAATTTTAGATTTTTCGGAACTAAATAACTTTTGCATCCTTAATACAGGACTTCCAACACGGCGAACATTGCCTCATGAAGGCGACAGTGCGCCCGACCTTACAATTTGTAGTCCCAATCTAGCTTCCACCTTGACTTGGAGTCCACTATCTTCGACGTTTGGTAGTGACCACTTTCCCATTTTAATTGAATTTCCTTCAACTATGTTAAAAAATCAAAGTAGACGCTATATATATAAATCCGTATCCGTATATACCATAGAGTAACTTGTATATATAGGAAACTAGCTTTCCGCCCGCGGCTTCGCCCGCGTGAACTACACGACGTTATCCCGAGGGAATGTGACATTTTCCCGGGATAAAAAGTAGCCTATGTTCCTCTCCAAGCTACAAAGTATCTGTGTCCCAAATTTCAGCCAAATCCGTTCAGTCGTTTCGGCGTGATTGAGTAACAAACATCCAAACATCCAAACATCCAAACATCCAAACATCTAAACTTTCACATTTATAATATTAGTAGGATAGAGAACAATCTTCGGCCCCTTTAGCGGAAGTGTAACCTGGCGCCATCTGGTTTCTAGCCATAGCAGCTCAACACACACACATACACACTTATACACGTACGCACACATATATACGCACGCACACATTACCTGCTATTTGCGGTTATTTGGTTTTTATTTACACTTAACATTCAGGAAGACCCACCTACCCACATTCCTATAGAATAACCTATACATTACCTATACAATACTCTATCATGATAAAGAATGGATAATTTGCGAAAATAAAATGCAGATTAACAATGCACCTTACTTTATTAACAATAATCGTAGAAGACACCAATAGTAACACTTAGTTAAATATTATATAAATATGACAAATCTACTGATATTTAAAAATACATTTGTTGTACACTGCACATAACAAAACCAACAAGTGGTATATAGCTCATGTATGAACCATATATTGAGCAATGTAAAAGGTGCTAGAGGACAAACCTCTCCGTTTATCTGCCCCCTGATTCAAAAACCGTCGGAAACGGAATCGGGTTCGACTTCTATGCTTTGTCTTTGTCTATTCTTTCACCAGATAGAATGATGATGATGATGAGCAATTCTGTAAGTATAGGAAAAAATGTGTGTAAATGTGATAATTTTTCCTATACTTACAGAATTGCATTGTAAATGCATAAAAATAATTTAAAATCTCAATTTAATGGCTCTTTCATCTTAATCGATTGTTAAACATTTGTAAAAATCTTTCTTTCGGATGCGAGGGTTTCCTCGCATTGATGATGCAACGCTGGCCTACAGCGTAACAAGTGATAGCAAAATTCGACGAGTCGTGTAAGCCTTTCGGTAGCTTAGTTGGTCAGAGCATCGGGCCGGATTCCCGGAGGCGCGGGTTCGAATCCCGCCTGAAAGCTACTTATAGGGCTCGTGGTTTTTTACTGTCACATTTTTTCCTATAATACCTAGTTAGTAAAGAAAATAGCATATTTGGGATAAAATATAGCCAATGTCACTACTCACTAGGGAATAATATAGCTTTCTACTGGTGAAAGAAAGTTTAAAAGCGGTTCAGTAGTTTTTTTGTTTATCCATTACCTACAAACATAGAAACATTGAAACAAACAAATAAGTAATCAAATCTTTTCTCTATTTACAAACGCGAAAACAAAAAATCAAATCTTTCCTCTGTAAGTATAATATTATAAGTAAAGTTTGGATAAACACAAAAGCAAAAGTCTCATCTTTCCTCACCAAATATAAGTGTCCATGTTTTTTAGTATTTCCTCAAATTGCTACCTGTAATCATTTGTTTGCAAATAGCAATGAACAAATTGCTGCAGTACATTTATAAGTAATTACTTGTTATACAAGAGAGCAAAGTTGTTTTTTGCTGCGAGTGCTGAATTCAAATCACGAACTAGCGAAGTAGTCTAATATAGACTACTGAAGACAGTGAGTGATTTAAAGGCACTTGCTCTCGTGTTATACTTACATACAACTTTTCACCTCTACCAGCGAGAAAAGTGTTACAGGTGAGAAAAACAACATTGAAGGCAAAATTTGACAAAAGGTAATTATATTTAATAAAATAATCAACATCAAAATTACAAAATTAAAAATTAAAAGTAAAAATGCAAGTTGAAGTTTACGAAACTGCTTGTCATTTTAATGAAACCAAACATGATTTATGTAAACGATATACTGTTCACTACATATTTTTTACATTTTTCATCAAAAGTCGAAAACTATGCGGCTTAAGAAAAAAAATTTGGCGCTCTTTCATATTATACCTACCCCATATGCCCTAGTAGCCCCACTTCGAATTTTTTAAGACCCCCTTTCAGTGTCTGTTGCAAAAAAAAAATATACTTAAATATTTTTATTTCTCTCTTAATTGCAAAATAGTAGGGCAAACGTCATTTAAAATTATTCCATATTTGCGAGTTTTTAGGTGCCAAAAGCGCCCTTTTCTTGCTGGAGAGGTGAAAACAATATTACAATCAAACATTACAATTACACTTTACAAAATACAGTACACAATAAATAATACATCACAATAATAAACACAAAAACTGTGATGTGAGCTTAATTTTTTGCAATAATAAATGTTTATTGTTCAATTACCCATTCTAATTCTTATTACGTAAACATTTCTTAAAAACTATCATGTTATATTACAAAATTAGTAACATTTAAGTAATAGACTTTACAATTTAACAATGTATCACTTATAAAATAACAATAAATAATACATCACAATAATAAACACAAAAACTGTGATGTGAGCTTAATTTTTTGCAATAATAAATGTTTATTGTTCAATTACCCATTCTAATTCTTATTACGTAAACATTTCTTAAAAACTATCATGTTATATTACAAAATTAGTAACATTTAAGTAATAGACTTTACAATTTAACAATGTATCACTTTGAAATGAAAAATAAAATAAAAAAGCAAACTGCAGATTCCTACATTAAACATGATAGCTAGTTCAGTAGGCAATTTTTTAAATGAATATGTTATCATGTTATCAAGGTAGGTAATTATCAAAATAAATTATCTGACTAAAAAAAGATGATGGGCATTTTATATGGCTACTTGACGTACTTCTTGTACTTGCATTATTATGGCTTTAATTTGCTTAGCTATCTCAGGCCCTTTTGTAGCGCTTGCTGCAAATAATTAAAAGATGACTTGTTTATAATTGCGAAATCAGCCGCGAATCATAAAGACTTGAGCGTGATCTGCATATTGTTGCTTGCGTTGCTCTCCATTGTCAACAAACCCTGTCACCTTGTCCTTTCTTTCATTGTAAGAAACATGTGGTTTTAAAGATATTTCGTCGAATAAAATAACACATAATTTGTCTTGGCTCGTTGTCATGCTTTCGGCTTTCTTTCTCAGTTGGGAAAATATTTTCTGAATAAGTTTTATTAGAGTTTGTGGAGCCGGAAGTATAAAAATTGTTCTAAGGAACCGGTATCGTTTAGGACTCTGTTTCAAAATTGATAGACTTGCAATTTTTTGTTCTAACGTAAATCTTCTTCCTTTTAGTTTTTTTTTATTTTGGCTCTACTGTATTTTCATTAACAGTTTTGCTACACTGGAGCAATTTTCTATGGTGTTTAAAATTGCAGGGTTACTTGAAAAATGTTTTGCAGCTTTAATATCTGCAGTTTGCTTTTTCATTTTATTTTTCATTTTACAAATTTTGTTTTTTGATTTAACTAGTTTATTTTTTAACTCTTTTTCTTTGCTTGTTAGAAAAACTCGGCGAGTTTTTCTAACAAGCAAAGCGTTCTTCGTTTCTCGTTTATGATGTTTTTCTGTAAAAGATGATAAGTCATATTAAATAAATGTTTATATCGTTGATATACTACGTAAGCAATTATTTTTTTACTTCACAACAACAAGTAACTATAAAAATATCTCACCAGTTTTCTGTTTGATACTTTCCACATTGAATTTATTTTCAGATAAAACTTGTTTAGCACAAACAAGCTCCAAATTCTTAGGACCTGAAACATAATATGTGATTTATATGCTTACTAGCTTTCCGCCCGCGTCTTCGCCGCGTGGACTACACGACGGACGTTAACTTGCGGGAATGTGACATTTTTCCGGAATAAAAAGTAGCGTATGTTCCTCTCCTGTCTACAAAGTATCTGTGTCACAAATTTCAGCCAAATCCGTTCAGCCGTTTCGGCGTGATTGAGTAACAAACATCCAAACATCTAAACTCTCACATTTATAATATTACTAGCTTTCCGCCCGCGGCTTCGCCCGCGTGGACTACATGACGTTATCCCGCGGGAATGTGACATTTTTCCTGGGTAAAAAGTGGCCTATGTTCCTCTCCAGGCTACAAAGTATCTGTGTTCCAAATTTCAGCCTAATCCGTTCAGCCGTTTTGGCGTGATTGAGTAACAAACATACAAACATCCAAACATCTAAACTTTCACATTAATAATATTAGTAGGATAGTAGGATATAATATTAGTAGGATTATCTAGTAATAGTAGTTATAGATAGCCATCCCGCGATAGACCATTGCGAAAGTCACGCCGCGCACGCTACCCACTGCTCTATATCAAATTGCATGAAAGTCAGATTAGTGATTTAGTATGTGTGTCCTAAATTTCAGCCAAATCTGTTTAGACATTTAGGCGTGATTGAGTAACGTGAGATTGAGTTCATGTGGGTTTGAGAATTGTTTAGATTTACAATTGGACCCGGTAGGTGGCGCTGCTGACGGTATCGCCGAGTACCTTATACATTACAATAACACAGGATTTTACCCCAATATTCCCACAGGAACGTGTACCACGCGAGTAAAAACACGCAGAACAGCTAGTATTTGTTTAAGTATGTAAATATTTATTTGTTTAATAAAAATAATCTAACCTTTGTACACTTGATGCACAATTTCCATATTTGGAGCTTGTTTGCACTCCAAAACATTAGGATCTGAAACATAAATTCAAATGTTACTAATGATATTAGCAAAGCACTCTCTATTATAATAGAGTCCTTCCCAGGAATTCAAACTATCACCTTGAATAGCAATTCCATGTCACAAATTTCCCCGCGCTAAATGTTATTTTCCCATGGGTATGAGAGCTTAATTCCCGCGGTAAAAAATAGCCTATGTCTTTCCTAGGGTCTTAAACTATCTCCATTCCAAATTTGGTTGGTAGAACAACATTTAATATTTTACCTTTGGATGTTGACGGAATGTTTTCTATAGAGCTCATACATCTTTGAGCAATCAGCGAAAATCGAGGTATAGTTAATAGTCCTGAAAATAGGCCTCCTTTAATCATCTTAAGGTTTTACCCTATCTATAGACAAGTCATAAGTAATTCTTGAGTATAAGTCATTACTTAAGCAGCCATTTATATACAATAAACAAAAATTTTAAGGAAGTAAGAAACCATTAAAAGTATGTTAATGCTTGGGCAAGTAATAGTCATTGATTTCATTACTTAAGTACGTTCAGTAAAAACAGCGCTTAAGCAATGACTTATACATCTAAAGAATATATCTCGAAGTTCGCTTGTTACTGACACTCTAAATGAACGTGGAAAAGCTCTAGCTGTATTTATCGATCTCAAAAAGGCATTTGACACGGTTTCCATTCCTATTCTTGTGTCCAAACTTGAAAAGTATGGTATTAGAGATGTTTCTTTAGCACTTTTAAAAGACTATCTTACTGAAAGGAAACAGCAAGTCAGAGTTGGAGAGTATTTGAGTGCCTGTAGAGATATAAGTTATGGTGTCCCGCAAGGCAGCGTATTGGGACCTACATTATTTCTTATCTATATTAATGACCTTTGCAATATGACTATAAATGACGCTCACATTTTCTCCTACGCTGACGACACCGCAGTGGTATTTAAAGGATCTTCTTGGGAGGACATACGTAACAAGACAGAGACAGGCATGGAAAAGATAGCATGTTGGCTTGATAGTAATTTGCTTACACTTAATACAAAAAAGACCAATTATATTTGTTTCAGCCTTACAAATCGAACACAACCTAAAAATGATTTTAAAATTAAAATTCACAATTGTGATAATAAAATAGACAAAGGCAAAACTAATTACTCGTGTACTTGTCCTACAATAGATAAAGTTACTCATACTAAGTACTTAGGTGTGATTGTGGATCAACGATTATCCTGGCACATGCAAGTCGAGCAAATTTCAAATAGATTAAGAAAATTAACTTGGATTTTTAAAAAGCTTAGACATGTTGTACCTATAGAAAATAATGCACACTCTACTGGAAACAAAAACAATCTTTTGTCTGTTATTTATATTGCTCTGGTCCAATCTGTTCTGATATATTGCCTTCCAATATGGGGTGGAGCGACAAAATCAAAATTTTTAGAACTAGAAAGATCGCAAAGATCTCTTTTAAAGGTTATGCATTTTAAACCGAGAAGATTTCCGACTGTAGATCTATATAATATAAGTGGAGTTCTTTCTGTGCGAAAACTATTCATTATGCACCTGATTCTAAAAAGACATAAAATGTTAAAGTTTGACCATAAGAAAGAAGGCAAAAGATCAAAGAACGTTGTAACTTACAACAAAAATACCAAAACTGCTTTTGCGGGTCGCCAGTTCTATGATTTATCAATGATATTGTATAATAAAGTAAATAAAATCTTAAACATATATTCTAAAACTTCTCATAATGTTAAAACTACTTTATGTGAATGGCTAAAAGGTTTAACCTACAGTGAGATAGAAAATCTTTTACAACATGTGAAATAATAAGTATGTCAAAGTTAAATAGAATAAAAAGTACATTGATTCTTAAGCTTATATAGCCGAACATACACACTCTTACACACACACACACACACAAACACATACACACACAATCACACACACATGTTTATATATACAAAATAGATAGGTACACACACATGGAAAGTAAAATGTAATTTTATATAAGGTTTTAGTTTTTAAGTCTTGTACTAACATAACTAGAAGTACAGAAATCGATATGGAAGTGCGGTGCCTCCTGGCACAGATATTTTTATATCAAAAAGGAGGCTCCAGAAATCTATGTAATTGTTTACTCTAGTTACAAAATAAATATTTTTGATTTTTTTTTTTTGATCTATAGAAACGAGTGCTAGTATTTGTGTAATTACATTACAAGATACACCAATTACTTAAACATGTTGTACATGCATTCCACCCACACAAAACATTTTACCAGTTACTAGATTTCCACCCGCGACTTCGCCCGCGTGGACTACACGACGTTATCCCACGGGAATGTGATATTTTTCCGGGATAAAAGGTAGCCTATGTTCCTCTCCAGGCTATAAAATATCTATGTCCCAAATTTCAGCCAAATCCGTTAAGCGGTTTTGGCGTGATTGAGTAACAAACATCTCAAGTAGGATTTCATCTCATTCTTTGGAATCATTTTAAATTCAACATGCAGAAGTTTATGCTACTCTTAGAAATGATTATCTTGAATAATTTGTTGCTTTTTTTAAAGCTAATTATAATTTTGTGACAGAATCATTTAGAAGACTGAATTTAGAAAAATGTAATTCTAAGAATAATGAATCTTCAAGATTATGAACAACTAGCTTTCCGCCCGCGGCTTCGCCCGCGTGGACTACACGACCTTATCCCGCGGGAATGTGATATTTTTCCGGGATAAAAAGTAGCCTATGTTCCTCTCCAGGCTACAAAGTATCGGTGTCCCAAATTTCAGCCGAATCCGTTCAGCCGTTGTGGCGTGATTGAGTAACAAACATCCAAACATCCAAACATCCAAACATCAAAACTTTCACATTTATAATATTAGTAGGATTAAGAATGAATAATTTAATAGGTTATTTACCAGGTAAACAAACTCTTGGTACTGCTACTCGACTTAGTTTGTTATAACGACAGCAGTGGGTCACTTCAAAATGACGGTGACAAACTCGGCGATTTTTATAGATAGTACTAGCGGCCGCCCGCGGTTTCACCCGCGTGGTTCCCGTTCCCGTGGGAATATCGGGATAAAAAGTACATATAAACCTTCCTCTTGAATCACTCTATCTATTAAAAAAAAACGCATCAAAATCCGTTGCGTAGTTTCAAAGATTTAAGCATACAAAGGGACATAGGGACAGAGAAAGCGACTTTGTTTTATACTATGTAGTGATTATCATCCAGAGCCACAATATCACCTCCGACAGCATGAACCCATAACCTGAACCGCGGTCTATTATGTCTTTCTTTGGATTGGGAAATACGTGTAGCACAGGGTGTGATTCTGTAAATTTAAAATATACTTTTATTATGTCTAGTTTATTATTTATGTCTTAATTATGACAATCAGGAGAGTACCACGACGGAAGGGTGTTCTATTTACTTACCTCCACTGCTAGCGCATCCAGGAACACAACAAAAGTTTTTCGATGTCATGGTAAAGAAAGAGTCCTGTCCTGTCTCACAAAAACTTCAGCTCAACTCAACGTACTTGGCGAGGAATGTAGAAATAGTCCACGAAACGCAAAGAAACACTCAACAAGAACACTACAAATTATATAGATTAAGCGAAGAGTTATTAATAAAACTTCAGTACGAGAAGAAAACGCACAAACCCAAACAACCAGCAAGAACAAAGAACAGCTGACAGTCAGCTGACAGACGTGTGACAGACAACCTGACAAGCTTTTGGTATAATGTTGCCAGGCGAAAATTAAAGAATCGCCATCCATTCGTCTTGACGTAAACTGTTATTTTAATTGATGAAGCTACTTATTTTATGATCATTAAAAAAAAATAAACTTTCCATAATGTTGTGTGACACAAAATTCTACCTAACTGCCCGTGAAATTGTACTTAGAGTGTGTGTCAGATAACTCTGCACGTGCCTGGCGCGTTTTTGACGCTAGTTACAGTGCATTTTTTTGTTCTAATGTTATAGAGAAGATTAATATTCGATTTTTACCGCGCGCAGACTTATCTGACGAGCACTCTAGTGAAGATATTCATATGAATATCTCTTCAAAGGATATCCTTTAAATACATATATTTGGATAATTGTCGAAACTATGGCAATAATTTGATCGATGACTATACTATACATTTCAGAAGTAATCATATTACATAAATAACTTAGTACTGTGTGGGATTTTTCATTTTGTCGGCTTATGTTGCACAGTTTCGCCACCTGGCCGCATGCCAGGAAACTCGTATATTATAATACTGTTAAATAAAAAATCTGTAGGTTCATTAGACGTTTAGTTATATCGGACACCTCTTTATTTCTGTTGGGTATCATCGGTAATTGTGACACTTATTTTGTACTAAGATTGAACCCCCAAAGGTACTTTGTGGTAGACGCCCACCCCGTTTGAAATATAAACCATAGATAAGACACTATATATACAGGAATAGATAGTCAACTCAGCTTTTCAAATTGTCTAAAATGTGGTGAACTCGCCCATAGATGGCGATGTAAGTCATACTTCCTGCGAGCTTGCCTTTTGACTTACTAGATGGCGCTGTAATATAAAATTTTGTAGAATAAACTTTTCATATTTGAATATCAAAATATTGAAGAATGATTTGTTAGTTATTAATTTTGCTGACTTCAAAGTTATGCAAAACATTAGTACTACGACGAGAATAATTTGTAGCCACCACAGGGCTTGTATTCCACAAAATAACTATGATTTTGTTAGTTATTTTGTGGAATACAAGCACTGTGGTGTCCACAAAACTTTAAAGTTAGAAATGAATGAAATTATGTCTTAAAGAAATCACTTACTATAGTGGAATAACAATTAAATAAAACAACATACTTAGAAATTAAGAATTTATTTTCTTTTAACATTTTAACTTCTAATGCAAAATATAAACCAACAGATAATAATGACTATCACATTGATTCAACAAAACAACAACACACTTGGATCCATTACGTTTTCAACTTAACGCACTGCTTTACAAAAAATATAAGTATTATTTAAAAAATAAACATAAAAAATTCGCGACTGAATTTGACGTTATTTGACAAAATATCATGGTTATTATTCTTTTTTATGGTTTAGCTTATAGAGTAAGGGTGGGTTGCACCATCTTACTTTAACCGGAACTATAACAAACACAAACTTATCTTGAGTCAGTGGCCAAATGTAGAACTATTGGGTTATTGCTTAGTGTTACCTAGGTTTCGCTATAGACGACAGCGACGCTGTCATCGAGTCAGATAAGTTTGTATCTGTTAAAGTTAAGGTTATTCAAGATGTTGCAACCCAGCCTAACTGTGTATGATTTTAATAACTTAGCAATAAATCATTCTAAAATACGTATTTATACGTATATTTTTATTTGTATCTATAACATTAACTTTACTACTTTGCCACAGTATAGAAAAAAGAAACTTTTTTTTTCTGTTTCAATAGAATTTACTTTTCTAGTCTGTGTACGGTTTTAGCGCCCCCTGGTGGCGAGCTCTGGTCGCTAAGCGAAGCTAAATTGATACAATGTTGTATGGAAGTTACCCCCCCCATGATATAAACTTAACCAAAATGACAGTGACAGTGACAGATGGGAAATGTTTAGGGAGCAAGTTGAACTAAAGGTTTCCGCCCTTCCTTCCATACAAGAAAACAACCGGACACAGAGTGCCGAGGCTTTTGCCTCAGTTTTGTTAGAAGCAGCTGACGAAGTTTTCCCAAGGAAAAAAACAAATGGGTATGTTCCTTCTCCCCCGTGGTGGGACAGTGAATGTACAAGAGCAATAAAAGAGAGAAAAGTGGCCGAAATAAATTATAAAGATATTAGTTCTTCCGAAAATTATGATAAATTGATACAAATAATGAATCAAATCCGCAGTCTATTTAAAAAAAAGAAATGGGAAGGTTGGAGGACCTTTTGTTCATCTATATCACCTGACATTTCCGCTTCCGAGGTTTGGAATAACATTCGTAGATTTAGATCTGCCTTTAAAGTACGAGTCCCAAAATGTATTGATGAGGGTGTAGCCGAAAAATTACTGGACAAATTAGCTCCGCCATTTGTTCCTCAAGAACTTATACTATCATCATCACCTCAGTTACCCTGTCGCAATAGTATAGAGGACTTAAATAATCTTAACTCGCCATTCACTTTGACTGAGTTGAAAGGTGTGCTGTCCTATGTTAAAGATTCAGCTCCTGGTACTGATGGTATTCCATACTCCTTCCTAACTCATTTAAATGATAATAGTTTAATTTATTGGTTAAATCTCATTAATTGTGTTGTGATGTCTGGTGAAGTCCCTCCTTCATGGAAAATTCAGGAAATTATTCCTATTTTGAAATTTAATAAGCCTTCATTAGATCCTAATTCATATAGACCTATAGCTCTCTCGTCAGTCCTATCTAAGTTGGCTGAACACTTGGCCAAGAACAGACTGGAGTGGTATGTAGAAAGCCAGGGGCTGCTGGCTCCGAGCCAATATGGATTTAGAAAAGGAAAGAGCACTATGGACAGCCTAGGCATTATCACTACAGATATAAGATTAGCCTTTTCAAATAACGAGTTTTTACTTGCAGCTTTCTTGGACATTTCTGCAGCATATGACAATGTCGATTTACAACTTCTTAAAGATAAATTAGATAAGCTTCAGGTCCCCCTACTATTAAGTAATTTTATCATTAACCTCCTTTCAGAAAGGCAAATACAAATTCATTTTGGTGATTCAAAGGTCAAATCTAGACTGACGTGGAAAGGCCTGCCACAGGGTTCGGTACTTAGCCCAATTCTATACGCCATATATACTCATGACCTTGAATTTTCTATCGCTGGCAACGTGAATGTGTTACAATATGCGGATGATTTAGCTATCTATGTATCTGGCCGATCTATATTTAAATTAACATATTTGTTAAACAACGCTTTGAAGCTTCTAAAAACTTGGTTGGATCAAAACGCATTAAGCCTCTCTGTAAGTAAAAGCTGTGCAGTTTTATTCACTAAAATGTGCAGTCCACCTACATTTTCGATTTTTTTTGACGGCCAATTAATTCCCTCAGAAAATGAATTTAAATTTTTAGGTTTAATTTTAGATTCGAAATTAACAGGTTTACCACACTGCTATTATGCTTCGGCACGATGCGAACGATTACTTAATATTTTGCGATGTCTTTCTGGTGTTTGGTGGGGCGCCCACCCTTTTAATCTTAGGCTTTTATATAACGCTATCATCAGAAGCATCCTCGATTACGGGGCTTACTTTTTAGAGCCGTGTAGCTTAGTTGCCATAAGTAAATTGGATGATATCCAATCTAAATCTCTACGACTGATAGGTGGAGCTATGAAATCTAGCCCACTAAATGCTCTTCAGGTCGAATGTGCAGAACCCCCACTAAAGTTAAGAAGGCAAATGTTGTGTGACAAATTCCTCTTTCGCGCATTTCAATTTTCGAACCATCCTCTATACAGCAAATTACAAGAATTATCAGGAAAAATTGAGACCTCTTCTTTCTGGACCAATAAGCCTCCCCCCTGTCTAGTCGTTAGTTTTCGAAAATTTATCTCCCTGCAAGCCCCTACTCACCGATCACAATATCTTCCTTTGTTTTCTGCAAACTACCCAGCTCTAGTTCTTGAACCCAATGTCCTCTTTAGTTTAGACTGTTTAAAAAATGACCAAAACCCTGATGCAAGCCTAAGAAATCTTATTGATAGTGACTGGCCGGACTTCCATTATTTATATTGCGATGCATCTAAACACTCCGGTTCTGGTTCAGTGGGAATTGGTGTCTTCCATCAGCAATATAACATCCATCAAAAAAATAAACTTCCACCTGAGACATCAGTTTTCACTGCAGAATGCTTTGGAATCCTAAAGTCACTAGAATATGTCCTAATAGCAAAACTTAAAAAAGCAATTATTTTTTCGGATTCCAAGAGCGCTCTTCAATCTTTACAAAAATTTCCATTTAAATCCAACTTAGCTTCTGTTTATATTATAGAGTGTAGACAGTTGTTACTAACATGTAAAGAAAATAGATATGACATTCTTTTCGCGTGGATACCTGGCCATCATAACATAAAAGGAAATGAAATTGCCGACAAGCTTGCCAAGGACGCAATAAATTCTGGTGATACCTTCCCCTTTAAAAATATAGTGCCGGATCTCATTTCTCTTCCCAAGGAGCATTTACATGTCTGTTGGGAAGATAAATGGAATACTACAAGCCTTACTAAAGGAAAAGCTTATAAAAGAATTCAACAAACAGTTCCTCTTAAGCCATGGTTCTCTAAAATACAGTTAAGTAAATTTGCTACATCCAGCCTTATCAGAATGCGCTTAGGACATGTTTGTACTGCATCTCACCTTACTAGAATAGGAATTTGCAACAACAGTTTATGTGCTTGTGGTGCTGGTGATGAGGACCTGAATCACATTTTTTTCCAATGTTCGCTACATGATTGCTCCTCTTTTTTAGATTCCCTTGTATCTCTCCGTGTTCCTCTCCCTACATCAATCCCAACCCTATTGAGCTGCATTAATCCACACTTGTTTGATTTAATTTCTAAATTTTTAACTGAGAATAATATTAAATTATAACCTTAATAAATATTAATTACCCTTATGTATTTTATTATTCATTATTATTTTTTATCTATCTATTTAAGTAATTATCCTTAAAAACCGTATCCTTACCCTGATCCTATTATTTTTCCTAAATTTCGACAATCTCCTATATTTTAAAATTCCTGGGTTTCCCTACCTTTACCCTAGTCTATATAATTTGTGCCTTTACCTACTTGTCATTGGCTAATGCACAAACCGTGCGAGCCAGGAAGAAAAAAAAAAAAAAAAAAAAAAAAAAAATTATTTAATAAATAAAGATTGAGATTGTAGTTTAACATAAAAAACCATACAAACGACATAGATAACTAAATAAAAACTATGAACCTTTGCACAAGAATAGCTTTTTTCCCCGTAAGCTTCGCATTTCTTTTCTTCAGCTCTGCTTTCAAAGCAGCGAGTGACCACGATCCGTAGTCCTTGTCCATGATGCACGGCACGGCCAATCCCGTTCAAACGTCTTGTCCAAATCGCAAAGGCAAACTCAAAGTTCGTAGAATACGCCAAGGGTTTTTGTCTCCGCAACTATTTTGTCACTCGCATCAAGTCTACAGGTTAGTATGAAAGTGCGCGCACGTAGCGACGCGACACCCGGGCACAGAATAATGACCCAGGAGACTTTCTTGTCCGCGGGTTCGAAGACAAGCCCGCGACGTAACCCTTCTCTATTGGTTTCAATGCAAGTGCGCGCACGGCGACAAATAAGTTGCCGGTAGGCCAGTACTTAGCTACTCAACCGTCGCCCGGGGTGATAGCGGTGATAGTGTGTAGTAACGGAAAATCTACATACGCTTCCTACTATCGATCTAAAATATAGTTAACTAGTTTTCCGCCCGCGGCTTCGCCCGCTAGGACTACTCGACGTTATCCCGCGGGAATGTGATATTTTTTCGGGATAAAAAGTAGCCTATGTTCCTCTCCAGGCTACAAAGTATCTGTATCCCAAACTTCAGCCAAATCCATTCAGCCGTTTTGGCGTGATTGAGTAACAAACATCCAAACATCTAAACTTTCACATTTATAATATTAATATATAGTAGGAAGTAGGATATCCTTAATATTATTAAAATACTTTTTAAAATGCCAGTAGTAGAAGAAGATATTGATAACTGTTATACAATAAAAATTTAAAAGAATATTCAGATGTTCATGCTAAATCTTAAGCTTAGGGAGAAGTTTGCCAGCAGCTATTCCAGGTTTCCAGGTTCTTCGGCTTCTTTAGACAAGTGCACAGACCACAACCGCCTCTTCGAATTCCATGTTGATGACTGCGAGCAAAAATTACAAAAAAGTTGTGTAGCTGTCGCTCTCGTGTGCGCATCTTTTCGCGGCGAAGAGACGGCCGCCGGCGACAGTGACAATTAAATTGCCGCGTATCTAAGTCACCCGTGCGCGCTAGCCCTTATCTTATCATGCATAGAAGAGTCGTCAGGACAGGCACCAGTAGGAAAAGCCAAAGTCGTCGGTTATAATAATCCACGGAAAATACAAACGAAAACAACGAACCACAAACAGAAGCGAACAAAACACACTGACTATAGTTTTTTTAACCTGTGACACTGACGAGACAAACAAAGACAAAATGTCACAGAAAGCATAAATTATTTTTGCTTGAGCGAGTGAGCAATGTTTATGGTCTATAACATGCTTTTATCAATGTGTGGGTCATCAGCTTCCTCATAAGACATAGAGAAATTCTAAGCATGCTCTATTTTGATGCAAAGTTGATGCAATTAAACGTGTCAGTAATAATTTTAGTGCAACCACAAGTTCGTAACTATGAGTTGTTTTTTGTGTGTTAGCTGGAGAAATGTGTCACCAGCTTGCACATGCCGTTAAGGCAAACCAGTGAGGTTAGGGTTTTAGACTATAGTCCAAAAGTTAATGCACAATTGGTGCAATGAGAACCAGAAAAACTAACCGTCACACTCTAATACTGTTGAAACTACGATCATAAAAGTGTGTGCGAGCTGGAGTACCGTGTCTCTGGCTTGCACATCTGTATCTTCGTAATTATATAAGGTACGATGATGTGTTATACCTCAAAAGTTGCTGCAAAATTGATGCAATAAGAACCAAATTTATCAAATCTTTAGGTAAAATAGTTTTGTAGCTACGAGCCGATAAGTATGTGTAAGCTGGTGACACGTAACACGGGCTGACACATGGTAAATCACTGTAACTGTATAAGTAAGAGTTTTGTATTATATATCAAAAAAAACCTTATAGTTGGTGCAAACACGAGGCATGATTTCAAATCTCTGGGCCTCTTAGTTTCAAAATTATAGGCAAAAAACTGTTTTCCCGCCAAAAAATTCAAAATAATGGTCTTGGACGCAGCTAAGTGCGGCGTTGCCGTTCCGTGCGCTACACTGTTGCAAACGAGTTTGAACTTAGGAGCTGGTGTTATTAAGAGTCACTTTAATTGCGCTTTTGATCGTTTTAATTTCTGTTCTAAAAATTTTAGGCCAGGAGCCGTCTGATATAAGTACGCTGATTCCTAACCCTTTTATGAGAAACAGATGGTTTAATTACAAGTAATTTTTAAAATTTGGCGTTAGAAACTTCACACTCATTTGTTGATAAAGCAAAGAAATAATTAGATTTGGCACAATAATAAACATAGAGGAATGCAGAAAGGTAAAATTTATGTAGGTACCTATAAAACCTACTACGTATTTATTACAGAGAGAAGGCTTCATTCATAGAACGGTGCGAAATGATAACACTACTACCAGTCTACTTACTACATACAGTCAGTCATCGCGTTTGACATTGGCGAAAATGCCGCCGATGTCCAGACAGTTGTAATACTGTAAGGGTTGTCACGCGTATAGTTGTAAGACTTCGCCGAAAAAAAGGAGTTACATTTTATACATCTTGCTTGACTAACTTACTAAAAAGGTATATATATATGGCGAAGTTCACAGGTTTATATTGTGACTAGCCTTCCGCCCGCGGTTTCGACCGCGTGGACTGCACGAGAACGAGACGTTATCCTATGGGAATAATATGATGGCGGCCAACTTTTCTGTTTGTGGGCCGATTTTGATGAAACTTGGTTTATAGTACTATTTTGACAAGAAAACTGCAACGCAATGATAAGATTTTTGAAAAATCCAAGATGGCGGCCAACTTTTTTGTTTGTGGGCCGATTTTGATGAAACTCAGTTTTTGGTACTATTTTGACAAGAAAACAGCAACACAATGTTAAAATAATTAAAAATCCAAGATGGCGGCCAACTTTTTTGTTTCTTGGCCGTTTTCGATGAAACTCGGTTTCTGGTACTATTTTGATAAGAAAACAGCAACGCAATGATAAAAATTATAGAAATCCAAGATGGCGGCCAACTTTTTTGTTTGTTGGCCGATTTTGATGAAACTCAGTTTTTGGTACTATTTTGACAAGAAAACTGCAACGCAATGATAAAATTTTTGAAAAATCCAAGATGGCGGCCAACTTTTTTGTTAGTGGGGTGATTCTGATGAAACTCGGTTTCTGGTACTATTTTGTCAAGAGAACAGCAACGCAATGTTAAAAATATTAAAAATCCAAAATGGCGGCCAACTTTTAAGTTTTTGGACCAATTTTGATGAAACTCGGTTTCTGGTACTATTTTGACAAAAAAGCAGCAACGCAATATAAAACATATTAAAAATCCAAGATAGCGGCCAACTTTGTTGTTTGTGGGCCGATTTTGATGAAACTCGGTTTTTGGTTTTATTTTGACAAGAAAATAGCAACGCAATGTCAAAAATGTAAAAAAATTAAAGATGGCGCCCATATTTTTGTTTGTTATCCGATTTTGATGAAACTCGGTTTCTGGTACTATTTTGACAAGAAAACAGCAAAGCGATTTTAAAAATGTAAGAAATCCAAGATGGCGGCCAACTTTTTTGTTTGTTGGCCGATTTTGATGAATCTCGGTTTTTGGTACAATTTTGACCAGAAAACAGCAACACAATGTTTAAATAATTAAAAATCCAAGATGGCGGCCAACTTTTTTGTTTGTGGGCCGATTTTGATGAAATTCGGTTTTTGGTACTATTTGGATAAGAAAATAGCAACGCAATGTGAAAAATGTAAAAAAATTAAAGATGGCGCCCAAATTTTTGTTTGTTGGCCGCTTTTGATGAAACTCGGTTTTTGGTACAATTTTGACCAGAAAACAGCAACGTCAGCAACGCAATGTTAAAATTATAAAAAATCCAAGATGGCGGCCAATTTTTTTGTTTGTGGGACGATTTTGATGAAACTCGGTTTTTGGTACTATTTTGACAAGAAATAAGAAACGCAATGTTAAAATTGACGAATTAAAATTAAATATAAGTATGTAAAATAATAAATTTTGAGACATCCTGCCTTGATTTTTTTTTCGCAATACCGTCGGGGTCCTAAAACATCTACCTTCACATTTTAAGGTATACACAGGTGTCATGTAAGTGGTTTTTAGGGATGCTTAGCTCGATTTTGATGTGCGTTTCGGAATCCAAGATGGCGGCCGCGCTTTTTTTAAATTTTGTGGTATTGGTGTCATGTAAGGGGTTTTTAGGGATGCTAAGCTCGATTTTGATGTGTTTTGGAATCTAAGATGGCAGCTGCGTTTTTTTTTGTATTTTGTGATTTTGGTGTCATGTAATGGGTTTTTGGGTCTGCTAAGCAATTATTAACTGTCCTAGTTTTAATAAATTTTCCCAGCGCATTTAATGCCGTTAGTCACGAAATTCTCCTAGCTATGCTTGGTCGGTTAGGTATTTCTTTTTCTTGCATTTAATTAGTTCCTTCTGTTTTCTTTTAACTGTCAATTTTTTTATTGCTGCTGTTCATTTTCTTCCTGACACCCTTTCCAGTTGACTGGAAGAGAATGCATATCAGCATTGAGTCCGCCATTTGTTAAACCTATATTTTGCAATAAAGATTAAATAAAAAAATATGCACGATTTTGATGAAACTCGGTATTTGGTAGTCTTTTGACAAGAAAACAGCAACTTTTCCATACAGTAGGCCCTTGAAGTTGAGCGATACCGACACCTGTATAGGTATTAACGTTAGTACGGAAGGGTTTTCTTAAAATGTGAAGATAGATGTTTTAGGACCCCGAAGGTATTGTGGAAAAAAAATCGGGGCAGGAAGTATCAAAATTTATTATTTTACATGTTTATATTTTATTTTAATTCGTCAATTTTAACATTGCGTTTCTTATTTCTTGTCAAAATAGCACCAAAAACCGAGTTTCATCAAAATCGTCCCATAAACAAAAAAATTGGCCGCCATCTTGGATTTTTTATAATTTTAACATTGTGTTGCGGTTTTTTGGTCAAAATTGTACCAAAAACCGAGTTTCATCAAAATCGGCCAACAAACAAAAATTTGGGCGCCATCTTTTATTTTTTACATTTTTGATATTGCGTTGCTATTTTCTTATCCAAATAGTACCAAAAACCGAATTTCATCAAAATCGGCCCACAAACAAAAAAGTTGGCCGCCATCTTGGATTTCTTACATTTTTAAAATTGCTTTGCTGTTTTCTTGTCAAAATAGTACCAGAAACCGAGTTTCATCAAAATTGGTCCAAAAACTTAAAAGTTGGCCGCCATTTTGAATTTTTAATATTTTTAACATTGCGTTGCTGTTCTCTTGACAATATAGTACCAGAAACCGAGTTTCATCAGAATCAGCCCACTAAAAAAAAACTTGGCCGCCATCTTGGAATTTTCAAAAATTTTATCATTGTGTTGCAGTTTTCTTGTTAAAATAGTACCAAAAACTGAGTTTCATCAAAATCGGCCAACAAACAAAAAAGTTGGCCGCTATCTTGGATTTCTTATATTTTTATCATTGCGTTGCTGTTTTCTTGTCAAAACAGTACCAGAATCAGAGTTTCATCGAAAACGGCCAAGAAACAAAAAAGTCGGCCGCCATCTTGGATTTTTAATTATTTTAACATTGTGTTGCTGTTTTCTTGTCAAAATAGTACCAAAAACTGAGTTTCATCAAAATCGGCCGATAAACAAAAAAGTTGGCCGCCATCTTGGATTTTTCAAAAATTTTATCATTGCGTTGCATGCAGTTTTCTTGTCAAAATAGTACTAAAAACCAAGTTTCATCAAAATCGGCCCACAAACAAAAAAGTTGGCCGCCATCATATTATTCCCATAGGATAACGTCTCGTTCTCTTGCAGTCCACGCGGTCGAAACCGCGGGCGGAAGGCTAGTCACAATAACCAATATAAACCTGTGAACTTCGCCATATCTATATACCTTTTTAGTAAGTTAGTCAAGCAAGATGTATAAAATGTAACTCCTTTTTTTCGGCGAAGTAAGACTTCGTACAACTATACGCGTGACAACCCTTACAGTATTACAACTGTCTGGCTGGACATCGGCGGCATTTTCGCCAATGTCAAACGCGATCTAGTAAGTAGACTGGTAGTAGTGTAATCATTTCGCACCGTTCTATGAATGAAGCCTTCTCTCTGTAATAAATACGTAGTAGGTTTCATAGGTACCTACATAAATTTTACCTTTCTGCATTCCTCTATGTTTATTATTGTGCCAAATCTAATTATTTCTTTGTTTTATCAACAAATGAGTGTGAAGTTTCTAACGCCAAAATTTAAAAATTACTTGTAATTAAACCATCTGTTTCTCATAAAAAGGTTAGGAATCAGCGTAGGGCAGAGGTACCCTTTGTGGCCACTTTAAGGAATTTTTGACTTTTAAGCACTAAGTACTAAATGGACTTAGTTATTTAAGACACAAATTATATCTTATATTATTGATAATTTATCTAGCTTTAAAGGTACATTTTTCAATTTTTTTAAAGTTAATTAGTTTTTTGTATATAATACAAAATGTGTGAGAGGTGCCAAATGTACCGGTTTTGGCCACTTACTGATAATTAAACTTGTAAGTATTGCGAAAAATCAAAACCAAACCCAGGTAAAATCAATATATTCTATCGCGCTAGAAACCAGTCAATTGCAAAACAACAATTTAATTGTAAAAAACAAAGGTTTATAAAGTATTTCATCCAAAACAAATTTCTTAAAATTTTCATACAAAACATTTTTTCAAACAGAAAATGGAATTTATTGAAAAAAAATCTTATGACATAAGGAATTCTAACGGTTGTTATTATTACCTTAAAATACTTTATTTTAATTGCCTTTATCAGAAATGGCTAAAAGTTGTTTAGAAAACTTTTAGAGCAAAAAGTGGCCAAAACCGGTACAGTGGCCAAAACCGGTACGCCTGCCCTACTTATATCAGACGGCTCCTGGCCTAAAATTCTTAGAACAGAAATGAAAACGATCGAAAGTGCAATTAAAGTGACTCTTAATAACACCAGCTCTTATGTTCAAACTCGTTTGCAACAGTGTTTACAATCATTTACAATCATTTACCCAACAATATAAAAAATACAGAAAAGTACCCTATATTTTATAAGCAACTCAAGAACTTCCTAGTCAATAAATGCTATTACAATATATCTGATTTCTTTAATGACCGTCTCAACAATAAATAAGCACACTTCAATGTCTCCATTGGTATAATGAATAGGTATAATGAATAAGTATGCAATAAATTTAGTTTTTAAATTATAATTACAGGTATTAAAATCAAACAGAAGTGCAATATAAATATTTAATTGATAATAATGTTAAAATGGGAATTATTTATTATTTATTTTTTAAGTTTTTATGCTAGTCTTGAGAATTTTAATTTATAAGTAAAATGGCAATAACTGGCCCTAATCTTTGCTGTAAATTTTGAATTAATAATAATGTTAAAATGGGAATTATTTCTTTTTTAAGTTTGTAATGCTAGTCTTAAGAATTTTAATTTATAAGTAAAATGGCAATAACTGGCCATAATGTTTGCTGTGCCCTAGCAGGGCGTCACATGTTCTTTTATTATTTGTAACAACTTTTTAACCTGTGACTTGCAAAAATAAATTGAATTGAATTGAATTGAGTGTAGCGCACGGAACGGCAACGCCGCACTTAGCTGCGTCCAAGACCATTATTTTGAATTTTTTGGCGGGAAAACAGTTTTTTGTCTATTATTTTGAAACTAAGAGGCCCAGAGATTTGAAATCATGCCTCGTGTTTGCACCAACTATAAGGTTTTTTTTTATATATAATACGAAACTCTTACTTATACAGTTACAGTGATTCACCATGTGTCAGCCCGTGTTACGTGTCACCAGCTTACACATACTTATCGGTTCGTAGCTCCAAAACTATTTTACCTAAAGATTTGATAAATTTGGTTCCAATTGCATCAATTTTGCAGCAACTTTTGAGGTATAACACATCATCGTACCTTATATAATTACGAAGATACAGATGTGCAAGCCAGAGACACGGTACTCCAGCTCGCACACACTTTTATGATCGTAGTTTCAACAGTATTAGAGTGTGACGGTTAGTTTTTCTGGTTCTCATTGCACCAATTGTGCATTAACTTTTGGACTATAGTCTAAAACCCTAACCTCACTGGTTTGCCTTAACGGCATGTGTAAGCTGGTGACACATTTCTCCAGCTAACACACAAAAAACAACTCAAAGTAACGAACTTGTGGTTGCACTAAAATTATTACTGACACGTTTGATTGCACCAACTTTGCATCAGAATAGAGCATGCTTAGAATTTCTCTATGTCTTATGAGGAAGCTGATGACCCACACATCGCTCAAGTATATTTTATTCTCTGCTAATCAAATTTTTATTTATTATCTGCTTAATAGCCTCCGCGCTCGAGCTATTTTTTATTTAGTCCCACTATTTGTCAACATTAATTATTTGTTTTTAACTATCTTTTTTGTCCTGCATGTTTCATGTTTTGTAATCATGGTTAAATGTATCGCGAAAAATGTTTTACCTAATGCGTCGGCGTTTCGCTTTTGTTCTCAATTTGCCATTCTAAACCGTTGTGTGCGCACATTGCGCACGCTGCGTTTGTATTCATTTATTGTATTATATTTCTTATCTGCAGCTATCGATCTTGGATGCATCGTTTGCCTGTTTCGATCTATTATTGTTCCGTAAGCCACTCGCGCGATTTTATGTTATTATGTTTAAAAATATTGTTTTTTTATAGATGCCAATGTATTTTTTTATTTTCATATTTAATTAGATCACAAATGCATTGTGATAATGTTGATCATTATGTTTTAATTATCAATTATGTTTTTCTGACGCCGCCAACGTTTGAGTAGTAGTAGTAGTAGTAAAAATTCGTCCTTTTTTTTTGTGGACAGGCGAAGACATCATGCCATACTGCCAGGTTTTTAGTATTATTTTTTTTTAATTTATATTGTTCGTCAAATCTCGGTCTAAACTTGTCTTGGTAAGATAAAAGGCTAGGAGCCAAATCTTGAGTTCTTGTCTTTTCTTTGTAATATAACATAATAGGCATAAAGCCAAATCTTGTATTCTTGTCTTGTCTTGGTAAAATAAGTCAAAAGGCTAAAAGCCAAATCTTGAATGAGAGTTTCATCTTGATAATATCGTCATTTCCTATTTAAGTCTTTTCCGAGGGATGGTCTTTTCCGAGGTATGGTCTTTTCCGAGAGATAGTCATTTCCGTGAGTTTGTCAAGTTAAATTTCTCCAACTGTGGAGCTAATATAATCATAAATAGCAATAAAATTTTCTGGGCATGCTAGAATGTCCTGTAGTGATGGCGGGATATCTTTGTGTGTTTCCATCAACCGATCTATGAGGAGCAAACGCTGTATGTTAAATACTGGGCAAGTAAAGAAAATATGTTCCAGTGTTTGGTCTTCTCCTATGGTACATTCTGTACATTCAGGGGATGATATTAAATGCATGCGATGCAAATGAGCTTTAAACCTGCAGTGTCCAAATCTTAGTCTATTGATCTGCGTGTAAAATCTTCTTTGTAAATAATTTCTAGATGTAGCGAACCAGGGTTTTCGGCCAACTTCTTTATTAACACCGGCATACCATGCTCCTTTTGATTGAGTAATTGCTGTTCTTTCTTCTATCCATTGCTCGTTGATCTTTCTACGATATTCGGGTAAGAGATCTTGCCAAGGAGTAGAAAAGTTTTTAATATTGCCACCCAGTGAATTTGTTAGTCTGGCAAGATAATCGGCATTTTCATTGCCTGTCACACCGACATGTGCTGGAGTCCAAACAAATTTAACGGTCTTGCAATCTTTTAATAATTGTAAAATTTCCTTTATTTCATATATTAAATAGTGGACTATGAGAAAACCTGGTTTTTCTAGTGCTTGCAGCACTGACATGCTGTCAGAGGCTATTAGAAAGTGTCTTTTGTCAAAACACATGGAATCTGATTGTATATATTTTAAGGCTAATAAAATTGCAATTGCTTCTGCCGAGAATATACTGAACTTTAATGGTAAGCGATAACCTTTGCCGTACTTAATATCTTTATGGTAAAACGCCGCTGAGACTCCAGTTTCACTTTTCGAGCCATCTGTGTATATCACATGGTATTCAGGCCAAGTTGCTAATTTTTCATACACTGCCTCTTTATTTCGCAAGTCATGATCAATGTTTATTTCTAAGAGAGGAAATTTACTTTCGTAAGAATCACAATAGCAAGCCCAGTGATCTCTACAATTTATATTACTGTCTTTAACATATGCTGATATTTCTATAAAATCATGAAGGATATATGGGCATTTACAGTTTGATGCTGATGTATGTACAATA
Source organism: Crambus lathoniellus (assembly GCA_949710035.1). Lineage (NCBI taxonomy): Eukaryota > Metazoa > Arthropoda > Insecta > Lepidoptera > Crambidae > Crambus > Crambus lathoniellus. Next base: position 13,555,156 of record OX453309.1, read on the forward strand.
TGAACACTATTGTTGTTTAGTTCATTTAAAAGATTATTATCATTTAAGCTATGTAACTTAAGAATAAATTTAAATTTTAAATATTTGAATCTCAGCATTAATGGAGGTATATTGCATTCTACTTGCATTGATACAATAGGGGTAGAGTTCATTGCTCCTGTGATAAGCCTAAGGTTTTTATTTTGTATTTTTTCTAGTTTATTTACAAGTGCCGCATTGGAAGAATAACAAAGAAAACTATATTCAAAATGAGAACGAACAATGGATTTATACAGCATAAGCAAAATTTTCGGGTCAGCTCCCCAATATGTTCGAGCTAATGATTTCAAGATATTATAAGCTCGTAATGCTTTGTCTGTCAAGCCAGAAACATGTTAAGCCCATGAAAGGTTACGTGTAAAAGTGACACCTAGAAATTTGGCTTCATCGTCCACCGGCAGTAAATTTTTATCATAGAATATATTAGTAAGTAGCCTCTTTCTTTTACTAAAAATTACAACTTTAGTTTTATTTAAATTTACATCTAATTTTAAATAATCAAAATAACTTTTAAGATTAGTCAAAGCACTATTAAGTTTTTGCTCAACTTGATGCATGTTATTGCCAGAGCAATATAGTGTGAGATCATCAGCATATTGTAGATTTTTTGTGCTATTTCCTAGTATGTTATTTAACCTATGTATGTATAATATGAACAATAAGGGACTTAATATCCCACCTTGACAGACACCTTTACTGGATGACTGTGGACCAAATAAATTATTTTTAAGTTTAACATAAACATCTCTATTATTTAAGAAGTTAAAGATCCATTTTATAAATTTTTCAGGTAATCCCAGTGAAAACAGCTCATCAGCTAGAACATTATGATTAACATTATTGAAGGCACCTGTTATATCAAAGAAGATGCAAACCAAGAAACTGCCACTTGACAAAGCCTCATGAATATCTAAATACAAATGATTCAAGCTTTCTACTGCTGAACGACCTCTTCTAAAGCCAAATTGATTATAAGGCAATAAATGGTTATGTTCTAAAAAGTACTCCAGTCTTTGTTTCACTAATTGTTCAAATAATTTTGCTGCACAAGATGTTAATGCTATGGGTCTATATGAGTCGTGATGATTTTTGTCTTTACCAGGTTTAAGTAAAGGGATAAGACAATCAACTTTCCATGACTTTGGAATTATTTGCTGGTGCCATAATGAGTTAAATATTTGAAGCACTATATTGCAGCCAGATTTACTAAGATTTTTGAACATTTTATAGGATACTAGCCTTCCGCCCGCGGCTTCGCCCGCGTGTACTACACGACGTTATCCCGCGGGAAGGTGATATTTTTCAGGAATAAAAAGTAGCCTATGTCCTTTCTCAGGCTCTAGACTATCTCTGTACCAAAATTCATTTAAATCGGTTCAGTAGTTTAGGCGTGATTGTGTAACACACAGACAGACATTTTCGCATTTATAATATATATAAGTAATATAAGTATATAAGTAAGGATGTGATCTAAACCAAAAGCAGTGTCTCTACGTGAATTTATGGCAGCTAATAATTCAGTGATAGTAAAAGGTTTCATAAAAAACTGTTCTGTATTAGGACTGTGATCAGAATAATCGCTTAATGGTTGGGATTGTGCATTTAAAGTATACTTATCTAAGAACGGTTGAATCCAATTATTGGAATGGTGACTATTACTAGGACTGGAGTATGACTTATTGAATTTTCTAATATTAGTCCATATGATAGATAAAGGTGTCTGGCGGTTGAATGAATTGCATAGTTCTACCCAGGCATTCTGCCTTTCCCTTTTGATTATTAACTTCTTTTGTGCTTGTTTCTTTTTAAATAATAAGTATTTTTCTTCAACAGGGTTTTGCTTAAATTCTATATAAGCTGTTTTGCAATTTACTACAGCTTGTGTGCATTTATCATTCCACCAAGGAAGTTTTAATTTATTTTTTCTTTGACCATGTCTTTGCTGATGTGCTAAAGATTTTTTAACAGTATTTGCTTCAGATACACATTCTAGTAAGATTTTGGAAAGTAAGTTATAGCACATTTCGGAGTTGGTTACATCAAAATTAGAATGGCACAACATTATATCTGTCAGTTCTTTATATTTTTTCCAGTCGACAGTTTTATAATTTGGTTTTGAATAATTTGCAGCCACATTACTGTTATCATCAATGTTTGAAGGATTGCATAATAAATTTGTAAGAACAGGAAAATGATAACTGCATAGTGAGTCATCATGTACTTGCCAGTTACATCTTAAGGCCAAACTGGGAGAGACTATAGTGAGGTCAAGGGCATTAGACCGCCAGTTATGTGAACCGACGGTTGTTACAGAGCCATCATTTAACAGACATAAATTATTATTATTTATAATATTTAAAAGTGTTGACCCACGGATGTCAGTGGTTGTACAACCCCACATGGTGTGGTGTGCATTGAAATCACCAGCTAGAATTAAAGGTTTGGGTAATGATTTTATTAAATTATCTAGGTATATGAATTCAAAGTTGCTAGGTATAGCTGAAGTGGGGCTATAAAAGCTAACTAAGGATAGAGTTTCATTGTTAATATTTAATGTTATAGCTATGTTTTGCAGAGAATCATCATAATAGGTTTGAAATTTTTGGTAATGTAAATAATCTCTAATAAGAATAGCAACACCATTGTGTTTGGAACCTGTATCTAATCTTTCTATCTTATAACCTTTGATATTTATAGTTTTTGTGCATTGGAGCCAAGTTTCCGAAATGAGACCAATATGAATGTCATTCTGATATAGATATTGTGTGAAGACATGTTTGTGACTTAATAAACTCTGAGCATTCCATTGAACTATGTTAAGCTGATCCATTATTTTTTTCTAACAGCTGTATTTGGTTTACTGGAATTGAATGTTTCTAATAAAACCGATTTAATAGTCTCCGATGTTATAGGAGATGACTGGTCTAGTGATGATTTTTGTGAATATAATTTTAGGATTGTAGATATAATTAGATTAAGGACAACATCTGATTTAAGTAAATTTTGTAATTGGTTTTCAGGTTTAACAGATAACTCTGGAAAATTTTTATTATTAAAAACATCAGCATAAGATCTTTTTTTGTATTTTAAATTATGTTTTTCAATTTCCTCCCTTTTCTTTGGACATTCTGAAGAAATGGAAATATGGTTTCCTTTGCAGTGAATACAAACAGCGTCTTTTAAAGCTTTGTCGCATTGTTTATAATGGTGATTCTCACCACAAATCGAACACTTCTGAGCATTTTTACAGTATTTGCCAATATGTCCAAATCGAAGGCAGCGCAGACATTGGCTCACAGGAGGAACGTACGGGCTTACCTCGAAAAACCAGCAGTTTATATCGACGCTATCAGGAAGGGTAGGGCAGGAGAATGTAATGGCTACGGTCTGGGTGGGAATCAGGATGAGGTTCTGGTCTTCATCTCGTCCACGGCGCATCAGTCGGCGTACAGACACGACGTCCTATGAACTGGAAATTCCGTTATAAATGTTATAGTTGGACATGTAAGAGGGAACGCCTCGAATTACGCCTGTGATTTCGGTTAGGTTTGCTGGTATGGTGCATTTTACTTGAAGTTCTACCAAAGACTTAGTATTATTTAGGGCCATATTGGCTAACCCTGGCCGCTCAAAAATTGCTCCTATTTTGTAACGATTTATCCTCTTGAACCTTTTGATTCCTTTATTATGCCGTTTAAGTACAGCGCCTAAGGACATTAGGTCCCTGTCTCCTATGGGTTTCCCCTCAATAAGACTTTCGTAAATTACTAAATATTCAAAATTTCCCCCATCCTCAGGGTACTGTCTGGTGTAATTTTCAATTTTGTATGGTTTATACTTATTTTCGTCCCCGTTATCATCCGAGGAACAGTCGGATTCGGCTGGAACTGGGTCCCCATCTAATTTATGTTTTTTCCGTTTCCCCATGACTAAAAGAGCTTCTAGGCTACTTTTAGCCTAATACTTATTATTCAATAACTATTTAAACACTTTTCTATAAAGAAAATAGCAAAAATATTTCAAAAGTTTCAAAAACGCGCCTTTCACTTTCGAAGGTTTTCCCGCCAAAAAAACCCAACGTTTGAGTATTTATTATTATTATTATTATATCTGCCGCGTTTAGTTTGTTCATGTGTGAGCTGTCATTCAAATTATTGTCTCATCTATTATGAAACCGCACTGTATGTCGGTATGTATACTTTTTTATATATAAATGGCTAACACATTGAAAAAACTTAAAGTGTACTATCAAAACGCGAGGGGCTTGCGTACTAAAACATCGTTATTTTTTCGCAATATATGTGATTGTGAATATGATATTGTTGTAATCACTGAAACTTGGCTACTGGATGGCATTAAGGACACGGAACTTTTTAATAGTCGCTTCGTTGTTTTTCGACGTGATCGAAACTTGGCCGCTACTGGTCAAATTTATGGGGGTGGTGTTCTGATCGCGGTGCGTAGCAACCTCACCGTTGTACCCCAACCTGACTTCCACTCGACCGCTGAGGATCTTTGGCTGACATTGACTTTTAAGCAGCGTGGCACTTATCAGCCTCTAAAGTTACATATTTGTGCGCTATATCTGTGTAATGAGGGCCGAGGCTTTAGCTTCTCACAACAGTTATCAAATTTTTAAAATGTTTTGAGTGATGTAGTCATGAGAAATCCCAATGATAAATATTTGGTAGCGGGAGATTTTAATTTAAGTAACATTACTTGGGACCCTGAGGGTTTGGGCAGACCCTACTTTATACCGTCGAGCTATAGTACTGATGATGATGAGAATTTACTTATTGATGAGATAAATATTCTCGATTTTAGACAGTTTAACGGCATTAAGAACAGTTATGGCAGGACTCTAGACCTTATACTGGCAAATGATAGCGTCCAGGTGTTTGACTGTAGCGATGATCCACTCGTGCCAATTGATCTACATCATGGTGCCTTAACTATTGACGTTCAGTTTGTTGACTATGTTCCCTAAATAGTGCGCCACATATAAAATACCTTTTCAACAGAGGTAATTATGAGGCGATTAATTTAGATATCTCGCGAATTGACTGGCATCATGAACTAATGTCCAAGCCTTTAGAAGAAGCAGTCGAATATTTCTATAGTGTATTTTTATTACTGCGGGAAAAATATATTCCATCTAAAAAGGTTACTGCGGGTCGCTTTCCTACGTGGTATTCGCCAGTTCTGAGGAAAGCGCTGAAAGAAAAATATAATTTTTTAAGAAAATTTAAAATTTACGGTAACAGTTCCGATGAGCAATCTTTTAAAATTTTAAGGGATCGATGTAAAGCGCTAGAGAGAGATTGTTACCGTGGATATATAAGCACGGTTGAGAATTCATTAAAAGATAACCCTAAAATGTTTTGGTCGTTTGTTAAATCAAAATCGAACTCTAATGACTTACCTAGCAGTATGAAGTATGGTGATAATGTACTTAATACCGGACAATCTATATGCGATACTTTCTCTGCCTACTTTCACTCCAACTTCCTACAAAACTCATCTTCTCTGACTAACTCTAGTTCATTAGCCCATGTTCCTTCTGTTACTGACATTAACAATATCGTTATTGATATTGAGGAAGTTATAGAACTTCTCTCTAACCTTGACCCGTCCAAAACTGCTGGACCTGTAGCCCGATTCTCGTAATAAAAACCGTGACGATATCGTAGCGATTTAGTCGTTGAAACCATTTTCGTATTCACAACTGTCGATAGAACTTGAGCGGCAGCGATTCTATCGAAGTGTCGTCGAAGTGTATTCTGGTACATTAATCGTCCTTCAATCGTTTCAAAACGATAACTCGAAGGTATTCTACTATTTAGATGACCTTTGTTTCGATCGGATTTCAACGACTAAACGTCAAAATAAGCGATCCAAGTGTCGTTGGACAAAAGTTCAATTAGCTGGACCTTTTGTATGTGAAAAATAAGCTTGGGGCTAGCATATTTGTTATTATTTATTTTTTATTTTATTTAATAAACTTTTGTACATAATACATAGGTAATGTAATATACAAGGCGGACTTAATACTAAAAGTATTCTCTGCCAGTCAACCGTTGGGAAACAGAAAACAATTAAAGCGGTACAAATTATTTATTTTTTATTATTAATTATTAATAATATTATTTATTATTTATTATTTATTATTTATTATTTATTATTTATTATTTATTATTTATTATTTATTATTTATTATTTATTATTTATTATTTATTATTTATTATTTATTATTTATTATTTATTATTTATTATTTATTATTTATTATTTATTATTTATTATTTATTATTTATTATTTATTATTTATTATTTATTATTTATTATTTATTATTTATTATTTATTATTTATTATTTATTATTTATTATTTATTATTTATTATTTATTATTTATTATTTATTATTTATTATTTATTATTTATTATTTATTATTTATTATTTATTATTTATTATTTATTATTTATTATTTATTATTTATTATTTATTATTTATTATTTATTATTTATTATTTACTTATTATATCATATGAAAGAGCGCTGCTTGCACATTCTGAAACATGTTTTTTTTTTTTTGCTAAACCACGTAGTTTTCGACTTTTGATGAAAAATGTACAAAAAATACCTCTCGATTGAAAAGTCGCTGAGTTTCGATCCTATTGAGTTGAAGTCCTATCGAAACTCGTCCAAGCAACACGAGAATACCGATTTTGGATAGGACTTCGATCGAACGACTTCTGAACTACAACGATATTTAGATTGTTTGTATTTACGAGAATCGGGCTACAGATCTTTTACCTGCTCTCTTTCTTAAAAACTGTGCGAAGGCCATAGCAGTACCTATTTCTATTTTATTTAAAAGATCCTTAGCGGAGAATGCAGTTCCGAATGTGTGGAAACGAGCCTTTGTTACACCAGTGCATAAGAAGGGCTCTAGGGTGGACATGACCAACTACCGGCCAATTTCCAAGCTCTGTATTGTATCCAAAGTCTTTGAAAAAATCGTTTACAAACAGTTATACGCAGCTTTGCAGCAATCTTTGAGCCTATCCTATCACAACATGGCTTTCTAAAAGGTCGTTCTGTTGTGACGAATCTGGTATTGCTGAATGAGTACCTTACTGTAGCTATGGATAGTGGATGTCAAGTCGATGTAATCTATACGGACTACAGTAAGGCTTTTGACAGAATTCAGCATGACATACTTATTCACAAATTACAGATGATTGGCGTTGGAGGCGATTTGTTGAGGTGGTTGTCCTCTTATATAAATAATCGCTCGCAGGCAGTTGTAGTAAAAAATTACATATCTGGGTGGCTGACGGTACCTAGTGGCGTTCCTCAGGGTTCTTTGCTTGGCCCTCTCCTTTTTGCGGTATTTGTTGGCGATATTGATCAGTGTTTTAAAACTTCGCAACTATTATGTTTCGCAGACGACATGAAAATCCTGGCACCTATCTCTACATCAGATGACGCTCGTTTATTGCAAGAAGATCTCATGCGACTAGATAGTTATTGTTTGAGAAACCATCTAGATCTCCATCCATCTAAATGTAGCGTTGTCACCTACAGTCGGAAGCGAAATCTAATACTGGTTGACTATTCGTTGAAAAGCACTGTGTTGAAGCGGGAGACGGTCGTCCGGGACCTCGGTGTGCTTCACGATCATAAGCTTCTCTTTGATTCCCACGTTAACAGTGCAATTTCAAAGGCCTCGAGGGCTCTTGGGTTTGTTATGCGCAGCTCCAAAGACTTTAGTCAGGCCAAGACTTTAAAAATTCTGTACTGCTTATTCGTACGAAGTCATTTGGAGTTCGCTTCTCAGGTCTGGAGCCCCAGATATTATTATATAGGGATTATATATCCCGTATTGAGGCTATCCAAAGGAGGTTTATGAAATTTTTGTGCTACCGTACCAAAGAACGATATGACTCGAGCCGTTACGATGAACTGTGCAAAAAAAATCATATACTTCCATTACAGATGCGCCGTGATATTGCTGATTTAGTCTTTCTGAGCAAAATTGCTACTGGCGTTATTGACTGTCCAGAGTCTTATCCAAGCTCACGCTTAGAGCCACCTCCAAGCCTCTTAGGTTTAACACTCTTTTATACACCGCCCCTGCTTCTTCAAACTATAGACAGAACTCTTTTCTTTGGCGAGCGAGCAATAATTTTAATATTCTTTCGAAAAAGGTATATCTTGACCTATTTAACACGAGCGAGGCGTCGATTAGGCGTATTGTAAGCAGCTTATTTTTCAATTTTCAATGATAGCTGCGAAATACAATATGTCACTTAGATATTAATGATATTACTCATATTTTTAAGTTATGAACGTGTGTGTATTCAATAGTTAGGCTAGGCTAGTTTTCAATTATTTACTGTGTCTTATTTGTGAAGACCTGTAAATGGCTTTATGTTTTTATTTAAGCTTTTTAATGTATTAGGTTAAGCCATGAAGTTTGACTTAATACTCTGAGGTAACTGGAGCTCTCACCATGAATAAAAAAGTGTCGCCAGCAAATTTGACATTTATGTATGTAGTGGCCATAGATGTATTATTCCTGTAGATGGATCACAAAAATAAGCTACAACTAACCCATCCTTTACCCCTTCTAACACTATCAAATTGTCATAAGATAGAAAGAGACATACATGTTAATCTGTTGCGTCGTAATTAGTGAATGTCTCCATTTTGACTATGCAATGCTAGATGATGATGATGCAATGATAGTGCTGTGGTTTTTTTATAACAAGTTATCGATAAAAGATTTAAAAATAATTTGAATGCAATGCGATACATAAAATTACAATGCATATGTATATATCGCAGGCGTACTGTATATTTCACCGTATTACATAGCAACTAGCTGTATTGGAAAACAGCACCGCATTGTAATGCGGCGGATTCAAGATACGCCGTATTCAATACGGCTGATCGAAACTACGCCGCATTGAATAGAGCGCTTCGCGCTTTTTAATGCGGCTAGAGACTTTATGTAATTGGGCGGTTCATAATCCGCTTTTCTGTCAGTTTTTAGTACTAATCGTGTCCAAAGTGCTCACGGCCTTAGAATTTTGTTTATGCTATGAAACTTCGGCATAGGTCGAAATATGGCAAAAATTTCTTCCCTCCAGACAAAAGCGCACGCTCAGCTGATGGATCTAGTGAGGCAGATTTTTTTTTATATTTCGACGTATGCTATGCTCCAAAGAGAAAGTTGTTCAGTTTCATGGTCTAAGCAAGCCCTTTAATTTTGAATCAGTGCCAAATATGAAGTAGGTACTATAATTATACTTGAGGAGATCGATGGCTCATTGGTACGCGCATTCTGCATCCGGTGGTTGATGTTAAGAAACATTCGTTGCGGTTGGAAATCTGCTATGGAATTGCGTAAAGTCAATCGTATTCATTTGACAGTTCATATTGTATCTAAATGTCATTCCATACAAATTGGAGCCGATTGAATACGATATGAACTGTCAAATTAATACGATTATCTTACGCAATTGCCCTCCTGAATGGTGACCCAAAACTTTATTATCTCGGTCTCCTCTGTGCTTCGGAAGGCACGTTAAGCCGTTGGTCCCGGTTGCATTAGAAGTCGTTGGCACCCTCACCCACCAATCCGCATTGGCTTCGCGTGGTGGGTTATGGCACTTATGGCCCGTTCTACCTGTGGTGTTTTCATGCATAGGGAAGGCCTATAGCCCAGCAGTGAGGACATTAATAATGATAATGATAATAATTATACTATTTATACTAGGAGGTATAGTCGTAAAACTGAACGAGATTTCTAATCAATTTATTAAATTAAATAATCTGCTGAATGATATCAACTAAAAAAATACAGATTTCACGCTAATTTTTATACTCTTAATGTATAATTTTTTTAAAGTATAAATCCACAATTTGCTTTAATAAGTGCATCGAGCATATTCTTGTTTGTTGCGAAGGTCTCCAATCGTCGCCTTTTCTTACGTTTCTTATTCACGTTTCCTTTACATCGACGGCGGCGCGGCGGTGGGAAATCTGTTTAAAATTGAGAAAAATTAAGTTTCAATACAAAATTGTTAACACTACAATTTTTTATCGATATTACATATAAAATAGGACTACAACACTATCAGGTTGGTCAAATGTCAAAAAATCCCAATTGGCTTTAAATTATATATTTTTAGCCTAAAAACACCCGATTTTCTTCAACCAAGTCAATGTTAAACTGTGTATACACGTACAGCGATTTAGTTTTTGCAAATACGGACCAGTAAGCTATAAAAATGTGTTCGCAAAAACACAAAACAATGAGTGTGACTTACCTCTGAAATGATATGTGTTCATTATTCTCTTTCAAAACACTCACTCTGCTTGAATAACCGGGAACAGTACAGTAGCCCGATTCTCGTAAATACAAACAATCTAAATATCGTTGTAGTTCAGAAGTCGTTCGATCGAAGTCCTATCCAAAATCGGTATTCTCGTGTTGCTTGGACGAGTTTCGATAGGACTTCAACTCAATAGGATCGAAACTCAGCGACTTTTCAATCGAGAGGTATTTTTTGTACATTTTTCGGTTTAGGAAAAAAAAACATGTTTCAGAATGTGCAAGCAGCGCTCTTTCATATGATATAATAAGTAAATAATAAATAATAAATAATAAATAATAAATAATAAATAATAAATAATAAATAATAAATAATAAATAATAAATAATAAATAATAAATAATAAATAATAAATAATAAATAATAAATAATAAATAATAAATAATAAATAATAAATAATAAATAATAAATAATAAATAATAAATAATAAATAATAAATAAAAATAATTAATAATAAATAATAAATAATTAATAATTAATAATTAATAATTAATAATTAATAATTAATAATTAATAATAAATAATAAATAATAAATAATAAATAATAAATAATAAATAATAATAAATAATTTGTACCGCTTTAATTGTTTTCTGTTTCCCAACGGTTGACTGGCAGAGAATACTTTTAGTATTAAGTCCGCCTTGTATGTTACATTACCTATGTATTATGTACAAAAGTTTATTAAATAAAATAAAAAATAAATAATAACAAATATGCTAGCCCCAAGCTTATTTTCCACATACAAAAGGTCCAGCTAATTGAACTTTTGTCCAACGACACTTGGATCGCTTATTTTGACGTTTAGTCGTTGAAATCCGATCGAAACAAAGGTCATCTAAATAGTAGAATACCTTCGAGTTATCGTTTTGAAACGATTGAAGGACGATTAATGTACCAGAATACACTTCGACGACACTTCAATAGAATCGCTGCCGCTCAAGTTCTATCGACAGTTGTGAATACGAAAATGGTTTCAACGACTAAATCGCAACGATATCGTCACGGTTTTTATTACGAGAATCGGGCTACAGGCCATTCTTAACAAACAACAGATTTACCGCACCACACCATCAAATCTTTCTATATTTTACTACAAAAAAAGATTTTCTTTCTGAAGCATTTGTAACCAGCTGGTTAACAAACAAATATGACGTTCACTTTAAAGTGGCGCGCGGCTCATTAAGACACACACGTTGGGCTATTGTCATCTCTTTTTAACACACGAAATGTCACCATTTGAGAGAAGAGAGTCGATTATAGAAGGAATCGTTCATATTTTTATGCTCCATCTACAGGAATAATACATCTATGGTAGTGGCAGGTAGTGGCTGTCAGTTGTCTCATATGACCATACGTATTTTTTTAAAGTGTAGGTGAGACGGAAGACAGCCACTGTGTTATTTGTGGTATTCAAAAAATTGTTCGTACTGGTGGCCTACCACAAGCTCTTAGCAAACAGAACAAATGCAGGGCAGTTTTATTGCAAGGTTTAAAATAAACTTCTTGCTAATCGTACCATAAGCCAAAATTAGCAGTCTTTTAGCAGGCCTGCTGCACTGCTGTTGCTATTGAATGATTGTCTCTGGCCTGTCGAGCCAAAATGTTGTTTGCGTTCGAAAACTAAATATGATTTTTACCGGTAAATACCGTTTCGTATTAAAGTAACATTTTATAAATAAAATACAATAACAATGCAAAGGAAAACCTAAAACAAGATGTTTTTATGGAAATAAAATTGAACGGCAGTGTAAAAAAATGGTTTTAAATATTATTCTTTACAGAGTTTTATAAACAAGCATCACTTCTAGTTTCCGAACGTCACTCGCAACTAATGTTTTTTTTTACAAATGTTTTTGAAGCTTTGGTTTCAAGTTGGAAAAGTGACTAATTTCAACAAACAAAGTTAACACAGTTACTTGACCCGTATTCTAGAACGATACTCAAGTGGAGATCTCTTCTCAAGCTCAGTTAGAAAGGGGTGCGAAAACATGCACCGAATACATTCATCCCTTGCTAACTATACTTGAGAAGAGATCTCCACTTGAGTGATTGTCGTTCGTTGAAAAAAGCGCTCGGAACGCTTCACAATAATGCAGCAGTAACCTACTTGACACGGTTTGTTTTGTTGTGCCATGGAATGCCCCCAATGTCCCCCACAACCACAGGTTTTTCAGAGAAGCCGGTGGCAAAAAAGGACAAAGCAGACAATACCTAAAATAAATAACAAAGTTCTAGAAAATAAAAATCTTGTAAGACTCTTGTTTTAATTTTTGAATGGGTAGAACTCACTCTGAACGGATTAATCTATAGATTTCGTTGCTGCTGCAGTAACAGCCCCCGGATTCACAAACCGTTGGAAACGCTCCCGACAGCGGAATGTATGCACTGTCTCTGTCACTCACTATAGAATAGGCAAAGACAAAGCACAGAATTCAAATCAGATTCTGTTTCCGGTGGTTCGTGAATCAGGGGGCATCAGAGGTCTAAAGAGCCCCGAAACCAAAACCAAAACCTCCGAATAAAATCCATTTTGTCGTAAACTTCCAATGGATTGCTTTGTTCTCGTATTAGTTTACGCCACGCTTTTTTCTTTCTATTGCGGAAAGCTTTCGTCCTCCAAAAACCACAGAATTGCTTGATCATTCATTTAATAACGAACAAAATTATCAGTGGTATTCCACTTATCAAAGATCTTTAATCGTCCTCGTCCAATTTCTTTGATCAAATATTTGAGATAAGTGGAATACCACCCTTAGCAGGCTTTTTAAAGCTGCTTGAGACCAACTTTTTAAAAACTGCTAATTATGACAGTTTGGCAGGCCTGCTGGCGTGCTAAAGTGAGCTCATGGTACGTTTAGCAACGCTGTTTGACCGGTGAACGTCTAGGACTAACAGCGCTGCTATTGTTATGGTTCATGGTACCGATAAGCAGGGCAGTTTTTTTTAAGGCTTAAAAATAACTGCTATAAGAGCTTGTGGTAAGCCCCCTGCACGCTCCAGTTACCTCAGTATTAAGTCGAACTTCATGGGTTAAGCAGTTGGTTTTCCAATAAATAAATAAATAAATAGTGCAACAAGGTTTTCTGTGCCGGTGATAATCTTTGGAACTAAAACAGTTTTCATACGACAGTCCATTTTGTTGAGGTGACAGGTTGAGTTCACTATGGTTGTCTGTCGCTTAGCAACATACTGTTGATATGGCAGCTTAACTTGTCTGTTGTTTTTATAGTGTCAATATATATTATTTCGATTCTCTTACAAAACTACTGTTTTTCTTTTATCTAATATCTACTCCACGTTCACTTTAATATGGTAGCAGAGTAAAACTTAAAGTTTAAGGTAGAGAGTGCTACAAAAGTTTTTCCAAGATGGATAAGGCTATAGTGGAAGCCTCAAAGGTGCAAATAGTGCACCTAAACGGAAACAACTACAAGCACTGGAGATATAGAATTGAAACAGTATGCAGAGCAATTCCCGGAGCTGAACAAATTTTAGAAGGTAAAATGATCAAGCCCGGAGAACTAGCAGCGACTGCTGATGCAGCTGCAAAAGTTAAGTATGAGAACGATTTACTACAATTTATAAAGATAGATTGTACAGTATTGACTCTGATGACAACGAATATGACCGATGAGTTACTGGAGCAAGTCATGCGTTACAAAAGCGCAAAAGAGGTATGGGATGAACTAGAACGCCTATACAGTGGAAGTAGCGAAGACAAAAGTTATGATCTCTGTCTAAAATTCTTTGATTATAAAAAGGATCCTGAACATGACATTAGGAAGCACATATCTGCGTTGAAGAATATTTGGCACGAGCTGAATAGCCAAATCGAAGCAAATCTGCCCGAGATACTACTGATTTGCAAGATACTCGGAACTTTACCACAAGATTATTTTGCTTTCAAGTCGAGTTGGCTTTTAATAACAAAAAAGGATCTGACAGTGGAGAATCTGACATCGCAACTGAGCGCTTATGAAAAAGCTTTGACTGCTAATGTTGAAACAGATAATACCGAAAATGTATTAACCGTCAAGACACTGAGGAAGAAGAAGAATACAGTTTTGAAATGTAATTATTGCGGACAAACTGGACATGTTGTGAGAAAATGCCAAAAATGGATGAACGATGGAAGACCTCCAAAGCCGTCAAACGCTAGTAGAAATCCAAATGTAAACTTGACTGTGTTAGCTATAGAAGATGGATTGCCAATGGATAAAGTTAACTGGTACGTTGACAACGGAGCGACAAGCCATGTTACTAACAGAGGTGACTTCTTCGAGAGCTTCGAGCACTTTAAAGGAACACATACGGTATCTGCGGCGAACGGAGAAACCATTGAAGCCATTGGTATAGGCAACATTAGAGCTGAAGCCATCGTTAATGGAAAAGTTGAGCAAATACTTTTGAAAAACGTTTGGTATGTCCCAAAGATTAGAAGAAACTTATTCTCAGTGCTAGCTGTGCATGATAACTTGATCACAAGTACGTTTGAGTCTACGCCTAAGCAATGTATAGTAAAAGTAAATGGAGAAGCAAAAGTGATTGGAGCTAGAACGATTAAAGGGGGACTATTCAAGCTGGAGTTGAAATCTGTCGCGCCTAAAAATCAAGAAGTCAATCAACTACTGACAAACCCTTTACAAGTCTATCATGAAAGGCTAGTACATCAAAACAAAAGACATGTTCGTCAAGTGATCGAAAAAGAACTAGGATTGAAAATGGATAACAAACAATCCGACATTTGTGAAGGCTGTGTTTATGGAAAGGCGCACAGGCATTCATTTGGAACAAGGGTTAGAGCCACTAAACCTGGACAACTAATCCATACAGATTTATGCGGACCATTTCCATATTCGATTTCGAAGTTACGATATTACATTCTGTTCAAGGACGACTTCACACGATATCGCCACATCTATTTTCTTAGGCAAAAGTCTGAAGCAGCTTTAAAGCTAAAGATTTTCTTGAATGAAACTAGAACGGCAGGACATGTCATTAAAGAAATGTTAAGTGACAACGGAGGTGAGTTTGTTAGCGCGGAATTTAAAAATATTCTAACTGAAAACGGAATTAAGCAAAGATTCACTATGCCCCACACCCCAGAGCAAGCAGGCTGCGTAGAGCGTGAAAATCGGACGGTAGTAGAAGCCGCACGCGCCATCATGCATGCGCATGATAAAATTCCTGATGGTTTATGGGCAGAGATAGTAAATGCGACAGTCTACGTGTTGAATCGCACAGGGCCAACGAGTGTGCCAAGCAAGTCTCCACATGAGCTGTGGTACGCACAGGAGCCAGCGATCAAACACCTTAGAATCCTTGGTTGTACCTGCTATGCCCATGTTCCTAAAGCTAATCGCAAGAAACTGCACAAGAAAGCTCAAAAAGGGATACTTATTGGTTATGAAGGAGATGAAGGCTATAGGATCTGGGACAAAGAAGCATTCAAATTGATTAGATCCAGAGATGTGACTTTCCAAGAGATACCGCTACTGGGAAAATCAAGAGAGGATGTACCTAGACCGACAGAGCCGACGCCTGTTCTTCAAAAGAACGTCAATCATAATTTCCCAAGTTTTGAAAGTGAACATCAGATGAATGTTAATAGAGAGATTAGAGAACGACGTGCTTCAGAGGATGATATCGAAATAATTTCAAGACCTTCGTCATCAAGGGCATATATTGAAGCCAATGATGAAACGGTAGATGGTATGAATGTAGGAGATTTCGAACCCTTGCCCTTTGAAGAAGATAACGAAAACCTAGAAGAAGGAAACGAAAGCGACAATTCTGACGGAAACGTTGAAACAGAAGTAAATCGTAACGATAATTCTGATGAAAACGTCGAAAGAGAAGAAAATCGCATGGTTCTTAGAGATAGAGCAAATCTAAAGCCTCCTGTAAGGTTTAATGATTATATTATGGCTCTGGAAGCCAACAATTTATATGAGCCTCAAACCTATAAGCAGGCAATATCATGTAACGACAAAGAGAAATGGACAAAGGCTATCGAGAGCGAAATAAACTCGTTAAGAGATAACGAAACATGGGAACTAGTCGAATTACCAAAAGGTCGAAAAGCCATCCCATGCAAGTGGATTTTCAAAATAAAGACGAATCCCGATGGCTCGATTGATAAATATAAGGCTCGACTAGTCATAAAAGGATATTCGCAGAAGAAAGATATTGATTTCCATGAAACCTTTAGTCCAGTTGCTAGGAGCAGTACGATACGAACCGTCTTAAGTGTAGCTGCAAAGGAGAAACTGAAGCTATCACAATTCGATGTGTCTACAGCCTTCCTATATGGTACATTAGACGAGGAGATTTACATGAAACCGCCTGAGGGTTATGCTGATGAGAGGTATGTCTTCAAATTAAAGAAAAGCTTGTATGGATTAAAGCAAGCTCCTCTCTGTTGGAACAGATGCATCACAGACTACATCGTAAAGACAGGATTCAAGCAAAGTTATTCAGATCCCTGTTTGTTTGTAAAAAGACAAGGAAAAGAAAAACTTATTCTAGCCCTGTATGTTGACGATGGGCTATTGGCATATACCAGTGAGAAAACGGCTAACTGTTTCCTGAATGAACTGAGAGCACATTTCAAGATAACAGTAAAACCCGCAAACTTTTTTTTAGGTATGGAGATAAAAAGATACTCTGATGGCTCCATTCTGCTGCATCAAAAAGCATACGTCACTCGCTTGTTGGAGAGGTTTGGTATGGACAAATGCAAGCCAGTGACAACACCAATTTTAAAGGCAAATAATGCTCAGGTTGAGGATGAAGTTACGGAAAAATTCCCTTACCGTGAAGCCGTTGGTGCCTTGTCTTATCTGATGACAAGCACAAGGCCTGATATTGCCTATGCAATAAGTGTTGCATCACGAAATTTAGAGAAACCAACAAAAGAGAACATCTTGAACGTAAAAAGAATAATGCGATACCTAAAAGGAACTATGGACGAAGGTATACGTTACAGGACAGATAATGTTCATAGTTTGGATTGTTATAGCGATGCAGATCATGGCGGTGATATGGAAACTGCGCGATCTACATCAGGCATTCTCTGTATATACGCTGGAGGTGCTATTTCCTGGTATAGCAAACGGCAGAGCACTGTTGCAATATCCTCGACAGAGGCAGAAATAGTAGCAGCTAGTGAAACTGCTAGAGAAACTATATGGCTACAAAGGATATTACAAGATCTAACTGGTGTTCACTGCCCTGCGACCTTAAGTATAGATAATGAAAGTGCAATAAAACTGGCGAAAAATCCAACAGAATTTCATCAGAAGACAAAGCACATCAGAATAAGATCTTTCTTTGTCAGGGAATGTATTCAAGATGGAAGTATGACAATTTGCCATGTGCCAGCAACCAGACAAATAGCTGACATGCCTACAAAACCGCTATATGGGCCCAGACTTGAAATACTAAAGAAGATGGCTGGCATTATCATCATCAACAGGGGTGGATGTTGAGGTGACAGGTTGAGTTCACTATGGTTGTCTGTCGCTTAGCAACATACTGTTGATATGGCAGCTTAACTTGTCTGTTGTTTTTATAGTGTCAATATATATTATTTCGATTCTCTTACAAAACTACTGTTTTTCTTTTATCTAATATCTACTCCACGTTCACTTTAATACATTTTGACAGCTAATTTCGTATTGCAAGTGGCTCTACTGTCACGGCTGTCACCGGAACAGACAGGAGTGTGGGACTCATGAAGCTCGACTTAATACTCTGAGGTAACTGGAGTTCTCACCCTGAATAAAAAAGTGTACCCAGCAAATTTGCCATTTATCCAGCAAATTTGACATTTATGTATGTAGTGGCTGTCAGTTGTCTCATATGACCATACGGATTTTTTTAAAGTGTAGGTGAGACGGAAGACAGCCACTGTGTAATTTTTGGTGAAAAAAAAGTGTTAGTACTGCACTCTCCAGTTACCTCAGTATTAAGTCGAGCTTCATGGTGGGACTTTACCTTGGGGACCTGCCAAATTTGAAATTAGTTCCAAATTCGACCGCGCGCAATCTTATCTGGCGAGCGCTTTAGTATGTAGTTTATACAAGGAATTTATAAGTACTACGTAAGTTTATATCCTTATAGTTACGCGGTAGCCCCCCCAGTCAGCCGGGAAGTCATAGCTAGGGGAGGAAACTAACTTTTAATCACGACAGAGGGCGTAGGTGTTGTATTAAATAAAACAGCTGTCAAAGTCGATGATCTTTCTTCGACCACAAACCACAAAGTATAGTGCAACAAGCTTTTCTGTTCCGGTGATAATCTTTGGAACTAAAACAGTTTTCATCTCTGAGTACTGAATCCTATGGAGATGGCATACCTACGAAAAATTGAAGCATACACACACACACAAGCACACATACCGAGAAACCAAAATGGCGCCTTTCCGTAGTGCTGCCCTATTTGTACATCGATATATTTATTGATGAAGTTATAGATACAAGTATTTTTGTGCCTACCTACCTACATCACCCTATCCTACTAATATTATAAATGTGAAAGTTTAGATGTTTGTTACTCAATCACGCCAAAACGGCTGAACGGATTAGGCTGAAATTTGGAACACAGATACTTTGTACCCTGGAGAGGAACATAGGCCACTTTTTACCCAGGAAAAATGTCACATTCCCGCGGGATAACGTCATGTAGTCCACGCGGGCGAAGCCGCGGGCGGAAAGCTAGTATTTTATAAAAGCAGTTTCGTAATCACCTCGATAATTTAAAACGGAATTATAGTGTATAATTATATACCTAGTTTTTAAGAATAATAAAAATTAATAATGTGCTTAAAATACACCTACATTTGCACATAATTAAGTTCTTTATGACAATGACACAATGTGTATGTGTTTGTGCATGTACGCACACAATCATTGGCCCGACCGCGCGCGTGAGACGCAACAACTGTAAAGCCCCCAGTACAGGATGGCCGATCATGTTGGCCGACCATGATGGGCCATCGTGTACAGGGGCGGTTTGCGTGTGATTGCCTTCTGCGAGTAACGCAAACTGGCCCTGTACACGATTGCCCATCATGGTCGGCCAACATGATCGGCCATCCTGTACTGGGAGCTTAAAGCCCCTCAGCCAACATGATCGGCCATCATGTACAGGGCCGGTTTGCGTGTGATTGCCGCCTGCGAGCAACGCAAACCGCCCCTGTACATGATGGCTATTTTTATGTTTTCCGAGTCACGC
Source organism: Crambus lathoniellus (assembly GCA_949710035.1). Lineage (NCBI taxonomy): Eukaryota > Metazoa > Arthropoda > Insecta > Lepidoptera > Crambidae > Crambus > Crambus lathoniellus. The sequence goes on from OX453309.1 coordinate 13,574,832, forward strand.
GTCTATACACATGCGAGACCTCCATAGAATTCCAGATCAAAGGTCGCGAGAACCAGTTTAAGTAAAAAAAGGTAATGAAATAAAACAAAAAGCTCCATATTGTAAAAACCTATTATGTTTATACAACAAGGATTGTTTTTTTTTACATAACACACATTACAATATAAATCACAAAGGAGAATGCCTACTAGGTACCTAGCTACCATAGAAAAAAAGATGTCTAAAAAAAACAAGCATAATTAAGTAATAAAATAATAAACAGTTTGAATCGAGATCTTTACTAGCAAGCATATTTTTTATATATATTTAGAATATAGCGAAGCGACATCTAGTGGTAAAAAAATATACTTACTTTTAATGTGCTAGAATGAATGTAAGTTGGACAACAACTTTACAGCAAAATTACATTAAAAAAACACGTTTTAAATAAGTATCCAGTTTTTGGCAACCGGAACAGAAAACGTTGTCGCACTATAATTTTGATTTTGCCAGTGGCCTAATTAACGTCTTTTTCAAAACTTAAACTGTCGTTGACGTTTGAAACTGTTCTTCAAAATTAAAAGAGCACATAAAAATAGTTTTCGTACGAGTCTTTAAACTTTCCTTTCGCATTGTATCCAGCCATATTTTTCTTTTTTTGTTATTTTTAGGCAACCTAAAACAATAAAAACAGTTTAAAATTAATACACACAATTTACACTTGAAATTTGAAAACATCGATAATTCGATAAGAAAAATGCTATAAGGGCAACTCTAGCGCAAAACAAACAGATTTATATTTTCTTGAAATACACCAACAAAACTCACCAAAATAAGTAGTAAGCTACATTTGGTATGAATTCTAAGTAAACTATTCACAGGAAAACCAAAACACAAGGCATTTATTGTATTGTTTTGGTGTTTTTGCAAAATAAATAGTACGTACCGGTGTAATGTAATGTTTGGACGATTTTCACTTTTTTTGATGCCACAAACTACCACACTGCAATTAGACATGTTCCTTGTTGCTTTCTCTCACTTATTAATACCTTTAATTCACATGAAAGTCTCAAATTAAAAGACTTTTATCACAAAACACTGCAAATACAACTCGCGTTGACAGCTCACATACCGAGAAACCTAAATGGCGACCGGCTTCAATCATGCATTACGATGACGTCACGTTTCAATGTTGCCAAAAAATAGGTCAAATAAATATATATATTGCTGTCTCTTTTTACATGAAGTATTGGAGGTAAGATAGAACAAGATGGCTACAGGTTTATGAGTACAATGTCGATTTAGCTCATCACTACATAGTATAAAACAAAGTCGCTTTCTCTGTCCCTATGTCCCTTTGTATGCTTAAATCTTTGAAACTACGCAACGGATTTTGATGCGTTTTTTTTTAATAGATAGAGTGATTCAAGAGGAAGGTTTATATGTACTTTTTATCCCGATATTCCCACGGGAACGGGAACCACGCGGGTGAAACCGCGGGCGGCCGCTAGTATTTGTATAACCGATAGTTCATATAGAACAATATGCCATCTCCATAGGATTCAGTACTCAGAGGTTTTCATACGACAGCTTTGCCTGATTCTCCCCATTATTCGTTATACCATGAAGTTTGACTTAATACTCTGGTTACCTCAGTATTAAGTCGAGCTTCATGCGTTATACTGTCAACACCATGAAGTTTGACTTAATACTCTGAGTTACCTCAGTATTAAGTCGAACTTCATGGTCAACACTTACGAAAACTCGGATGAACTGCTCATGTCGGTAAAGCAGTCAAAGGACATGAAAGAGATAGAGCGATAGTTTTCGATTACGAATACAGTTTGCCAAACTCATACTAGGGGTACTGACATGAACGTCATTTCGTGTGTACCTTACTCCTTCTGGCTTGTGAGCTGTAAAATCCTTCAGTGACGGATAAACCATTTCTTATTTTAGTATTCAGAACAAACGTAACGCAAGAGTTTATGAATGGTTGATGCATGACAAGGGCCACACGACCTGACGCTGCAGATTATGGATGCTGAAAATAACAAAAACTAGCTAACGAAAGTCCAGTTTCACTCCCTAGCTGGGGTGCTACCGGCTAAGAAATATGGATATGGGTATGGGCGTCAACTGTCATTTGAATTCCTTATCTTGATAGATTTTTGCTGCTTTGTTCTGTTGAACGTTGCAAGCTAGTTATCGTTATATCCGACGTCACAAAACAAGAAACTAGTAGCGGCTATTTTCTTTATAAAATTGACTTAAAGTTCCCAAAAACGTATGAAGTTCATACCCATAAAGTTACGCGGTAGCCCCCCAGCTCAGTGACGCAAAAATAAATAAAATTTAGCGCACAAACATCATTCAAAACAGAATAGATCTCTTATAATCGTTGTTCAAACAAGGGCCACACGAAACTGTGTGTACCAGATTTCATTTGTCAAAATATCGATAATTATACCATTTGGAGCCAAATAATAGAATAGAGGTCAGTGCAAATAAAGCAGTCTAGCAGCGTCAAGTTTGATATGTGACAGTATATTACACTTCGAATCCGTTCGCGTAACAACACATCAATAGAAAAAGCAAAAACAATATTTTGACCCGTCAGACTGTGTGGCCCTTATTTTAAACCGTCGCATTACGTGAATTTAACGTTACGAATGTTGTAAAGCACTTAATAGTCAATAGAATTTCCGTCACTGAGGATCTAGCTTTACCTCGAACCAATAACTGCAGTACTTACGATGCAATTCAAGTTTAAAATTTGTATAAAAATAAGCTAGGGTGACCACAAAGTATTTTTTTGCGGACTTTTTATTGAAGTTTACTGAGACTGTATGTAGCACCTATCGATCGTAGCATCATAGCATCTACACACGTTCCGATCCGACCGCCGATTTGGTCTGCTCCAGACCAAATCTGGACGTGTGTAGCGTCGTCGTCCGACCATAATTATTATTATTCGTGTTTGACGCGGTCGGCCGGATTTGGTTCGCACGAACTTCACTTCCTACCAAATCGGAACGTGTGTAGGCTTCCGACCGGACCAACTTGGCAGTGTTGACAATTTTGGAGGTTTTCCCCTAGATTTAGGGAGAAAATATGTAAAAGCGGAAATATTTGAAGAAGATAGAATTACGTTTAAGGGATTTTCAGAGTATTCAATTTAACGCTCGTTCATGAGTTTTACGTAGGACTGAACAAACGAAAAGTTTAATTATGGCAATTTGTGCAAAGATTCTTTTGCCTATTAGTATTTTTTTCGTTAATTTTATTTAAAAACTCGCAATTTGTCGTAAAAGTTAATATTTATAATAAAGGCATAACACCTCATCAATAAGTGCTGCTTTTAGTAAATATTTAGGATGTTCTAGTATTTTAATGAAAACAACAGAAAAAAAATACTTAATGAAATTGAATTCTTTAAAATAATAAAACATTAAAAACCGAAAATATTTTTCTTTTTATCTATCTATTGCAAGCAAATCAATGTTTTCAGTATTTATAAATAAAATTAATATTGGGAGATTAACAGTGGCTGGTAACACTGCAACAACAGCTAGGTGCGGCCAGACCAAATCGGAACGTGTGTAGCGCCGACCGATTTGGTCTGGCAGATTTGGTTTGAACGTGTGTAGGCGCGGATCAGATCTGCAGTGAAGTTCGCCCGCACCAAATCGGCGGTCGGATAGGAGCGTGTGTAGCGGCTATTAGGATTTTAAGCAAAAACTACAGAAAATTGTTTATGATTCAAATAAAACTATTTATGATTTAGGTAAGTATTAACGCTAAAGTGTAACACATTAAAAAGTTATTTTGTGCAAAATATGTCAATAATAGAAAAATGGAAAATAAAGTATTTAGAAAAAATCGACCCGTCTCACAACCAGCTCCGATGGGACTCGAACCCACGACCTTTCGCTATCCGGGCGACTGCTCTAACCACTGAGCTACGGAGTCGTTACGAGAAACGTCGAATTTATCAAATACTTCTTACACGCTGTATAGCCAGCGTTAATTTCATCAATGTGAGGATATTACTATCCCCACACGCGAAAGAAATACCTCTCCAGATATTTGACAATCGCTAAAGAAGAAATTACTATGGCAAGTTATTTAAATTTTTACTTTTTTGCATTTAGGTACAATGCAATTTTTAGCATAGAAAAATGGAAAATAAAGTATTTTATTTTGAATTTGGTTGTTGCGATGCGGCCCGCCCCGCTCCGCTGCGCCCCGACACAGTGTGCTGTAGCAAGCGGATTTTTCTCTTACAACTCGGTCGAGTTAGCATGTCGCCTGCGGGTTGTACTGTTGTACCCGTCCCTCTCACTCTCCAGGCATGACAGAATCGAGTGAAAGAGACTGGTATGGCTTGCGGGTGCCATGTTGGAGTATGACGTTTGGCAGTACACTGTACTCAAAATCCGTCAATGCGCTGCGGCCCGGCCCGTCACTATGTGCTATGTACGCATTTTGCGCTGTGATGCGCTTATGTCGGGGCACAGCGGAGCGGAGCGGAGTGGAGCGGGCCGCAGCGCAGCGCAAAATGCGAACAATAACATGTATTCCCGTGTTGTAAAAAAAAAATATTACGTTTTTAAATAAACTTGAATAGCATTGTCCTTACAGTCAGTCTTGTTGTCAGTCTTGCGCGCGCGCACTCAGCGTTCAGACGTACGTTTGTGGGTTAGGTACGCATAAATACAACCGGTAAAAGTCATATACGATTTAAGCAAAATGGTGCAATTTAAAAAGTGTAAACTGTTTGTCTCAATTCACAAAGACGATGTACTGAAGTGTAGTGGCCCATGTGAAGCTGTCTTTCACAAGAAGTGCGTCAAAAATATAAAGCGATTTACACAAACTGGATTATGTGAAGACTGTGCTTCGTGTTCGAGTCCGAAATCGGAAAACAAACAATATGAGCCGGAAACTAATGTTGAAAATATACTTCAAGACATTAACAAAAAACTGGCCGTTGTATATAAAATGGAGAAAAAATTAGAGGAAATTTCTGATGCGGTAGATTTTTATGCCGAACAATACCAAAAGTTAATAGAATTCAAAGAAAATGCAGAAAGAAAATTAAAAGCGTTAGAACAGAAGAACGATAATTTGGTCAAATGCAATAGAGCTTTGGAGGAGAGAGTACACGAATTAGAGGAAAAAGGGCTAGAAAGAAACCTGGAAATCATTGGAGTGGAGAAGCAGGATAATGAAAAATTGTATACAGTGATTACTAAGATAGCACAAATATTAAAAGTTGACGCTAATGATGTTGAGTCTGTTACGCGGGTAGGACGAGATAAAGGCGCGGAAAATAAATCGCAGCCTGTTGTCGTTACTCTCAAAACTAAAAGTGCGCGAAATCAATGGTTGGCAGCACGTAAATCAGCCGTAATTACAAACGAAAACATAAACATCAATAGTAAAAATGGCAAACGCATATATATTAACGAAAACCTCACGAAATATAAGCGACAACTTTTCTGGAACGCAAAGTTGCGTTTAAAAGATGTGTTTAAATATGTCTGGGTTCAAGAGTCTAATATCTTGGCTAGGATTAACGACGACGTCAGGAAGATTTACAAAATCAAAATAGATACAGACATTGATAAGTTGCTTTCATCCTCAGCAGCTAACAGCACTGGTACTACGAACAAATCAGGCACAAACTAGGTGCGCGTACACACTACATGAATTAGAGGCAGTGTAACAAAATTCAATTCCAACGAGGACGTAATACTTAACTGCAACACAGAATTACAGTTCACCAGATATAATGATTCTAAAACTTGGATTAACAGTATAAATAACAAGGACAAATATTTACATATACTACATATAAACATACGATCAATCAGAAAATATTTTAATGAATTATTGGTTCTCATACAGAATAGTAAATATAACATACTAATATTATCCGAAGTTAATATCAAGGAGACAGAAGTGGAATTATATGGCATTGAAGGATATAGTACATGGTCAAATACGAGGGTGAAACAAAAGGGGGGAGGAATAATTATTTATACCAAAGAAGACTTAAATGTGGAGGTGAAAAGTGTTGACTGCAGAGCCAGCGAACTATCACATATTCTACTTAATATTAATAGTACGATCGTGCATATATTGGCCGTTTATAGACCACCGAAGAAAAATAGATTTTTATTCATGCAGGAGATTTCTACATTCATTAAGAATATACCACCGTCAGTGGATCTTGTCTTGATCGGTGATGTGAATATAGATATATTGGACAATAAAGTGAGTACAACTATAACGCTCTATAAAAATAAGCTGTGTGAACAGGGCCTGTGGCTAGCAATACCGTGCACTGAGATAACGCGGGAAGCTATTGTTGACGGCGAATACCAGAGATCGTGCATTGATCACGTGTGGGTGCGAGCGAGGGAGACTACCGGCTACGCTTCGTTTATCGTCGAGTGTCACCTGTCAGACCACCATATGATCGGCGTCTCATTAAAAACAATGCACTCCGATGACGTTGACCTATCGATGCCGGACTCCGATTGTGTAAGCAAACATTTAGTGATTAATGATAAATTGGTTAAAGAAAAATTAGAAAAAGTAGATTGGCAGCAATTATTATCATGTACGTGTCCTTTACTGTTATATAGGTCGATCTATGATATTTTTCATAAAATTTATACTGAAAGTAAAGTTGAAAAACCTATTATAAAGAAAAGAATTGCGCAACCGTGGATTAATTTAGAGTTACTTAATATGATAAAGCATAGAGATAATTTATTTAGAATATGGAAATCAAATCCCAGTAGTATGTTCAATCGATTAATATATACTCGCTTTAGAAACAAGGTTAATAAACTGATAAATAAGGCTAAAAATAAATACAGACAAGAGGAAATCAGGAAGTGTAATGGTGACATAAGAAAGATTTGGCATAATATTAACAAATGGATAGGAAGGAATAAAATTAGTTTAGATAAAATAATAATAAGATATTTAGGTAAACAAGGTAATTTATATGATGTATGTACAAATTTTTCAAATACTTTTACCGACGAAATAGCAAAGATTAGGCATAATTGTAATACAAAATTTCTAGAAAGGGATAGATATGTAAAACCATGTAATGTCACATTTAGGTATATAAAAATCACTAGCAGGGAGATTGAAAAATATATTAATAACCTTGGGGTCAGAAAGTCACCAGGTTTGGACGAAATACGTGTAAAAGACATCCAATATGTAAAAAAAGAAATTAGCCCAGTACTTGCCTTATTTATAAATCTATGTCTTACCCAGGGCATATATCCTGACGAGTTAAAAAAGTCAATTATACGACCCATATTTAAACAAGGAAGTCATTATGATTATACTAATTATAGGCCTATCGCTATTCTATCAGTAGTAAACAAATTAGTAGAAAAGGTAATAGTTGACCAAGTGAGCTCATTCTTAGAAAAAAATGACATATTAACTAATACGCAACATGGATTTAGGCGGGGGCGCGGTACTTCCACTGCGCTGGCGGCCTTTACGGATGATGTAAACACCTGCCTGGATAGCGGTAGCCAAGTTATATGTGTATTTATCGACTATAAAAAGGCGTTTGACACATTAAACCATGAGATACTATTGCAATCCATGAATGAGTGTGGCATACGCGGCCCGACTAACAACTGGTTCCGTAACTACCTAAGTAATAGAACCATTCGTACGGTGGTCGGCGGCGTGGAGGGTGCCGAGCGCGACGTCGTGCTGGGCGTGCCCACCGGCTCAGTGTACGGGCCGGTGGGCTACGTCATGCACGTCAACAGCGTGCCTGGAGTCGTTCAGTGTTGTCGGGTGTATATGTATGCTGATGACATGTGCTTACTTTTCTCGTCTAAAAATATTACGGAAATAATAAGATCTTTACAAATTGACTTGGATAACATAACCAGATGGGCACACGATAACGATATCATAATCAACCAGAATAAAACAAAATGCATACATATACATTCACCTTACAACCGGTCCGCGACAACACTAAGTCCTGATGATTTTAATTTAGTGTGTCACAGCTACGAATGCCTGCACGGCGGCGCGCGCGCCTGCCGCTGCCCCCGCCTGGAGTTTGTCGAGTCATTTAAATATCTAGGCTTACATGTTGATCGTAAATTCAACTGGCAGGTACACGTAGCTGATGTGTGTGCGAAGTTAAGAATACTGCTGGGCAAATTTTATCATCTGAAATCTGTTTTAAATAGACGTAGTTTACGTATGGTCTATCATGCACTAGTCGACTCGTTGCTAAGTTACGGACTGAGCTGTTATGGTCGAACGTTTGATACATACCTCGACGACGTTAAAAACTTACAAATAAGATTTCTTAAATATTTAGTATGTAACCATAGAAAAATGAAATGTGATGGAAATTATGAAAAATTATTTGACTACTGTAAAATTCTACCTGTTAAATTGAAATTTCAATATTTAATCGCTATAGAAAATTATTATAACGATACATTTAAGAAACGAGTAATAAATAAATATAATACTAGAAGGGTACGAGAAAATAAATACATATGTCCTAAAGTAAAAAATTACTACGGTAAAAGAACTAATAAATATGTACTGCCACGTATTTACAATAGAATCGATTTTTTAAGAGAAAATAAAAGTTTCTGTGCATTTACTTTAAAAAAGAAATTAAAAGCCGTACTACTGGAAATGCGCTAATCCTTATTTACTTATTGTGCATGTATAAGTATTAATTTATCAATGTTAATATTAATATTAAATTAAAATAAGTTTCTGTATTTGCATTACTTATATACATTATAAGAAAATGGGTGTGAACTCGCCAACAAACTGCCTTGCAGTTTGGCGAACTATAAATATGTATAACTTTTAATGTATAATTATGAATAAATTAAATAAAAAAAAATAAAAAAAAAAATTACCTACTCAACAAATTTACCGATAATTTCATTTTAAGTAAGTAAAGTACGTTTTATCATAGATGTATTTTTTTTTGCACCGAATTATAAAACATACTTTAGTTACCTATTTATTGTAAGTGCGCCTTTCACCAGACGTGCCTTATTCACCTCACCCCATGTACCTTTTATAAGCATTAGAAGTCTTCATCCTTATAATAAAAAAAAAACTTAGTTCTACTACTTTTAGGGTTCCGTACCCAAAGTGTAAAAACCCGTCCCTCTCACTCAAAGCAGTCCATTCACGGCAGGCCGACCTGCCGCCCGTCCGTCCGTCGCCTCACGCAGGATGGTGAATATTGTTGCAGTGGCCGGCTGTGACAACATTCACCATCCTGCGCAAAGCGACGGATGGCCGGCGGGGCGGCCTGCCATGAACGAGCCGCTTAAAGGGGCCCATTCACGGCACGCGTAGTGGACCCAAGCTCCATGGCTCGGCGAGCCTGCTTGAGCCACGAGCCAAGCCCAACATGTAAAGACAAGATTCACAAAAGCCGAGCCAAGGTGAGCCATCACAAACAGCCGCTCCGCGCCGAACGGCCAGCCGTTTACATGCTGGCCTCTCGTGATAGCTCGCCAAGGTTCGCCCAACATGTAAACGCACCACCCATGACGAACGAACGAGCATAGTTTACCTACTCCGTCTCCGTTTACGTCATCCGTGATCTAGGAGTAAACTTTGACTCACATCTTTCATTTCGTTTTCATTACGACAACATATGTGGTAGGGCTACCCGTACGCTCTCTTTTGTGTTGCGTCAAGCAAAGCCATTTCGAAATGTAAAGACTTGGATAATATTGTATGTAGTCCTGGTCCGTAGCATACTCGAATACTGTTCCTCTGTATGGTCTCCTTTGTATTCTTCTCACATCAATAGCATTGAAGCAATCCAACGTAGATTTCTAAGAGCTCTGTGCACTAGGTTTGGCATAAGACGTAAATTCCCACATTATAATGACCGATTAGGGTATCTCAATATGCTGAGCTTGGAAAAACGTAGATGGATAACCGACGCCTTACTTCACCGTATTGTTAACGGGGAGTATGAGTATGACTCTAAATTACTACAAATGCTACATTTCAAAGTGCCTACCCGATCAACTCGTAATCCACAGCTATTTAGTATACCTCTATGTAAAAATAATGTGTCAATGAACAACCCACTGCACAGAATGTGTAGATCTTACAATAACATATGTGCTGAGTTTGATGTTTTTAACAATGAGACCACCACTTTCAGAAATGCATTGTTGAAAAATTGTCATGTGGACGGTTGATGTTATGTATTTGTTTATTTATTGTGCTTAGTGTTTCCCTTTATTTTCCTTTTTTTTTGTAATTTGATTTATTAGTGATTAATTGTTTATTTAAATGATGAACATAGTTATAATCGAACATCAGAATATGTGTGTTATTTATTTTTAAGTTGTTTTGTATGTGTTTTATTCTGTTGTTTGTTACTGTGTCTTTGAAAATAAAATAAAATAAAAATAAATAAATAAATACTCTATGGTTTCTCATTATCTGTGTCAGTGACGGCACAGAAGCATAGTTTACATTGGTCGAGTGGGCGGCCGAGTCGAGTAGCGAGGGACAAAAAGCAGGCTAACTCATGAACGTCATTTCGTGTGTACCTTACTCCTTCTGGCTTATGAGCTGTAAAATCCTTCAGTGACGGATAAACCATTTCTTATTTTAGTATTCAGAACAAACGTGAGGCAAGAGTTTATGAATTATTGACGTTTGAACAAGGGCCACACGACCTGACGCTTCAGATTATGGATGCTGAAAACAACAAAAACTAGCTAACGAAAGTCCAGTTTCACTCCCTAGCTGCTCCGTGACGCAAAAATAAATAAGATTTAACACACAAACATCATTCAAAATATAATAGATCTCTTATAATCGTAGTTCAAACAAGGGCCACACGAAACTGTGTGTACCAGATTTAATTTGTCAAAATATCGATAATCATACCATTTGGAGCCAAATAAAGCAGTCTAGCAGCGTCACGTTTGATATGTGACAGTAAACAACACTTCAAATCCGTTCGCATCACACATCAATAAAAAAAGCAAAAACAATATTTTGACGCGTCAGACTGTGTGGCCCTTATTTAAAACCGTCACATTACGTAAATTTGGCGTTACGAATGTTGTAAAGCACTTAATATTCAAAAGAATTTCCGTCACTGAGGATCTAGCTTTACCTGGAACCAATCACTGCAGGAGTTACGATACAATCCTTGATAAAATTTGTATGAGATTTTTAAAACAGGGTGACAACAATGTACGTACATTAATGGACAAAAAGCCGATAATTGTCCTGTTACAGTCGTCACAAATTAAGATGCCCGTTTTGATACATGGTACTGACCCTAGAATGTAACTTGTTACGAAAACCAAAAAATCAAATATAATATGCTGATTACTTATCAAAGGTGTATGAAAATAAAATGTTACATTTTTTAACGCATCATAAATTAAGGCAAAGTGTATTCCGCGACTTATTTTTGCGTTTATTTTAAAGTAAACGCAGATTCGATTAACTACGGAACTTCTCGAAAAACAGTTACGTTCTCAGTCTTTATTTTTTTTAAATACTAGTGTTGTAACCGTTGTGTGCAGGATTTCGTCAGCTTCATTAAATTTTATCGAAATAATCGTTATAACCACTTAAATAGATTAATTTTTGTATTTTGTAAAATTGATCTTTTTGTGTGAAAACTAGATTGGAGCTTAAAGCATTAGTGAAATTATGAATTGGCAACAATGATTTCGATAAAACGGTTTCTAGGCAAACGCACACTTATCCAAGGAGAACGTTTCGAATGAACCGAATGAAAAAAAAAATCTTAAAAAATAAAACCTAGACAACCTTGCACACCTCACCATGTCGAATCGTCACGTTCACCTTTCCAGAGATTTCTTAAAACACGTTTCGTTCGGCTTGTTCGAAGCGTTCGCATCGGACAAGCGTGCGTTCACCATAAGCGGCATGTACACGTTGGTTCAATACATTGACACTTTTGAACGAACAACACGTTTAAAAAGGTTCTTTCAAAAGTGACAATATAAACGTATTGGCCAATGGTTGAGCCAACGTGTACAGGCCGCTATAATAAGTAATGTAGCTACTCTATGACTATGCTGTAGTTAAAAAAACTTGCACTTTTAGAACCAACGCGCACTTGTGATTTTTAGTCGACCGATAATTTAGTCGGAATCGTAAGACGATCGTGATCAAACTGTAGGCCGATAGTTTAGTTGAATCCGGGCGCGCGCTCACATAGTCCTTCATGCACATTACCGCCCGGCCAGCCGATAGTTGTGCAATAGTTTGATCGTACAACTATCGGTATAACAAAGTATACCGATAGTATGCAACAAAGTGGAGGATGTGCAACATTTGGTGATGGATTGCGTCAGAAATAGGGATGAGAGAGCTATGTTTTTGAAGGAGTTTAATTTAAACGTTAGATGTAGTAGTAGATAGATGTAGATGTGGGTTTGGTTCAAACCATTCTCTCAGAACCCAATTCTAGAAAAGCCAAAAAACTGTGTGGGTTAGTGGCGATACTACAGTAACAATGCCATCTCATTTTCTATTTTATATCTTTTATTTCTTTTCTTGCTGATTTTATGTTTACTGTAAAAGGTACAATGGGGTTGACATATCCTCCAGGATAAAAACCCCTTAAAATTTTTCAGAATAAAAAAAAAAAAAAACTATCGGCCAGTCATTTTTGATAGTTTGATCGGTCGATAGTTTAAGCGCACTGACGATTGCCACTGCCATATAACTCTATACTGAATCCGAGAACGACCAAACTATCACCCGATTAAAAATCACAAGTGCGCGTTCGCTCTTATATAAATAATGCAATTTAAGTAAATTCGATTCAAGTTTATATAACATAAAAGGTCAATTTATACTTTAATGATATGTTTATTAAAAGTATAAGTACCTTTATAGTAAGTTTAACATTTTATAATAATAACTTTAGTCTTAATCCACATAAGTTGCAAACCTACTATAATCGATTAGTTACTCAGAACCTTAATCGACTAATCGCGAGAATCGATCACAGACTCGTATGGTTACATGCCTAATCACGTTACTTTAGCATGTGTCAAAACGGGCATCTTATTTTGTGAGGACTGTAGTTAGTTAGTTTTACAGATTTGCATTCTAGCGGCTAAAGTTACTTAGATATAAATAAATAAATATTGGACACCATCACATACATTGTTCCAATACCAAGGTATAGTAGCTTTAGCACTAGTATTATGGAAATTGGAAACAACGACGGCTATTACCACATACACCCAGACCCGAGGATATATTGAAAAGTTCGTTTACAACATTCACCCGACCGGGGATCGAACCCGGGACCTCTAGAGATAGCGGCACCTTGAAACCAAATAAAAAAAAACCATATACTTACTAATATTATAACTGCGAATATCCGTTTGTTTGTTTGTTACGCCTTCACATCTTAACTACTGAACTGCGGAATGGAATTGCGTAAAGTCAATTTTGTTCTATTCGTTTCATTTGAAAGTTTATATTGTTTCATAATAAATGTCATTCCATACAAATTGCAGCCGATTAAATACGATATAAACTGTCAAATTAATACGATTACCTTACGCAATTGCACGTTCAGCAAAAAACTTTCCACGCAGACGAAGTCGCGGGCGTATACTAGTTGGATATAATTTTATAGGTAATATTATATCGGATTACAATATTTTATCAGCTAAAAATATGGATATATCGATTTAAAAATATCAATATATCGATATTTTTTCAACAAGCCAGCTTGCCTAGCATGACCATCATTATATCACACGATATGATATAACACGTCATGCTGTCTTGCTTACACCTTAGTGGGGTAAGCCGCTCGTGCTAGTCCGGCAGGGATCGTTTGCACGTGCGCTTTTTTGAAGTTCTATCGCACGGTTTTTAACTCTTCGAATGGAACATAATTAAGTTGTCACTTCCACGAGAATAAGAACTTTTTCCTTTGTAACGTCACATGACTACTCAGCTATGTGTTCGCACGGACATTATTTTTACCGTTTGCCCGATTCTCCCGAAGTGCGTCCAGTGTGGCCAGATTATTCGAGATATGCCCATTTATCGCAAATTAGGCTATATTTACAGAAGTTTTAGGCCTGATTCATGGGCCAAACAACAACATAATTTATAGTACACTAGCTTTCCGCCCGCGGCTTTGCCCGCGTGGTATAGACGACGTTATCCCGCGGGAATGTGATATTTTTCCAGAATAAAAAGTAGCCTATGTTCCTCTCCAGGTTACAAAGTATCTATATCCCAAATTTCAGCCAAATCCGTTTTACCGTTTTGGCGTGATTGAGTAACAAACATCCAAACATCTAAACTTTCACATTTATTATATTAAATAACTAGCTTTCCGCCCGCGGCTTCGCCCGCGTGAACTACATGACGTTATCCCGCGGGAATATGATTTTTTCCGGGATAAAAAGTAGCCTATGTTCCTCTCCAGGCTACAAAGTATCTGTGTTCCAAATTTCAGCCAAATCCGTTCAGACGTTTTGGCGTGATTGAGTAACAAACATCCAAACATCCAAACATCTAAACTTTCGCATTTATAATATTAGTAGGACTAGCTTTCCGCCCGCGGCTTCGCCCGCGTGGACTACCCGACGTTATCCCGCGTGGACTACCCGACGTTATCCCGCGAGAATGTGATACTTTTCCGAGATAAAAAGTAGCCTATGTTCCTCTCCAGCTATGTGCTCGCACGGACGTTATTTTTACCGTTTGCCCGATTCTCCCGAAGTGCGTCCAGTGTGGCCAGATTATTCGAGATATGCCCATTTATCGCAAATTAGGCTATATTTACGCCAGAAGTTTTAGGCCTGATCCATGGGCCAAACAACAACATAATTTATAGTACACTAGCTTTCCGCCCGCGGCTTTGCCCGCGTGGTATAGACGACGTTATCCCGCGGGAATGTGATATTTTTCCAGAATAAAAAGTAGCCTATGTTCCTCTCCAGGTTACAAAGTATCTATATCCCAAATTTCAGCCAAATCCGTTTTACCGTTTTGGCGTGATTGAGTAACAAACATCCAAACATCTAAACTTTCACATTTATTATATTAAATAACTAGCTTTCCGCCCGCGGCTTCGCCCGCGTGAACTACATGACGTTATCCCGCGGGGATATTATATTTTTACGGGAAAAAAGTAACCTATGTTCCTCTCCAGGCTACAAAGTATCTGTATTCCTAATTTCAGCCAAATCCGTTCAGACGTTTTGGCGTGATTGAGTAACAATCATACAAACATCCAAACATCTAAACTTTCACATTTATAATATTAGTAGGACTAGCTTTCCGCCCGCGTGGACCACACGACGTTATCCCACGGGAATGTGATGCTTTTCCGGGATAAAAAGTAGCCTATGTTTTTCTCCAGGCTACAAAGTATCGGTGTCCCAAATTTCAGCCAAATCCGTAGAGCCGCTTTGGCGTGATTGAGTAACAAACATACAAACATACAAACATCCAAACATCTTAACATCCAAACATCTAAACTTTCACATTTATACTATTAATAAGTAGTAAGTAGTATATTAGTAAGGATTATACCAACTCTTCTATCACACCAATAACGCAACAAATGAAATTATTATACACACCAGCCATGTCCCCACCATAGATTCACTAAAATACGTATAAAATTCGCAATATTGTGATATCAAATCAAATCAAATATTTATTTATTCACATAGACATAATAAGTATGTACTTATGAATGTTCAATATTTTCCTACCACCCATTACTACCCATTACCCAATTTATTGTAGTTTTATTTGCTTAAAATCCTAATGCTACGATAGGTAAGCTACATACATTCTCAGTAAACTTCAATACGATGTCCGCAAAAACGCAGATTACTTCGTGGTCACCCTAGCTTATTTTCATACTAATTTTAAACTTGAATTGCATCGTAAGTACTGCAGTGATTGGTTCCAGGTAAAGCTAGATCCTCAGTGACGGAAATTCTTTTGACTATTAAGTGCTTTACAACATTCGTAACGCTAAATTCACGTAATGTGACAGTTTTAAATAAGGGCCACACAGACTGACGGGTCAAAATATTGCTTTTGCTTTTTCTATTGATGTGTTGTTACGCGAACGGATTTGTAGTGTTGTATACTGTCACATATCAAACGTGACGCTGCTAGACTGCTTTATTTGGCTCCAAATGGTATGATTATCGATATTTTGACAAATTAAATCTGGTACACACAGTTTCGTGTGGCCCTTGTTTGAACAACGATTATAAGAGATCTATTCTGTTTTGAATGACGTTTGTGTGTTAAATCTTATTTATTTTTGCGTCACTGAGCAGCTAGGGAGTGAAACTGGACTTTCGTTAGCTAGTTTTTGTTATTTTCAGCATCCATAATCTGAAGCGTCAGGTCGTGTGGCCCTTGTTCAAACGTCAATAATACATAAACTCTTGCGTTACGTTTGTTCTGAACATAAACTTATTTATACTGTATAATAAGTTTATGGTTCTGAATACTAAAATAAGAAATGGTTTATCCGTCACTGAAGGATTTTACAGCTCATAAGCCAGAAGGAGTAAGGTACAGTGCCACAAACTTTGCTGTGCCGGTGGCTAAAATGTGAAACTAATGCCCCCAGTACACGATGGCCGATCATGGTCGGCGACCATGACCTATACATCGTACATTGACACTTTTGAAAGAACCTTTTTAAACTTGTTCGTTCAAAAGTGTCAATGTACGATGTATTGGTCATGGTCGCCGACCATGATCGGCCATCGTGTACTGGGGGCATAACGTGATTTTTTTTTTGTCATTTTGCTGTCAAGTTGATGTCCAACTATAGCGCTGCTGGCGGCTGAAGTTCTTAGAAGTCAGGGCCGGTTAAATTACTACAAAAAAAAAAAGAAAAACGTACGTAGCGGCTAGCGCTGCTGTCACAGGAACAGAAAAGTTAGTTATTGTTCTGAGAGAAAAGGTTGTGGCACTTGTATGTAGAAACTGTGTGGCTTCTACCACAGCCATCTCTATCGTCTTCTACAAGCCATACGCATAAAGTTGGCAACGTAGTTTTAAGTGAACCGATTTGACACCTTTTGCACCGTTTGACAGGTAAACAGCGAGTAAACCTCGAGTACTGAATCCTATGGAGATGGCATATCTTCTATACATCTATACAAAGAAATAAAATTGGAGACATTAAAATAATCGCTTTTTACTACGTACATATAATTATATATACGGTACATATACCAAAATGACATGTTTTACAATTTTTGTCTGTCTTTCTGTTTGTTCCGGTTAATTTCTGAAACGGCTGGACCGATTAATACGACAATTAGAAGTAGTTTAAAACTGAATTCCAAGATTTTCTTACATTTTGACTTAGTTACACCTCACTTTTTCGTAGGTATGCCACCTCCATAGGATTTAGTACTCAGAGGAGTAAACCGGTTCACAGCAATGTTGCCGTTCCGTATCATAGCATGGCTTGTAGAAGACGATAGAGACGGCTGTGCTTCTACCTCTGAGTACTGAATCCTATGGAGATGGCATATTGATCTATAAGAACTATCGGTTATACAAATATGAGCTAAATCGACATTGTACTCATAAACCTGTAGCCATCTCGTTCTATCTTACCTCCAATACTTCATGTAAAAAGTGACAGCAATATATTTATTCGACCTATTTTTTGGCAACATTGAAACGTGACGTCATCGTAATGCATGATTGAAGCCGGTTGCCATTTAGGTTTCTCGGTATGTGAGCTGTCAACGCGAGTTGTATTTGCAGTGTTTTGTGATAAAAGTATTTTAATTTGAGACTTTCATGTGAATAAAGGGTATTAATAAGTGAGAGAAAGCAACAAGGAACATGTCTAATTGCAGTGTGGTAGTTTGTGGCATCAAAAAAGTGAAAATCGTCCAAACATTACATTACACCGGTACGTACTATTTATTTTGCAAAAACACCAAAACAATACAATAAATGCCTTGTGTTTTGGTTTTCTTGTGAATAGTTTATTTAGAATTCATACCAAATGTAGCTTACTACTTATTTTGGTGAGTTTTGTTGGTTTATTTCAAGAAGATATAGATCAGTTTGTTTTGCGCTAGAGTTGCCCTTATAGCATTTTTCTTATCGAATTATCGATGTTTTCAAACTTCAAGTGTAAATTGAGTGTATTAATTTTTAACTGTTTTTATTGTTTTAGGTTGCCTAAAAATAACAAAAAAAGAAAAATATGGCTGGAACAATGCGAAAGGAAAATTTAAAGACTCGTACGAAAACTATTTTTATGTGCTCTTTTCATTTTGAAGAACAGTTTCAAACGTCAACGACAGTTTAAGTTTTGAAAGAGACGTTAATTAGGCCACTGGCAAAATCGAAATTATAGTGCGACAACGTTTTCTGTTCCGGTTGCGAAAAACTGGATACTTATATATAACGTGTTTTTTTAAATGTCATTTTGCTGTAAAGTTGTTGTCGAACTTACATTCATTCTAGCACATTAAAAGTAAGTATATTTTTTTACCACTAGATGTCGCTTCGCTATATTCTAATTAAATAAAAAATATGCTTGCTAGTAAAGATCTCGATTCAAACTGTTTATTATTTTATTACTTAATAATGCTTGTTTTTTTTTTGAGACATTTCTTTTTTCTATGGTAGGTAGGTACCTAGTAGGCATTCTCCTTTGTGATTTATATTGTAACTAGCGGCCGCCCGCGGTTTCACCCGCGTGGTTCCCGTTCCCGTGGGAATATCGGGATAAAAAGTACATATAAACCTTCCTCTTGAATCACTCTATCTATTGAAAAAAACGCATCAAAATCCGTTGCGTAGTTTCAAAGATTTAAGCATACAAAGGGACATAGGGACAGAGAAACCGACTTTGTTTTATACTATGTAGTGATGTGTGTTACGTAAAAAAAAACAATCCTTGTTGTATAAACATAATAGGTTTTTACAATATTTAGCTTTTTGTTTTATTTCATTACCTTTTTTTACTTAAACTGGTTCTCGCGACCTTTGATCTGGAATTCTATGGAGGTCTCGCATGTGTATAGACGCGTGACTCGGAAAACATAAAAAATTTGATCATAAAATTGCACTCAATCAAATTTATTGCTCGCTAAGTATTAATGTATCTACAATCGTACAGATTGAAGCTAAGGTCGTGTAGTTTATTTACAAACTATAACCTCAGTAAAATATAGTAGGTTGGTCTTTTATCTACTACTACTGCAACATGAACTATCTTTTACTAAGGTTAGTTTGTAAATAAACTACAGGACCTTATTTTTAATCTGTATCTGCGTTTGACTTTTTGATACATTATGTACTTAACAAGAAATAAATTTAATAATAAAGGAGACGGTCTAGATTTCCATACAAGGTCTTCACTAAAATGCAGCTGCACCAAAATGAATGAAAATCGGGAGAATGCAATATCCAGAACTCGTATGAGTTGAAAAAAAAAATCTTAGTCTAGCCAATTTTTCACAATTAATTTTTGAAAACTAAATATTTTTTTCATTTTTTTACACATGGCCATGTTGTTTGTTTTAAATAGCAGCACTAGCACAAGCCGTAGAGAAGAGATGGAGTCAATCATTAACAGTGTGTCTCGATTTGATGTACAGTATCGATATGTATTGCGGGAAATTGTATCGATTTTAGATTTGTTGCAACAATTTTGTATTTCATTCGATATTTCGTTACGAGATAAAAAACAACGCGATAATATGCATGATGTTTCGAGTTATTAAAACTAAGTTAAGAGCATGAGTTTTTATGCAAATTAATATAATGTCACCGCATATCGGGCATGAATCGATACCCAATCAATAATGAATCGATACTCAACTCGAGTAATATGGATATATTTGACACATCTCTAACAAATTGTTCATTCAACTAAAGTGACATTGACATGTTAAGCCCCCAGTACACGATGGCCGATCATGGTCGGCGACCATGACCAATACATCGTACATTGACACTTTTGAAAGAACCTTTTTAAACTTGTTCGTTCAAAAGTGTCAATGTACGATGTATTGGTCATGGTCGCCGACCATGGTCGGCCAACCTGTACTGGGGGCTTTATGTTGTCAACCAACCAGACGCTCAATCACTTGATTTGACATTCACTTTTTTAAAATAGGGTATGTTCTCATCTTCAAGCCAAGAATAGCTTCGTTCCCTAACGCAATTAGGAGTATTTTGAAAATTAAATATAAAATAATGGGCTAGCTTTAGAATTTAAATAATAACGTAAGAACATTACGTTTTAAAGGCTTTATCGATTACAAGTCTCATTATGCCAGCTGCTTCTTAGGGGGGTTTTATTCCGTCTCCTAATAACATGCGGATCCTCGCGGTTTTACCCGCATGGTACTCGTTCCCATGGGAATATCACGATAAAATATAGCTTATGTCACTCGGAAAGAATGTAGCTTTCTAATGGTCAAAGAAATTTCCAAGTTAGTCTAGTAGTTTTGGAACCTAATTAATTCAAACAACAACCAATCAAATCTTTCCTGTTTACGATATTACTATAGATGAGGAAGCACTTGGCGGCTCTTCTCGCCTTGAAGCCCCCAGTACAGGATGGCTACTCATGTTCGTCGACCATGATGGGCCATCATGTACAGGGGCGGTTTGCGTTGCTCGCAGGCGGCAATCACACGCAAACTCCTACACCGGGGGCTTTAAGCCCCCAGTACAGGATGGCCGATCATGTTGGCCGACCATGATGGGCCATCGTGTACAGGGCCAGTTTGCGTTACTCGCAGTCGGCAATCACACGCAAACCGCCCCTGTACACGATGGCCCATCATGGTCGGCCAACATGATCGGCCATCCTGTACTGGGGCTTTACAGTTGTTGCGTCTCACGCGCGCGGTCGGGCCAATGATTGTGTGCGTACAAGCACAAACACATACACATTGTGTCATTCTATAAAGAACTTAATTATGTGCAAATGTAGGTATAATTTAAGCACATTATTAAGTTTTATTTTTCAAAAAAACTAGGTATATAATTATACACTATAATTCCGTTTTAAATTATCGAGGTGTTTACGAAACGGCTTTTATAAAATATAGGGTAATATAGGTAGGTAGTCACAAAAATACTTGATCTATAACTTCATCAATAAATATATCGATGTACAAATAGGGCAGCACTACGGAAAGGCGCCATTTTGGTTTCTCGGTATGTGTGCTTGTGTGTGTGTGTATGCTTCAATTTTTTGTAGGTATGCCATCTCCATAGGATTCAGCACTCAGAGGCTTCTACACACGAAATGACGTTCATGGCTAACTCTACCAATGTAAACGATAGGGTGAGTACACTGGGCCGAGTACTGAGCGAGTCGAGTGGTCTCGCGCGGAGCATAGTTGCTCGGCCGTGTTCATGAAGTTTGACTTAATACTCTGAGGTAACTGGAGCTCTCACCCTGAATAAAAAAGTGTCGCCAGCAAATTTGACATTTATGTATGTAGTGGCTGTCAGCTGTCTCATATGACCATACGTATTTTTTTGAAGTGTAGGTGAGACGGAAGACAGCCACTGTGTTATTTGTGGTATTCAAAAAATTGTTCGTACTGCACTCTCCAGTTACCTCAGTATTAAGTCGAACTTCATGGCCGTGTTGTTACGGCCAGGGTTGCCAGGTGCGAAAAATCAAGAATCGTACATTAAACATAAAAAAATAAATGTTTAAGTATATATGTATAATAATCGTACTTCATACAAAATCCAAAATTTTTTAAAAATTTGAGATCGAACATTGTTGTAAATAATCGTACAAATACGATTGAAATCGTACATCTGGCAACCCTGCTGGGCCCAATTACTTGACTAATGTAAAAGCATAGTTTACATTGGTCGAGTAGACGGCCGAGTCGTGTAGCAAGGGATAAAAAGCAGGCTAACTCGACCAATGTAAACGATAGGGCGAGTAAACTGGTGGCCTACCACAAGCTCTTATAGCAGTTATTTTTAAGTTGTGAGAGTGAGACGCCGCTCTACACGCCGTATAGCGGCGTCTCACTCTCTCAACTTAAAAATAACTGCTTTAAGAGCTTGTGGTAGGCCACCTGGGCCGAGTACTGAGTGAGTCGAGTGGTCTCGCGCGAAGCATAGTAGCTCGGCCGAGTTGTTCCCTGGGCCAGGGTTGCGAGGTGTGAAAAATCGAGAATCGTATGTACATTAAACATTATAAAAAATATGTTTAAGTATAAAATATATGTATAATATTCGTACTTCATACAAAATGAAAAATTTTCTGAAAATTTGGGATCGAACAATGTTGTAAATAATCGTACAAATACGATTTAAATCGTACATCTGGCAGCCCTGCTGGGCCCAATTACTTGACCAATGTAAACGGTGGAAGCCGAGTCGAGTCTTACCTCAGTTACTCGGCCCAGTTCACTGGGCCGAGCTGCTCGACTAATGTAAACTATGCTAGAGTGTGCACAGAGCAGCGTTGCCAGAATGTTACTTTTGTAACATTTTATGTTACTTTTTACCCTTTCATGTTACCTCCATGTTACACGACTCAAAATGTTACTTTTACGTTACTTTTAGGGCTTAATAAAAAATATTCAAATACTTTCCAGCAAACAAAAAATAATCGTGAAACGGAACGCACCAAAGGAAGTTTTCATTTGTCATGTTGGTGTATAATTTGATTTTGAGCCGTCGTTTTATTTTCTATCTCTTTCTCACACTTGAAGAATGAGTAACATAGTCGCACAGCACGAACTTCGATCGAAGACAGATCGAAGTTTGTTATTTATTACGGTTTTTTTGAATTCAATTCGTTTTGTGAACTTTGTTTGTTTGAAGTCGACCGAGTAGTAGAATATATTTTTAATGTTTAAAGTGGTTGGTTTGTTTGTCGTCGTGTTGACTTGTACACACACACAAGTTAACTACTAGTCTATATAATTTGTGAAGTTAACTAACATCTAACATTATAGTAAGTAAAAGTTTTATGGTTTTATCATGGTTTTATGTAAATATTTAGGGAATCAGGAATACAACAACGAGGTCCTGTTTGCAACTGAAATAAGTTCTGTTTATTTTGTATACTTACAAAACTGTACGACACCACTTTCAAATGTGTTTTTTTTTTCTATTATTACAATATGGGCATCAAATGAAAGGCCTTGATGAGCACATCACAGAGAAAGTAATCACTTGGAGCACATTCTAAAACTATAATTTGTCACTAAAATGGGTGAAAAAAATATATTAAAAAACACGACTGAAATGCCAAAAATGAACTAAAAAGTTAAATAGTAATTAGTGTCATTGCAGTCAGTTCCCTAAAACGGTCCCCCGACTGCAATGACACCTGTTATTCAACTTTTTAGTTCGTTTTTGGCAGGGCATTCGTAATCTTAATAAAAAAAAAATTGTGTGTAATTGTAATATTACAGTAACAGTCGTTTTTTACATAAAATAAGAAAATGTTACTTTTCTCGTGAAAATGTTACTTTTTGAGCCGTCTTGTGTTACTTTTGACTATCGGCCACTGGCAACACTGGCACAGAGTGGAGCGTGGAGTGGACAGACAGATATATAATTTGTGGACAGAAGTAGGTGGCTGGTACCTACTCTCTTTTTTGGAAAAAAGTTGGATTGTGCATGTCTCAATTGTCTCAAAAAAATGGCGATTGTTAAATTTCTGTTCAGGTTTTGAAAGCACAATCTTCAGGCACATATTTATTCATTAAATATTTGTTATTGTGTAGCTGTGAAATAAACGTAGGATGGCCGATGCTTTGGTAGAGCGGAGGCCGACCGTTCGGTTCTTTTGCCACAGGTGTAACATCGAATTTGAAGATGTTTTGCAGGTAAAAATCAATATTTACTCTCAATTCTGATGATTTATATAATTATAAATCATCTAACACGACCCCGTACTTATTACACATCATTTTAGTATGTTTCTATTATTACTTTTTCCAATTATGTCGGTTATGTTCGATAAGTATGATTTGGTATATTGCGACTTAATTTCGATAGTTACTGGCTTTCCCCTTTTATCCATTGCACAAAATCTACATTGCTTACGTTAGTATGATATTATTTTATTTCCTAGTTTTTCGTTGTCCATTGATTGAGTACCTACTGTCACTCGTTTTTATGTAAACATTTGTCTGCGGACGGCGTGATGAGCGCAGCTAGAGTGTGACCTTTACATTTCCTGGCATTGTTGTCGTTTTTCAATTACATTTTATTAGATTATACGAGATTATACTATGAATATAAATACCCTAAATTGAACTCTTCAATAGCAGAAATTTCATGAGAATAGTCTGGTATTGAAATTAGAAATTACTGGCTTGGGCATGATAACAGTTATCTGCAATAGCTTATATGGAACTTGAATGTTTTCAGGATTACACATGTCCTTACTGTGCAAGCGGATTCATAGAGCAACTGGAAAATGAGACAGAAGGCCTGGCGTTATCCGGTGATGACTTCAGCGATGCGGACATGAGCAACTTAGATGATATGAGTAACTTGGATGATATGAGCAACCTAGACGATTCAGACGATGTGCACCAAGTAAGGATATAATGGAGGCTACACACTATCAAATATATCATCCGATTTGTATGATTTGTTGTGCATGACCTTGACCTGATACTGTAAACGGTATAGCATAACAATTGTACAAATTGTGTGATGTGTTTGATGGTGTGTAGCCTCTATATTAATACATATTATTACACTCAAACACCCCACATTTTAATTGAAGATTTCATCAAAAACTTGCAAGAATTAATTAATAATTTGTATTACTTATAAAAATTCATTGGAATACAATGTTCCCAAAGATAAATTTCCCTGTGCTGGAAACAATAAGGTAGGTAAATATCTCTACAATTATGTTTGTTTTGAGCATGCATTATTCAAAACAGCATTAGTTGAAACATTGTATCAAGCATTGTTCTTACAAGTTGTTACATTATCAAGAGATGATTCATTCACATTTTAT
This sequence comes from Crambus lathoniellus, assembly GCA_949710035.1. Lineage (NCBI taxonomy): Eukaryota > Metazoa > Arthropoda > Insecta > Lepidoptera > Crambidae > Crambus > Crambus lathoniellus. Next base: position 13,599,901 of record OX453309.1, read on the forward strand.
TATATCTTAAAGATATTCAGCCGGCCTAGCATGAGCGGCTTATAATGCGCGATATGATATGGTACGGCAAGTTGTCTTGCTTACCCCACTAAGGTGTAAGCAAGACGGCATGCCGTACCATATCATATTGCGCATTATAAGCTACTCATGCTAGGCCGGCTGGAATAGTAAAACTGATTAAAATATTTCATGTTTATAGACATTTTAGCTAACTTAGGCCCATGTACACCAACAGTTTGTTATGTTAACCGTTGCTTAGTTGCCTGATTAACCAATCATGTGCATTAATCAAACATTGGTTCATGTAACTGACTGTTGGTGAACTCCAGGCTTAATGCTGTGACAGTTTACAAAAATTTAGTAATGTCTTCACATATTCATTATAGTTTTCCCATTTATAATAATTGCATATTTTAGTTCTTATTATCAGTGGTCAGACTGATCAGAATACTTACTTGTGCTAGAATTAATGAACATACCATAATGGCATAGTATTAAAATCTGCATGTGTACTAGGATTTCAGTGTTATAAAATTGGTTATTTATTCCAGTTCATAAATTTCTGTGTACAGAATTCTGAATAAGGCATCTTCCAGAGTTTTTGCTAACATGTTTTTTTTGTAGATATGTGCATTTAAAACTATATTTTTATAAATCAGAACCAATTTATTTTTTATATCTATCAATTAATTATTTGATGTTGTAGCTGTAGTTAATTTTATTCACTGGCATTTGTATTTTTCAAACACTGCTTTTTGAGTTCCTATTATCCATAATTGCAATTTTATAAAATTATGATGCAATAGTTAGCAATCAATGTTCTACCAACATTAAAAAAAAACAGTAATATTTTAATATTAATTTTATTGACCACTTTTGGTTTTCTATCCACCACACTCAATACAAAAATAGTATTATGGAATTTGGTTTGATGCCATATTATGTTTATTTAATTATCACTGGGTCATACAGGTTAAAATATTTTTAATATTCAATTGACCTTGACGTTATCTTTGTTCTAGAACTTTCGCCATTGTTTTTAGTGTTCTGTACCTACCAAAATGGTATTAAGGAACCATTATGGTGCGACTCAATCTGTCTGTCTGTCACAGCTGGACATCTCGAGAACTACTAATGCCATTCGAAGTGGGGCTACTAGGGCATATGGGGTATCATAACGAAAGAGTGCTGCTTGAACATTCTTAGACTTCATAGTTTTCGACTTTTGATGAAAAATTAAAAAAATAAACCCCCCCCCCCTCTCCTATCTCCAAAGTTTGCAAAGGGAAAAATCTGATTTTATTTTATGTGATAGAAGTTTATGTAAAGATTACATGAAAAATAAAATGATGTCTCTAAAAATATAGCCTCGCCGAGTGCTCGCCGATGAAAACATTTTCACGTTTTATTTATTTATACATATTTATGATAGTACGGAACCCTCTGTGCGCGAGACCAATTGGCTCTTGACTGGTTTTTTTTATTTAACATAGATAAATCGATTATCAAACTTTATGTGGTTTGTGGTCTCTGTGATTTCAGTAACATGGTGATATAATACAAGACATGTTCAGAATAAGACAAATTCATCTTCAAGCACAATTTTGGTTAAACACTACTGATGTCAATGTTGACACAGTTTATTCATAGCGAACATTGTATTACGCACGCAGATCTGTTACACGCTCAAATACTGAGCAAGGTCTGGAAATAGAAAATTAATGAATGAGGCTTTTTTGATTAATTTATTTCTTTATTCAAGACTAATCTTAAATTTTTTACAACTAGCGGAAAGTATGTTTCTTCCATGACGTGTTATCGTTATCGGCGATAAGTTGCGTGTACTTAAAATCACAATATATATCGACACTGCAATTCTTTATTTTATTTACTTTATTTTATACGTCACTTCAGTTTTTGAACTGTCAATCACATCACAAATAGTTTGACCTAGAACGCGCCCGTTTTATCGCGTTCGTGATTAGGCGTTTCCCTACACCACCGCTAACTGCTATCATTATGATGCGAAGATACTAAGAAGGACAAGATACCCGTGCGGTTTAGAAGAGTTGTTTTCGTAATGTTACAATAGAGTTTGACGTGCTTTTCACTGTATACTGCACCTTTAAGTTAAAAATGTAGGTTTTTATTTAAGATTTACGCGTTGCCCGAAAATCTCTTGTTATGGTTGTGGTATGAAAATGCCACCAAAGCTCAAAACTGTTAACATGCTGCCTATGAAAATTCATATGAATTGATACAGTCACGATATAGGGAGTATATATACAGGGTAAATTTTTAATCAGTGCACAAATTTTTAAGATCGACTCAGAATCGGTAAGTGAACAACTTTCTCCTAGAAACATAGGTCGAAATATGACAAAATTTTTTTGACTCTTCATACAAATCGGACTGATCAAGTGATCGATTTAGTATGGGGAGTCCAAAAAATTTTGTCGTATTTCGACCCATGTTTCTAGGAGAAAGTTGTTTACTTACCGATTCTGAGTTGATCCTAAAAATTTGTGCACTGGTCAAAAAATTTTCCTGTATATATACTAAGACCACTGAGAGACTTCCAGTTCGACAGCTGTACAAAATGTACTTTTCATAAAAAAAATGAACGTTACTCCAACGAAATAACTAAACGTCAAATCGGAATTCTTCGAGAGGCCTTAGTATAGTAACGGCTCGTTCACACGGGATCCGTTATTGATGAAACGTCAAAAAACACGAACGTCAAATGTATATGGAAGAGGTAACCATTATTTTTCACGAATCGTGAAAAATTACGGTTTACGGTCCACGCGCATTTCAAAAGCATCACGGCCGTCAATGAAAATCACGATTCGTGAAGGAAACGATACGTCAAACGTCGTCGTGTGAGCGAGACGTAAATCATTCCTTACACTTATACAACACATTGTTAAAAATATATTTTATTTTGTTTTTCATTTTCAGAGTACACCACCAATGTTAAACGATCTGGCGTTTCTAATGTCGGTGGGCCGTGTCAGGTAATTGCATTATCTATTTGAATATAATCGATCTAACTAAGTATATACCACAGAACACGAGAAAGAGGCTAGCAGTATAACGATACGAATATTATGAATTGAATGTGTACTAGAAATAGTGTCGATTCTCGTATAGAAATAAACATTCCACAGCCCCACATATCGAATCCGAACGCGTGGGAGCGCGGCAGCGACGGCGGCTGTCGAATTTTGTATGCGCTGGCAGCCGCACTGTGCCGCTTTTGGTGTGTTTTGCTCCATATATACGCATACTAAAAGGCAATGCCTAAAATTGGCGTCGTTTTATTTTAGTCTCGCGGTCATCAACAAAATGTTTGAACATCAATTCTTGATAGTATAACAAACAATATTTGTGAAGACAGTATAGCTGTAAACTCAGTCAGAACCAAGTTAAAACCATTCGTCCGTATATAACATTTTTAAAAACCGCAAATGTAACTTTGTGATTCATACAAACACTATGAAAAACAAAGTTAAATTCTAGCTAGTCTCACTCGGTTCGGACTGAGTTTACAGGTATACTTCCTTTGCAAATATTGTCTGTAGTGCTGCCAACAAATTATATTTCAATGTTTGGTTGATGGCCTCAAGAAAAAAAAAAGACGCCAGCTGCCATACAAAAATGGTCATTGTCTTTTGACAGCCGTGGTCTCCGCGCGTTCGGTGTGTGGAGTTCCTTAGCTTGATGTCAGGGTTCTGGTTTAACATGACTATATTCGTAAAATTGATGTGCAGAGGGGCGTCAGCGGGGCGGAGGGAGACGTTCATGGAGCAGTTGGTGTGGATGATCGGCGGCGGGCGGCCCGGCACCGGCGCCGTCACCGCCGGCGCGCCCTTCGTGCTCGTCGGCGCTCCGGGGGACTACGTGTTTGGAGGGGAAGGTATGGTATTGGTGGTATCATTGACCGACGACCGATTTGGCGCAGGGGTAGACTACCCCACCTTCTGCGCCAGTGGTCTCGGTTCGATTCCCGAACAAGACAAATATTTGTGTGCATAAACATGTCTATTTGTCTTGCTCTGGGTGTTTACTATGTATATTAAGTATGTATTTACAAACAAAAAGTATTTAAGTATATATTTATTCGTTATCAAGTTTTCCATGATACAGTTTCTTATTGAAATTAAAATGGGCTTAGATAATTGGTGTGAATGTAAGAAGTTATTTATTATTATCATTAAAATCAGCAAAGTTTCTGGGATATAGCTACATTGATGGAACATGAACACTACATGACCCACTACATGGGCTCTATGAGTATGGAGCCTGTGTAGTAGGAGACTATGTGATTGAAGGGGAAGGTATGGTATTGGTTGTATCATTAAAATCAGCAATGTGTTTATGTTTCTGGGATATAAGCTTCATTGATGAAAGGCAGAAAGGCCCACTACATGGGCTCTAAATGCATAAAGCCTGTGTGGTAAGTCTTCATGTTGGGTGTTATGTTAACATAGTTGTAGAGTGTAGGTGAAAATGTAGCCGAAAAATTGGCTTTATGTGTTTTCTGGTGCACAGCAGCGCAAGCTTGTTGTATGTTGTTTATAAATTAATTTGAAATCTATTGAAGAAATGGATTTAAATGTTATGGTTATCGTTACAGGTTTAGACGCTGTGGTGACACAGCTCCTAGGCCAGTTAGAAAACTCCGGGCCGCCGCCGTTACCGCGCGACCAGATCGCCGCGCTGCCCAGCGAGACCATCACCGACACGCACGCCTGCGCGCACGCCGCCTGCTCCGTCTGCTGGGAGGACTTCCAGCTGGGTCAGTACCATACTGTATACATGGTGACTACAACTCCAGCCCGCCGCGCTGCCCAGCGAGACCATCACCGACACGCACGCCTGCGCGCACGCCGCCTGCTCCGTCTGCTGGGAGGACTTCCAGCTGGGTCAGTACCATACTGTATACATGGTGACTATAACTCCAGCCCGCCGCGCTGCCCAGCGAGACCATCACCGACACGTCGGTGAATAGATATATATTGTTAAATTAGCTGTCTAAGTACCTTTTCAGATGCACACGGTTCCGGCCCGGTCACCGTGCCGTGTTAGGTAGAAACGTATGACACAGCTTTCACATGCCGGCCAGCCGGCTCATACATTTCTACTTAACACGGCACGGCGACCGGGCCGGAACCGTGTGCATGTGATAAAGCACTTAAAGTCCATTCGCTTAGATAGTGTCGCCCTTTGATCGCGCCGCCTTGGCACGTGCCGCTTCTTGTCAAAGGATGCCGCCGCATATACAAAAGAAGCCGCGTGCGGCGTACACCCGAAAATGGAATTGGATTTTAGGATTCGGCATTTATTAAATTATATTTTCTTAAATAATCTATGTTTATTATAAATACAGGTGGTAACGACGGTTGTGACTTGTGACAATTCGAGCGATGATAAGTAATCATAATAATCATATAAAAAAATTATAATTATTATTATTATTTGTAAATCACTTATTTAACTTCCTTTTATATAAAAATATCCAAATTTTCATTAAAATTGACTTTCGTACCCAACTTGAGTGTATTATTTTATATCTGCATTTTATAGCAAGAGCCACAATGCCGTGCGGGGGTACCGACACTATCTAACCGAACGGACTTTACTTTGGATCGAGATTGCATTGAACAATGTTTAGTTAAAGTCCAACATAAAACGCAAGGACTTTATTGCAATGTAATGTTTCAGAATACCTCTGTATTCGGTGAAGTATGTGTGAAAATGAAAACGTTTCACTTTTTGACAATATATTTTTGAGGATAGTGTTTGTTTGTTAACACTACGTTTACGTTCCAGGTGAGACGGTGTCGCGGCTGGAGTGCGAGCACGTGTTCCACGCGGCGTGCATCGCGCCGTGGCTGCAGCTGCACGCCACGTGCCCCGTGTGCCGGCGCTCGCTGCTGCCCGCGCCGCCCGCGCCCGCCACGCCGCCCGCCGCGCCCGCCGACGCCGACGCCGCCAACGCGCCCGCCACGCAAGGTAACTGGCTTGGCTGCAGCTGCACGCCACGTGCCCCGTGTGCCGGCGCTCGCTGCTGCCCGCGCCGCCCGCGCCCGCCACGCCGCCCGCCGCGCCCGCCGACGCCGACGCCGCCAACGCGCCCGCCACGCAAGGTAACTGGCTTGGCTGCAGCTGCACGCCACGTGCCCCGTGTGCCGGCGCTCGCTGCTGCCCGCGCCGCCCGCGCCCGCCACGCCGCCCGCCGCGCCCGCCGACGCCGACGCCGCCAACGCGCCCGCCACGCAAGGTAACTGGCTTGGCTGCAGCTGCACGCCACGTGCCCCGTGTGCCGGCGCTCGCTGCTGCCCGCGCCGCCCGCGCCCGCCACGCCGCCCGCCGCGCCCGCCGACGCCGACGCCGCCAACGCGCCCGCCACGCAAGGTAACTGGCTTGGCATGCACGTTTTTTTTTTGATTTTGCGTCAAACGTCCGACCCTTTTCTAGTGACATAATCGCACGTCCGGCAACCTTCCGTACGGGGGGAAGGAGGCAGTGAATCCTCTTGGATACCATTACAGCCGGCTGTAATTTTTATGTCGGACTCTTACCGACTAAACACTGCCTGAAATCAGCTGTTACTGGAAAGTAATTCAGCTTATCTAAGGAGACCACGCACCGGGAAGTGCGAGCACGTGTTCCACGCGGCGTGAATCGCGCCGTGGCTGCAGCTGCACGCCACGTGCCCCGTGTGCCCGCCGACGCCAACGCCGCCAACGCGCCCGCCACGCAAGGTGACTGGCGTACGAGACCCGAGGGCCTAGATAAGTGGCTTTCTATTCTCGCTAATGTCAATCCCATATATTTTCTTTCTATTCTACTGGCGATATCGATAATAGAAAGCCACTTGTCTGGGCCCTCTGGGATGGTAAGGAACACCACCCACCGTAAGTAGCGCGCGGTAGATACAAAATTCGACAGCCGCGGTTCTAAGCTAGGCTTGCGCAGTGCCGCAGTTACCAGGCTTGTCGCCACAGAGCGCAGGTGAGCGCTCTCCGGAGCCTCCCACGCCGTCGACAGAAACAGATCGAAGTCAGACCCCGCTACCGCTATAAGCGATTCCGTGCCTTCTGCTGCCCGTGCCATCTGCAGCCAATGACACCGCAGCACAAGCTAACTTTAATTTTTTTCATATGAAATTATGCTGAAAACTTCACCAAAAAGAAGCTATTTGATAAAATTTCAACAAAAATAATTAATTTCTAGATTTCGTTATGGTTGAAATAACATAGAAGAGTTGGTCTCCCCATTGAGGTTTAGAATACCAGTGCAGCCAGGCCTCATCGCTTGCTGCTTACTGAGCACAGTTTAGGCAACACACAACAACACATGGAACTATTATTTATTTGTTGTTTATTTTTGCTTTCGTTCTATTTGGTTTTCTGTGTTTATATTTTGTTGTGTGGTGCTAAAATAAATAATTTTCTTTCTTTCTTTCATTGCCCCCCTAAATAAAATAAAAAAATTGCTCATTTCTGATTCCTATCTAGTTCAAGTTGAGAGGTTCTTTAACTTGTCATTCTTATCTGATACACTGCATCGATGTCAAACCGGTGCGGTTTGTTTGCTGTTTATATTAAACAATGACTGTTTGTTGGACAGCGCCAGTAGCGGCGGCGTCGTCGGCGGAGTCGTCCGCGTCGTCCGCGTCCACCAACGACTGGGCGTCGTCGTCGTCCACGTCGCTGAGCTCCGAGCGCGACCGCTACAACATGGACATCGACTACGACTAGGCTACGGCGCGCCTCGCCGCTACGCCGTAGCGCCGCTACCGCGCCGTAGCGACCGCGTGAACTGAACGGTGCAGTGTCGGAAAATGTTCAGTGACAAACTATGCCAAGTAGGAGCGATTCTGTAACTAAAGTAATTAAAACTAAATTTGATATTGACTTGGTTTTTTTTCTTTTTAGGTTTTTACTTTTAATTGTAGTCGTCAAATTTAGTTTTAAATATTACAGAACCGCTTTCGTATCGCGAAGTAGGTCTTTGTATGGCGAGGGATGCAGAATATTTTAGTGTTCTAGTGTTAACTTGTATTATAAAACGACGCTAAAATGTTCAGCTGCGCCGAGGACCCGCCCTTGAGTCGGAGGAAAGTATCGAGTCGAGCGTTCGCTTGTAAATACATAAGTATTCTCGATTAACGAGTGGGGAACTTTTTCGATAGTGCCTGGTAGACTGTGCGATTGTCGGTCGATGTCACGCCTCACGTTTTCGTCTGGTTGTGTATGATTGAATTTCTTTTGTGTAAATTTTGTAAATATAAATCATATTTTTAGGCATCTATTGCCGGTGACGCGTTATGTAACGAATACCTCGAGTTGGAATGCGCCTATGTAAGCAATGTTATTGAGGGTAGATACGGCTTTCGTTATACTTTAGCAATTCGAGACAGGTTTTGTAGAGGTATTGTGAAGAGGTTCGGACTTTTGATTATTTTAATTCATTCAAAAGCTTTTGTACGTGGACCCAAGCAATAGCAATCATTTAAATAATGAATTTGTGGAATACTAGTGATTCACTTGGGTTAATACAATCCCTAGGTCAATATTTAAAATGGCGTTGTATTTACGGCAGCAATTGACGTGCAACACGCATCGCTAAATGACGCGCGACGTCGCAATACAACGCGCAATGTTGCCGGATGACATACTTCTTGTTTCACTTCTACTGGGAACAAGAAAGATCCACGAAGGAGCGTACCTCATGACTCATGGACAGCTAATATTGCTTATCATTTTGTTGACTAGTAGAAGAGGATGGAGGAAATAATTTAAACGTAAAAACTTAACAGTTATATAAAAAAGACTAATACATCCATAATATTATAAAAATAAGTCTTGCATTTTTGTTTTTTGTTTGTAACAAACTCAAAAACTACTGGATCAATTATGAAAATTCTTTCACCAGTAGAAAGCTACATTTTTCCCGTGTGACATAGGTCATTATTCACACGGGAACGCGTACCACGCTGGTAAAACCGCGAGGAGCCACTAGTTTATAATATTATTGATCGAGAGTAAGACAGTTGTTTTTATAATTAATCCAGCCACAGTTATTAGGTTCAACTACCGCTAGAAAATTAGTCAATAATAAATATTTTATTATTCTTGTTTGTGGTTTCGTCTGTAAAATAGTTACTAAATACATTGAAATAAAGAATTCCTTGCTAATATATCGTCGCAGTGTTAAATTTGTAAAGTGTAAGTAAGATAGGCCTAGTATCACGTTAGATAGTGACTGTACGAATGACGTAATACAGATAATAATAGTTACGAAAATGTTAAAAATAGTCATACATGTTATATGTTCGGTGTTTTTTTGGGGATAACCCTAGTTATTTATTGGTCTGTCTGAAGTTAAATGTGTATATTGATTATATCTGTATGTAATGTAACATAGAAATAAAAAAAGCCGTTTCCCAATGGACATGTAAAATCTAAAGTCATTGTAAAAATGTTGTGAAATGCGTGGGTCCACGTTAATGTGTAAATGAGAAATATAGAAAAAGCTGTAAAGGTTTACTAAAATACCAGAGTATTTTGTATAAAAAAACATAGTTTTGGTTTCATAATGCTAACTCATCTATGTCCCTAATGTTGTAATAATGAAGTAGAAGTAATTAACATTATAGATATTTTTTGCAGTCAGTTACACCCTCACTTACACCAACAATCCGTAGAGGGAGAAAATCACATCAAGTTATACAGACTACACAGGGAGAGAGAGAGAGAGAGATTTGTAAGACAATTTTATTAGAGTAATTTGAGGTAATACTGTAAATGGGGTAAATCCGCTTTTTTAAGAAATATGCTTTCGCTGCTCTGGCCCTACAAGCAGATGCCTTGTTTATCAGCCATCTGCTTATGTGTGGCTGAGCCGGGAAATGGGTACGTTTAGTTGATTTCTCCATAAAACGGAATTATCCATTTACGGAATAACCCCACAGCATCCACTACTTACAAGAGCAGAAGTTGGGGACAAGTAAAAGACCTTATTTATTTCGAGTGTTGTTTGAGGGTGTGACTTTTTGGAAAAAATTGTACAGTAACACAATCAGTGCAAAAATGTGCTTGTTATAAAGGAGTGCTTTTACTAACACTGGGACTCGTTCATATTTTATGTCACACGTACACATCGCTTATGTTGTGAGATGCCATTGTAATACGCATAATATTTTAAAAGAGATATAAAACTATGACTAAATCTTGGTGTATTATTGTAAGCAGCACTGCAAATTGACGAATATCTACAACCTTTGGCTCTTAGAAAATTTATGGTTTCTTATGGGCTTTTGTAAAATCATATGAATTTAGCAACATATATATTAATTTTGGTTGCATGTATATGCCTACACCTTTGCTATGTGAAAGGATAAAATTAAATTATATCATAGGTTTTATGGTAAGAGTTGAGTACTAACATTTCGACCAATAGAAAGATTCATTCAATTTCAGATTTGTGTAACTAGTAGCATCTCTGTATTTGCTGATTATTTAACTTTTTACTTATTAAAATTACCATAATTATCATATTATTTTAGTTCTGCGCCTTGTAAGTGGTAGTACCTATGTAACTTTTTTGTGAGCGGTATGGAGTCGTGGTTTCTTTAATTTACATATTTTAATTCATAATTTCTATGGTATCGTTTTCTTTAAGTAGTTTTATAGTGTGATGTAACGTATGAATGGATCCCTAACATCTAGTAATTTGCAATTGTTAGTTTGCTTCAACCAATTTATCGTGAATAAATTAAACTAAAGGTAAGTTCTGTGATTAGTTCAATAAATTCGGTGTTGGATGAGTTAATTCACAGGATTCGCGATATGCATAAATTAAGTAACGAATGCCATTTTTTCAAGCGATTCGTCCCGGTTTCGCATTGATACATTTTAATAAATATGTTATTAATTATACAAAAATCTTCCTAAATAAATTCTTTATTATACTAGTTAAACATCATTATTCAGAAGTAGTTACTTTTAAAGTAGGTACTATACATTATCGTTCAAAAGCGAATGAATGAGTACACAATATGTTGTGAATGAACTGCATGGAGTGATTGTTGTAAATTATTACCGGGTTTACACTCATGAATGAATGAATGATGATTTTAAGTTATCCTTGTTACATTTATTTGCTCAAGTGTACAAAACGTAATAAAACTTGACATTTAAAATGTTTATAAACCACCACTAAATGGTGGTTCAAAATACTTGTTTGTTTTGCTTTAGTCTTCTTATATATTGGGTTCATATTATAGAAAAATAATTAAATTGTTTATACATCCGAGTGGAAGATTGTGATTTGTATTGATTATAATTGTACTAGGATATAATAAAAATAAATGAAGATATTGCAGGAACACATTCCTGTGTTATGTTTGTGAGATGATCTAACTTTAAAATAGACTACATTATATAATTTTTCGTTTGTTTTTTTTCTGTTTGTAGAACTTATCACTATTTATAAGTATGTGGTCAGCGATAGTGTCTAAAATAATTACTCTGTGTAACATTGCAAAATATTAAATATTCAATAGATACAAGTTTGGTTAAAAGAGAATTATATACTTTTATCATAAAGAAAATAACAAAGCAGTTTAATTTTTTAAAATTTTATTTGTAACTTGTAAAAATTACCAGTTTCAGCGTGCCACCATGTTGCTGTGACATACACAGACAGACAGACAGACATGACGAATATATAAGGGTTCTGTTTTTTGCCATTAGGCTACGGAACCCTTATAAAAAACGTCAAAGTTGAAAGTAATAGAAACATAAAATGTATGAAGAAAATTGCTAAACTTACTATAAATAATAAGGCACAAATAAGGACCCTGTCTCAGCGTGTGTATTGCTGCGGCGAGCGACGTTCGGTTATTAGTCCTAGCGGTACACCCCGAAATTCAGTAAAGTGCTGCAAATGGTGTTAATGCATGAAAATTTAAAATCGAACGATTGATCTTTAGACCATAAAAATCAATTTGACCCGTAGCATGAAAGAAAAAACGAAAAAGGAGAAGAGTTATGAATGACGTCATCTTTTATTTGTATGGGTTTTTTTGTTCTGAAACTTATCGTGTATGTTATCTTATGAAAGAGCTCACTAAGACGATTCTAAAAATGTATCACATCATTATATTTCAGTCACTTATTTTAAATTAAAATGAAAATCATTTTCAATACATACCAGAGTAGTCAAAAAGATCGCTTATAGCAATTTGACGCTGACTGTACCACGCGGGTAAAACCACGAGGATCCGCAAGTTAATAATAAATATAATAATCCAGATACAACGACCGGTCAGCAAACGGACGAAGGTGGCAGGTAGTCTATAAATTATACGGGCAGATGCGCAGACACGTGCTCCCGCGCCTGCCGCATGCCGCCTGCCGCTTGGGCTGTTGCTTACCTATGCTGATTATGATGACTTGGGTCAATATAATAATATTGGTAGGTATTTTGATATCTAAATTGATTAGCTGTTCAAAACACGGAAGATGATCCAATTCCAGCATTTATTGGCAACGGCACTACCAGGGGGCCAAGTCTGCTAACGTTAAGTCACAATCGTGACTTAATCGTGTTTCGATTGTAGTTCAGTTGCAGTGCTTTTTTCCACACTAGTTACAAGAAATATGACAGTATGATGTGATGTGAATGTAGTGTGTGGTGTGACTGTGACCATCAATAGTATTGTGAAAAAAGTACATATTTCTTGTAACTAGTGTGGAAAAAAGCACTACAACTGAACTACAATCGAAACACGATTAAGACACGATTGTGACTTTAACGTTAGCAGACTTGGCCCCCAGTAGTGGCGTAGTGTTTGGTTTTCACGTACATACCCAGGTATAATTTGTACCACTACATGTACAGTCAGGGACACATGAACCACTTCTTACTCCTTTTCGTGTGGCTGGTAGGTACATTTGCTCTGTGGTACATACCTCACCATTCACGCGAAGACCCTTTTACCTACTATCCTTACTAATATTATAAATGCGAAAGTAACTCTGTGTGTCTGTGTGTTACGTTTCACGCCTAAACTACTAAACCGATTTGAATGTTTACTAAGTAGGTTTCGATATGGTTTCGAATAGTTACGATGCATTATTTTGGTATCAGGCTGTTTGTTCAATACCTAAGTATTTAACAGAGTAAGTAGTTGTTGTTGTTATCTACATAGATTATCCGTATCCATATCACACGTGGCACCTACATTTCAAATATAATTTGAAAATTAAATATTTGTTCAACTTCACCTGGTCGGTAACAACGAGATAGGTTGTTTGTTAAGTATTTCAAATTACGGTTGAGCTTACGTCACGGGCGCTCATTAAAACGATAAAGGTAGTATGTAAGTACCTACCTACCTACACTATTTCTATGGAAAATTGCCCAAAGCGGTTTTAGTGTCAAATTTTAATCTACAGAAAACCTTCTAACTAGGTACCTAGTTCGCAAGTATTTTATTTTACAATTTGCAAATAAAAGAAAAAGATATACTTATTTAGGTAGTTGATGATGACTTGATTACACAATAAAATAGACAAAAGCTAACGAATAAAACTTATACCTACTTAACAAAAACGCAAGACTAATCAGATTTTTTTCATGAATCCCTCTGCACAAGCACATACCTAAATGACACGACAAACCCTTGACCTTAGAAAGAAAACAAAAAACAGCTTGCACCCGAACATCCTAAAACAATCGCCAAATGCGAGTCGGACTCCCCTATAAACGTGGTAACGTAATGGCTCCGGTAGGAAGGACCTATTTGCGTTTCAGAGTACGGTCCCTGAATAGGTAGGTAGGTACTCGATCTAGGAGACGCGACGCGTCAGACGGCGCGGCGCGCGGTGCGGGTAAATTGCCCTATCAATGCGCGCTCGCGACAGACGTCTAATCAGATAACTCAATGTGACACACTAACTGATGCACAATTCGCACGCGCCGCACACCGCGCCGCCTGACGCGCCGCCTCTCCTTGAATGAGCGCCATTCGGCAACGGAACCCTAAAAAGAATAGGATAGATAGAAAATGTAACCACGTGGCACCCACACCTGGCTCCGATCCTTTTAATCTCGAGACGGCAGCTGCTACCCTTATTATCCTAGAAACCGCCTTGAGACATCCTTTCCCAGTCAATGTACGCCAACAAAGGCTTTTAATAAAAGGCATGGGCGTCAGCTGTCTCAACAGCTTGCACCATAAAAAATAGGCCAATAACTTCGATGGCAAAAAAAACGTAAAGAAATGTTAAAGATGGCAGGTGCGGAGTCAGCTGCCGCGCACCTTTGTAATAATTGCCGTGCGCCGCCGCCGTTTTATTCTGTTTACGTCGCGGAGGTCAAAGACATAAAGGTTTGTTGCCGTTGCGAGTATATAAAACTGTATTTTGATCAAAATATTAAAGTGAATTGTCGTATTTTAGGTGTTCCTAATGCCTTGTTTCTACGCCACGCAGCATTGCTATATAAGCCGCGCAGATAAAGAAACAATATGGAAATGGCGGCCGTCTGGTCATGCTATATCTCGCTCACACATACCGTCATTCTGCATGTAGACCACGTGGGTGGGTCATGCTACTTGGCCGCCATTTACAGATTGTTTCTTAAACTGCGCGAGTTATACCTGCCTGTGCTGTGCTTGCCAACGTACCTATACCTATAGGTAGTCGACGGTCACATCTGGCAAACTTTGACACCTGTTCAGCCCCCTGATTCACGAACCCTCGGAAACGGAATCGGATTCGAAAACTGTGCTCTGTCTTTGTCTATTCTGTAGTGAGTAACAGTGAAAGTGCATACATTCCGCCCTCGGGAGTGTTTCCGACGGTTTGTGAATCAGGGGGCAGATTTACTTTTAAAAGCGCGCGTTCGAAACGTAAGATTTTTTGAGTTTTTAAGATGGAGGGAGCAATACCCGCTGTACACTACACGGTATAAAAACGTGCTGATACTGTGCAGCTATAATAATAATATAATTTTTGTTGAGCTTTACCTACATTTTAAACAAATTTCTCAATTGTGAAAACGCAAAACGTGCATACGATTTAAAGTTTCAATGTGAGTGACGCGCCTTGTCAAGTTGTCACATGACTAAATAGGATATGGAGCTAGACTTAATACTGAGTTACCTCAGTATTAAGTGAGAGTCAGCATGGAGATAGTCCATGAAATATGCATTTGTACCAAGTTTTGGACACCAGCAAAGGCAATGCCAGTCATCAAGGACGTCAACAAGACGATCCGATGCCTCAGTTGCGTTGCGATTTGCGACCTTACCACGAACATCGGGTCGCTGTCGCAGCCGATGGCGAACGTTATAGGGCCATGATATCGAATTTTTTACTAGGTACCATTTTTAGCTGAACACGACATGGACAACTTCTGGTTCCAACAAGATGGCGCCACAGCCCTTAACCCAGGCCACCCCTTATTGTGCCGTGAGTTCGCCAATCGCCTTATTATTTCCAAAATCGGTGATTTTGACTGGCCATCGAGATTGCCTGATTTAACGGCACCAGACTTTTATTTGTGGAGTTTTTTAAAGTTCGACGTTAAATAGCCGCTATAGAGCCAGCAACACTTCGTAAGGTTATGGAAAATGCTAAAAAACGATCTCATTGCGCCATCCGCTAGGTGACCTTACGCGATATTGTCTTCAAGAAGTGGTCAAAATAAATTCTAAAAGTCCAAAATAAACGATTTGAAAACGAAAACGAAACTCTTTACAGCTAATAATTTGATTGACAAATAAATTAAATGCTAGCACTCCCTGTAGATATGCGCGGGTGACGTGGGTCCGTCGACGGTTACGCCAGCCACCTGCTACGGCTGCAATAAATGGCATATGCACTAAAATACTGTAATACCTACTTGCTTTGACTAAGAGAAACGAGAAAGGGTTCATATTGGGGGCACACCGACGGACGACTTACCGACATTCGACTTGCTTTTAGTCAATGGTTTAAATTATTAAATGTTCCAACTAAGGAATGTTATGTTATTCAATAAAAGTAGCTAGAGCTTTCTTGCCTTAAAACAGTCCGAAGTTTTTATAAACCACTAGCTGTTCCGCGAGGTTTGTAGGTGTACCCGTATGGTAAAATCAAAATTGTGTAATTTATTTTTTGTTTTACTACTTAAGTCTTTAATATATACAGGACCGTGGTTAAAGGAAAAGAACCTACCCTTAATATTGATTATGGCAAATTTTACTGAAAGGAAACATCCTTTATTTTCAATAATAATTAAAACTGCAATTAATGATGATCACCAGCATGAGTCGGGAATCGAACGGGTGAAATGTGAAAAAAAAAACATCCGATTCGATTCGGCTAATGTGCGGTTTAGCCAGCTAATGATGAAATAACTTTACGCAAATAAACATTTTATCGAACTAGTCACTTGTCACGTCAAACATAAACTTAAGTTTAGCCGGCTAATCTTAATATTATGTTCACACCCTTCTTTAGCCGTAACATATACTTACCTACTGTAACGTTTCATCAAAAACCGTTCAGTAGTTTTTGCGTGAAAAAGTAACAAACACACATACAACCTCACAAACTTTCGCATTTGTAAATACATATTAGTTGTATAGTTAGATTGCGTAGTTCTAAACTAATTGTAGTGTTCTATATCATTTTCGCTAGCATTAAGTTGCCTTCGCATTATCTTTAAGGTTCAAAAGGAGTGTTTTGTTCTCTAAAACTGCGATAAAAAGTTTTTATTATATATACTTGCTAGGTTTTATTACATCCTTACTGCGGATGGTGGGTGATGGCGTGCGGCGGCGGATCGATGGTGCAGGAGCGTAACTAGGTCATGGGACCCTCGACGCACCCCATAGGGATGTTATGGTGCGACGGCCTAATATAACTTGCTTATATTAACTTTTTATTTATAATGGAAAATGCTTAGTGATAGTTTTTTTGTCAGTACTTATTTAATGAGAGATCTTATCATCTAATTAAATACCTATAAAAGATTCTATTACTAAAGATTTTTTATTATAAATAATACGTAACGTATCTAGGAGTATTGGTCGACGTGTCCCTATGGCAGAGTGGAAATAGTCTCGCCCAGTTTGATTTTCGTATTCGTTGTTTAGTATTTTCAGTCATTGGATGAGATAAAGGTTTGATGTTAAAGTTTTGATTAGGTTTTTTAATTAACAATCAAATCAATAGAGTAAAATGATTATGTAAGTGAATTTAACACATATTTTATGCTTTTAAAATGGTTAATTATTAATTTTATTTAAATTTAAGTACTTATACTTAAAAGTTTTTCCTTAAAACTTAAAAGTAGTCCTTAAACAAATGAGCACTTAATTGATTGTATAAAAAAAAGAAAACCAGTTACCAGTGTTCTGACCTTTTTTGCCTTATTTTGTGGTTTGTGGTGGCGTGGTACTTGGATCGATGGTGCAGAACAAAAGTAGGTCATTCATGGGTCCTTCCAGCACCCACGGGACTCGGGAACAGATTACTGTGCCATCGGCACAAATGGGCTGCTTTGATTACATTTCAATAAATAATACGAAGAACGACGTTACTTTACTGCGGCGTTGTGCTCCACCTATACGTAGGTATTGCTGATCCATATTGAATACATAGACTAGTTCGGCTTCGTTTTTGACCTGTGCTCCTTTTAGAGAAGTTTACAAAACGATACCTGCACCAGAACCTACGTGTGCACAATAGAAACGTTTCCACAAATAATATGAATTATAGATAATGTAAATCTGTCTGTATATTTCATGTCTTTTGTACGGAAGGTTTTTTGTTAAATATTGATATAAATATAGAATAAATCTTCGTCCTGGTAGCTAAGTACCTACTTGTACTGGTTTGATACTGGTACTTTGTCTTAATGGGTGTAGAAACTTCAGCTATGGGTGCTTGAAAACCATTCTCGGGCGAAGTCGCCACGCCAGCAGCAGTTAGTAATCGCATCACAATATTAACATTACAAGAAAAAAATACTAAAATGTGTAATAGCATATTTTCGCCTCATCTAAATATGTAGGTAGATGTTGAAATAAAAATGTAACTCGTTGATGTCTCTTCTAAGCACTAGCCGAACAGTAACAGTTGTTTCTTAGGAAAGTTTTGTGGATGTGATAAAACTAGTAATAGGTACGAATAACTTATTAATTTTGCATACAGAACTTAGCTATCTTTTTTTACTAGCCTTTCGCCCCGGTTTCGCGCGACCCAATGTAGTAAATTGTAGATGTATTATACTTAATAAATAATATATCTTCCTCCTAAATCAATCACAATATTTATGAAAACCCCATTAAAATCCGCTGCTTAAGATTTAAGCGTACAAATTGCGGGAAGCGACTTGGTCTTATAGTAGAGATAGGTAGATAGAGCTATTTTATTTTTGCGACAGAATTTAACGTGAGTTTGTTTATCCTGTGTTAAAGCTTATGTCATAGTGAACAAGTGTCCATATAGGTATTTATCCACGGCAGGTGTCACAGGTCTCGCGTGAGTGTCCAATTGTATTAGTGGCGTCACACGGAGGTGTGGATAGGGGCCGGCTGGTGTCGCCAGCCGCGTGGATATTCCTGGGAATTGTGAATTATAGGATTTTTGCGTAATGGAATACAAGAGATTTTGCTTACTGAGCAAATTGGAGTAGACTTGGAGTGGAAAACGCAGTTTTCCTTTATTAGATTGCTCTTATTCATTCCAGATTAAAAAATAATGTTAATTAGCAACAAAAAAAATTGAATTAAAAATACAACGTAAGAAAAATGGTACTCATGTGAAAATGGAAAGAATATATGTTGCTGTATATACTGGCTGTCAAAAATAAGAAGTCTTAGAGAAAAAAATCACTTCTTTCAAATAGGGTATTTGACTGATTTATAGGTATTTATTTTTAAACATCTTGCATATTATCAGCGAGCATCAAAATTTCTAATTAGACAAGGAGAGCGCTATAGAAATGTGACGTCACATTTGTATAACGCCATACTCTCGATATAGAAAATTTCGTTTTAGAAAGAGATAGTAGCTCATAATTGGCTTGTTATAATACAGATTGAATTTCTTTTTTCACATTTGTTATTCAATAATGTTATATTACTAAAGGTCATTATTAAACATCTACATTTCAACAATAGTAAAATACCCAATTAAAAAGTAACACAAAGTCAAAATCCGAATTCTTTTAACCGAAGCTGACACCCTACCCGCGAGGGTAGAACCAGGTCGAGGGCCCCTACAGTTCCTTTACAGCCCATGGTGTTATATACAGCCATTGTAGGTCTTGTTTGCGACCTAATTGTCAATTGGATGCTATAGATTTTCTATAGGCAGCGGTAAACAAGCCCTTAGGAATTTCCATTATAGGTTGGTTTAAATAAGTTAAAATAACGGAACAGGCGTAAACTGTAAATACCTAGCAAAAATACCACTGTCATTTTTTGCCACAAAAAAATAACTTTGTTTTTCATAGTATTCGTATGAATGACAAAGTTATATTTGCGGTTTTCGAAAATGTGTTATATCTCAAAAACTTGTAAAGCCTACTTAACTGTGATAGTTTTCCTTTTAACTGCGTCATATGTACTACTATCGTGAATTTTTTAACGTATCCAGAAACAACCATTTGGCTGGTACGGGGGGGGGGGGGGGGGGACACTTGTCTCTAACAAAATTTTGCACTTTAAAGCTTAATAATTCACAAACAGATGCCTCAATCAAAAAACTGTTTTTACGAACCCACAACGTTTTTGAAATTGCTATCCAACGACATCCCACACTATGGGGTAGACAAGAAAAAAAAATTACATACCCACTTCACGTGTAGGGGAGGTAACCTAAAAGAAAATATTTTTTAATACAGTTGCTCAAAAAGTGGCGTATTGCAGGGACGTATAGCGTTCGGGATGTGGGCTATTACACACTCGAGCTTTTTCTTTACCATTCCCGAACTCGTGCGTTTTCTTTCCCAACTGTCAAAATATTGTCTATTAAAAAGAAAAAACCAACCACGAAGTTTTTACTAAAAAAATCATAGAAGTTTTTATGATTCATGCAAATATTTCTAAAAAGAAGCTTCTAATTTGTTTCAATAACAGATTTAAAAGTAATTTTTATTATACATTAAATTAATATTAGTATCGGCCAAATTAAATTTATGAATATAAAAAATACATAAAATTAGTTGTATGACCACAGATTACTAAATATGGTATGACGTGCACTATTTACCATAGTATCTGCTTATAGGAGTTTGCGCAAGTAAGTGAAAAGAAAATGAGGGACCTTATTTCTTAATTTTCTAAATTCGTTTTTTCTGGTTTTTATTGTGGTAGGTACTTAGTATGGTGGAATTAGTGCAATAATGTGGCTTTAATGGAAAACGATGTGGTAAAAGAGAGAAATCAGGAAAGGCGCTCCTATAGGATTCGGATTGCTTTTGTTATGCCCCCAGTACACGATGGCCGATCATGGTCGGCGACCATGACCAATACATCGTACAGTCGCCAGCACGTCAGGTTACTACAAAATGTCAAATTTCTTTAAATAAAATTCAACCTTATGTCCAACGAATAGAGGTCAGTTTCAATTAATAAATTTTGACATTTTGTAGTAACTCGACGTGCTGGCGACCGTACATTGACACTTTTGAACGAACAAGTTTAAAAAGGTTTTTTCAAAAGTGTCAATGTACGATGGTCGCCGACCATGATCGGCCATCGTGTACTGGGGGCATTAGGTTTCATTTCATTTCATCTCATTTAATTTAATTTTCATTTCATATCAATAAAAAAATTCTACTGAAGCCTTGGCTGTATGATCATAGTTTCCTTTGCCAACCCAGAATGGGTGAAGAAAACAAAAAAAAAGTCTCTGCTTATATTCTTTTACGATTAGTTAGTCGAGTTTATTTGTGTTTTATTATTTTATTAAATTGCTTAATTTTTTCGCAACTGTATTAAAAATAGTTGTTCAGTACACGTGCGGAACCGTCATTGCAACTTGTTCCGACTGTCAACCCTCACCTTCGGCTGCGCCTCGGCTCGGGTAGACATTTGTCGGAACTCTTTGCAATGACAGGCTTTCCGCACTTGTAATGAAATCTACTATTTCAAAATTTTACTTTACCACTTTGTTGGCGTGATAAATATGTATATTCATGCCAAATTACAGCTTTCTAGTACTAAGAGTCTATGAGCTAGACTGGGGTCAGACGGACGGACGGACAGACGGACATGGCGAAACTATAAGGGTTCCTTGTTGACTACAAAACCCTAAAAAATGGATTTTTCTATGATAAAAATTGCATTGTGAATGCAAAAAAGTAAAAATTTAAATAACTTACTTTTTGTTGGTAAATACATACTTAATATACATAGTAAACACCCAGACCAAGACAAATAGACATGTTCATGCACACAAATATTTGTCTTGTTCGGGAATCGAACCCGAGACCACTGGCGCAGAAGGTGGGTAGCCTACCCCTGCGCCAAATCGGTCGAAAATTTGCAATCAACTGTGCATCAAAATATTCAAAAGTGATAGGAATGATGCTGAATATGAATCCAGTTCATGTGTACTAATCTTATTTGCACTGTTGTAAATAATTTCTCCGCCTTTTTTTCTGCCTGTTCTGCCATTTCTATGTCAAAATAATTAGTAGAGTAGAGATTGATTCACAATCATATGGGCAAATAAGTTTTTAGTAAAAAATTTATTTACAGCTGCTTGACAAGCTTTTTTGCTGACTGTACTTAAATATTGTATTGTCATCTAAACCAAACCTGTATACTTACAAAATTTCAGCTCCATCGGACACTGGGAAGTCGGTCAAATTAAGCTTGCAAGATTTGTCCTCCACTAACTAACATGGCAAGTTAATAAAAAGCTTGTAAAATTGGAAACTTATACCTCAACAATATGAAGTTGTTATCCAACTTATTCGAATATGAAGAATGATATGAAATATTATATTGCTATTCAAAACTGTTATAATATGTGTATGTTTTAATATAGGTACTTACTTAGATCCTATAACAACCGCGGCTTCGATCAACAATTCACGAACTAAATCAAAACTTTTTATGGCTAAGAAAAATGTTAATAATGTACGATCTTATGACAGTCATAAATGACAAAAACGGGTACAGTCACGAGCAATAATATGTATACAACATAGGACTATGTCGTATTACAATATTGAATGAGTTCTGTGACACTGATCGTTTTCTTTCGGAACGCTTCATAGTGACATAGTTCTATGTTGTATACATATTATTGCTCGTGACTGTACATTTTGATTTTAGGTATTTTGATTTTAGTATTTAGATTTTAGATTTAGTATTTTTATTTTAAATTTAGGTGTGGCTGAGCAAATGGCTCAATGGGCGCATATTTTCTCAGCCAACTTTATATCTATGTGTTTGTCACTCCAACTACATAGGCCTAGGTGTTATTGTTGATCGAAGTGCTGGGGTTTAAAAATGATGTGGTTTCAATTGAGTTTTTAATTAAAAACAATACGGACGTGGAACCACCAATATTTCCCCGGAGTAAGGAGTCGATTGATCAATATTACCTACCACACGACCATACCTTACGTACGGGCGGCACGCAACTACCCGTGAATATAAATCACTGATCGATACTGCGTTCGGGGGTTGATGAACCTTACACTTTATTACTCTAATAAACTTTTACTTTGGAGGTAAACGTGATAAGGGGCGTAACAATCGAAGGGATTTTTCCACTCATTCCCTTTATATGCTGTGATTACTTAAATCATTTAATAATCCGCAACATTGCTCTTTTTATAGATACTGTAGTGCCCGCCCACGGATTTATTTCATGGACTTGAGAGTTGAAGTGTGATGTTAAATAAACACTGACTCCATTAAAACATTTGCGTTTTCTTATGGTTATTTACATACAACTCATGGCGCCCTAAGCGTATGACTGATCACTTGTCTTCTCTTTTCGTTCTTAATATGATTATACTAGCTGACCCGGCAAACGTTGTTTTGCCATATTAATTATAGAGGACCCGGTAAACTTCGTATCACCAACATCTATTATAGATAGACAGATGAAAATAAATAACCGCGAAGAAGTTTTATATACCGTCAAATGCCCTGATTTTGCCTAACGTCCTATCTTTGCCGATTATGCAAAAGAAGTAATATCTTTTTCAAATGAATACGCTGGCAATTTATTTTTTGTGGAAAATTACAATTATTATATGGCAACACAGAATTAGTGACGGTATGTTGGTAGACCGTATAAATTTTTGACAGTAGTGTGTTGAACCAAAGCATACGAAGGCTGCTACAAAAATTGAAGAACAATTTTCTAGATATTTCATTGAATAATCAGTATTTTCTAACTTCTTTATAACTTATTCTATAGAGCATTGATAGTGTTATCATTTGGAATTGTTAGATATGGAAATATAATGTTATTTAATGAGAAATGTTGATATAGGCAAACTTAGGCATATTTTTCGAACAGGTATGCCTATTATTGCCCTGGCTAGGGTTGACAACCGTTATTTTATGAGGACACGGGGATTACTCATAGGTAGATAATATAATTTCTCGTTTATACTTTCGGTTATTATTCGAGATATTATTGCATTTCTTGTGAAATGCATGTAAGATAGAAATAATTCAGAGTTACCTGATGTCGTGTTGTTCATTTAAAATGATTACCTCCCTTAATTTTAAGAAATGTTATAATTCCTAACACTGGTTGTCTAACTATGTCTGATTAAATAAGCGGTACAAAATGTGTGTTCAAAAATATAATAATTAATAGTAAAATACGTAATTTTATTTCCGTTTACATGCTCTAGGAGACAACCCTACACTTTCGTGCTCAATGTATGGAATTTGTAAGAAACCGTGTCCTAACATTGCCTTGATACTTTTAGGTACTAAAATAAATGTATGACGTGCTATCTGAATTTGATTCGTATTGAACAGTCAATCAGGTTCATTTTAAATTAGCATAGAAATCAAATGTTTTGTTATTTTGTTGCGTAATCACCTTAGGCAGTGTTAGGAATATGAGCCAAAACTTTGCCTAATTTTTAAAATACCTCAAAAATATTATTAATTATTAAATTATTGTCTAAACAGAATGAAAATATGATATCCTACTTATATATTAATATTATAAATGCGAAAGTTTAGATGTTTGGATGTTTAGATGTTTGGATGTTTGTTACTCAATCACGCCATAACGGCTGAACGGATTTGGCTGAAATTTGGAACACAGATACTTTGTAGCCTGGAGAGGAACATAGGCTACTTTTTATCCCGAAAATATCACATTCCCGCGGGATAAGGAAGCCGCGGGCGGAAAGCTAGTTTCTTAATAAATTATTTTCTTTATTGTTCCTACAACATTGTGAAAAGTGCAAATTCTATATTTAACGACAAAGTCTTAAAATTTTAAAATCCGTGAAAAGTTAGGGCATTTGACGGTACTGCCTGCCACATATGTCACTTATTAATAAATATGTAGTTTAAAAAACTATAAAAACACACTTTTATAGGAACAGATTAAAAAGTACAAAATAACCAGCTATTCAGTAACTGAAATTAAAAAGCGTGGTGCGCCCTTTGCAAAGCATGCATTCAAGTACCTACTTAATATTGACAACGCGCACCACGCTTTTTAATTTCAGTTACTGAATAGCTGGTTATTTTGTACTTTTTAATCTGTTCCTATAAAAGTGTGTTTTTATAGTTTTTTAAACTACATATTTTAGTTTAATAAATGGAAAGCTATGGATAGATGGTAATCGATTTCACAGTTGATTCATGTGTCTGCCCACCCCGTAAACATTATAACTCAAAGGCGTGATTGTATGTCATTGTATTTAGTTTTACAAATTCGAGTAGAGTCTATTAGTTACCAGATGTGCGAACCAAACCCTTACTTCCTCCCTGCTCCATTATCAGACACTCGCCACCAAGTGTAGCGAATAGGTCTCATCAAAACGAAACAAATGTGCCTAAACTTGAGGTGTTTCCTAGTGGTCATTATGGAGTGCCACTGACTACCTCCCTGCTCCATCATCAGACCCTTACCACCAAGTGTACCAAATAGGTCTCATCAGAACGAAAAAAATGAGCCCAAACTCGAGGGGTTTCCTAGTGGTCATTAAGGAGTGCCACTGACTTTCTACCTGCTCCATCATCAGGACCTCACCACCAAGTGTAGCAAATAGATCTCATCAGAACAAAACAAATGAGCCTAAACTCGAGGGGTTTCCTAGCAGCCATTGAAGAGTTCTATTGCCCACCTCTAGACTTCATCATCAGATCAGCTCTTTAGTAGCAAATTATTGTATTGTCATCGGATTCATAATATTAAGGTAGTAGGATTCGGCGATGTTCCAAACAACTTTTATACAATTTCAGCATGGTTTATTCCAATTCAGTGGACAATAATAATTATAAATAATCTAATTTGTTATTATCACATTTCGTGGTGGGAAAAACTAACATCAATCCTGATATTCTTTTGTTCTTCTTTTTTTAAAATTGACGTTTCGAACTACGGAGGTTTTACACCAGAAGCCAGTACAAAGTTTGTATACATTTGTGATGGTGGCGTGAACGCATTTAATATTAGGTATTTATAAAAGACAACAAAAGTACATTATGAATCTACAATATAACTTAAAGTTATTTATTAGTTTAACAGCTCGGCCATCCTAATTAAGACGTGTCCTCGCGTGTTAAATACTATGTCAAACTAAGGCCACTCAAAGAATTCCGATTTGACGTTTCGTTATTTCATTGGAGTAAAGTGAACTTTTGAATGAAACGGTATATTTTCTTTGACAGCTGTCGAACTGGAAATCTCTCGGCGGTCTTAGTATAGAAGAACGAGCATTAATAATACATTTTATATTTTGTATAGGTAGGGTAGGTACTTATGTATAAAGCAGTGCATTCTCAAAGTTTTAAGTAATTGTTAATACCTAACAGAACACTTTAATTATTACACGATGAATTCAATTACTTTCCAAAAAAAATGAATCTTTACATTACTTAAAAGCATATTAACGTAAACCACTAATGCTATGATGTCAATTTTCAATAATCGCTACAAAACACGTTCGTTCATAATAAATACAAATCAATGACCACTTATTAGTAAAATGAGATAACTAATCATATTACATACGTCCTAGATTAGATTTTAGAATAAACAATTTATTTGCTAAAAATAAAGGTACTTACAGTATTTGTTAATAAGTATCTTAAAGCCTATGTTAGGTTTGTAGTCTATGTAGCCTACAAATCATGCAGTTATTACATGTTCACTAGGTACTTTATCTTATTAACACCTTGGAAATCGCGAAAATTATAAAATATTATCTCACATTGAGGTAATTTAGTAAGCAACAAGTATCATTTAGTTTAAGTGAGTATTACATTAGTTTATTAAAATTAACTGAGTATATACATGAAATTTACACATCGCATCGTTTACACCCTAAAATATAAGCACAAAATTAAAATCGTTACTTACACCCTGAATCATGCACAGAATAAGGCGTAACTTCTCTATACTATCTATCTTAAACTATCATAAAACTTGCAGTCTTCTGGATTAGTAAACTGAAATGGCAAAGGGCCGGTCATATTAGCAGCAGAACCGATAATCGCAAAGGGTAAACTACTTCTTCAGTGGATACCGCGTATCGGCAAACAAGGTGTAGAACACTCTGAGACTGGGTAGAGCGACATCTTCGTAAGGTAGCTGGCAGGAGCTGGGTGAGAGCAGCTACGGATTGTGCTAGAAGACGTGCACTCGGAAAGGCTTACGTCCAGCAGTGGATGTTGATGATGATTCAATTTTTCACACACATCCTGAAAATCATGTAAGTATGAGTCTTAAACCATAAAAGTCGTATAATTTATAAGTCTTGACTGCTTCATATTACTTGCACACTAAAAATCATGTGAGTAATAAATCTTACTACTTTATATAACTTAGACCCGGAAAATCATGTAAGTAATAAGTCGTGACTAACTTTTATTACTCACACCTTGAAGTGAACAATAAGGCAAACTACCTAATATTACTTACACCCTGCAAATCATGTAAGTAATAGGGCTAACTACTTAATATAACTTACACCCTGAAAGTCATGTAAGTCATAAGTCGTGACTGCCTGATATCACTCACACCTTGAAAATTATGTGAGTAATAAGGCCGACTATCATGAAAGTAATAAGGCTAACTACTTTATGTAACTTACACCCTGAAAATCATGTAAGTCATAAGTCGTGACTGCCTGATATCACTCACACCTTGAAAATTATGTGAGCAATAAGGCCGACTATCATGTAAGTAATAAGGCTAACTACTTTATATAACTTACACCCTGAAAATCATGTAAGTCATAAGTCGTGACTGCCTGATATCACTCACACCTTGAAAATTATGTGAGCAATAAGGCCGACTATTATGTAAGTACTAAGGCTAACTACTTTATATAACTTACACCCTGAAAATCATGTAAGTCATAAGTCGTGACTGCCTGATATCACTCACACCTTGAAAATTATGTGAGCAATAAGGCCGACTATCATGTAAGTAATAAGGCTAACTACTTTATACAACTTACACCCTGAAAATCATGTAAGTCATAAGTCGTGACTGCCTGATATCACTCACACCTTGAAAATTATGTGAGCAATAAGGCCGACTATCATGTAAGTACTAAGGCTAACTACTTTATATAACTTACACCCTGAAAAACATGTAAGTCATAAGTCGTGACTGCCTGATATCACTCACACCTTGAAAATTATGTGAGCAATAAGGCCGACTATCATGTAAGAAATTAGGCTAACTACTTAACATAACTTACACCCTGAAAATCATGTAAGTCATAAGTCGTGACCGCTTTATATTACTCACACCTCGAAAATCATGTGAGCAATAAGGCCGACTACCTAATATTACTCACACCCTGAAAATCATGTAAGTAATAATCGTTAACTACCTTATATTATTCACACATTTCACACCCAAATTGATTAGGGGGATCACATAATAAGTTCATGAACGATGCCAAATAATTTTATTGTTCTAAATGGTTATTCTTTCTAAATTATGTTTATTCCATAAGACGTTCCTCGGATATCTTTGCTTGGTCCTCTGCTTTTTGTAGTCATAAAGACTTCAAAATCCTATACGTTCGCAGTAAGTTCGAATACACTTCGCAAGTTTTTTTTTTTATTTTTATTTTATTTTATTTATTTGGACAACTAACAAGATCATACACTTTAAATGCTAGGAGTTACAGCCAGTGGTTTCGAGAGTTGGTGCTGTCTTAAATAAAGGTTGCCACGGAAAGCAATCTTATAACCTCTAAGTTTGTAACCTCAGTTATGATATCTATGCTCAAAGGCATATTTGGTGTCCATATTATTATTTTTTTCCTCACTAAGCTCGCGAACGTATGGGATTGATTTACTTTTCCTACATAAAGTTGAAGTGATCTGTTGGAACACTTTTCAATCTCAGTACCCTACACGTTACCTAGCCATCCTATGGGCGGTCTACAATCACGCACCAATCTAGGTGCTGATGCCCCTTTCGCAACCATGTGTAATGCTTTCGTTAAAATGACATTAGTAAAAATAATTTGGATATATTTCATTACTCTTCGCGTTTTTTTTTTTTTTCGTATCAAAGTATATAACTACCATGTACCATTGAATTCAAATAGCAAAATGACATTTCAGTTTCGTTTTTTTTTTATTTAAGTATATCGTATTTTTTTTTATAATTATTTAATGATGATTTCATGATTATGGTCTTATTGGTTTTTTTATTTTGATTTGACTTATTTTTCATTGATGTTGATAATTTTGTCATAAATTGTATTTCTAAGGCTACTGTTGTGTCACCTGTGCAGGTGTAATGTATCAGAACACTCTTTAGTTTAAGACAATAGGTAAGTATAAAGACAATTATTATTTTTCATTTCTCTCAAAAATAGAAACATTGGTAAAAGAATTATTTTGCCAGCATGAAAACTTCCCAAGATATCACAGTTTTGAAATGCAAACAAATTGGACTCATTCAGAAGGCTCCATACTACCCCAACTACTAATTTACTAGGCTACCTAAGTGACGTCATGCTTTAGTAGTTTGTATGCACCGCGTAGATATCTACTCGGCTAAATGTGTTAATTAAAATGGTTTTTAAGTATTTCCTAAGGTACATTGCATGAACATTGAAAAATTAAACATTTAAGTATTTATTATTTATTTTAATACATATATTATTATTTTTTTACTTCTAAATGATTCAACTTTAAATGATGATATTTTATTTTTCTTATTTCGAAACTCAACCAATATTTATTCATAATTTACGAGCCATAGAGGCTCTTAGCTAATTAATCTTTAGCTAATTACAGATTTTCTCAACATGGTCAATTATATCCAAAAAAACGACAAGAAACAGATTATATGTTGTCCATATTTTTTTTTACGAAAGTAGAAATATTTCTGATTTATCCAAACCTCTTTGGTAAAGCAAGCGGCATCGATATACTGCTCATTATTAAGGACTTCGCGCTAACTCGATCGCGCCCAGAAACTCCAGCTTACTGTGTTTGCCGCATGCAAAAACTAACTATAGGCAAAACGTATTTTTGTACGAGCATGTGTTTCATTTAATACTTTGGCTTTAAATGCTCATATTATTGACATAGACAAACTTATCACTTCGGTTTCAATACAAGTTAAAACATTTACTAAATGATAACTTCCTTTTAACTGTAGTCAACTTATTCATTCTTTATTTTATTTATTTTTTTGTTTATTTTTATAACATAACTGTATTTTTCAAAAATATAGATTAACTATTATTTAACATCAACAACTATTTTTTTTTTTTTGGCTCGTTGTCTTTTAAAACTGTCTTGTGATATAATAACTTAGCAATGTGGGTACCTACTACCTGTGGAAACTTGTAATAAGCCCTCAGGGAATATTAGTATAGCTGAGTAGGTATATGAAATTTACGCATACATAAGTCGTTTACATCCTGAAACTTATGTAAAGAACATTTAAATCCGTACTTACACCCTGAAAATTGTGCAAGTTACAATTGGTAACAGATAAGCGAATTACTTACTCAAAATCATGTAAGTAATAAGTCATACTTCGTTACATTATTTACACCCTTGGCCTGTCTGATCGGCGACTGTGGCGTCGATAGAATTCCCTCGACGATTGTGGCAGCGACTTCGACGTGATGAACACGTCCCTCAAAGGCCGCGGCGTCGACATGCAAGCTCTTACATCAGACTGCTCGTCACCTTCAGACTGCTCGTCACCTTCAGACTGCTCGTCACCTTCAGACTGCTCGTCACCTTCAGTTGCTTGACCGCGGCTAAGGTGCGGAGAATACATAATTCGCCTCGACCCAGCTTGCCTCCAATCCCGGTTAGTACGCCGAGATCGCCTTGGCCTTGTGCCGGGGTCCCTGGTCTTATCACTTGAATTAGACATCTGAAACTGCCACAGGTTATTAGCATTGTTTTATTTTTATTAATAGCTCTTCATAATCTTAAGCTTAGCACAGTTAACAGAATTATTATTAATGTTGTGACGTTTTTTTTTAAGTGTTTTTCAAAAGCTATACTTTTTGTAAGAAACAAAAAGGATAATAACGACATTACTATTTTTTTTGAAAGATTTTCCTTAAGTATATTTTCTTTCAAAATTATGTTAACCTCTTACACCAAGCAAATAAAAGATTTAAAAAAAAAGGAAAGAGTTAAGTACACTTTCTTGAAAAAAAAAACACTGCATTGTTTTCAAAGGCAAACAAAATTATATCAACATACTTGATGCTAATAACTCCAAGAATTATTGAAATGTAACACAGCTACATTCTTATGAAAATTTAAGAAACTATAAAAATATTTAAGAATTGGCAGTATGGCTTAATGTCTTCGTCTGTCCTACAAAAGGATTACTTTTAATTTTATTTCTTTTACTACTACAACAAAATTTTACACAAAATTTTTACTTTTATAATGTTCACGCCATTTAATAACAAATAAGTAGTACTTTAACTAGGTACATCAAATATCAACAAAAAAAAACCGTTTATTTATACCGCCAAAACGTTTCCCTTGACCAAACTTACGTACCTACGTAGCAAATTTCTTACAATCACTTGTTAAATAAATTTCTCAAACAAAAGAAATCAATAATATTATTTTTTTCAGTCTTTAATGCATACTTTTCTAGCATAGATGTCGATACAATAAAAACAGGATAAAATTATGTTACTTATCTTTAAAATGTGAGCCATTGGTGGAGCAAACATTTCGTTGTATTAACGGATTTTGCTCTTCGTCCCTCTTCTGAAATATTAAGGTAGTAGGATTCGGCGATGTTCCAAACAACTTTTATACAATTTCAGCATGGTTTATTCCAATTCAGTGGACAATAATAATTATAAATAATCTAATTTGTTATTATCACATTTCGTGGTGGGAAAAACTAACATCAATCCTGATATTCTTTTGTTCTTCTTTTTTTAAAATTGACGTTTCGAACTACGGAGGTTTTACACCAGAAGCCAGTACAAAGTTTGTATACATTTGTGATGGTGGCGTGAACGCATTTAATATTAGGTATTTATAAAAGACAACAAAAGTACATTATGAATCTACAATATAACTTAAAGTTATTTATTAGTTTAACAATATAGACTTGCAAACTTTCAAATCAATACGACAATTAGAAGTAGGTTAAAATTGAATTCCGAGATTTTCTTACATTGTGACTTATTAGTTGCAAGTGAAGCTAATAAAAGTGTGGTAAAAAGTAGGTAATCCAAAGCGGCTAAAAGCTAAAACGTCAGTGATTACAATACTCTTTGACATACCTCTTTGGAATCGGCTATGGAAGAAATTACAGTTTTATTATATTACGACAGTTTATCGAGTTTCTATACAGAATAATCATTTTTATATTATAATTTTCTAGAATAAAAAGTAGCCTATGATAGTCTTCAGCTCCCAAAATATCCCCATATTAAAAATCGAGTCGATCCGTTGCTCCGTTTTGACGTGAAAGACGGACAAACAAACAAACAAACAAACAAACACACTTTCACATTTATAATATTAGTATTTCACATTTATAATATTAGTATAGATATTGCTTATACTTCCTAGCTGATTTTAAATACACTTCACCTGTCCGCCGAACCTGATTCACGAACCGTCGCTCGGTCGGAAACGGATTCGTAGGTATTCGAATTCTGTGCTTTGTCTTTGTCTATTATATAGTTGGTGACAAAGACAGTGCATACATTCCGCTGTCGGGATCGTTTCCAACGGTTTGTGAATCAGGGGGATGGACTTCTACAAAATTACCTAAGAGTTGTACGAATATAACTCTTTATTATAGACAGGCAGAAAATATCTAAGTAGTAACAGTATAATTTAAAAAAGTTAGCTACCTACCTACCTCTTCCTATTTCCTTCACCAGGAGAGCAAGCGTTCGTGGGAGGTATATTGATCTTCACTCGAACCGGGCGCATCTGCGAAAAGTACACAAAGCAAGTTCAGTTATCGGCCCTTTGAAGACCGATAGATTGCAACTCGGCGCGCGTCCTGTGGGAGCTATAAAAAGACGATGACTAGCAATACTAGCATTATTATATCACGTCTTTCTAGCAGGGGTAGGCAGAACGCCTTAGGTTTTTATACTACTGCTTTAGCCCCACCTAAAGACAAATATATACGTAGAAAAGGTATGCATTGTCTAACACGGATAAGGTCTCGGGCCTCTTTTAGTTTACATATTAAATGAGAACATGTATATACAAATATAGGTAATAGCTAGGTAGGTACATTGCATTATTTCCTTCACCAGGAGTGCAAGAATGCATGGGAGCTATATCGATCTTCGTTTAAACTGGCGTATCTGCAAAAAGTACACACAGCAAGCCTAGTTGAAGACCGATAGATTGCAACTCGGTTGGCTTCCTGTGGGAGCTATAAAGCGACCGGGCGGATTAGCATCCCGGTGATAACGGGTTGAGGGGTCGCGCACAACTAAGGTTTGTTTTATGGACTTTGTTTATTCACGTTTTGAATTAGTTTTGTGGAGAATTTACATTTCGATATAATTCATACGAGTATAATCGATGTAAAATAAGACTAAATCACTTGACTATTTAAATACTTAGCCCTTCAAAAAAATGACATCAAAAAAGTAAGAAATAATCCCTCGCCGAATAACGTAAGTACTTTGAAGTCGGGCGTGAAACATGTAGGTACAATTTTTGTTGTTTTTATTAAAACCCGCCCGACTTCAAAGTACTTACGTTATTCGGTGAGGGATCATTTCTTACTTTTTTGATGTAATTTTTATGAAGGCGGTTTTATTTTTTATAAAAATTATTTTTATTTCACTCTTTTTAGTGCATCATGCAGGCAATATACGTGTATTCTGGTAAATAGGTATGTGATCAAATTGAGAACCTCCTTTTTTGAAGTTGGTTAAAATACCTTGAGGTATCCCCTTTCCAACAAAACAAGAATCATCTAAATCGGTTTGTAAACAAAGGAGTTATGCTTAAAGATACGTAATAAATTCACATTAAGTGGTAACGAAAACGACAGTATTTTTAAGATTTCCTGAAAACTACTGAACCGATTTCAAAATTTCAAAAAATGGAACCAACTTGGGTAAAAACCTGATGTTATAACGTTTGAATCATTTCAATCGGTTCAGCCGTCTTCGAGTAAT
Source organism: Crambus lathoniellus (assembly GCA_949710035.1). Lineage (NCBI taxonomy): Eukaryota > Metazoa > Arthropoda > Insecta > Lepidoptera > Crambidae > Crambus > Crambus lathoniellus. The sequence goes on from OX453309.1 coordinate 13,633,777, forward strand.
CGGTGTACATACATATAAAAAAAAATAAACGCGACGAATAGATAACCTCCTCCTTTTCAATTTTTGAAGTCGGTTAAAAAGGCAAACATACGGATCTCGCCAAAAACTATACATATAGGTATTCGTGCCATTTGCGGTGGAGACCGGAGGTACGTGGTGCACCGAGGCAAAACGCTTTGTATCGGAGCTATGCAGACTAATACGGGATAAAGGCTACGATTCCCGCTCCGGAGCGTATCTGGTTCAAATTATTGCTTGTCATACAGGCGCGGGGCAATACTGACTGCGAGTCTGATGGGGACCTTTGGGCCAGGTACAGACCGGGCGGGCTTCTAGATTGATTTAGAAGTACTTATCAATAGCATATTGTAAGAAGAATCTAAACGGAAAATTAAAAATCTTAAGTTTTAAAATCGAATTAACCTACTAACACTATCGTTTCCTTTTTCTTATATTTCTGTGGGCACTTTTTTAGAAAGTACTTACCTAATAATTACATAGTTAATTAAAACACAACTTTTTCTACAGCCGGTCATGGAATACACAGTTTCATGCTTTTTTACTTTCTTTAGTAAATAACTATAACATTTCTTAGCGTGGCTGGTAGTATGCGCCGTGCGTTATTTTCGCTAGCCAAACAGTGGCGGGCCGTCTGCCGGTGACTCACCGCACTAATGGGGAATCTATCCCACCGTCTATTGGTTCCCACCTCAATTAAGTCTGCAAGCTAGCATTTTTTCGTGTCTGCAGTGTTAAACACTAAGCCCGGGCATATACTACGATACAAACTTACAGACGACTGGTATCTCTCTATGGCGTAGGTGTAACTCCCATACATGAGTATTGTTAATTAATTAATTAATTTATTTAACAAGGCTTACCAACTAAATACATAAATAAAAATTACAAAGTTCCTTTAACATATATGCATTTAAAATATAAGTAAGACCCAACATTTCCCCCAATTTTTTGTTTCATCAAAAGACGTTTTCTATGCTTATTAAAGACTAAAAAATATGTAGTTTAAAAAACTAAAACAACACACTTTTATAGGAACAGACTAAAAAGTACAAAATAACCGTCTATTCAGTAACTGAAATTAAAAAGCGTGGTGCGCGTTGTCAATATTAAGTACCTACTTGAAATGCATGCTTTGCATAGGGCGTACCACGCTTTTTAATTTCAGTTACTGAATAGACGGTTATTTTGTACTTTTTAGTCTGTTCCTATAAAAGTGTGTTGTTTTAGTTTTTTAAACTACATATTTATTTTGTACTTTTTAGTTTAATAAATGGCAAGCCATGGATGGATGGTAATGGATTTCACAGTCCATTCATGTGTCTGCCCACCCCGTAAACATCATAATTCAAAGGCGTGATTGTATGTATTTAGTTTTACAAATTCAAGTGGAGTCTATTAGTTACCAGATGCGCGAGCCGAACCCTTACTTCCTCCCTGCTCCATCATCAGACCCTCACCACCAAGTGTAGCGAATAGGTATCATCAGAACGAAACAAATCAGCCCAAACTCAAGGGGTTTCCTAGTGGTCATTAAAGAGTGCCACTGGCTTCCTCCCTGCTCCATCATCCGACCCTCACCACCAAGTGAAGCAAATAGGTCTCATCAGAACGAAACAAATGAGCCCATCTCGAGGGGTTTCCTAGTGGTCATTAAGGAGTGCCACTGACCTCCCCCTTGCTCCATCATCAGACCCTCACCACCAAGTGTAGCGAATAGGTCACATCAGAACGAAACAAATGAGCCAGAACTCGAAGGGTTTCCTATTGGCCATTAAGGAGTTTCACTGGGTCCTCCCAGCTCCATCATCAGACCCTCACCACCAAGTGTAACGAATAGGTCTTATCAAAACGAAACAAATGAGCACAAACTCGAGGTGTTTCCTATTGGTCATTAAGAAGTGTCACTGGCTTCTTTCCTGCTCCATCATCAGACCCTCACCACCAAGTGTAGCGAATAGGTCTCATCAGAACGAAACAAATGAGCCAGAACTCGAGGTGTTTCCTATTGGTCGTTAAGGAGTGCCACTGGCTTCCTCCCTGCTCCATCATCAGACCCTCACCACCAAGTGCAGCTCATAAGTCTCGTCAGAACGAAACAACGGAGCCTAAACTCGAGGGGTTTCCTAGCGGTCATTAAGAAGTGCCACTGGCTTCCTCCCTGCTCCATCATCAGACCCTCACCATTAAGTGTAGCGAATAGACATCAGAACAAAACAAATGAGCCTAAACTCGAGAGGTTTCCTAGCAGCCATTGAAGAGTTCTATTGCCCACCTCTTGACTCCATCATCAGATCAGCTCGATGGTAGCAAATTATTGTATTGTCATCGGATTCGTATAGACTTGCAAAGTTTCGAATCGATACGACAATTAGAAGTAGGTTAAAATTGTATTCCAAGATTTTCTTACATTGTGACTTAGTTACAAGTGAAGCTATTAAAAGTGTGGTAAAATAAATATATAGTTTAAAAAACTAAACAAACACACTTTTAATAGTAACAGAATAAAAAGTACAAAATAACCGTCTATTCAGTAACTGAAATTAAAAAGCGTGGTGCGCGTTGTCTATATTAAGTTCTTGAAATTCATGCTTTGCAAAGGGCGCACCACGCTTTTTAATTTCAGTTACTGAATAGACGGTTATTTTGTACTTTTTATTCTGTTACTATTAAAAGTGTGTTTGTTTAGTTTTTTAAACTATATATTTATTTCTTTCTTTTTAGTTTAATAAATGGCAAACCAAATTAACATTAATTAATGCCACTAGCTTCCTTAATAAGATGTAATAAATTACATAATTAGGTATGTTCGTGCCGCGCTGCGAGCGGCGCGTTGTCATTGTCAAGGTCACGGGCGACACGCAATGCGCTCGGGCCGCGTGCAGGCAGTTGGCCGTAAGCAGCCGTGAGACAAGTTCGTGTGTTTCTGTAGCGACGTGCCGCGCTAGTTACCTACCCATATTGGGACCGAGATTTAGTTTTGCACCTATTAGGGCTCCGGTCGGGGTACGGACTTGAGACCCGTGTGTGTTCGCTTTGAAAAGCGCCGGGAAAGTTTTAGCGGCCTATTAGGGCATTGTGTAGTTTTAAGAGTGTTAGCTATAAGAGTTTCCCCTCGGGGTTGGGTGAAGACCTACTTGGCCAGGCGCGCGCGCGCCGGCAAGACAGCGACCAGCCCCCTGGATTACGGACAGTATCCCTTACCATAAGGTAGGACTAGTTTTAATTTACTTAATTTTGCATGAGAAACCTTCGATTCAATAAACTGTGGAACACAGTAGATGTGGTCATCACAATTGTGCGTGATCATATTTTTGGTAGCAGAGCGTAGTTGATATAATTAATTTTCATAGTAAAAATAAAAAGCGTACCTAAAAAGAGTACCTAAAAATTATTTTTTTTTGTTGAAATCTCGAGGGTATTTGAAGATCCCGAGACGATTGAAGTACTAAGAAATTGTTCTAGTAAATTCTCGAAGCGAATGTTTCTCACTTGGTGGATCCGATAATAGATAGACACTTATATAATTGTTGTCACATACTAGTGTTTTGATACGAGTTTACTCGCCTAGATGTGTATATTTTTTTTGTGTGTCCGGATTTATTTGACGAATAGTTCGTCCGAAAGTGTGTTTATTAGTACCACATACTAGTGATTTGATACGAGTTTACTCGCCTAGATGTGTATATATTTTTTTTGTGTGTCCGGATTTATTTGACGAATAGTTTCGTTCGAAAGTGTTGTTTATTAGTACCACATACTAGTGTTTGTTCCGAGTCCGCTTGCCTAGTTAAAAAAGTGGAACTAGTTTTAATTATTAGTAGTATTAAATTACGAGTATTATTATTAAAAATAGTTTTGTTTTCGTTTGTTGATAACGGTTTAGTAGTTGATTTGCGAGGTATGCCATACCGTTAATCCTATACGTTTTGTTTATACCGTTATATTGTTAGCCCTTGAAATTGGTAAGTTGCTAATAATTTATGAAACTAGTAGGGTCCGTGTATGTCGTCCGAATTTTAACCCTTGAACCCCGTTGGGGCCAATTCTGACCACGCATATAGCTGTCAACGTTCACTCAAACCCGGGGCGGCCAATATTGACCAGGCGCCGGCCGGCACAGATTACTTGTGTTTTATATCGTGACGCGACCTATTTCTATTGTTTTTTTTGTTGATGTTTACCACTTTTATATTTCTTTGTTTGCTTTGTTTATTAAACGGCTTATAAATGGCTCCTACGAATCCGACCGCCGTATCCAGGGCTGGCATCCAAGGAGCTTTGCGTTGGCTTGCTTGTGCGGTCACATTAATAGACCGAGCCGACCGGGTAGGCGCGTTGCTAGCTCGGTATGGCGGGCTGGCAGCTCGGCTGCAAGACCTGGAGCGCCACGCCATGGAGTGTCGCGCGTATTATTTAGAGAACCCCCCAGCTGATGATGCCGTGTCGGAACAGCTGGAGCAGGATGTAGCCCAGGCCTATGAGCTGGCTGACCAGTTCACGGAGGCGGCTGAGAGGGCCCTGGCTGTTCGGAAGGGGGAGCCGGTTTTGAGCGGGGAGGTCAAACCTACCCCGACGGCGTTGCTAGGCCGATTGCCTACCTTGGAGATTCCCACTTTTAATGGGGATCTGTCAGCCTGGATGGGCTTCATTAATTTGTTTGACAGTTTGGTGGATTCACGACGGGACTTATCCCCTAGCGAGAAGTTGGCCTATTTGCGCTCCTCCCTGCGAGGAGAGGCCAGCGCGGTAATCCACCACCTGCTCATCAGCGACGACAACTACCAGGTGGCCCGCCAGCTTCTGGTTAGCAGGTACCAGAATGTCCGGTTACTGGCGGACACCCACGTGGCCACGATTTTGGCCCTCCCGCGAATCACGCGGGTACACCTGTTACGGAGGGAGTTGCTGAACCCGCTACTGTCAGCGGTCAACTCCCTAAGGCGATTGGACCTGCCGGTGGATCAGTGGTCCTTTGTACTACTGCACATAGTCCTCGCCAAATTGCCCGCTGAAATGAAGGGGCGTTTCGAGCAGAGGTACGGAGGCGACAGCGCCTCGTATCTCCCGCCCTTCGCGGACCTCCTTCGTTTTTTGGAGGACGAATGTAGGGTGACGGACCACCTGGAGCCTGCCCCGGTTCCAGGTGTTGGTCGTATGGTGGCGGCGAGGGAACAGCCCCGTCGCCCGACCAATCGCTATGCTGCCTTCCAGCAGTCCCCTCCCCCCGCACCGAGTGAGCGGTGCAGGTATTGCAGGGGAGATAGGCACATGGTGCACGAATGTGCCAAATTTAGAGGCCTCCGCCCAGAGGGACGGAGGGCCGTTGCTAGACAGCGCCAATGGTGCTATAGGTGTTTGGGGGGACACATGCAGTCGGCGTGTCCCCAGACCGAGGATTGTCGTCTTTGCGGAGGGAGGCATCACCCCCTCCTTTGTTTGGACCGCAAGGACGCCGGGAGCGACCGGGGTTCGAATTCCTCGCGCACGGGCGGGGGCCCGGCAGCCCGGAACCGGTCACCTAGAGATTCGGCGGGGCTTAGCCCCCCCGTTCAGTCCCCCCCGGAGAGGGGGAACTATAGGAGAGACGCCCCCGCCACGGGCGGGGGTAGGGGGGTACCACAAGAGTACGCCACGGTGGCGATGGGCACGGGCCCTATTTGCTACTCCCCCCCCCTAATGGAGAGGCCTCGATTGGGGTACTATGCACCGAGGCACGCCCCACACGGGTATTACCCTGCACCTAGGAGTGCTGTTGGTCGGGGCCAGTATGTACCCGATTGGGACCCGCTCGCCCGGTACGAGCGTCCCACATTTGGCGCGCCGAATCAGGCGCGAGGGGGACAAGTACCCCCCCAAAATTTTTAATGGCGCCCCTGTCGGACCCAACCACCCCTCCGGAGCTTGTGCTGTTGCCAACAGCCTCCGTGAATGTTTGGGGACCTAAGGGCAATGTTGTCACGGTGCGTGCCCTTTTGGACTCAGGTGCCCAGGGGTGCATAATGTCCAGGTGGCTTGTCCGACAGCTGGGTCTTTTGCTTGTGCCGCATCACGAAGCGGTACGGGGGGTGGGAGACTCGCGGATCCCTGATCCGATTGGTCGAGTTGAGTTCTCCTTCTCCCCCCACTTCACGCCAAGGCCGAAGATCGGTGCTTCGGCGATAGTTTTTGATAAGGTGGTTGGACCACTCCCGCAAGTGCGAGTGCCGCCATCCACGATTGAGCTGACGTCTGGACTGGCTTTGGCTGATCCTTCCTTCCACCGACCGGGCCCAATACACTTGTTGATTGGTGCGGATGTCCTCGGTCGTGTACTGTGTGGAAGCAAGCGAGTTTTGCAGACAGCCGATCTTGTCGCCTTGTCCTCGTCGCTGGGTCATGTGGTGATGGGAAAGGTACCACAGACACCAGAGACCCCGTCGGTAGACCGCCAGACCATTGTCGGTTCTACTTTGTCCGACGTTCTCCAAAAGTTTTGGGAGGTGGAGGAACCTCCCACTGCCAAGCGGTTGGATCCGTTAGCGGAGGAGTGCGAATTGTTCTACCAGAACAACACTGGGCGCCTCCTCTCGGGTCGCTTGATTACCCGCTTGCCCTTCTTGGCGGTTCGCCCTCCTTTAGGGAGCTCCCGACCGATGGCCGAGAAGAGATTGTTGTCCATGGAGCGTAGGATGGCCAGGGATCCCGCATTCAAGGAGAAGTATATAGACTTCATGCGGGAGTATTTGGACCTTGGGCACATGTCCATCTCGCAGTTGGACTGGCGTAATGTGGAACATTACTTCCTGCCACACCACGCTGTTTTGAAGACTTCCAATGGGAAGATCCGCGTGGTCTTTGATGGTTCAGCGCCCACGTCAACCGGAGTGTCGTTGAATCAGTGTCTGCATGCGGGGCCGAAGTTGCATCACGATGTCTGTGATGTTTTGACCAACTTCCGCCGGCACGCTGTCGTCTTTGTGGCCGATATCCGCATGATGTTCAGACAGACCGTGATTCACCCGGAGGATAGACGATACCAGCTCATCCTTTGGCGTGAGGATCCCCAGGATCCGATGTTGGCTTACGAGCTGAACACCAACACTTATGGTTTGCGGTCGAGCCCCTTTGTGGCGATCCGTTCGCTTTTGGAGCTCGCAGAGCGCGAACGGCTACGCTATCCCCGGGCATCTGCTCTTATTGAGGGGGGGGCCTTATTTGTCGACGATATCTGCACGGGGGCCTCGAGCTTAGATGAGGCTCTCGTCTTACGTGATGAGCTGATTGCGCTCTTGAGGGCTGGTGGCTATGAGTTGCGGAAGTGGCTGTCTAACTCACCGGACCTATTGGCAGATTTGCCTAAGGACCACCAGCAAGAGCCGCTCCTCTTTGAAAATCCAGAGACTCCAGACATGCTGTCTGTTTTGGGAGTCCAGTATCGACCAGTCCCGGATTTGTTCACATATAGATTGGAACTGCCAGACCCAAAGGTCTGGACTAAACGCACGGTGCTGTCTACTGTAGCCCGTACCTTTGATCCGAACGGTTGGCTCAGCCCTGTAGTGTTTTCGATGAAGTGCTTCCTACAGGAGCTCTGGGCTGCGGAATTGTCATGGGATGAGCCCCTCTCTGGTAGCCTCCTACGAGAGTGGGTGAGGTTCGTGTCATCCCTACCCGACGTCAATCGGGTTTGTATACCGAGGCAAATGCTGCCTTCGGGAAAGTTTAAAGCCTCCCTGCACGGCTTTTGTGACGCGTCCGAAAGCGGATACGCGGCAGCCGTTTACATCCGAACGGTGGATGCAGCAGGCGTTGTCGCCGTACACTTAGTTACGGCCAAGAGTAAGGTCGCCCCCCTTCGGACTAGGCTAACCATTCCGAAGTTGGAGTTGTCCGGCGCCACTCTCTTAGTACGGCTACTCAATCATGTTGCCGACACCTTGGGAAACGGTGTCGACTTGGAGTCGATATTTGCGTGGTCTGACAGCCAGGTCGTCCTTTGTTGGCTGAAGAGTTCAGTCCACACCCTTGAGGTTTTTGTGGCCAACCGGGTCTCACAAATTCAGACTTCAAAGGCCCCGTTGATTTGGCGCCACGTACCGGGCGAATTGAACCCCGCAGATTGTGCCTCCCGCGGCTGCGAGGCGCCTGAGTTAGTGGACCACCACCTATGGTGGAGTCCATCATGGTTGTTACGGCCTGAGCGCTCATGGCCTGCCACCCCGGCTGTGGCCAGAGTCCCAGACCTAGGCATGCGTGTTCACGCCGTGGAGACGGTGGCGGCTCCGCAGATGGAGTTTTTGTTAGACCGCTACAGTTCTCTTGATAAGTTGCTCGGCGTGACTGCTTGGATGAGGCGCTTTGTGCGAAATTGTCGCCAGCCTCAGGAGAAATCGTTGTCTCCGGTCCTCGCCCCACAAGAGCGGCAAGACGCTCTGTTGCATTGGTTGCGAGTGACGCAACAGCGAGAGTTTGAACCGGAGCTGAAAGCCCTGCGCTCAAGTAAGCCCAAGTTGAAGGGACCCTTGGTGCGGTTGAATCCCTTCTTGGACAGTACCGGATTGCTGCGTGTCGGAGGTAGGCTCAGACATGCCAACCTGCCGTACGGATCACGCCACCCTTTGTTGCTCCCCAAGGATGGACCGTTAGTTAGACTGTTGATTACAGACCGACATGTAAAGAATGCTCATGCCGGTTGTAATGCTTTGACCGCGCTCCTCCAACGAGAGTTCTGGATTTTGTCAGCGCGGAGAATAATCCGATCCGTTATTTTTCGTTGTCTCCCGTGTTATCGTTTGCGCGCCGATACGATGCAGCCCCAGATGGGTGATTTGCCTGCCGATCGAGTGAACGAATCGATGCCCTTCTCAGGAGTTGGAACGGATTTTGCGGGGCCATTTACCGTTAAGACATCGCGGCTTCGTAATGCTAGAACGGAAAAGGCTTACTTGTGTGTATTTGTTTGTTTGGCCACTAAAGCGGTCCACCTGGAGGTGGTTAGTGCCCTCACCACAGAAGCCTTTGTAGCCACGTTGAATCGTTTTGTGTCTCGCCGCGGAATGCCGTCGTTAATCAGGTCCGATTGTGGAACCAATTTCAAGGGCACCGATAGGTATTTAAAGGAAGTTTGTGAATTTTTGGATAGGAATAATTTTGAGATCGGATCCACACTCTCTCGCAGAGGGGTACGATGGCAGTACTCCCCGCCATCCTGCCCCCACTGGGGAGGGATTTTTGAAGCAACTGTAAAGGCCGCTAAAACTCACCTTCGTCGCGTTATTGGGGAGACGGTCCTCACGTTTGAGGAACTCGCGACCGTATTTTGTAAGGTTGAGGCGGTCCTCAACTCGCGTCCGTTGTGTCCGTTGTCTTCGGACGCGAATGATTTAGAGGCCCTTACGCCGGGCCATTTTTTGATTGGCAGACCGCTTAACGCCTTGCCGGAATATCCTTATTCCGAAGTGCCCTCCGGACGGCTCTCGCGATTTGAATTGCTCCAGCAGCTTACGCAGAGTTTTTGGCGCCGTTGGCATCTGGAGTATTTGCACATTTTGCAGCAACGCGTTAAGTGGTCGGATAGGACGACCCCACCCAAGACTAGAGACCTCGTGTTGGTAAAGGATCCAAACCTGCCGCCCCTCCGCTGGCGTTTAGGACGCATTGTTCAGCTTCATCCGGGGTCGGATGGTGTGCCCAGGTTTGCCGAGGTCCTGGTGGGGGACTCTGTTTTGAAGCGAGCGATCGCTACCCTCTCTCGCCTGCCCTTAGATTGAGTTGGCGGACAGTTTGCTACTGTCCGGGACGGGGGGATGTTCGCGCCGCGCTGCGAGCGGCGCGTTGTCATTGTCAAGGTCACGGGCGACACGCAATGCGCTCGGGCCGCGTGCAGGCAGTTGGCCGTAAGCAGCCGTGAGACAAGTTCGTGTGTTTCTGTAGCGACGTGCCGCGCTAGTTACCTACCCATATTGGGACCGAGATTTAGTTTTGCACCTATTAGGGCTCCGGTCGGGGTACGGACTTGAGACCCGTGTGTGTTCGCTTTGAAAAGCGCCGGGAAAGTTTTAGCGGCCTATTAGGGCATTGTGTAGTTTTAAGAGTGTTAGCTATAAGAGTTTCCCCTCGGGGTTGGGTGAAGACCTACTTGGCCAGGCGCGCGCGCGCCGGCAAGACAGCGACCAGCCCCCTGGATTACGGACAGTATCCCTTACCATAAGGTAGGACTAGTTTTAATTTACTTAATTTTGCATGAGAAACCTTCGATTCAATAAACTGTGGAACACAGTAGATGTGGTCATCACAATTGTGCGTGATCAAGGTACATATAATAAAATTTAAGACTAATTTATTCCTCCCTGTTCCAACATAAGATCCTCACCACCAAGTGTAGCGAATAGGTCTCATCAGAACGAAACAAATGAGTCAAAACTCGAGGGGTTTTCTTGTGCTCATTAAGGAGTTTCACTGGCTTCCTCCCCAGCTCCATCATCAGACCTTCACCACCAAGTGTAATGAATAGGTCTTTCTAAAACGAAACAAATGAGTTCAAACTCGAGGGGTTTCCTAGTGGTCATTAAGGAGTGCCACTGGCTTCCTCCCTGCTCCATCATCAGACCCTCACCACCAAGTGTAGCGAATGGGTCTCATCAGAACGAAACGAATGAGCCCAAACTCGAGGGGTTTCCTAGTTGTCATTAAGAAGTGCCACTGGCTTCCTCCCTGCTTCATCATCAGACCCTCACCACCAAGTGTAACGAGTAGGTTTCATCAGAACGAAACAAATGAGCCAGAACTCGAAGGGTTTCCTATTGGCCATTAAGGAGTGCCACTGGCTTTCTCCCTGCTCCATCATCAGACCCTCATCACCAAGTGTAACGAATAGGTCTCATTAGAACGAAACAAATGAGTCAGACTCAAAGGGTTTCCTATTGGCCATTAAAGAGTGCCACTGGCTTCCTCCCTGCTCCATCATCAAACCCTCACCACCAAGTGTAGCGAATAGGTCTCATCAGAACGAAACAAATGAGTCAAAACTCGAGGGGTTTTCTTGTGCTCATTAAGGAGTTTCACTGGCTTCCTCCCCAGCTCCATCATCAGACCTTCACCACCAAGTGTAATGAATAGGTCTTATTAAAACGAAACAAATGAGTTCAAACTCGAGGGGTTTCCTAGTGGTCATTAAGGAGTGCCACTGGCTTCCTCCCTGCTCTATCATCAGACCCTCCCCACCAAGTGTAGCGAATAGGTCTAATCAGAACGAAACAAATGAGCCAGAACTCGAGGTGTTTCCTATTGGTGATAAAGGAGTGCCACTGGCTTCCTCCCTGCTCCATCATCAGACCCTCACCACCAAGTGTACCAAATAGGTCTCATCAGAACAAAACAATTGAGCCTAAACTCAAGGTGTTTCCTAGCGGCCATTGAAAAGTTCTATTGCCCACCTCTTGACTCCATCATCAGATCAGCTGGATAGAAGCAAGTTATTGTAATGTCATCAGATTCATATAGACTTGCAAAGTTTCAGATCAATACGACAATTAGAAGTAGGTTAAAATTGAATTCCAAGATTTTCTTACATTGTGACTTAGTTACAAGTGAAGCTAATAAAAGTGTGGTAAAAAAGAAAATTGATTGATAAAAAAACATTGTAAAAACTGAAAAATAAAATAAAAAGATTACCAATTAAAAAAAATTTTAAGAACTAAAAGAAAATAAAAAAAATTATAGGTAGGTAGGTAAAACAAAATTTGAAATGTCTTAATTAAAAATTACCTAATACTAAATACTTACCTACCTATAAAAAAAATTCAAAAACTGTTAAATAAAAAAAATCTGTACAGCAATCCAAAATTTACTTTTTAAAAGAAGCTGTGTGTGTGGTTTTGTTACTGTCACACTACATTACCAGTATCCTATATCACATCCAGTACCAGTATCCTCCCGCAATACAAATGACTCGTCTCCACGACTGGTCTAAGATACTCGTACTACTCGGTCTGTAAAGCCTGCAACAGATAGAGTAGAGCGGTAGAGTACTAGTATAGTTAGTTTAGTACTCTACCGTTTACTGTACCCGTGTACAGCAGCCATAAGTTTCGCATTGTAAAATTGGGCTTATTCTTTTTAGGGTTCCGTAGCCAAATGGCAAAAAACGGAACACTTATAGATTCGTCATGTCTGTCTGCCTGTCTGTCTGTCTGTCTGTCCGTCCGTCCGTCCGTCCGTATGCCACAGCCACTTTATTCCAAAACTATAACGACTACAGACTTGAAGCTTGGTAGGTAGATATATTCTGTGAACCGCTTTAGGATTTTTTATAGAAAAATAAAAAAAAAAATAAATTAAGGGGAGCTCCCCATACATGGAGCTGAAACTGAAAAAAAAATATTTCATAATACATACTAATGTGGGGTAATTACTTATTCATAATAACGTTTGAACCATTTCAATCGGTTCAGCCGTCTTTGAGTAATCGGTGGACATACACAAAAAAAAATAAAAAAAAAGAGAAAAAACATACATACAGACGAATAGAGAACCTCCTCCTTTTTGATTTAGAAGTCGGTTAAAAACAGGTATGTTGACGCGTGCCCAGACGATTAGACGAATCAACTCACAGTCTGACAAAAGTGGCAATTTAAAAACGTAATAACTTGAAAATTAGTGTCTTTATATGGTGCTCCCATACTTCTATAATATAACAGTAAAAAGTTTACTAACAAATGTTAGAAATGTTACATTCTCTTAGGAATGGTTAAATGTTTTAAGTGCTCGCACACTAATGGCAAATGTTTATAAACATTCCAGCTTGGATTTTACGTGTCTCCGATTCAAAAACCATCAGAACAGGATTAGATTCAAATTCAGTGTTTTGTCTCTGTCTATTCTAAAGTGAGGGAAAGTGACAACGCATACACTCCGCTGTCGGGAACGTTTCCGATGGTTTGTGAATAAGGGGGAAGCATAAGTTACAAACAAATGTTTTATACTTAGGCGCAGCGCAGACGACAGACTATCCGTGACGCACCTATGCAATTATATGCAGTAACGCACACGACGCGCAAAAAGTCCGGCGCACAAAAAATCCGTGTTATTCGGGCAGACCGCGCCGCGCCGCCGCGTCGCGCCACGCCGCACAAAAGTGTGCGAAAAAAATAGAACTTCGCTTCAACGCGCGCTAACACAGACGGCACTTTAGTCGGTCCATAGCGTATTTCCATAGCGTCTACGTCCCTACTGTTCAGGTTACAGAATGATCGAAGATGTGCGTCGTGTGCGTTGAGTCTGTGAAAAATCCGCGACCGACTTTTTGCGCGCCATGCAGACTTTTTGTACTCCACAGACTCGATCACACAAAAAGTGTGCCGTCTGCGCTGCACCTAGGTGCAGCTAGGTGCAGTCTGCCCGAATTACACGAATTTTTTGTGCGCCGGGCTTTTTGCGTGTCGTGTGCGTTACTGCATATAATTGCATAGGTTCTATTTTCACAGACTAAAAAGTGCGTCACGGATAGTCTGTCGTCTGCGCTGCGCCTTATGATGTAACTTGTTAACTAACAACTTTGTTAAGAAATGTTAACTAACATTACCTAACATGAAAACATTTCTTAACATCGTGATCAAATTTTAATCTTCGTTAACAATATGTTTGAAAATGTTTACAAACATTATGTTTTACACAACTCTATTTAAATACACATCTTCATCCCCAACCGACAGACGCGATGCGTCGGTTCATCGGGAAACAAACATTGTAACTAATCGCATTGCAATTATCAAAGTATTCGTATGCATGATCAATTCGCCTATCTGTGTCTGTCTGTCTATCTGTAACTATATGCATAAACAGGTTGACGCGTGCCCAGACGAGCAGACGAATCAATTCACAGTCTGGCGAAAGCGGCAAATTAAATATTTAATATTGGAGGGACTGGCTGGAAGGCCCGTGTATCGCTTTCTGTGTAGTAGTTTTGTTTTAAAGGGAATATAATGGCTACGCAATGTCGTTGTACAAACATCGGTTGCAGTCTGTAGGTGGAAATAACACAATACGATGTGATATTTAATGACGGATTAAAAATCAAATTAATTATATTTAGTTTAGAATTTTATAAGCACTTATTGTGGTGTACTACATATTTGATAATAATAAATCATAATAAATATACTGTTTGCTTGTATACCGGCTGCACACTCTGCTCTGTGACGCGAGTTCTGTTTATCGAGTCTGTGATACACAACTGTCACTGTCACCTGAGCCTGCAGCCGGTAGCAAGGGCAGCTAACCGAAATACTATTGTTTTATTTAAATACCTCATTGAATAAGTACCCCCCTTGTAACCAGGGACAGCACAAATTGGCGACGAGGATAAAACGTAAGCATTTAGTTGCATTTTACAAGACTAACCTGAAGTTATCATACGGAAAATTTATAACCAAATACACTGTCAATATTTTGACAAACTTTTTGAAAAAAAGGAAAAGCTTTATAATAGAAGTACTTACTTATGTACACGTCTATAATCTTTGCATTGTCACGCTGGTGACAACTGCTCATTGTCAATGAATGAAATGATGCAATGTACTGCAATAAAATTGTAAACACATCCGTATTGATAACATAAAGTTTACACATGCTCATTGTCATTACAAATATAACTAATATATACCAAAATAAGTTGTGCGGTATAATTGAATAATAGTAAGTAACAGAAAGTAGTTTAAACTAGGTACCTACTTTGCTTTATGATGGTGATGTATCTACATAAGCAGGTATCTGATAGATTAATGTTCAAGTTGTTGATGACTACCAATTATACCTACAACAAGATGTGCCTGTATATATTAGTCTAGTCAGGATTTTAATCTGACCGAGTAGAGTACACCGATGCACCATACAATACAACAAGTGAACTGATCAAGTTAAATAGATCTAAATGTTCAAGAGTTATGGTAAAAGTGGTCTAAAATTCAGTCTATGGGATTTAAGCTACTAATAAGTAGTTTCAATTTTAAATTGAGTTTGCTTCCATAAAAAAATGACAAATGTAATTTTTGAATTAAATGACAAGATATGGAAATACAAAATAGGTACTTCTAATAGTAATTCCTGTCTTACTCTTACTTTATTTGGTGCAATGAAAATTGAATTTCAATAAAAGACAAGATTTCAATTATTGAATGATTTACAAAAAATGATCTAGCGTTATGACAGCACCCTTCAGTTTATTATCACCTGTACAGTGCTATCTTTTGTTCCATTTATTTCTTCAAGTTTTGCCATCACATTATTAGTGCTAATAACAAAAAAAATGTGTTGCAATTTCAAATAGGTACATATTAAGGTTATTAATTGATAATTATTGTTAATTACATTACCTACTACTAATATAATGTAACAGACCTTATACTGATATATAAATGGAATGTAGAATAAAATAAAGAAATAAATATAAGAGGTATATAAAATTTGCAAATAGAAACTTGATTTATTATAATTATTTTATGAAAGCACTGAAAAGAACAAAGTTGTTGTGAAAGCAAACTCAATATTGACTGTCGAAAGGAAATTGAAGGGGTTTCAAGGAAAACCCGAGCTAGATGTGAATAAAATTGAGATTTGACCCAAAAATAAAAGCATGCGGTGTGCTCGATGTGGAAATTAATACTATGATAGTATTCAATATATGGCAAAAAGTAAAACCAAATGTGTGGTTAAATCCAAACCTAGTGGGTATCAAGGCCATTTATTTTGAAATCAATGCCGCACCAGGCGAATAAGGTGAATGGGGATACATTCCTGACGCTTATAGCATCCAAAGTGGTAAACAAAAGAAACAAAGTGTTATGGACACAAATAGGGTTACCTACGATTTAAAAAAAAAATATTTAAAAATTTAAGATCCTGAAAAAAAAAAAGCCTGACACTTGTCTGGACATTTTAGTCACAAAATGCACACATTAGTTTCCCACTCTGTACCTAACAGTAATAAATAAAGTAAATATGCTCGCTCAGGGCTGTTTTAAGATGAGTGTTTTGTTAGATGAGCGGGGAGTTAATAAAGATGAAAGACTGATTTGATATTACCCATGTACCTAAGTTTTATTACTCATACTCCATGTAATCTAAAAACCAGGACAAATTAAAAGGCCGGACAAAGTCCGGTCAAAAGTCTATTAAGTCCGGACATGTCCACAAAAATAGACGTTTGGTAACTCTACACACAAAAGAAATAATCACAAGTAGACAAATGATAAATAGAAAAAAAAAACATGAAGGTGGCCTTAATGCCTTAAGGAAATGGCTTCCGGGCAACATTGGCTCGAGTGAAAGAAAATAAATAAATCAACAGGGTGCTATCAAAAGTTGGTGCATAAACCTACTGATATTACTGATAAGCATCCAATTAAAGTACTACCCTACAAACTAAAAAATCAAATTAGTGAAAATGATTTTTTTCCTTGTATGAATGAATGTTAATGAAATATGTATTAAGATTTTTATGTTTATGATAAAATGACACTAATAAAACGAATACAATATAATAGATTTTGGTAAAATCAAATAAGATAAGATAAATTCATTTAAATTGGATTAGAAAAAATAATGAAAAAAAAATCCCATGTAAATTATATACTTAAGTACCTACTTAACTTCAAACAAACAAATTTAAAGACAATGGTTTGTAGCAAACAATGTCAAAGAAATTAGCAGGTATGATTTATGATTGCATAAATCATATGATTAATCAAAGGTGATTCATGATTGGTTCCACACCTACAACCAAACAAATTTAAAGACGTTCAGCTTGACTGACGTCGCGATTGATAAGTCAATTTGTTTGTAACCCCAAATTTGTCAGCCATACAGGCGGGACTACGGCAGACTCTGTTTGTTAATGCTACTTATAATATGGAGTTCTTCACAGAAATATGACTTCATAAATCTAACTGAATTATCAGAAACACCATTCGGGTTTAGCTTCAATAAAAGTGTTTTCGTGATCATCACAATGCTTTGGAAATGTCACAAAAAATATCGAATAAACATCTCTTTAATGGGTATCAAAATAAATGTGTATTCTAGAAGTGCGACCGTAGCATCAGTACAGTAGCGCCTTTGACTTAAATGTTTTGTGTACTACTCAATGAAAAATTAACTCAATGAAGTTTGGTTTATAGACTATTCCATTTCACATTACACTGGAAAAAAATAATTAATTGGCTATTTTCAGGAAATTAGGAAAGACTCCCTCACAAATACTTACGTTAGGAAAAATATCACTAAGTTATGGAACCGTTACATATAAGATGTACGGGTATGGAATTGATAAAACTGAAATATATAAACAAGGCAATGAAAATTCATTATTAAATTAAATTTTGCCCTCCTCCCTTCTAATTTTGCTTTGGTCAGGGTCATGTACAGCGTCCATGATGTACTATTTGTTATTCTAAGATCCAACAACCATTGTGGATTAGCAATAAAGAATTGCATTGATAATAATAGAGACACGCCCTAAAGATGTAATTTTGCATTAGGTACTTGCTTTGATGAGAGAACTCGTCACAAGTACCAGCTACCTTAGTTCAGCATCACATAGTGAATGATTCGCTGTGTAAGAATGATTGATGCTAAATTTTATATAAAAAAAAAGAAAAACAAAAAAAAGGCTTAAATACAAGAAATATCACAGTGGTTTGGAGCAAATTGTTTGGTAGGTATGCAGTGTTACCGTTTTAACCACTTTGTGGTAGCCAATTTTCTACGTATTTAGCAACATTTATAATTGAGTTAGCCACAAATAAAAATCTAATCAGGGCCAGTTCTAGTGTTTTAGATTACAAAAAAAAATATATATATATAAATTAAAAACATTTTGGTAACATTTAATAAGAACACGATGGTAACATAAAAAAAAATCCCTGAAGTTAATATCCCGAGGGGTTTAACTAACAGTCATTAAAATAATCAATAAAGATAAATACTCTCGAAAAACATATTATAACCAGTCTGTCGCAGTTGGATAAAAATATGGTATTATCTTAAGAAAAGGGTAAAGTAAAATAATATTTAGCCACATAGCTTTAACACCTTTTCGAAAGAGTTTATTTAATATAGCCGATTTTTTTAAAAAAATAATTTGCCACTAAACAAGTCCACTAAAAAAAAAACAAGATGCTGATGTAAAACTATGTAACAAATCAAAATATTGGATCAATGAGTTAATGAATCTACTGGAGAGTTGGGTTAATCTAGAAACCTACACAGTATTTTATATTAAAAAAAAAAAAAACCTCTGTGTTAAAACTATTTAACAGATCAAAATATTTGATCAAAGAGTAATATAAATGAATCAACGGTAGAGTTGAGTTAATTTAAAATCCTACACAGTATTTATACCAAAACAACCCTCTCATGGTAGTGACAATGTATTTTCTAAGCATCTTTCCACTCCACAACCGACAAAGGTACCACTGGGTAATTAACCAGTGGTACTAGTCTATTAACAAATACCTATTCAAGAACACTAAATGTACGAGTGTTTCAGAAAGCTCAATAATTATGGTTTAATAGAAATTGATATCAATGTCTTCTGTCCTATGTTGTATGTAAATATTATGATAACCACTAAGAAAATTTTAAATGACATCTTGGGATATTAAAACTAATAAATAGTGTCATAACATATACCATACCTAATTCGTATAGGTAGGTATATAAAAAGAACCAGTTCTACAAACGGTAGATACGTAGGTGACACTTTTATTGTTTTATCTAACGATAGATTATGTGAGTGACACCAACTCGTAAAGATAGATATTTAAATGGTGATTTTCACCATTATCATTTACAGTTAGCTACCGGAGGAAAATCTTTGTTTCAGAGAGCTCGCGGCATCTGTGCTAGCAAACATCTAGCTGCTGCGCTTCGACATGTCGAGCAAGTACTGCAAAGTAACAAATGTCACAGAATGTAGAATGCCAACCTGCCATTCTACCATATATGAACGGTGTCTCTGACAAGATTTGAAGGATTTTGAAGCGCGCATCGATTATACTTACTTCAAGCCACTGTATAAGATCAACCAAATCTCACAGTGCGCGATAATAAGTCTACAGTGTGTGAGCATGCTTTGAGAAACAGATTTTCACCAGAGAACTGAAGTTTTTACCAGAACGCTACCCGAAGCTGTTGAAATCGACAAATATCTAATTTTCAATAGTGAAGATGGTTGGAAGATACCACCAGCTTTGTACCTTATGTTCCATCAATTAAGGCAGAAACCCAAACCACACACTGCAAGACATAAAGATACGGTTAGTTCTTTTGTAGATAGATTTAAATGGAGATCGTCCCCCTTCGTGAGTTTTCTTGCCAGTTCTTTCTTCGAAGGGCCTCCAAACTTTGTGAACTGGTGGTCGAGTCAGTAGTTTTTCCTTGCAATAAACTAATAATACATAACTTACCGAAACAATAAAAAGAAATGCCATACAGCCATACAGTTAATGTTATAACTTCTAAAAATAGTCTTAGTTATGCCTAACCGTATCCGGAAATAAATATTTACCTATGTAAAATGAAAAAAAATGGAGTAACCAATATGTGGCTGGTACAATAAAATATTATAAAATAAAATCCAAAAACCTTATAAAAACAAACCTTATAAAATGTATCACACTATAATATTAAATAAAAAAAAAATTGTTGAAAAGGAGAGATGTGGTGTACTACATATTTGATAATAATAAATCATAATAAATATACTGTTTGCTTGTATACCGGCTGCACACTCTGCTCTGTGACGCGAGTTCTGTTTATCGAGTCTGTGATACACAACTGTCACTGTCACCTGAGCCTGCAGCCGGTAGCAAGGGCAGCTAACCGAAATACTATTGTTTTATTTAAATACCTCATTAAATAAGTACCCCCCTTGTAACCAGGGACAGCACACTTATGAACGTTAATATAGCTACGCCAGCGCCACAACCAAATCAGAACACGGAAAGATTTTTTTCTCTTGTAGAGCCACAACATTACAGATTACAGTCGCGGGAAAACTTGCAATGATCAGAATCATCAAGATACCTACTCCTCAAGGCAAACAATTTCTTCTTGTTTAATTTAATACAGTCTCACCAAGCTGAAAACTGACCTTTTACTAACTATCACTTAGTAGTAGATTCAACGTCGATCGTGATCACTTAGGTTTATGATAATCCGAGTAGGTACACCTAATATCAGCACTTGAAAACCATTAATACATTAGTACCTATTGGCGCAGCACCGACGGCTTATGTTGAATTGATGTATAGGTACCTAATATAAAGTAGATATTAGAGGAAGATTAACTTAATGTGTAAATCTGTTAACTGCCTGCTATTAACGTGACATACACACACACACCTGTGTTTATGGATAATAATTAATTTTAGAATTAAAATAGTATATTATGATACAAGTGAGCTTAGGTTGCTCATTATACACGAGGCTGTGGGTTGCAGCCCGAGCCGCAGGCGAGGGCGTAAATCAGCCGAGTGTCTAGTGAGTAAGTTGCTCACGAGTTTCATACGCACTTTTTCAACACACTTGCGAGGAAAAACAAACATTTATTGCATACTATGCGATTATTATAAGAATAGGACTGTCAAAACGGCCATATTTGTTTGCGTTTCGCTTCCACTTCAGGGTGTACGATGTGCAAGAAAAGGAACAAAGATCAAAAATGCCATTTGACAGTCCTATTCTTATAATAATCGCATAGTACTAATGTATTATCCTAATATTAACTAAGGGAAAAAGCGCGCAAGTTTTTTTTTTGCACGCGCCAAATGTGAGGTGATTGATTACATACAGCCTACTTGAAAATAATTAAGTATAATAATAGTGATAAAATGCAAATGTTTTATAACAAATTATTGTGAATTATAAATTTGATAATAATATACTTAATTATGTTATTTGTCTTAATTAGGGACACATTTATTTATTCTAAAAACGTAAATGGATTTTCAGCCGTATAAAACCTCTTTGTTGTTACAAAAAAAGAACTATCTATTACCCGCTGAAATTGAAAATGCTCGTTGACTCGCATATAACTTGCAGTTAGGTACTAACTTAACTTTGTAGGGATACTGTATTACCCGGTTAAATTAAAAGTCTCTGTTTACTCGCATATAATTTGCAGTTAGGTACTTACTTAACTTTGTAGGGATAATTCTATTACGCAACTAGTACTGTAATATTATTATGCACGCGTGGGTTATAGTTCGGATTATGGCCCTAAGATCGATGTAATAAGGCTCACTTTATGAGCAAGTGTGTTGAAATAGTAGATTTCATTACAAGTGCGGAAAGCCTGTCATTGCAAAGAGTTCCGACAAATGTCTACCCGAGCCGAGGCGCAGCCGAAGGTGAGGGTTGACAGTCGGAACAAGTTGCAATGACGGTTCCGCACGTGTACTGAACAACTATTTTTAATACAGTTGCGAAAAAATTAAGCAATTTAATAAAATAATAAAACACAATAAACTCAACTAACTAATCGTAAAAGAATATAAGCAGAGACTTTTTTTTTTGTTTTCTTCACCCATTCTGGGTTGGCAAAGGAAACTATGATCATACATACAGCCAAGGCTTCAGTAGAATTTTTTGTATTGATATGAAATGAAAATTAAATTAAATGAGATGAAATGAAATGAAACCTAACAAAAGCAATCCGAATCCTACAGGAGCGCCTTTCCTTATTTCTCTCTTTTACCACATCGTTTTCCATTAAAGCCACATTATTGCACTAATTTTACCATACTAAGTACCTACCACAATAAAAACCAGAAAAAACTAATTTAGAAAATTAAGAAATAAGGTCCCTCATTTTCTTTTCACTTACTTGCGCAAACTCCTATAAGCAGATACTATGGTAAATAGTGCACGTCATACCATATTTAGTAATCTGTGGTCATACAGCCAATTTTATGTATTTTTTATATTCATAAATGTAATTTGGCCGACACTAATATTAATTTAATGTATAATTAAAATTACTTTTCAATCTGATATTGAAACAAATTAGTAGCTTCTTTTTAGAAATATTTACATGAATCATAAAAACGTCTATGTTTTTTTTTTGTAAAAACTTCGTGGTTGGTTTTTTCTTTTTAATAGACAATATTTTGACAGTTGGGAAAGAAAACGCACGAGTTCGGGAAAGGTAAAGAAAAAGTTCGAGTGTGTAATAGCCCACATCCCGAACGCTATACGTCCCTGCAATACGCCACTTTTTGAGCAACTGTATTAAAAAAGACTTTACAGTCTTGTTTGGTTACCCATATTGTATTATTTGTTTCGAACCAGCCAGCCATTAACTCTTTTTATATGTAATGGTTCCTGCGATTCAGGCCTAGAGTCTTGTGCAGACTGTGCAGTGTTATCGTTATTATCTTAGTATTGTTTAACACTAGTTTATAAGAATTTTATGTACTTGGGTTAACAGTTTTTTGAAAATAAAGAATTTATTATTATAAAATAAACTATTATCCTATATGAATCTATTAATAGTGTGGTTTAAAGGTGGTTGAATTTCATAATTAATTACTAAGGTCGAAAGGGTCGAAAGGGTTATTTTTAATTATAACTAGGTATTGCCCAATTCGTTCATAGCAACTACTTAATTTGGAAAATAGACTCGTGAATGACTCATCTTTACGCTTTACAATACACAAACCACCCCTCGATCGCCTTTCACCCGGTTATATTGGTGTTAGTATTATGTAGCGTTTTTAAAAAACAGATTCTTTAAAATTATTTGTATTTTGACGGATAAAAACTTTTGATGAGTCGAGAAATTCAAATTAGAAAAAGTTCCGGACATAGAGTTACAAACTTGGATTGACCAAGTACTAAATTATTTTTGTGTATATTGTTTTATATAGGTAATGTTGTTGGTAAGATTAAAAAAAAAACGAATAAGACCATTATAAGACACTAATAATTCAGGGTATTGAAAGAGAAAAAAAAATGCTTGGGGCACATAATTAACGTAATTATAAGAAATACCTACTTTATTTAAATTTATGCATGACAAAGAAAGTAGTGAAGTTATTTTTTTTTTTGCTCGCAATATGAAAAATAACGACAATAATCAACGGGCATTGTTAAACTGTCTTGGACAACTATTAACTATACCTAATTAATTGTAACTACACGTTTACACGCAATATAGGTATCGATTTATTGAGTACCTATAAAACACAACTTAATTATAAACTGTAATTACTAGATTGCAAATGATTGTCAAGTATTACAGATATAGAAAAAAAAGCTACGATAAACAACGCTAATGCCATGCTATTATAATTGAAAAATGGGAGCTGGTATTTATTATCGCCAGTAACCATTACTATAAAAAGTTAAATTACTTCTTATATTTAGAACAGCAACTGAAACGCGTATTATGAAACAGCACCGCGTTGTTTACGTAACGTTTTCAGGGCGTGCAACGGTAAAGTTGCAGAGCTTTTGTGAGGCTGCCGTGGAACCGCGCTTCGTTATACAACGGTGCCCATAAATCACTACATAGTATAAAACAAAGTCGCTTTCTCTGTCCCTATGTCCCTTTGTATGCTTAAATCTTTGAAACTACGCAACGGATTTTGATGCGATTTTTTTTAATAGATAGAGTGATTCAAGAGGAAGGTTTATATGTACTTTTTATCCCGATATTCCCACGGGAACGGGAACCACGCGGGTGAAACCGCGGGCGGCCGCTAGTAGTTAATAAAAGGCTTTCACTTCCCCTCATTTATCAGCGTTTTTACTGCTTTAATTATACCGGTGGTTGTGTATCGGTTATATAAAAGGTTGTTTATTAATCTTGTAGAGAATTAGGCAAGGATTCACTTGCTTAGAATGATGTTCGGAAGTACCCACTCTTAGTTTTAAATTAATGGTAGTTAGTTTATGAAATACAGCGACTTGAATAAAACTCAGCAAAAGCGTTTGTAACGTTACTATGCCAACATTTAACATATCGGCCTTGAATAAAAGTAAGTCGGATGGAATTTTAATATTCTTAACCCACGACGCAAAAAGAGGGATGCGTGTTATAAGTTTGACGGGTGTGTGTGTGTATCTGTCTGTCTGTTTGAGGTGACGTAGGCGTAGCTCCTACTGGGCGACTGGGCCGATTTTCATGCGTTTTTTTTAAATTGAAAGCTAAATTAAGGCGAATCTTTCCGAAAATAGGGTATTTTAAATTATGGATTACTCGCAAACCACAAGTACTCAAAATTTGGAAAAAATATATGTTATTTTACAGTCTTTTATCTCGTGCTTCCAGCCGTTATATTTTCCATTAGTGATACTTTACTGCATCAAATAAAATTCCAAACATCCATCTAATAATAATTTAAATATCATATTACTTGCAGTATACTTTGCTTTAGTTAATAAAAACATATGAAAATAATTGTCTTTGAATAGCCGAGGGATTCTGGCCGTCATGAACTTAATTTTGTTATTATTTGATTTTTAATTGAATTTTAAGTGATTTTCGATTCGCGAGGTTCTCGCGAGTTCACAGTTCACTGCCGGCTGCTGCTGGGTCCGCACGAAGTGTATCGAGCGCGGCCGAGCAAGCGTTAGCGTGCCTATTTCGGTAGGGAATCCTCGCCTTAATCGAGGTGGTTCTTAGCTACGTTTGATGAAAATCCATCCAGCCATTTATGGAGATGGTTAACTGCCTGCCGAAACGGTAAAAGATACAGAGTTGGTGCTTTGACTAAAATAATTAACACCCAGGCAAATTTGGGTGCAATAAAATAAAACAAAATGGCGGCAAAAACAATTATTTTCTGTCTGTACTTATATTCGTATGCATAAACGGATCAAGCGATTTTTTAAATTTCGGATGTAATTTAAAAAGGATGAAATGAAAATTAAAATTTAAAAACCCCGAGAAAAAAAAGTCAAATAATAAAACTTATCTCTCGGTCGGGGGACCCCCTACGTATAATACACCCTTTCAGTACTTACTTCTCTTTTTGTGGACCCCCCCGACTAAGAGAGAAATTTTATTATTTGACTTTTTTTTCTCGGGGGTTTTTAAATTTTAATATTTTATTATTATTACATAGTGTGTAAGTTCGTGTTTGAAGTTTTGTGTGGCGCACTTACTAGTTACTTACCTTATGTAGTTATGATTAAGAAAAACCTTACTGTGAAAAAATATAACCAATTTCTTAAACAAACAACTCAAAAGCGAAAAAAGACATCAACCCTTTGTGCAAAAAATCCTCCTCTCTATCAACCTCGGAAAAACAACAAAAAAAATTCTTCCATTATTTTTCCCATTTTCCGTTCGCGTCAAGTTCGCGTCCTATTTTCAAATTCCATCATGGCAGTCGCACCAGTCTATCATTACAAACATAAATATTTCAAAGCGAAATGGCGTCCCGAGATGGAGCATCCCTGGCCGAAAAGAAAAAAGTCGGTCAAGTGTATACCGACCCTAATGTTTAGGGTTCCGCTAATTGAAGTCGCGTAGTGTTAAGGGTGTGTTTTGTTTCTTTTTGATTGATTTCGGTTTCGACTAACAGAAATCAGGTTTTGGAATCAATACTACTTGTATAATGGTCTGTCTTATCATAATTTGGGTCCTCCTAATTATTTTATTGATGCAATGTTTGGCATATACTTGTTAATCACACCAAAACAGCTGAACGCGGATCTGGATGCAATGTAGCACATCTATACTTAAATTAAAGTTTGAAATAGCACAATAGGATATTTTATCTAAATGTTCACTCGAGAACGGGAACTACACGCATAAAACCGCGTGGCCTAGCCAGTAATGTATAAATAACATTTAATTAGCTAGCTTTACATAGGAAACGTTCCCTTTCGGCCCCGAGTCATTGTGTCGCGTAGTGAAATGATTAGTCACTGTTATTTCCATTTGGGCGGGCTCATTAATCAACTCTACATTATAAGTAAGCTATTCCGGTAATTAGTATTTGAAAATTAGTACTGGTAAAAATGTTGTAATTTTCCTTTATGGTTTGCGAGTTGTTGTCTTGCATTAACGGCGCCATAAAACATTTTTGAATTTGGTTTTAGTCTGAGTTTTGACAAGATTTTTTTACCCCCTAAGTGGAGAGTTAAATCTGTCGTATCATTGTAATTATATACAAACTAAACACATTACACTCCTGGGCAGTCGCGTAGAAAGCTTAAAATTACCCCTATTATTTTTTGGTTAAAATGGAGAGTCAGTAGGTATTTGGAAACAGTGAGGTCCGAATTCGAAACCTATCCATCAATCAATAATCTTTTGGAGCTCTAAGTAAAAGTTGGTTTCAGTATCTATCATAATAAATCAAAGCAAATAAAACGTTAAATGAGCCCAAACGTCACAATAACACGCAAACCTTCAAACTGGCATAAATCAGGGGCCGTTGTACCCCAGGAAGAGGAAGCGGAGTCGATGCACTACGCACACAGAGTAAGCTCCGCGCAGCTGTGTGGGTGACACGGATAAACGCGGAAGTCCAACATTAACACAGTTTTCCACACTGGCAACCTTAGCGTACGGACGAGTCTACTCACACACTGGGGTATAATCGACCCCGAGTGTGAAACTACGCGTGTGTGAGTGCCGCCCTGTCGGTACGGCACCGGGCGGGGGTGTGGCGCGGTATCGCCGGGCTCAAGTCTCTGTGTGCGACCTCTCAGTTTACTAGTTCGCGTACTGTATACAGTATGTTTTCCAACCTGCGGCTGTGTGAGAGGGTTCGTGGACCTTTAAAATTTTCTATATCGGTATTATTAGAATGTATTTTGGAATGACGTAGTCATATTTTTGCCATGATTTAGGTACTTTAATGGTGAAGCAGTGTATAGTTTTTCCTAATCAAAAGTTTCGATTTAGACAAGCTATATGTATAATCTAAAGCTTTCATTGTCTTTTTCTGTAAAAGATGAATTTATCCTAAGAAATTTTTTTTTGATAATCTAAATCTAACTAAATCCGTTCGCGTTCCGTCCGTCGAACATTTTGTGTGACCTATCATATCTATAGAATTTTAAGCAGAACCTATTATTTTTTTAGTATTTCCTATAGGGCTTGACTGTTCGTTATATTATTGCTGCATACTATGTAAAATAAAATTACTTAAACGGAAAAATAAACAAACCGCCATAGGTCCATTCCATACCTGCAAAGAAAATGCAGCTTTATATATTTGCATACAACCTGTATTTAGAGGGTGCGGCGCGCACGTGTCTAGCGTTGCGGCAGTGGCGGGGTGGGGGGAGTCCCCACTCCCAAGTTGTGGGGGGTGCGGCGCGCCCCCGTTCACGGCCAGGGGTCGCCGACCGCGCCCGGGCTACGGCGTAACCCCGCTACGAGCTACGGCGTAGCTTCCTCTTTTGTTCGCCGTCTATGTATGTACGGGTATAATTACCTATTATGCATTATTGGGTCAGCCGATGCCGTGATTGCCGTTAATCGTCGCTTTTCAAATAGTTTGACTCACTTTAAGCAGCAGTCATTTAGGCGGTTGTTTAGGTATAAAAGGCTATATGTTTGTGCTACGAGCTTAACGAAATCCTTTGACACTATGAATCAAAATGAGTGATCAATATGAATCAAAACTATGGGTTTTAAGGTTTTGTAGGTTATATTATGTGATTTGTGGGATAACAATGTTTGCTATTATGTATAAACAACTTTAATCTTTACTTCTACTACGGAAGTAGTTTGTGTAGGTAATGATCAAATGATGCATGCAACGTAACTGTTATGAAAAGTGCTCAACTCCCTAAAATTAAATCAAAATAATAATAATTACTTCTCATGCTATAAGTGAACCGTAGTGGGCGTCGGCAATTTCCTTTTCAATAAAGATGTATTTTCTTACCTCGTGGGAATTATGGGAAATCCTATCTATATTTTCCTTGTAAGGGAACAGTATGGCTTTTCATACATAAAAGAATCGTTCTATTCAGTTTAGAAGTTTTGTTTATTCCATTTGAAAATATAAAGTAACGATTTCATGCATTTCCTTGAACAATACATTTTATTGTTACATAATAAAATGTTTAAGTTTTGCTAGAAGTTAATACAAATTGTCTTCCCTCGATGTATTTAATTGTCTTTGTTCGAAACCGGATGTCGTCAGTAGCTTGCATCCGGGATATTCACTAGCCGTTTCAGCAAACATCTCCAACTGCATTTAAACTGATCACGACCAAACTAAATTTATATATCATTTTTTTAAACTAGTGTATTTGTAGCAATCTAAAAGTATACAAAATCTTAAGATTCATTTTGAAAAATATTAAATACGAAATGTCCTGGCCAAAAAGCTTTTAATTAACATTTCATTAATTTGACTTAATGTTCTTAACCACACGTTTTTGGAGATAATTTATCAATATTTTTGGATATACTTGCTTTGATGGAACTGAATTTAATATTGAAATCCAGCTTGTTAGAAAACCTCTGTAAGTGAGGGGTTAAAATTCTAACTAAAAATCTTCTTAAACTGCAAAAAGTTGTTTTATTACACGACCCTACTTTTTTTAGGTAGATTTCAATAATAAAAATTGCATTGTGAATGCAAAAAAGTAAATATTTAAATAACGGTTTTGACTATGGTGGTCTAAAAGGTAGAGTTACATATTCAAAGACGATTAGAAGTTACTTTATAAAGACATCATGTAGGGCAGGCGTACCGGTTTTGGCCACTGTACCGGTTTTGGCCACATTTTGCTCTAAAAGTTTTCTAAACAACTTTTAGCCATTTTTGGTAAAGGAAATTAAAATAAGGTATTTTAAGGTAATAATATAACAACCGTTAGAATTCCTTATGTCATAAGATTTTTTTTCAATAAATTCCATTATCTGTTTGAAAAAATGTTTTGTATGAAAATTTTAAGAAATTTGTTTTGGATGAAATACTTTGTTTTTTACAATCAAATTGTTAAGATTTTAAATTATTTTTATGCATTCACAATGCAATTTTTGTAAGTATAGGAAAAATGTGATAGTAAAAAACCACGAGCCCTATAAGTAGCTCGTGTCGTATCCCGCCTGAAAGCTACTTATAGGGCTCGTGGTTTTTTACTATCACATTTTTCCTATACAATCAAATTGTTGTTTTGCAATTGACTGGTTTCTAGCGCATTAGAATATATTGATTTTACCTGGGTTTGGTTTTGATTTTTCGCAATACTTACAAAAGTTTAACTATCAGTAAGTGGCCTAAACCGGTACATTTGGCACCTCTCACACATTAAATAAATTAATAAATAAATAACTTCTAACATTCACACCAATTATCTAAGCCCATTTTAATTTCATTATGAAACTGTATCATGGAAAACTTGATAACGGATAAATATATACTTAAATACTTTTTGTTTGTAAATACATACTTAATATACATAGTAAACACCCAGACCAAGACAAATAGACATGTTCATGCACACAAATATTTGTCTTGTTCGGGAATCGAACCCGAGACCACTGGCGCAGAAGGTAGGTAGCCTACCCCTGCGCCAAATCGGTCGTCATTAACACACACACACACACACACATTGTGTGTAATATAAAAAAAACTATTTTACTTTTATAAATTTGAAAAATATACCTTTAAAGGTAGATAAATTATCAAATTTTTAAATTTTTGATATAATTTGTGTCTTAAATACCTGTTCAGTACACCCCTGCCTAGACCGCGGAGTCAGCATTGGCGCAGTGGAAGGCTATCATGAGTATAGACTCCGGACAAATCTTGGTTTCAGCCGGGATGTAACTGAACAATAGGACTGCGATACACAGCGGAGAGAATGTGAAGTAAGGTGATTTTACATACTGTGGTCTGTGCTGTAGAAAGTCCCTGGGCAGCGTGGGGAGAGGGGGGCCCCCCCTGTGGCTCCGTCTTCTTCTGCAGACCTTACCAATTAGTCACCTCACTCATAACACAAATAACAGCGTTCACAAGACACTGGGCGTTTCAACAATAGATACACAAAGACACACACGTGGGAGCTTTTTTTATTACGATATAGTGTCTCGACAACAAGCGCGTGTGGTAGAAAAGGTTATCTTTCAAAGCATCCGCGACCGGCCACTCCAGAGATGGCATCAAAACCTTGGTCGTACAAAACGGGATCACATAGATAATTTAAGATGTATTCAAACTCGATATGCCAGGCACATTCAACGCGAGCGATTTTTAACAAATTCAGCAAAATTTTCCGACATTTTTGCCACGAGAATTTCAATCAAGTGTCACTGTCAACTTCAAGTGACAGCCAATGTCAATTTGACGTGACATTAGAGTTGCGTTCAGAAACGTCGATCTTTTCCGAACATCCCCCCGCCCCGGACCGTTAAGAACGGTACGTCAATCTACGGGTAATCGGGAGAGCCCACTAACGGCTCTCTTCAAAACCGAATCTCGAACCAAAACCTCAGCAAAACGAGGAACTCCGTCAGTTCCGGGGTAGAGTTTAACAATGCGCCCCCTTCGCCAACATAGGGGCGGCAGGTTAGCATCCTTAATCAACACGAGGTCGCCAGTCTGGGGTGGGGTGGTTTTATCTGTCCACTTCACGCGCTGTTGTAGGATATGCAAATACTCCATCGACCAACGTGCCCAGAAGTTTTGGGACATCTGTTTCAAAAGTTGGTATCGCGACAAACGATGGGATCCTACATCCTGAATCGGATATTCAGGCAACGCCAAAAGGGGCTGTCCGATCAAGAAATGACCTGGGGTCAACGCTTCCAGGTCATTCGGGTCCGAAGACAACGGGCACAAGGGTCGCGAGTTGAGGACGGCCTCAATTTTACAAAATACCGTATCAAGTTCCTCAAACGTGAGAATAGTTTCTCCAATCACGCGACGCAAGTGTGTCTTGGCAGCCTTTACACAAGCTTCAAAAATTCCTCCCCAGGTCGGACAAGCCGGAGGGCTAAACTTCCAGATTATCCCACGCCGGGAGAGGGTGGTTCCAATGTCTATTTTATTATCAACAAAAAACTTAACTACTTCCTTAAGATAATTACACGTTCCCTTATAATTAGTACCACAATCGGAACGTATCAATGACGGCAGTCCTCTACGGGAAACAAATCTGCTCAAGGCGGCGACAAAGGCTTCGGTAGACAATTCCGAGACAATTTCCAAATGGACAGCCTTGGTGGACAAACACACAAACACGCACAAGTACGCCTTATAGGTTTTAGCATTACGCAGTCTCGAAGCCTTTACAGTAAAGGGACCGGCGAAGTCGGTGGCGACTCCGGCAAAAGCTCTACATTCCGTGACGCGATCAGCAGGCAAATCACCCATCTGGGGCTGCATGGTCGCGGCCTTCAATCGATAACAAGGCAGGCAACGGAAAACCACAGTGCGAATGGCTCGACGAGCAGACAAAATCCAAAATTCACGCTGCAAAATGGCCAACAAAGCATTACAGCCAGCATGTTGTGCATTCACATGGCGATCTGTTATTATCAGTTGAGTCAAATGTCCGGCTTTGGGTAACAAAAGGGGGTGACGAGCTCCATACGGCAGGTTCGCATTTCGAAGTCTTCCGCCGACTCGCAAAAGCCCACTCTCGTCCAGGAAGGGATTCAATCGCGATACCGCGCCCTTCAACTTGCGACGGCCTAAACGCAAAATTTCAATCTCGGACTCAAAACTATCAGCTTGTACTCTCCGGACCCAAAACAAGAGCGCGTCCCTACGCTCGTCCGGAGTGAGAACCGACGAATCACGCCTCGCGCGTGGGTTTCTGCAATTGTACACAAAACGTCTGATCCAAGCGGTAACACCAAGCAGCTTCTGTAAGGAGCTGTACCGATCCAACAACAAATCCTTTTCCCCGGCGGGGTTAGTCTCCAGGACGCATGCCCGCATATCAGGAACGGCTACGTTCGACAACGCTGGAGAGGGCGGCCACTCCGACTCAGGCCGCATCAACCACTGTGGGCCCCACCAGAGGGGGTGGTTAATTAGGGTTGGGGCTACACAACCCCGAGACGCACAATCCGCGGGATTCATGGTTCCCGGCACGTGTCTCCAAATCAACTCGATGTCGGAATTACAAATCTGCGACACTCGATTGGCCACAAACACGTCCAAGGTGTGCGCCGGAGCCTTCAACCAACAAAGGACGACCTGACTGTCCGTCCAAGCATAAACCTCTTGTATTGCAATAGATCGACCTAAAGTGAGCCATACGTGGTTCAACAAACGCATTAGGAGGGCAGCTCCACACAATTCCAACCTCGGGATCGTATGACGAGTCCGAAGGGGAGCGACTTTGCTTTTCGCTATCACCAGATGCACAGCAACAACTCCGTCAACAGTAACGGTGCGGAGGTACACGGCCGCAGCAAATCCACGTTCGGAGGCATCGGAAAAGCCGTGAAGAGTAACTTTACAATTTTCAGAAGGGAGGAATAGCCTCGGCAAATGCACTTCATTAATCTCGGGGAGGGATGAAACGAAGCTCGACCAATCTCGGAGTAACTCGTCCGAGAGGGGTTCATCCCACGACACACCCGAAGCCCATAACCGTTGCAAGAAACACTTGGCCATAAACAGCACGGGGCAAATCCACCCATTGGGGTCAAAGGTACGTGCGACAGTAGACAATACTAAACGCTTGGTCCAGACTTTCGGTGGTCGTAAATCCACACAATAAGTGAACGTGTCAGAGACCGGTTTGTACTGTACGCCAAGGACGGTCACCACATGGGGATTATCAACATTTTCGAATAGGTGGGGGTCCTGCTGGTGCTCTTCGGGCAAACCTACCAGTACATCAGGCGAGTTGGATATCCATTTCCTCAACTCGTAACCTCCCGACTTCAAAAGGGCGGTGAGTTCGTCTCTCAGGACAATCGCCTCTGAGACAGATGAGGCGCCCGTGCAAATGTCATCCACATAGACGTCACTGGCCAAAATGGCGGAGGCGCGAGGGTATCTCAAGCGCTCCTTCTCGGCCAACTCCAACAAAGAACGAATCGCAACAAACGGGCTCGAAGCCAAACCGTACGTATTCGTATTCAATTCATAAATCAACAAGGGGTCCCTAGGACTCTCTCTCCACAAAATCAATTGGTACCTCCTATCCTCTGGATGGATGACCGTTTGTCTGAACATCATCCGGATGTCAGTCATAAATACAATTTGGTGCCGCCGGAAGTTGGTCAAAATGTCTGAGATCTCCGTGTGCAGCTTGGGACCTACATGCAGACACTGGTTCAAGGACGCTCCAGTGGAGGTGGGAGCCGAACCGTCAAAGACCACCCGAATCTTTCCGGATTTCAAAACGGCGTGGTGCGGCAAAAAGAAGTGCTCAACGGAGCGCCAATCCAAATCGCTCACGGACATGTGCCCTAACTCCTCATACTCCCGCATGAATTCAACATACTTCTGGCGGAAGACCGGATCCTTGCTCATGCGACGCTCCATCGCCACTAGCCTACGTTCCGCTAGCGGTCGGGATTCGCCCAGAGGAGGTCGGCCGGCACGAAAGGGGAGACGGGTGATCAAACGACCAGAGCGGAGGCGACCAGTGTTATTCTGGTAATACAACTCGCATTCATCCGCTACTGGGTCTACCCGCGGGGCTGGTGGAGGTTCCTCAACCTCCCAAAACTTCTGCACCACTTCGGAGAGAGACACATTAAAAACAAGACCGCGATCCTCATCAAGGGAATCCAAAACGCGGCGAGCAGGGCCCATCACAACTGTACCGAGTGTCGTCTGCAGAGCTACCAAGCCATCTGGCTGCAAAACTCGCTTCCCCGTCAACAAAACTCGCCCCAGGACATCGGCTCCAAGGAGAGCATCAATCGGGCCTGGGCGGAAGAAATTTGGATCGGCGAGTGGGGAATCAGACACCAAAGACAACATACTCGGTCCCAAGTCAACTGAAGGTTGACGGCCAACAACTGTGTCCAACACAATCGCCGAGGTCTTAATGCCTGGCGTGGACTTATTACGTGATGTAAATGTGAAGTCAACATGCCCTAACAACCCGGGGACTTTCACATCGCCAACACCTCTCACGCCTTCCGTGTGGGGGTGCACCTTGAGGCCCAACCGCCTAACTAACCAAGATGACACAACACACCCCTGAGCACCGGAATCCAACAAGGCGCGAACTTCCACAAGGTCGCCATTCAATCCCCTGACAAGCACAGAGGCCGTGGGCAACAAAACGGTCTCTGGAGGGGTGGCTACAATCGACCGTAAACACGTTGATTGCTAGTATGTGGGGTCCCCAGACGTCCCCCCATGGTAAGGGGGTCGCTCATAGCGATCCAGTGGGTCCCAATCTCCCACATACTGCCTACGTCCAATTCGCCCGGTATCAGGCGGGTTATATCTCCCGGCCCCTTGAAGACGGGGCGGGCGCCGCTCCAAACGCGGGTATTCGGCGAGCGGCGGCGAGAATCGGTGCCTATCATCCACCGTGTACGTCGCCCCATAGTCGCGGGGGCACGGTGACCGATTTTCAGAGGGGGGGTCCCGGGGACCCCCGGCTGTGCGAGGCTCAACACGTTGCGGGGGGCTTCTACGACCTCCCGCAACGCTCGCAAAATCGAACCCCCTAGTTGGGGACCGATTTCCCATGGGGGGGTCCGTGGGACCCCCGCCCGTGCGAGGCTCAAAACGTCGCGGGGGGCCTCTACGACCTCCGGCAACGCCCGCATAACTCATCCCCATCCTTGGGGATCGGTTTCCCATTGGGGGGTCCCTGGGACCCCCGCCCGTGCGAGGCTCAAAACGTCGCGGGGGGCCTCTACGACCTCCGGCAACGCTCGCATAACTCATCCCCATCCTTGGGGATCGGTTTCCCATTGGGGGGTCCCTGGGACCCCCGCCCGTTTGAGGCTCCAAACGTGGCGGAGAGCGTCTGGGGCCACTCTGGTGGCCACTAGAACTGCTGCGGGATTCAAACACCGCGGGGGGTCCGAGACCCCCACCCATACGCGGTGATCCTGCAGCGACGCGCTGCGGCGCTCCGCCGCCCTCTGGGCTGTTCATGCAGAGGAGGGGATGGTGGTTGCCCTTACAAAAGCGGCATGGGTGCGCTTGGGTACATTCGCGCTGCATGTGCAGGCCCAAGCACGAGTAGCACCATGTCCGTTGTCGCGCGATCGCTCGACGGCCTTGGACGCGCTGGTCGAGGAACTTATCACAACGGGTCGTGCTGTGACCCGGTTCCCGACAATACAAGCAGCGGGCGGTCTCCTGGACGGCGGCATAGCGGCCGGGCGCGCGAGGGGCCATACGCCCCCTACGGGGGGGTCCGGTGGGGGATCTACTCTGTGGCACAGGTCGTTCGGGTCCCATAGGACCGGCCAGAGAGGAATTATCTGCCAGTCTACTTTCTCCTTCCAGGAACGTCAAGAGGTCCGAGAAGGGTGGCAGATAAGTCGCACTATCCCCACCATACTGCTGCTCAAAACGGACCTTAACAGAGTCCGGCAACTTTCCCAGGACAATGTGCAGTAACAAAAACGACCACTGCTCCACTGGGAGTTTTAAGTTTTTCAATGCGTTGTAGGCAACCAACAGCGGATTCAACAAAGCCACTCTCAAGTGCATCACGCTGGCAACGCGGGGTAAATTCAAAATGGCGGCAACATGGTTGTCCGCCAGACGTCGTACGTTCTGGTACCGACGGGCAATCAAATCCCTGGCAATAGGGTAGTTTTCATCCGAGGGGGCCAAATGTTGAACCGATTCAAGGGCCTCCCCTTCCAACACGGATAATAAATAAGCTAACTTCTGGCCCTGGGTCAAATCATCCCGGGCATGTACCAGACTATCAAAAATATTAATAAAGCCCTCCCAGTCCTCTAGACGACCAGCAAAACGCCTTAAGTCTAAGGGGGCCAATCTAGCAAAGAGAGGGGGCATACTTTTAGATGTGACCGGGGACGGGCTCGGTTCATTCTCTCTTGCCACTTGCAAAGGCCGAGCCACCTGGGTAATTCTGTCCGCAAAATCATAACACTGGTCCACATCCAAATCGACTTCTTGTCGCATTTCCACATCGGCCTCAACAGTCCTTTCCAAAAATAAGGCATACTGTTCATCAACAACAGCCAAACGTACGGGCAGATCTACGTATCTGTTCAACAAGGCCTCCGTCCTATCAGGTCGATCCAACAATGCGACTGCAGACGCTAACCACCGTAACTCAGAACGTATTTTGGCTTTAGCAGAGGAGGCCGTCATTGTAACGTCACAAATTTATCAACAAAAACAACAAATTCAAAATATTCACTATAACACAAAATCTCCAATATTTTGAGGTTATTGATAACCACAAAATTCCAATATTACAACAACAAAGTATTTATAATGACACAAACTCTTAAATATTTGGAGGTTATCAGAAAACAACAAAACTCAAGTATATAATTATAACTCTAACTCTCAAGAGGTTATAACTTAGACACAAACTAACTTTGACTTTGTAAGTCAAAAGTTATTCAGTTCAAACAAATCACTGACCATTGAAATTCACTTGGATATCGACATACAACAAGATGATTTTAATTATTTCAAAGCACAAGTTTCAATAAGTTTCAATGTGTAAACAATGTCTTAAATCATTTAAGTTTCACTAAGTATTGAGTGCAAACTTATTAGCTAACCTTTTATTAGCTATTATTTAGCAACAAACTTGTCAATATTCACAACTCAAATTTGCTGACAAAACTAAATAATAATTATTATGAACAAAGAAAGGCATCTGTTTACATTTTGGAACCTCAATACATGACAATTAATTACAAGACATGGAACCAATAACAAAGGAATGCCCTTTACTTTTCAAATGCAAGTTAATTACCATTTACAAGTACAAATTAATCTAGTCCGGACCAGATGGTCATCAAACGGCACTGATTAATAGACAAACTTTTGGCGTGGGCCTCTCAGGCCTTCAAGCTACGCTCTTGCTACCAAGAAATGTTCAGTACACCCCTGCCTAGACCGCGGAGTCAGCATTGGCGCAGTGGAAGGCTATCATGAGTATAGACTCCGGACAAATCTTGGTTTCAGCCGGGATGTAACTGAACAATAGGACTGCGATACACAGCGGAGAGAATGTGAAGTAAGGTGATTTTACATACTGTGGTCTGTGCTGTAGAAAGTCCCTGGGCAGCGTGGGGAGAGGGGGGCCCCCCCTGTGGCTCCGTCTTCTTCTGCAGACCTTACCAATTAGTCACCTCACTCATAACACAAATAACAGCGTTCACAAGACACTGGGCGTTTCAACAATAGATACACAAAGACACACACGTGGGAGCTTTTTTTATTACGATATAGTGTCTCGACAACAAGCGCGTGTGGTAGAAAAGGTTATCTTTCAAAGCATCCGCGACCGGCCACTCCAGAGATGGCATCAAAACCTTGGTCGTACAAAACGGGATCACATAGATAATTTAAGATGTATTCAAACTCGATATGCCAGGCACATTCAACGCGAGCGATTTTTAACAAATTCAGCAAAATTTTCCGACATTTTTGCCACGAGAATTTCAATCAAGTGTCACTGTCAACTTCAAGTGACAGCCAATGTCAATTTGACGTGACATTAGAGTTGCGTTCAGAAACGTCGATCTTTTCCGAACAATACCTAAGACCATTTAGTACTTAGTGCTTAAAAGTCAAAAAATCCTTAAAGTGGCCACAAAGAGTACCTCTGCCCTATCTTGTATTTTTTGCGACTACAACTATTCTTCTATTTCTAGGGCTTATTTGGCATTTCAAAGCAAGAAAGAGTTTTATTTGAATCCATCATAATTCAGAACATAACGTTAATCTGAAAAGTATAATCTCTTCTTTTAAAATTTTATTTTAAAAAACCACGCTTTAACTTAACAGGCTAGAAATATTTTAAAATTGAGTACTCGCCAAGACAATTTAAACGAGCCCGAACTAGATGGGGTTGCATGGTTTTAATATTGAGTTCCTATGGCATGGCCTTCCTGCTTCATCATCAGACCCTGCACGTGGGGTTCCAGTATGTGTCAAGACAATTCTAACGAGCTTAAACACGATGGGGTAGCTCGGTTTCATCATGGAGTTCTTATCGTGTTCTTCCGGCTCCATCATCAGATCAGCTCAATGACACCGTAATTTGCATCATCGGGAAGCTATTATAAAATCGTTTGCAAAATTTGCGTATAAACAAGTAAGCAACGTAATAAAAACGTGGTTAAATATCGGTTTCCCAGAAGATAAATGTCCATTTATTATCATTTTGAATCAGGATTTTCCCCAGGTTTTGCAAATCTCTCTTGAATTCTTTGGCATTTTATTTTAATTTTTAGTTTTTTGCATTCACAATGCAATTTTTATTACAGAAAAATGGAAAATGAAGTATTTAGAAAAAATCGACCCGTCTCACCGATGGGACTCGAACCCACGACCTTTCGCTTTCCCGTTAGAGCAGTCGCCCGGAAAGCGAAAGGTCGTGGGTTCGAGTCCCATCGGAGCTAGTTGTGAGACGGGTCGATTTTTTCTAAATACTTCATTTTCCATTTTTCTTTGGCATTGTCGAAATCCGATATAATCTCTTTTCCTAATTGCAACTGGAGGTCCTATAACCAATCATAGATGTGTTAAATGGCCCAGACGACCTTGAGCGCGTGCCCAAGTTCGTAGCGTGGTGGTCCCCCAGACAGTCTGCAGTCTAGACGTGGGGTTCCAAGTGCATTTTTCTGTCTGGAACCCTCGCTGGCGGCGGGACCTCACCCTTGTGCCTATACCTTATTCAATTTTTACAACCCCACTACATCCTAATTGCACTACATTAATTCTTATTGCCAGACATTAAAGATCGCATTTGCTTGATGCTAAAAACAAACTGTATGTTTGTATGTTATGTACGACTATATCGGTATTTGATAAAGGAGATTATTCTTTTAAGAGACCGCTCTCTATATGTTGTGATATTGAAGCGCAAAGTAATTAATGGAAGGGGCAGACAGTGGGTACTGAAAGATTTTCAATCGCATAGACATAGATCAAAAGCCTTTTTGTGTAGAACCCTCGAAAAGTTGCGATATTTTATTTTATTTTGGGGATTACTTATTACTTCTGCTTCATAGGGCGTTTTAGAAAGCGACGTGTTAGTCATATTTGTTAGGGTTCAAATGAAAATTTAGTATCAGTTAGTCTGATTTGAAAAATACAGATAAAATTTTCGGTTTAGCCTTATTTATTATAAACTGAAATTCAGGTTACAGCCTGACACGGGAAAAACATAATTTTAATTAGGTATGGTTATTGGAATAAAAAAATCGGCCAAGTGCGAGTGGAACTCACCCATGAAGGGTTCCGTACCCTCTTAACGTACCGATTACAAATACCTAGTAAAGTTACCACTATCATTTTTCGTCAGAAAAAACTTACTTTGTTTTTCATAGTGTTCGTATGAATTACAAAGTTATATAATGCGGTTTTCGAATATGTGTTATATCTCAAAAACTTGTAAAGCCTAAGTAGCTGTGATAGTTTTCCTTTTAACTTCGTCATACATACAACTATCGTGAACTTTTTCACGTATCCAAAAACAACCATTTTGCTGGCAGGGCGTAGGGACACAAGACTGTAACAAAATTTTGCATTTTAAAGCTTACCTAATAATTCACAAACGGATGCCTTAATAAAAAAAACTGTTTTCACAAACCCGCAATATTTTTGAAATTGCTATCCAATGACATCCCATACTATGGGGTAGACAAAATTAAATAAAAAATGACACCACCACTTCACGTGTAGGGGAAGTAATTTTTTTTTCCAAAATTTTATTTTACCACTTTGTCGGCGTGATTAATATGTATATTCAAGCCAAGTTACTTCTTTGTAGTACTAAGGTCTATGAGCTAGGCTGGGGACAGACGGACAGACGGACATGGCGAAACTATAAGGGTTCCTTGTTGACAACGGAACCCTAAAAAAGGACTTTGACAATTGACAGTGCTATAATGTCAGCATAAAACAAATATTTTGGTGTGAAATCCATACTAATATTATATTATAATTAATGTGAAAACGTGTTTGTTTGCCCGTCCTTCACGTCAAACGGAGCAACGCGCAACGCGCAACGGATCGACGTGATATTTGGTATGGGGATAGTTTGGGAGCTGGAGGGAGAGTGACATAGGCGTTGTGCATAATGCATAATGCACCTTATTTTATTATTTTATTTAATGAACCGCCAACAAAACATACACAATTACAAAAAAAACACAAGTTAAACTGTGTTAAAAATATTTGACGTCCATACTTAAAGGTTAAATACCTTTTCTTATTTAAACTTTACGTTTGTTGATTAATACTAAAATTTTCTATGATTAGATTAATAAATAAATGTTGATTAATATTACTTATATTTGTGCTGTACTGAATTAGGTGTTATTGTTGATCGAAGGGTGTACCTCCAAAGATTTTCCTTTTTCTAGGTGTACATACCTTGATCAGAACATACTTGAAGTTTGCGGAACACTGTACACAACACATAGTAAGTCCTTATTTATTTGGTCTAAATTTCCTGTTATTTGGGTTTGTATGATGTGCATAATGCACCCTTTTTCTAGTAGACTAGACTTTTTTTTTGTCGTTTGATGTCGACGTTTTTTGCTTTGTGTTTTTTACTTGTCAGTGTGAAATTAGCTTTGGGTTTTGCCTTTTCGCTATAAAAAATGATTTCCTTTCCATTACGTAGCCGTCTTTTAATTATTAATTACTAACCAGTTTACAGTCCATCATTCAGAGGCTACTTTTTATCCCGGACAAATATCAGGTTCCTACGGGATATCGTCGTGTAGTCCACGCGGGCGGAAGGCTAGTATAAAGATAAAAACAATATTTCTTTAAATTGTACGGCGCGGCTTAACCTGATTTCTGTA
Organism: Crambus lathoniellus; assembly: GCA_949710035.1. Lineage (NCBI taxonomy): Eukaryota > Metazoa > Arthropoda > Insecta > Lepidoptera > Crambidae > Crambus > Crambus lathoniellus. The sequence continues at coordinate 13,674,734 of OX453309.1, forward strand.
TAGCTTCTACGTCATTTCTATTACGATTTTATTATTGAGTGAAAATACGAGAGTTATATCTATAGAAATGTGTCATTGGCAACGATGACTCACTTGTAAAATAAAGAACAGATATTAGGTACCTACTCATAGTACCTAGTATTTAATATAAACTTTTAGGTATTTATTTTAGTAAATGCATACATGTCCTTTGTCCATGCTTCACTCATTGGATTACCGAAGTGCTCATTCAAGTAAGATCAGCAGGTTTTTACTCAGTTTCGGTTCATTACTTCGAGAAGTTAGCGAGAGAGCTTTCCAAACAAACGCTTTGGAGAGTCCTCGTTGCGCTTCGTTGCCTTCACAAGGTTCTAATTAGTCCAATCGCAAGTCGAACTTATTTATAAAATCTAACTAGTTTATTAAACCGTGAAATTTTGTTTACTTATAGTGGAATTCTAATATATTGATTTTTTCCGATATTTCGCTACGACAAAATGGAAGCACCACGCTTTCACTAGTTACTAACAGTTGCAAATGCACATTGATGTCAGTGGCATTTTGCGTGAAACATGGCTCGGCATGTCTCGGCACTGATGGTTTGGCCCTATAAAATGGCTCGCCAGGACGTGATGTGAGACTTTATCTCACTAGTGTCGAAAATGTAACTTAATTTCGTTTGCCAAGTTTGGCAACTTTTGTAAGACTTTTTAATTGTTGCCTTGTTGTATTTGAGACACAAATACATAGCAACTAATGATAAAACGCTTTGAGCGACACAGTTGAATCGCGTAAATAAAGGTGTCCCGGGTGACGTATCACCCGACAACAAGCAATGCGTCTGCTGGGACAACGGTGGGACGTTTGTCCCCTAAGGATTTTATTAAGAGTTTTTTGGATTTGAGACTTTTGGTAGGAATATAGCTAAATCTTGAGCTCGAAATTTTAAACAAAAAAGGAGCGGATAACATAAATAAACTTAAATTGAACTGTTCTTTAATGTAGTTATTTTATCACTATACTTATAGTAAAGTGCTGAATAAAAGTGTTACTTACTTAAGTTTGCAGGTTAAGATTATTTTTTTTGCATTCACATCGCAATTATGTAAGAATAGGAAAAATGTGATGGTAATAAACCACCAGCCCTGCACATAGCTCCCGCCTGAAAGCTACTTGCAGGGCCTGTGTTTTTACTATTACATTTTTTCCTCTAGGCTGATAAGAAAATGGTTTTTCCTCCCCGTAATCTTACGTACTAGGGTAGCAGAAATCTGCAGGATGTCGTTGATAGAGCCTAGTAATCATTCCGTAGGCGAGTGTCGCAGCGCGGAAGCGGCGCAGTCGTTGCACATCCCGACGTAACAGGGAGGCCCCCACCCCTCGCCCGGGCAATTGCCCCACGGTTCATTATCAAAGTTCACTAGTACGCTGCACACATAAATATGTAGCTGCTGCAACCAGACTGCTGCATACACGCGTGATTACGAACCATTGTATAGAGAGCTCCCGCTATCCTTGCTTCAGTGTTATTTTATGATATCGAGTCTCGGTTACAGAGCTCTGTTTACGTTGGCCCCGATAGCCCAGGCGGCGATGAAAGCCGACGACCGGCGGAAACGGTCGACGCCCGGGAGTTTTGACAGCTACCCGGAAAATCTGCAAGGCGGAAATGCACTAGCAGACTTAGCAGACTTCTGATTTGCGGTAATGGAAATTTATATTGTTATCTTAAGAGTCATAGCGAATGCAGTAAACATAGCTACCTATGTAGAGACTGTTTGGACATAATTTGGTGTTCAACAAATTGAGTACCTAACGTATCTTAATAATTTTAATAAAAGATTGAATGTAGGGGAAGCAGCTACCATCACTTCTTAATAAAGTATATTCTTATCAATATTTTTAATTAGATAATATGATGTGAAACGTGGTTTTTTGTCCGTATATTTTCGGAATTTTTATGAACTTTTACTTGTCGACATTAACCGAAACTCTTGAGAGCGCCTTGATTAAGTACTTATATTATTGACTCTATTTTAAATATTCACTCATAAGTTTTATTGTTAAAATATTGAAAATGAAGTATTAGAAAAAATCGACCCGTCGCACAACCAGCTCCGATTGGTGTAAGTTATACTTTATTTTCAATTATAAAAAATACATTGTGAATACAAAAAAGTGAAAATAATTTAAGTTTTATTTTAAGACTAGCGGTTTCACCCGCGTGGTACCCGTTCCCGTGGGAATATCGGGATAAAATATAACCTATGTCACTCGGGAAGAATTTAGCTTTCTACTAATGGTCAAAGAATTTTCTAAACCGGTCCAGTACTTTCGGAGCCTATTCGATGCAAACAAACAAACAATCAAATCTTTCCTCTTTATAATATTAGTATAGATAACGACTCATATATAGGTATATATTATCAAAACAGTATGTTTATGTAGCAATTTGATTCGACGAGATCTTGTCGCAGTCTATTCAGAGGCTATTTGCTAATTACAGCTAGCCGGCGAGACGGGCAGAGGTGGGAGAGAAAGGCTGCGCTATTCAAACTTTATTTGGACGCAATCATTTTAATTACCTACCTACCGACATATAACATGCATATTAGCATGTTTTCAACCATATCCTAGAGTGAGTCTTCATATTGATGTAAAAAACGCACAGTGGGCTATCATCCTTACTTGGTTAATATCCTGCGCTTTTCTTCTTCCTTTGCGATGCGCACCGCCAAGGAATGGAACACCCTGCCTGTGTCAATTTTCCCGAATAACTTCAACCCTATAATTTTTAAAGCAAGAGTGAAGCTCGCTATCGATCGCCATCTTAGGCTTCTTCTCAACCCTAAGGTTCAGTGTGAAGCCAAGAGCAAGCCCATAAAACATAAAAAAAACAACAGGATACACTCCGCAAGCACGTACCCAGGATTTTTTGTCGGGGGGGGGGGTCCGTTGGGGAAGGGGGGGGGGGTAGTTTAGATGTTTGTTGCTGGATCATGCCAAAACGGCTGAACGGATTGGGCTGAAATTTGGGACACAGATACTTTTTAGCCTGGAGTGGAACATAGGCTTCTTTTTATTCCGGAAAAATATCACATTCCCGCGGGATAACGTCGTGAAGTTCACGCCCATCCCGCGGATTAATGGATTTCGGGGGGTCCAGACCCCCTGGACCCCCCCCCCCCCCCTGGGTACGTCCTTGCTCCGGAAGTGCCGGCAGAAGTGAAAACTTGAATATTAACGTTGTGCATTTTTGATATCCTTAAATTTTTTAACCCGTTGATTTTCAGAAAATATATAGCGATGAATAGATGCGTTGATAAAGGGCTCCCTAGACTATTTCACAAAAAAAAGGAATTTGACAAAAATAAACTGAAGTTTTTTGTAAAAACATAGTTTTTGTTTGACAAGTGTTTTGTTGACTGTTCTTTAAAACTGTATTGTCATCCAAACCAAACCTGTATGCAAAGTTTCAGCTCAATCGGACACTGCGAAGTTGGTAAAGTAAAGTTTAGCTTGCAAGATTTGACGAACGGACATACATACATTGCAAGTTACCGCCTCTGTGGTCTATTGGTTTATACCACCGATTGTAGACCCAGAGGTCCCGGGTTCGATTCCGAGTGGGGGTACATATTGTATTCGGTTTGGTTGGTGGTAGGACTTGTTCTTAGTCCGCCTGGCTAGCTACCACCATCTTATCTAAGTCTGACGCCATAACAATGATGTTTTCAGCATATTGTTTTCCGGCAGTATAGCCAGTTCCTCAGTGATTGAGGATTCCGGGAGTAGTGCGCTTCCACCTTCAGCCTTATCACTACTTATCATCAGGTGTGATGAAGGTTAAGTGCTACCCCGTTGTGGATAAAAAAAAAAGTTAAATAAAAGCTTGTAAAAAGTACGGACTTTGAACAGAGGTCTTCTGGCTTAATTGGCGCTCGTTTTCTAATTTCTAATAGCTCAGGCATATTCTAATGACATTGTAACAGTGGTCACGTGTCCGATCTAACGCTCAGAACAATAACTAAAGCTATAGAAAGTATAGAAACCGTGCTAAAATAACAACAAAATACATTAGTTCGTACTCTTTTATCTTATGCAGTAGTACATGTGTAAGAAAGAGATAGTATACAGTCTTATGTTTCTTAATTTAAAAGGTTGTCACAAGTTTGTTTTACGCCAGTGATGCAACGTCATCGACATTAATATCGATAAATTAAAAATAGATTTTACATACATGACATTTTTAAAATCTTTATGTATGTCAATGACACTAGTAAGTAGTACGGTATGGTAATGTGTCGACGCACATTTACCACAAACAACCACACCACATCGCAGCGACAAAATGTGGTGTCGATGCAGCTTTTTGCAGTTGCGTTGTGGTTGTGCGACAAAATGTCAATGTGATTGCGTTGTCGCTAGTAGTTGTGATGTGGATACGTCGTATGCGGTGTGGCCGGCTGCTAGTTCACAGCGTCGTCGCTGGTGGTGGTCGGTATTACTTACGCACGTGGTCGATAATGACGGCAAAATGTGGTACCTACGTGTAAATTGTACTAGGTATTCATTTCCAATACAAAACACACCCCGCCCACATGTTGTGTGGTTGTGGTGAATAATTAAGTATAGCACCTGCAATATTATAAATGCAGTAAGTACCACTTTCTTTTATAAAAATTTGCAGTCTTCAGTAATCTATACTAATATTATAAGTAATAAAGCTGAAGAGTTTGTTTGTTTGATTTAACGTGCTAATCTCAGTAACTACTGCACTGATTTAGAAAATTCTTTCTACTATTAGAAAGTTACATCCTTCCCGAGTGACACAGGCTATCTTTTATCCTGGGGACGGGTACCACGCGGGTAAAACCGCGAGGATCCGCTAGTTGATTGATAATATAATAAGTACTACTTCCCATCACGTGGCTCGTCTGCTCGTTTGCCCCTTTTTAATATATAAAAAAAAGAAAAAGAAAAAGTAAAAAAAATGCACATAGTAATACTGGTTCCTTCGCCTACTTTTATTGCCAACATTACAGTGAATTAAGCTGAAAAGAAAATAATCAATTAATTAATATAAAGAAAGCATTTTTTCTTTTAAACACATGTTTAATGTTCTCATTTGGCTCAAATGATTTTAGTCCAAAGTGTTACGCATAACGTGACTGTTCACTTTTGCTGTCCAGTTGATTTTTGAAATACGGCGTATCCAATCATTTTTAATAGTTTCATCTTTGGGAAATCTGAAGAAAGAAGTAAAAATTGTTAACATCGATAAAAACATCACAGCACTATCATAACCTTAACAACTTTCACCGAAATGCAAGAAAATATAAAAAATAGACCAAAACTCACGTCCATATCTATTGATAATATTAATTTATTACAATTTTCGGATAATACTGATGTAAAATTCTCCAAAATATTTGAATTTTGAAACAAAACTTACCGATGAAATGATTCAATCTCATCCGAATTCTCTTTCCGTGATATATTAGACTAACAGCGTAGAAAAACACAAACCATCCTAGAGACGGAATGCAAGCTCTCTAGAGAGTCTGTATGCACACTTTCCTGTTGTTTTATCACCGAATTCCTTGTAAATTAATAAATTTTCACTTTAGCTGCCAGCGAAGCTGTTCGACCATTGTAATACGTTCGTATTAAATTGGTCATACCTCAGAAACTACGTTCTCAACAAAGAAGTATTTTTATTTTGGTAGTATTATATTACAACCAATTAGAACCATTTGACATTTATACTTTACGAGCTTGTGACAATGACAGAAACAATAGAAACTCACAAAGATTGTCTATTTCACTCTTACTCATGTATGCTGAATTACTTAAAGTGAGTACGATAGCTGATACACAGTTTTTATTTTAGTACGGTTTCTATGATCTAACGATCTGACGGTCACGTGACCCCTGACGCGAGTTTAACATTTTTTACTCATCCAACGCCGCCAAAGAAGTTTTCACTTCAAAGAACTGTAAGTATCAAACAAATTTTATTTACACCTTTTTATTTGTACCTACCTATTATTTATTGGTAGGTAGGTTCTAAAAGTGTTATAATATTTTCTTCTGTTTTGGCCGTCGTTACTTTTATTTATTCACTCCATAAATCGTCTCACTAACTATATTAATCATTACTAAGATAAAAAAAATATACACTGAAGAGTGCAAAGTTTGGCAGCCGCTGGTAGTGCAGCTCTATGCGAACAGTGATATACGCGAGTGTATGCTCGTAGCAGGCGACGGCGACGGCCGAGGGATCACGTAACTTTCAAAGCCAAGCGATAGCGAAAATCTCGCAATTATTGCTTTAAAATCACAAATAGCAGCAAGTTTTTGCTGCTCCATAGTACGAATTTGCGATTTTAGAGCAATGATTGCGAGATTTTCGCTATGGCTTGGCTTTTGTGAGTAAGTTACGTGATAAGCCTTCGGGGGACAATTGCAACCTTCTCTAATGTATACGTATCAAAGACTAAATTGTTATTTTGATATCCATTTCATTAACTGTCTCACTAAGAATATCCATCATACCTACTATAAGGGCATTTCTACAGAGACGACCGATTGACCTACTGGAGCGAAAAAAGGACCTTTAAAATTGAATTAAGTACTTGAAAAAAATCTCACATATTTATAGGACTCTTGACCTGATGGAGAGCATATCTAGAGGAGCGCCAGATTTTACATATCGCCTAAAAAAATCTGAAAGCTGAAAAACGGGAAGAATTTGCCTAAAAATAGAGTGTCCGGTTCCCAGAATTTACTCGTTATTGTTTCATAACTTTTAAAATAATAACTTGCCCATTATAATTCTCACATTCACAGAACAAGGGATAAACAATAAAGCCATATACGTTATTATATTTATTGTACATCTTTGGGTTTTAATATAGTAACACAATTTAATTTTGTCCGGGGCGTGTGCCTCAATTCGGTGAAATTTACTTTTGCTTACCTATATCACTAACTACACGCAGTACGAATGCAAACTATTGATTCTCGCCACCCGGGGGTTACGCCCGAGCGGCCGAGCAGCGTGGACGGGGGACCTGTCGCATTGAGGAGCATTTTTCGAAGGTTCGAAATCATTCGGTGTTTTTGGGGTCGGGTCTTTTCTCAAATCGGTGTCCGACATTAATTTTGTTTATGAAATATTTAATGAGATTTGTGGTAAATTAATTGAGTGTTTAACTGATATCTGCCAGTATGTTTTATAGAAATATAAAACATACTGGCAGATGTTTCATCAAATATTACAATTTGATGAATTGTAATATTTTCTCAATTCCGTGGATCTCAATTCCATGGAAAATGGGGCATCGAATTGAGAAAACTTACACCGAATTGAGGTTTCACATATTATGAATTCATCTGTAAGAGCCATTCATAAATGATAATGGCAATCAATAGAGCATATCATATATCATATCATAGTTGGTTACTTCCCTGGTTTCGACTGCTTGAGCTTGAGCTGCTTGAGCTGCCAGTAAAATGCCCAAACACTCAGCTTGAAAGACAGTGTTGTATGAACTTAGTGGCAGAGCAATTTGTATGTTTAAATCTTCTGAGAACACACCTGTCCCTGCTTCATTAGAGGTCTTGGAGCCATCGGTGTATATCAAAAGCGCTCTGTGTTGTGCCTGAGAGCTTTCTTAGTTATCCAGTTGTATTTTGTATTTCTTATCAATGATGAAGGATGGTTTGACCTTATCACACACCGCCTCTACAAGGAGTGTGTCCAACTATTCCTCCACTAGGCCCTTTATGTGTCTTAGCTTTGGAAACCTAAGGTTACCTGGGTGTTTCAGTCTAAGTGCTGCTTTCGCCTCTTGTTGCACGTGAAGATGCAGTGGACTAAGGTTACCTCCAGCGCTGCAATTGGAGCAGTGTTCATGCAGCCAGTGAAAGCACAGCAGGCCTGTCGTAGAAGACTCTGCAGTTTCTTTGTTCCTACAATCTGAGCAGCTTTAGGCCAGTCTGGTGCTCGCTTGAGTACCCACTTTTAGGATGGTGACATAGGTTACGCCGATTACATCATCAGCGTAACGTATGGTTGAAAAGTGACTTGAGTTAAGGAGTGAGAGCAGGTCATCTACTACCAGGTTCTTTTCTCCCTGGGGGCATCATCATGCCACAAGCGTCCTTTGGTTTCCATCACCGGATACCTGTAGCACTCTGTTGTAACGAATGTTGACACCTCTCCTTACCAGCGCTTCCTCAATGCTACTGAAGGTAGTCTTGTCAAAGGCCCCTTTAATGTCGAGGAACGCACCAAGGCATATCAGTTTGTTTTGAAACGCTTCCTCTATCTTACCGACTAGTTGATTGAGTGCCGATACTGTGGATTTGCCAGCACTGTAGGCGTGCTAGTGCTTATGTAAAGGATGTACAGATTGTATTGGATCTCGTAAAAACCATTCACATACCCTTTCCATTGTCTTAAGCAGCAAGGAGGAAAGGCTAATAGGTCGGAAAGCTTTCGGGTTCGTGTAGTCGGTCTTACCAGGTTTTGGTATGAACACTACCCTGAATTCTCTCCAGGGGTGTGGTATGTAGCCATGCGCCAGGCAGGCTTGAAAAAGATGGTTAATGACCGCAACGAGTTGCTGATCCCCCCATTGTAGAAGGGCAGAATAGATGTTGTCCGTCCCTGTTGACTTTAGGCGAGAAACTGTTTATTTCGCATCTTAATCACCCTTTTAGCTAAAGACCAGTGGTCATTTGTTGGATGACTTGTTACGTCCTGCCACTCGACATGCTGCAGAGGATGGCAGTTCGGGAAGTAGGTTTGTAGGAGAACTCTGAACCTCTCCTCCTGATTCAAAATCATAGAGCCATCAGGTTTACGCAGGTTGCCCAGTAGGCCAGGACCCTGACTCGATATTACCTTCCTTACCCGGTTTGCTTGTTTTGTGTAGTTTATCTGGCTGGTGCCTTGCCATTATCACGTAGATCCTTTTACTATTTGGTTATGTATTAATTAATAGGATAGAACAATGTTTAAACAATTATGGATAGAGACTGCAGGTGAATAGTGTGAGGCCAGCCACAAGAAAGGAAGTAAGAGATGGTTCACCGAATTTATCCCTGATGCTACATGACAAGCCATTGAACGTTCTGAAACTTATTTTTGTTAGGAAAGAAATTAAATAATTTGGTATTGGAATGGATAGGATTTCGATTCAGACTCTTCATAACTTATTTAAATTCTTCTTAAATAAAAATTTGGACTAGTTCTTAGTTCTCTACTGAAAAATCAAACATGTTGATTTGAATTTTTGTTTTTATTTTTCAATTAAAGATAGAAACATTAAAGATAGGCGCACTTCATCCTAAAATTAACCATCTAATAAACTAATAGACCAGCAGTCAGTTAACAAAACCTTTATGGTATTTATTATTTTGATCATTAAAATACATTGTTTCTATAATAAGTACATCAATTCTAACTTCGATGGGCGATTTTGAAATTCGGTGATTCATTTTCTCAATTCGGTGCATTCTCAATTAGGTGCTTAACTTTTCTCATATACCACTTCACAATATTTGGTCCCATTGTTATTTTTAGATTCAGGATGGAATAAACTTATTTTTTTATTATTTAAACTACTTAAAAAACCAAATATTAAATCAGCCACCGAATTGAGAAAAAAAGAACGCTTTTGTAGAAATGCTCATAAAAGAAAACTACAATCAAGAGTGCAAAGTTTGGCAGCCGCTAGTATTGCAGCGCTCTATGCGAACAGTGATATACGCGAGTGTTCGCACGTAGCAGACGGCGAGGGACCCGACTTGGGGGCGATTACAACCTCCTCTAATGGAGAAATAAATCCTTCCAACCATTTCATTACATTCGCCGCTCATAGACTAACACTTGAGCCAGAAAAAGTTGCCAGACAGAATAATTGTGGCTGACAATGTTTTTGTTTGTAGTGTGTTTGGGTCACATTGTCGGTCAATCATTTAACTGACTTATTTATAAATATAGAGAAGGTTATTGTTCCGCTATAGCTCGGCGAATTGAAAACCGATTAAAATAATTAATCTAAGGTGAAGTTACTGTAATAAAAATTTCAGTAACTTCATGTTTCAAAATAAATAAGAAAAAAAAGTCTGCATCTAGTTTGACATCTTCTCTACATACCAGTAATAGATTCACAATGGAATATCTTCAACGCCTTTTATTTTTTTATTCGAAATAAAAAGCAAAGTGTTTTATAGACAGACAAAGCCTGAAAGGCTAATATCAATGTTATCCCGAATTGATTTTGTCAGATCTGTGTCAAGCGTCAAGTTTACACCTCCGAATTTGAATATTTTAGCGACTGAGGCTGTTGCCTGGCTGACGTGCCTAGGTCACACAATATAGGTAGGTACTATCAATATTGTCGATCTCAAGTCTTGTCGATTGTCAAAGACTCAAAGTATGGTCAAAACAAAATAGTTTGGATTATTTAAATAAAAGAAAGAACATAGAGAAGAGGTTTTGTAGGAACAATTTGATTTTGGGCCTTTTGCTTTAAGTGTTTTGATTAGGAAAATGAGTAGGTACTTTTAAATCCAGTCTGTAATCTATAAGTACCTACTAATATTATTAAGTGGAAAGATTTGATTTTTTCTTTGTTTGTAATGGATATTGTCAAGAACTATTGGAACGATTTTAAAACTCTTTCACCAGTAGAAGCTACATTAGTGAGTGAATGACATAGGCTATATTTTATACCGGTATTCCCACGGGAATGGGTACCACGCGAGTGAAACCGCGTGGAGCCACTAGTAAGTGATAAAATTATTAATATATATGAAATCGCCCCGTTTAAATATAAAACTTTATAATGATATAGACTTGAGAACCTCCTCCTTTTTTGAAGTCGATTTCAAAATAATTTTACTTTAAAAGTTGTACCTTTGTAACATAGATATAGGGCAATTTAGAAAGATCATATTCATTCATTCATTCATATTTTAACGTTCGCTTTATAAGATTTTTATTGCTTGGGGTTTAAAAAAGAAATAAACATTAAAATGACCATATTAGTTTATTTCAGGCATCACATTACAATATCAGTTACAAAATTATTTTAGGCCCATAAAATAAAATATACCTTATAGACTAACATATAAGTATATTTTTATAAAAGTAACACTAATATAAATTATTTATTAAGACGAATTGTAGGCGGTTACGTGTTGCACAACGCAGTGTTTTTACAATATTTATAAGAAACATCGCAATTTAGTTTGTATCACATCACAAAGCAAATTGTGTGTTTGGTTTGTTTGGTGGGCGCAAACAGTATAGGCGCGCCGCCGGCCGCCACCGATCCCGTCTCGACTATAACGCCGCTGCACCAGATACTACCCGGGCACCACACTTTTGTATTATAACTCAATAGCATCATTGTATTCCAATAATAAAGTAAATAAATATAGCAACAATAGATATGTAAGGAACGGACGCAAAATAACGAGTATAAGCGAACGAATTTGAAAATCGTATCGTATTAAAATGGTTGGCGATATAAATGCAAAAAATAAGGTCGCTTCGAAAGGGTTTCCACCTTTTCGAAGTCTTCAGTTCCGTAAAATTCCTGATATTTGTACCTTTTAATTGGAACGCGGAAGTGACGTCTACATGGTCACCCCAATGCCCAGGGCTGCGAGCGATGGCGGCGCATCCGGCGGTAGCCATGGCGACCGCCTCCCCCCCTCACCTGCCACTTCGCACCTACTGCAGCTCCTAATATGATGAACAGACGGCGAGATGGAACTCCGATAGTTAACGAATCAAAAAATAGACACCGCCATCGCCAGCCTGTATTTTTTCTGGGTGTCTTCATTGGAGCTTTGTAGGTTTTCATCATGGGCAGTGGACTTTTAAGTTTTATGATATATCTGATATCAGAGTAATATTCATGAATTAAGAAGACATAAAACTGCTTGGAAGTAAAAAAAAAATAAAAATAAATAAATAACTTCTTACATTCACACCAATTATCTAAGCCCATTTCAATTTCATTACGAAACTGTATCATGGAAAACTTGATAACGGATAATTATGTACTTAAATACTTTTTGTTTGTAAATACATACTTAATATACATAGAAAACACCCAGACCAAGACAAATAGACATGTTCATGCACACAAATATTTGTCTTGTTCGGGAATCGAACCCGAGACCACTGGCGCAGAAGGTGGGTAGCCTACCCCTGCGCCAAATTGGTCGTCGCCGGAAGTTAACTATATGTAAGGGCTAGGAAATGAGAGAAAAGCTTATTTATTATCCTCCGCATGTTGTATTAAGAGCTTAAGGTTATTGTTAGTTTCAAATTGATTCCAATCTTAACCCAATAATTGTTGGGTAAAGTTCTTAAAACAACGCAATGTTAAGCTCTATCATATATATAATCATTTTCAACGTGTTCCAAAATTCAACGATAAGCATAAGCAAAATATAAAAAAAATATCTCCCCTAATTTGGAAATTACACAAAGATATCGAAAATATTCAAAAATTTACACCCCTCACGATTTTTTTACTACCTGACCTTAATTCTTTAAGGTTTTCTGTTTTATTGTATCGACTACTTAAGTAGTACTGCTATCCACCACAACCCTTAAAAAAATAATATAGTAAGTAATAGGTAGTAAGTAGGTATAAACAAAAAATTATCAAACATTTTTTCCTAAACATTTTGTAAGATTTTTCACTCTCAGTTCACTTTCACTCATCGTGGTGTAAATAAATAATATGAACATTATTATGGCAAGTTCTTTTAAAAATTTACGCAATTTACTAACCAAGATTCTAAAATTTAAAAACAGTTGATAAATTCACTTTCTGAAACTGCCCAAAACAGATTTTATGGAACAAATTCTCGGAATTTTAAAAGTAAACGTGCGATTAGATATGTGCAGTTAATGAAAGACTAGAGAGTTATACGTTAGAGAGAGAATGTAGGTAGATAGATGCTTAACAAGATACGCCCTATTGTTATTGAATAAAATGTAAAAAAAAATTTAACCGCGTTCAAAAGGAATCTTCAAACAAAATTAACGAAACACTAAAAAACGAAAAAAATATTAGAATTTTTAATTAAAAGGATGAAAATGTGTGACTTTTTCTAACTTATCTTGTTACTTATTGAACTGTTTGAAGTCGGTGCCAAGTCTAATAGGTATTTGAGGTAAATACGTCCTACACCTCACGCTTGGGACCGGGTTTTTTTTAATGTTTATTATTTCACTCGTATAATAAGTATAATAATTCGTTCTTATTCTTTTTGGCTTGGCACCGACTTCAAACAGTTCAATAAGTACCAAGATAAGTTAGAAAAAGTCACACATTTTCATCCTTTTAATTAAAATATCATATATTTTTTTTCGTTTTTTAGTGTTTGTTAATTTTGTTTGAAGATTCCTTTTGAAGGCGGTTACTTTTTTTTTACATTTTATTTTTTTTGACTTTTATTGTAAATAATCGTAGCGAAACTACCTAAGTACATAGTGATTATGATAAATTGTTGTAAATATCGTAACCGTTACGGAGTTCAGCTTTCCATCTTTAGCTACTTAGATAACTTGAAGGAATACAACTGAAGGTCCATTCGTGCATATGGTATTTACAAAACATCATAATAACTCCTTACTGTTGAGGAGTTTCACCTCTCATCATCAGCTCACCCTAATAACCTGAAAGAATATAGCTATTAGTCCATACGTACGATTAATACTCAAGGAATTATTCTCCAGCTCCTAACCGTTAAGGAGTTGTAGCTTCCATCACCAGCTCAACTAGTGTGGAAAAAAGCACTACAACTGAACTACAATCGAAACACGATTAAGACACGATTGTGACTTAACGTTAGCAGGCTTGGCCCCCAGGAGCCGTACAGCAAACTGTCGAACAATGTATTAATGTTGATTGCAGGACGGAGCTATACACTGCGTATAGCGCCATCTCGCTTACTAACATTGTTTGACAGTTCGGAATACGGCCCCAGGGTGCCTACCATCAACTCTTATTGCGGTTTTGTTTAGGATCTAAACTGATCTGCTTCGCTTATTCGTACCACGACAGCTTAATATCAATGACAGCGATTCAGTGATCATTCCATGACATTTCACAGCCGCTAAGCTGTCAAGAACTCTTAATTGACTTATAACCCGGTCGATTTAACATGACACCTGCAGGTATACCCGTCCCTCTCACTCTCCGTGGATGACAGAATCGAGTGAAAGAGACGGGTAGAAGAAATAAGGACACAAATCGTTCGGTCATTCACATTTAGCAATTCATTTGCGATCCAGTTTTTAGAAGGTCATAGTACGAAAGAAAGCAATTAATTTTAGGAACCTATTCTGCATCGCGCTAGTTTTGAATCGCTGTCTTAAAGTTGATGGTAGGCACCCATCAATACGAACAATTTCGATATTTTTTTTCGCGAATCCGTGGTTGTCCCCAAATGAATCGACCCGTCTCACAACCAGCTGCGATGGGATTCGAACCCACGACCTTTCGCTATCCGGGCGACTGCTCGCGAAGGATAAAAGGACTAAACAAATATAAAGTTATAGGTTTTAGGTAGGAACCTACAACTTTATATTTGTATAAAAGGAAAATATTCTAATATTTATATGAGATTTTTTTTCTCATAAAGGTTATAATATAATGTACTATAATGTTGTATAATCAGTGCTTATCCTATAACCAATTTGTTGTAATATGTAACGATATGTTTCTTGTTTTGTAAATGTTAAATGTAAGCTAATATCATGTATTGAAGTAAGAAATAAAAACCATTAAATACATTGATATTGTCTTTTTAATCTATATTAATATTATAAAGAGGAAAGATTTGATTGTTTGTTTGTTTGTTTGTTTGTTCATCGAATAGGCTCCAAAACTACTAGACCGATTTGGAAAGTTCTTTGACCATTAGACAGCTACATTCTTCCCGAGTGACATAGGCTATATTTTATCCCGATATTCCTACGGGAACGGGTAGCAATCGGGTAAGACTGCGATGATCCGCTAGTCTTCTAAACTAATATTATAAAGAGGAAAGATTTGATTTTGTTTGTTTGCATCGAATAGGCTCCGAAACTACTAGACCGATTTAGACAATTCTTTGACCATTAGAAAGCTACATTCTTCCCGGGTGACATAGGCTACATTTTATTTGGATATTATAAGAATGCAGCAAGCAAATATGCAGCAAACACGCAGTTAGGCATGCATAACGATTTCCTCGTCTTGTCGTAGGTACATTTAACTGAGACACTGATGATTATCTCCTATGACAAAAAAAAAGTTACACAAGTGGGTTTTATTTCAATATTACAATTTTATTAATTGGTTTGGTATGAATGTATCTTCCTGGTTCCTTTCTAAAGTTTGTATTAATACAGCGCTTTTCCCTCGACCTGCCTGTAAAGCTCGAGTCGAAGATGCGGCTGTCTCAATTTCCCTGCGAATCTGCCTGGCTCTGTCCGTTTGGTGATCCTCTTCTGTCAAATAGGGACCTCCCTCCTCGGGAAAAAAAAACTCTGGACCTCCATACCAGCCCTTATACATATGTACTATACACATAGCAGGCTACTATAATTTTAGCTGCTGTTTCTGGGCAGTAATGGACAAGCTAGACAAAAGACATCTCTACCATCGAGCTTTCAATACACCAAATGTGCGTTCAACGGTGCAGCGTGGACGTTTTTGGATGGCAGTATCTTCCCTCTAGAGAGTCCTCAACAGCATTATCGACGGGTGTCATCACTCCCTTAGAAGATATCCAGAATCACCTGAAAATAAATAAAATAGAACTTAGTATTGAAAATGAAGTAAATGAAAAAATCGTTAATCGGTTATCACTAGGTACCTATATTTACTACTTATTTCCGCTTAATATGATTCCTTTTTTTGAGATTTTGAAGAAATCTTATGTGCTTTGCTAGTACCTGTATGCGGTGCATTAAGTGCTGTTGTTTAAGTCAATATCTATATCTGAAAAGCGATAACCAGGCTTATGAAAAGTAAAATCGAAAAGTTCATTGAAATGCGTGTTTACATAGTACAAACTTACTTTAAGGGTTGGCTTGAACTCTTGTCGCCTTGCCCCTGGAGGTAATAAAGGCACTATCTCAGTCCACAGCTCCTCGAATAATTCCCGACTGAGTCTGTAATTTCCTATAAACTCTAGATCGGGAATATTCGCTATAAATAACTGATTTCGCAGGTGCTGCCGGTTCTTTCTCCTCTCCAAGCGTTCTTCGCGCAAAGCAGCAGCGATTAAAAGCTGCCTCGTAGCCATATCAGTTAATATTTTAATAAAAATCGACCCAAACGAAAATAGAAAGGTAACGCTTTTGAGTTCGTCAAAACTGCGAACTAAAAACTGCCAAACTTCAATTTTCGTTCGTTATTAAATTGAATTAGAGTAGGCTTAGAAAATTTAAACGTCAAAGCATTTTCGTTTCAACGAAGTTTCGAAACGAAGAAGTCGGTGGTAGGAATTGTGCGAAGTTTCGAAAGAAGTTTCGTTTTTCGTTGAATTAGAGTAGACCTGCTGATCATTATATAATTATCGCTATTTGTCTGATTTTATAATTTATAGAAATTTTTATAATTTACAATTTGACATAAGTTAATTTAGCATAGGGTTGAAATTGAAACATGGTATGAGCGAGTATCAAATGCCCGGAGGAGTGGAGTCGCGTGCCGCCACTCCGCCTGTCTGCACTCACCCTTATTACAAAACACATAAAAATAATACATTGATTGAAATTATTGCTTTTCGTGCCGAACCACTATAAAGCAATTATTTTGCTTAATTATTAATTAGTTGTAATAATTTCTATGGCCTATGCCCATTCCAGCAGTGGGCGTCGATCGGCTGATATGATGATGATGAATAATCCTATATTAATAAGTTTTATCAGTTACTTACTACAGTTATATCACACACAGTGACACACAGTTCCAATCTCAAATTAAAGTTAAATTGAGTTAGCATAAACACCTGTGTGCTGGACTTCGAAAACAACGACAAATGTCGTGTCACGTTACCATATGATCATCATCGTCATTTCAGCCGAACGTTACCACATACCCACGATAAAATATCGTGATTTTAGTTTTCAACATTTGCCCGGCCGGGAATCGAATCCTCGACCTCAAAGATAGCAGCACCTACAAAACTAGTGTGTTTATCACTGGACCACGGAGGTCGTCATAATAATTCCTGTCGGTCAATTGCCTTATTGCTTACACTTATTATTCCTTCACCGATTTTTCCCGTAAGCATACAAAATACAGGACAAAGCCTTCTAAAGTTTATACCAGGCGCTTTTCCAGTAAGCATACAAAATGTAAGAAAAATGTGTATATGCTTTGAGCTATATTTCAAATTATATTAGAGTAGGAGTCATAAGATACAGCCGAGCTCCACCAGAATCCATGTTAAGTACCATCGTAGTAACAGGCCTGTGGAGAGGGCTGCACTCTCCGTAGTATCCCAACAAGCAATGCAAAGGATGTTTCTTTATTTGTATACTTCTGAGGGTTAAAGAGGTCCTTTCCATAGAAAAGATGAGGTCGAGACGACACCTTGTGATTATAATAAAAACAACCAGAAGCATAATTTAATTTAGAATTTTCAAAAAATAAAAGTCTTAAGTAAATATTGTTTGATGTAATGTCGCAGGGATATGAGGATAAGAGATTTGACGAAATCCCTAGGGATACCACGAAATCACGGTAGATGTTGAATATTCTTACTTACGACGTCTTCTTCCTAAAAAGTTCAGTGATATGTCCACGCCACGTTCGTTAAGAGCCACGTCAATTTATTACGAAAAGGTGCACAGTAAACAGTAAACAAAGGAGCAGAGCAGAACTGACTTTCTGCGAACAGCAACTTCTGCCTTATTTTTTAACCGACTTCAAAAAAAGGAGGAGGTTATCAATTCGACTGTATATTTTTTTTTATATATATTTTTTTTTATGTGTGTTACCTCAGAACTTTTTAGTTAATGAACCGATTTGGATGATTCTTTGGATTTTTGTTTGAAAGGTGACACTTCTCGTGTGGTCCCATTCAAATTTCATCAAGAACTGACGAGAAGTTCTGGAGTTATCCTGAATAATGCGTATTTAGACTTTAGTTTGGTTATTTAGACGACTTCTTATTTTCATCAAAGTGGGGATCATTATCAAAAAAAACTTTTTTTTCGAAAGTTTATACTTCTGACGTGATCTTATTTTCACCAAGTCACGATCAGGAGATGAAATCCCAGGAAAATTGAGAGAAATTCTCTAATATAGGCAAGCCTTATGCGTTCCATTTATTTTTGAAGTTAGTCAAGTATTTGCATCTGGTAGTCATCATCTCATGGTAATGAGCTGGTGATGGAAGCTACAACTTCTTAACGGTTAGGAGCTGGAGAATAATTCCTTGAGTATTAATCGTACGTATGGACTAATAGCTATATTCTTTCAGGTTATTAGGGTGAGCTGATGATGAGAGGTGAAACTCCTCAACAGTAAGGAGTTATTATGATGTTTTGTAAATACCATATGCACGAATGGACCTTCAGTTGTATTCCTTCAAGTTATGTAAGTAGCTAAAGATGGAAAGCTGAACTCCGTAACGGTTACGATATTTACAACAATTTATCTCAATCACTATGTAGGTAGTTTCGCTACCATTATTTACACTAAAAGTCGAAAAAATAAAATGTTATAAAAAATGTAACCGCCTTCAAAAGGAATCTTCAAACAAAATTAACAAACACTAAAAAACGAAAAAAAATATATGATATTTTAATTAAAAGGATGAAAATGTGTGACTTTTTCTAATTTGTCTTGGTACTTATTGAACTGTTTGAACTCGGTGCCAAGCCAAAAAGAATAAGAACGAATTATTATACTTATTATACGAGTGAAATAATAAACATTAAAAAAAAACCCGGTCCCAAGCGTGAGGTGTAGGACGTATTTACCTCAAATACCTATTAGAGTCTATTTTTAATTATTAAAAGTATTTGAATATCGTTGCTACTCCGGAAAGAAATGTTGCAATTTTCATTTTTAGGACTTTTAAAATATATTTAAGAATATACAGCACATAATCTTATTGCACCGAGACGCTGCCTGCATCGAGCGATTGCAACAATGTTTTCATAATTTTAGGGTTAATGTTTACTTGACTTTGCATAGCAATGTCTGTGTGGATTCGAGTGGCTGAACTTTAATTTTATAGGTAGACTTATTAGTTCCTTATCTAGTTCTGTAAAGAGTTCTAAACTGAACTTATTAAGTATTATTTATTAAATTAAATGTAGGTCTGGAGATATTTTTCGTTACTTAACTAGTTACAAGTTACATTAACAGCAGTTATTTTTGCATTTCAATTCAATGCAATGCAGTAAAAATTACAAAAGAATGTTACAATTCACATCTCTTAACCTATTCGTGAGACTAGAGGTTGTTTTCTAGAAAGTACTTTTTTTCTAAAATTACATAGTTAATTACTTTAAGAATGCATAAATTAATTTAAAATCATAATGTGCAAGATCGTATTGCACCATTTTTATTCTGGTTTGATTGAAAAGCTTTGAAAGTTTGTATGTCTGTGGCGTCTAAAGCTACCTTATTTTTACAAGCTTTTATTCCATTAGTGTTACAGTTGCAGTGTTGCATGTTGCAACACGTCCCCTCCCATACTATCGGGTAACTTGCACTACCTTGGGGTAGGTCGTCTGGCGAGGCGAGACTATCCTTCCTACCACTTTCGCTTCAATTACACGCAAACGTGAGCTCACACTTTTAACCCATTACATTGCTCGCCCACTTCGACTGTAGCACGGAGAACAAGCAACTGCACTCGACGTGTATTTGGAGCTAGGAGTTTGGTTGAAAGCTTTTTGTGATGACGCATAATAGCGCATAGCAGCCAAATTATAGGATTTTGCGAAGAAAACAAACGAGAACTGTCTGGGTCGATAGCTACCTACGCGTAGTTGAACTGGACAGTTTCCTACCAGTTAGGGCGGGGCGGCTATCCCTGATTTTTCCATTATCAGAGTTCGTATATGTCGCCCTAAAGTTTGTCGAAGCTTCGCAAGTTTACTAAGCTTACTTATCGAGTTTACAAAGTAGAATCAGAAAGTTTGAATAAACCACGCAATCTTTAACAATATAAATACCATTCTACAAAATTATTACTATTATTATGTATCATGGCTTGGGTTTCACGGGCATTGCCCGGTCCTTTTGCCAGGCTTGCGTGGGGACATGGGTCCAACACGTGGAGGCCCTTTGAGACGGTTTTAATATAATGTGCGATGTGTGAACTACACGCAAAGGAGCGCAGACGGAAGCGGACCCCGGCAGGTACATAGACTATTGCCAGTGTGAGAATTATTATTATTATTATTATAAGCCTGTGTCGTCCCACTATAAAAACTTATCTATTTTTCAAGCTATTACAATATACTTAATTAAATTTAAATTTGCTGTGAAAGGCGATCGGTGTTATTTATACATAAGTGTACATTGTACAAATTGTGATTTTGATAATAATCATAATTTAAGTAGATTATTAACGTTCTGTAAATGACGAACGAAAGTCCAAATCCTGAAACCAAAACAAGTTAGATTCTTAAAATTCGTCTGCCAAGTACTTAAAGCTATAGGTATACATGGAACGGTCGGTGCAGTGTCGTCTATCCCGATGTCTGGCAAAAAGACACAAACAGGTAGTGTATTTCTGCCGCAGACGCCGCGCCGCCCGCCGCCCGCCATGCGCCCGATCGCGTATTGCCAATCGGTACAGACCAATTTATATAAATATGCGGAAATGACGTACTTATCAATTTTCACAAGGACTTAAAATATTGTTCTCTAGGTACAATGTCATGCATCACGATCATTATCAATGGCCAATGTTTATTATTAAAGTTTCATATGCAAGATCAGTTAGTAAACTTGAATAAGTTAAGATCACCAAACTACGCGTGCCCATACATTATACACATACAGTAGTATTTTTTTTACCCTGTGCCTTAAGGTAGCAAAATGTCAAAGGTCACCAAAAGTCAAAGTCGTAAATTGAAGAGGTAATTTTTGGTTAGGTAAGAACTGTGATAAAGAGGAAGAGCGAGTGAAGGGAGCGTGCTTCGCTAGCGGCCGCCATAGCACCAGAATACCATTTTCAAAGAGAAATTGTGGTTGTCAGACTCACATGGATATTGCACATAATAACTTGTGCAATATTACAGACCTTAGTATTATAACTTATAAGTTTCGTGTGCTCTACTGACAAATAAAAGCAAAGTGTATTTTATTTCAGACTCTCTCAAGAAGAGAGCAATCAAGAGCATTTTACGTTCGATTTTAGCGCAAACCTTTCTGTTATAGTACACAGTTTGGCAATATGCCGCCAGTACTCTGATACTGTAGCTGTGTGGCCGCGGCGGCGGCGGCGGCGGCGGGCAGTTTCGATCTCCGCTGCGCTTTGTCTCGCCGTCATTGGCAGGCTTGCAAATGTTATGGTTATCGTGGGTTCGCATATAGGGAGTTTAAACGCACACAAATCAAATTAAACAGTTAAGTACTTGCTAAGTAGTTATTTCACAGAGTCAGCGAGTAGTTTCATACTTTCGACCTTTCTTGGTTAACTCTTTGCCATCATGGGCAGATTGGCTTCCATATGTTATGCTTATACTCATAGTAAAATCTAATTCAGATAAAGATGTTTCGAGGCAGAACACATGATTGAAAATTTAAATTTTACAAATTAAACCAATCTGGAACATTGGATACAAATTGTCGACAGGTTTTACATTGAAATAAAAAATACAGATTTTAACTCGTACTTATCGACTATTATAACACATCAAGGCTTTAAATTTTTCTCTTATTTAGATTGGTTATTTGTTTTCCTGACACGATCGATGTTCCGGTATAGGTACATACCTTTGTATCGGATCTCGTAGCCATAAGACACCCACGGGAAAACAAAATTAAATAACACGAAATCTTTGAATCTTAATACCTAAATAAAGAGTGTAGTTAATTATCCGTTAAAATACTTTATTACAAAAAGGCAGTTACGCGGGTATAAAGTACTTAGTTTTTTAATGAGGCCATAAAAACAATATCATATCCGTCTGTTTGTTAGCTTTGAATGCAAACCACGTAATCTGCATGATAATCACATGATAATCCTAGCAAAATGTACCTATCTACATTCTGAGCAAATAAGTATTTTCTTATTCTTATTCTCTGAAAGAGTGCAGTTCCACTACAGCCCGCTGCAAATCTATCAGCGGATTATACAGACGAAAAACGGCGGCGGTCGTCGGCGTCGGCGGTCGCTGTAGCAGTAGTTGTGTGGCCCGTCTGGCTGCATCCTGCATAATGCACCTACACGACTATATGGTTTACATAGGTACAAGGTTGGACAGGATGACTAAAGGAGGGGACAATAAGCAAGGCTTAATGCAAACTGATTGATAAGGAAAACACTAATCAGAAAAAGAGAAGAAACAAACGAACAGCAAATAATTTTTATATATACTGAAGATACTTAAGTTTGAGTTGTCCTGAAGCTTCAGGGTTAAGCTTATTTTGATTTGCAGCAATGATTAAAAACCAGCATATCACATATTATCACTATAAATTTTTAGTTACCCCCTAAACCAGAAAGAAAGTACCCTTCCTTACAGATAAGACGAAATATATTTTTAACTTCTACAACTCGGCATCAAAGAGCTTTTCCTATTAAACACAAAGAGAATGTGAGGCATGGATTAAAATAAATGAAATTATCGTGCGTTTATTTATAATGCGGTTAGTATAATTATTTATGCTAATAATTATAGTAGTTCGTGGCTAAATAAATAAAAATAAAAGCTTCTGGCTTTTCATACACATATTTAGCCAGGTAATCAAATATTTTAGTGTGTTGCAATCACAAGAATAAGGCGGATGAAAGAACTTATAAATGCGACTAAATCGCAGGCTCCGTAAATAAGTTACTTACATAGGTTTCGTAAATAAATATTTTTGTCGTGATAACCAAACAATATTTTAGTAAGCAACTACGGTTACGTAATCCAGACACAATAATATAAACAGAAAAGATTTGTATTTTTGTTTGTAATGCATAAACTCAAAAAGTACTGGACTGATTTCAAAAACTCTTTCACCAGTAAAATGAGTGAGTGACAAGGCTATATTGTACCCCGATCTTCCCACGGGAACGGGTACCACGCGGGTAAAAAACCACGAGGAGCCACAAGTCGGCTATAACTACTTAATTAGCATATTATTATTTGAATGTAAGGGGCCATGCATCTCCCGTAGGACATGTAGTCACTGCGACCTAAAAGATCTACCTATTATGACTCGCCTCGCCACCGGGTTCAAGTAACTCTTTTTTAGCCTGGAGGCTTCTAAGAAGTCTAGAATAGTCTTGGCTTTAAGAGTTTAATCTCCTATCCTTTCTTACTTTGAGATACCACAGAAAGGTTCTGGTCCTATCTGATGGCCTTGAGCTCCAGTCCTTGCAAGTTCATCAGGTTTTTCATTGCCAATGATTCCCGAATTACCTGGTACCCATTTCAGAATAACTTTATCTTTGGCCCAGATCATTTAGTTTATTTACGCCGTCTTTTACCAAGTTCGAATTTATGATATTCAAGTTTAAGGCGTTAAGAGCTGCCTGGCTATCTGAGAGAATCAGAATTGATTGATTTATGTAGTTTCGTGGACGGTTGGCTTCCGCGCATTCTATGATCACGTACTTATACCTCCGTTTGAAATATATTCGCATATTTTCCTATATTCATGCTCTTGCTGAATTTCGGACTAACGCCAAATATTCCACATCCTACATTGTCACCCATTTTGGAACCGTCTGTAAACCAGATCAGGCTTCCAGCCTTGCAGCTAATGAGGTTGTCTGACCTATTCTCTCTGCTCGGCACTTCCACTGAGTAATTCCTGGGGAAATTACATTGTAAAAGCATGACATCTGTAGTCATTGCAACTTGGTCATGTTCAAGCACTGATTGGTGTATCGATCTCATTGCTTGAGAATGCTAGTTTACTTTGCCAGTGCTATTTGTTCTGTACATGCCAGCTTTTGCCTCCTTGACAATAAATAAGTGAAGTGGCAGTGTTCAGCAGGGCATTTAGAGCAACTGCTGGGGTAGTAGACATGTCCCCTGTTGCTATAATATAAGGCATGCTAGTCGTTAATCAGCATAAGTATTTTAACGTAATTCTTTTCTCCTACATTATCATATAGTTTTTGTATTAAAACGTTATGTTCAGTTACTTTTAGGTTTATTTGAAATATCTTGTGATCGATCATAAAACCGACATTTTCGTCCTTTTATTGCCTCTGGCTGAAGCTCGTCGCACAGTGTCATATAGATAAAATAAATACCGATCGCTTTATTCTTCCAACTTAGGTAATACTTACTTATTTTAGGTTTTTATAATATGATCGAGAAAGAATGTCTTAGGTTTGTATAGCGCTATAATTATAACAATATTAAATAAAGTACTTACTTCATTATTTTAAGATCTGGGTGCCTACCATCAATTGCTAAATGTTAATGACCGAACGATTTGTGTCCTTTTTCTTCTACCCGTCTCTTTCACTCGATTCTGTCATGCCCGGAGAGTGAGAGGGACGGGTATAACCTGCAGGTGACATGTTAAATCGACCGGGTTATAAGTCAAATAAGAGTTTCTGACAGCTTAGCGGCTGTGAAATGTCATTGATCGATCACTGAATCGCTGTCATTGATATTAAGCTGTCGTGGTACGAATAAGCGAAGCAGATCAGGGTGCTTACCATCAACTCTTATTACGGTTTTGTTTAGGAACCTAAACTGATCTGCTTCGCTTATTCGTACCACGACAGCTTAATATCAATGACAGCGATTCAGTGATCGATCAATGACATTTCACAGCCGCTAAGCTGTCAGAAACTCTTATTTGACTTATAACCCGGTCGATTTAACATGTCACCTGCAGGTTATACCCGTCCCTCTCACTCTCCGGGCATGACAGAATCGAGTGAAAGAGACGGGTAGAAGAAAAAGGACACAAATCGTTCGGTCATTAACATTTAGCAATTCATTTGCGATCCAGTTTTTAGAAGGTCAGAGTACGAAAGAAAGCGATTCATTTTAGGAACCTATTCTGAATCGCGCTATTTTTGAATCGCTGTCATAAAGTTGATGGTAGGCACCCAGTTTAGGTTCCTAAACAAAACCGTAATAAGAGTTGATGGTAAGCACCCTGGTTAGCTCAAATTTCCGTGTCATTTAGCTAAGTGCGCGTTTTTTCTGCAAACGAACTATATTCATTCGTTTGCAGAAAAAACGTGCACTATTGCTTTATTCTGAAACAAACATGTTCACTGAACAGTTTTTATTCTACTAACTTGTTCTCTACAATATCACTTTAATATTTTTATTAAAATTCAATATACAATATATTCGATATTGAGATATCTCTGTCCTTTTCTAAAGTCCTTCTAGGTGTCTTCTATAGCCCTTCTCTTCGATTACTTTGAGTCATTTGAACGGCTTCTTGAAAACCTCAGTCCTCAATACTCCCATACTATAGTTATGGGAGATTTCAACACCTGTCTCATAAAAAACGATTCTCGTGCCCATAAATTACTGTCAGTAGTCAACTCATCTAACCTGTATGTTTTACCATTAACGGCCACTCACCACTTTCCCAATTGCACCTCCTCCCTTCTCGACCTCATGATTGTATCTTCTCCCACCTTAGCTTCTAAACATGGCCAACACTCTGCAGATGCGTTCTCATATCACGATCTGGTGTATCTCTCGTACCGAATCCGACCTCCTAAGTTAAAACCCACTATTCAGCTTCAGCGTAGTTTCAACCGCATTGATCACGACCAGCTACTTGCAGATCCTGCTAACATGGACTGGTCGGCAATATTTTCCTCTGACTCCGTTGACGAGCAGGTTAATATTTTTAACAGATTACTCTTAGAGCTTTATGATGTGCATGCACCGATAAGACCAGTCAAAATGAAACACCTACCTGCACCCTGGCTAACCGACGAAATCCGATCTCTCATGAATAAAAAGAACTCCACCAAAGCCAGGTTCAAGATGGATCCCTCGAAACGAAATGAAGAAAGAATGATTCGGGCGCGTAACCGGTGCAATATGGTGATTAGGGACGCTCAAAGACGCCACATTCATAATTCTATAGAAAACGTTGATCCAACTAAAGTTTGGAAATTTCTAAAAACTCTTGGGGTTGGCAAATCTCATAATACTGTCACGGATACAAATGTCGATTTCAATCAACTAAATAGTTACTTCACATCGTCGGTGCCTATTGATGGTAACCTTAAACATTTAACCTTGCAACATCTTTCTAGCCTGCCAATGCCAACACAAGTTTCCTCTTTTTCTTTTATTCCATTTTCAGAATGTGATGTAAAGAGAGCAATCCTGTCCATCAACTCAAGTGCTGTGGGTGCCGACTCTATTAGCCGTAAGATGATCCTTCGCATCCTCGATATTCTCACTCCTATAATTACCTTTATCCTCAACACATCCATATCCACTGGAACGTTTCCGACTTCCTGGAAGGAAGCAAACGTTATTCCACTGCCCAAAAAATCCAAACCAACCATGTTTTCAGATTTTCGTCCTATTTCTATCCTGCCGTTCCTTTCCAAAGTCTTTGAAAAACTCATTCACCACCAGCTTACTGACTATCTTAACATTAGCCATCTCCTTAATCCCCTTCAGTCTGGTTTCCGCAAAGGCCATAGCACATCTACAGCACTTGTGAAGATAACAGATGATATACGCTTGGGGATGGAAAATCGACAACTGACAGTACTGACTTTACTAGATTTTAGTAATGCATTTAACTCAGTTGATTTTGATATCCTTCTCGGTGTTTTACGCACTCTAAACATATCTCCATCTGTAATTGATTGGTTCGAAAGTTACCTGCTAGGGCGACGGCAGCGTATCCGCACTGGTGACACCTTCTCCTGGTGGTGTGATATCAATGCTGGTGTCCCTCAGGGTGGCGTCCTATTTCCACTTCTTTTTTCAATTTTTATAAATTCAATCACTCATTTCCTTTCAAGTCCTTATCACCTCTACGCTGATGATCTTCAGATATACACTCAGGCACCATTATCAGAGCTCTCACGTGCAATTACAGCTACTAATAAAGATCTCGCTCAAATAAGCTCTTGGAGCAAGTCATTTGGTCTGACTGTTAACCCAGCCAAGACGCAGTGTATTATCATCGGCAGTCCTCATTTTGTTTCGAGGATCGATTTTAACCAGCTTCCGGCAGTTTCCTTGGATGGTACTATTATTCCTTTTTCAAGTTCTGTTAAAAATCTAGGTGTTATCTTTGATCAGCATATGTCTTGGAGACCTCATATTGAGGAAACTAGGAAAAAGATATTTGCAGCATATGGCTCACTTAACCGGCTTCGTAACTTTTTGCCGACCAGTTCTAATATCACTCTGTCACAATTGCTTCTGCTGTCTATCTTGGACTACGCTGATGTCTGCTTTACTGACCTGTCGGAGGGGTTACTTGATAAGTTGGAGCGTCTGCAGAACGTTGCCATCAGGTTTATATTTAATCTTCGTAAATATGACCATGTGTCTCACTTCCGTAGCAAACTCCAATGGCTCCCAATTCGCCGGCGCAGGGACTTACACACACTTAAACTTCTCTATTCTATCCTTTTCATGCCTACTTCCCCTCCTTATCTTAAAGACTGCTTCTCCTTTCACTCTTCATCTACGTCATGTACATTGCGTTCCTCATCTAACCTCACCCTTGAAATTCCACGTTATTCTTCCGACTTTTTTTCCTACTCTTTCTCTGTCTATGCTGTCCGTTTGTGGAACGCGCTTCCTGAAGCTATCAGAAAGGCTCAGACTCTAAAATCCTTTGGAGATCAAGTTAGAAGTCATTTCCTCTCCCTTACTCATTAAAGTTTATGTATTATCTTATTTTTCTCTATTTGTCATTCTACACTTATTCTATCCTTTTTATGCACCCTCTCCCCTCTGTTCTTTTGATTTATTTTTTTCTTTCGCCCAAGGTTGCCTGGAAGAGATTGCTATTTAGCAATAAGGCCGCCTGTTGTCTGTTTTCTCATAACTATGTCTCTTTGTGTTATTGTTTCTTTCTTTGTGTGCAATAAAGCTTTTTTTATTTATTTATTTATTTATAAGACATTTTTCGAAAAAAATAACTCAAATTAAGCCACTTTCAAAAAGAAATCATTACAGAAAACTAACAGTTTTAACTTTATAAACTTTCATGGTCATTAAA
This sequence comes from Crambus lathoniellus, assembly GCA_949710035.1. Lineage (NCBI taxonomy): Eukaryota > Metazoa > Arthropoda > Insecta > Lepidoptera > Crambidae > Crambus > Crambus lathoniellus. The sequence goes on from OX453309.1 coordinate 13,703,128, forward strand.
CACTGTAAATATTACGAAAAGCGGGATTTTTATCATGTTTTGATTTGTTGTCGAGTCCCCGATAAGTATTTCGGCGCAGTTGCACACGCCATGATCACAGTATCGTAATATTTACTAACAGTTTTATTTAAATGACTATGAAGTTAAAAGTATTAAAATAAACGAGTGCCCGTTTTTTCTGCAAACGAGTGTAGGTGGTATAAAAGTTACAAGAGCCTCAAAACACATATCACCTTTCTTATTGCCATAACTTATTTACCTAACAATCACTGTATTAATATTTCCTTTTACATGTTTGGAACACATAACAAGTAACACCAATGCAGTGGAAAGCAATGGTGGAAATCCGGGTTCACCCTTGTTTGGTAGAACAACGTTTCGTCGAAAATCGGTTCGACTAATTTTAGTTACTATAAAGTCATTTCACAGAATTATTCATTTGATCGAATGTTTATTTGTCATAATTTTATTTCGTATAATTATTTATTTGGACGAATGTCATTTTGCCGAATTTTCAATTGCGCTAATTTTATTTGGACGAATGTCATTTTACCGAATTTTTAATTGCGCTAATTTTATTTAAACGAATGTTTAACTAGACTAATAATGATTTAGTCGAAAGATCGTCAATATTTGAGTAGCTCGGAAGTCCTGTAGAACACGTGATAGGTTAGAAATTTAAGGCGATCGCGGAGCGCAGCGAAGCGATCGCCTTAAATTTCGTGGTTATTTTTTTTTGTGAAACAATCCATAAGTTGTGTTGATACAAAAAAAAATAACCACGAAATTTAAGGCAATCGCTTCGCTGCGCTTCGCGATCGCCTTAAATTTCTAACCTATCACGTGTTCTACAGGACTTCCGAGGAGTACAGGACTTTTATAACAAACGTTTTTATACCAAACGTTTATTATATCAAATGAACATTCTATTTTATGATCATTAGCCCAAATGTTGTTATCGCAAATGAATATTCGATGAAATGAACATTCGATTTTACGATCATTAGCGCAAACGTTGTTATCGCAAATGAATATTCGATGAAATGAAAATTATGTCAATCCATATTATACAAAGTGATTATTTTCTTAAACGTTGTTCGAATTAGTAAAATTCGATCAAACGTTGTTCTACCAAACAAGGGTGAACCGGAAATCCGTGCACATACAGAAATAGCGGGTAAATTACGCAGGCAGCCTAATGAAAGCCGCGCCGCCGCGGCAAAAAGGAAACTATCGTATCGGTTGCGAAACAGGGGGTGAATAATGTACGCTGCCTGACATATTACTTCTAGGCGTCAGGAAAAATATTGCTTCTATTTTATACCTCGGTTCTCGAATGGCGACCGCGTACCGGACGACGTTCCGTGGGCATGCCCCCTACAAGGTGGACCGACGATCTGTCTGGTCAAGGTCGCGGGAAGCCGCTGGATGCGGGCAGCGCAGGACCGATCGTTGTGGAGATCCTTGGGGGAGGCCTATGCCTAGCAGTAGGCGTCGTTCGGCTGACATGATGATGATGATGATCATATACCTACCTATTACCTACTACATATAAGAAAAACACACTTGTACTTCAGATACGCTTTACGCTTACTGTTTGGTCAGTAACTATAATATTACTTACCCTTAAAAATTATTAACTTAAATATTCGTTGTTTGATTTATTTTCATTATGAAAAAAGAAATATATTTAGCTTAGGTACTTCTACAAAAAAAAAACAACATGCACACCACAAAACTATCAGTGCACAATACCTGTAGCTGCAGATAGCAAGACAGCGACACCCTTGCACCTTCATCTATTACCCCCTGTACACACTGGGCGCTCGGCGAGCGTTTGGTGAGCGTACGCGAGATATTTTGTATGAGAATCTGTAGTTCTGCTACTGCCCGCTAGAGGCGCTGTACAGATTTGCATACAAAATGCAACGCCAAAGCTAACGCTAACGCCCAGTGTGTACCAGCTCTTAGACTACTCTACCAACACGTGTTTACCCCAACCCGGGGCATCCTCAGTGCCCGTATTGTAGTGTAAGTTTTTATGTCAAAAAACGCAAACTATTTTGATTCCGTATTTATGTCAATTTGTATGAAAACTGTATTAGCGCCTCTAGCGGCGAGTAGCGCGCTTATATTGTTTTCATACAAATTGACATAAATACGGAATCGAAATAGTTTGCGTTTGCTTGACATAAAAACTTACACTAGGGGTACTGGGTGCTTACCATCAACTCTTATTACGGTTTTGTTTAGGAACCTAAACTGATCTGCTTCGCTTATTCGTACCACGACAGCTTAATATCAATGACAGCGATTCAGTGATCGATCAATGACATTTCACAGCCGCTAAGCTGTCAGAAACTCTTATTTGACTTATAACCCGGTCGATTTAACATGTCACCTGCAGGTTATACCCGTCCCTCTCACTCTCCGGGCATGACAGAATCGAGTGAAAGAGACGGGTAGAAGAAAAAGGACACAAATCGTTCGGTCATTAACATTTAGCAATTCATTTGCGATCCAGTTTTTAGAAGGTCAGAGTACGAAAGAAAGCGATTCATTTTAGGAACCTATTCTGAATCGCGCTATTTTTGAATCGCTGTCATAAAGTTGATGGTAGGCACCCAGGAGTTGATATACCGTGCGAAAACCAGCACCGAATGAGTGATAGCGTACACCACCGCCACCGTATTTATTTACGTTACATCATCATACCACCAATCAAGGCGCGCGAGATGGAGAAGACAAGTATTCCACCAATAATTTTTACGTGTCCACTGCTGGGGTGAGCTGCTGTAGGCTTTCCATATGGATGAATAAATAGAATTACCGACCAGAGGCCCTACCGACGAACTTTCTGATAATCGGAAATGTGCCGCAGGCTTATTACCGATCTTAAAGTGACAGTTGCAATCGCGACAATTAACAATTAATCGCTCCCAAAACACTTATTCGTATTACGGAACGTAGATCGCTACGATAGCGCCACAAGCGAGCGATTTGTAAACTAAAATTGCATAAAAGGTACCGTACCGTACTGTACCGATTGCAAACCAACCGCAACTAGTAGCAGTCGCGTTGCAATTGTACAATTAGCAACTGGTTGCTTTTTTTGGTAATAAGCCTACCGGGCTTCAACTTAAGACAGAAATTACGAAATACATAATTTCTTATTGTACTCTTTGTACTATTTGTCGAAGTTATTTGGAAGATATCTATGTTCCTGGGACATCATGAATAACTAGTTGTTTGCCATTTTGGCCTAATTGGGGCTCGATATATCTGTTTTAGCAGAATAGTAGGTGTTCACGACTGCAAATGTAGCTGGGACCATTGATTTCACATGCCTTCTGAAGCACAAGAGGATGATAATAATGTTTGTTACTGAATCCGCAAAGTATTTTCTATGTCTAGCAACGACATATTAATTTGTATGCCGTTGCTTCTGTTAAAGCTGTTGAGATATTTCCGCCCGTTTCGTTTACCATGTCAGTTAGAAGACGTCCAAAACAAAAAATAAAAATAAACGTAGAATAAAATGTGGGATGATTAATGGTATGTAAATCTATTTGTATGAAAAAAAATGCTTTGAGTTTGAGTTTATGAAGTAGTGTTAGTGTGACAAGCATGGAAGTATGTGACAAGTAGGTACAATATTGTTATCTGTGGCAGCGACAGACGCAACCATGGAGCTAGACTAGACTACATACTGAGGTAACTGGAGAGTGCAGTACTAACACTTTTTTGTGGCCACAAATTACACTGTTGCTGTCTTACGTTACGTTTCACCTAAACTTTGAAAAAATACGTATGGTCATATGAGACGACTGACAGCCACTACATACTAAATGTCAATTTGCGGGGTACACTTTTTTATTCAGGGTGAAAACTCCAGTTACCTCAGTATTAAGTCTAGCTCCATGGACGCAACAATGGCCGCGGTAGCTGGCTGCGCCCGTCGTGTTCCCTTTTTGTCTGTCTGTCCGCTAATGGAAGGATTCATTGAGCTTTTATACCATTTTAGAGTACCTACGCAGAACACAGGCCTGCCTATGCATACAACGTCACCACACCTATAAATTGCAGGGTAAAAATTATCTAGTCTCTATGTTTGAAAATCGATGAGCTTCGTTTAAGAATGGTAGTTTCAGCTAAAACGTAGTGATTACTTTCTTTGTGGTTTCAGCCGCCTCGTAGTATTAAATTATTTAGAAGATATTCATCATCGGTTGCAAGAAAACGGAAGGTTTCTGAAGTATAGCAACGAGTAGTTGAACATATATAGAAACCCCACATTAGTTGTAATGTAAATCCGACTTAAAAATGAACCTGTCAATTGAAAACCAAAAATAAAACATCTTAAAAGTACCTACCATTCTGAGGTCGGTGCCTTTTTCTGGCTATTTTTTGCTCCTGGCTGGAACCGACCTCAAAAAGGTAGATACTATATAGATATTATTTTTTCCTTATCAGGTGACAGGCTACAGTGCCGTGCAGTGCTGGAACATAAAAATAATAGCACTACCCTCTCTCTTCCCGTGGTTGTCGTAAGAGGTGACAGAGGGAAAACTGCTTCAGAGATGGGCAGCAGCGTCTCTATGTAACAGCGTCGTACTGCGATCGCCAACCCCCTGCCAAGCGTGGCGATTTTTTCAAATCCCCCCAAAATGCCGCCGCCGCCTCTGTGATCTAGTGGTTCACACCACCGATTTCAGGCCAAGAGGTCCCGGGTTCAATTCCCAATACAATATGTACCATATTGTATTCGGTTTAGTTGGTGGCAAGACTTGTTCTTAGTCAGCCTGGCTAGCTACCACCATCTTATCTAAATCTGACGCCATAACAATGATGTTTTCAGCATTATTGTGTTCCGGCAGTGAGAGATAAGATAGCCAGTTCGTCAGTGGTTGAGGATTCCGGGAGTAGTACACTTCCACCGTCAGCCTAATCAGTTATCACCACTTAACATCAGGTGTGATGAAGGCTAAGTGCTACCCCGTTGTGAATTAAAAAAAATAATGGCTACACAACCAATACATCGGCCCCCAGTCCCCGGCGGCCCCACTATTCCTAGCTACGGAAGCGGCTATGGTAACGGCGGGGCAGGCGGTACTAAAAATCCCCGCGTACGATCCGGTTACCAACAACGACGACTCGACTTGGCAACCTACAATACGCGCACATTGAGGCTCGACGCGAAGCTCGTAGAGTTGGAAGAGGCAATTATTAAGCTACATTGGAACATGATTGGGTTATCTGAAGTCCGAAGAGAGGGGGAGGGCTCGATTATTCTGCAATCCGGTAACTTACTTTACCACCGGGAGGGCAACAAACAGTCTCTAGCTAGATTGGTGTCGGGTTCATCGTCTACTAGTCCCTTGTCAACAACGTGATCACCATCGGAAGTGTTTCGAGCAGGGTAGCGTACCTGATACTCAGCATATCAAAACGATATTCACTAAACGTTATCCAGATCTACGCTCTGACCTCAAAACACGACGATGTCGAAGTGGAGGCTATGTATGAGGAAATCTCAAAAGCCATGTATAGCTATAAAACCCACTACACGGTTGTGTTGGGGGATTTCAATGTAAAGTTGGGGCAACGTTGCGGTGATCAGTTGAGAGTGGGGCAATTTGGATTTGGGCAACGGAATGAAAGAAACCAGATGCTGACAGACTTTATGGAGAGGGAGAACCTCTATATGATGAACTTCTTCTTCAGGAAGCCCGCAAGCCGCAAATGGACCTGGATCAGTCCAGTCTAGACCGTAAAGTCAAAAACGAGATCGATTTTATCATGTCGGCGAAGAAGAATATATTCAATGATGTCGTTGTGATCAACGCTGTTAAGGAAGCGATCACCGTATGGTCAGAGGCACATTGAATATCAACGTCAAGAAAAATAGGATACTATCATCACATATTTTATCACATCATTATATCACATATTTTGACCACTTAACTATGTTTACCTGGTAGTGCTGGGACAGGTAGTCCATTTTAGGTAAGTTCAACAAGAATCTCTCGTCGAATCCAGCACGGATGGGCGGCGTTCGGGAAGCTCCGCCATATATTCACGTCCGAAATACCTCAAGTGACAAGACGAAAGTCTTTGACCAGTGTGTGTTGCCAGTTATGACATATGGAAGCAACACGACTAGGTCCTTTACTATGGGTCTCTTATGTAGCCTCAAAGTCACCCTAGCAATGGAGAGAGCGATGCGATGAGATCCGCAGAAGAACTAAAACAACTGACATCGCTAGTAGGATTGCATTGTTGAAGTGGCAGTGGGCGGGACCATGGCCCGCTATTATTTCTCGGCTGCTTGCGCCCCAACGAGTGAGATAGAAGATGGCTTTGGCGGGACATACAGAACGGAGAGCCGATGGCTGTTTCGCGTACCGGACGACGTACCGTGGACAGGCCCCCTACAAGGTGGACCGACGATCTAGTCAAGGTGGCGGGAAGCCGCTGGATGCGGGCAGCGCAGGACTGATCGTTGTGGAGATCCTTGAGGGAAGCCTATGCCCAGCAGTGGGCGTCGTTCGGCTGACATGATGATGATAATGAGTTGACAGGTTCTTTTTGAAGTCAGTTTAATCTTTTAATCTAATTTTATGCTCTCTCAATTATTCTTAATTTTTTGTGTAGATTGTACCATAAGATATCCCTGTATCTCAAAAACTACAAAACCGATTTTGATGAAACTTTATTTGTTTTCTAAGTTGGAATACACCTGTTTTAAATCAAAAAGAATCATCTTGATATGTTTCTTATTTCGTGTTTCTTTTTTCTATACTTGTTCGTAAAAATACAATTAAGTATATTAAACTTTTCTGTCATATAAATTACCATGTCTTCATCGATTGCATTTTGAGGTTTTGTATATAACTAAGCATATTTCGAGATATTATTTTAGTTACAAATATTTAATATCGTTATACCTAATAAAATAGCTGAAATGTTTCACGTAGGCGTACCCGCAGCGAAAATAGTTATCCAAATACTTGAGGAAATTCCTCAAAACCTCAAGTGTACTTTTACGGTCGTTCTCGATCGAGCACTTTTAACGCGGAGGGTGGTAACACTGGATTAAATTAGCCGGGAGTTGACGCCCGCTGTGGCGCCTGCCGCGAGGATTAGGCTGGCAACATCGGTAGTAATGTATTGTTTTGGCCGGTAAAGGGCATGCAGCTCATGAAAAAGTTACAAATGTTATTGGTCGGGATTTTATTTGCGAAGAACATCAGAGTTTTTGGGTCAAACGAACCGTGGTGGGTGAATTTACAATATTAGTGTCAGCAAAAAAATCTTAACTATTACTTTTTATTGCTGTAAACTAGACTATACGAACAGAAATATTTTAAATCATTTGTGCTCTACTAAATAAAAACATCTGAAGTGCGCTATGAAATTTACCAAAGACGACCAAGATGAAAAGGATGGAAAGACTTATTAGCAACTAGAACAATAGTAAACCAGTGTCATTAGGATAGCTAAAATACTTATGTTAGATAATAATGGACAAAATCACCAATTAGTTTAGAATTATCTCAACCACTTAATTTGTCCGTTCTTCCTTACACTAATGACGTGTATATCTGTCAGAGTGACTTGAACCAGGGTCATGTCAGGTCCGAGCCACAGTTCACATTTGTCAGGCCGTCGGCTTAAGCCAAGCGACGACTTAACTCGCTTAGCTAACTGCGCGTGTCACAGCCCTCCTCGTGAGTAAGCGTGGCACCGAGTTTAACCAAATATACATGTAGTCGTAGTAGTAGGTTAAAGGTGAAAAGGCTTCTTGAATTTCATGATAAAATTCATCATTGCTGTATGTGTTTTGAACCCACATAATATGGTTTTGGTTTATTCTTGATAAACTAAATTCTCGGGCTATCTTATCTATAATGTCCATCCATAGTTTGGTTAATAACGGCCTTTACGGCCACGCCACTTCATTTTACTAGATGTAGAGTTTGTTAAGTAAAAGGTGGTTGTAAAGTAAGAAGCTTAATGGCTCTGCATTAGATCTAATCACTTTTTGACAGTGCGAGCCAAATGTCTTGGCAACATTTTACATGAAAGTGTTTTTGGTGGGATCACATTTTACTACGATACTACGACTACGGATACTCGTAGTGCATGCAGTCCCATGAGTCCCATAAGTCCACAGAGAACCTTTATAACAGCCGTCTCTACAAATAATTAACGCCCGAATTCTCGAACGCAAATCAAATTTGGGAGCGTCTCAAACATCATGGCATCTCTTTCATACGTTTGACATTTAAAGCGACAGGGCTATGCTTGAGACGCTCCCAAAGTTAAGTAGCGTTCGAGTATTCAGGCATTAGGTCCATATTATAGAACAACACTCAAGTGGACATCTCTTCTCAAGTATAGTTAGAAAGGGATGCAAATGCAACGAATACCTACATTCATTCCTTGCTAACTATACTTGTGAAGAGAACTCCACTTGAGTGTCGTTCTTTAATAAGGGCCTTCTAATAGAATCTCATCACTCAGTTTTGTCTTACGACTAGCGTGAAATGTTATGACTTATTCAGTATTTTCCCAGAATTTCGATCAGTGTGGGTGGAGCGAAGAAAACAGTTCTTCTTAGAAATGCTTGTCGTATAAGTCAATACGTATTTTGTATCCCCTTTAATAGGGTGTTCTGCAGTTGTTGCTGTTGATGTTCTGCAGGTGCCTTGACTGAATTTTTTTTATTGACTTAAAATGTTTATTGAATTGTAGCAACACAACATAGGTATTTATTTTCAAATATCTTGCATATTTTCAGCGATAGAGCATCAAACTTTCTAATTAGACAAGGAGAGCGCTATAAAAATTGACGCCACCTTTTCTATAGCGCCATACTCTCGCCATAGAAAATTTCGTTTTAGAAAGATATAGATAGAGTCACAATTAAGTAGCTCATAATTTGCTTGTTAACAGATTGAATTTCTTTTTTCACATTTGTTATTCAATAATGTTATATTTATACAGTTATACAGTCAAATACCCAATTGTTCTAGTCTAGAATTAACTTCGACATGGTCATTAGTCAGATATAAAATTTAAAATTGTCAAATAATGTTTGTATTTATTTTCTTGTAAGTAAGTATAGGTATTTACTTTTGTAACACATTTAGCGCAAGGCTATAAGAAATAAAGATTAACAAACAATTTAAAAGCAAAGCTTTAAACGAAAAGTATTTATAAATATGCTTAGAACTTCGATAAGTAAATCATCGAAATATGTACATGTTCGAGCGGCCACTCGTAACTTGGCCAACGAATAGGACCCATTGCATAAGACAGATACAAAAAATCCAATAAGGCGATGTAATAGGAAAGTTTCTAAATGTGAGGCAAATGCGGGGTGCAGAGGTGGGCGGTCGCTATAGCAACGAGCATTGCAGGAAACTGCAGAATCGATGTTGCCAGACGCTGCCTGTGGATCAATGTGTCTCTAGTACTACGCTCGCCCGGGAAACCTACCTTGCCGGCTATGTGTGACATCTGTATCGCCGTCTCTGTCTTGCGACGCCCAGATTACTCTGACCTCCGAACCAACGTGACACCACCCTGGTAGTCCAACTTAAGTTTAAGCGAAGGGAAACGCGGGAGCTCTTTGTAAAATGGCAGGTTTCCTAGTGTGCTCGAGTTTCCCCGGGCTTTTTGCCTGTGTGCGCAGCTTGTGTCAGTGTTACGTCGCAGAGCGTTCCATTTTCAAACGTCGGGAAACTTGTGAATCGGTTATCTGTGTGCCGGTTATTTGTTGTCGGTTGTCGTGCGTTCGGAAACCGCGCCGTCCATTGTATTTTGTGTTATTATCGTCCTGGAACTGTTGAGCTACACGCACGCCCTGCCCGGGACAATGCAGTGATACCTGCAAACATCATTTATGTGTACTACAACCTTATCACCTTGATAAGTCAATTACTTTCAACAGTTACATTGAGGACATTAATTAAACTTTTATGTTAATTTTGGCAAATATTATCGTCGTAAGCATGGATCCCTTTGAGGATTACGGTTCTGTAAACAAAGTGCGAAAATTTGCAAAAACCTTAAGCGAAACAACCTGAACCAGCCTTTACCACATTGGTTATTAAGTTGAATTTGCGCAAATGGTTAGCCATGGGTGGAAGCGGTATCGACAACGTTTTGATGACTGGCGAAATGTCAAATATTTAGAGAGCGTTTTATAATAAATGACTGTCATATTTTTTGTTGGCGTTGCACGGATTCAGATTGGACAGCGGTAGGTGTCGGTGGAATACAAAACAAAATGCGCGCGTAGATTCTTTTATCTGAATCATAACAAAGTCGTTATAAATGCTAATCAATTTGAGGTACTTCTTTACGAAATAAAAGATTGAAAGGTTAGTTTTGAGATCACTTGTATTATTTTATTAATATAACGGAATATTAAAGAAAACTGCGACATTTCCACATGACTCTTATCATCGATGTTTGTTCGTATGTGTTTTAACTCACATTCACAAAAAGAGGAGTGTTTTGATTATTATATGACTCTTTTTACTAAAAACCTTATTGGAAATTTTTTGGAAAGTTGCAAATGCATTTGAGAAAGTAAACTAAACTAAATTAAACTACTTTGATCCAGAAGTTCCTAAGTCGTCACTTGTTTCGCCCCCACCGCACAGGAGTTACGTAGCAATTTTGATTTACTTCTGTGCCCACAGTGCCGAGTTGAGATAGCACGCAAAGTCTTTTCTAATAAGGATCTTCATATACTAAATATAGACAAAACCATCTTGATAATGACAGGGATTATTCTTATTTCATTGAGAGGAGAGTCGACAATGTCGACATTGATAAGCAAATAAAAAAACAATCTACATAGATATATATTATATAATGACATATTAAAAATAAAAAACGAAACAGTAGGTAGGTATTCAACGCATTCAACTGCCTCGTATGACGTAGGCCAGTCGGGTTCATGACCCATGACTCAGTGCTTATTGACTCATAAGTCAGCACCCACTATAATGGTTCCCAGTAGTTGCTGAAATCCCCATTGCTAAGACAGGGGTCGTGAAATATGACAGATATGCGTTAGTGCCTTTAGCACTAAGTGCCCTTACACGTTGCGATTTTTGGTAGCGACAAACTTGTGTTGAAATTTGACAGCCGCGCGGCTACATCGTGATACCAGCGATCAACAAGTATTTGTATCGATTCATACGCGCGTTTGTATCCAGCACAATAGCTAGCGCAGCTACGCGGTAAGCTAAAAGCGACTGCATGGCGATTGTCTCGCTGCTTTTGATTAGCGCCTGTGTGTAAGGTAGAATTGCTAATATATTGATACGGCTGCAAAAATCGCAATGTGTAGGGGCACTAAGAACCGAAACACAACTACGTTGTGGACTTTACCGCAAAAATAAGCGGCACGCCAGGCTAGTATAAACCTTATTGCATGTAAAATACCGGCGTCGCCGATTTCGACCGTGCGACGTTCGCATTGCGATTATTATGTGTTTCGGCCAAGAGCTTTTTCAAATACCCCCGAGTGGCAGTAACTAAGATATGTAGTCGTAATAAATTTGTCTAATATTATAAGGCGTTGCCATGTCCTGCGAAAGTAACTTTTCTAAAGAAGCGTCCTCACTGGGAGCATTCTTTCGTGAGCATTTGTAAACAAGCAATCGTAGGCGAGCAACAAATGCTTCCCAGCGAGCTCAGCAGTCACTTTGTACCAAAACTATGAACGTACGAGTCGAACATTCCCATGCGAGCGTCGTATTTGAATGCTCCAAGTATTCAAATACGGTCTTGATAATGTCATTCATTTCAAAATGTCGGATAGAGCAGTCGTAGCTGTTCCTTGCTTTGTCAGTGGCCAGACTGACCAGTAATATTCCTACATACATACTCATTCATTTCACTATCTGAGTACTCGCTTTCGAGCGTTTTATTTGCGTGAACATTCGAATACGAGCCCTTCCCGCGAAAATCGTTGCGACTTCCACACCGGCCGAAGTTCGCGCATGCGTGTAACCTTTGTATCGCTCGGCTCAAACGTCCACACCACTCGAATATTCGACGTCGAATGCTCATTACACGTGAATGCTCTCAGTGAGGACGCTCCTTTAAGAAAACAATTGCTGTAACTTATTATTGCTGTTTTACGTTCTCATGGATTTAAGTAAAGGGATAACAACTTATCGTATTATTCTTAAAAGTAAGTTAGGGTTGGTTACTTTACTGAGCTAGTACTTACTAAGCTAAGCCGTATTGAAAGTTTCTTCGGCTTTCTTCTATTTATATATTTCTCTGCTATTAATTTCGTTAAGTCGATAATGTAAAAGTGTTAATGACATATACCCCGGCCAGACTGTTGTAAAAATGTACATGTTGTACAGCCGAACCAATTGAAACATGACCCACCATAAGTGTACTACAACTATGAATGTCATGGCTGTAGTTTTTCATTCTTGAAAGTTGCATTTACTGCAACCATTTATCGCGTCGTACATGGGGCTGTATTGGTGTCTACACGGAAAGTAATATCACTTTTTCTTTTTTTCATTTTTAAATACTTGAAAACTATTTAATACTATCTAATATAAGCTATTTTACTTTTTTGCATTTTTAAATGCTTGAAAATGAAGTAAGTATTAAAAAAAATCGATGGATAGTGAAAGGTCGTTGGTTCGAGTCCTATCGGAGTATAGTCGCGAGACGGGTCGATATTTTTCTAATATTTGATATTTAATATTTTTCTTTTAGTAATATTCAACTAGCAAAATCAGTTCTTATAGCTCTTCAAGACTACTTCTAACCTCTCTTATAAGAAACTTGTAGTATGCTACAAACCTGGATTTGGGCGCAGTTATAGGAGCTATTATTTCTGTAATTATCTTATAACCAGCTTAAAGAATGTCACTAAGCCCTATAACATACTTGAGGAAGCGTTTGCGAAAGGCAATTGCTTCTATAATAATCTAAGACTAAACAATTACAAGCACAAGCGCTCTAATTATTATATTACACAAGTATCTTACTAATGCAATCTTGTTTAGAATGTAATTAGCTAATGTATTTAGAAGTAAATTTTATAAGTTAATATTGTTCCTAGTTATCTTGTGATTAAAGTTAAATTGTATACGTAAATACACTTGCTTTTATGATATAAATAATAATACATTGTAGTAAGTATTTGTAATTAAGTATGTGAATGGAAGGATGGGGAACTCATTTTTACTGTAAATATGTACAGTAATTTGGTTAGTTTCACCAATGCCCCTCGAAAATAAGCACATAGTACAATGTTGTAAAAATTTTATTTAATCAAATTCTTATGTATATTCGCCATGTTTTAAAATTGCTCTGCATTAAGTACTTTGTAGAACCATTATAGGTAAATTAGTGCTTGTAGTAGTTTTAGTCCAGATAACTCTTCTCCATTTTGAAACAAGTTAGGGATCCCTGAAATCTATTTACACTAATGTTTGTATTCACTTTTTTAGGACTCATTTATTAGAATTCTTTCATTCATTTGAAATGGTGTTCTTCTTTCCAATGTTGAACTTCTTCACCTCCTGAGTGGTGAGATGAGGAAGAAAAAATATTGCTAATAGAATAATATGCAGAACCTTCTGTCAGTTTACCTGATTTCGCACTGGAAGAGCTTTGTTTGCTTTCTGATCTTGTCGGATTTATTCTCCAAATGGCCACCTATTCAGTAACTCATCATACAAAAATGGAAAATAAAGTATTTAGAAAAAATCGACCCGTCTCACAACCAGCTCCGATGGGACTCGAACCCACGACCTTTCGCTATCCGGGCGACTGCTCTAACCACTGAGCTACGGAGTCGCTACGAGAAGCGTCGAATTTATCAAAAACTTCTTAGACGCTGTATAGCCAGCGTTAATTTCATCAATGTGAGGATATTACTATCCCCACACGCGAAAGAAATACCTTTCCAGATATTTGACAATCGCTAAAGAAGAAATTACTATGGCAAGTTATTTAAATTTTTACTTTTTTGCATTCACAATGCAATTTTTATCATAGAAAAATGGAAAATAAAGTATTTAGAAAAAATCGACCCGTCTCATAACCAGCTCCGATGGGACTCGAATCCACGACCTATCGCTATCCGGGCGACTGCTCTAACCACTGAGCTACGGAGTCGCTACGAGAAGCGTCGAATTTATCAAATACTTCTTACACGCTGTATAGCCAGCGTTAATTTCATCAATGTGAGGATATTACTATCCCCACACGCGAAAGAAATACCTTTCCAGATATTTGACAATCGCTAAAGAAGAAATTACTATGGCAAGTTATTTAAATTTTTACTTTTTTGCATTCACAATGCAATTTTTATCATAGAAAAATGGAAAATAAAGTATTTAGAAAAAATCGACCCGTCTCACAACCAGCTCCGATGGGACTCGAACCCACGACCTTTCGCTATCCGGGCGACTGCTCTAACCACTGAGCTACGGAGTCACTACGAGAAGCGTCGAATTTATCAAATACTTCTTACACGCTGTATTGCCAGCGTTAATTTCATCAATGTGAGGATATTACTATCCCCACACGCGAAAGAAATACCTTTCATGTAGGGCTAACATGACGGCAACGAGATAGCACGAGATAGTTTGTCGCGCGCCTTCCAACCAATCAGCAGTCACGCGCGCTATCTACGAGCGATCTGATTGGTCGCAAGTAATGCGACAAACTATCTCGTGCTATGTCGTTGCTGTCATGTTAGCCCTACCAGATATTTGACAATCGCTAAAGAAGAAATTACTATGGCAAGTTATTTAAATTTTTACTTTTTTGCATTCACAATGCAATTTTTATCATAGAAAAATGGAAAATAAAGTATTTAGAAAAAGTCGACCCGTCTCACAACCAGCTGCGATGGGACTCGAACCCAAGACCTTTCGCTATTCGGGTGACTGCTCTAACCACTGAGCTACGGAGTCGTTCAGCTCAGTGCTCAGTCGCCGGGAAAGCGAAAGGTCTTGGGTTCGAGTCCCATCGCAGCTGGTTGTGAGACGGGTCGATTTTTTCTAAATACAGTTACTACTAAGAGCTTTTGATCTCACTATAAATAAAGAAATGCCTATAATATTTTGGTGTTAAATAAGTAACGATATTAATATTCTTCCCGTGGCATAATTAATGATCAAACGTTGGTTCCCTTTATACCCGCACAATGGGTCGTGCTCATGGCATTTCCGTTATGGGCCGTTTTCCTAAGTCGCCTGAGCAAAAAATACTTCAGAAATGTATGTCCGTAATCAAGCTATAGTGATGATATAGATGATAAGTAAGTTCTATCTTAACATTCTGTTGGCTGAGTATTAGATTCACACATTACCATCAGCCGTTAAATATTAAAGCAAGAGCTTTTGTGGCCACTTTAAGGATTTTTGCACTTTGAAGCACTAAGGGTCTTAGGCATTGAGGACAGAAATTATTGAGAATTTAAATACCGTTAAAAACTTTTTGTATTTGACACAAAATGTGCGAAAGGTACCAAATACCCCGGTTTGGTCCACTTATTGATAGCCAAGCTATTGTAAGTTTAACGAAAAATCAAAACCAAACCCAGGATAAATCAATATAATCGAATGTGCTAGAAACCAATCAATTGCTAGACAATAGTTTGATTATAAAAAACAAAGGTTTCTAATTAGTCATCCTTACCAAATTGATTAAAATTTTCATATTTTTTTTATTAGAACAGTAAAATGCGTTATTTGAAAAAAAAACCTATGGCATAAGGAATTCTAACGATTGTTATTATTCAATGGCACAAATAACGAAAAGCAATAGTTAAGGCGATACTCGGAAAAAATGTGCTGAAGCGAGCTAGCAATTAGAAAACGACGCGCGCGGGAGCGAGACCGATTTTGCAGATTAGGCAAAAAAAACACAAAATCACTTCGTATTAAAAAACTACAGCGATTTAAAAAAAATGCTTCTATAAGATCCTCAATATTATTGGTGTCCACTTATTAAACCAATTTCCAATAGTGTAAGTAACCCCATTTAGGAATAATCTTCTCTTTTCGTATTATTTAGAGGTCTTTTCGAAAATAAAAAGTGTCGAGGCAAAATCATAAAATCGTGTTTTTGAAACTATACGATTCTAGATAAAGGTATGAAGAAATATATATCTTATTACCAGATTTTTAACAACTGTAACCGTCCTATAGTTTTAAATCAAAAAGTCCATATTTTTCCGAGTAGCGCCTTAAGTATAGAAAACTCTTAGAGCAAAAAGTGGCGATAACCGGGGCTTCTGCCCTACCACATTAACTTTATTTTTTATTGATGGGAAATGGAGCGGTTCCTGTTAAAAAAACCTAAAAAAATCAAAGATCATTTTATTTTTATTTATTTTATTCGTTGATTAACTTCCTTTTTTTGATTATTAAAAAAAGGAAGTTATTCAACGAATACGAAGTTAATTTAAGAATAAATGCCTACAAATTATTGTAGAAATGTTTTGTAAGGCAACACAAGAAATCAGTTATATTACTAATACAATTGATTGTATCATCATCATCAGCAAAATACTACACAAAATACTTACGCCGAAAATATAGCGTTCGAAATAGAAATATCGTTAATTTGTAAAAAGAATACATGTAAATTTCGTTGCCAAGGGCTGTAAGTACCTAGTACCACGTCAAAAAGCCTTCAAATCTATTAAAAGAAAAACAAAACAACTAATTAAGGCCCTACTCTAATTCAACGAAAAACGAAACTTCCAAACAACGAAATTGCCCCGCTGCGCCGCTTTATTCACTCGATTCTGTCAGGGCCTGAATAGGCCTGCTTATCTTTTCAAAAATGTTATATTTATGAACATCACATCTACTTACTTAGATAGTTACTTTATTTACGGAAGCACTTTCAATATTTCTGAATTCTGTTAGCGTAGTACCTACCTACCTACACATGGAGATATACCGTCGAGCTTAAACTTAAAACTTCATGGTAAGGCTTGGCTTATTTATAAAACACCTTCGGATGAGATCGAGCGGAGCCGGGCGCTGAATAATAGATGTGCAGTCTGCTAGACCAGCACGATACCATTGATTTGTGGTTGTGGCACGTAGCTCGAGACTCAGGCCCATGGAACCGAGACTCATTTGCTCAAACTTTTACTAACTAGGTATTGTTTACTTCGTCGCCAAGGGTTGTAGCGGTGGCGACACAGCCTTCAAATTGAGGTAGTAGGTGTAGGTAGTTTCAAACATGTTTGTTTATTTATTTATTTAACGGTACCTAAGCAGATTCTTATCATTAAAATTAAAACAATCAAGTTAAGGCACTCAATATACAAGAACAATTTTTAACACGTTAAACGCCAAGGCGAAAATACGAGTTTTACATTATTTTTTTGCTGCACTGTGATGCAATATCTCAAGATTCGTGCTTATGTCTTACTTTGGTTTCGATCTAAAACCTAGTTTCGGAGATATTCCTGAAAAACGTGTTGAGATCACCGGCGACCGTAGTGGCGCTGTAATGTAAAAATAGACGATTTCGTTACTATCGCGCCACGAGGTCACGTACTCCGGGCACCACCACCATACTTTTACTGACACAAAAAGTAGCATGTTATGTTATTATAAGCCTATTTTCTACATGTATGCCAAGTTCGATCCCAATCAACGCAGTAGTATCAGCATTTAGTGGTAACAAACATTCAATTCATCACATACAAACTTTTCTCTGTAAATGATGGTTTAAAATCATTTTGCACGACAATGTTTGAAACAAAACTCGACAATAATGGGGCATTTCTACGGAGACGACCAATTGACCTACTGGAGCGAAAAAAGTAACTTTAAAATTGAATTAGGTACTTGAAAAAAATCACACATATTTATATGACTCTTGACTTGATGGAGAGCATATCTAAAAGACCGCCAGGTTTTACATATCGCCTAAAAAAAATCTGAAAGTTCAAAAACGGGCAGAATTTGGCTTAAAATGGAGTGTCCGGTTTCCAGAATTTACTGGTTATTGTTTCATAACTTTTAAAATAATAACTTGCTCATTATAATTCTCACATTCACAGAAAAGGGGATAGACAATAAAGCCATATACGTTATTATATTTATTGTACATCCTTGGGTTTTCATACAGTAACGCATTTAAATTTTGTCCGAGGGGTGTGCCTCAATTCGGTGAAATTTACTTTTGCTTACCTATATCACTCACTAAGCGCAGTAAGAATGCACACTACTGATTCTCACCACCCGGGGGTTGCGCCCGAGCGGCCGAGGTGTGTGGATGGGGGACCTGTCGCATTGCGGAGCATTTTTCGAAGGTTCGAAATCTTTCGGTGTTTTTGGGGTCGGGTCATTTCTCAAATCGGTGTGCGACATTAATTTTGTTTATGAAATATTTAATGAGAATTGTGGTAAATTAATTGAGTGTTTAACTGATACCTGCCAGTATGTTTTATAGAAATTGTTGTAATTTATAATATTTTCGAGTAATTTGACGAATTGTAATATTTTCTCAATTCCGTAGATCTCAATTCCATGGAAAATGGGGCATCGAATTGAGAAAACTTACACCGAATTGAGATTTCACATATTATGAATTCAGCTATAAGGGCCATTCGTAAATGATAATGGCAATCAATAGAGCACATCATAGTCGGTTACTTCCCTGGTTACGACTGCTTGAGCTGTCAGTAAAATGCCCACACACTCAGCTTGAAAGACAGTATTGTATGAACTTAGTGGCAGCGCAATTTGTATGTTTTAGTCTTCTGAGAACACACCTGTCCCCGCTCCATTAGAGGTCTTGGAAGCATTGGTGTATCAGTCTAAGTGCTGCTTTTGCCTCTTGTTGCACGTGAAGATGCAGTGGAGTAAAGTTAAGCATTACCTCCAGCGCTGCAATTGGAGCAGTGTTCATGCAGCCAGTGAGAGCACAGCAGGCTTGTCGTAGAAGACTCTGCATTTCTTTGCTCCTACAGTCTGAGCAGCTTTGGGCCACCTAGACTATGCTTGAGTACCCATTGTTAGGATGGTGACATCAGCGTAACCTATGGTGTAAAAGTGACTTGAGTTAAGGAGTGAGAGCAGGTCGTCTACTACCAGGATCCATATCAGTGGAGAGAGGACGTCTCCCTGGGGGCCTCCTCTTGCCACATGCGTCCTTTGGTTTCCATCACCGGATACCTGTATCAGTCCGTTGCAAAGCATGTTGACAATGCATCTGTTGACACCTCTCCTTACCAGCGCCTTCTCAATGCTGCTGAAGGTAGTCTTATCAACGGCCTCATTAATTTCGAGGAACGCACCAAGGCATATTAGTTTGTTTGGAATCTTACTGACGAGTTCATTGAGTGCCAATTCTGTGGATTTGCCAGCACTGTAGGCGTGCTAGTGCTTATGTAAAGGATGTACAGATTGTATTGTATCTCGTAAAAACCATTCACATACCCTTTCCATGGTCTTCAGCAGGAAGGAGGAAAGGCTAATGGGTTGGAAAGCTTTCAGGTTCGTGCAGTTGAACTTACCAGGTTTTGGTATGAATACTACCCTAACTTCCCTCCAGGGGTGTGGGATGTAGCCATGCGCCAGGCAGGCTTGAAAAAGATGGGTAATGACCGCAACGAGTTGCTGATCCCCCTATTGTAGAAGGGCAGGAAAGATGTTGTCCGTCCCTGTTTACTTAAAAGGCGAGAAACTGATTATTGCGCATCTTACCTTTTCTTTGTTATCATCCTTTTTCGATATTTCCTTAATTACCCGGTTTGCTTGTTTTGTGTAGTTTATCCGGCTGGTGCCTTGCCATTATCACGTAGATCCTTTTACTATTTGGTTATGTATTAATAGGGTAGAACAATGCAAAAACAATTATGGATAGAGACTGCAAGTGAATGGTGAGCCACACTAGTAAGAGGTGGTTCACCGAATTTATCCCTGATGCTACATAACAAGCCATGGAACGTTCTGAAAGATATTTTTGTTAGGAAAGAAATTAAATAATTTTGTATTGGAATGGATAGGATTGCGATTTAGATTCTTCATAACTTATTAAAATTCTTCTTAAGGGCAGGCGGTAAGTGAAACGCGTAAAACAGCTTGCAGGGTTTTAAACTTAGAGCATAGAATTAAGGACAGATATTACTTTAAAAAATATGATAGTGAACAGGAATAGTTACTTTACAATAACACCGTGGAAAATTTTAAATATTTTACTCACGTTAATGGCAAAAAAAACGCAAACTTCACTAAAAACAGCAAAATCAACGTTTTTTGTTTTAAAGATATTGTTAAAGAAAAATAATCTTTTTAATAATATTTAATGTTAAATTTAATGACAATGAAACATAGAATTGATTCACCGCGCCATATTTTCCGTTTTTTATATAAATTGAGAACAATCTGGCGTCAAAGATTGACAATTTTGAAGCGCGCTTCGCTCATACATTTTCGTATAGAACGCGAAGATAAATAAAACATTGTATAAATACAAGCCGCCCTTAGCAGCAAAATTTAGTAAGCCCGCTGATTTCAAGGTGAGAGCACGTCGCTTTTTCTCAGCTTCTGACACTCGTAATGAGACTATCTGGGTGCTTACCATCAACTCTTATTACGGTTTTGTTTAGGAACCTAAACTGATCTGCTTCGCTTATTCGTACCACGACAGCTTAATATCAATGACAGCGATTCAGTGATCGATCAATGACATTTCACAGCCGCTAAGCTGTCAGAAACTCTTATTTGACTTATAACCCGGTCGATTTAACATGTCACCTGCAGGTTATACCCGTCCCTCTCACTCTCCGGGCATGACAGAATCGAGTGAAAGAGACGGGTAGAAGAAAAAGGACACAAATCGTTCGGTCATTAACATTTAGCAATTCATTTGCGATCCAGTTTTTAGAAGGTCAGAGTACGAAAGAAAGCGATTCATTTTAGGAACCTATTCTGAATCGCGCTATTTTTGAATCGCTGTCATAAAGTTGATGGTAGGCACCCTGTACACAAACACTTTGAGCGGTGGTAAAGAAAAGGTAGGTAAAGGAAAATTTACAGAAATCCGAAAAGCGATACCAATATCAGGACATAATTAGTTTTCCACTCAACAATTTGTTTGATACGTCATCACATTAGATATCTGGTCAAATGCTGGAGCCAGGAAGTGGCTGATGGAACTGCTCAGCAATTCAACGTACGTAACCACTTTGAGTCGTCTAGATGAAAACTCTGGTGCCAAGTAGTTTCGAAGGTCTGATGCTGGAGTCAGGAAGTGGTTGATGGAACTCTTCAACGATTAAACGTAACCACTTCGAGTTTGGGCTTGTTTGAATAGTCTTGATGAGAACTCTTCTGCTAAGTAGTTTCGAAAGTCTGATGCTGGAGTCAGGAGGTGGTTCATGGAACTCTTCAACGATCCAACGTAAACACTTCGAGTTTGGGCTTATTTGAATCGTCTTGATGAGAACTCTTGTGCCAAGTAGTTTCCAAGGTCTATTGCTGGAGCCAGGAAGTGGCTGATGGAACTCTTCAACGATTAAACGTAACCAGTTAATTTTTGGGCTCGTTTGAATTGTCCTGATGAGAACTCTTGACAAGAAAATAGCAACGCAATATTAAAAATATTAAAAAATCCAAGATGGCGGCCAACTTTTTTGTTTTTGGGCCGATTTTGATGAAACGCGATTTATGGTACTATTTTGATAAGAAAACAGCAACGCAATATTAAAAATATTAAAAAATCAAAGATGGCGGTCAACTTTTTTGTTTATGGGCCGATTTTGATGAAACGCGGTTTATGGTACTATTTTGATAAGAAAACAGCAAAGCAATGTTAAAAATATTAAAAAATCCAAGATGGCGGCCAACTTTTTTGTTTGTGGGCCGATTTCGATGAAACTCGGGTTTTGGTACTATTTTGTCAAGAAAACAGCAACGCAATATTAAAAATATTAAAAAATCCAAGATGGCGGCGAACTTTTTTGTTTATGGGCCGATTTTGATAAAACGCGGTTTATGGTACTATTTTGATAAGAAAACAGCAACGCAATATTAAAAACATAAAAAATCCAAGATGGCGGCCAACTTTTTTGTTTATGGGCCGATTTTGATGAAACGCGGTTTATGGTACTATTTTGATAAGAAAACAGCAACGCAATATTAAAAATATTAAAAAATCCAAGATGGCGGCCAACTTTTTTGTTTATGGGCCGATTTTGATGAAACGCGGTTTATGGTACTATTTTGATAAGAAAACAGCAACGCAATATTAAAAATATTAAAAAATCCAAGATGGCGGCCAAATTTTTTGTTTATGGGCCGATTTTGATGAAACGCGGTTTATGGTACTATTTTGATAAGAAAACAGCAACGCAATGTTAAAAATATTAAAAAATCCAAGATGGCGGCGAACTTTTTTGTTTATGGGCCGATTTTGATGAAACGCGGTTTATGGTACTATTTTGATAAGAAAACAGCAACGCAATGTTAAAAATATTAAAAAATCCAAGATGGCGGCGAACTGGCGGGGATGGCGACTGCGTACGGGTCACGTCAACATTGGCTCCGCGTTAATTAATAATTTAGTCGTGGTTGATGCCGTAAATAGTACTTTTTAAGTGTTAATAAGAAAGTGCCAACCGCGTTTTATTACAGTGAATATTAGTAAAATAATTACTTACGTAAGAAATAGTGGAAAAACATAAAAATAACTTTTAACTTAAAAATTAAGTGTGTGCAAAAACTATATTTACAATACTAAACTGTGCTAAAATACTTTTAGTTTTGTGTTAAATAATAGGGAAAAACTATGAAGTAACAATTTATGTATAAATATTGATAGTGTAGTGATTAATAAGTGACAATAATTAATAATATAATAGCTAAAAATGGACAGTGGTTATGTTTTAAAAAAAAATTATGTGTGTACACCTTCCAAATGGTATGATAAACTTTTAGAATACGAAATAAGTGACTCTTAATTTGGCCACTCGCCGTAGAGCCTAAAGTGGTCTAATGGTTAATGGATACCTACTGTTCGTGCGGAAATAGGTTCGATCCTCCACATGGTGTTATCTCTTTTTGTGTTTTTTTTTTAAATATTTAGATAGAACATTGTTTTTAAATACTATTTTATTAGACTTTTTTATTTCTATTCTATTTTATTTTTTGGACAAAACTGAACATTTATTAAAACATCAACATGGCAATTTGTTCCAAGTGCAAACAAATTTTACCCCCAAGAGAGTTTCTTAGCTGCTCTAAGCGTAAGCCCGCACAGCGATTAAAATTCGCGCGATTAAAAATCGCGCTTTTGTAACACATGGAATTGTATGTAGGTACACGCAATCGCGATTAAAAAATCGCGCGAATAAAAATTCGCTGTTTGCTGTGAAATAATCGCGCGTCTTAACCCGGCGGGAGGCGTGCCTATTTCTAAAATATATTCTGTCGCTACCGGGTAAAAGTTATAATATAATACAGGAGTGTTTTTTTTTTCATTTTTAAATATCAACTATCTGTATATTTAAACTTTGAAGTAAATAAGTAAAAATTAAAGTTTACTTATTTTATTATATTTTTTTATGTTTATCATTTTAACTTTTTCAAAATATAAAACCCTTGCGTTACTGGCTGACTGACAGACAACGCACAGCAGAAACTACTGGGCGCAAGAACCTGAAATTCGACATGTATTTTCCTTGTGGAGTGTAAGGGGGGACTAAGAGAGGATTTTTGGAAATTCCTGTTCTAAGGAGGTAAAAAAGGGGTCCACGCAGATGAAGTCGCGAGCGTATGGCTAGTATTTTTTCAACTGACATTTCAACTTCAATTACAAAATGACATACAGGTCTCGGCCTCACTTTTTGCAAACTTAGGGCTTAGTATTTGAAGTCGAAAAGCATTGAAGTGTCAAGCCCTGAATCGTATCGACTTGATATTAATGGTAGTCACGAGCAATAATATGTATACAACATAGGACTGTGTCATATTACAATATTGAATGACTTCTGTGAAGTTCTGTGACACTGATCGTTTTCTTTCGGAACGCTTCAATGTGACAAAGTTCTATGTTGTATACATAATTCTGCTGGTGACTGTACGTGCCGTTGAAAATGTCAGTTTTCTGCATAGTTTAATTTACAAAATACTAAGAATTTTGCGAAAAACCGGATATATAGACATAGATTATGACATTTCTCAATCTTACTTAATAAAGGGTAAATAGGGTTTAGGGTATTAAAAAATTGTGTAACTATCCGTGTTTTTGCAAAATCTAGTATTTTCACAAAAATCGATTAATCCATTCATCCTACGACATAATAATAAAGGCAACAACCGTTACTGACTAATCTATCGACGCAAAGCTGAAGTCACTGAATGGATTGCGTTGAAGTTTGGCATGCAGATAGTTATTATACCTAGGCATCTGCTAGGAATGTATTTCTCGAAATTCGAGATCGAGGGAAACGGGGTCAAACGTTTGTATAGAGAAATAGGAAAGAATATCCATACTAATTTGTATTTTTGTTTGTAACGAATAAATTCAAATACTGGACCGATTTTGAAAATTCTTTCACTAGTAGAACGCTACATTCTTCCCGAGTGACATAAGCTATATTTTATCCAGATATCCCACGGGAACGAGTACTATGCGGGTAAAACCGCAAAGAAGCCACTAGTTGTTAATAAAAAAAGATCTAACGAGTGAACTCCGTTACTCCGAGTCTAATTCGAGTGAGTGAAGCCGCGGGTGAAATATAGCTTTAAAATAAAGTAGGTATGTTTTTTACTTTCAAGTTTAATTCTTAATAGTTTGGAAACTATTTTATTCTTACATAGGGACTCCACGGTGTTTTACGTGGTACCCATTTTCGTAGGAATATCGTGTTAAAATCAATCAGAAATAATAAAGCCTTGAAAATCAGTCCAGTAGGTTTATTGAGTTTAGGCATTACAAACAAACAAAAAATCTAACTCGTACTCGTAGTTTACTCTGAAAGATCTAATCTTATCTTAATTAAGATCTCTCTTTTTAGTATGCTAAAAAACTTATTAAAAAATTTCTTAAAGCGTATTAAAACACAAAAATATAATAGTAATTATTATGTCAAACTTATTATAAAATCTTCAACTAAATCATTCCGTCCGCCGCCGCTGCTGGGTTAATTTGACGTCCCGCTCATCATACGCATGCGTACTATAGATAGTCTGAGTGAACTACGAGTACCAGTATTCTATTTTCATATAGAGGTCTGTACCCCGAGTGTAAGTTTTTATGTCAAGCAAACGCAAACTATTTCGAATGCGTATTAATGTCAATTTGTATGAAAACTATATAAGCGCGCTACTCGCCGCTAGAGGCGCTAATACAGTTTTCATACAAATTGACATTAATACGCATTCGAAATAGTTTGCGTTTTTTGACATAAAAACTTACACTACGGGCACTGAACGCGACGGTATAGGTACTTCTGATTCTGACTCATCGTCTGGCCGACGACACGTCGGTACAATAACGCGTCAAACGCTGTTTTGACGAACAGAAAATACCTACGTAATTAATGTGCTTTATTGTGTTGTTTTGATGTCTAAATGGATGTAAAAAAGGTACATCGAGGTGCTGAGGTACTTATACCAAAACGCCACGATGTCAGTCCGATTACAAAATCAGAGCTCTAATCCTATCCAACTACAGCGAGGTGTGAGACAGGGAGACGTCATCTCTCCGAAACTGTTCACAGCTGCGTTGGAGGATATTTTTAAGCTTCTGGACTGGAAAGGATGCGGCATCAATGGCGAGTACCTAACACACCTACGGTTTGCCGATGATGTAGTTCTTATGGCTGAGACCTTGGAATACCTGAACACAATGCTCGAAGATCTCAGTAATGCTTTTCAAAGAGTGGGTCTTAAGATGAACATGGATAAGACGAAAATTATGTCCAATGCCCATGTTGCACCTGCTCCAGTTAATGTTGGGAACATTACACTCGAAGTTGTCGACCACTATGATTCCCTGGGACAGACGGTCCAGTTAGGTAAGTCCAACTTTGAGAAAGAGATCTCTCGTCGAATCCAGCTCGGATGGGCAGCGTTCGGGAAGTTCCGGCATATATTTGCGTCCGAAATACCTCAATGTCTCAAGACGAAAGTCTTTTACCAGTGTGTGTTACCAGTAATGACCTATGGAAGTAAAACGTGGTCTTTTACTATGGGTCTTACAAGAAGGTTCAAAGTCACCCAGCGAGCAATGGAGAGAGCGATGCTTGGTATTTCCCTGCTCGATCGAATCAGAAATAATGAGATCCGCAGGAGAACTAAAACAGCTGACATCGCTCGAAGGATTGCATCATTGAAGTGGCAGTGGGCGGGACACATAGCGCGGAGAACCGATGGTCGTTGGGGCGGAAATGTTCTCGAATGGCAACCGCGTACCGGACGACGTTCCGTGAGCAGGCCCCCTACAAGGTGGACCGACGACGATCTGGTCAAGGTCGCAGGAAGCCGCTGGATGCGGGCAGCGCAGGACCGATCGTTGTGGAGATCCTTGGGAGAGGCCTATGCCCAGCAGTGGGCATCGTTCGGCTGACATGATGATGCTGATGGATGTCTAAATTGTCATAAAACGCACCCAACATAACATTTTTTGAAATAACAATAAAAGAACTCCAAACAAGCTCGAAAACTAATCTACAAAAACACAAAGTGTATCTTTATGTTATTAAAATTTTTATTTCTTTGCATTCACAATGCAATTTTTATTATTAAAAAATGTCGTATAACGACTCCGTAGCTCAGTGGTTAGAGCAGTCGCCCGGATAGCGAAAGGTCGTGGGTTCGACTCCCATCGGAGCTGGTTGTGAGACGGGTCGATTTTTTCTAAATACTTCATTTTCCATTTTTCAATGTATCTTTATCTCAAGACAAAGGTTTTCAATCAATGTGTCTTGCCTTCTTCACCTATCGGATGGAGACAACCACCCTGACGGAGAAATCTGCCGAAAAGCTCCATGTCGCACTATGGCTATGGAGCGCTATTCTACTGCTTCTTTTTATCCTGTGACTATTAGTATACTAGGTAGTATACTACGCACACATGCACGCATGATACGCACACATACACAAAACAGCCAGTCAGCCCAGTGATGCCAGAAAGAGGAGATTCTTTCTAAATTTTGGAATTTTAATATTTCTAGTGAGCTTAAAATGAAAAAGATTTAAAAAAATATTATTTTCTATGTTAGAAAAAGTATTTATTGATTGATTACTGAATTAATTGATTGATTACTCGGGGTTTTAAATTTAAGCCGGTATTGGTCGAAGTGTGGATTTTATCAGTCGCGATCTTTCAAGCTTGACGTTGATATTCAATGTGCCTCTGACCATGCGGTGATCGCTTCCTGTCTTAACAGCGTTGATCACAATGACATCATTGAATATGTACTTCTTTGTCGACATGATAAAATCGATCTCGACTTTACCGTCGGGACTAATCCAGGCCCATTTGCGGCTTACGGGCTTGTTACAGAAGGAGTTCTCCCTCTCCATGAAGTCTGCCAGCATCTGGCCCCTTTTGTTCCGTTGCCCAAATCCGAATTGCCCCACTCTCAACTCATCACCGCAGCGTTGCCCCAACTTTGCATTAAAATCCCCCATCATAACAGTGTTAATTTAATGGCTTTATAGTTATGCATGGCTTTAGAGATCTCCTCATACATAGCCTCCACTTCGACATCGTCGTGTATCGAATCGAGGTCGGAGCGTAGACCTGGATGACATTCAGATAATATCGTTTCGATTTTCTGAGTATCAGGTATGCTAACCTGCTCGAGACACTTCCGATGGTGATCACGTTGTTGACAAGGAACTTGTGGACAATGAACCCGACACCACCTAGGGACTGTTGGTCGCCCTCCCGGTGGTATAGTAAGTTACCGGATTGCAGGATAATCGAGTCCTACCCCTTTCTTCGGACTTCAGATAACCCAATGATATCCCAATGTAACTTACTAGTTGCCTCTTCCAACTCTATTAGCTTCGCGTCGAGCCTTAGTGTACGCGTATTGTAGGTTGCCAGGTCAAATCGTCGGTGTTGGTAGCCGGATCTTACCCCGGGGATTATCGCAGTATGGCCTGTGGTGTTTCAGGAGGCGCTGCTGCCCGTCTCCTAGAGAGTTATTGCTACTAAATGATTATAGGTACAATGAGATATTAGTAAAAATAAGAATAGTGCTAACGAATATTAAGACCAAGGATAAATGCAAATGAAATTAGGGTATTACAAGGAATATTATGAAAAACAAGACAATACCTTTTTTATACTAGTATTTTGGGGGATTTCAGAGAGATCTGGGGGAAAGCCAGACGTTCGTAATCTGGCAACACTGTAGTTCGTGTATTTCGCGATTTTTTTATCGCAGTGCGTGGTAGCAAAAAATTCACGATTAAAAAATCGCGCGAATTTTTAATCGCGCGATTAAAAAATCGCTGTGCGGCCTTAGCCTAAGTGTAAATCTAAGTACGATTTAAACTGTGCAAATGTTTCTATCCAACGCTTCAGAAATACAATGACACCGGACCGTAAACGAACGTGGATCTGTGATAATTGTTTGAAGAAAAGGTCTACACCAATCAATACTAGTCCAGAACGTGTTTCGGATCAAGTCAAAGTCTTGTCAAGCACATCTACATCAACACCCTTACAAACTTCTACACGAAGTACAAAGGCGACTCATCAAACTATCATAAATACATCACACAGCTCAAGTAGTAGCAAAAATATTACTTACAGAAGACACCTACAACGTAACATATCTATATCGAAATCATGTGAATCTCTTAACCTTATGGAGATTTCGAATAATTATTCTGAGAATAATACTAGTTCTTATAAAAGAATAGTAAATATACATGAGATAAATATAGTCAAAGAGTTGAAAGAAGAAGTGGAAAATTTAAAGCTGGAATTAACAAGCGTGCAGAACGAACTTGAGAATTCAATCTTGGAGAAAAATACTTTGAACAGAACTATCAAAGAACTAACACAGAAAATCAGCATATTAAAAGATTTATGTCGAAATCCAATAAGTCATAACGACCCAAACTATTTCAATTTATCTATGCCTTATAATGTTGCCGATTCGAATAAAAACCAGAAACCAACGGAACATACCCAAAGCTTTTCTGATGATAGTAACTCACTACATTCTTCCAATGAATTTGGTTTGACAAACAATCACGAAACAGATATAGTTGCTATAGAAAAACAGCTGTTCAAACTTAAGAAGCAAACGAACGACGCTAAGCAAGAGATAATAAGGTTGGATGTTGCCATAAACAAACTTAGGAATAATATAAATCCATGCAAGGAGTCTGACGAAGTTTTGAAGTTAGCAAAGGAAGAAAAAAGAAGAAAATTATGCATCATATCTGGTATTAATAAGAATAACATTTTTAAAATAATTAAAAAATCGCATATGGATGAGGAATTTGAATATTGCAGCTACATTAAGAATTCGGCTGGCATAATACAATTAATTGATAATCTAGAATCGAAATTGGAAAATTTTAACATGAGCGATTACTGTGTTATACTACTAGGTGAACAGGATTTTCACCAGCAAATGGATTTTAGTGACTTAGTAGCCAACATAAGAAAAGTCCTAAGTAATATTATGCATACAAACATAATATTAGTGCCTCCAACTTATGTGTGTGGTGCACCGATATTGAACTATAAGATAGAAATGTTTAACAAACTCCTGTATAAAGATATAAACAAACATAAATATACCTACAGCTTCGATTCTAATATGGATCTGACGTTCAATATGTTCTCACTATATACTGGCAGGATAAATAAATCTGGTATGTTATCGATATTTAAAAATATACATAACTTGATTTATGATATAAAGCTGATGAGTTTTTTTCGCCTGTTTTTCTTGTCAGTTAAAAGATGTCCATAACAGGTGGTAGGTAAAAAAATGTTGGACGATTCATAAGCATTAATTTTATTTAATCTATATGAATAAAAATTTATTGACTTTGACTTTGAAATAATAATCCTCATCTTTTTCGCCAGTGACGAAACTATATCATGTTCGATACTACAATCACCGGATTATGGTGGTGATAAAGATGATACTTCTATTGGTTTATTAAACGCTAATATTGCAGGAGTTTTAAACAAACAGGAAGAATTTCAATTTTCAATAGATCACCTTGCAGAACAAAAAATATTAGAAACTGATATAATTTGTTTGTGCGAGACGAATCTGGAAACCGGTTGTGAAAATAATTTAAGATTGAAAAACTTTACAGTTGCATCATTTTATTCTAGAAAGAAAACTAAAGAACGGGGAGGCGTAGCAATTTTAGTGAATAAAGATATTGAATATAAACCTATAGACTTAGAGAACATCCCAGTTAAATATATCTTCGAATGCTGTGGTGTAGAATTACCATCATATGGTATTATTGTAGTGTGTATATATACTAATAAGACACCAACTTCTATCAAATCTTTGTTCTTCCAAAAACTAGCAGATCTATTAGAACATCTGTGTAGAAAAAAGAAAAAAAGAATAGTGATTTGTGGCGACTGGAACATAGATATTTTGGAAAGGACTAGCGTATCTATTGAACTTCAACAACTGTTAGAAAACTATAATTTGGAAATGAAAATAAAGGAACCAACTAGAATCACCAACACATCTAAAACTTGTCTGGATCAATTTGCAACAAATATTAAAAATACTTCATCTGGAGTAGTTGAACTGGGCTTGTCGGATCACAGATCACAATTCCTTAAAATTCCAATAAAGGAAAGAAAACAAGTAGCTACGAAGTATTGGTATGAATTTCGAAGAGATTACTCAAAAGAAAATCAAGAAAAATTCCTCGACTGTTGTCTGTGTCTTTCTTTTTCGGATATTTATAGTGAAAATGTAAATGCCTTGGAAGCGTTTAACAGTTTCTATAGTTTATATAAACTTTTTTATGATTTATGTTTTCCTGTGATTAAAGTAAAGATAAGTTCTAAATCTAATACTTCATCTTGGTTAACAAAAGGCATCGCTAGAAGTTGTTTGAAAAAACGTCAAATATATTTAAAATATCGGAAAGATCGTAATAAATACAATCCTTTGTACAAAAAATATTCAACTATTCTAAAAAAATGTGTAAAATATTCACAAAAAACACAAAATTTAAATTACATAAGTAAATTTGATAATAAACTTAAAGCAGTCTGGAATGTAATAAATAAATATACTAAGGATGTTAACAGCTGTACTATTAAAAACATCTGCAAAGATGGAAAGAACGTTCATGACGCTCATATTATTTCTGAACTATTTAATCGTTATTTTATAGATAATGTTTTGGAAAATAGTACATCAAACCTGAACTGTGGTAGTAATAATATAGAATCAGTAGTTCCATCAATATTTATAAATCCAATAACAGAAAACGAATTAATTAAAGCAGTTCAGTCATTGAAAAACTCCAAATCTGTTGGTATAGATGAAATTAGAACTGATATTATAAAAATGAGTATAGGAGCTATAGCTAAACCTTTTGCATTCGTTATAAATAAGTTATTATATGAAGGCATGTTTCCTGACGTATTAAAAAAATCTATAGTAAAACCACTTTTTAAAAAAGGATGCAGGAAATTGCTTTGTAATTATAGACCAGTGGCTTTAATATCGATTTTTTCTAAAATATTGGAAAAGACTATGTATTGCAGACTGATTTCGTTTTTGGATGCTCAGGGAGTCTTAAAAGAAGAACAAAACGGTTTTAGAAAAAATAAAAGTACATCCCTAGCTTCATTTAAATTAATGAAAAGCGTTACAAATGCCCTAAATGAAAACATTCCAGTAACAGCGCTTTTCCTGGATATGTCAAAGGCGTTTGATTTTGTATGTCATGAACGTCTTCTTGAAAAGCTTTATAAATACGGCATACGTGGTCCTTGTTACAACTGGATCAAAAGCTATTTGTCAAAGCGGGAACAATGTGTAGAAATTCAAAAATACTGCCTAAAGAGTAAATGTATAGAGAAAACTAGA
The DNA here is from genome assembly GCA_949710035.1 of Crambus lathoniellus. NCBI lineage: Eukaryota > Metazoa > Arthropoda > Insecta > Lepidoptera > Crambidae > Crambus > Crambus lathoniellus. The sequence goes on from OX453309.1 coordinate 13,735,229, forward strand.
TCAGATTTTATTGCTAATAAATTTGGAGTACCTCAAGGCAGTATCCTGGGTCCACTATTGTTTCTTCTCTATATTAATGACTTGCCTAATTGTATATCTCAAGAATGTATCTTGTTTGCTGATGACACTACAATTGTATTCAAAGGTGTTAAGGGTGAAGATACAAGTGCACATGAACAAAGTATTAACGCTGCACTTTATAACATAATGGAATGGCTAAAATATAATAATTTAAAAATAAATGTTGAAAAAACTAAGTATATACAATTCGGAACATATAATAGAAAAATTAAGGAACTAAATATATGTATAGATGGACAAATAGTAGAATCAGTAAAAAATTTGAAGTTTTTAGGAATAACATTAGATTGCTTTTGTAATTGGAAATGTCATATAAATGAACTATGTACAACATTAAATAAGTATGTGTATGCCTTAAGCCGTATCACCCAGATTGTTTCAAGAGAGGCTGCTATTACCGCCTACAACGGTTTTGTTAATTCAAAATTGCGTTATGGAGTTATGATTTGGGGAAACTCCGTCGATAAGGATAAGGCATTCATAATGCAAAAAAAATGCATTAGAGCAATATTTGGTTTGAGTCGAATTGATTCGTGCCGACCATATTTTAGAGAATATAAAATTCTTACATTACCTTGTTTGTATGTTTTCGATATCTGCTTGTTTGTTTATCAGAACAAACATTTATTTGAATATAAAAATCAAGTGTCAACTCGTAATCTGCGATCCAATTATAGAAATAAACTTTATAATCCGGGAGCAAAATTAGCACTTGTATGTAATAATTCTTTTGCTATGTGCATTAAAATATATAATAAACTCCCAGATGAATTTAAAACTTTTAAGTTTAGTAAATTTAAATTTTCGGTTAAACTTTGGCTTACAAACAAATGCTTTTATAGCATTCAGGAATATCTAGACTATAAATAGTATTAAGAAAATAATATAGTAAAATGTAATTTTTATTTTCGATTATTTTTATTTATTAAGATAGTTAAATTTTGATTTGTTAGTGGTACAAAGGCTTTGAATTTAACCTCTAGGTTTACTATGTAACGTAATCTAATTATGTTTTTTTGTGTATATACCTGAAAAGGTAGGATAAAGTGAAACTTGTGTTTAGACTTTAAGATCTTATGTACCTTTCTCCATACACAATAAAGTACTTACTTACTTACTTACTTACTTACTTACTTACTTTATTGTTTATGGGCCGATTTTGATGAAACGCGGTTTATGGTACTATTTTGATAAGAAAACAGCAACGCAATGTTAAAAATATATAAAAAATTCAAGATGGCGGCCAACTTTTTTGTTTGTGGGCAGATTTCGATGAAACTCGGATTTTGGTACTATTATGTCAAGAAAACAGCAACGCAATATTAAAAATATTAAAAAATCCAAGATGGCGGCCAACTTTTTTGTTTATGGGGCGATTTTGATGAAACGCGGTTTATGGTACTATTTTGATAAAAAAACAGCAACGCAATGTTAAAAATATAAAAAATCCAAGATGGCGGCCAACTTTTTAGTTTGTTTATGGGACTTTTTTGCCGATTTTGATAAAAGTTGATTTTTGGAACATGAAAACAGTAAAATTTACTTCAGACGAGAAACTCTTCAACAGTCATCAGCACTGACACGAAATGTTATATATGCATTCAATTATGGTGGGTGATCCTGCACCTAAGGTTGGCTCCGGACGCGAGACCTCTGCAATGGTCAATAGCAATGCCATGAAATTTTGTATAAGCAATCCTTTGTGATGGCCTCTTAAGTTCCTGATGGTTTGATTTAGTTCAACAGTAAAAATTAAATAATTATAACTAAAAAAATTCAATAATCAAAAAAATATTTATATTTTTTATTTATATTTTTTATTATTTTTATTTATATTTTATGAGTTAAAACTAAAAAGTTTACTAAATATTTAATTCAGATTGAAAGTATGCTGTTTTATATTTCTTAGCCTCCAAAGCTCCTTCGTCTCTATCAAAATAATCCCATATCACAATTACATATTTTATAACCCTGGAACTTTATATCATTTACTTACTGTGCCCGCGACTTCGTTCGCGTGGTATGGTGACTTTCGGCAGCATTTTTTATTTTTCGGCTTATTATTTTGCAAATACACTTAAGGTATAATCAAACGAGGGACTTTTGTCCCCGGCGGACAAAAAATCCCTGTACGTCCAAAATATGTCCTCCGAGGACTTGTCGTGGACTCAACGCATGCGGTGTGCGGTCATTTGTTGCACGGAAACGTACTTCACTATCGAGCGCTCAATGCAGACTAAAGTTCGTTGTGTGCGTTGTTGCGCCTAGTTACGTTCGTTCTATTTGTTTCGCGGACTACCGCGAACTTTTGTCCAGTCCAGTCTCTTGGTGTCAGCGGTAATTTAGCGGACTTTTTGTCCGCGGTACTTTTAGTTCCTCGTGTGCGTTATTCGACACAATTTGTAAGAGATCTATATCGATGGACAAAAAAGTACCCGGAGGACAGTCCGTCGTCTGATTAGGCTTATAGGCATATTCCCCGTTCCCCCACATACGCTGCGCTACGCCGCCGCCGCTCATTGTGTATAGTGCGCGGCGTTTGGCAAGTTTTTTACTTCCGTTAATTTCAGTTTCACATTTTGTAATGACTTCGTAAATCTTTGTATTTCTATTATCATTGTATTTTGTGGGCCGTAAGCTTTTTGTCGACGTCATTACACAAAAACTTTCATTCCCTATTTTTACCACCTGCTTAGTTTTCAATACTTACAGTAATTTTGCTTACTTCCGTTCCACCAATTTTAAATTAAAAGTTAGAATCGCACCGTCCTTTTTTTAATGCTCTTCTCTGTGCCATCTCTAGAAGCTACTATGTAAATGCAATCTGTGACATGGTCGAAGAAAAATGGAGATTTTTGTGGCAGTGAAAATTTAGTTTTATTTATTCGAACGCATCGAATTATTAGACACCACCTTTAGAGTAAAATTTATACAAACTTTGAATGTCGTATTTATTTGTATCTAATCTAAAGCCTAAATAATAAGTTTAAGTTTCTAGCTTTAAAATTAATGTTATTTTCAGACAAATTATCATCTCCTATTTCAACCCCTTACAAACCTTTTTTCGCATTAAAAAGGAGCCTATGTTCTTTCTCAGGCTCTACAAATACAAATACAAAATACAAATTCTTTATTTGCTAAAAATAGGGCTTTGATGTTACTTTGTTTCAATTTGTTCTTATCCTATTTAGCCATTTATATAGCATGCAAATGTCCTTATTACAATTATTTATAATGAAAGTAAAGAAATAAAAGAATAATAATCCACAATGTCAAAGTCACAAATTACAAATAATAGTATTATATTATCTGTGATCACACATTACAAAATCATTAAAATTAAAATTTAAAAAAAATAAAATCTAAATGTCAGGATCACACAAGTATTCATTGCTAGTATAATAGGCTTTTTCTAACAAAAAAATATTAAGGTGCATTTTAAATTTCATTACATCATTTATTTTTTTTCGTAATATATTCGTATGTCCTTTGGTATTTTATTAAAAATTTTTGAAGCAATACCATAAATATTATTATGAAAAAGAGCAGTTTTGTGCGGTATTTGACGCAGTTTGTCTTTACATCTTGACGATGAATTTCTCAAATAAACACAAGTTAGACTTCTCAAAGAAACCTACTTCATGTTACTGCACGGCACTGTCATAATTTTTAAACCAAATTTCATTAAAAATCGGTTCAGTAGTTTAGGTGTGATTGCGTAACAGACAGACAGACAGAGTTACTTTTGCATTTAAAACATTTGTGTACGTAGTATGTACTATATTTCAATTTATATGAATTGTGTACTAATCACTGTTTCAAGCTTTTAAATAAAAGCGTGTTAAATTTTAATAACGGCAAAAGAGAGAGAAAAAACTAAAGTTAACAACCCTTTTTACCTTTACCTTACCGTTTTCTTGTCAAAATAGTACCAAAAACCGTGTATCATCAAAATCGGCAAACAATCAAAAAAGTTGGCCGCCATCTTAGATTTTTTAATATTTTTAATATTGCGTTGCTGTTTTCTCATAAAAATAGTACCAAAAACCGTGTTTCATCAAAATCAGCCCACAAACAAAAAAGTTGGCCGCCATCTTGGATTTTTTAATATTTTTAATATTGCATTGCTGTTTTTTTTTACAAAATAGTACCAAAACCCGAGTGCTGTTAAAATCGGCCTACAAACAAAAAAGTTGGCCGCCATCTTGGATTTTTTAATATTTTTAACATTGCGTTGCTGTTTTCTTATCAAAATAGTACCATAAACCGCGTTTCATCAAAATCGGCTCATAAACAAAAAAGTTGGCCGCCATCTTGGATTTTTTAATATTTTTAATATTGCGTTGCTGTTTTCTTGACAAAATAGTACCAAAACCCGAGTTTCATCAAAATCGGCCCACAAACAAAAAAGTTGGCCGCCATCTTGGAATTTTTTAATATTTTTAATATTGCATTGCTGGTTTTTTTACAAAATAGTACCAAAACCCAAGTGCTGTCAAAATCGGCCTACAAACAAAAAAGTTGGCCGCCATCTTGGATTTTTTAATATTTTTAACATTGCGTTGCTGTTTTCTTATCAAAATAGTATCATAAACCGCGTTTCATCAAAATCGGCTCATAAACAAAAAAGTTGGCCGCCATCTTGGATTTTTTAATATTTTTAATATTGCGTTGCTGTTTTCTTGACAAAATAGTACCAAAACCCGACTTTCATCGAAATCGGCCCACAAACAAAAAAGTTGAACGCCATCTTGGATTTTTTAATATTTTTAACATTGCGTTGCTGTTTTCTTATCAAAATAGTACCATAAACCGCGTTTCATCAAAATCGGATCATAAACAAAAAAGTTGGCCGCATTCTTGGATTTTTTAATATTTTTAATATTGCGTTGCTATTTTCTTGTCAAGAGTTCTCATCAAGACAATTCAAACGAGCCCAAAAATTAACTGGTTACGTTTAATCGTTGAAGAGTTCCATCAGCCACTTCCTGGCTCCAGCAATAGACCTTGGAAACTACTTGGCACAAGAGTTCTCATCAAGACAATTCAAACGAGCTCAAACTCAAAGTGGTTACGTTGATTTGTTGAGGAGTTCCATCAAACAGTTCATGACTCTAGCTTTCAGATCTTGGAAACTACTTGGCACAAGAGTTCTGATCAAGACTATTCAAACAAACCCAAACTAGAAGTGGTTACGTTGAATTGATGAAGAGTTCTATCAACCACTTCCTGATTCCAGCATCAGACCTTCGAAACATTTTGGCACAAAAGTTTGAATTGTTGAAGAGTTCCATCAACCACCTCCTGACACCAGCATCAGACGTAGGAAACTACTTGGCACAAGAGTTCTCATCAAGACTATTCAAATGAGCCCAAACTCCAACTGGTTACGTTGAAATGTTGAGGAGTTATTTTGACTGCCTGTCAGATGCTGCATCAGCCCCCAGATGTCAAACATGGCAAATGAAACGCATCAAATACGTAAAGTTACTTTCTGACAAAAAAAATCAGTTATTACTTTTTTAATTTTCTGAATTACATTTTTTCGTGCTAGGGCGGAGAAGTTTGTGTGCGTGAAGGCACACATATACAGATTAGCTTCGTCAATACCTACGCGCTGGCTTACAGCCGGCCCTTAAGAGGTCTGATAATATAAGCCTTTTGAAACAATTAAAATTGGCGTTTTAAATATTATGGGTTAAAGTATCAAATTGCCGTTTTGTATGAAGGATTTTGTACAATTTTTTTTCCCATACTAACGTTTTTGTAATTTATTCAACGACTAATATTATGTAACTTTACTTAAATATTAAAGAAATTATGTATTTCTAATATCATAAAAGTTGGTAAGTTATATGTACAAAAGAAAAAAACGGCAATTTCATTCTTTAACCCTTATTATTACGTTTATCATCATCATCAGCAACTCCAAATTCAGACTACGTCCGTCCTACGTCCGAAGCACGGAGCAGCTCGAGATAATACGTGCTTGGTCACCCATTCCGTGACTGACTATTACGAAAGTTGCTTAACCTTAACGATCGCAGGCCGAGCGCACTAACCACTGTGCCACGGGCTCCTATTAGGTGTATATAGGAACATGTTATTACATCAAAATTGTTTCTATACAAACTAATATAGCACAATACCAGTGATTTGGAGACCGTGGCTCGGGACTTAAGCTCTTGGAACTGACTTCTTCAGTCTTGAACCGATTGTCGTCGTTTCGAGACAGATTAATGATATTTCAACGCCGGCACTCTCTAAGTTTATTGACCCTAAAGCTGAATACTCCAGTAGCTAATTTCGATCCACTTGACGTTATTATCTAAACGAATAGATTGGAAATTGGAATGATTCTAATGTTTTTGATATATAAGTACAGTGGGTGGCCAAATTATTAGGGACAGTGCTCATATTTATGTAATTTATGGTTTGTAATATTAGTTTCTGTAAATTATGTTGTTTTTTAAAGTTTATTTTGTTTGATATTGCTACTGGTATCTTTATTATTGTTTTTGGCAAGTGGCTACACAGGATATGCGATTCATCTGTCGGTAATGTGACATTTCTCCCCATATAGATATTTTTTCAAAAAAGCGCTGTTTTGTAGTGTTTTTGTTTGTTATATTTTTTATTAGTTTTAATCGACTTTCTTGTCCTAAATAACCATATTGGGTAACTAATTGTTCATAAAACAACATTATTGCTGTTTTGTAGAGAGAATGTAGAGAGATACAAACGTTGTCACAGCATTCTACACATTCCCAAAGAGACATAGCAGCTATTGCTGGGGTTTCAAAGTCTGCCGTTATTATAATAAAAAATAAAATTTACAACAGAAAACCTCTAGAAGCAAATCGCGATGGCAAATGTGTCAGGAAAAGAATCACCACTCTTCATACTGATAGAAAAATCAGAGACATCTGCCTCAAAAATTATAAAAAGAGCGTTGCTTGATTGACCATGATGATGAACGACGATGGTGTAAATATTTCGGAAAGGACAATACGGAGGCGGTTGGTCGAACAGAATCTGATGGGTCGGGGCGACCTACCAAAAATCCACGCCTAAGTCCTAACCCATCCTATGAAAAAGAAAATACTGCACTGGGCTAGACAACATCAAAATATAACTGTTGCAGGTTGGAGTCGAATAATTAAAACTTTTTTGAGTAGTTTAATGGGTCTTTAACGATTTTCTTCTATAAATTCTGTAATGTTACAGGTGTGTTTTTCCGACGAGTCAACATTTCAAGTTTTGGTTGACGAAAGTTCTTTTGTGAGACGACGACGCCCTGGGAAAAAAATCCACGCAGATTGCCTAGTGGAGAGTGGAGAGGGTTAAACACTCTACATCTTGCCATAAAGCCAGAAGTGTGACTGCATTCTTGGATAATAGAAATTTCTCTGTTTTGCCACGGTCTGGGAAATCGCCAGAAATAAACCCCATAGTTCTCTATGTGGGAACTCACCAGACTGGTGATGGCGAAAGAACTAATTTACACCAAGCGGCAGTTGATAGAAACTATCATCCGAGAATGAAAAAACAACCCCACACTACAGGAAAATGCAAAAGCGTGCATTAAGAGCATTGCAGCAAAAGGCGGCATTACAAAATACATATTAAAACTTACTTTAGTTACGTCTATCAGTATAATATATACTTATACAAAGAAACTATAACAGTTTTGTATATTTATTATTAGTTTTTATGATCTCAATAGAATACAAAATCATTTAAAAAATACATAAGAGACCTACAACCAATCATTTGTTACAGAAATTCAACTGAACTGTAAAAATAAAAATCTCTGTACTGTCCCTAATAATTTGGCCACCTATGGTAGCTATAACTGCCTAGATCCTAACAAATGTTTAATTTTGTTCTCATTGTTAACGTGTCATATTACAAAGATACATAATAATAATATTTGTAAGTGTTTCATTGAATCAGGCGGCACCTGGCGGTAGTCCCTAATAACCATTGTAAAAAAAGAGAAAAATATATGTAGCTTACTTCCGCAAAAAACACAACATGCTAAAATGCAGCACCCGCCCGCCCGCAAAAATTGCACATGCACACCATGAAACTGTCACTGTAGTAGGTACAATACCTGCAGCTAGCAAGACTGCGACACTCCTTGCACCTTCACCGATTAGACTACTCTACATGTGCTTCGCCGCAGCCCGTGGCATCCTCAGGAGATCGTGCGAAATAACCCGTCAGACTCGTGGTTACCCCGTTTTGCCACCCCAGGGTGACCACGAGTAATTTCACTTACTCGTAGTCACCCTGCGATTCATTAATTTTATTTTTATGTAGTATAATATAAGATATTTATAAAAGGTGAGTACACACAGCAAATACAGGGTGTTAGGGGCACCGTTGCAAAAACTTTAACCATGGTTTCAGGCCATCATGCTGAACAACGCACAGCAAAATTGTTTGTCGGAAATGAAAAATATTCGTATTCGCAGACAACTGGGGAGCTATTCAGGCTAAATGTTTGAATTTTTGTCAAAGGGGAAGTCCGTTTAATTGATTTCTTATTATGTCTTTTCAATTGTTTTTCTTGTGTTATTTTTTGTTCTTTAATATTTGTTTGTATTTGTATGTAGAAATAGTTTATAATTTAATTTAAGTTAGTTCTGTAATTGGGCTTACTCAGCCCGTATAACTAATTACAATAATAAATAAATAAATAAATTATTTATTGGCCCATGTTGACCAGCTATTTTTATTTCTGGACTAATGATGTTAAGTAAAATCTCTCAAATGTGTAAAAGTCGTTACCGTTATTTTCGCAGTTATTAGGTACAGCTTTCCGCCATGTCTTTTCAATTGTTTTTCTTGTGTTATTTTTTGTTCTTTAATATTTGTTTGTATTTGTATGTAGAAATAGTTTATAATTTAATTTAAGTTAGTTCTGTAATTGGGCTTACTCAGCCCGTATAACTAATTACAATAATAAATAAATAAATAAATTATTTATTGGCCCATGTTGACCAGCTATGTTTATTTCTGGACTAATGATGTTAAGTAAAATCTCTCAAATGTGTAAAAGTCGTTACCGTTATTTTCGCAGTTATTAGGTACAGCTTTCCGCCCGCGGCTTTGCCCGCGTGGACTACACGACGTTATCCCGTGGGAATGTGATATTTATCCGGGACAAAAAGTAGCCTATGTTCCTCTCCAGGCTACAAAGTATCTGTGTCCCCAATTTCAGCCAAACCCGTTCAGCCGTTTTGATTGAGCAACAAACATCAAAACATCTAAACTTTCACATTTATAATATCAGTAGGATACAAGGATTTAGGTACTCATATACCTGTAGGATTACTCTAATTCAACGAAAATACAAAATTCGTTAAACCCGGCCCCTCTCACTTTCCGGGCATGACAGAATCGAGTGAAAGCGGTGGGGCTGAAGAAGTTTAGTTTTTAGGCCTACTGTTGTCTACGTTTGCTGCTGCTACATTGCAATGCACTTTTTTTCACAGGAACATAACAATACTAAATCAAGAGAACTTTAAAGCTGGGTGCACACAGCGGGCGGTACAAGCGGGACGTGGGTTTAGCGTTATCGTATGGAGATGTCCCGCTCGCTATGTAGTTCGCTTTAAGTTCATAGTAGAGAGTATGTAGAGCATACAAAGTTAGAATAACGGCCGACCGGCGAGCTTCACCGGCCGAGTGGGGCGGCGAGCTTCACCGGCCGACTGGGGCGGCGGACGATGCGACAGTGGCAAACTAGTGTAGGCAATGAACAGATTCTTTGTATGGAGACCCATACACTAATTCCTCAGTCGATGAAACTTTGCTGAGTTATAAATTAGCATGAGCAATAAACTTTTAAAAAATTATCCAAAAAATACTCGCACGGAAGTTAGGTATTTATACATAAATATACAAATCTGTTTATATATTGAACCGAGTAATTTCTCAGTCCAAATTTATTTTACCAAATGAGTTATTTATACTAGTATGTGATACTTGATGAAAATCCAAAACTTTTTTCAAACATGAGTGTGCTTGGCAAAATGGTATAATTCCGTTAAAAAGTTTGACAGAGACATTTTTAGTCCAAGTCACCCCATTTTGTTTTATTAAAAGTTGGTGTTTCTGCTGGGATATTTTTTTGGATATTTCATATTATTGTTTTTAAACGTTACATGAATATGTCCGGTTAAGAAAGTTTAGACGGAGCATTTTTCCTAAAAAAGATATCAATGAAATAAGACTTTCATTAAAAAATACCTAATCTTCTATTATTATTATTTTTTGGAAATTTATACCATACTTTTAATTTATTGATACTTTATCATGATGTAAAGTTTTTTCTGACTGAGGAATTACTGTGGGGGTCAACTAGCTTCATTGACTACACTAAACAGTGGATAGCGTCGGACGGCGGCGGCGGCGGGCGGGGCCGTGACGTATTCAATGGACGCCGAGTCACAGTGCGCTACCCCCTACTCGTGTCCATTGACACACGATTTTTATTAACGTTTATTAATTACAGTCATTTTATTTACTACTAGCGGCCGCCCGCGGTTTCACCCGCGTGGTACCCGTTCCCGTGGGAATATCGGGATAAAATATAGCCTATGTCACTCGGGAAGACTGTAGCTTTCTAACGGTGAAAGAATTTTCTAAATCGGTCCAGTACTTTTTGAGTTTATTCGTTACATACAAAAATACAAATCTTTCCTCTTTATAATATTAGTATAGTTTTTTTACATTGTTGTAGTGACATGAAGCGAGAGAATTTCTCATGTTAATTAAGTAAATAAACAATTCTCATATAACTTATGATAGTAAAAATCTACAAAAATATGCTATGGCATTTGAATTATTTCAGTTGTAGTTCTCTTGTCCTCAAACAAGTAACACAGTTATCACAATGTATCAGTAAATTACAATATATTTCTATATTTTAGGGTGTCTCCACCTTTGATAAGCATCATTACTTCTTTATTTATCATATCATAATCATAATCATAATCATAATCATAATCATTTATTGCAGAAAATATGGTACAACAAGATGTCAACATAGTAGTAATAAGTCCACATATTTTACCATTAGCGGCATGCAATTTCATATTTGAATTCAAAATAATGAAAATACAATTAATTTAGAACATTAAATGTCATTAATTACAGAATTATAAAATATTAGAACAATACAATACAAATTAAATATGTCATTAATTATAGAATAATAAAAAAAATTAAAGAAATTATTTTAAAATTATGTCATTTACATTATAAAAGTTTTTATCTTTAAGCCATGTCAATAACTTGGATTTAAATAAATTGGTAGGTGAATTTTTAATGTCATTTGGAATAGCATTATAAACTTTTACACACATACAATTACACTGTTTTAAGTACAACGTCAATTTGGGCATACTGTTGTATATTAGTTTGTGAGGATTTCTTACATTTCTACATTTATCATTTCTAGTTTTAAAAAGTTCTAAATTATTTTTTACAAAAATAGCCACCTCGAGTATATATATACATGGAAGAGGCAGTATTCCCAGTGACTTGAATAAAGGCTTGCAAGACTCACGAGGTGATGAGCCACAGATTGCCCGTACACACTTCTTTTGAGCCCGAAATAATTTACATACGTCTGATGAGTTCCCCCAAACTATAATTGCATATCTTAGCAGAGACGCGACATAGCCATAGTATGCGGCGAGAGTTGTCGACAGCGCAGAAGTTTCTCTTAACCGGTTGAGAACATATACGTATCGGTTTAACTTATTCCTTATTTTATCTATATGCTGCTTCCAATTGAAATTGTCATCTATTAAAACGCCCAAAAATTTTGTGTCTTTTACTTCATTAATTTTAAAGTCATTATATTTAATATTTAAATTTAATTTCGTTTGTCTATTACTACCAAATTGTATAAAATTGGTCTTTTGAAGATTCACTGTCAAATTGTTAAAACTTAGCCATTTTATTACTTTGTCAATTGTATTGTTAATATCACTTTCATAATAATCAAGAGAATTTTTATATGGTATCATCACGGATACGTCATCTGCAAACAATACACATTTATGAGTGGTAACATCAGGGAGGTCATTTATGTAAAGTAGAAATAGTAACGGACCTAATACACTTCCCTGAGGTACTCCACATGTATTTACAATAAAATCGGATCGATGTGATGTTACTACCGAAGCTTCGTTCAAGTTATCAATTTCAACCACTTGTTTTCTATTACTCAGGTAGGATTTTAGCCAGTCTAGAGTTGCACCTCGTATTCCTAAGTTATGTAGCTTGAGAAGTAGCAATTTATGGGAAACGAAATCAAATGCACGCGTCATATCAAAAAATACCACAGTTGTTGGTGTTTTAGCATTCACATTTTCAGCTATATCTCGTATTAAATTAAAAATTGCTAATGTTGTTGATTTTTTACTCTGAAAACCAAACTGCTCTGATCTCAATATATTAAATTTTGAAATGAAACTTATTAATCTTTTTTTCATCGCCAGCTCAAAAATTTTTGATAACACTGGTAACAGAGTAATTGATCGATAATTTTCCATTGCACTTCGCTTACCCTTTTTAAAAAGCGGTTTTATTATCGATATTTTTAGGAGATCTGGAAAGACACCAGTCTCTAAGGAAATGTTTACTAAGTGTGTAATAGGAACTGTAAGTTCCTCAACACAATATTTAATAATTTTGGTGCTAATTTCATCGTACCCTGTAGCATTTGTATTATTAAGTGACTTTATTATCGCCCTTACTTCGTCGGTACTTAATGGCTCCAAGAAAATGCTATTTGCAACAAATTTATTATTTGTATTTTTGAATACGTTCCCTGTATTTTTTGTTGAATCTGTGTAAAATGTATTAAATTTATTTGCTATTTGAGTTGGGTCAGAAATATTTTTACCGTCAATAGTTATTTCATTTATAAATTCCTTATGTTTAATATTGTTTGATTCATTTTTAATAATTTTCCATGTCGTTTTACATATATTTTTTGAATTAATTATTAAATTATCATTATGTATTTTTTGTGAGACTTTTAAACATTTACGCAATATTTTAGAATATGATCTGTAATTATTTTTTGAAGTAGTAGTTTTTGAAGCGTAATACTTAAATCGTAATCGTCTCTTAGTTTTAGAACTCTGAATTATACCTTTTGTGATCCACTTAGGCTTATTATATTTATTTGATATTTTCTTTTTTCTAAGTGGAAAACACAATTTATATAGTGTGGATAAATCACTGTGGAACATAGCCATAGCTGAGTTTATGTCCGTTTCACTGAGTAATTCCTTGAAAGTTATGCATTGTAAATAACTTCTAAACAATTTGCAGTTCTGTTCACTGTAATCTCTCACCATAATATAATGAATGAGTGGGCAAATTATTTCCTTTTTAATAGGAACATATAAAATTTGTGCCGTATTATGGTCAGATAAGTGTAGGTGTTGTAATTCACTATAGGCATTATCCAAGCTACTAATTAGGTGATCAATACAGCTATTCTTTCTAGTTGGTTCTTGGACGTGTAGTGACAAATTATAATTATTAACTATATCTACTAGATGTTTTGTACTGCTTGACATCTCCAGAGTATTTATATTAAGATCTCCAGCAATCACTATATCCGTTTTAGATTTTCTGGTGTATTTGTGTAGTACCTCGTCTAGCGATGACAGAAATAAATTCACATTTGAATCGGGAGTCCTATATAAACATATTATTATAATATTATAATCCAGTAATTTTATTCCACAACACTCAAAGATTTTATCTTTTGCGAATGCTTTGATATCAACAAGTTCTTGGAATCGTAAGCCTTTTTTCAATATAATGCATACTCCACCTCTATTCTTACCATTTGTCCTACAAAAAGTCGATGCCGTGTCATATCCCGTTAAATTCAAAGAGTGTTCACTACCTTGCCGAATAAAAGTTTCAGATAAACAAACTACGTCAGGCATTTTATCCACCAAATTTAATTCTGATATGTTGACTTCTAAAATATCCCGTTTTGATGCAAAGCCCGCTATATTTTGATGAAATATTTTTAAATTACACGGTTCTAACTCATTTACGAAAAAAGTTGGGCCCATCAACCTCTTGATTATCTTGCGACAGTTCACAATCAGGTTCAGTTACATTATAAGACGTTAAAATATCCAACATTAAGTCATGCAAATCCAAGAAAACCTTTTTGCAACCATAATCATTTAAGCGACCCTGTTTTCCACTAAACATTTTAGAAGTATATTCCAAATTTCTGTTTGAGTCTAAAATATAAGCGTATTTGTGAATAACATTGTCAGAATTTAGCAAATTATTAAATATTTCTATTCGCATGTTGTATAAATCTACAAAATTTCCACATCTATATGTTGGTACACAGATAATCATATTTGTGTGCTGTAGCTTGAGAAGCTTGGATTTAATAAATTCTATAATTTCATGATAATTATGCGTAGCTCTAAAATCTATATCACCTATAAAGATAACACAAAAGTCATTTAGAGTGAAATCGTGTAGTTTCTTCTCAATACCGTTTAGGAGTTCCCGTATACCGGCCCCAGGGATTTTATAATGGCAGCGTTCTGTAAAATACAAAGTGTCCTCCACAATTTGGACAACTTTATTTGTTTTATTGTTGCTTATTATGCACAATTTTCGAGGTTTCTTAAAAGTTGCGTCTTCTTCTTTATTTTCATCTAGTTTATTAGTTCTTGACGTTTGCTCCTTTCTAGCTTGCTTATTTATAGATGTTTGCCTATTAAGGTCTGTCTTTAAATCCTTGCTATTTTGTTCATTTGTAGTTATATTAAGGTCTTCTTTTTGCTGTGTTAGAGTTTGATTTATGGGTTTTCGTTTCCTTTTTTTTGTACTATTCAAAGGTGATGACGTAATTGGTGCTGTTGAAGTGCAGATTTTTTTCAGATTTGCTATTGTAATTTCATTTTCTTCGATCTGTTTTTTTAGCGACGTGTTTTCTAATAATAATTCTTCTATCTGTAGATCAGCACTCTCTAATTTACATTTTAAATCGAGATATTTTCGGTTTATTTCTTCTAGATCTTCTATGTACGTAGTTATTTCCGGGCAGCTTCTGTTTAATCGCTCATCAGATGGTGAAATAATCGATTCGTCCTCATCTTCCGTAGAAATTGAACTTTCTGACAAAGAAGTGAAAGAGTCATTTACGACTTGATCCGAAATGTTTTGTGGTGGCTTTTGCAATGGTTCCATGGCAACAATTTTTGTCGATTTATTCTTGTTAGCCTTCGAGCCTTAACCGCCTCTGTGGTCTAGTGGTTCATACCACCGATTTCAGACCAAGAGGTCCCGGGTTCGATTCCCAGTGGGGGTACATATTGTATTCGGTTTGGTTGGTGGTAGGACTTGTTCTTAGTCCGCCTGGCTAGCTACCACCATCTTATCTAAGTCTGACGCCATAACAATGATGTTTTCAGCATTATTGTGTTCCGGCAGTTAGAGATAAGGTAGCCAGTTCCTCAGTGATTGAGGATTCCGGGAGTAGTGCGCTTCCACCTTCAGCCTTATCACCACTTATCATCAGGTGTGATGAAGGCTAAGTGCTAACCCGTAGTGGATAAAAAAAAAAAAAAAAGATATTGCGCGTTCGTTTTTGCTCTTATTATTGCACTGGTTACATAGTAGCTTTTTCTTCCTCGTTTGATCCATTAATCTGTATAATTTTTCCGATATTCCAGCGCAATCGAAGTCATATATTTTTTTACATGACTGACACGTTATAGTATCTCTTTCATAGGATTTCTCTTTACATTTATTGCAAATAACATATACCTACTGAAGTGTTATTTCTTTTTGCTTTTCGCGTTACATTTCTTTCCATTTTTATTTAGATTTTTCGTAATTTAATATACTTATATAAATTAAATTTAGGTATTAAAAATATTTATAAATATATCTTCAATTATTGTTGCATTATTATGCAAAATCATAAATACAAAAAAAAAACAATTTTCATATCCCAGGCTCGAACTCGTATGTACAGCTTCTGGTTAGACCCCTTTACCAATCGGCTGTCGGTGCTCTGATTAGGGATGACCAAATTAACTAATAGGTGCGACGCGGGCGTAATTTTTAAACAAACAATTTGCAGGGTTGTTTGAGAAGATTAAATTGTTTAAGAACCTGCTTTTTTCCAAAAAAAAAGATATTATTTAGACTGTTTTGCACTTAATTTGTTGTATTTAGTTGTAGTTGTAGTAATTGTTTTTCACTTTAAAGCACTTATAAGCTGTAAACTAATGTATATTTCACTTTTGCATCAAGTCTTTATACCTAGCTTTGCCGTAATAAATAGTTAACTATTTTATTATCACCAATTTCACTACTTAAATCCACATATTTCTTTAGATAACAATCACAGTGGTCAGTCATGTTATTTCACGTATCGTTATCACACAGTCACACAATTTAAACAGTAAATAAATTTTAATTCAAATTTTTATCACGGAGTTAATGTTTACGTTTCTACGCCCTCTAGCGGATTGCGGAGAGAATAGGCTAATATACCTGGTCACTACAAAATAAATAAACTAAAAATCGTTTGTGACCTCATACTCGAGAATAGGTTTTTAACCAAAATCCTATGCCAACTTTCAACCCCATAATATAAACAGAAGTTATGGTCTTCCTTGTCATCCAATCCTTCTCTCTCAATCCCAAAATTCAAGGCAATCTGAACAAAGACGTGCATTTGTTGTAGATTAGTGTGCATTTTTTCAAAGATTTTTATGAACTTAAGTGTTAATTTAGTTAATTTAATT
This sequence comes from Crambus lathoniellus, assembly GCA_949710035.1. Classification (NCBI taxonomy): domain Eukaryota; kingdom Metazoa; phylum Arthropoda; class Insecta; order Lepidoptera; family Crambidae; genus Crambus; species Crambus lathoniellus. Next base: position 13,752,145 of record OX453309.1, read on the forward strand.
ATATAATGAAAATGAAGATGAACTGAACTGAGTCAATGAGAATGGAACTCTAAATAATCAAGCTGGTAAGAACTCCGAATTTACTTGTACAATTTAAGCAAATGAATAATAAAGAAATATCTCGAAATAATAAAAAATAATAATGAGAACGTGCACCCATGACGTCACACTGACGTCGCGAAGTCTGAACTCTCGCCGGGGTTCACAAATTGCATAACACACTATTCAACGAAACTTTACTTATACTCTAACTTTTATTTAACAAGGTAGCGAAGCAATGTAAATGATGCTTCAAAAGACAGTCGTCATTTGAAGTCAGGCACTAACTGGTCCGGACGTTGGCCTAAAAGGCTTGAAGTGTTCTCATTTGTCTCTTGAGAGTACACTTCAGTGGCCCACTTACAAGGATCGACGTGGAATCTATGTAACCTTCACTTCTATCAAAAGTAGATACAGAATACCTACATTGGAAACGATAAAAAAAACTCAGGGTGGGTCATTTGTTTTGTAACATCAATGAATAAGATCATTATTAATAATATAAATTGAAAATACAATATTCCCATTGAAACGCGGGCAAAGCTAGTGAATTTATAAACACGCCTCACTTTCTCCTGTTCCCAAACCAGTAACTTCCATCTTTCTGACATAATACCCAAAGAAGGTTACGTGTTTAACGCTAAAACAAATAAAAAAGGAAAATGTCCATTAACGTAGTCGGTGAAATACGTTGAATGTGGTATAAAACGCGATGATAATAATGTTAATTAATTACGTTTGGTAATACGTTGTTTGTTTCCTTGGTCGCAGCGTACCTACTTAATTATTATAAAACGGGTAAGTACGGGTGCGTACGCTACCTAGGGTAAGCACGTACAGTCAGTCATATTGAAATCAATGTAGTTATTGTAGGAAGCTGGATGTGCCTTTAAAAATAAAGTATTTAAGTGTAATAGATACAGTCGTATTCATTACGACATTTAGTGAATTTTTACATAAAATATTGTAATATAGGATTTTCCTAGCAATATTTTAGAATAATATTTTCCATAATTATTGCTGAAAATCTTATACAGTATTATGAATAGCACTCTAATTATCTCTGTCTAATATCGTATACTTTAGTCGAATTTGGAATAGATTTAACTATTTCATTTAATTTCCTAGTATTTTGTGTAAATATATTTAAGTGAGTTGCTGGTGTGAAATAAATTGAAACGTCTAACTTTACAGAAGAAAATTCTATGAAATAGTCAGATACGAGAAAGAATTTCTACCCTCATCTGTCATTTAGTACTAATTGTCTAGTATAGATTGATACAGGACATTGGAGAGTGACAAAAGTTACTTTTTATCCCGGAAAAATATTAGGTTCCCGCGGGATAACTTCGTGTAGTCTACGCAGGAAAAGCCGCGGGCGGAAGGCTAGTATAAAATAAACATGAACCTTGTCGCCATTTTCTTATGAATCCCGCTTACAACATAATAATAGAGTATTTAATTAAAAAAAGCAAAATTGTAATAAGGACATTTCCAGAAAATTTGTTCAAAAACACTGATATCGTTTAGTGAAATCTGTACACGCGATTCGTAAATTATCCGGTTGGAAGTGGGGCTGTTCCATTTCCACTACGAACGCTTCACCCAGTTACACGGCGGCGGCGACGGCTACTGAACGAGTTGGTTTATTAGTCAAACTTAGCAGCAGCACAACACAAATAGGAATATGAATAAAAAATTATTTATTTTGTTCCTGCACACACATCGCGTTTGTTTTAGCACATTCGCAAGCTCCAGAAATCTAATAAATATTATATGTGTTTTAGTCAAAACTCAAAACCGGTCAAAACCACTTTAGACTAAAAAAGTCAGGCAATAGTGGTTTTGACTGTTTTTTTTCAGTGGCGCAGGGGTAGGCTACCCACCTTCTGCGCCAGAGGTCTCGGGTTCGATTCCCGAACAAGACAAATATTTGTATGTATGAACATGTCTATTTGTCTTGGTCTGGGTGTTTACTATGTATATTAAGTATGTATTTACAAACAAAAAGTATTTAAGTATATATTTATCCGTTATTAAGTTTTCCATGATACAGTTTCTTAATGAAATTAACATGGGCTTAGATAATTGGTGTGAATGTAAAAAGTTATTTATTTATTTATTTAAATAAAAATTATATTAAAAAAACCTTTTATTTAAAATCAAGCTTTTATTCAAATGTCCTAAAAAGAATAAAATAAACTTTGTATCAAGTCAAATCCAACAAATTTATTACATTAAACAATTTATATGTTTTAAAAGCTTGTCGCTTTATTTAATTTCATATGTCAAATATAAGTTAAAGCATTTGTGTTTAGTGCAAGCCCAGTAACAATAAAATCCCGCGACAAGCTTTTAAAACAAATAAATTGTTTAATGTAATAAATTTGTTGGATTTGACTTGATACAAAGTTTATTTTATTCTTTTTAGGACATTTGAATAAAAGCTTGATTTTAAATAAAAGGTTTTTTAATATAATTTATTTTTGTATTTTTAGTTATTATTGGACGTGTTTCTAAGTTGCTTCATTTCATTTAATGCATAATTATTGCATGGTCGTTTGCCAGTTAATTTATTACAGTCTAGCTCTTCAACTGCATCAAGTCTGCAAACACACAATAGTAGATTTCATTACAAGTGCGGAAAGCCTGTCATTGCAAAGAGTTCCGACAAATGTCTACCCGAGCCGAGGCGCAGCCGAAGGTGAGGGTTGACAGTCGGAACAAGTTGCAATGACGGTTCCGCACGTGTACTGAACAACTATTTTTAATACAGTTGCGAAAAAATTAAGCAATTTAATAAAATAATAAAACACAATAAACTCAACTAACTAATCGTAAAAGAATATAAGCAGAGACTTTTTTTGTTTTCTTCACCCATTCTGGGTTGGCAAAGGAAACTATGATCATACAGCCAAGGCTTCAGTAGAATTTTTTTATTGATATGAAATGAAAATTAAATTAAATGAGATGAAATGAAATGAAACCTAACAAAAGCAATCCAAATCCTACAGCTGAGCGCCTTTCCTTATTTCTCTCTTTTACCACATCGTTTTCCATTAAAGCTACATTATTGCACTAATTCCACCATAATAAGTACCTACCACAATAAAAACCAGAATAAACTAATTTAGAAAATTAAGAAATAAGGTCCCTCATTTTCTTTTTACTTACTTGCGCAAACTCCTATATGCAGATACTATGGTAATAGTGCACGTCATACCATATTTAGTAATCTGTGGTCATACAGCCAATTTTATGTATTTTTTATATTCATAAATTTAATTTGGTCGATACTAATATTAATTTAATGTATAATTAAAATTACTTTTAAATCTGATATTGAAACAAATTAGTAGCTTCTTTTTTAGAAATATTTGCATGAATCATAAAAACTTCTATGATTTTTTTTTTTGTAAAAATTTCGTGGTTGGTTTTTTTTTAATAGACAATATTTTGACAGTTGGGAAAGAAAAGGCACGAGTTCGGGAAAGGTAAAGAAAAAGTTCGAGTGTGTAATAGCCCACATCCCGAACGCTATACGTCCCTGCAATACGCCACTTTTTGAGCAACTGTATTAAAATAGTAGATTTCATTACAAGTGCGGAAAGCCTGTCATTGCAAAGAGTTCCGACAAATGTCTACCCGAGCCGAGGCGCAGCCGAAGGTGAGGGTTGACAGTCGGAACAAGTTGCAATGACGGTTCCGCACGTGTACTGAACAACTATTTTTAATACAGTTGCGAAAAAATTAAGCAATTTAATAAAATAATAAAACACAATAAACTCAACTAACTAATCGTAAAAGAATATAAGCAGAGACTTTTTTTTTGTTTTCTTCACCCATTCTGGGTTGGCAAAGGAAACAATGATCATACAGCCAAGGCTTCAGTATAATTTTTTTATTGATATGAAATGAAAATTAAATTAAATGAGATGAAATGAAATGAAACCTAACAAAAGCAATCCGAATACTACAGGAGCGCCTTTCCTTATTTCTCTCTTTTACCACATTATTTTCCATTAAAGCCACATTATTGCACTAATTCCACCATACTAAGTACCTACCACAATAAAAACCAGAAAAAACTAATTTAGAAAATTAAGAAATACGGTCCCTCATTTTCTTTTCACTTACTCGCGCAAACTCCTATAAGCAGATACTATGGTAAAAGTGCACGTCATGAAGTTTGACTTAATTCAGTATTAAGTCGAGCTTCATGGTGCACGTCATACCATATTTAGTAATCTGTGGTCATACAGCCAATTTTATGTATTTTTTATATTCATAAATTTAATTTGGCCGATACTAATATTAATTTAATTTAAGTATAATTAAAATTACTTTTAAATCTGATATTGAAACAAATTAGTAGCTTCTTTTTAGAAATATTTGCATGAATCATAAAAACTTCTATGATTTTTTTTTGTAAAAACTTCGTGGTTGGTTTTTTCTTTTTAATAGACAATATTTTGAATGTTGGGAAAGAAAACGCACGAGTTCGGGAAAGGTAAAGAAAAAGTTCGAGTGTGTAATAGCCCACATCCCGAACGCTATACGTCCCTGCAATACGCCACTTTTTGAGCAACTGTATTAAAAATATATTTTTCACACTTATGCTCTGAAATGTTAATATTATATTTGAGAAAAGAATGCAGTACGTGGCACTTTTCCGAGGTAAACATTCTAAATTTGAAAATCACTGCAGTAATGAATTTCAGTACTTACTTACTGCACTGATTTTAGTGCAGTAAGTAAGTACTGAAATTCATTACTGCAGTGATCTGCACTGCAATGGTACTACCAACTTTTTTTCTTTATTTTTTCTTTCGTTATTCCTGTGTATAAAACAGAAAAAGCAAAAGGACATTTGCACCATACAGCCACATTATTATTATTATTATCTAAGTAATTATTTTATCATAATTAGTTAAGTAACTTTTTTTTAATACGGTGCGCACAGAGTATATTACTTCGTATTGTACCACAAGCGCTATGTACCCTTAGCACGAACATCAATCGAAAAAATAAAATGAGATTTATCATAGACAAAATATCCTTTACGAGTGATTTTGTATGGGAAATATGTACAGCGCCATCTACCGCCCAGAAGCGGGTATTGAAGTTGCGCATTTTAGTAGCAAGTACCTAGTAAGTATCAATAGGCTGTATGACCGTTCCACATGGCCTCACAAACCAATATTAAAAAAACGGCGGGAATGATTTTCAGCGGTTGATTTGATATCAATACAGTTTATATTGTGTAATAAATTATCAAAATGAGTTCTGCCAATGAAACATTATACAGACATTGTATGTACCTACTCCACCATATTTGAGAGCAGAAGCAAAATTAATAACAGAAAACTTACTGCCAGCAAAATCAAAAGAAAGATACTTATATGAAAACCTACGATCTGATTTGGAAAAGTGAAAAAAAGGCGCATACGTTTTCGGAATCTGTGCTGTTGGCGTATTTTAGTGATACATCATTAAAATAATATTATTATGGGCGATTTATACATAAGTGTGCCCGGGAAAACAATAACATTTACATTTAACAATTGCCCGAACGAACATGTGTGATATAAATTTTAGTAAATATTATTTAGTTAAACAGTTTTTTTATTTCCTCGCATTTCTTGAGAAAAGCACTATACAAGCCTTGTACGGTAAGCAAATTACCTTGCCTCGAATGATTAAAGCCCTCGCCTGCGGCTCGTGCTTCAAACCATCCTCGACAATGTAATTTCTTACTTACCTGTCCTCGGCTGTAATGTACTATTACCACCAAATAGAGATTGTAGATTCTTACTACATACACACATATTCATTAAATACAAGGCATATTCACATAGGTATAAGAGAAGGAAGCACTGTATTACGAACAAGAATAGAAAACACAAATTAGACCCAATAAGACAAAAAGTTCAAAATAAAAATGTGTGTGTGCCGTGCCGCAGCAGTACTCAATGGTCGCAGCTCAGCGTCATATTACTTGTCTTGCAACGCAAGCAAACGCTGATTTTCAGTTGTAAATTTTAGTACGTATTTCAAAAATAAATACTAAAGAACAAGACACATTTAAGTTTCTATCAAAGTTGATAAACATAGTACATAAAGAAAAAAAGGTTTTTTCTTTTCTGTAGGTAGACTATGGTTGTATTAACTTGGAGCCATCTGTCGTTGACTTTAGTGAACTATTTATGTGCAAAGTGACACATAGGGTCTGAATATAGCAACTTCGCGTTTTTTCCTTTTTTTTATAGTTCGTTCGTTCTTATAGCCGCTACACACGTCCAAACCAGACCTAACCGCCGATTTGGTGCGGAAGAACTTTGCTGTAAAGCAAATATAATCCGTGCTACACACGTTCGTACCAAATCAAAATTAAATCAAATCAAAAAATCAAAAAGCTACACCAAATCTGGTCTTGGCCAAGGCTTTGTATCACATCACTAAACAAGGCCTTGTATCACATCACTTTTTCTTATCAAATACCCACAGAAATCACCTGGATTTGCCAATGCAATGCAACGGGCTCGTAAAGAAAAAGACCTATTAACAAAAAAAGGTCTTGGATTTGAAAAAAATTGAATGGTACCTGTCATAAAAGAATGACGAAAAATTCTTCAAAACCATTTTGAGTAGCCTGTAACTGACAGGGAAACTTCATTTTTAATTAAATGTAATTTTTTTAAGTAATTGAGAAAAAGCCTAAGTCCAGGGACTTTAAATTAATGTTTTAATATAAATAATAATAATTTTCACTTCTCATGCTCTAAAAGTACGCAAATATAGCCCTACGAAGCGAGACTAAATAACCACTTTAGTCCCTAGGGATTAAAATGTAATTACTTTTATAATTTCCTTCATGTGACATTAGATAAACTCAAACAGCCAGTGAATATACTATTAATTGTGAAGTGTGGACCATCTTCATTGCGAAAATGTTAAGATGTTTTTTGTTTCATGGTTTTTCCGCAAGGAAGGTGGCGCCATGTGTTTTAAATTGTCAATTTATGACTGGTTTAGCGGAAAAAACTTACTGCGAGTTTTTGGCGCCATTTTGGCGGGTTAGGTTGAGTGGATATTTTAATTAATCGCAATTTGTTTCATAGTGGATTTTGTGACTCAAGATAGGTGTGGTTTTTGTGCCCCAAGTGTCTACGCAACTGAACGATATGTAGAATGATTAAAATAGGCGCTATCTCGGTAAAGTGATGCCGAGTGTTTTATTATAGTGGTGTGGTGACTAACCTCAGCAAGAATTATCGAGAAGGTTGGCTTGACAGACTTGACGCCAAAAACTCCAAGGAGCACTGGAATGTAACACACCTACATTCTTATGAAAACATAAGAAACTATAATAATTAAATAATACTCAATAATTGGCAGTATGGCTAAATGTCTTGGCCTGTCCTACAAAAGGGCGAATATTTTTACTACTACTACTACTGACCGCGAAAATGTCAGAATTTGTTAAATGTTTTTGTACTAAATTGACTAGTTTTCTCGCACTCGAAGTAAAAAGTACAGTTTGCACCTCGAGCCTAAACGCCAACTTAATATACCCTCGGTTTTATTGACTCCCTCGCACGCTCGGGAGCCAAACCACCTCTGGTATATAATGGCTTCGTTTAGTCCCTCGTTATAAAATATTCTATTGATAATCTCAAATTTATGTAAATAGTATATTATAGCATACTTTTCAAACAGACTGTTTTTTTGTCTCCATAGCAATTATGTGACATGGACTCATGTTCTTTCTCAAATAACCAATTCAAATCGGCTGTCGGGTTGGGACGTGTGTTCTATTACTAGTTGAATTTAGAGAGTGCGCCAGATAAGTCTGCGCGGGGTCAAAATCGAATACTAATATTTTCCATAAGCTTAGAACAAAATAATGTACTGTAACTAGCGCCATAAACGCCCCAGTCGCAGAGTTATCTGACACGCACTCTATGAAGATTGCGCTCGCTGAATGCTCGCTGATTATAACTTTATGGTACCTACCTACATTGACAAAGTGTCAAGTAACCATCACAACAAAACAAGAATATAGTACTTGAAAATTTGCAAGAATTCTGAATTGATAACTATACTGATTATATATTTAATTGCATTGTCATCGGAACTAAAGGTGAATTCCAAATTTCAGCTCAATCGGACATTGGTAAGTGGGTCAAATTTAGCTCGCAAGATTTGACGAACGGACATACATGCATACATACACTGCAAGTTAAATAAAAGCTTGTAAAAAAGGAGGATTTTTCTGTAATCATGAACGAAACTTTCACGACTTAAGCCTGACAGCCTGAGTTAACAGTTGTTTATTTGGTTGGTTCACGGACGTGATTGGTTCATATGGGTTAACCAACGGTTAACGTAACCAAATATCTCCTACCGTAAATATCTCCTACTAATCACCCACCACAGAGTAATAACCTACCTTACAGTATCATGCGGGTAAAACCGTGCGATTCAGTTAGTGGCATGCCGTGTTCGTATCGTATCGGTGATTGCAATCAGTTAGTCGGTACAACAATCTTGCAAAACAAGTCGGATTATTATGAAAAGCACTAAAGTAATTTTATGACTTCTGTCCTCGATTATACCAATTTTTGACTACACAAATTATGGCGTTGTACAACTTTCACTATTTTTACTACTTAAGAATATTAATTTTATAATAAGAAATACAATATTTAACACTCAATTGCATCAATTGCGTATTCTTTATTTATACTTGCAAAAGTATAAGTTCGATTTTATTCGACGACCTCACTATACTAACGACCAGAGTGGCCCAGTGGCGTACGCACAGGTATTCAAGGTGCCGCTATCTTTAAGGTTCTAGGTTTGATTTCCAGTCGGATAAATAAAGAAAACTAACTCTTTTATATTTTTTACTAGCTTTCCGCCCGCGGCTTCCCCCGTTTGGACTACACGACGTTATCCCGCCGGAATTTGATACTTTTCCGCGATAAAAAGTAGCCTATGTTCCTCTCCAGGCTACAAAGTATCTATGTCTCAAATTTCAGCCAAATCCATTCAGCCGTTTTGGCGTGATTGAGTAACAAACATCCAAACATCTAAACATCCAAACATCTAAACTTTCACATTTATAATATTAGTAGGACATTTATAATATTAGTAGGATTGTCTCGATGTTTAAAAAAAAGGAAAATATATTTATTTCAGTTTCAGTACAACATAAAACTTATAAAAGTTACCCTTTGTTGTTTCCTATTAACACAACCCCTGCGCTTTAAGCTACTTAATTTGGGTCCAGTTTTATAGGTGTTATATTGCTTTTTTATGAATGGTCAAATTGATGTTTTCCAGAACATCACAATGCTATCTATACTTCTATCTTCTATACAAATATTAGAGGTAAAGTTTGTGAGTTGTTTGGGATAATCTTGGGAACTACTGAACCGATTTCATAAATTCTTTCACGTTTAGAATGCTAACGTATGTTATCCCTAACCCCCTGTACACACTGGGCGCTCGGCGAGCGTTTGGTGAGCGTACGCTAGATATTTTGTATGAAAATCTGCGCCCAGTGTGTACCAGCTCTGAGCGACATAGGCTTTACTTTTTTGCCCACTGCTGGGCACGAGCCTTAGTCCACGTGGGTGAAACCGCGCCCGGGGAGCAAGTGCATAATAGGGTCATGAGCTATTTACTAAAATTATGAAATCTTTAAAAAAAAAAAAACACTTTACGGTGTAGCGCAAAACTCGTTAAACGCCATAGTATAAAATATGAACGGCACCGCCCCTGCCCGAATTAGGCGAGCGTTAACACCTTTTAACCTTTAGTAACACCGTGTAGGTACTCGTTACCATTAGCCCTGTAGTTGGTACAGTCAACAGCTGGTCAGGATTTTTCTTCACAGAACTATCAATTTTTTACAGTCAATTTCGAACTTTGAGTAACATTTCGCCTATTTCAAATATGCCCACTATTAATTTATCTTTTTCAAGCTTCGATCATATAAATCGAAGTTTTCAAGCCACAGTTATAAACTACCGTGACGTTTTTTTATAGTATTTAGTTAGCGTTATATGTGTATTACAATAACACATACAAAAAACATTATTAGAAGTTATTTTAAATTTTTAGTTTTTTGCATTCACAATGCAATTTTTATTATTGAAAAATGGAAATGAAGTATTTAGAAAAAAAATTGAGACGGGTCGATTTTCTCCTCAGATCATATAATACTATACTTTCTCTAAATACTTAATTTTCCATTTTTCAACATTATTAGAAGCTTCGATCACCAATACCACCAGGTAACTGTTGGAGTGTTAAAAACGGCCGAGCGAATATTAGAGCGCACTTTTAATAGTGCTCTTATTTCTTGTAATTTTTGACGTAAGATCGTAACTTTCGTACCCTTTTTCTCCGTTTGATAAAAAGCCATTCGGTGCCATATTTGCGTTGTGTTAATAGAACTAAATAAATATTGAGTAGAGCTCGTTCCAGGTGAAGAGCACATAACATAACTTTGATTTGTTAGAATTTGGTTTCAGAATTGTTGGTAAATATTTTATTTTGTCATATTCTTCAAGTTAACTATCTTGCTTTCGACTGTACACACATACAATAGGCTATACCTACGTTTCCACCCGCGCCCGCGGGAAATCCTATGACTCAGCTGGGACGGAGTTTCCCAAACACATGGCTCGATCTGACCATTTAAGCTCACATAAATGATTATGCTTTAAATTTTGGATTACCATCATCATTAGCTATTCAATGTCTCTATTGCTGGGACACTGGCCTTCCTTATGGATGGATATGTAGAAAGGGTATGACCCACCACGTGGGCCCAATGCGGGTTGTTGGGTATCAAAGGCTGAAAATGCAGCCGTAACTAAACGTGCCTTCCGAAACACGGAGGAGTTCGAGATGAAAAGTTTTTGGTCATCCATTCCGTGACCGACCCTTGCGAAAGTTGCTTAGCCTCAACGATCGCAGGCCGAGCGCAGTTTACCAAGCGCCACGGGCTCCTCAACTCAATGCGACTTTTTACAAGCTTTTTATTAACTTGCCATGTCAGTATGTTAGTTAGTTAGTGGGGGACAAATCTTGCAAGCTTAAGTTGACCCACTTTCCAGTGTCCGATGGAGCTGAAATTTTGTACACAGGTTTGGTTCCAATGACAATACAATCTTAAACTACAGTCAGCAAAAGCTTGTCATAAAAATGAAATTTTTACTAAAAACTTATTATGTTAATTATTTTTATAGAAATAATCGATTTTCATCCCGTCTGAGAGCACGTTTTGATACAAGTTGTGTGTTTGTGTAAGCGTGAGTGAGTTGCGTTAAGTGTTTTGTAAGTATTCTTCTACAATAAAAAAATAATATACAAGAATCAAGTAATCCAAGAAAAAAATATATATAGGTACTGCTGTTGTTTTTCATTTTATTTCGGTATGTTCGGTTCATTGTTCAAGTCATATTTTTTTAAACTAAGAGCAGTCTCCTAGTACAAGGTATTTTAAACAAGGATGAGATTCACACACCCACTTTGTTATGGACTTGTGACATTTTTTTTATACAACCCACAAGAAATACATACCTATATAATATACCTAACTATGAAGTTATTCATATAAATGGCTAAATCTTCGTAAATAGAATAAATAAATAAGTGCTTTTGATTATACGTACCTACCTATATCCTCACTTAAAGTTACGGCTTTGTAGTCACCTCTATGCAATAAGTACTCAGCAATTGGATAAATGGACTCTAATGCCGTATGAAACTTTTCCTCGCTCTCGTTGTGAGTATTTTGACTCATCAAGTCATCACTCTCACTTTTAATAAGTGATTTTAAATGTCTACTAACTATCTTGTTGTTTGATACTTAATAAACCAAGTTACCTGCGTGGCCGAGTGGTGTACGCACCGGTTTTTAAAGTGCCGCCATCTCTAGAGGTCCTGGGTTCGATTCCCGGTCGGGTAAATATTGAAAACGAACATTTCAATATTTCCTCGGGTCTGGGTGTATGTGGTAATAATACCCGTCGTTGTTTCCAATTTCCATAATATAAGTGCTCAGGCTATATACAATAGTTTGGTATTTGAATTTATTTTGTTTATTTATTTTATTATGACAGCAGACAGTCATGTACATCAACATTTCATCATCATCATCATTTCAGCCGTACGACGCCCACTGCTGGGCATAGGCCTCCCCCAAGGATCTCCACAACGATCGGTCCTGCGCTGCCATCAACATTTACATATAAGCAAATACATAATACTAGACTTGGAGTGCCTATGTAATGTAATGTAGAGTGGAATATGTAATGTATGTGATAGTGTCCAATATTTATTATTATTTTATCAAATATTAAAGAAATAAACAGAATTATTAGTTATATTGAGAAGGAAAAAGGATTATACGCTTCACGTAATACCATATTTATATTATGTTATAACTAGAATAATTATCACTTTTTGACACGTTCTTGTTTACCATCAATTTTGGAAGTAAAAAAGATGGAAACAAAAAGCCTTTTTAATACCATAACATCTAAACTAAAATATCAGGTACCTAAGTACCTAATAAAGAGTCCTCCTCTCCTTATACACGTAATCTGTAACAGATTTTAAAACCATACTTTACTTTTACTAACTGATTTACTTTGATGGATTACTTAAAGTAATTTTTCATCGTTGTTGCCTTATTGGAATCGATACACGATCTTCCGCAGTATCCGGTGGGTCATGGGAACCAATATAAAATGTAAAGAAAAAATATTTTTTGTAATACGATAGCGGAAAGAAGGGCGGATATGTGACCGCAGCCTCCTACCTCGCCAGCCTCAAAACATCGTGCTCAATCAGTATACCCTTCTCCTTTTTTCATTAAGGGGTAGCAAAAGACAATGTTGAACGCTATTTTTATAATATTGGTATAATAAGAATTTAAAATTTTCTGCAAATCAGTTTATTACTTACATTTTTTTAATGCGGAAAATTAACGATAATCCTACTATCTTACTTCCTTATATTATTAATGTGAAAGTTTAGATGTTTGGATGTTTGTTACTTAATCACGCCAAAACGGCAGAACGGATTTGGTTGATATTTCGGACAAATATACTTTATAGCCTGGAGAGGAACATAGGCTACTTTTTATCCCGGAGAAATATCACATTCCCGCGGGATAACGTCGTGTAGTCCACGCGGGTGAAGCCGCGGGCGGAAAGCTAGTATTTCATAAATGGGAGTGTTTGCGTTTACTTTACGTTTCAGTTCGGTCAATTCAAACGTAAAAAGAAAAATTTCTTTCAATTTTAGATAGTCACCTTCACTGGTTCCGTCAATGAAGAAAAGATGTCGCTACGAGATTAGCTATCCCCTTGGTGTCCCTGACCTCGACAGTTTTCTGAATCATACACATTTCAGAAGGACTTTTCCATAATTATTGGTACGCATTTTTTATATTGATTTTATTTAATAACTTTTAGGGTAAGTATATGTAGTTTAAAATTTTTTGCCTCTCCTTTTGGTATAAGTTTCGCTTTTTATCGTGCAGCTTCCCAGATTGTTATTTACAAAAGCTCTTTTATGGTAGGTAGGTATATGTTTTTTTACCAAAGTATTAAGTAACCAAACAGTTGCTTTATATATATTTGTAAACATCAAAAAGGAAATGAGACTTCTACTTTTGTTAATAAATGGAACGAATTATTACAAACTTGGATACAAATGACTACAAGGTATATAATAGACTAACATCGATATCATTGTAAGCTACCGCTAATATTATCGAGGGTCCTTTCAAAAGCAGTCTCTCTGACTGAGCCTGTTTAGTGGCAATACGCAGTGAGATGTTGCTAGGCAACGCGTACTAGGCGGTACACACGTGCGGCCCACTCGCCAAGGTCGAGGCTTCTTCGCAGTTTGCAAGACACAGCATAAGGAAAATACAGTAGCTTCAGAAATCTCTAAACTACAAATGCCTAATGATGGACCCTAAAGCTGTACTTCGGGCAGTCGCGTCGATCGCGGCTGTCGCGACCATTGCGGCTGTCGCGGCTATAATTTGTACTAAGGGATTGTATAGAACCCTTTCCGAGCGACGCTTCATCGACGCGCGCGACGGTTTCCACCGTTCATTGATGCTAGACATACGTCTATCTATACGGTCATTCATTACCTTCTAAATTCAAAATTCTTTTTTTTTTAAAGTTTCTTATTGTTGCCGGCTAAAGAAGGTCTTGGAAGAGTTGGAAGTCAGGGCCGGTAAATCCTACGGTTGCCATGGAGATGGTAAAATTAATAAAAATAATTGTACTAGATAAGTGACAGCTGTATCATAATGACTACAGCCTTCTCTATCGTCTTCTACAAGCCATGCGCATAAAGTTGGCAACGAACGTCGCATTTCTAGTTTTAAGGCGATACTCGGAAAAATTATGCTAAAGCGAGATAGCAACGAGAAAACGACGCGCGCGGGAGCGAGACCGATTTTGCCGATTACGCAAAAAAAAACACAAAATCACTTCGTATTCAAAAACTATAGCGATTTTTAAAAAATGCTTCTATACGATCCTAAATATTATTGGTGTCCACTAATTAAACCAATTTTCAATAGTATATGTATCCCCATTTAAGAATAATCTTGATATTTCTTATTTTTTAGAGGTATTTTTTTAGAGGGACTTAATATACCTCCATGAATAAGATATAGTTTTATTTTTAAATTTGTTTAAATTTGACTATGGCATAAAGTGTGTCACTATACGTTCAGGTACGAGTTCATTATTCGAATATTATAACATGAGAGTAGATATAAATGTTTATTGAACAAATAAATCAAGTTACTGCTAACAAAGCTACTGTGTGATCCCTAACATTATAATACGTAATTTCTTTTTACTCTTTGAAGGCCGATGCTAACTATGTGTACAGAGAGTCAGGTAAATAGTATAATAATAAGTTAATTGAAGTTTCGTTCTACGTATTTTAGAAGCCATTTCTTTCATAACTGCGAGATAAACTTTCATATAACTGCGTTTCAAAAGTTTATGACAAACAAATATTAGGTAACCTGTTGCGTGTGATAATAACTAAACAATATAAATCCTGGTGTGTTTACAATGTTGTATTCTCGAGATTATTATAAAGCAAAGAATATAGAATATTTAGAGATTTTTACTAATATCGATAAAAAAAAACATATTCTCTGCCATACAACGCTTGTGTTGAATTGTTATAAATATTTTACTCAGATAAAAAGAAATAAAATAAAAATACATAAAATAAAATGCATTTATTTCAGTCTAAATTACACCCATATTTTTTTACATTTAAGCTTACATTTAGAAGCATTAAACTTAAAAGAAATAATAATAATTAACTAATTAATTTCAATATAAATTATATATTATCATATTAAAATGCTCGTCATAAATATAGAGGTAGTCATACACTGTCCTAATTTCCTGAGAGAAAAAAAATATTTAAAAAAAATTGATGTTCATTTTCATTTTCAGACCACTGTGCGTAGAGCCGTAAGCTCGGGTACGGAGAGACGTGAGCGCGTGGACGACTAGCGGTAAGCGCGGGGATAGCAAGTTGAGCGACCCGCAAAGCGGTTCGTGAGCTGGTCCCGAGGCGAGGCGATTACGTTACGTATCCGATTAGTGTGCTTTGCAGTAGGGGGTTTCATACAACGAATACTGAACCGCTCGAGTTGATACGTTTACGATCCCTTCCGAGTTGATGTATGTGCTGTGACCTTAGCCACACCGCCCGTTTGCCCGCCAAACGAGCTTACGAGCTATATGTGACGTTTCACTTTTTTTCATGCTTCGGTTCGACATCGGCGTCACTCGCTGTCACTCGCCTCCTCAGAACAATATAGGCTCGCCTCGCCTCTCTTTTTCTTTCCCGCAGCATGGAAAAAGGTGAAACTCGCTTCGCCCGTTCGTTAATTCGCTCCACAGCTGGTTGTGGTTCCCGCGTTTTATTGTGATAGTAAGGCACCCTAGCTAATTGGTACGAACTTCAACAGAAACAATATCCCATAAAAAAAGTTTTTTCCGAATTTGTTTGATTTAGGCGAGTGAAGACTTGCTACAATAAAATAATAAGTACTTACATTGATTTAAATAATTGAATGTGTGCCCGGAAAACGGGTCTATTCCATACAAATTGCTCGAAACCAATCAAAACACTGTTTTAAATGGAAAAATGGTCTACGAGTATTACGCATAACGATCAGACTTTGACAGAAAACTTCAAGCAAAAAATATTTTCAAATAGTGTTTTTTGGGCACACATTCAATTATTGTTGCAAAATAGTATGTTAAACTATTGAAATATTAATAGAAGACGAGATATAATCCAGCGTTTTTCTTCTTAAATATAGGAAACTTAGATAAATGTCAAATTTGATGAAATAGTACATTACAGCCGAGTACGGGAAGCTAGTAATTTGCATTGTCGAAGATGGTTTGACTAAAATAATGTACATTGTACACCCTGGGCAAATTTATGTGCAATAAAAAAAACAAAATGGCGGCAAAAACAATGACTTTCTGTCCGTATATTCGTAGTCCCTAAACAGATCGAGCGATTTCATTGCGGTTTTTTTTTATTTTGTGTGTAATTTTGAAAGGATGAAATAAAAAAAAATTAAAAAATTGAAAATTGACAAATACCTACTAGTAATAAAAAAGTCAAATAACAAAAAAATTCTCTCGGTCAGGGGACCCCCAACGTAATAATTTTATACCATATTTACTATCACATTTTTCCTATACTTACAAAATTGCATTGTGAATGCATAAAAATAATATAAAATCTCAATTATTATACCGTTTTAGTACTTCTTTTTTTGTAGTCTCCCGAACGATAGAGAATTAATTTTATTATTTGACTTCTTTTTTTGTCGGGGGTTTCAAAAGTTTAAAATTTTATTTTTATTAATACGACAATCAAAAACATTCGTTAAGTTCGTTATTTTTTTAGGTGGTATACTTTTGCAGGTGGAAAAGCTCATTCTTACAAGAGACTTTGGGGTATTGTATGTGAATAGATAAAGAGTATATATCATGGGAAAACTTAGGGCTACAATTAATTATTGGAATGAAACAATGGGAAATAATAGATTTTATAGATCCTACAATGTTTTTATTTGATAACACCTCCCTAGGCTGCTTTTCAAATGAAGTAGTTAGCTTCTTAGCACACTGGCTGCCAACGAACGGGAGCAAAATATCAAACATAAGAAAACCACCGTTTGTGTCCACGGTGCGACCTGTACCCCTAGTGTAAGTTTTTATGTCAAGCAAACGCAAACTATTTCGAATGCGTATTAATGTCAATTTGTATGAAAACTATATAAGCGAGGTACTCGCCGCTAGAGGCGCTAATACAGTTTTCATACAAATTGACATAAATACGGAATCGAAATAGTTTGCGTTTTTTGACATAAAAACTTACACTACGGGCACTGAACGTAACACGATATCACTCTTTCCCGCCGACACACATATCCCAATGATACGCGACCATTGTGTAAACACTTGAAGGTTGAAATTATGAGAAAGAGGTGAAATTCCTGTTTGTGTTTGCACTTTGAACGGCTACTCAAAGGTAGTCGACATCTGCCAGTGTTGAGTTCGGCACCTACTGACGTTTAAGTGCAGTAACTTTTATTTATGTGTGCACTATGTGTGCAGAATTTGTAAAGAGTAGGCTTTGAAAGTAGCACGAGTGACAGAAAAGTTGTAAGGAAACCGTTTGGCTTGGTATGAACATGTTATGAGAAGGGAGGATAGGTATGTCTAGAAAGGTGATGGACGTGAATGTTGATGGATGGAGAGAAGGAGTAGACCGCAAAAAAGATGGATAGAATGTGTGCTTAATAATATGAATGAGAAGGAAGTAAATGAAGAGATGGCAGGAAATAGAGTGGTAGAGTGGAGTGGAGGAGAGGGACGTACTGCGTAGGTAATATAGCGCTGCTAGATAATGAATTTGTGAAGAGTAGGCAGATTTGTCACTTTATTTCAGATGAGAAACTCGGTTTTGCTGTGATCTGCTGTATAGTAATGTAATTAAGTGACCAAAAAATACAAAACAATAAAATACAAAAATCGTATTCATAAAAACAGGCTTGCGGTAAGTAGGACATAGCGCAGAACATAACGACAATCAAGAATAATGTAGTTTTATGAGGGTCAATGAATTTTTAATCCGTTTTGTGACACTATTTGGTTCTTCACTATTTATTTTAACACATGTTGTAGTCGACCCGTCGAGAACCTACTTCCTAAATATTTTGCGAAATCAGTCGTTTATGTAAAAAATCTGTTGAACTCTTTTTTTCTTCTTCTTCGTATGTTATGTAGTTGAGGTGCCTTTTCGGACTATCACCAATCTCGAGTATCAGAAAAAAATCTTTTATACTACTTTCTCCATTCCACTATTTATAGTGATGTCAATTTGACTCTCTGTACCTCACGCACGAACCACTCTAAGCAGCGCCGCAAACGGTCGCTTCAATAACAGCCATCCCGAGTCCACTGCTGAACATAGACATCCTCGATCCTTTGAGCGCCACAAAGAGCGGATGTGGGCTAATTGCAGCCAACGGCTTCCTGCAACCTGCACCAGGTCATCGATCCACCTTGTGGGGGTAGTCCTACGCTGCGCGCCGTCCAGTTCGTGGTCGCAACTCTAGAACCTTTCTACCCCAACGGCTGTCAGTTCTGCGGGCGATGTGGCCGGTCGCTTACGGAACTAAAATCTAATACACGAAACAATAATTGTTAACTATTGAAAATGAAGTATTAGAAATATCGACCTGTCACAACTAGCTCCGATGGGACTCGAACCCCCGACCTTTCACTGTCCGGGCTAATGCTCTAAACACTAAGCTACGGAGTTGTTTAATAAACTCCATAGCTCAGTGTCCCATCGGAGTTAGTTCATGTGAGACGGGTAGATCTATTTTCTAATGCTTCATTTTCGTCGAGCAATTATGTCATCTTTATTGATTGTCAAATTTCTTTCGTCGAGTGTCGAGGGTAGTAATGTCTTCACATTGATGATATAAACGCTCGCTAACAGCGTGTAACCAATACTTCGGTTAAATTCGACGCGTCTACTAACGACTCCGTAACTCAGTGGTTAGAGCATTCGCCCGGACAGTGAAAGGTCGTGAGTTAGAGTCCCATCGGAGCTATAGTTGTGAGGCGGGTCGATTTTTCAAACGACTCCGTAGCTCAATGATAAAATTAGCCCGGACAGTGAAAGGTCGTGGGTTCGAGTCATATCGGGGCTAGTTGTGAGACGGGTCGCTTTTTGTAATAACTACTTTATCTTCATTGTTTTCAATAACAAAAATTGCATAAGTACAATAAAGTAAAAATAATTTGAAATCGTTTAAAAGTTAAAGTTTGGATGGACACTTAAAGATCTTTGGCAGTATTGTGACGGGCGATATCATAATATCATTTACTATATTACTTAGTTGATCGTGATTGGGGTACTGCCCTGTAATTAGCTATGCGTCGGCGCTTGTAGATCACACGTTTTTGTGCGGATGTGTGCGCGGGGCAGGTGACGCACGCGTATGTAAACAAAGGACGTACTTTTTTACAATTTGCTTCTCAAATATGAACCCTTTATTGACAGGATGTGTTTCAAAATCTTAAGGGTTACTGTTATTTTGTCTTTTGAAGTAGAATTTTGGTGGAGTATACTCGTACTTATGTCAACTTTGATAGATAGATACGGGCTCTATTCCAACAAACTGCGGGCCGATCGCCGTAATTCTATGCAGCGCGTCTTGATCACGTTCGCGTCTTCACGTTTGAATTCGTATTGCCGTAATGACATAAGGACAAAGATTATCACTGGAACAGAAAACGTTGTCGCACTGTCAAAGCCGCGCGTTATCAAAAACGGTTTTGTACGTCAACTGCACGTACACTTGACTAATGCGTCATAGGATTACCGCGATAGGGGCCCTGGTGTCATACGTGATCATACTCAAAATGCATATCTTGGTCGTTGTTTTATTTTACACTAAATTTAAGAAATCATCATCATCTTCCTGACTTTATCCATTGATTGTAATTGTATCCTAAAGATATTGAATAAACATTTATTTGATTTTATTGTTTTATTAATTTATCCCAATTTGATGACCTCCGTGGCCGAGTGGTGTACACCGGTTTTCAAGATGCCACTATCCCTAGAGGTTCAGGATTCGATTCCCGGTCGGGTAAATATTGATAACGAACTTTTCAATATTCGGGTCTGGGTGTAGATGATAATACCAGACGTTGTTTCCAATTTCCATAATACTAGTGGTCAAGCTACGAGTTTCACTTTGGCATTAGTGCAGTACGTCCTTGTATTCCACTCCATTCTATCACCTGTCATCTCCTCATTTACTGCTTTCTCATTCATATCATTTCGTACACAACACAATCTATCCATCTTGTTTGCGGTCTGCCTTTTCCTATTCCTCGAAGTAACGAAGTTTAACAAATAATAATTTATTTATACCACCACCAGCCAGATAAGATTTCTATAGATATACTATCAATCATCGCAGCGGCATCGATATCAATGGCGAGTACCTAACACACCTGCGGTTTGCCCATGATTTAGTTCTTATGGCTGAGACCTTGGAAGACCTGAACACAAAGCTCGGAAGATCTCAGTAATGCTTCTCAAAGAGTGGGTCTGAAGATGAACATGGATGAGGCAAAAATCATGTCCAATGCACATGTGGCATCCGATCCAGTTAATGCTGGAACTTACACTCGAAGTCAACAACAAACAGTCCAATTAGGTAAGTCCAACTTCGAGAAAGAGATCTCTCGTCGAATCCAGCTCGGATGGGCTGCGTTCGGGAAAATCCGGCATATATTCGCGTTCGAAATACCTCAATCAAGATGAAAGTCTTTGACCAGTGTGTGTTGCCAGTTATGACATATGGAAGCGAGACGTGGTCTTTTACTGTGAGTCTCATAAGTAGGCTCAAGGTCAGCCAGCGAGAGCAAAGGAGAGAGCGATGTTTGCTGGTATTTCCCTGCTCGATCTACTTATCTATCTATTATTTGCATAGTAATTATTTGTCCTGTTTCAGATTTGCATGAACGCGTCAATCCAACTTACAGGTTGTATAAGTAAAAAAAAAGAGATTCAGCTGTGTTAAATATTGGTATCAAATAATACAACTATGACTATGAATAATCAATGTGACGTCCGATTAGCCACAGGGGTAGGATAGGTCTCGGGTTAGATTCCCGAACAAGACAATTATTTGTGTACATGAGCATTGTCTATTTGTCTTGGTCTGGGTGTTTTCTATGTAGGTATATTAAGTATGTATTTACAAACCAAAAGTATTTAAGTATATATTTATCCCTTAATCAAGGTTTCCATGACACATTTTCTAAATGAGCTGATACACATGGGCTTAGATATTATCTAAGCCCATGTTAATTGGCTTAGATAATGCCATTTAGAAAATGTGTCATTATTACTATTATTTATTAATACCAAATACTTCTATAGTAAGTCTTTTCTCATAGCTTAAGCTTTGATAATATCTAAACAAACAATCGTAGATTTTGAGAAGGCGTAAAATAGTAATTATTTGCTGCGTCTGACGTACCTACTCTCCTCCGGCACGCGTCAGGGGTGTCGATCAGAGTGTATCGCGTTAGTGTTAAATTTTCACAGATGGCTCGTAATAGCAATGAATTTAAATCTAGAATTAAATTTCGTAGCACGAACGCGATAGTAACTTTTTCGCATTGACAAACTTCCACTAAGCCGCGTACTCAAAGGCGAGTCAAGTTATCAAGTATGTACGGCTCACTGCCCCTTTGTGCCGCCAGTCGATCGCCGCGAGCCTCTTGCAAGCGCTTCGCAATGTGTTTATTTGTAGCGATGTATTAGGTACTCGATACTGTATCTGCAACTCACTGGAGGTGTAGCACGTAATCTGCGTTACGTGATACACCTCAAGTGAGTACGCGGCTTTAAGAGTAGAGTACTGAAAAAACGAACGTGCTCGCGCTGCTCGTAGCTACGGACTACGAGCTACGGACCGTAGCCGTTAGACGTTAGACGAATGTGTTAGATTGTGTGGCGTCGATCAGCGCATTCATATTACTTACATGCAGTTAAAATCAATATTCGTTATATTTTATATGACTTTCACAAAACAATCGTTATTATTTAGCAAAGACATGGTAATTTAAGGTGAATAGTCTCCGATCCAATTTACAAAAAAAAGTATTAGAAATGAACTCATTACCAGATTCAAATGCTCGCCTAAATTGTAAAGTTTATAGTTATTTCTAACATCGTTGTTTGTTTTATTTAAGTTAGAATTAATTTAGTTAAACAGTAGATGGCGTAGAAGTAATACTATTACTAAGTAATTTAACTTCATTTTTACTTATGTTATGTGATGTTGTCATTTACTTATCAATTTAATCGAATGTATAAGATAAGATAAGATAAAAATATTCTTTATTCACTTAGACATAATAAATATGTACTTATGAATCGTCAATATTTTCCTACCACCCATTCAAGACTTTTTTAACTGACAAGAAGAATGGGCGCAAGAAACTTGCCAGCGTTTCTTAGTTAGGTAACGACATTTACAAAAAAAACATATCGTTACTAATACAACAATTGCTTAGTATAAAAATACATCAATTTAAACAGTGATTATGTTATGTGTTACATCATGACCATGCATTGCGGTCATTCAAATAATCGTCTACTTTATAGTATCCTTTGCTCATCAGCGACTCTTTAATGTAACATTTAAATTTATGCAATGGTAGTTCAATAATATGCTGTGGAACTTTATTAAAAAAGGATATGCTTTTCCCCAGAAATGAGGCTCTGGATTTTTCTAGCCTAAACTTGGGAACGACAAGTTTATCTTTATTTCTTGTGTTAAAGCGATGAATATCGCTCTGCTTTACAAATGTATTATAATATTTTTTCACATAAATAATATTTTCATAGATGTATTGTCCTGCAACAGTTAAAATGTTTATTTCTTTAAATAGATCTCTTAAAGAATCTCTCGATCGGAGGTTGTACATGGCGCGAATAGCCCTTTTTTGGAGCACGAATATACTTTGGATGTTAGCGGCTGAGCCCCACAACAAAAGGCCGTAGGACATAACACTATGAAAATAACTAAAATAGACTATTCTAGCCGTTTCAATATCGGTTAAGAGCCTTATTTTCTTTACTGCGAATGCGGCCGAACTGAGTCTACTCGCCAAGGCTTCGATATGAGGATCCCATTGTAGTCGCGAGTCTAATATAATACCTAGAAACTTTGTATTGTTAATGAATTCGACCATATCGCCGTCTAGTCTTATATGAAAATCAACTTGTCTTACATTAGGTAACGAAAATTTTAAACACTTAGTTTTCTTTGAGTTTAATGATAAATTATTACTATTAAACCAATGTGACACTTTTGAAAGAGCACTATTTACTTCGTCAGAACAGTCATCACCTCTATCTACTTTAAAGACTAGAGATGTATCATCTGCAAATAGCACTGTCTCACATAAATTCTTCGCGTAGTAAGGAAGGTCATTTATGTATATTAAAAACAACAGCGGGCCCAATATTGATCCTTGGGGTACGCCCATAGTAATGGGAGCTCCGGTAGACTCAGTTTTATTAATAACTACCTTCTGAGTTCTTTCATACAGATATGAATGCATAAGGCTTACTGACATTTCAGAAACACCATAATGTTTTAACTTCCTTAATAGTGTTTGGTGATCAACACAATCGAATGCCTTGGAAAGGTCACAAAAAATAGCGATTACATCCTGCTTGTCCTCCCAGGCATCAAGTACATGTTTTAGAAATGCAACCCCAGCATCAGTTGTACTTTTACCTTTTGAAAAACCAAACTGTTTCTCATGCAGTATACTATTTAATTTAAAATATTCTAAAAGTTGAGCATAAATTAATTTCTCAAATATTTTACTTATTGCTGGTAGTATGGATATAGGTCTAAAATTTGCTGGGTCACTTTTGTCACCAGCTTTAAACAGAGGAATTATTTTACTATTTTTCATTAAATTAGGAAAGACCCCTTCACTTATACATTGGTTAAAAATTATTGCTAATGATGGAGCTATCACATCAATTATTGATTTGATGATACTTGTAGATATGCCCCAGAGATCTTCTGTTTTCTTAATATTTATTGCTTTGAATGCTTTAATAATATCTTCGGTAGTGACATAGCTAAAACTAAATGTTTCCTGGCACTTGTTCACACTAGACTCCATAAGAGAGACAGCGGTGTTGGGGCAAGAGTTAAGTCTGCTAGTAGTTTCTAACGGAATTCGAGCAAAGTAACCTTCAAAAGCACTAGCCACCTCAATATCTGATTCAAAAGTCTGATCACTAATTTTTAAGTTAAATGAATTAATTTTGCTTTTTATTTTGCCAGTTTCTTGGTTTATAATACTCCAGGTAGCTTTTATTTTATTTTCAGATGATTTAATTTTATTTGAAATATACCTAGATTTTGCCAGAGCACATACTTTCCTAAATGTTTTTGAATATTTCTTGACATATTCAATGAAGCTAGGATCACAGGAAGTCGTTTTTTGGGCATAGAGTTCAAATAACTTTCTTCTGCTATTATAAATACCAGGTGTGGCCCAGTCACTGAACTTCTTACGATCATTACACTTACTATACAGCGTACATACAGCGTACAGCATTAATAATTTAAATGTCGTTTACCAATCGTCGTTGATTATTTTAAAGCGTGTAAAGCAAAAATTTGGTAAAAATATTCATACTCCAAAAACATCACGGCGCGCCGCCACATTGTTTCGCTAAATTATGCGATTCATCCGCTTCCTTGGAACTCGTCTCCAACTTTTGCGCAAGGAGAAATGAGTCTAATCTACTTGAAGACAAGGTCTAATTTTAAAGGAGAGGTTTAAAGTTTGTTTAGGTTTGCGGATGAATATGTGGATTGTTGCTAAGTCACTTCGGTAATGTCGCGAGCCCGCAGTCTCAGTCTCGAATGATTGTTACGGAATTTCTCCCGGTTATGCATTGGGGATTTTCTTTTCTTACGATACCTAGCTTTCTTTTATCTTTTGACAAGTTTTGAAGATATTGCGGTATTGTTGACTTGGATTCCCTAAAGGTGCGCTTCCATTGGCCCGGACGCACCCGCACGCAACGGATTTTAGTTTGCTTTGTATGAGTTCACAGAGCGCTGCGTTGCGTTGCGTCCACTATCCGCGCCGCCCACCGAATGCAGCTCCCGCGCCATGAGCAAAATCCGGTGTATCGATGAGCTCAGTGGCGCCGCCAATGGAAATAAATCAATTGCATTTTATTAAAGGCTTGGATTAAAAGTTTCGGTTATTTCGCGCAGGTGAAAGAGTGGAATGCATTTTATAAATATACTTTTGAGAACTCAAACTTACGCAATAAGTCGTGAATCTCAATAGTGCCAAAAGTGATATCGAGATTCATAACTTGGTGCTCATATTTGAGGCCATGAAAAAACAATTAAAAATTGCATTTTGCTCTTCTATTTGCGCGAAATAACCGAAACTTTTAATCCAAGCCTTTAATAAAATGCAATTGATTTATTTCCATTGGCGGCGCCACTGAACTCATCGATACACCTTAAATCCGTTGTGTGTTGTGTGTGTGCGGTGCGTCCGGCGCGGGCCAATGGACGCCTATCTTAATTCTCTAGTTAAAACAACAATTTGTTAATATTTTTGGTTGCAAATGAGAATATGAGTAGGCTTTAATATAATAAACTAGTTGTTCCACGCGGTTTTATCCGGGTGGTACCTATATACAGGGTGTTAGGGGCACCGTTGCAAAAACTTTAACCATGGCTTCAGGCCATCATGCTGAACAACGCCAAGCAAGATTTTCTGTCGGAAATAAAAATAATATTTCGACTCTCCATGATGTCCCGATTAGTTGCAAAATTTGTATGAAAAGTCGTTTTTTTTTCACTTCCGACAAAAAATTCTTGCTGTACGTTGTTCAGCATGATGGTCTGAAGCCAAGTTAAAGTTTTTACAAAGGTGCCCCCAACACCCTGTATTAAAAAATGTGGAAGTTTAGATGTTTGGATATTTGTTGCTCAATCACGCCAAAACGGCTGAACGGATTTGGCTGAAAGTTGGTACCCAGATACTTTGTAGCCTACTTAGGCTAGGTACTTTTTATCCCGGAAAAATATCACATTCCCGCGGTATAACGTCATCCAACGGAAGCCGCGGGCAGAAAGCTAGTGTCGTAATAAAAAAATGGACTTTGTCACTCAGGAATAATGCAGCTTTCTATGGGTGAAAGTATTTTTAAAAACGCTCGGACTCGGAGGGCCTACTCTGAAACGCAAAACTTCGTTATACCCGTCCCTCTCACTCCCCAGTTGTGACAGAATCGAGTGAAAGGGACGGAGCTAACCGAAATTTCGGATTTGCGTTTCAGAGTACGGCTTCTGAATCGGTAAGTGAACAACTTTTTTATAAAAACATGGGTCGAAATATGCCAAAAAAAAAATTTACTCTTTATACTTACAAATCGAACTGATCGCGTGATCGATTTAGTATGGGAAAGTCCAGAAGTTCTGAGTAGAACTTAAAAATTTGTACACTTATCAAGTTTAAAATGTTGAGTTTTGAAATAGGCGTAAATAACATTAAAGTCGTGTTGATATTTGGTATGCAAACCTCGTCCTGTCTCAACAAGTTTGATGATATGATCATTTTTTATTTAGCATCTTGGAGATATTTTATGAAAGTCACCTACTTAGTAATGGTATTTTGTAGGTGAACTAGGTACTTATCTACCTATATTGTTGGTGGAAATTTTGTTTATGAATTTGAGTGATTTCTTATTTTTATTTTTAATACAAATGTGCTCGTCCTTTTCGTGGTATAAACATGATTTTGTGCATTAAATATGATCTTGTTGGTCGGGAATCGAACCCAGCATTATGCTTTTGCATCATGCGGTAATGTTTATGTTTTGATTACATACATAATGTAGATTTCTGTTTTTAACTTGATATTACAGTAATTTTGATACCTTTTTGATACTTACTCATGGGTTTTGATCTTTCAGCGTCAGCATCAGCATGTTTGAAGCTACCAGTAGGTCTAGCACAGGGATGGGGAAACTACGGCCCGCGAAGCGTTGAAATCCGGCCCGCGGCCATCAAACACTAAGACTGTTTAATAACCCAGCCGGCCTAGCATGAGCGGCTTATAACGCGCGATATGATATGGTACGGCAAGTTGTCTTGCTTACACCTTAGTGGGGTAAGCAAGACAACTTGCCGTACCATATCATATCGCGCGTTATAAGCCGCTCATGCTAGGCCGGCTGGATGTGTTGTGTAAAGCAGCTATTGACAAACAGCAACCTTTGAGTATAGTTATCAAACTTATGTTTGATGCACCGACACGACAATTCCAAGAATTTCTAAAATCCACCGAAAGCGAGTTCCTCTCTCCTTTCTCCTCTTGAATCTCCTCTACCACACTAAAGTGAAATGGTTAAGTTGTGGTAATGCCTTTGAGAGAGTGTAATTTAAGAAAGGAAATCTAAGAATTTCTGACGGTGCAAGGCAAATTGGACGAAGATTTAAGATCATTTAAGATCATGTCTGATGAAAATTGGCTGGCTGATTTTGCTGACTAATATTTTTATTCCAGTTAATAATATAATTAGTCCAAAATGCAACAACTTGGCGCGCCATAAATTTCGTTAGTAAATATTAGCACGCGACCGAAAGTTTTCCCATCCCTGGTCTAGCACAACTTAGCGCGACTCTTTGTCGCGCTCCTTTCAACCAATCAGCACGTCGCCTTAAGTCACGCCCGCTATCTACGAGCGATCTGATTGGTTGAAAGTGCCCGCGACTCTTTCTCACTCGAGTCGCGCTCAAGTTGTGCTAGCCCTACTGGAGTCACCTTTACTTCATAAAAGTGGAGAAACTTATTTAGAGCCGCGAAGGCGCGGAAGGGTGAGGCGGCCCGCATGCTGAGGAGCAGGTGGCCTTGAGCGAGCCGCGCCGCCGCGGCTGAGCGGCGGGCCAGCAAGCCGAAGTTGCGGTGGTAAGCGAAACCCATCTGCGACCGCCAGAACCCCGCACCGCCGCCGGAGCCGTGCCAGAAGATTTGCATGCTCTTGCCTGCTTGCTTGCGTGCTGCTTGCCTACTTGCGTGCTACATGCATGCTTGCGTGCTGCATGCCTGCTTGCAGTACTTATATGCAATAAGTTTTATTGTAAATCATTGTTATGGGTAGTAACTTTATTGAAAATGAAAAGTATGGCAAATAAAATTACGCAATAAAAGTTCTAACATTTGGTAGATTATGAAAATGAAATTATAGCAAACAATTTTATGTTATTTGATAGTATTATGGCAAATGAAACGTTATTTCTAATGAAATTATGGCAAATGAAATAAATGCATTTAAAATTCGGTCAAACATTAGTAACACGGGTTAAGCAATAAGGGACCAGTTACTTGTTTTAAGTATAAAATAAATTATTTTAAAATATTTTTTGTGTTTAATAATGAGATCTCTGCTTGTGTAACGCAGCATCTATTGCAATCACTTTCGATGTATTCGTATATGAAGTTCTATATATAAACAGTGTACTTGTAGGGTGAATATAGATGTTGGTTTTTGATAAATTGTATAAAAGCTTAATATTGCTTTGAGATGAACTTTGCCTGGCTCAAAAGTTTTTTTATACTGTTCATAGTGGTTGGCTTGAACAAGACTCCAATCAAATTCTAGGCAGTGATTGAAATATCACTTTCATTGTGTGATTGAAATATTTCTTGTAGGGTATATTTAGTGTCCGTCATACATTTTTGCCACATAAAACGTAAATCATGAAGTGTCGAGAGTAAAGTGGTGTAAAAGGAGTCAAATAAAAGATTTCATTCGAAAGTTATAGTTTATATTAGATTTATAATAAGATATGTAGTCTACAAAATTTCACAAATTTTCACAACGTTATTTGAACCTAAAGCGTCTACCCATTTTATTATGAAAATAAAATCATCGAAATCACTGGATCTACGAACGACGGGAGCTGATTTTACGCAACCATTATTTTTTAAAATATAATCTAATAGGCAGTTATTTTATTCACGCATATCTTTACATGAGTAAGTCAAAAACTAATAACGGTAAAAAAATAAAAAAATATCAATCCATAAAACCAGCCCCCCGTTAACTCAACACAACAACGTCGTCCCATACATATACAATAATATTTATTATCGTTATATTTAACTAGAGTTATACAGAATAATGATTCCTATGAAATATAATTATGCATTCTTTAAATTTATTCAATATAATAATAATAATAATAATACTTAATAAGTATCAAATAGGTAATGGTTAGTCAATGTCGTGCTACAGACTACTATAGTTAATATATAATAATGAATGAGTCATATTATTTCTTTATCATTTAATCAGTTATTTATTATTATTATTTAAATTTATTATTACTCGATATCATAACCAGTAAACGAACATACAGCAGCCTCGGGCCCGACGGGCGCACATAATCACAAAAAAACATCGTCATAACATAAAATAATAATCAATAATAATAATCATACAGATAAAAATCATCCATAAAAACATTACAATAAAAATCTAAACATTAAAACACGCTTAAAACAAACATTATATTAATATTATTATAATCATAGTGTACGTACGTATAAGCGAATAATCGTATAGTCAAAATAATGTGAGCATGGCGCGCGGGGGAGCGGGGCGGTCGGCCACTCGGCCCTCGCACATTTACCTACGGCCGGCGCCGGCGCGGGCGCTACGGCGGGCGCTACCGGCCGGCCGGCCGGCGCTACCGGCGCGCGGCGCGGGCGGCCGGCGCGGCGCTACACAACCAACTCATTACCTATAAACAACACATTAGCTAGGCGCGATCACTCGCGCGCACTCACTTCACTACACTACTCTAGCTAGACTCTGAACAGACAACAGGCCGCGCGTGCCGCTCCCCGCGCCGCCCGTCCCTCGCCTATTATATTATTATAATAATATCTTAATACTTTACGCTATTACGTTAGGTAAGCTTTATAAATTTTCGATTTCTCATTTACGCTATCAATAATAATAATTATACAACTTTTTTTAAATTTTATGTATTTTTTTCGAAATTCTATCGTAACGTACTTCGACTCTCTCTGCGGCGACGAGCGCTGCGCGCGCTCGACGACCTAATAAAAAACGTTCATAATAAGAAAATATATCGAGAACAACTCTGCCGACTTACGATAGGTACGGCGCGGCGGACGGGCCGTGCCGGCGAGGCGCCGACTTTTGGCACCAGGATTTCGATTACGCAATTTTTATTCTTTTAATATTTTTATAACGATTCGAGTAAAAAAGACCGATCCCTATCGGGCGAGCATGCGGCTCGAGGCGGCTCGCGGCGGCGCTGGCGCTTACGAGATGATGCGGATCGCTTGGTGCGCGGGCGCCGAGCAGGCGGGGCAGGGCGCGCCGCCCGCCGCCAGCCGCTGCGCACACTCCAGGCAGAACAGGTTGTGGCCGCACGGCACCAGCGCCGCCGCCACGCCGCGCTCGCCGCACACCATGCAGGCGCGCGCGGGTGACGCCGCCGGCGACGGCCGCGTCGGGCCCCAGCCCCACACGCCCGCCGCGCCACCCGGCGACTCGAACGACGGGGACTCGCCTAGCCCTTCGTCGCGCTCCGTCGACGACCAAATTCCCAATAAGTCTCCGAGCCGCGCCGAGGACCCGCCTGATGAGCAGGAGCCGGCTGATGAGAACGTCGCTTCCTGTTCGGGTCGCAGCAGAGATGCGATTCCCGCGCGGTACAACTGTGCTAATGGCTCGCTGTCGGTGGGCGCCGCGGTGGCACCGCCTGCTGCTCCGGTGCGTAGGGCAATGTGTGCTTCGATCTCTTTGCGCGCTGCTTCCACACTTTCGGGTAAGCCGGTGACTTCGAAGACAGGCTCGCGCTCGCGAGATGGTGTGACGATGTAAGTGTGCGTCGTGTGTTGGATGCGTTTGATGGTGGCGCCCTTGGGTCCTACGACGAGCCCGACGACGCGGTAGGGCACTCGAACCTGCGCCGTCACGTGTCCTGGCGCGCCGGCAGGCGGTGGCGGCGCCGCGCCACACTTGCGTGACGCACGGATCTGAGAGAAGTGCTCCGCCGCCGAGAGGATCTCACGCTTTGCCCGCGCTACATCTTCCTTCCGGCCGGTCACCACGAACACCGGCTCCTCGCCGCGCACCGGCGTCTTTATGTATGTGTTGGTTTTTGCACGCAGAGCTTTGATTTTGCAACCTGAAACAAAAGAATTAATATTATAGTTGACTAATCAAATATTTAAGACGGGCGAGGGAACACGGGTTGGCACCTCGTGAGGCATCGTTTATAAAGTCAAGGTTATCTGCGTAAGTAACGGCCGCTGCGGCTTTGTCCAAAATTGAAGGACGTTGACTATGTACACTTGGGCATGATAAAGTCGGCGCGGCACTGTTTCCTGGCGTCAATGTGGCCCGCGAGACGCCCCCACCCACCCCTTGAGGCCACGGGTGGCACGATCCGTCAATCGGCGTCGAGGCGCCACACAGAGCGCACGCCTCACGTGAGACCTGTTCTCAATACTGGCGTGACAGCAGTTCCTTATTTTAGTAATAATTGAAAAATAACACCAGCGAAGAAAAGTACTTTAAAATATGCTAATAAGTTCCTTATTATGGTAATACGCAAAAACCTAAAGCCGTGGTGGGTAACCCTGCCCTCTGCGGTTTTCCTGCTCGTTTGGCGTGTGGTGGACCCGTCGCCCCGTCCCACTCTACCGTCCCTAATGCGGCAAACCATCGCAGCGTTGGGAACAGCATTCCGATCTTAGCGGGATGCGAGCTTATGTTTGGTGCTCGAATATTTATGCGGTCTGCGGACAAAGGGTGGAGACTACGACCGAGTGGTAAACAACACATCCTACTATTATGAATGTGTAAGTATAGAGAGATGTTTGTAAGTCAACAACGACAGAAAAGTTTAACGGAACAAAACACGCATATTAGTCTAGAATAACATAGGCTACTTTTAATTCTGATATTCTTAAGGAACCACGCGGGTGAAACTGCTCTGGGAGCAACACACACATCACAACCGTCACAGTATCCAAGTAAATAAAAGGACCAACAAATTCATGGCAATAATAAAGGACGATATAATAATTGGATAATTCTGGATCCTCGAGACATTCCCGGAATACTTAAGTAAGCTTTGAGGCAAATTGTTAGGAGGCTACCAAATTGTTTATGGGCGCAAAAAATATAAACAAAAGAAGTGCTCCGAATTCATTAAAATAATAGGTGTAATTTATATCGCGTGAAAATCAAGTAGAAGCTTTTAAAAGTAACAAATGGAAGGCCTAAACAGGGTAGTTTCTGAGTCATAGGTCAAAAACCCGGATGTCTAACTAGCAAAATGTCTAGCCTAACCCTAAACTCAATACCCAGCAGTAGGGGTTTACAAGTAGATTTAAGTCTAAAACAAGAAGGGCTAAGGTCTAAAATAGCGCGATATAAATGCGGATCTGTGTTAACGACCCTGGGGGTAGGAAAAGGATAACTATGTTGACTGCTATCAACGAAATTTTGGTGATTTCGATTAATTTCGTTTGCTACGATTTTTAAAATATAATGATAGAATTCTTTTAAATAATTAGCAAATTATGCAACATTTCTATAGGAATGTAGGCTTTTCCAAGTTTATTTATGGGGAAATGTCACCATATAAATTTATTGAACGAACTTTAAACAAACAAAAACATTGAAAAATAAAACCTTTTTATCATTGTGTCAGTGACTGATGACAGCAATACATAAACCCATTGCGGTTTCTCTTGCTGCAATTAAATATAATTTGGATTTATTTTGTAAATTTATAAAAATTAAAAAAAAAATACTAGTAAAAAAAGTTGTCTTGTAAAATATTCCCATTTCTAGTACACTTTAAATTTTCTTACTAGATCTAAGTATAATTTGGGATTCCTGACACAATGGTCTGAACAGTAGGTCTTGGGATATTTAGTGGCTGTAGCGTCAGCAGCCGCGATGCAGGCTTGGCGCGTCGCCAGCCGGGTATCAGCAAGAATTAACGGAGGCCCCGCACGGTACGGTCCGCAAAAAATTACTTAATATCTAAAATTTATTTCAGTCATTGAAATTGAATTGAATTGATTGGGATTGTTGATATTGATACCTTAAAGTTAAATGATATTCCTCACACTCATTAATATAGTATCACATACATAAAATGTAATTTTAATCTGCGGTATGGGGCACTGGTGACCTGTATTTAACGGGGTTTCAAACCTATTTCAGGCTTCAGTCTCTCTGCCAAGGGTCATCTACATCTTCTAATATTATTTAAAATAAATCTTGATGTAATGTACCTTTGTTAGGGAGACAAATAAATTTTATTTTTTATATTTATATTCCATAAGAGACTGAGTCAGAACTAAACGCATCAAAATAGAGATGATTATATGATTAAGGCTAGGATTCCCGAAAAACTTGAAAAGGTATTCTTGATTTTCAAAATTACCTATTTTGCTAAGTATACTGAGACGCGCGGTGAATTGTTTCTGCGGTCGCGACTCCTCGCATATTAACGCTTTAATAGTAGGGCAGGCGTACCGGTTTTGGCCATTGTACCGGTTTTGGCCACTTTTTGCTCTAAAAGTTTTCTAAACAACTTTTAGCCATTTTTGATAAAGGCAATTAAAATGAGGTATTTTAAGGTAATAATAACAACCGTTAGAATTCCTTATGTCATAAGATTTTTTTCAATAAATTCCATTTTCTGTTTGAAAAAATGATTTGTATGAAAATTTTAAGAAATTTGTTTTGGATGAAATATAAACCTTTGTTTTTTACAATTAAATTGTTGTTTTGCAATTGACTGGTTGCTAGCGCTTTAGAATATATCGATTTACCTGGGTTTGGTTTTGATTTTTCGCAATACTTACAAAAGTTTAACTATCAGTAAGTGGCCAAAACCGGTACATTTGGCACCTCTCACATATTGTGTGTAATATAAAAAAAACTATTTTACTTTTATAAATTTGAAAAATGTACCTTTAAAGGTAGATAAATTATCTATAATTTAAGATATCATTTGTGTCTTAAATACCTAAGACCATTTAGTATTAAGTGCTTCAAAGTAAAAAAATCCTTAAAGTGGCCACAAAGGGTACCTCTGCCCTACTTCAAATACAGTTTTACTTCTAACTTTAAAAAAAAAAAGGCAACTCTTTACAGTCAACGCGATCACAAGTGCATATTTCCGCATAGAATAGACCGTAGCTACGAGGCTACGCGCTACGGGCAGTGCACTCTACGACGTAGCAACCGGGTCAGTGCGCCCCCTGTCCCCCACCGCTGCCTTTGTCAGTACGCGCTGAATTTCTTTTACACTATACTTAGCTTTAGTTTTTCTTTCAGTATTGTTCCAAATAATAAAGAGTTTGTATAATTATAATTGTACTTTGATATTATCAAAGTTTTGTATACATCTTCTATAAAGATT
The DNA here is from genome assembly GCA_949710035.1 of Crambus lathoniellus. Taxonomy (NCBI): domain Eukaryota; kingdom Metazoa; phylum Arthropoda; class Insecta; order Lepidoptera; family Crambidae; genus Crambus; species Crambus lathoniellus. The sequence goes on from OX453309.1 coordinate 13,786,883, forward strand.
CTAGATACACTTAACACAAACACTTGAATGTTTATTAAAGAGTAAAACTCCTCGTTTCTCTAGAAAATAGTGTATGAAATCTTATTCGAATACTTTTTTTATATTTTTTTTAAGTTCTGAACATCACAGTTTTTGAACTTTTTGATAGATTTTAAAACTATTCAATACTTCTTGTCGTTTCTTTAGCTAGAAAAATTTTTGTGTATATGTTTAGCATAGCATACAATAGAACTACTTTGGTTTTTGAGATACTGTAAGTAGGTACTGATAAACTGAAAACTTTGTTATACGTGTTCATAGTTCATAATTTTAATCTGTAAGGCCTAGTTATGTCACAACTTTATCCCGCAGCAATAGGGGCGAGAATTGAGTGATTTATCGCCAGATAGACATTGACAAGGGTTGGGACGTGGCTAATTTACTTTGTCTTGAAGACTTTATTATAATTAACTTAGTTCTGTATCGAATGTGGGTGGGTCTGTTTCACTGTTTTGCATTCAATATTCTGTGCCGAAAAGGACATAGCTCTATCGATCAATTGTTCCTCTTCTTTGAATTTAATAAACAATGAAAACTCTTATTTTCGTAAGCTAAACTCTCCAAGGTTTCACCCGCGTGGTACCCGTTCCCGCGGGAATATCGGGATAAAATATAGCCTATGTTACTTAAGAAGAATGTAGCTTCCTACTGGTGAAAGAAATTTTAAAATCGGTCCAGTGATTTTTGAGTTTATTTGTTGAAAACAAAAAAACAAAAATACCATTTATTCTGTTCTCATTATAATATTAGTATGGACTAATATGGATTTTATTTACTATCATGTTTAAATGCACTTTTGGTAAAGTGGAAAAGCGAAACAATACGTTTTTTAAGCTAGAATATTATTTCTGCCGAAAATACCGACTAAACATTAGGCCTGTTGTCCACGTAAACCACACGTAAAAACAATTTAGCATGATCTTATATTATAATCTGGCACTAATTTATTGACACTAAATTACTTGTTTCATCAGTGGCATTAAAACACTCTCGCACACACATACTTACAGTTTTTTTTTATTCAGAGCTATAGTTAGTTATCCTACTAATATTCTAAATGTAATATATATTATATAATATATATTCTAAATGTAATATCCTACTAATCCTACTAATATTATAAATGTGAAAGTTTAGATGTTTGTATGTTTGTTACTCAATCACGCCAAAACGGCTGAACGGATTTGGCTGAAATTTGGGACACACTGATACTTTGTAGCCTGGAGAGGAACATAGGCTACTTTTTATCTCGGTTAAGTCACATCTCCGCGGGATAACGTTGTGTAGTCCACGCGGGCAAAGCCTCGGGCGGAAAGCTTAGTTGTTCCATAAAAAAACAAGTAAACAGATCTCATTTGTATAAGTGGCGTCAAACGGCATAATACGTGTACTTTCTGAATTTCAAGTCGGACCAGAGAAGTACCAGAAACAGAGTTAATATTATATTTAGGTCAAGTAAGTCATGTTAGACTTGCCCACGGAAAACACCAAAAAGCGGAATCATCTTGAATAATGAAGAAGACAAAGCGACACTCTGTCCTGCTCGCACCTACGCGCCCTCTCGTGTCATCCAATGTTTACTTTGATTAATCGATTTTGATACTTTTGCCGGATTCTCTTTTTTTGCTAAATCGTCATATCAGACTTTGTACATTTAAAGAAATTGTGACTATGTTTCTCATTTATTTTTACCCGACTGCGACAGAAGGAGGGTTATATGTTTATGTTATATCGAGAGTATGTATGTAGATTTCTATGCTATATGTTCCCTGCTACAGCCTTAATCGTTTGAAGGCTTTAACGTATGAGGACGTTAGGTTTGTCTTGATATAGCAAGCGACACTGGTTACATTAAAAAATAAAAAAATAAAATGGCGGATTATATAGCTCAATTTGTAGAGATCAGATCTAGATCACTCATTCATAAGTCATAATCATAATACTCTAAGTTACCTATTTTGACTTAGGCGTTTCTTGTCGGGACTGACTGAACGCATATTGAGAACGGTGTGAAATATCAGGATGTGTAGAAGACCATAGGAAGACCGTAGATTCGAAGTTACTAACGCAGGAACAAGTTTCAGCCATAAGTTGGGTTTGCTTGCTTAGTATAAAGATTGTATGAACATAATAAATAGATAAATAAGCGCATACTTAATCATAATAAGAAAGCAAAATCTTACTAGGTGGTTATCTATGGCGAGCCGGTGTTTGAAGATTGACTAGTCACGAAGCAAACATAAATCACAAGAGGTCTCCATAACAACTGGCTGGCTGCAGGGAGGCTCTCCCGGTCTCCCCAGCGAGGCGACTTGTTTTCCCGCGCACCCTACGCTACAGCTGTTTCTCTATATAATGCTATAGGCGAATTTCCTGTCCATAATGGATGCCCGGGAACGCATTTTCATCTATTCTGCTTTCACGATTCTTTGCAACAAATAATTCATAATTCTTCATATAGACTTTGTTAGTATTACTTTAAACACATCTGACCGTCTCCACATTATGGTAAATGGCCTTTTTTAAACGAGGATAAAAATGGTCCTTATACAAAATCATAGTCGCCCGTAATACATTCACATCGTTTCGACATAGAATTTTGGACGAGGGCCAACACTGACGCATAACAGGTCAGATAAACGTTCAAAGAACTGAACCGCAATGAACTCTGAGCAAAAAGTGTCAACACTTACGTGAATCGAGCAAACAGTTTGGAATCAATATGTGTGTACTCAATACAAATGACTATGTTTGCACGATCTGCGAGAATATTTGGTTTAGTTAAGCCGCTTATGTTTCATGACAAATTGCCTTTAAAGAGCGTGTTAATTTTTGTTGTGTACCTACGATGCAAATACGTAAATAAATGTTTTAGTAATTAGTTACTTAAGTAAGCGCTTTATCGTTGTAACTTTTCTTGAATAGTGTTAGCGGGTTGACGAAAATGTCGCATGCGGAAAGAGTTTCCTTAGGCGTATGGCGTGTGTGCGGGTAGCGGGGCGCGGGGGCGGCGCCGCAGGGGCGCGTGCCGTGTCGCACCCCGGATCGATACCGGTCAACGACCCGGCGGCGGTCCGCGAACCGACCGGTGCATTGCCGATCCCGCCGTTAGCGAATTTAACCCACATTCTCGCGAGACCGCCCCGCTAATTACTACACGCAGATTACGTACAAATTTGCATTTTACGGATTCGGGTCATGTTGATACGTGCGATAGGAACATAATAATTGTCAAAGAGTTGCAAGCCTATTTTCCTTTCAGTGAACTCATTTGAAAATTATTCGTTTATATAAATGACGCGCTGAATGGTCTTGGATTTATATGATTTGGATAAATCAGCCTATGATGATTATGGTCATTGGGGCATGGGAAGAGCACATTTCAGTTTTTGACTTTCATAGAACTTGTATTTCAACAACTTACATGCGTGTTCATCCAAAACATAAAATAACATTTTAGTAAAACAACTTTTCCACGGATATTATCACGCTTTATAAACACATTTATTTAGGTATTGGTTTTTTTTTAAAGGTAATGTGTAAACATACTTTGGAGGGCACCAACCATTATAATCAGGTTTGACAAACTGCAGATCCTCGCTATAGAACCAAAATTCTTTTCCATATATTAGCAAATATCCAAATTTCAATAGAGAAGTTTGTTGGAAGATACCACCAGCTTGGGACCCTATAATCCATCAAGTAAAGTCTCAACCCAAACCACACACTGCAAGACCTAAAGATACGGTTAGTTCTTTTTGTAGATACAAATAAATGGAGATCGTCGCCCTTCGTAGTTTTCTTGCCAGTTCTTTCTCCGAAGGGCCTCCAAATTTGTGAACTGGTGGTCGAGTCAGTAATTTTTTGCCTTGCCATAAATAATTATAAACTTTATTACTTAAACAAATCAAAATATTAAATTAATAAACAAATTCTTGCAAATATTGCCATAGTTAAATTTGTTTTAATTTAAATGAACAGTTCGCGCAGAAATCTAAGATGTGCGTATAAAATAACATGCTTACACCAAGCTTACACGAAAAACTTCTTCAATAGAAAAAAACAAGAAACAAAATTACAAATTACTAGCAGTGTCCGCGACTTCGTCCGCGTGGAATAGTGAATTTTTTAGGCTAATTATTTTGCAAATAAAACACATACTAACATACATATATTAAAATAAGCAATTTACAGTATTTTACTGCAAGTAGCTTATTCAAGTACCTACATTAAGCTTCTTGGCCGACGTCATCACACAAAAACATTCATCCCCTATTTTTACCCCCTTTAGGTAACATTTTTACAAACGTTGAATACTTACTGTATTTATTTATATCTAATCAAAAGCCTAAAAATTAAAATTCAAGCTTAGCTTTAAAAATGACGTTATTTCCATACAAACTTTCATCCATTATTTCAACCCCTTACAGCCCTTTTTTTACATATCTAATCAAAAGCCTTAAAATAAGTTTTAAGCTTCTAGCTTTAAAAATGAAGTAATTTCCATGCAAACGTTCATCCATTATTTTAACCCCTTGCAGCCCTTTTTTGCATTCAGGCTCTAAACTATCTCTGTACCAAATTTCATTCAAATCGGTTCAGTAGTTTAGGTGTGATTACGTAACACACAGACAGACAGAGTTACTTTCGCATTCATAATATATTAATATATATAATTAATAATTATATAGTAAGTATTGAACGCAACGAAAAGAAGTAATACAGAAACAAGAAATAGAATTTAAGAAACATTCTTCCCAATCTACTTAAGGCGGTGTTTAATAAAGAAGCCTCCCAAGAACATCAAAATATCTTAGTAAATGCGAATCATCATCATATTTTACTCAAAAGACCTAAAATTAAGGTTACCCAAGGAAATTTAACATCGGGGGAAAATAGCTATTCTCATGTTTTCAAGCGGCCATTGCACTCGGCTTACATAACACCAGGGGTACAGAGGTAACAGGAGGTAGGCCGATGCTCGCAGATCGTTCTCAAGTGCAAAAAGTCGTAATCCGGGACTTAGGTGCCACATAAAAACGATCTTATGCCCATGAAAATAAATTCTATTTTCAAATAACTTGTGGTTAGGAGATGTACGTTCCGGAATGATTAATGGTGCTTTTTAGCGCTCAGGGTGCCGTAGGGGGTGAGGTTCGGGGCGAGGCGTTTGGGGTTGATCGAACTGAAATTGGGAGCGTTCAACGCCCGGCCGACATTTGTTCTACAAAGTAATTTGTCAAATGCCTTTTCATGAAATAAGGGTTTAAAATCGATCCTCATTAATTTGGAATTAAAAGCTTTCCCCGAAAAATAAATCAAGTAGGTAAAGTATCAAATAATTTGAGCACAGTTTACATTTCTGAGAAAGACAAACTGATTCATTCCACGAGCTCAAGTCAAAACCACACGAAACTCAGTTTTTAGATAGATCTTGATTAGCCGAGCTATTAGGCTGAAGTTTCGTATGTCTGCGATGCGGCACATACATCATTCTGTTAATCAGCAGCTGTGAAATGGCTACTTACGCCATTAAGGACCTTGTCTTATGAGTAATAAATGTTAATTTTATTTACGATACTCAAACGACTTGATACATTATGTGACTGGGGATTGACACGTGGCGTCTAGGGAATGTCGCAGGGGTGCGAGCGGGACGGGCGCAGGCTGTTTCGCTCTGATTGCCCGAGATAGCCATCTTCCCGACGAAAGGGAAATGGTAAGACGAGTTGGTGGTTATTTTGGTGTCGGTTGTCCCTTTTTTGTAACCTTTGTAAATTATTATCGATACAGCAGCGGTGGCAGCGAATCATAAAAGGTTGCCTACTTATTTTTGATGCTTTGTTTTTAACGGTTTAATTAGAGATGAATGAGAAAGTTTTCTCAAAAATAAAGACCAAATCCCATTATATTTATTAAAGACGTTAGTAGTATTATTGTAAACATTAAATTGAGAAGATTTTAACATAATATAACTGTAGTCAGCAAGCAGGCAATGTGTAGCAATGCAGAGTGCTAATTTTTGCGTTCCCTCTCAAGTACACATGTGTTGAAGTTATAATTAGTTTCAAAACAACTCGTTAACTGAATCGATGCTGAATAAACAACTCGTCAAACTTCAACGGAAAGGGGACATCATTAAATCGTATGACAACTTTATTGTAGTTCATTTATTTTATTTAGTAGGTAGGTTAGGTAGTAGTCAATTGGCTATATGCTGTTAGTTTCTATCTACGTATAATATCCTACAGGTATTTCTAACCGCTTTTTCCAATTTGATAAGTTTTTTAAAACAAGAGTGAGATAGTTATTTACCTATTTGTGCTGATGAAAACAATAATTACATACAAGCTTTCATCCTGTAGCTTAAGGTGGTTCGATCAGCTCAGTAGCGCCACCAATGGAAATTAATCAATTACGTTTTATTAAAGGCTTAAATTAAAAGTTTCGGTTATTTTGCGCAAATAAAATAGTAAAATGCATTTTATAAATATACTTTTAAGAACTCAAACTTAAGCAATAAGTCGTGAATCTCAATAGTGCCAAAAGTGGCCACATTTAGCAATATCGAGATCCATAACTTAATGCTCATATTTGAGGCCATGAAAAAATACTTAAAAAGTGCACTTTGCTCTTCTATTTGCGCAAAATAACCGAAACTTTTATTCTAAACCCTTGATAAATCGTAAATGATTTATTTCTATTGGTGGCGCTACTGAGCTGATCGAACCACCTTAAGGCCGACATTTCACTCGTAAGTTGCTTTCATAAGTTTTATGTAAGTAACTTACGGCTGTATAATTACACATACAAATAAACTTACAAAGAGTGTTTACATTTGCAAATTTTATCGTAAGTCGCTCACGTAAGCAACTTACGTGAGTAAAACTTACAAGTGTAAGGTCGGCCTTACTTGTGTGAAGAACATGCAATATAATACAATACATTCCCGTAGAAATGTTTTTTATTTACGTTTTTATGGAGTTAGTGTAAAAAAGCAGCCTATATGCTATTCTATCATAATAATTATATCTCCCTGCCAATGGCGGATTTGCCAGACTAACCAACCTACAGGCAGCAAATGTGTAAATTCCACCACTGATCTCTCCCTATTTCTTTTAGTCTTTCAACTCTGTTCTCCTTTACGTCGGTATTGTATCAAACATAAAAATATTCGCATTTAAAATATTAGTAAGTTAGCCCCTAACTAACTGTATGCACCACTCGAGCACGTAATTACTCCTTCCTTTGATACCATACTCAATACTCATCTAGTGAAGAAATGGGCGTCATCTCCGAATATTTACCTGAAAAAAGACAAAAACTGAAATAAGTAAAACAATCCAAAAACAAAACAAATAAGCGTGAAATTAAAACAAAAATCATCAAATCATACATTGATTGCCAAGCAAATCGCAAAAAGTAAACTTGATCTATAAAATTAAATGTTGTCAAATTGCCGCGGTAAGTCCGTTCAAGGCCAAAAGTCCAACCCAAACGTCACTTCGAGGCTCTACTTCAATCGCGGAGACTGTAAATGACATCTCTTTTCTCAAATCACTTTTTTTAGATATAGGTATGTAATGTAGGTTAGGTATGTATAGTTTTTATGAAGTTAAGAGTTCGTTTGGCTTCGAAAGCTCTTCAAGGTTGGGCTAGCTTGATTGCCTTTAATCGTGAAAAGGATCATCCTTCAGAAAGATAGATATGACTTAAAAATCATATACTGTCGGGAATAGTGTGAGACGAATGCAGAATGGTTACAATACAGAAAATGAAAATCACGATAGTTATCTTATATATAATAGCCAATTCAAATAAGAAGTTGGGAAAAGCACTGAATTCTTAAGGATTTCAGTACGGATATAAACGCAAATGGTAGAGGCCCCGTGACGTAACACCACGTGGTGCCATTCATATTTCGTGTCCGCGAAATTCAAGGCTGCGCGGACGCCTCCAAACTCACCGTTACGTTTGAATACAGAATAGATCTGTACTACCTACAGCAAATCGAAAGTGACACCGAAATACCGGTTGCCCTTAACTACATTTACATACGTGCTATATTCAATGATTTTAACTACATTAACATACACATCAAGGTCATAAGGACGTGATCGCTATTGTTCCAGCAATTTTTGTATACGTGATTAGGAAAACTAACACCATGTATTCGCCATAATCGCAAATGAGAACAAAGCTGCTACGTTTTTAGGCATATGAATGACATCCTGTCTTGAACTCTCGAAATATTGAAGGTCGATACTACAGCAAGTCCCAGGAACATTTGTATTCTAAATGCATGCTCTGTCAGATCAGAACGCATATTGTAGTGTAGATTTTTATCTGTGTCATAACGCAAAACGTCTAAACTGGTTGTCTTCTAAGCACACAGAGATATAACATTGACCATTGTTGGAAAATGTATAATGGCTTTTTTTTTGCAGTTCATCTTCGGCTAAAAAAAGATTTTGCTAGTCAACTGTTGGATACATCAATGCCTTTTTCATTTAAGGTTTTGAGTGTTTGGTAATTTTTTATTTCTTGTTTATCAACCGCCGTAAAGATTTGGAAAGATAAGCTATTCTTTATAAACATAATTGCTTTTTAGGGCTCTTATAACCAATATACAAAATACAAATGCTTTGCTTATTCAACAACCCTTCTCAGAACAACAGCATTATCACAGAATATATAATTGGCATTATTGACATTGACAAAGTCAAAAGTCATTTCACTACTCCTACACTTTACGCCAGAATCGGTTGCATCGGTAAAATTCGGACATGACAAAAATAAAAATAGTTTGGCGGAATGTTTACGACAAAATTATCTAAGACATACTGATTTATGATTTTTTTACATACTTACATGTTGAAAATTAAGACTACATCAGTTTGGATTGAGATTGAACTAATATTGCACTTAATCTTTTATGCATTAGTGCTGATGTGGGGCGTAAATAACCTATGGCCGGTGGAGCATGAAAGGTGCTAAAATGCCCACGTTGACCGTGGGCGAGCACCAGCAGCGTCAAGAAGGGTAGGTAGAAGACTAGATGGCCAGATGACATAACAAAGGTCGCGGACAAGAATTGGATGCCAAAGCCCTAAATCTAACTGGATAGCGAGCATATGAGGAGACCTACAAACAGCAGTGTGACTATAGGCTGAAGAAGATCCAATGTATAGGACGTGAATGGTGTGTCCGAAACACGGCGGAGACGAGGTGTGCGGTGGGTGAACGCACCGTCGTGGCCCGGTTGGAGCCGCGCCAACTCACGACCGCTTCTAATCACCGCACTCTTAGCACGTAACTAAACTTCTGATAGCTTATAAACGCCTGGTACACGACACTGTTCTGCCTAGGAGTTTGTGCTTTTCGACTTAGGTGGTCAGTCACGTTTGATTCCCGATTCTTGTACTCTTTATTTAAAAAAAAGTCTGTTCTCAGAGAATCTTACTTTCATAACAAATTAATAATCTTATATTATTTTATTTAAACCACGTTATTAAGTTTTATTTTCAGTGATACAAGTTCATCTCAACACCAAAATGGTTGTGCAATCTGCATGCCAGGATTACGTAGATAAAAACGTTATCAGTCAACAAACCCGGACTATCTCGGTGCAGTGACATAGACCCTGCCTTACCTTGGTTTCGTATACAAAAAAAATCAACAGACTATTACGAGTCTAACTTGCGCACATATGGTTTCGTGTTAATATTTTTAATGATAAATACTTCGATCATAAAAAATAAATATCTTGGTTTATTTTAAGTCAAGTTAGGATTGGAAATATCATTGGTAATTTTTCCTACCTATTTTAAAGGTTTTCAATCATAACTTATTTTCGTTTGACTAGATTTATAAGCGTTAGTATTATAGCCGCAAGAAACCTAGTGCCTTATAAGGTCCTGGGCTCCAGGCGTTCTTCAGGGAAAATGGTCTTGACAGACAAATAGAAAAACATATCAACCATTACCTGGATGTAGGTATGAAGGTTTATTTTATTCTGAAACGAAACTCTAAAAGCCATCAAACATTTTATTAGTTTGTCGTCGGTGGAATATCAAAGTTTTAGGTATCGCCGAAACGCGCATACCAGGGCACCATGAGTCGTGCTGATGTTGATAACTAAGAGCTATGACCTAAGTGGTTTCCGGCTCCATTCGCGAAGGGGTCACGGCTTTTCTTACATAACTAGTTAAAGTGACGTCATAAGTAGTAAATCGTGATATTTTTAAATCTAGTTTGAGACAATCTTAATGCCAAATCATATCATAAGAACAGAGTTACAAAAATTCCACATTCAATGTTGGTTTTTTGTTATTTCGTAATTATTTGATCTATTTTATTTTTTAATTTCCATTTCAAGTTTTTTTACACTTCTAGGTAAGTAAATAGATTATTATGCTCTAAAGAACTAATAAGTAAGAGTTAAAAGAAAGCTCTTTATAGCAAAACCCATAAAATTACCAATCCTGTTGCTGTTTCCTGTCCTATAAATATACAGAAATAGATTAACCGAGATTTCGAAATAAATAAAACAGTTGGCTTTCGTTGTCATTTCGGAGTTGTGTCAAAGGGACTCACTCTTGTCAAATCTTGTCGCACAGAATGCTTTGCAAATTACAATATAAAAGTAACGTATGGTTAAGTAAAACAAAAGATACGAGAATATGAATGGAAGTATTTATAATTAAGTCATAATGAACATTAGATAAGAGTTCATAAGATTTTAAGACAATTCTGAACTTATAATATATTCTGTAGTTTTAGGATGTATGTCCACCAAACCGGTGTGATAGTTAAAAATCCACTAATAGAATTGCATAAAATCCTATCCACTGAAGAGAAGCGGAGTTTTTATGCAATTTATTAGCGGAGTTTCAACGTGTTCACCGCTGTGCTACGGTGGTGGGCAGGCAGGCAATAAATAATAATGTAACTATAGGTATGTAAAGAAACCTATTTTTAAAGGAGTTTAGCCATAAAACCTTATTAAGATTTAAAAATAGGTACGGTTGACTTTGATTCGAGGGGGTGACTTTGTTGACAACGCTATTTGACTGAATAATTATCGTTTTCCTTTTTTTTTTCAACTAACCTTTGGTAGCTTAAAATAGCTAATAGTATGCCCATTTTTGACTTAATGACGAATATTACTGGTTTTATACTACATTATAAGTTATCAAGGTAGCCCCATTTTTTCCTAAAGTTACCCCGGTCTACGGTACTCAGAACTTATTTATTTATTGAAACTAAAAGAAAAGCTCAACGCAACCTCCTTATTCGCAGGCCCCTGTTTACTGGAGTACGGCGGCGACCTTGGCCTGGCCACTGACCGCGCGCGCGCCTAATCTACCAGATCACTCACTACTTATTATAAACTATCGCGTGTACCCACTAACCTGCCTATACAAGATCAATACTGATACTATTGTCATCATCATCAGCCATTTGATAGACTCACTGAGGCCTTCCTTACAGATGGATGACCCACCACGCGAGCGCGGGCCCATTGCGAATACTTATACTATTATATTACTACTATACTTAATTGCGGGACCAACGGCTTACCGTGCCTTCCGAAGCATGAAATGGCTCGAAATGACCATTGAGAAAGTTGCTTAACATCAACGATCGCAGGCCGAGTGCGCTTACAAGCACTGCGCCACAGGCTCCTCAATACTATTGTATAGTCCCTCAAACATTCTTATCTGAGCCGCTGGTGGAGGCGCCACTACCTACACTAGCGATACAAAATTTCCGTTTAATGTGGCTGTCAGCTGAAGGAAAATTTTTTTTAGTTCCATAACTGACCATTGGCTAAGATAAGTTTGTGGCACTATACTTAGTTTTGCGCAATAGGTAAGTATGTAAAATTTATTAAAATAATTCGACACTAAAGTCTAACTTTTTCAGGTTCAAGTTCGATTGGACGATTTTGACAGACAGCTTGTAAGGACCTGCAGAATTATTTTTAGAAAGGTTAGAAAGGTTTACTTACTAGAACGCGCGTAGCACCATTCCTGAAAATGAGTGAGAGTGAAGCCAAAAATATGCAGAGTCAACGACTTTCCAAAATAAATGAACAATTTATTTACTATCTATTTTAAACGCAAACAAGTGTATCTGTCGAAAGATTTAATTTTTGTGTCTAATTTGATGTTGATGACGAAACCAATAGACATTAGAAATTAAAAAATATCTTGCCAAACTTAATCTAATGTCTATTGTGAAAAATAAATATATGTAGCTTTCCAGCACCGAATGGTGCTGGATTGCATACGGACAAACATCTCCTGAGGATGCCCCGGGTTGGGGCGAAACACGTGTAGAGTAGTGTGATCGGTGAAGGTGCAAGTTTTGCGATTATTTGCGGAAAAAAGCTACATATATTTATTTTTCACAATGGTTAGGGACTTCCGCCAAGTGACGCCTGATTCAATCAAATACTAATGTCTATTGTTATTTTCTTTTAATTTATGAAAACAACAATTTGTAGTACGAATTATTAGCTTTGCAAACAAAACAACGTTCGTCTGTTGTAATAAAATTGCAGTTTTTTTTTCATTAATCCACACCCGTTGTTAATACGATATCATAAGGCAAAGAGCGACATCACCATAAGTTTCATCCGTAAAGATAAAAAGGAAATTGTGAAATTAAATTGCTTGTCTTAAAATGAAATTTTAATATTATAATATTAATGAAACAACGAACGAAGTATAAAATTACATCGCCACCTAGTCAGAACTCGGAAAGGAGCAGCGTTTTGTTTCGCATAAATATAAAACGGCGACTCGGCGGAGCACGTCTTCAATATTTATTTTCCTTTGTACATGGTCATATTTCATGTTTCGTATTATAATTCATTTGCGACGCGGAAGTTGGGTGTTCGTGCCAAATCATTGCGAACTTTATGGCTACGACAATAAGATGTAACTGGGTTGGTTTATTAAAAATTCTCGAGGTAATTTGCAGGTTGTGGTGGAGCGGAAACGCGCCTCGTGTCTCATCGAGGCTCGTACGGGGCCCACGCTTGTAAATACTGCCTCGGACACGTGCTTTGGAAGTGATGTGGGTGACTGCCACACAGAGCTGTATGGAAAGTGTGTTCCGGTAATTATATTCAATTAATCATCCACCGAACATGATAACAATGCCAAATAAATAAAGAAACAGCTAAGAAGAGCCGCTTTTATTTTCCTCGTTCAATCTATAGTTTTAAATGTAAGTACCTAGTCTAATTTTCACTCAAATTTCACACAGGCTCTAGTGTCAATGTGTTGACATTGACATTACTGGATCAAGGAAAATTAATCAGGATCAGGATGCCTGTGGGAGGTCCTGCCTGCCGATATGGGACTGGTCTCACGATCACGACGCCACGTGACAGAAACAAGGCAAGCGTGAGGTGGAAGCCAAAAGAACAAAGATAGGTAACCGACTTCATGTATCGAACGAAGACGCTCAACAAAAGTGTGACATATTAGACCCTCTTTACTGCCTCATTGAAAAACAAACAATGTAACTTCACATAAAGCAACACAGACTTATTATAATTACAGTCTGCCTTTGATCTTCTTCTAAGCCGCAAATAAAATCCATATCATAATTGTTAGTAATGATTGACGCGCCAGTACAGCAGACTACACAACAAAATATACACACTAAATTTCAATTATAGCACTTATGGCCGTGAAATTAAGACGGTTTGAATGGCCGTTACCCTTTCAAAGCTTAACTACCGATCCACAAAGGATCAGAATCAACATATCGCAATACGATTTAACCGATATAATTGGTTCCATTGTGATTTTTTTGCGGCGCAACATCAAAGGTCAACAGCAGGATAAAGTTTCCGTCAGGAGCGCGGACGAGCAAATAAAGCTTCGCAGATTTCAGTGACCCAAAAAAAGCCTTTTTCGCTCGCAACGCTCAGCACACGCTACGCCGAACGTGACCAGTAACATGATCTTAAACTTTTCATTATCAACACCATCAACAATACACCTTAACAAGGTAATAAACAATTTCAAATTTAAAACGGTTTTAACCTGTAACCGGCAGCGTCATAAACATTTCGATATTATCATTCATTCTGTTTGCAAACAACATTCGCACATCACTATTCAGGGTCGCCATTTCGAAGCGTACTCCTCAGGATTTGAATGGAGAATATAAAGCTATTAAGCTCCACAAATAACGCCTCTGAATGCAGATGAGCCCTGTGTCTAATCTAAAGTTGGCGCCTCCGACGACGCTAGAAATAACAGCTGGTACAAATGTCGATGTCCAATGCATTCGCTGACGCATGGGCGGGCTATCCTGCGCGGCCATCGATCCATATTCCGAATTCAATATTTAAAATCACATCAAACCCGTTATGTCATCGTTAACGTAGTGACGTCCAAAAACTGTCGCTTCCCGCATTTCCATCGAATGGCGTAATAAAAGAGATGTAATAAAAAACAGCTGTTTAGAGTATACGGAACGAAATAAAAAGCGCAAATTACGTGCGTTGTTTACAAATATTCAGCTGTAAGTTTCACGAACACGGGAATGATTCGGAGTTCAGCGTCACTCCCGAGTCTCGACAATGGGAACATTGACTTTCGCTTAGACGATTATTCGATGCTCGAATAAGGATAATAATACAATCGTTGCGGAGTTTACGTGCGAATTTATTTACCGAAACCGATTTGATTTGGATCGATCCTTTTTTAGTGTCAGACCGGAGGTGTCAAAGTTTTTGCTGCACCGTCATTATGATGAGACTAAAATTGCAGTGGTATCGATGCGGTGGGGATTTTGGGGCGAACGCTCAATTAATTTGGTTATGAATTTGACAGGATCGAATTACTTACGGTCGTTTCGTTTTTTTTGTACTTAGAATGTTTTGTAAATTGTAATCATACCGCGTGTGGGGACTGGGAGCGTGAAGTGTCTTTATTGGCGTTAGTGGTGTGCGTTGCGCGGTTCGTTCGTTAGATCAAGTGTTTGTTGCAACAAAAGCATTAATGTAAGTGGGCAGGAGAGCATGCCGGGAGCCGATGACGAATGTAAGGGGTTGATGAACGCGACCGGTCTATTTCGGAGCGACTAAATACGTCGTCGGCTCACCGAGTGACATTTACTCGCGCTAGGTGCATCACTACTATCAAATACTAAAGATAACTGCGCACTACGAATAGTGCAATGGTATGGAAGGTCTTGGAAAATGCCAAGGAAATGGAGTATGCGGTTTTGCTGCTGAATATTTAGTAAAGTTGGTTTAGTTTAATCAGTGTCAATAGTTTCATTTCCCAGAAAAGGATAAAAAAACAGCTCCTACAAAGGGAACTAATCGAAGTCTAGCTAAAGAATTTCGTGATAGTAACACGGTAAGCGGTAAGTATGAGAGCTAAGCGTACCAAACAATATAAACGATCGAAGTAACTAGGTATAACTACATCCAATAACGCAATTTTACTAAAGATATTTTGTGACAAACTAAACGAAAATGCACTAGAAAGAAATAACTTGTTTAAAGTTTATACGAGCAAGACATCCTTATTACTCCGAAAGGATGTTTGTATGTTTGCGTCCATCTAACATTCTTCGAGCGTTTAGCGTACAGACATTGGACACACAGATTTGACACAGTGTGCACCCAATCAAGTTAAACTGTGGAAAATTATTCTGTTCACAATATAGATCCACGCATGAGCACGATTAAAGCCGGTTACGTTTTTTTGTATGATAAAGATCTGGTTGTGTCGGTTAAAATAATGCTTTGGATTATGACATAGGTACATTTTGTTTTAAGAGAATCACGCGTTTAGGTTTTTGAACTAAAATAGACAGCTCAGGCAGCGCTCTAGTTAGAGTCTAGTAGCTAATAATTTATCACCTATGCGATGACTCCTCCTAGTGAAAATGGTTTTTAACAGAACAAATTCGCTATGCTAAAGTAAGCTCGAAAAGTAGGTAAGGTCGATACTGTGGAGAAGTGACGCGGATTTCTCGATGATAGAACTTTTTTAGAGTTCGAATAAAATAAATAAAACTCTTGAATGTCGCGTCACACACAACACACCACTGCTCGGTTGTTTTCTAGACAAAAATACGTAGTTTAAAAAACTATAAAAACACACTTTTATAGGAACAGACTAAAAGTACAAAATAACCGACTATTCAGTAACTGAAATTAAAAAGCGTGGTGCGCCCTTTGCAAAGCATGCATTCAAGTAAGTACCTACTTAATATTGACAACGCGCACCACGCTTTTTAATTTCAGTTACTGAATAGTCGGTTATTTTGTACTTTTAGTCTGTTCCTATAAAAGTGTGTTTTTATAGTTTTTTAAACTACGTATTTATTAATTTCAGTTACTGAATAGACGCTTATTTTGTACTTTTTAGTCTGTTTCTATAAAAGTGTGTTGTTTTAGTTTTGTAAACTACATATTTATTTTTTACTTTTTAGTTTAATAAATGGCAAGCCATGGATGGATGGTAATGGATTTCACAGTCCATTCATGGGTCTTCTGCACACCCCGTAAACATTATAACTCAAAGGCGTGATTGTATGTATTTAGACTTACAAATTCAAGTGGAGTCTATTAGTTACTGGATGCGCAAGCGGAACCCCTACTTCCTTCCTGCTCCATCATCAGACCCTCACCACCAAGTGTAGCGAATGGTCACATCAGAATGAAACAAATGAGCCCAAACTCAAGGGATTTCCTAGTGGTCATTAAAAAGTGCCACTGGCTTCCTCCCTGCTTCATCATCAGACCCTCACCACCAAGTGCAACGAATAGATCTCATCAGAACGAAACAAATAAGCCAGAACTCGAGGTGTTTCCTATTGGTCATAATGGATTGCCACTGGCTTCCTTCCAGCTCCATCATCAGACCCTCACCACCAAGTGAAGCGAATAGGTCTCCTCATCAGAACGAAACAAATGAGCCCAAACTCAAAAGGTTTCCTAGTGGTCTCTAAGGAGTGCCACTAGCTTCCTTCCTGCTCCATCATCAGACCCTCACCACGAAGTGTAGCAAATAGGTCTCATTAGAACGAAACAAATGAGCACAAACTCAAAATGTTTCCTAGTGCCACTGGCTTCCTTCCAGCTCCATCATCAGACCCTCACCACCAAGTGTAGCAAATAGGTATCATCAGAACGAAACAAATGAGCCCAAACTCGAGGTGTTTACTATTGGTCATTAAGGAGCGCAACTGGCTTAATCCCTGCTCCATCATCAAACCCTCACCCCCAAGTGTAGCGAATAGGTCTCATCAGAACGAAACAAATGAGCCCAAACTCAAAAGGTTTCCTAGTGGTCTTTAAGGAGTGTCACTAGCTTCCTCCCAGCTCCATCATCAGACCCTCACCAACAAGGGTAGCGAATAGGTCTCATCTGAACGAAACAAATGAGCCCAAACTCGGGGGGTTTCCTATTAGTCATTAAGGAGTGCCACTGGCTTCCTTCCTGCTCCATGATCAGACCCTCACCAACAAGGGTAGCAAATAGGTCTCATCTGAACGAAACAAATGAGCCCAAACTCTGTGGGTTTCCTATTGGTCATTAAGGAGTGCCACTGGCTTCCTTCCTGCTCCATGATCAGACCCTCACCACCAAGTGTAGCAAATAGGTCTCATCAAAACGAAACAAATGAGCCCAAACTCGAGGGGTTTCCTATTGGTCATTAAGGAGTGTCACTGCCTTTCTTCCTGCTCCATCATCAGACCCTCACCACCAAGTGTAGCAAATAGGTCTCATCAGAACGAAACAAATGAGCCAGAACTCGAAGTGTTTCGGTCATTAATGAGTGCCACTGGCTTCCTCGCTGCTCCATCATCAGACCCTCACCATCAAGTTTAGTGTAGCGAATTGGTCTCATTAGAATAAAACAAATGAGCCTAAACTCGAGGGGTTTCCTAGCAGCCGTTGAAGAGTTATATTGCCCACCTCTTGACTCCATCATCAGATCAGCTCGATGGTAGCAAATTATTGTATTGTCATCGGATCCATATGGACTTGCAAAGTTTCAAATCAATACGACACTTAGAAGTAGGTTAAAATTGAACTCCAAGATTTTCTTACATTGTGACTTAGTTACAAGTGAAGCTAATAAAAGTGTGGTAATAAAATAGCTGGAGTACTTCGCTTGCTCGGTGGTGGACATCGCCAAATATAGATTATTAGCCTTCTTCCCACGGCCTTCCCCCGCGTGGACTACACGACATTAACACGGAATGAGCCTTACACCCGCGGTAAAAACTAGCCTATGTCCTTCGTATGGTCTCAAACTATCTCTATTCCAATCAAAATCATTCGGTTCAGCCATTTTGACGTGAAAACATTTTCGCATTTATAATATTAGTTGGGATTCTCAAGAAATCCTTCTTTGATTTGGTAGACGCAGCTTCCCACAGTAGGTACCTTGCCTACCTTTACAATGAAAACTGAGCGACGGCATTCTATTTATAGGTATAGTTTTTCCGAATCTTCTAATGTGTTGGAAAATTCACCATGTTAGGCAATTTTTCTATAATAATTGTACACCATTTAATAACGGTCGGAGCGGTTATTTTGGACTTGGCCTTGATTTTATTACTTCACGTGTTACTAAACGAAGCTTGTAAAGATCTCGCATTTGACACGGTATTGAGTTTTTTTTAATAATATATACGGATTTAAATGGCTATGCTGCGATTCAAATTTAGACTAAATAATCCAAATTACCTTAATCAACAAGCAATGGAAACTTGCGAAAACCGACGGTTCAAATATTATTTATTTTGAGAGCTGGGCTGGAAGTCTCTACAGAGATAACGATAACGTCGGTAGCTAACGATCGCTAACAATTAGCGAAAATATTCGGTTGTCGTAACGACCGTTATCTCATAGGCAAGTCTCTACTATGAAAAAAAAACGTCGTTATGACATCGATTTCGGTCCATAAGTCATATCCTGTCAGTTGTAACGATATTCCGTAGTCTGTACATTCTAAGCTATCGAAAAAGATCGTTCACTTTACGAATTTAAAAAATAAACTTAGCGATTCTACGTTAAATGTTATCGAGCAATTTTGACAGCCCGCTAAGCCATAAAGATAAGATAAGATAAAAATATTCTTTATTCACTTAGATATAATAAATATGTACTTATGAATCGTCAATATTTTCCTACCACCCATTCAAGATTATAGAGCAGGATTTGGCCGTTGGCCATAGCTATCGATCCGACACGATCCGATCATAGACGCCATAAAACACTCAAAATTTTAGATATTTGTATTTTATTTAATAAAATTGTTGAGGATGACAGAAGCTTATTTGGCGTACGATTTGTTTCTGCTTGAACATCGGCGTAAAATCGTGAGGCGACGGCAATCGCGAAATTGCCAAAATCCATTTTTCTTGGAGGACGACGAGTTTCTGAGAAATTATAGAGTAATCAAGGAATGATAATATCATTCCTTGGTTACTCTATAATTTTTCAGAAACTCCTGAATGCGAGCATTTTAAATGTTATCTACTTAAACTTTATTTCAATTGATTATAATATAGGTAGTCAGGGCTGGAAGTCTCTACAGAGATAGCGATCGTTATGATATCGATTTTAGTCATAATATGACTTAACGACCGATCTTTCACCGATCATCATCATCATCATGTCAACTGAACGACGCCCAGTGCTGAGCATAGGCCTATACCAAGGATCTCCACAACGATCGGTCCTGCGCTGCCCGCATCCAGCGGCTTCCCGCGACCTTGACCAGATCGTCAGTCCACTTTGTAGGGGGCCTGCCCACGGAACGTCGTCCTGTAAGCGAGCGCCATTCGAGAACCTTTCCGCCCCAACGGCCACCGGTTCTGCAACTGCCACTTCAATGATGCAATCCTTCGAGCGCTTCTGATTCTATCGAGCAGGGAAATCCCAAGCATCGCTCTCTCCATTGCTCACTGGGTTACTGAGCCTTCTTATGAGACTCATAGTAAAATACCACGTCTCACTTCCAACACACTTCACTGGCAACACAGACTGGTCAAAGACTTTCGTCTTGAGACATTGAGGTATTTCGGACGCGAATATATGCCGGTGCTTCCCAAACGCTGCCCATCCGAGCTGGATTCGACGAGAGATCTCTTTCTCAAAGTTGGACTTATCTAACTGGTCCGTCTGTCCTAGGTAAACATAGTGGTCAACAACTTCGAGTGTAATGTTCCCAACATTAACTGCAGAGCAGGTTTTGGTTATTATATTTTAAATACTTCCAGCAACACAAAGGCGGAATTAAACAAAACAATAATTCGCGAGAATGCGAACAAGCAAAAGGAGCTCATTAAAAATATCGATAGTTATCGTGGACGGTTTGCGATCCGATTTCGAACGTTTTAATTAGCGGCCGCTGCACCGCGCGAGGAAAAGGCGGCGCAGTAGGTACGCGCTGACCGGTCTGCCGCTAACAATACGGCTTTAGGGATCCATAAACGATGGAACGGACAGATGTAACAAAGTGATAACGTTTTAAACTGTAAATTTGCATAAAAATGTAGCTTATGGCGTTTAGTTTTATGACTTACTCTTAATGTCCTCACAGACCTTAGAGCGTTCGTTATGTTATTATTCGTGGCGGCATAAATAACACTACCCAGAATACCTATTCGTCATAGCACTAAGAATGCCCAGCTAACATAAGGGGCCCTGACACCAGCATTCCTGAAACCAAATCTAGAAGTTACCTATTGAAGCCTATCCAGCCAGGCTTATTTTTCTTGGCGTAGTATAGCTAATTTAGACTGTTTAGACTGTGGTATAAGGATTTGGTTTGAAAGTATGAAAGCAGTATGTTCAATATTGTCAGTGCTTCACTTCTGGACGCAGTGTCATACTTGACCGAATTCACAAATTGTTTCTCAAATGTGATCTTTACGAGCCGTCGCGCACGACAATTAGCGGCGACCATCGACCGCTTCACGACCAATTTGACGCAGATTAACGTATCGGATTCCGAAGCAACCAAGTTTTTATGGTGGGACCTCCTTTCATGCGAGCGTTTCCAAGATCCAGACGTTTAAAATAAAACTGATGACATTACTGGCTTAGGTTAAACAGATATCTTTGCCTAAATTGCAAATTGTTATGCCCGGGCTTCACGTGCGTCTAATGCCATTAATTAGCGCGGGTTTTAGCCCACTAATTTGATACAAAGAGCGCGCTAAGACGCGCATGCCGTTATTAACGCCGTTAGGCGTCACACAGGTGAAGCCCCAGCATTATGAAATACTTGAAGAAACAAGGTTGTAGGTTCTATTAGATTAGAATCGAAAAAGCATGCGTTTGCTATTTATTCTTGTTAAATCTATTTCACGCATACTGAAGGCGCAGATTTGGCATTTCCTCGTCACAAACGATTAGGTTCATTGGCCTTCCAGTGACCTAACTACCAGGATATCAGAGTCGCCATAGAGATCTTTTCGCACGCACATGGCAAATGAAAAACGAGCAAGTCATTATAATGACTTAACAATCGATTAAACGATCAGACAAGAAAAAGTTTACGATTGTTTTTAGATTGTGTCGAATTGGAAAAATGAAAGGATTGTTATTGCATAATATATTGAAACTAATATTATTTTTATATAAAATTAATTTTACACTACAGATTGATTTAAAAATACTATGAGCACGAAAAAATTTATAAAAGCCACGAGGAAAATGTATAATTTTCCCTCGAAGTTTAATGGTGGAAGCTTTGGCAACGGCATTAGGGTGCCGAAAGTGTCGCCGGCTAGTGATGTTACCAGTGCTTTCATTTTTATACGTCCTCGCATTCTATTCAGGTTTGGGCCGTCACTTTTTCTTTCGTTGCGCGGTATCCCGATAGGCCTTGACCTTCGGCGCGAGCGGGCGGCCGTCCGTCGACCCGCCGCCAGGGCTGCTAGCCGCTCATTCACGATAAATGGGCCGAAAGCGAATTTCGCCCTAGTTTCCGCTGATAACCAAAGTGGCTTAAATAGATTTTGCTATTGCGATTGATTATTTACGAAGCTTTAGGTTTTGCCTGCCGTGTTAGTACCTACTATTATATATTCTCTGCTGCCGTTTAGGTTTGATGGGTGGAAATTTTAGTTTCTTATATTCTCTTATGAAACGTGATAGTGTCTACTTCGGTCATTATTTGACACAGTAAGTTATCTATTTCGTCGTCTTCTGTTTAATCAAACTATTCTCATTGTAGGTATAACAAGAAAAGCGAAATTCGTAGATGGACCCTAGCTCAATGGGTGCTATCACCCATTAAAGAAAAATGGCAGGCAAGCGAAAATGGTTTTCTCGCGTAGATTGTAATTTTTTAGAGCTTCAGTATTTGATTCGTCCAATTCTTAGAAGAATAGCATCTCGGCAGCCCTGTATAAGGAGCGGTGCACACTCGTACGATGCACTTAGCCACAGTGCGCCTTCCGCAAATTATGTAGGTGCCGCGCAGACGTGCCGATTTTAACAACCACAACACTCTTTATTCAATCATGCACCTTAGGCACCTTCTACATTCCTTTAGCAATACTTTTGCGCTACCGACGAGAACATTTGCTGCACACTCTTTGAATGCCCTAAAATGTTTCGTACATTTAATCACCGATGAGTATACGAAACACAATACCTATAAATATTATTCTGTCAAGTGTTCAAGATTACAAGCAGATGTTCAATAACCACTATATAAACATCTGTAGGTCGTAGTCTTGGTTCAATCGACACGGTTATTGTCATGAAATTAACCTTGCAAATTGGCTTCAACGTCGAAGCGCCATTTGAGCAAGCTCGAGAGCGTACCGACACTCCAGATCAAAAGCTTAAGTGATCAAACAACACTAGACACTACAGACTACACGTTCGGACAACAGAGGAAATGGCTGCCAATGAGATGGAACATGCGGTGTCAGTGACGGTAACACGTCGCGATCATTGCGAGTTGGAGTAGGTACCTATGTGGAATATTAGTTTAGAAAAACATCTCTTACTTTGTTTCTTAAGAGTGAATAGTGTTGTGGGAGGCAGTAAGCATTGGTAATCACTTAAAAATTTCATAAGTATTTCTTTTTAATTAGATCTGACCTGCCCCCTCAAAAAGGGGATCGGATTCGAATTCACGTAGGTACTTTGTCTTTGCCAGTGACAATGCATACATTCCGCTCTTAGGGCATTTCCGAATGTTTGTGAATCCGGATTCTTACAATTGTCTGAAAAGCCTCGCCTGATCTTCAATTTGATCTTGGAGGTCAGAAAATCTTGGAGGTCAGAAAACAACCGCCTCTGTGGTCTAGTGGTTCACACCACCGAATTCAGACCAAGAGGTCCCGGGTTCGATTCCCAGTGGGGGTACATATTGTATTCGGTTTGGTTGGTGGTAGGACTTGTTCTTAGTCCGCCTGGCTAGCTACCACCATCTTATCTAAGTCTGACGCCATAACAATGATGTTTTCAGCATTATTGTGTTCCGGCAGTTAGAGATAAGATAGCCAGTTCCTCAGTGATTGAGGATTCCGGGAGTAGTGCGCTTCCACCTTCAGCCTTATCACTACTTAACATCAGGTGTGATGAAGGCTAAGTGCTACCCCGTTGTGGATAAAAAAAATAAAAAAAAAAAAAAAAAAAAAAAAACGTTAGACCAAAGTCGATGTTTTTACTCTACCTTCTGCTTAATCAGTACTAAACAGACATTTGTTTATTTCATTGAGTAAGGACTTGATTAAATAACTAAGCTGCTCTGTCGAATCGTATCCGAAGATATCCGTTGGCGAGTCACGGCGGCCCTGCGCGTCTCAGCAGAAGGGGCGCCTCGCGAGCCGTGACGCGACGCGCCGTTTCCGCCGAGCGCCGAGCGAGCCACACGCGCACCGAGTGCTGTGAGTCTGTGACTAAAGCGCCTTGTACAAACTAATTTACTAACAGAAATATGCAAAGGGAAGTGGAGAGGCAATAGGTTAGAGTTTAATTACGTGGTTTAAGATTCTGATACTTTCAGCACGTTTCAGCTCCATATTGGAAAATTTTTACCAAGTTCTAGTGCTTAGTTCTTCTCATTATGGAAAATTTAAATCAAAATTAAATGTGTCGTAAAATTTTGATAAGTAGGTAGGTACCTATTCCTATTTCCTTCAGGAAACGAACGCCTAATGTATGGCCGCGCGCCATCTGCCTACCCAGTGAGTAATCTTGTTAGTCAAACATACGAGCACTTGAATTTATCGCGTTAACGGCGCGCACACATGAATGGTGTACGAGCGGCGTACGCGTTTCATTCAATTTGTTTACCCGCTCCGCCGCGACGCCCGGTCAAGGGCACCGTCCATCGCTCGCGGTCCACCCGCCCAATTCCGAAGTACACCTACTCAGCCAGCCATCAAAACTAAACAACTCCAAACTTCAGGCCTGTCGGCGTTGCCGTTGTTGTTTACGAATGCCGAACTTCGTCGCCCCGTGTAAACACGTACGTGACGTATTGAACGTTGGCTGTTAACGTGGAAACTACAATATAACCATACTTTTTCTTCTTTGCTTATGTGTCTTTAAAGGATACAAAGTTTCGAATTTTAAAAATAACTAGTAAGGAGCCTTCTGCTTTTGTAACTGATTTTTAGTAGGTATCTAAGGCGGGGGGAGGCATAAGTAATCTGGCACCACGTGGCAGCAAGACCTTCGCGGTTCCGTCCGATTCGCAGGTCATTTACTCCCATTACGTAACTCGCAACAACCGCCAGTATAATAATCGGCGGAATTTTTATTGACTAATTATTCGCCATTTTTTATAAGCGGTGAAGTCAGCGGATATAGCTAAATATTCAAACAGTGTATCATTCGAGGCTAACAATAACGCACAAAAAACAGCGCGGATCGAATTATCTCACGTCGATATCTGGCCGGTTGTACATAAGGCGGTGGACCTACGGCGAGATGTACCGAGTAGGCTTTATAGGGTCGAGATGCAGCCACATTCCGCGCCGGTGACTCGACGGCCATCGCGAGCTTTTCTCGCATAAACATACGACGGACGCTCGTGTTTAGCTTTTACTACTGCAGGATAAACCGATCCATTCACTGGCCGAGTCAACGCCCAGACGGATTAAAGGGCCGATTAACGAGCACTGTTTAATTTATAACCGGAATAATAAAGCCCGCGGAAGACCGCCCGCGCTCTGCCTGACAGACCCTCATCGTTCGTAACTCATAACTGAAGTGTCAACAAAACGTTTCGCCCGCGCCGCGCTTACCGGTGACTCTCATTTTTATGCTCCATGGCATTGTGCTCTGCTCCCAAGGTATGGACGCTTATCTTTAGGAACCGGCTCGACTTTCGGTTTCGCATAAACGCTAACATTGATTTAGAAGCGAATAAAAAGCAGAGACGGGAACCGGTTCGCCGCCGAAATCTCTGTAATTATGTTAACGAGACGACTCGATTCACGTGGTAGTTTAATGAACAATATAGAAATAACTGTCACGAAATTGGGAAATTACAAATAGCAGCGCCAGAGTCACCGGAAAACTCGGGATTAGGCGCGTACAGGAATCAGGGAAACATGACTGATAAGGAAGTTACACAACGGATCGAGGGAGCCAAGGTCGCGGCAGATGTGGGAAGTACAGGCACGCCGTTCACGGCTTATCTCGCCCAATGTTTGCCGAGCATAAATAAGCTCACCAGCGCCACCCGTGCTCGATACACCACAATGTTTATGGGTGTGAACGCACTCGCGCCGTGAGAACTACACCAACATACCGAGTATTAGAAGCGATACAAATGACACGTGGCTCCACTACTAGCTAAGTGTTGCGCAACACACCATATACATATGTTAAGATTCGAGTCGACGAATCTCGCAGATTTGGTGGTCCCCTACTAATCGAACCTGTCCGATTAAGATTTCGTGTGATCTCGGCGGGAGGGCAAGATGACGCGGTTTACATTCCAAAAGTGATTTTATTTATTTTTAATAATGCCAATGAACGCTAAGCACGTTAACCTCCGATTTGCATCTACGTATTGAATGCGCTTCCTGGTCGACCCGTGTTTTGTGAATAATGTTCATTCAAGCTGAGGTGCGACTGCATGCCGGGCTGACGCAGCGAAAATTACTGTAGGGCTCTGTGTCAGTAGCCGCTCAGGCATCCCTCGAAGGCCACCGTTCATAATAATAACAAATGACATCAACCGCGTGGGAACAAATAAATGCCAGCCGAAACGACCGGTCAGACCGGCAGATTTTAATTACACTACTGATTAATATTGGCATTAACATTCGGACTGATGTTAACGCGATGAAACTGTAAGCCCTGGTGGGGTGGCAGTGGCAGTCACAAAAAGACGACAACGCACACAGCCGTGATGCGTCAACGCAAATGGACATCTGCTTGATACACTACTTGATAATGGACTCGAAACACTCGGCATTGTCTAGCTGTCTCTGTCTTGTACGAGCACAGAAGAAACTCCCTAAGCAGCAACATGAACAATTAGCCCAACGAAGTGGACTGGATCATTCCGTCACCTGCTCAGCGCCGCATACCGAGCTATTATGGTTAATGCTAGACGTAGACGAGCGCCGCGGCGAGTGCGTGTGGCCGCGACATTTTCTCTATAACAATACGTGATAGTGCATCCGTCCCTTTCGCGGCGGACCTTGCCGTGCTGTTGCTCCGCGCCAGGTTCAATATCCCAGACCTTGAGCCGATCGAGAGCCGATGGCCAGTTCAAACTAGTTGCTCAGAATACCTACACCTGCCATAATTTGTAATTTTGTCACTATTTTTAGCACATTATTGACGAAACGAGCCAGCACGTCGTCATGCGTCAGCGACATTACAGACTTAATCAAAATAAATTTTATGTGATATTAATGTGGGAAGAAAATTGATTTTTCCACGGTCTTTGTCGGCGAACTTTAAGGTGATGCCGATGGAATGGGGGTCACGTCTCGACATAAACGACAGAACATTAAACATTGAGTGTTTTATGATTTCTCTACCAGGAAACCTAATGAAACTTTGGTGGTCGGCGCCGAGCGACCTCGTACCTATATCAAAAAATACGAGCACCCAATTAGATGTCGGGCGTATTGCGAAAATATAAATATTAGTAGAACCGACAAAGGTTTTTAATCACCGATCTCGATGCGTTTTACTCCTTTTGCGGTCCGAAATTACAGGTTGCGAGTTCGCTCACCCCGCACGCCGCGCTTAGGGCAACTATGCCTCGCGGATCGTGTGAAAAATTACTCGAGATTTTGCTCTTGTTTCGTATTATAAGTGGCATTCGATATGTGTAATTTAAGTATCCGGTCGAATATTAAGGGGCGCACGCACACGTCGCCTGACCGATTCGATCGGCGGACATCACTGTTCGAATTTTGACTTTGAAAAAAGAACAACGAAAATGAAAGCGAACCAGCACGAGCCGGCTGCGAGCGAGCATCTCGCGCGCTCGCCAAGGTTACGTAGTAGGGGCGGCGACCGGCGCGACGGGCGTGACGTCACGGGCGCCGGAAACGATTGTCCGCCTCATAGTTACGGTTACATTTTGAGTTTAGAAGAAAGTGCTGTGCTTGTGCTAGGTCAGTGCAGCGCAGTGTAGTACACTCGCACCGTCGCCGTCGTTTACCTTGTAGGTACACTTGTTCTACACTTTAAGAACTCATTTACTTGCTTAATGAATTCTTCGATTCGTGTAGGTACAAGCTTTTTTGACAATAAGATGGGACAACAAAAGGCGTTTCTTTTCATTTTGTACGCCGAAACGGCAGATGTGCAGGAAAGCAGGCGGCCTTCGCCCGTCTGATAGTCCCGAGATAAACAAATTAATTGTCCACGACCATTCACGAACAAAAGCCAGACCGGGAGTCCTTTAAAGTGATTGTTTATTAAATTAAGAAAAGTGCGATTGTAAACTACTCGCGATCATGGCCGCCATGCGACGGTCGACTGCCATTGACAATGTTTTATATGTTTATGTGCTTACTCGAATCTTTGTCAGGTAAAAGATGATCATTGTGGTGTTATTACCTGAAAATAAAACAAAAGACATTATTAATAAATTTGAATTTCAATAAGATCCTAAATATATTTTTAAAGCTCATTTCAATTACTTGCAGTTCAGTGAATATGCTTATGGCTATCTTATTGTACATAATATACACATTCTTAAGAAGATTGGTTGGTTAAGTGAACGTTTCAAGTAGATATTATGACGAGAGTTTTCATCGTTTATAAATAAACGAATGAATTTCATGCTTTGATTGAAGAAATTGAATGACGCGCCAAGTTCTCTAAACGAGTAAATTCTTAATGCCTTTCATCCACATACAATCTTTGTCCTCAGAAATATGTCAAAAATGTTACAAACATTGATGAGACGTTCTTTGTACACCGTAAACCCAAACAAAAAACAAGAGTTTGCGTAAATCACTTCAGAGTAACAATCTTTGGAAATGATTTCCAATGAAATGCATCGAGACTTAGGTATATGATGGTGTTAACATGTATATTTAGCAAAATAATAAAAGGAAATCAGGTAAAAGTGAAGAAGGTAAAACTTTTTGACTCCACGAAAAAAAATTGATATTCTTATAAAGTACTGCAAACCAGACGTTACGAAGCCAGTTCACAAAGCACTGATCATTTACATTATGTCTTGTTTTAAAGTAATTTTAGCTTTTGTGGTGTGATCGGTCACTGGAGAGTGGATGGAGTGTATTTAAATGTATGTATGAACGAGTCCCGGCCGTTAGCGTTTCCGATAGGCGCGTGACGCAGCGCGACGTATGGCGAATACAAAGTGACTCACAACTGGACGCGCGATTCTAGACGAATAGAAATACCAAAACGATTCGCATCTTACAACAATACACTGTAAAATCCATCAAAAGCTCTAAAAAAGAAAATAATTTAATCTTTGTTACGTTACGTACGATGGAAAAACGCCAGAGTCCATTTCTAGAAAACCTGTTGACCCTCACGGATGCCGAAGAACAGCGCAATTGGGTGGTAGACGATTCTTGGAAATATAATAACGAACAACGCCGTGACCGACCGATTAATTCGCGATCGAACTTTTTGTGTGGCGACGGAGGTAATTGTACTGCTCCACCAGTTTCAATACCAACCGCGTGTTTTGATAAATATACCTAGCGAGGCGGCGACAGGTGATGAATGATAAGGCGTGCTACAGAAATGATACAAGTTAAAGTCCATTTGTGTCAATTATCGGCTCTCGGACGTGTCGAGACATTTTATGGGTGATAAATCGAAAACAAAATCGAGTGGCCACTCCCGAGCGCGCCTAGGAAGACTGGATAACCTCGAAAGTGCCACGAACGGGCGAACAACAAATACAAAAAGTCCAGTTGACATGCGAGCTTGCGCTGCAGAGCCGTGTGTTAAGCACTTAATCCTCGGACATTACAATACGCGGCTTTCGACAATTATCGATGATTAACTTCCAAGACTGGATATCGGCAGCTGGTGCGCGTTCAGTTGCGTACATTCAGCCGAAACCAGCCATCCGAGAACGATGTAAAAAGTAATGAACGAATCCTCGTTGTCGATCATCATTACACTGCACAGGGACATAATTCAGGGCCGAAGCAGTAAAATTAAAAACGCGTAAATGCTGCGGTGAGTTCGCGTGGACTTCAATTAGATTTCGCGAAAGGCGAACAATAAGAAATAAAATCTGTACTTTTACGATGCCCGTGTCAGACGTCGGTCAGTCGAGATGGTCGTAAATGTGGGAATGCAACGGGCCCGGTGTCGCTAAAAAACCAAAAGTTAACCGAATGTCTCGCCTTCAGCCGAAACGGCCGCACTGAGATTTGATGGGGCGCTTTATGGCGGTGGAAGTGGGTCACCCGCGCACAACACACCACGAAATTTCTTATTTCGGTTGAAGGCATCTGAAGGTAATACTGAGGTGGAACGAATGCCAGGCCCTAGACGTGCCATTGAATTCAGAATTAAGCTATAACCCTTTCTAGGTAAAATAACTAAAAATAACGACAATCGATCGAGCAGACGATTAAAAGTGGTTTCGATTTTGGATGATGAAACATTAATTTAGAAGTGATCCGTTGAACGAATACACCCACGGTATGCGCAACGGAATTTCGCCGGTTCTTTGTTGCGGATTCCCAGACGGAGGACGGCGCGGCGGCAGCGGCGACATTAAGGTAAAAAGCGGTCGCTTGCATCGCCTTTTAAATTATGAGTCCATCCTGGCCAGGGTTTTAGTTGCCGAAATGATGAACTATAGAATTAGCCGACCGACGAATCCTACGCCCGTGTACCGTTACAAACGCGAAGATTCCTAAATAACAAACGAAGGGCAGGACAGGGTCACACTCGCAGCCAGACTAGTTTATTTTTTAAGCCCGAGGTTACAGTTAAGAAAACAATGCCCGAAGATGCAACAAAAAGGGTCCGAGTTTAGAACGCCAACCGATCGCATCGAATTAAGGATGAACCGCGAATAAATTAATCGCAACCGAGTGCGATCGCGCAGGAATCGAGAGGGTTAATTACAATAACATTGTTATCGAGCGACACACTGCGCGGGCCGGCTGAGCAATAAGTCAACGACTCAGTCAAATGAAAGAAACTGTTGATATTGATTACAAACTGTCACGCGGCCATTACCGTGTTATTAAGAAAATTTATTATTCGCTTTATCGGGGTCCTTACGTAATAACTATTTGTACGCATATTCTTTTACTTGTCATCTTTTAATTACGTATAGGCATCCTCATTGTGTTATAGTAAGGTAAGGAAAGGAATTGCTGTTGAGATTGTGTATAAATACATTGATTATTAATGCCTAACGATGATAACGCTATTTATAAGTGCATAAACGAGATGGAAACTGCGTCCCACGCAATCAAACGTCGAGGTAGGTCGGGACAAAAACAAACAGGCAAATCCATAAAGAACCAATCCGAAATCTGACACCGTATACCATATTTTGTGTTATTAAAATATC
The DNA here is from genome assembly GCA_949710035.1 of Crambus lathoniellus. Lineage (NCBI taxonomy): Eukaryota > Metazoa > Arthropoda > Insecta > Lepidoptera > Crambidae > Crambus > Crambus lathoniellus. The sequence goes on from OX453309.1 coordinate 13,817,957, forward strand.
AGAATGATTGATGTGATGGATATTAGCGAGCGGTAATCAAGTTATTATTAATTTATTAGCTAAGCAAGCGCAAACTTTTCTTACACAAAACGGGCGGCGTCAGATTTTTAACAAAAGTGTGTTCAGTCAGAGCTTTTTAATTATTTAATTTGCTTGCCTCATAAATGATGTCCTTGTTAAATTCGCCTTTTTGTATTTCTTATGCATAATTTAGTAAGTATCATTATTTATTAAGCTCCGAGATATCAGATATTATTTATAAGAATGTCGTTAAAACAGCGATGAAGACGATGCGCTTGACCTGTTTTTCTTGAGCATTTCCCTAGTTCTCCTTGTGTTGCGCAGTAATGAGTACCAGGGCATCATAAGCGCGATGGGAGTGCAGAGGTTGTGAAATTGCGTGTGACCGCAAGACATCCGGCGGACAATGGCAGCGCGCGCCGGACGAAAGCGCCGGATGCACGTAATGCAGATATCGGTGTGCGGCCGTATGCTTGTTTATATGCTTATTGGCTCGCTCTTGCTGTTCGTTTTCTTTGATGTGGGTACCAAAGCCAAATTATATTAAACCCTAATGTTAATGTCGGATTATATATACTACTAATGCCTTGGTTTTTTTTACCGTTGGGATAAGTAAGTTCAGAACATTCGTAGTAGGTACCATCGATTTTAGTTTAATTTCCCAATGTTAGACTTAAGTAAGTATTTATTATGTGAGAACGTGTCGCAATCGCGTAGTAGTACTTTTAATAGTTGTTTCGTTCGAGTTTTTCACAACATAATAAATAATTAAGTACTTATATAAAATGTTATTTATATTTATAATTATCGATTATTAACATGAACCCATATATTTACTATCGTTATTTTTTAATACAGGAATGTGATTCAATAGTGTGGTTAATGGGTAGGTAAGGTAGTCACCGTGGGTATCAAATGAAGCGATCTATCAGGCGGTCGTTACCACAACCACTCGTCTGCAGGGAAGCCTTCTATGTGTGGGAGATGTTCACTGTTCACTGCGGAACTGGTTTGTCTATGCCCTGTGCGACGCTATGCTCCTTTTGATTTTGTTGTCCTGGTATACTGGTCAGCGGTAAATAGCAAAAAGAACAAAACCATTATGAAACCTTTCTTGAAGAGGCTTATTTAATTCACTGGTTGAATTCTTTTGTTGAACCCAACTTCGAGTCAATAATATCGGTGCAATCTCAGTGCACCAAATTGCAGTTGCCATAAAAGCATCAAAAGATGTCAAAACACTTTGCTTTAAACTCCATTGTTGGGGTGTAATTTTAGTTCCTTTTGAATAACAATAATGAAGGCTTTCAATGCGTTTATTCCATTCAAGATTTCATATTAGTAAGTGTTGTTCTTTAAATACAGCTAGTGGTATTTTTTACAAATAATTAAAGTTAATGGAAATCTCGACACTGAATTCCATACATTAAATAAAACGGTATAATAAGTGGCGTGTTAATATTATGATGCCCCACACTGCTTTAGCAATAATTTACTAACAAATATTAGCAACTAGCTTTCGCCCGCGGCTTTGTCCGCGTGGGCTACACGACGTTTTCCCGCGGGAATATAATATTTATATGTTTCTCTCCTGGCTACAACGTATCTGACTGAGTCCCAAATTTCAGTCGAATCCGTTCAGCCGTTTTGGCGTGATTGAGTAACAAACATCCAAACATCTAAACTTTCACATCCTACTAATATTATAAACTGGATTTCCGCCCGCGTAGGGTTACCATATCTCAGGATTTGGCCTGAGATCGCAGGATTTTTGGACTCATCTCAGGATTGCTATGGATTTTGCAAAACTCATGAAATCTCAGGATTTTTATAATTTATAATTAATATTATATTATTTATTATTAATATTATAAATCTGAAAGTTTAGATGTTTGGATGTTTGGATGTTTAGATGTTTGGATGTTTGTATGTTTGTTACTCAATCACGCCAAAACGGTTTAACGGATTTGGCTGAAATTGGAGTCTGGAGAGGAACATAGGCTATTATATTATATGATATTTATCCCGGATAAATATCACACTCCCGCGGGATAACGTTGTGTAGTCCACGCGGGCGAAGCCGCGGGCTGAAAGCTAGTTTCCAATAAAATACAGCTTAGATTAAAAGATCTTTATAGGTCTTTTAGAACAAACTAAACATATTCTTCCTTCTTATTTATCTAAGTAGATACTTAATCATTTTTATCATACCTTTTCAAGTAAGTTCCCCCCCGCTCTTAAACTCAAACTCAGGATTTTTCAATGGAAATCAGGCCTATTCTCCGGACTTTTGTTTTTTCATCTGGTAACCCTATGCCCGCGGCTTCGCCCGCGTGAACTACACGACGTTATCGCGCGGGAATGTGATATTTTTCCGGGATAAAAAGAAGCCTATGGGCGTTTGTGCACTACACTGAATTTTACCGATCCGGAAAAAAACGAATGCTTGTATTTTAATAATTAATTATTACTTATAAATAATAGAATTTATTTATTTCGTGTAGTTTAGGGTTCAAAACATTGAAACTACACGAAATAAATAAATGATTACTATTATAAATGATTAAATTATTAAAATACAAGCATCCGTTTTTTTCCGGATCGGTAAAATTCAGTGTAGTGCACAAACGCCCTATGTTCCTCTCGAGGCTACAAAGTATCTGTGTCCCAAATTTCAGCCAAATCCGTTCAGCTGTTTTGGCGTGATTGAGTAACAAACATCCAAACATCTAAACTTTCATATTTATAATATTAAGTAGGATATTAGGAATATTAGGATTAGGATTAGGATGATGCGAAAGTTTGTGAGTATGGTATGGATGTGTGGATGTACCTATGGATGTTTGTTACTCTTTACGTTACGCAAAAACTACTGAACGGATCTTAATAAAATTTGCAACAGATATAGGTTAAAGGCTGGAATAACATATCGGACACTTTTTATCCCGATATTCCCACGGGAACGGGAACCACGCGGGTGAAGCCGCGGGCGGCCTTTAGTTTATAATATTAGTAGGATTGTTACATTCTATTAGGAATTGTGAGATTTTTTTTTTGACTCCTACATTTTGTTTGGAAATGTTTACTAACATTACCTTATGTTTATTAACAGTGTAAACAAATGTTAGCAAAATGTTAGTAAACATTTTCTAACAGCAGTGTGGGAGGGGAGTACCATTGTGCTGTTTACTACTTAATTTGAATAATTTACAGGTATTGAGATAGTGACGTGTTGACGTGTATACCGCAACTTATTGAGACAAGCATAAACTTATTATTTGATCTTTAGTATAATTTACTACACCAATACCCTCAGGCTTGCCATTAACCGTTCTAGCAAATGTTCTGAAGAAGGAAATATCACAGAATGGTAATTAAAACAAATAGTTACCGATGCATAATTTATAACAAAATTGCTTATTTATTACACGTTATAATTTTGAATCGGTTTTTATAAAGCTATAACAAATTAGCCTATAAGAAATGTATCACCACCTATTTATTCCAGACGACCTTCAGCATTAAATAATACCTGATAGGTTAATTGCTAGGAGATTAGATTTTGGCAGTTTTTTACTCGGCCCGAGAGTCGAACCGCTTTGTTTACGATACATAATTACTGAGCATGCCGGACCAATCACCACAACCCGTCATTATCCTGTACAAATAACTACTTATTTATATGTATGCTGTGAATATAGTTAATTCGCCGTCTGCAACGGATCATCGATAGCTCATTTAGGCGTTTATTTATCGATTGGCAAATTATCGGTAAAAAAATAATATCGCTCTATTATGTCCAATTTTGATTGATCAGATTCCCATGATTAGCGTCAATTACATATTTAGAAATACCCATTTTAGTACGTATGTAAGACCAGACAAAGACTGCCTTAATATGTAGGTACAGTTTATTACTTTTCATACATATAAAGTATTTAAAGTGGAATAAAGAGAGTGCAATAATGCTGGGGCTTCACCTGCGTGACGCCTATGTGCGTTTGTGCACTACACTGAATTTTACCGATCCGGAAAAAAACGGATGCTTGTATTTTAATAATAAATCATTTATAATAGTAATTAATTAAATACAAGCATCCGTTTTTTTCCGGATCGGTTAAATTCATGCGCGTCTTAGCGCGCTAAGATCCGGCTACACCTGCGTATTATATCAAATAGCGCGCTAGTTAATAGCATTAGACGCAGGTGAAGCTCCAGAGTAATAATATCTTATGGCAGACTTAGTTCTACAACTGATTGAAGGATCAAAGTCGGTCCTCTAACTTGCTATTGCTACCGATTGCTTTACGCGAAGGAAGCGCCTCGAACAATAAGTTTTCAATATTTTTTTATTTTGCCAACTTAATGAGAAACCAAAACTAATCAACATCAAACAAGAACATTCCAATTCCCAACAATCAGTCTACATCGTTCACAGTTATTAAGTTAAGTTTAAAAAAAAACACAAACGGTAAAGTTAATAAGATGATTTACTGCGGGTCAGAAATCGGAATTAAGATTAATGCTGGTTTTTGTTAGATTAGCTTGTGATTTGGGATCATTAGATGGCTGCGAAATCGCGTGCATCACTGCAACGATGACGCAACGCTGAAACGGACAGAAATAACTGTATGTCGACTGTTGACACGGAATGTCACATCTCTAATGTCTGAAGAAGCACATGGCTAAAATATGTTGCTATGTTGGAGACCACTTGGAGACAGACAATAGAATAAGTTCTTTAGACAAAGTTTATTAGAAATTGCAATGAAAATGGACATAAAACAAGAGATGCTAAAATATGTAATTGGCTATTAGTACCGAGTAGTAATAAGAGGCTATAAGTAATTTTTATTGGTTTATGGACCAATATACCTACAAGGAGCTAATTCTTGAGAATTCTTCTGGCTAAGTATGTAATGTAGTGGACCTTCTCTATTTATAAGATGTCAATTTTGGACAGGCTTATTGGATTGTCTCAAGTATTGACTGCGTGTATGTTGCATTACGGCATTTATATGATATGAATAAACTTTCCAATTAGTTTTGATTAACAAGCCTTTGACATGACAACCCTAGGAAGAGTGCACTGTGGTCAATGGATGGAGTAGGAGATAATGTAAAAAAACATCTTGCTTACAAAATACGAAAGTCAACCGTCTTTCGTTATTAACAGAATACAGCTTTCAAATACAGTTTATTATTATTCCATTCAAATACTAAGTCTTATTAGAATATAAATAGAATCACAACAGTTCTAACCGATCAACAGAACGAGTTAGAATTATATAGGTAGGTACTACGTGTTAATAATAAGTTAATAACACGTCTGTTAAGCGGTACGCAGAAACGGCGCGCTTTTTTCCCGCCCGGCGGCCGCCCCAATGTTGCCAACGTCTCACTGATTTGTTCCCGCCCGTTTAACTAGTTCAAGGTCCCTCGTGTCGTGATCGTGAATGAGCGGCTTTATTTTTTTGTCTATAGGTCGTCTTTAGGTCACAGGAGTCACCCAGCACCCGGAACGGACGATCGCACAAAGAGAACGTTGACAAACTATAAATAATAACTATAAATTAAGACACAACCGAAAACATGCAAATTAAAATATTAATCGTTACTATTACTAAATCATAAAACATATAATTTAAAATCTGTAACACAACTAATAAAAGCTATAAAAAATTATACGATTTTAAAATTAATTAACTACTTATGATAACAAGTCTGAGGACGGTCCAAAAATGCACATTTAATTGTGGAAAAACACTACAAAAAGTAGACCCAAATGACGAAGACGTTGAAATATTTTGTAACCGAGTGCAACGCACTGGGAATCGACCGGCTTAGGTTGGCAACCCAGCGCCCAGCGGAGGGCGCGACAAATATGCGACCAATCGGACCGTAAACAATTATTTGAATTTCGAACGCGCCACGTGACCGTAGTCGTCACACGCCAAAGAATTTAAAAATATATTTAAAAAGGGCATGCTTCCATTTCGTTTAATTAATTTACCTTTTTCGGTTACGGCAACTTAATCCACCGTATGCACGTTTTATTAGGTTGTTAAATGTTATTGGTGCAAAAAGTATAAAATCGACATTTTACTTTCCGGGTTCGCGAGCCAGGTGCCTGGAGACCACCGCGGCGTAAACAGAACGACCGAGACAAAGTCACTTACATATAACTTAATAAAAAACAGGCCACCGGCACACAGTAAGTCATCCATGCATATTAATGAGACAATCTGGGTAGTATCAAAATATCTGTCAACTAGCGGCCATTCGCTTTAATCTATGATGCAGATTAGCGTCCAAATTATATTGCAAAAACATGGGACATGATTGTTGTGACGCGGTTTGATGAATTGGAAATATTACTTATGAGCTTCGATTGGAAATCGTGGTCTGATAAGAGCCGATAACACTTGTTGGTCGAGTGACGTACAATTTTCACTTATTTTTTCTTTTCATTTCAAAGTCACTCCGTATAACGTGTGAATCAGCTTCAATGGGAGAGTTTCCTGTAGTAATTTTTCGATGCACTAGATGGCGCTGTAACCCTAACACAACCTACTTTTTTCAGCATATTATGGTAAAGGATTAGCTCATTCAGCCTAAAAAAGACTTGAGTGTCGGTCGGTTGTACTGTCAAATTAATCTGTGGTAAAGTTTTTCTTCTGTGAGGTCTGCGGATTGCTTTGCTTCCATGCGTTGGTGTTGGTGGTGTTTTGTGAGCGTATTCGTTTTTCTTGATGATGTGATTGAAACCTGGCTTGGACTGGTACTGAATACTGGACCCAGATTGGATAGCTTACATTTTGGCCTGGCACTGAATACTTGACACCGATATTGCTTAACGTTTTGGACTTGCCTAATCACCGCACTGGTGAACGAACTTCAATCATATCGAAAGGATCGTGTCGTCTTGATCAGCCCCGGGGGGTAGGTAGGTATTCTTTTGACCGCGTAACTTTATGGGTATGAACTTCATACGTTTTTGGGAACTTTAAGTCAATTTTATAAAGAAAATAGACGCTATCAATTTCTTGTTTTGTGACGTCGGGTGTAACGATAACTAGCTAGCAACGTTCAACAGAACAAAGCAGCAAAACTCTATCAAGATAAGGAATTCACATGACAGTTGAAACCCATACCCATATATGGATATGGACGTGGGCTTTATATGACATTTGAAGCCCATATTTTGTCCTTGTATGGGCATAATATGGGCTTCAAATGTCAAATGAAGCCCATGTCCATACCCAGATTTTTTAGCTGGTATAGGGGCTGGTTAATAACCAAGACACATCGTATAAGACACGCGTCCCGGATCAAACAAGCTTTTTTGATATCATGAGTGTGATACACTAGCGCCATCGATTACTGAAGAAGATCTAATGAGGTAAGTATTCTGTATTGGCTGAAAGAGAAAATGTTGACACTTCTGTCAATATGTATCGAGAGGGGTTTTGAATTACTAGCCGATTAACCTATGATAATACTGAAGGTGTTTATTTTGTGGCTGGTATAATGTGCATCAGAAATGCGAAAAAACATGAATAATAATGTCATTCGAAAAGTTGTCAATCACATAATATTAGAAGCTCAATGTGAGTGTGCGGCAGGGATGGGCCCCCATCTATGTTCAGTGCAAACATATTTTGGTTGTAATAAATGGACTAATCGATTTCACCAAGCATAAAAAAATAACAACAAAACCCATCTGCACAGAGACACTCCAAAGCTTTCTTAAGCCAACACAATGCATAGAGTAAGATAAATAAACACAGTGACTTTTCGTATATTACTCAGACAGACTATTTTCTTTGCTATTTTCTATTAGGTAAATACTTTTTCGTTTACTTCTTCAGAAAAAGTTAGGTCGCTATAGTGGGGTAGCGCCATCTAGTACAAATTTTTGAAATGAACGATGAAACGTCAAAAGAAACTCTCTCATTGGAAAATCGATTTCTGATAAGAGCCGACAACACTCGTTGGTCAAGCAAGTGTCGTACAATTTTCACTTATTGTTTCTTCACATTTCAAATTCACTCCATATAACGTGTGAATGAGCTTCAATTGGAAAATCGTGGTCTGATAAAAGCCGACTACACTCGTGGCTCGTGGGTCGAGTGACGTACATACAATTTTCTTTTATTTTTTCCTTTCATTTTAAAATCACTCCATATAACGTGTGATACTACAATATAACATCGTTAGGGATGACGACATTGGTTTTCATATTAAAAGCGATAAACATCTGAATAAATTATGATACATTTTGTACGAGACGAGTGTTTATTTGAAATAAATCACCCACTGAATAGGCGGCCACATCAAAGCTCCAGACCGTATCGCCAGCTTTTGGACCTCCGACGACCGGCGCAGAAGACGAATTTAACTCCTAAAAGGTTCAAATTATGATGGGCAACCTAGTTCGACGTGTCTGACGTCGTCGTGAGATACGCACAGAATATCGAATTAGAAGAATCCGACAAAGACGGTTTTCGTTAAAAATGTCGTCGGCATTTTAATGACCTCTCGGACATACCTACCTCCTACTCCAAATATCGATATAGTTATTTATTGCCTTTGTGTCCTGGTAAACATACGCTTGCGAAATTCACTAGAACAACATTTTAGATTTATGAATTGAATGTCGCCCGTGTAGGTCGACTTAATTAAATGTTTTATAAAAATGCAATTAAAATTAAATATAGCGATTACGTTACGCGGCACAAAAACAAAGTCGTTGTCGTACTAAATGGGTTCTATTTTTGTAATGAAATATTAAAAGAATAATTTACGACGGCAGATGATAAGTTTAAACCGATTGTATCGATTACGGTGCATAAAATTTTCTGTTCGACTAGTTCCCGTTCACGGTCGGGCGCGCGTCAGCTGGTCGTTCCCTCGGGCTCCCACACTCGCACCTCGCCCTGTTACCCCTAATTACGGGGACTGGGTTTCTGTGTCAACACTGCCATTAAAAATAAAACAACCACAGACAACCAGCGACGCGGCAACCAAACTTTTTTATTTTTACTAATCAGAAAGCAAATGACAATCGTTCATGTTTCCAGGATATCCACCGTAACGATGATCGCACTGTGGCACTACAATAATTACCTCATCGCCCTCGACACAATAGATTACATTACAAACTTTCACTCACTTTCGTAGTTTCCTTGGCGATCGGTCGACATTAAAAACAATATGGCGGAGAACAAAGGTCCATTCGAGCGATTCCGGTGCAAAAACAAGATCGGTTAAATGTTGGAAATAAAGGGAGAGAAAAAAAGCTATTTCCAAGAAACGTTGACCGCGTTGCCAATTATAATAAAATCGTTGTTCAATATCGCCAACGGGTTAGTGATTTAGCATGCATTCCGGTAGGAGCATGAACGAATTAGAGCTTTATTAAAGGGATTGGAGCTTCACACAGCTTCAATTTTACGCGGGCTCTTGGAAATACCTAGTGAAGACGATATTAAAACGAACAACGAAGTCTAATGTAATAATAACAAAAGAATGGAAAAATAAGAACAACATCCTATTCGAATTCTGTAATGAAATCGATTGTCGCAAAAGGATCGATGATGGTCGCGTCTCGGTTCGGGCGCGGGTGCTCGCTCGGATTATTACTGCGGAATGCCGCCCTACGGCTCTCGCTTTCCGACGTATAGTATACATCGTCTCTTCGTGATATAATCGTTTTATAGTTTATTTAATATGCTCATTATTGAACAGACCTCGGCTCTGGTAATGTTATGACGCCGATTCAGTAAAAGCTTGTCGATTTAACAACCATTGAAAGTTTTATGATTAAAATGAATAATAAAGCGACCAGTTTGGGAATTATTGAAATGAGGGGATTGCTCAATTTAACAATGACTTTTAAATTTAACTTTTTGCAGGGATAGTTGTTCGAAATTACCGTGTCGTTGTTGTCAAAGATGGAATGCATAATGGTGCAATCTTTGGTGCACTGAGACACATTTTTTCAATTACCAGCAGAAGTTGAAATTACAGGTCGGCTTCGGCCGTCGGCGAGCGTGCTTTGAGTTGAGATGCAGTTTTTTTTTCGAATCAAGGACCGACCGGTATGCCTCAGGTGTCAATTGTTATTTTAAGTCATCGTAAAGACACACGACTGAAGAAGTTTTGTTTCAGACAGGAAGGCATGGTGTCAAAATGAGTTAGTCACAAAAAGTTTCGTGCTCGCTCGACTAAAATTTGGGACTAACTTAGAGCAAATATCAGTTAGTGAGTTTGGGTTCATAGAAAAAGTTTCCAATATTCGAGCAGGTGTGACAGCAGATGTTGCATATTGACGATTTGGTTATTAAGTCCATTAAGACTCCAACCAACATTTTTCATAGAAAAATGTTGAAATAAGTTTAGGTTACAAAGATAATTTGTTAAAATTCTATAAATATTCTATATTATACCTAGATCATTAAACGTCATATAAAATTCAACAGCTCATTAGGTACCTACTTGCTTGTTATTTAACAGATTTACCTTTTTTCTACTTTTGTACTTACTTTTATCTTGTTATAGTTTTGAATGTCACTATTAAATATTGACATATTAATAACAGTCCGGTCCCCTATTCTATTAAATTTTATATTTTTATGAACTTTAGTTGCCTATTTCTGGATGGGTATCCTACCTACCTTACCTACTAGCCGTGACAAGCAGCACATGGCCGTTAACCGCAAATGTCAGGAATAATAATGGCAGTTCCTTTAAACTGGAATCGAAGCCGATTTCGAAATTTAAAAACAAAACAATTTGCGTTTCCGGGGCGCCACCACACCGTTCGGCAGATGGCGCCTTTCCGTCAGCTGCCGCGCCGCTAGCGGAACCGAACGCACGTACGCTCCAAGCTAAGCCCGCCTCTCGCTCGCTACTCAAAGCTCCAACCGCTCACAGACAATAAGCACAATTTCTTTTTTTTTAAAAAGTCGTATCCACCTATAAATACTGTCGTTTTAAACTCGTCCCTCGAAGGTGAACTCGTATTGAGGCGACTTCTTTTATCGAGCGGGCCTGCGCGCAATCTTTAATTACGCCAGCCTCCAATACCGACAGGTGGCTTATGTGAGCCTCAACAAAAAAGTCGTACACGATAATTAATGACGCGAAAATAATGTACCAGCATACGAGACGAAAATCTAAAGGTTCGACACGCACCGCCCGGAGAAGGCAACTCGACACCGGCCATTGAACACATTTTCACGAGGGAAATATCGGTTTACATACGAGGTCACAATCGCCACCCACTACGCAGACGCTGCTAGTCTTTCAAAATATGCTCTTCAGCCTCTCCAATCTTATGCGCTCCTGCACGCATGACGAACTCGAGAAAAGTTTTGTCTATATCAAACAAAAAGTCAAAAATGACATTTCATTGTAGACAAATCTATTATTCAGCTGTCAATTATAGACTTTCGAGGTAGACAAAACTCTTCTCGGGTTCGTCATGCTAATAAAGATGGTTAATTAAAAACAATGGCAACTCATACACCCATCCTGGTACTTGTGCCGCCCAGTTTATTAAACAACTCTGGTTAAAGATGTCCATGTGTTATATTTCAGATTTTACCTAAATAAGTTTTTTACACGGAGGGCATATAAACTCTAGCCAGTACAAAGCAAACAGGCTTACATTCTCTCACTCATTTGCAAGTCCACTAACCTCGAGACGAAAAATAAAATGCGCAAACGCACGAATAATGAACTCGGGAGATGCCCATAAATCCCATTTGGAACATTTTAAAACAGCATTTAATTTATCGTCAATGCGGTAAGGCTGATTAGGGCAGGTACGGACGCAGGTAGACGCTTTCACGAATTAGGACCTTTTTTTACAGAGGTTATTTCTGAGGTACAGTTATTCCGGCTCTTCCCTTTGTTGCGAGTGTCGGAGTTCCACAATGTAATTATCCTTATTATTAAATACTCCTTGTACAAAAGGAGCGGTTGGATATGCGCCGGAGTTGACAGCTCGTTGTCTATGCTCATAGAATGGTTATTTTGTCCTTGGAACCTCTTTTGTTAGTTCGAGTCCTTTATCGTTTTGTATGGAAGATGTTTTATTTTTTCTTTTATCACTAGCCCGGAGTTTGTCTATTATGTGCTAACGCGGGTTGAGTTTTGGCTACCGTATATAAATTTTAAGCGTTGTCATTGACTGACCTATCTACACTATTATTACTTGCTTAGAATGTTACCAAACTAATTTTGCCTTATTAAAAATAGCGTATTTTTGAAATGCCCAAATTATGATTTTAGATCCCTCCTGAAACTACTAACAGGGCTGGTGTTTTTTTTTCTATTACAATTTTTCCTATGAGCCAAAATTAGTTAGTTTGCAGTTTCTGGTCGTGAGAAAACCCTCCGGCTAGTGCTAGTGTTCCGCTTGCAGATATTTCCGCGTGCAGTGATAGACGCCCGATAACCCCTCGTCCGTAGTAACAAATACGCAATAACTCACTATTTAAATGATTCAGAGGAAGTATTCTTCCATACCTACAAAATACTAGGTATGAAGAATGTAAACGTATGTACAACTTCCTTCACACGAAGAAAAGCTAGGGTTTGCATTGTATCCCTAAAAATAAGAAACGGTAGTTTAAAATTTGGAATGTTTTCTTTTTATTAGCTACCGCTTGTATTGGGTTCATTTAAATATGGAAGCTCGTGTCCTACCTAGCCTAGGTGTTCGACCGTTGGCGTTCACACGCAACGACAAATGCAGCTGTCGGCCGTCGTCGGTTGTCGCCGCTGCCCTTTTTAATGAAATTTCATTGAACGTTGACAGGGTTGACGGTTAATCTAAAGTGCGATGTAAAAACTAGTTGACGTGTAAAACGTTGAAATGTTAGAGATTTAGTGAAAATACTGAACAACAATGTAGCTGTTTTAGGAATTTTAACATATATTCTTTTAGAAACTTAAAAAAGAAAAATTATTACTTACATTTTTTTTAGAAATCATGGAAAATTGTCATTATCATTTTTGTACTTTGCAAATTGTAGATATGTGATAACAAAATATATGAAAATGAAAGCGTGCAATATCAACCCTAAAATATACCCATCGTTGCTCTGCCGCCGCTTACGTCAAGTCAACCAACTCGCACCAGTCGAGATGATGAATTCATTCACGATCGTAATTTCTACCATTTCTCGGAACTCGGATGACCATCGTCGAAAGTATGCATTTATAGGTAAGTAGGTAGGTACTGACCAAATTGATTCGAATTTGTTTTACGAAGGTTGACACATTTTGAAGAAATCTCTTTTTTTAATAAACATTTTGAAGTTGTGTAAACTTATAGGAAAAATGTGATAGTATGTAATGTGATAGTGTAAACTTATTAATTCTCACGCAATTCCAAAACAAGGTGAATAAACCATCTAAGTCCGTAAGTGATTCCGGGAGTAGTGCGCTTCCACCTTCAGCCTTATCACCATAACATCACGTGTAATGAAGGCCAAGTGCAACCCCGTTTTGGAGAAAAAAGAAATACTTATATATATTTTCATGAAGTCATTATAATTAGCAATGAAAAAATATCTCAGTAAAAGCTATATGGACTGGAGTACTTTACAAGTGACCTTTAGTAACATTAATTGCTAAGACATGATAGTAATTGCATAATAAGTAGAACTTATAATAATGTAAGTAAGTATTGTTCTGTATAGGAAGTGGATTTACTCGATAATCCATTTATAATTATTTTGACACAAAAACTGGGCGAGTTGACTCGCATGTTTACGGAATCGAGATTAATATCGATTTTACTTTGTAATTAAGTAAAAATATAAATAATCGAACGATTACGAATTGAGCGATTGCGATAAATAAAATAGTTTAATCATACCGCAACAATAATTATGATCTCTGCTCTCTATTTCTACATTTAAAAAATTTATTACTAGCTTTCCGCCCGCGGCTTCGCCCGCGTGAAGTACACGATGTTATCCCGCGGGAATGTGCGCATTTTCCCGGGATAAAAAGTAGCCTATGTTCCTCTCTAGGCTACAAAGTATCTGTGTCCCAAATTTCAGCCAATCCCGTTCAGCCGTTTTGGCGTGATTGAGTAACAAACATCCAAATATCAAAACTTTCACATTTATAATATTAGTAGGATTATTAAAAATATCCCACATAGGGCAGGCGTACCGGTTTTGGCCACTGTACCGGTTTTGGCCACTTTTTGCTCTAACAGTTTTCTAAACAACTTTTAGCCATTTTTGATAAAAGCAATTAAAATAAAGTATTTTAAGGTAATAATAACAACCGTTAGAATTTCTTATGTCATAAGATTTTTTTTCAATAAATTCCATTTTCTGTTTTAAAAAATGTTTTGTATGAAAATTTTAAGCAATTTGTTTTGAATGAAATACTTTATAAACCTTTGTTTTTTACAATTAAATTGTTGTTTTGCAATTGACTGGTTTCTAGCGCATTAGAATATGTTGATTTTACCTGGGTTTGGTTTTGATTTTTCGCAATACTTACAAAAGTTTAACTATCAGTAAGTGGCCAAAACCGGTACATTTGGCACCTCTCACACATTGTGTTTAATATAAAAAAAACTATTTTACTTTTATAAATTTGAAAAATGTACCTTTAAAGGTAGATAAATTATCTATAATTTAAGATATAATTTGTCTTTAAGTACCCAAGACCATTTAGTACTTAGTGCTTAAAAGTCAAAAAATCCTTAAAGTGGCCACAAAGGGTACCTCTGCCCTACTTCGTAGATCAACTAGGCAAAAGTCAAAAAACAGCTGCTTAATTTTTTGGTTTATTTGTAAGCTATTTAACAGTAAAGCGGTTGAGCGAAAATAGCTGACATTCAGAGAAGCAGTTTTAACACAGGTATTTACCGTACGCAGTGCACCTGCTCCGGAGCTTTTTTAATTGTGTTTTTTCTTATATCAAACTTGACGATAATCAGTAATTTGTAAGATGTTGTACAGTTTTAAGACATTAAAGTCTTATGTAATAGGTATTATTAATATTCAGTCTTGGAAATTAATGATTTAAGTTATTAATTACAAAAATCTATTTATAATACGGTTTTTCTTTTCTCAAAAATAGTGTCTCATCTCGAACCATGCAGGTACGAGTTCACAACCCTAAGCATACGAATTCCGAACAAATGTCAAATAGTTTGGCCGTTGTGTACCGTTACGTTACACACACACACCGGTCGAAGGGTTGAGGCGGTTGGACTCTCAAGGAACGCGGGCAGGTGCCACGGCCGCGGCAGATGGCAGTGGCAACTGGCAAGGCAACTGCTCAACTCACCTAATTTAACTGCATTTAGATAATAGCCGACTGACCTGTCTTTTGTTTTTTGTAGTTCCAAATTGTATTAAAATTATCGTTGTATTTTTCGAGCTACTTAGGTACTTCAATACGAGGTATGGTATGAATATACGCATTCATAATTCATATTGAAGTAATTTAAAGGTACTCAAACAAGGAAATAGACTCAAACAGTTCTTTCAGTATCATATAACATAACGAAGTTCTTTTATGGATCGAAATGGTTTGATTCATGTTTGGTGAAGTCCAACATGTTTACGAGCGAACACGTGTGCTCCCAGCCTACCAGCGACATTCGCACATCTGCGCCACGAGAGACATCAACATCATATCCTGTCATTAAACCAACGGAGAAAAACGAGCTCATTTTTCCCAACAATAATGTAGCCGGCGACAAACAAATTAATCCTCAGCAGAAATTGCCATCGCATAGTTCTGGTAACAGCCTCGGACGCGGGTGTGATGAAAGTAGAAGCGAGACGGACTCATTACCGGGCCCGGCTGACGAGTAAATCGAAATGGGAGTGAGTCTGATTCGCGGCGCCGGGTGACAGGCCGAGATGGATTGTTGTCAACATTATTGCGGGAGCATATCGACTTGTCGCTGTACTGCGCCTGATGCTCTTTCCCGCGCTAAACAACATAACCTCACGCCTCATTATACTAACAATAAACCCAACAGCTCATGTGATAAGATTCTTTTTCATAGTTCCCCATTATGGCGCTTGAGATTGGAAGTCCGACAATAACCACTCACGTCCAGAAGTACGCGACGCGGGAACGCTGACAATCGAATTGAAACTCAGCAACGAAAGGGCTCAAGGTCCACAATTAAATGTGAGGGACTGCTTTCGCGCCGGATTACGGGTTTATTCGTGCCGCCGCGGCAATTAGGAAGTCATTCATTAAGGTCCCTAAGTTTCGCAGACGTGGGGGTGCCGCGAGCGTGACGTCACGCTGCTTCTTTCGCAACTCGATGTACTCGAGCGAACGATACGAATCGCTGCATTCGACGACTTGTTTGAACCACACTATTTGCTTTAAACAAAAGTAGCCTTATTTAAGAATACGGCTACAGTGATGAAGCGCACAATGCAAACAGAAGCGAGTCCGGGCAGCCGGCAGCCCTCTTCTTCCAAGAACGATGGCGCCTCGGTGAGAGACAAGGATGGTGTTATACGCCTTAAAATAAACCCTCGAATTCGTCTTAGTAGATGCAGCCATAGATCGCATTTCCGAGCGCGTGATAAGGATGCAAGATGCGGTAAGCCGCGTCCCAGAATGCATCTGTCAAGTTTTACAAAAAATGGGGCCCTGGAATTTCGGGACGTCTCAGCAGCGCCGGGACACATGTATACTCGTTTATTTTTTACCGCGCGAGTAAATTCATTCAAAAATTGTCAACGGATAGGGAGATTTGTGTAATCTCGTTAAAGTAATAGCGGTTAGCCGGGCTAACAACGAATTTAGCGATCATTCAAGAATTGACGTTGACATTTATTGTCCAACTAAACTTTTTGTGGCGTCAAGACTGATCATTGTTATTTTTTAACGCTGCGTGGGGTCAAGCAACTAATGTTTACCGTGATAATGAGAGGTCTTGCGCGGTTTGAAGTTTGATTGAAATGAAACATGATGTGATTATTATAGAACAATCATGGGAAAGTGGAGAAGCGGTATCAATGAGTTTTCGCTTTTTGCGATCCATTTCCGGCGTGCGTGGCGCGCGTTACTAGGCGCGCAGTGGAGTGCAGGAGACGAAGCCTTGACCCTGACTGCGGTGGCGTCGACCGGAACGCACGCCGCGAATCTTGCCGATACCCACCGCCTAGCCGGTGTTGTGATCTTAGTACATTCCGTTCGCACGTGTCTTACTAGTCTGTTTTCTCTTTCATTTTATGATCTAATAAAAAAATTAAATAAAATGAGGCATATAAGTAAAAATAAAAGAAATATTAAATTCAGTATACATGTAGAAAACAGTTGCTTTACTTGAGGCTACATAAACAAAACATTCGAAATCTAATCGTGTTAACTTTTAGTTAGACGCTCGAAACGGTTGGCTAGCGACAAAATCGAGAGTTGAACAAAAAACAGGAGTATTAAATGATGAGGAGTAAACAGAGGCAGGAGAGGGGTTGGCAGTCATTGAAGTGTAACCGGTCTGGCCTGTCATAGAACCGGCTTGTGACGGGGATGAATTACTCACCGAAACGTTGGAACTTTGTTATGAGTTCTAAATAACATCGCCTCGCCTGGATGCCGACCAGCGACTACACAATATAAATTTCAAAGCTGATTGCTGGACTTTAGAAGTGTTTTGTATTCATAGAAAGGTTGCTATTAAACTTAAAGATGTCTTACGAATCATTCTGGGAATTGTGTCTCATCGCTTAGAAAGATATTTCAATTAAGTAAGTAGGTACTGAAACATGATTGAATTGTATGAACAGCAGGCTGTAATAGGGTATTTTACTGTTGTTGAAATGTAGATATTTATTGATGACGTTAAAAAATATAGCAATTAAGAATACCAAATGTGAAAAAATAATTTGAATCTGTTTTATAATAAAAGAATTATAGTCTGTTTGATTTTGACTATAGCTGTCTCTTTCTAAAACGAAATCTTCTATGGCGTGACTATGACGCTACTAACCCACTGACGTCACTAAGATAGCGTCCTGTCCTTGTCTAATTATAAAGTTTGAAGTCCTGTATCTTTGAAAATATTCAAGATAATTCAAAATGAAAACTTGTTTTGTGTAGCTAATATTTCGAAAAACATTTTAAAGAAATAAAAAAAAATCAGTAAAATACCGTATTGTATATTGTATTAAAGATCAATCTTGAGAAAACGATATACTTACTTACTTAAGTATATTTTTTATTAGGTACCTATCTCTTGCAAGAGGTACCTACCCAGGTACTCAGCATATCTCAAAATAGAAATAATACCACCGACACAGAACACGGAAAATAAAATGTTATATTCGGACCAAATAAGTTTAATGTATTATTCGAGTTTTTGTCGCGTTTTAAATTACTCAACCAAGACATGCGCAGAACTGTGCGTTTTCGTACAAAAACTTGCATGCGAAAGATGCAAAACATCGTGAGGTGCCACTACAAATCAGAGAACAATCGATGCCGACAGGAGGTTCGATCGACATCGACATCGAGACAATCGAATCGACTATCGATAGCGAGTTCGAGTCAGCAGGATGTGACGTCACGCTGCGCCGTCGTCGTCGCGCGTAAACGCGAGAATTTTAAACAACCTCCTTGTACAAAATGTCATTATAGTCACAGACAAAGATGACTCCTTTTGTGTCCAATAAGGTTGAAAATGCAAATTCCCAGTGAAGTGTGAAGTAGGTAGGTTAGGTAGGTATATTGAAAATTTTTATTCTCGTCATTTTATACCTACCTAGCGAGTGTACTTCGAGCGTAGATAGGTACCTACCTAAAAGGTCTTATCATCACAAGGGAAATAGGTATCTAAGTACCTAATATTTTTTTAAAGTTTCTTTAAACTTTTGTATGGGAGGATAAACCATGGATTAGCAAAAAAAAAAACAAAAGTTTGGATTGAAAACTAAAATAGAAAGAACTTTAAAATAGAAAAAAATAATCCAAATAAACTGTATGTGTAGGTAAGCAAAGCTTTCCAGGTACCTACTTTTATTTACCTAAGTGTGTGTACGAAAAAAATCATTTATCTGTGAAGGTAGATTAAAAAGAACCTTCTACATGAGCAAACATTTGTGCGTGCAAGTGCGTAAGTATTGAATTTCTGCCATTCTGCCCATTGTGTTGAGGCAAAAAAGAATTACGTCTCTAAAGATGTTCTGGGAACGGTTACGATCTTTTTTTTAATAACATTTACGTTTATGAAGCACAACAATGAAACTCCTACATATACCTACATACGAAGTTCCCTAGTCGTAAACATAATCAACAATCTTAAAATTCAAAGATACTTTTAAAAAGTTACACGAAAGTTAGCAACTTTTGAACAAATTGTAAAAAGTAGTTTCTTTCTCAACTAAATACAACTATCTCAGAGCTAAACACAAACAAACAGATCCAACAAACGGCCTAAATATATCAACATAACCCACATAACTACGCAACCGACGCGATGCCACCTTATCGCAGCAACTGGTTAGAGCTTCGCGGTTGAATTCGCCGAGGAGCTGCGCGGTCGGTAGTTAGACAAGGTTGCAAGTGGGTACAGCTGCGTTTTTTTGCTCCGGTTTCACGATTCCTGTCTGGAAACGCAAGGGACTGTGTATAAGTATAGTGTGTAAGTATAGTAACGTGGTATTATTGTTCTGTGGGAAAGGGAATGAGTCCTCGGCCCGATGTAGGTTGTATACTTGTATGCAGGTTGGTAGCGCAACGCAATTTGAGATCGCCTCATTCACTGCACATAATACAATTTTTATGTAGGTATTATACCTACTTGAGTTTTATGTTTGTTGATAGATGATTATGATGTCTTTAAAGAATTCTTAAATAAACTTAAGACGGCTTTTTGTTTTTAGTCTATTGGCCCTACGCAGCATGTCACGCGGGATCAATTTACCGAATAGTAAATTTTGAATTGGTAAATTGGTCCCGTTGACAGCTTTTTCAATTTTTGCAGTCATGGATATACCTACCTTTTCTTAATATTATAATAACAAAAGAAATAAAATGAAAATTATAAAACTTGGCAACTTTTTACAAAAGAAAAAAATATTTCCTTCTTCCTTCCTTTCTAGGTATTATAAATGCGAAAGATTGTAACTGTTACTATTTCACGCAAAAACTACTGAACGGATCTGGATGAAATTTGCAACAGTGATAGATTATAGGCACAGTTATAGGCTGGAATAACACATAGGATACTTTTAATCCCCATATTCCCACGTAAACGGGAACCACGCGGGTAAAACCGCGGGCGGTCGCTAGTTTAACAAGAATTTTGCTAAAAAGGTTTAGGAAAAAACTTAAAACAAAAAAACAAAGGTACCTAGTAGTTATGTAGCTACTTGTTTATAAGCAACTTTTCAATTCTAACGTTTAAAGTCGACGCAATAAGATACAATATCCTATCTCAGAACATTAACTTCATTACATGTTCATGTTAGAATTATAGTGAAATGATTAATTGATTAATTGTGCGAGTTGTTGTTGGTTAAATTCTGTGGGAATTAGGAGTTACGGGTTTGGTTCCTGTGCGTAATCAATTGTTTGATGAGATGATTGTGACGACCAGTCATTGGGCAATGGTAGGTAACGTAGATATTAGGGCCCCTAGTTAAGTCCATGTACTTACGTACGTACCTAATACAGTTGATACATTATCGTAAGTAAGAGGTGATAATAATTAGGTACTCAATTCAGTTTTCAGATATCATAATTGGTTTACTTAGTCATAATTCTGTGCAGTGGCCGGCCGCGACACCGTAAAACAACTAGGTACCTATACTATATAATAGGTTGATAGTTCAGGCCATTTTTCTGTGAGTTATAGGTACATAATTATAGTTTTTAAAAGTGTAAGTTGGCGATTGAGGGCGTCGCGTCGCCACCATACCTACTTGTATTTTACCTGCATTTATATCAAATTGAGCTCTACCTATTCTCTAGTAAAGGCAAAGAATTAGTTCTTTCTTCCAACCAACTTATACATAATATTTGACAGACTATACACAAATATTAATTAAGTAAAACACATTTGAGTTATAAATGGTTTACTTATAAATCTTATAAGTACCTACCTACCTACCTAATGTACAGAATAAACCCATCAAAAAACATAAATGTGAAATGGGGGCCAAGTTCAATACTATTATCATATACCTTGGTTGTCGACTTCAACGACAAAAGACATGAGATCCAAATGGGTGCCAAGTTCAAGGGTCAGTCCTGAAATTTATTTATAATAACATAAAAATATTTTAGTACAAATAAAATATAATTTCTTCTTAAAACTTAGGATAATATATTGAATAATGTTTTATGTGTAATGGTTTTTTTTCAGTAATGAGAGGGTCAAAAGTGGCTCGAAATGGTTCGTGTAATATTACACACGGTGCCCCGCTAGCCAGTTCTGTTAGCTTGAACTTGGCTTGACACGCTACTGCGTGTCTAGATTATTGTTTGTCGTTTGTTTTAATAACAATGTGCCTAATTAAACCATGTATTAGGTCAGAAAAAAATGTAAAGCCAATGAAAACAAAATTTATAATCTATTTCCTCTTTTTGCTGGAGGTAGGTAGGTTTTATGAAAATAAATACCATTGAATGATATTATTTTTGTAGCTGTACTTTGAAAACTTTGAATGGACGGACAATGACCTCTTATTAAATGAGCTCAAAATGTAAGTAAACCGATTAATTAATACCTACGTCCTATTTCTTTGGTTATACCTACATACAGAATAGTGTATCTTACTAATATTATAAATGTGAAAGTTTAGATGTTTGGATGCTTGGATGTTTGTTGCACAATCACGCCAAAACGGCTGGACGGATTTGGCTGAAATTTGAGACCTTGTAGCCAGTAGGTGGTACGGTGGAACATAAGATACTTTTAATCTCGGAAAAATATCAAATTTCCGCGGGATAACTAACGTCGTGTAGTCCACGCGGGCGAAGCCGCGGGTGGAAAGCTAGTAAAAATTAAAGTTAACTGCATCGGTAGGTAATTAACTTTCGATTTTCATTTTGATTAGGTAGGTACATACAACATCCATACTACAAATAATAAACACCTAAATACCTACTGACGAACTTTCTTCTATCAAACCTAAATAAGTAGCCATTAATTTCTAACCGATAATAAAGAATATCTGTAACTTTGAAGAAAAAAAAGGATGATTCGCAAAATGATAGGTGTAAGCAAAATCTCATCTCTAAATCGATTTTCTCAGATAGTGCGTACAAGATTACAAAGATTCGAGCCCCGGCTAAAGCATTCACAGATCTTTTGTCGGCAGTTTTTTCCCCCAGAGAACTCAAAAAAACACCATCCCTTGGTTTGGGTAAGATTTTTTGCTACAATCTTACTTTTTAATTAACAGATGCCTTTTTCGGCATTTGTTTGAATACCTACCTACTTTGACACAGGTAAAATGAGCTATCTAGATTTTGAGATAAGTAGGTAGGTACCTAAAGTTATGAGATAATGGTAGATTTTAAATAACTAGGTAAGTATGTATAGGAAAAATGTGATAGTAAAAAACCACGAGCCCTATAAGTAGCTTTCAGGCGGGATTCGAACCCGCGCCTCCGGGAATCCGGCCCGTTTTTTACTATCACATTTTTCCTATACTTCCAGAATTGCATTGTGAATGCATTAAAAATAATTTAAAATCTAGGTAAGTATGTATTAAATTCCACTATTCAATAT
Organism: Crambus lathoniellus; assembly: GCA_949710035.1. Classification (NCBI taxonomy): domain Eukaryota; kingdom Metazoa; phylum Arthropoda; class Insecta; order Lepidoptera; family Crambidae; genus Crambus; species Crambus lathoniellus. Next base: position 13,840,731 of record OX453309.1, read on the forward strand.
TATTATTATAAATGACCTACCCATAAAAAAGCAAGAAAAATATACCTAGGTACTTACCTACTAAAGACCTGGCAGTACCTAGTACCCTAACTATTCAAAGATAAAACATTACCAGACAAGACCGCCTTAAGATATTTATTTACATAATTTACAAAAAATATGAAGAACTTGTAAGACAGGAAATAGAAATGTAAGAACTATAAGGGCGTTTGTGCACTACACTGAATTTTACCGATCCGGAAAAAAACGGATGCTTGTATTTTAATAATTAATCATTTATATTAGTAATTAATTGAATACAAGCATCCGTTTTTTTCCGGATCGGTAAAATTCAGTGGTAGTGCACAAACGCCCTAACTTTTTTGGATATCAAGCACATTTCTTGGCGCCGCCAACGCCAGACCGTTATTTACCTACCTACACATATCGTGTCAATGAAAAAGTTCAGATTGATAAGATAATGTTAGACATTTCGGTAGGTAGTAGGTAGGTATCTTTCTACGTTTCGATTGAGATATAGGTAGGTAGGTACCTAGATAATAAATAATCTGGACTGGACGAAGGAAAGGACGTTGTTAAAAATGAAAGCGCGGTGTAGGTACCTACCCTACCTAAGTATCTAAGACGATTGGAACTAAGTACATACCTAACTTTGTTTTGTTTGTTACATACATTGAGTTATATGGTTAATAAGTATTTTATAAAAATGGTAGGTAAGTAAGTCTTCGATCAACAATGTTATAAGAAGTAGGTAAGTAAGTACCTTTAAAAATGCGTTTTTGACTTAAATAACATCTAGGTATTCCTCAATTTCAACAGTCAGTTGGTATTAATTAATACTGTATACATGTAGGTGTGGGTAGGTACTTACCTACCTACACAACACGTAAATTCAAAATTCTACACATGGACACATAGACGAATAGTCAAGGTTTTGTAGAAACAACATTTAATTTTACATTAACAAGCTTTAAAAGTGCGAAGAAACCTCCCTACTCTACCGTAGACAGCCAGACACATTAGGTAGGTAGGTACGTCAATAAGCACAAATTGAATTCAATTCAACTAACATTCTACTAAAATGAACTTCAGAGTTCAGAGGGTAGTACTTACGTACCTACAAAAATAATAAATGAAAAACGTCGCGTCCGAGCCGTTTTTAGCCAGCTAACTCGTCTGCTCGACGTAGGGTGTTGGTTGGTTTTGATCGAACATAACCTATACCGGCGTAGCGTCACGTGCACCCGCCCTTACATAAGGGTGGCGCTGTCATAACCTCGCGACAGCTGTTCCACGCTGGATTTAAAGTCAAAAGCTGCGTACGGCCAACGGACGCGATGTTTAACGACATATTGTATGCTATATATGCTACGGTACATACCTTGTCTCCCGACTATCTCCGCTACGTGTTCCGACGACGGCACTGGGACGCATTCGGTCATGTTTTGCGACTTCTTCGCGCGATCGTCGGGCGGCGGGGCGAAACCCAGCGGGCTGGCCAGCGGGTTGGCGGACGGCAAGCTGTCCCCAAAGTTGAGCATGCTCAGCTCCAATGCGAGTTGGAGCGCGCGCTGATCCTCCACCAGCCCGCCCCCGCCGCCCAGCTCGCCGAAAAGGCTCGTCGGCATTTCCACTTGTGAAGCTATTTTGTCGGTTACAGAGAGGTCGCCCTCTCTCACTGGGTAAAGTAAGTCGATCGTTTTGTAGCGGCGCGTGTGGTCATGTGCGCACAACACGTGTACTCGTGGCGCGGCGCGGCGGTGAACTGAGTGCCGGCCGGCGAGCGCAGGCGCTTTGTGGCGGGGTGGCAGGGTGCGCGGTGCGCGGGGGGCGGGGGGCGCGATGCAGGCTGGGCGGGATGCGGCGGTTTCCGCCCGCCCTGCCAGGACTTTACACCTTGCGCGGTTAATTGCCGCGCTTACGTGTGACGTTGCAAGCTCGCTGCTTGATATGATTCGAGATGTTGATGGATTGATGTTGTTGTTCCAATCACTTCGATTGGTTGGGTTTTTAAGCACTCTTTTGTTTTACTTAACCAACCTTTGTTATCAAGAACGACCCAGTATCGATACTTATACAAAAATAAAGGAATAAACCAATGGAATAAACATACAATTTTAGTGGTATTATTAATAACTTTCCGTAACAATTTATTTTAATATTGAAGATGTAAACCGTATTTTTATTTTTAATAAACTAAGAAAACATACTTATTAACTTCTAATTTTACGATTCAGCTTATCATACCACAATCTTTTTTTTGAGAGGTAATAATCATAATGGGAGCTTTTTTACATTATAGGTAAGTAAGTAGGTATTTATTTAGTTTTTATTTTAATCAGTTCTAAATGTTTATTTTTTAATTTATATAAGTACCTATTTATTTACTTGATAACAGTATTATATCCCACCTCTTATTGCTTAAACTTTGCTTGTAACAGTTTCCACCAAGTCACTTGATTAGTCCCTCTCTATACTAGCCATAGTCATCCATAGCCGCTATAACTACCTAAGTTCGGACATGTGGCTCATGGTCGTGTGATGATAGCCGCGCCCGGAACCGAGGTCACACGGCGGCGACTAGAAACGTTCCCGGGTCAGATTTGATAAGGGGTCGCCGATAAATACGACCTTACCTTCCGAGAAATTCACCAAAATGTTTATAATGTTGCAAATGTTAATAAAATACGTATTTAGTAGGTAGTGGTACTAAATAAATAAGGGCCATTTCACAAAAAATCGGTAGAAATCTTGCGAAATTGTAAGTTTATTTGACATCGTTAATCTCAATATTGATTAAGTACTTGATTAATGATTCTCAATATTGATTGATGACAGAATACGTTCTTGTTGGATCATAATGTAGATTTTATTCTTAAGTATCTCCATTATTCTAAAATTAAATTTCAATGTTTCGAAAATTAGGTATTCAAATTAACAAGTAAAATTATTTAAAAGGCCTTACAAAATAATTCCACGCATCGAAATCAGGAAATCAGTCGCTTGCCAGCGGACTTCAAGCTTACCTCCATACAACAACGCAAAATTGTGAAATGGGCTATGGGTCTTAAATAATTAGGTAGGAGGTAAGTAGGTGTTATTCTAATTTCAAATGATTAGAACTTTGGAGATAAAAAACCTTTTCATGTCTCATATTCTGAAAGTCTTATAACAGTTATAACTTGTCTAAAATGCGGGTTGAAAGTGGTATGTTGCGGCCCTAGGGCCGTAATGAAATTAAAAAAGGAATAGGAGGGGTCATATCAAAATCTGTAAGTATCTCTTTGAACATTAATTTACCAAAGGTGGGCAAAGGCAAAAAACCCTATAAGTAGGTACACCAGTTTTGCTATTATATAAGATAATTATTATCGTAGAATTATTATTATATTATCTAAAGCATTGTTTTTTTAAAGAATGCGTTTTTAGAAACAGATTAAACCAACTAAATTATTTGTAACATAAACAATCAGGCTATTAATTCCATGGAATTGCATAGAATACCTACGGGCCAAACACCAAACAAGGCTGTATGGACTTGTAGTTTCCCTTGCCTGCCCTAAAATAGAGAAAATGAACAAAAAAGATTTTTATAGTCTTTCGAAAATTCCGCGGCCATAGGAAAAAATATTTTTAGATTATTTCTGTTTATTTTTACTTTCCTCATATTCAAAATGAAAAGTAGAGTGTTTACTACGGGTGTATGGACCCATAATAAGTTATGGGTGCCATACATCCCTTGCTAAACAATCTACTATAAAAAACCTAATAATTGCCCTTACAAGTACGCATTTAAACTTTTTAAAAGATTTGAATTTTGAATAACTAAAACAAATGAAGTGAATTGCTAGCCGAGATGGAACTGCGGTGCAGTGCAATCATTTGTTTATCAAGCCAAAAATTTATTTTCTATTTTCAATTAATTTTAAAAGCATTCAGGCTTTCAGTTTCGCGAAAAGTAGGTATTTATCGTAATGTCGAAAATTCAATACGATTAATTGACAACAGCTGGATATTGATTTAAAAGAAATACCTATACCTAATTACGGAAATCAATACATATAAAAATGCGATTTTTTTTCCTTCAAGACTTATTTTTTACTATTAACTCAAACTGAGACAAAACCACAGTATAAACTTTGGTGCTAGTAAATGCTAAAGTTAGTATGTTAAGATGTTTGTTACTAAATCATAGCGAAACGGATGAAATCAGGCACAGAGATAGATTACGGTCTTCTAATTATCATCATCATTAGTATACTAGCTACTTTTTTCCCAGGAAAAATATCTTATTCCCACAGGAAAGCCGTGTAGTTCACGCGGGCAAAAGCGCGGGCGGAAAGCTAGTACAGATTTAAAACTGTGCTAGTGTTATTATATGTAAGTAAGTGTAGCGGTCTGTTTGTGTGGGTAGGTACTCATTTCTCGTTCCAAGAAGTTTCCAAACTGCGCCCATCCGCATAAAAGTTCAAGGGAGGCCATCGCCTAACTTTTTGCGTTACACACAAAATTGGTGACTTACGCTGTATTTGTTAATTTTTTTTTCACTCCTGGGGATTTGAGTTCAGTGTTGCATTTTTATTCATAAAATAATTTCGTTTGTTCTAAGTGCGTTTATTTATGCATTGCATAACCCTTTATGTATAGATTTATACACAATATTAAATTAAAAATAAAACAAAATATGCCATAAAAATCATAATTATTTTATTGATTCTTTAATTACCGGTATCAGGTTCTGTTGGCCGGTAAACAAGCAAAACCGAATGATTCTTTTCTATTAAGTTATTTTAGCAACATAAATGCTTAATAAACTGTTTGAAATTGTTTTATTTTTGTTTGTGCAAGATGGGACGTTATAATTTAATAGAAAAAATCTGGAATAACATCAGCCTGAGGCGAGGATTGCTCTTGAGTTGTGCTGTCGAATTGGCTCTAATGTGCGCTCTTTATTTTTAATTTAACTTAAAAATATTTACTTTTGTAACAATATTGAAGCTTAAAAAATAAACAGACGATTGAAACAAAACATGGTCAAATGACAACAAACAACTAACTGTTGTTCGTTACTTCGTCCGCGTTTAGATCAAAAGTTAGAATTTCTAACGGTATCTGAACCATATTGGCAAGGATTGCTTTTACACCAATGTATATATATTTATTTAATTAAGCTCTTACAACAAGCAAAACCGAATGATTATTTTCTATTAAGTTATTCTCTAACGGTATCTGAACCATATAGCATTATGGCAAGGATTGCTTTTACACCAATGTTATACGTGTAAGTATAGTTATTTAATTAAGCTCTTACAACAATGAGTGATCAACACAATCACAACCAATACACAGGGTAACATTGAAGACGTTAGCGTCCTTTAAAAAAAGAACATACTCATGATATAGCCAACGTCCTTTCCCCAAATATGAGGCAAATGCAAGATGTATTTTTTTTAATCTCTTATTTTTATATATTCTAATTTAAATAACATACAATACTACTTCATTGGCCTCCTGACGAAATGCGGGCTCTACTACAACGTGGATTTATGTCACCGAAAAACCGAAACAAACAATGTCACCCACCCAACCAACATTTTGGCGCTAATTTCCACCTCTATTATCGTTTGTATTGGTTTAACGGGTGTACTAAAGCGTCCAGTAAAACTTTTGTTTGTTCAATGGTAATGACTATAACTAAATAACTCATCAAGATGAGTAACAGTAACAAGAAGCCATAATATGACTTCAGTAGGTATAAAAGAGAAAAGCTGAACCACAGTAACACTAGTACTTTAATTTCAAGTAATAATAAGTACCTAAGGTAATAGTAAGGTTTCTAGTAAGTCTTACTATTTCCAAGTGTTCTTAAAGAGTGCTAAGTAAATGTTTTATACCACCTTACTTAGCTAGGAAACGTAATATTACTTAAGGAGGTATAAACGGTATAGCCGCAACCATAATAGCACCTGTTTTTATAAATTCAAGTATTAGAAAATACTTAAAGTAATATTATAGTTTCTTATAACTCTTTCTACCGACAAGAGTTCTTGAAAATAGTTAGCAAAATATCTTTTACCACCTAAGTTGACATAAAAGTATTAATCGCAACTTAAATACAGCTACTTAATTTAGTAATCAGTAACCCCTATGTGCCCCTATATATGATAACAATTGGTATTACGGAGTTACTTTTAGAGCCCTAATCGTTAAAGCGGGGTTCAAATTTACTTGTATGTTATTCTAAGCAATATAAACATGCAAATAAACCATTGTAATTCTTATTTTCACTTGAAATCATAAAACATATAAAATATTACTTTTATAGATGTATAATATCTCTAACCTCTATCTTGTTATGATTTTTATCTGATTTCATGCAAGTTATAGTAATACCTATAGTCAGAATTTGGTAATTTTCGCCATGAGTTCGTGGATAAAACGAAAAAGATGTGGGGAAGTCAAAATAAGAATATTAAACGAATACAAAAAAAATATAAGATTGCCTCAACGACTGTCATCTTGCGATAAAACCACCACATTGCAAACAGTGACCACTGATGCAATTCAGCATCATAGTACTTCGTTAATTATAATTATTGATGATGCCAGTCCAAGCTGCAGCAGTATTTGCAACGAATATATTCATCTAGCACAGCGTAAATGCCGAAGCAAATGTTCGTGCTGGCACAGAGATTCCTCCGATAATGTCGGTCAAGTGCAGGAAATTCAACAAGGTTCCGTACAATAATGTTTTTTGTTTGTTTGTGAGTACTTAAAACTTGGCAACTATAATAACTAAGATTTTTATCAATTACAGAACAAGAAAATCATAATAATATTGCTTTCTGCTCACATTCATAAGAATGTGAGCAGAAAACATGCTGAAACGCAAGATATTGAACAAGGTTCTGTACAGCGAGAATAAAATTTTGCAGAAGATGCTTCTTTATCTACTTATCCTCTAAGTAGTTCTGATAGCTCAGATGAAGAGCAAGAAAGTGAATATATAAAAAATACAGATTTTAAAAATGACTTAAGAATATGGGCGATACAAAAAATATTAGCCAAGCTGCCTTATAAGATTTGGTATCAATTTTAAATAAGAGATTTGTAAATATTTTACCATCTGATTCTCGTACGATTCTGTAAACCCCAACACAAGTTGGTCTTAAAATTTTCGATGGTGGTGAATATTGGTAGGTACAATGGAATCATTATTCCACGAACAAAAATACTTCAAAATTTGGACTTTGTGCCTGAAGATGTATATTTAAATGTTAATTTAGATGGGCTACCTATTTTTAAAAGCTCTAATTTCGAATTCTGGCCTATATTGGCAAACGTGCACGAGATTGATGATGACCCGTTCATAATTGGTGTTTATTATGGGGAAGGAAAACCGAAAGATATTAATATTTATTTAGAAGATTTTGTAAATGAGAGTATTACAGTTTAAGAGCAAGGGATTAGTGTAAACGGCATTAAAGTAAACAACATCAAAATACGATGTTTTATATGCGATTCCCCTGCTCGCGCTTTCATCAAAGGTGAGTTACGTTCTACGAACTTTGTTCGTAGGTTACGTTCTAACATCGAACAGTGTCAGTAGCTTTTTTATTATTATCATGAAATTATCTAGGTTTAAAAAACGTGGTTCTTTTGTACATATTTTTTTACTTTTAACCTTGTGTTCAAGTTTTCAAAGGGTTTTATATATTTTTTTATATTTCAATGGAATTGGATTAAACTAATAGATTTTGGTTGAGATGTTTGAGGTTATTAGTTATCCCATTGCTTGCTTGTACATAATTTTTACATTCATCAAAATATTTTTCTAAATCTTAATTTCCTATTAAATAGTATGTATTGCCCACGGGGGATTTCTTTATTTTATACCCCTTTTACATGCGATATAACTCGTCTAAGTATTAAAATTAAAAATTCGAAGTGTGTTTCAGTACCTACAGAACAAATAAAAACAAGCTTTTACTATTAATTGTAGTTTTATTCAAAATGCCTTACATGATTATTAGTATCTATACTAGTGTGATAAAAAACAGTTAAATAACTAAAACATACATGTTAACATGTATGTTTACAAAACATAATAGGTACTTATTCAGTCTCATTCACATGGTTTTTTTTAAAGATTTTAAAACAAAGCTTCCTGCCTGCACGCACACGACAGATTTGGGCGACACAGAAGAAGAACTAAGTATAATGGCTAGTTAATTTACTCTTATTTACTCAGGTTTTAACAAAATTATATACTTAATAATAAAAAAACGCTAACATTTTCATCATAATGACTTGCACAGTACCCACCTTAACTTAATAACAACCTAGTTATTAACAAATCTTAAACTTTAAGGAGACCTTTTACACAATCATCAAACTAAACAAAAACTCAAACAATTATTTTTCCTAATTTGAGCTCTGAATATTCAACATTAAAGGTCTAAAGCTAAAATCAACTAATATACATCCATAAACACAACGGTAACAATCAATATAGCGGGTTTCACGAGAAACTATCGCCACTCATTAAAAAAATATTACTCACTGATTAGATCACATGTTTTTTAATCAAGAATCCGCAATGAAAGGAATGTAATATTAAAAATATAGTTTAACTAAAATAAAATTCTTCATTTAATTAAACAAAAACAATCAATCAATCTTATTGCAAAAACACCTTCAGTAAAGTTAAAGGAATACTAAGTAAAAAGCAACTAAAATCGTAAGAATTTCCAAAATAAAATTACTAAGAAGACTAAAATACTTTCTGAAAAGTAAAAGAAAATTAATATTATGATAAAAATCGTAAGAAATTCAATAATTAAAATTCTTATAGGAAACAGGTAGCCTACTTAGTCTTTTCTTCTTTTGTCATGATTAATTCCTTCTTCTTTTTATTTTCCATATATTTCTTAGATTTGGGGTGTGTTTCTCTGTCTCTTTTCTTTTCTTTAGCTTCTGTTCATGCACAATGTTTTCGTTTTCTTTGTTAATGAAATTGGAATCTAAATAGAAACAGACAAAATATTAATTATTGGATTTTTTAATAAAAACTATTAATTTTCTTTGATCTCAATTTTACATCTTTATTCCTTTTTTTGATAGGTTTTGTCGATTGAAAAACGTAACCCTAAAATACCACTACCTTTACATCCAAGTCGAACCATTGTAAAACCAAACACCTTAAACTTGTACTCTTATTACCTTTAAAACCCTGTTCTGGTATTACAATTGCTACAATAGTTCTAACTACAGGTCATCTAGCACTTCTTGTTAATTAATAGTAATAATAAGAACCTAGGATAATAAGGAATAGACGCCATGCTAAATCAAACATAACCTAAAAATAATCAAGAAAAAAACTTGTTTAAAACCCCTTTTTTGTATAATTTTCTAATTCTTAAACGCAACATATTGACTACAATACACAAAAACTGTAAAAGACAGAGCCAATATCCTGTTCTTATCTAAACGTATATTGAGTGCATGTCCCGCACGAGAAAATGCAAATTATTTTTACTTCAAATATCACTTATTATCAAGGCCCTGCAAAATTGAGATGCAAAACATATATTATTCTCTCAATAAAGTAACCCTCGCAGTAAATGTTAGCTATAAGATGACATCAAACTTGACTTACCGAGTTATTGACAATCCGTAACTTGTTATTCACAATTTCACTTCCTTAATTGCGGCCATCGAAATAAAGTAACACTTGGAAATAAAATAATGAAAACTGACAGAAAAAGAAAACACGCTACAGCTCTGAGTTGCTAACCAACACTAATCAGGATACATAAAGCAAACCCAAGAAAAGACTGGACCTAATAAAGAACTATTATAATTACTATAAAAAATAGAAAGGCAGAATTTAGAATTTGTGTACCACCTATAGTTTTTATTATAACCATAATACAGACTCTCAAGTGCTTGAGGTAGCAAGATTTATATTATACCACCACTATAGATACAAAAATTGTTTGTCACTAACACCACTCTATTACTGTAATGTAACTCTCAGTGTTAAAAGAGTGAGCATTATAACCATTCTATTACTTATAGCGCTATAAGACGTGGGCCCAAATAAGAGGTTGTAAGGGGTTAGAGCGTACTCTAACACCAATTGCTAAAACCTTTGTGTAACTCTTGCTTGCCAAAATCACTTTTAAATAACTCTTTTAACACCAATTCTTATTACCAAAATGCTAGTTGGGCATGCTTCATGCCCGCTTTGCCCGCGTCCCCGGCGCCCGCGCTGACGCCGGGCAACATCTCTTTTCACGTAAAAACATACTTTCATAATTATGAGTACATTAATGGGCCGAAAGGATGCCAATGACTTCAAAAACACCCTGTATATGCACATATATTATAGAACATTGTTCTTATGTGTCCTATTACTTAAAGGAGGGCACCGCATGCTGTAAAATCTAGATTTTCATACCTTTTTCCCAACAGTGGGCATAATCTGCGGTTATTAAGATGTTGAAATTTAGTTCGATTATTCAAAAATTGTCTAATGCAAACCACTTACTTCATTCATAGACACTCCGTAGCACGTAGCTGAACTACGACTAGATAACCCTCGTAGTCGGCGAAGCAGATAACATTAGATCACTTGTGTTGTTTAAGCTACGGTGAATAGATAAGTTATTATCTATTCACCGTAGCTCAAACCTGGCTTTATAAATGAGTTACCGTATTAAATCAATTACCTAATGGAAAGTTCTCATTGACAATAAATAGTAATCTGACAAAAATATCTTGCCCACTCTCTTGTTATATTGAATAATCAGCTTTATGATTCTTGTAATAAAGTGGATATTTATTATGGAAGATGGAGGTTGTATGTAGGGCGGGCGGGGTGAACGACCCCAGCTGCCTGGTCCTAGACACAGATATACTACTTACTGCCGGGTCTAGGTAGCTAACCGCTGGCGTGGATTCTTTGACATACACAAGTGCTTATAAAAGCCTAGACTAAATATATTGAATTAGCATTTCATATAACATTAGCATAAGGCATTTTTGATAACTAAGTAGAATATTAAGTATCTGTTTAAGAAAAACACTTACGTTATTGTAGACTCGTATAGTATACTTCTATAATAAAGTAAAGTGAAGCTTTTGTTTTAGTGGTTCAACTATCAGACTGCTGATCATGCGGTCGTGGGTTCATTGAGTGCGCTAGTATGTACACAAGAGGATCCGTGGCGCAGTGATCAGCGCGTTCGGGCTGCGATCGTTGAGGTTAAGCAACTTTCGCAATGGTCGGTCACGGTATGGATGACCAAAAATCATCCAAAAATACAGATATTATCTCCGTGCTACGAAAGGCATGTGGAATCGTCGCTCCAGGCTGCGTTTGTTGTTTCCAGATCGTGTGGTGGGTTATGGTCATGGCATGGGCGTCATGGCCAGCTCTTATCCATCGATGAGGAAGGCATGTGCCTCAGCAGTGGGGACTTTAATCAAATCAAGTCAAATATCTTTATTTTCAAAACATGGGTACATAAATTACGTCTTTTTAACCGACTTCTAAATCAAAAAGGAGGAGGTTCTCTATTCGTCTGTATGTATGTTTTTTTTTTTTGTGTATGTCCACCGATTACTCGAAGACGGCTGAACCGATTGAAATGGTTCAAACGTTATTACATCAGGTTGGTTTCCAAGTTGGTCCCACTTTTTGAAATTTTGAAATCGGTTCAGTAGTTTTCAGGAAATCTTGAAAATACTGTCGTTTTCGTTACCACTTTATGTGAATTTAATACGTATCTTTAGGCATAACTCCTTTGTTTATAAACCGATTTAGATGATTCTTGTTTTGTTAAAAAGGGGATACCTCAAGGTGTTTTAACCGACTTCGAAAAAGGAGGTTTTCAGTTTGATCACATACCTATTTATCAGAAAGCACGTAAATTTCCTGCACGATGCACTAAAAAGAGTGACATAAAAGTTATTTTTATAAAAAAATAAAACCGCCTTCAAAAAAACAACATCAAAAAAGTAAGAAATAATTCCTCACCAAATAAATAACGTAAGTACTTTGAAGTCGGGCGGGTTTTAACAAAAACAACAAAAAATTGTACATGTTTCACGCCCGACTTCAAAGTACTTACGTTATTTATTTGGTGAGGAATTATTTCTTACTTTTTTATGTTGTTTTTTTGAAGGCGGTTTTATATTTTTCTATAAAAATAATTTTTATGATAAATTGAGCGCCATATTTGACCACAGTTGGTATGCAAAAAATTGCCATAATTTAATTATGTACAGTCAAAAATTAAAATTTAATTTAATTTAATCTTATGGGTACAACAACACTTCAGTAGTTCACTCATAATTTGCTGCACCAATCAATTCACCAATATCTTCTGAACGATATTTAGTTATTGCACTACAATATAAGTACTTATTAAAAACTTAAGTGGTAAATAAGGCCCATGTAGTACGTACGTACGTACTGTAGTAGTCCAGTACAGTATACACAAAGTGTGCTTACATTCTACCTACACCGGATTCCGTCCAAAAAAAAGTAAATAAATATGAATTATATTTTGCGTAGTAAATGTCTGTCGGTTCGAAATAAGTGAATGGATGTGAATGCAGTTGGAATATTCCTTTTGTGCCTCTTTAGCCCAATGTCGGCCGTAGGGTGGCTATGGTGCTCATATAACTGAATTACTTAAAAATGTTTAAAAGTGTAAGAAAGAACTTCCCTAAAATATAATTAAATTTTGAAGTGCCATCAATAAGCTAAATCCAACTTAAATAAAATCTCCAACAAATACATGTCGGTAGAAGTGTAGATACCTACCTTATTTTATTAATAGCAAAATCTAACTGTTGTTAATGAAGCACGACAGCATCCTACTTCCAACTAATTTATATATGTCAAAATTAAGATGTTTGGATGTTTGTTGCTCAATCACACCAAAACGGCTGAACGGATTTGGCTGAAATTTAAGACACAGATATTTTGTAGCCTGGAGAGAAACATAGGATACTTTTTATTCAGGAGAAATATCTAAATACCCGCGGGGTAACGTCGTGTCGTGTCGTGTAGTCCACGCGGGCGCAGCCGCGGGCGGAAAGCTTGTATTAAAAAAAACCATGCGTAAGTAAAAAAATAACAGTTTAACTCTCTCAGTTAGATTATTTTTACTCTTTTGCATTCACAATGCAGTTTTGAGGTAGGTATTGCAATAGGTATTGATAAAGATTTAGAAAAACAATATTTATTCTTAAAAAAAATTACACCTTAAATATTTTATAAATCTGCCAAAGAAATGTTTGTGATAAGTATAGTAAAAGTTCATACTTTCTTTCAATCTGGGATACAATAAAATATGTGGATTTGCAGTAAGCTGTTTACAAAATATTGATAAAATAGCAAATAATATATATCAAATAATAGATATAATTGAATAAATATTGCGGGCAAAGCTGTGGAATGGAATTGGTATTTAAGGTGATAGTTTGTGTTTCTGGGAAGGATTATTTTTATAATAGAGACAGTTTGAGGCCCTGGGAAGGACATAATTTACTTTTTACCGTGGGAAAAGATCTCATTCCTATGGGAAAATCACTTTAAGCGCGGACAAATTTGCGGGCAGAAATTGGTATTGGTATATAGTTTGTAACCCTGGGAATTATTATAATAGGCTACTATTACTTTTTACCACAGGAATGCATCATTACTCCCACGGGAAAATCAGTAGGTATTATTTATTTTTCCGTCTTTCACGTCAAAACGAAGCATCGGATCAATGTGATTTGTTTGTAAGGGGGTAGACTGGGAGCTGGAGGATTGAATACATAAGCTAGTTTTTATCACGGGAGAAATATCACATTCCCTCAGGATAACATCATGTAGTACACGCGGGCGAAGCCGCGGGCCTAAAGCTAGTAAATAGGTATAAAACCATGAACTATAAAAAAATGTGAGTTATGTAAGTAATTAGATAAAAATAGTTCCTTCATACGTCACCTTGTCGTGTATTCAAATCCAAGCCAATTATTATTACAAATGTTGAATAACAAACTAGCCATTAACATGAATCGTTAAACATTATTCATTGTACAACGAGTCCTGAGTCCCCTCGCCGCGTGGCCCCCCTACTCTTTCTCAAGTTCAAGACTATGGCGACAATACGCACGCAGGTACTGATTTTTTCATTATTTTTTTCCCAGCATTGAACATCTGCTCCGGATAGCAGATGCGTGCCTATTGTGAGGGCAATCCAGTTTTTTTAAAGTCCTCCAAGTGTAAAAAGTTTTGAGATAAAGCGGATGCTGAGGCGAATCAATTTTTGAGTACCGCGAATAGTTTCCGGCGTTGCGTTGGCGCTTCCTGTCGTCGGTGTCTAGTGTGCAATTGTAATTTTAAGCTTACACTACCTACCTATACTTACTTATTATATTTAAAAGAGTCAGATATAACATTGCGTCTTTTTAATCATTTAAACCATTACTACTCTTTTCGTCTAAAGGTTGGCTGTAATGCTGCGGCCACACTATGAAGTGTGAAGAAATACGCCAACAGACATCGGGATATGCCAAATTCCAACACAGTGTAGCCACGTTATCGCGATAATTAAAGCGAAAATTTTACTACGGCATTCACTACGCCCCCGCCGCCAATAGATCGAGTGGCGATTATCGCGAGAATTTTTGTGGTCGAGCGGCCACACTATGGCTATAAATTCAACGCAATAATTCTCACGACAATTCAAGCGAAGTTGGACATCGGCATATCCCCATAGTGTGGCCCCAGCATTAAAGAATGCTTTCTGTGTTAAAACTGCCGTTTGTACCGGCCGGCGCGGCGTAGTTTTGTATTTTTACAAGCTTTTTATTAACTTGCCATGTAGTACAGTAGTAGTACCTACGTTAGTTAGTTAGTGGAGGACAAATCTTGCAAGCTTAATTTGACCCACTTCCCATTGTCCGATGGAGCTGAAATTATAAGTACAGATTTGGTTTAGATGAAAATACAATATTAAAGTACAGTCAGCAAAAAAACTTGTCATAAAAATGAAATTTTTACTAAAAAAATTATTCACAACACAGAAATGTTAGGTACATAAATTTCTTCTGTAGCAACCATTTTCTGATCGAATCCGTAAATTGTGTTTATTAATTGAGAAGTATGGTCTGAACTATCTGAAGATACATGAAGTAGTAGGTATCTGAATACTAATACTACTTTAATTTCGATGATTTGGGTTGCACTTAATGCATTTAGTTAGCAAAACACTCGCACGAATCAGACAGGAATATCAGTTCGATTAGTCATCTCTTTAGCCCATTTTATGTTCGCTTCGGTTTGGTTATAAAATTTATAGTATAAGTTAGGTACGTACCAGTAACGAGGGGTCGAAGCATAGTGAAGGTGAGCCAGACAATTACAAAAACGAAACGAAAAAAATACCACGTGATGCAAGGCAAGCGTCAAGCGTTTCTTCAGAAGATAAGGCCCTAAGATTTTTAAAAGGGAAACCGATGGGAATTGGCATATCGATTTTGCCACTGATTCCTACAAATCGGTCACAAAAGTATCTTGCCTGTCGTATCATTAAAAAAAAACAAATTTTAAAGACACTTGTCGAAAAGTGTGGCCTATTTAACCTGCAATAAATAAAATCATTAAGTAGGTATAACAAAATAAAATTAAATCAAAGTGCTAAGCGATAGCGTCTTAACTAATATTTATTTTAAATAATAGTTCGCATAGCTTGTGCCAATCTGGATCCAAACAGTACCTTCTGGTGCTTTATAATATTTCCCCCATATCGTAAATCAAACTTGGGGAAACCCCCCATAAATCATTGGTAGTTGCAGATGATGATTGGATCTATTCCCTCTTAAAAGCTGTTATAAACAAACTAAAAAGGAGACAGGGTATTGTGTAAGAAATTGCATTTTAACTAGCTAGAAAAAAATGTCTTGTTTGTGTATTGAAATGGAAATACGATAATACAAATCAGATAGTGCAGTAATCCTACTAATATTATATGTGAAAGTTTAGGTTTGGTGTTTAGATATTTGGATGTTTGTATGTTTGTTACTCAATCACGCCAAAACGGCTGAACGGCTTTGGCTGAAATTTGGGACAAAGATACTTTGTAGCCTGGAGAGGAACATAGGGTACTTCTTATCCCGGAAAAATATCACATTCCCGTGGGACAACGTCGGCGTCGTGTAGTCCACGCGGGCGAAGCCGCGAGCGGAAAGCTAGTATAACAATATGGTAATGTTCCCTATGTTACATTACAATATAGTTGACTTCTAAACACTAAAATTCTTGCTATATGTATCTGATTCTGAGGTTGACCGTCCTACCTAACTAGAGCTCATTTGTCTAGGTAATTTTAACCTAACGTAATAAAAGTTGCATTGTTAATCAAATGAAATTAAAACAAGAAAATACAAATCAGTACAAATCAAATAGTGCAGTAACATTACAAGTATTACATCCTGGTAATGTTTCCTGTAGCGCAATAGACCAAAGTTTAGCTAACTTCTATACAAAAGCATTTTTTTTTAGCATTTACATTTAGCTTTCATGATGTTAGTAAACAAATGAGTTTTCGAGTTAAGTGCACAACTCGAACTCACTAAACGTACAAAAGTGTTTAGCTACATCTCATTCCAACTGTACTAAGTAACTAGTACACTGGAATTCATCAGCATAGGTAATTTTACCCTAATGCGACTACCCCAAAATCATAAAAGACAATCAATATTAAAAGATTTGCTACATACAGTATTATGCAAACGTAACTTTCAAGTTGTGGAGTAGAGTACGAAACTGTTTAGCTACATCTGCAGTTGACTGTACCACACCACCTAACTAGAGCTCATTAGCGTGGGTAATTTTACCGTAATGCGACTTCCCCAAAATAATAAAAGAAAATCAATTTTTAAAAACGCTTACTACTTCCTCCGAAGGGTTGCAGGGGTCAGAACCCTTGCGGGGTCGACGACCTTTGGGACACGGGGCCGTTAGGTTTGAAGGAAAACGATTAGGAATCTGTGACCATTATAGTAACTCATGTCTTTTGGGTTTGTATCTTACGTAAATGTGTTTAGGTATTAGGTAAACACGTAGGTCAATCTAATAAAACATGTTGAACGGTAGTAAGGCAAGTCTCTTTTACCTACTTCTTTAAGTTAGGTCGTTCGATAAAAGCTGCCAATATAAAAATTATTTCCGATTTCTGATTAACGCAGAAGCAGTACCTACCAAAAATAGGTAAAAATTCACTCTCAGCACAACAACCTTTCTAGCCGAAAAGAAAGCTTATCAGGGTATGAAGAATCATCCCCTGCTAAACTTGCTTTTCGGCTTTCCTATAACAGGGGTTAAGACGTAAGAGTTATACAAGTTGAATTCTTAGAATTTAAAAGAAACATACCTACTTATAGTAATTATAGAGACTACGATGATGCTCTTAACCTAATAAAATAGAACTCATATATTCGTAGTCAGAGTCAGATACCTAAGTATACAACGTGCAATGCAATAGCGTATTCACTAAAGCCCATACACCCCAACTTATTTATTTCATATTAAATTAAATTAAATTGAACTCTATTGAAAAAAATGTTTTAAAGAAATTTCCAAGATATTTGTGCTCTTACCACAGAATAATATTTGTCTCTTAGGGATTTTAAGCTCTACCATGACGTAAAAGAGCACGTGACGGGCCGCGCGCGAATGAATAGCCAGTAGACAAAAACATTTTTTAGAAGCGGCAAAAAGTGAAAACTTTTTATTTTATTTAATCTCTATCAGAAATGCGTGGAATCGATTCTACTCTCGATCCCAAACAAACCATTTTCTCCGTTTTTTCTAAAAGTATTAAAACTTTGAAAATTAGTAAGAGTTAAGCAAAAACCAGAAAACTGTTTGACGAATCAAGCTGATCTCATTGCAATGTGCTACATTTCTAGTAGTAGTAAAATAGTTCGTCCTTTTGAACAGTGCCATACTGCCAATTCTTGAGTATTATGTATGTAATTATAGTTTCTTATGTTTTCATTAGAACGTAGGTAAGTTACATTCCAATGCTTCTTGGAGTATTTGGCGTCAAGTACGTCGAGTCGGTCTTCTCGGTAATCCTTGCTGAGGTAGTCACCACTACAATAAAACACTCGGCATCACGTTACCGAGATAGCACATATTTTAATCATTCCACACATCGTCCAGTTGCGTAGACACTTGGGACACAAAACCACACCTATCTTGAGTCACAAAGTGCACTATGAAACAAATTGCGATTAATTAAAATATCCACTTAACCTAACCCGCCAAAATGGCGCCAAAAACTCGCTACATTTCTAGTTATGATCGGTCACACAGACTACAGTAGCTCTAGCACGAAAAACTGTCGTTATGGTAACCGTCGTCGTTTCGTAGTGATCGAGCGTATATTTTGTATGAAAATCAGATCAGCGCCTCTTTCGGTCGTAGTCGTAGGTATATAAGGAACTGAAATCCAATACAATATTTGACACCAGCACTTTAACAGCATAAGAAGAACGATATAGTATAAGTACCATTCGATTCCCGTCTATTCGAGCCTTATCAAGAAAACTGTTTGTCGTTAGAACACAAACTATACCATCCGTCAAAGCTGTCAAAGTGCTGCTGTCGAAGATTTATTGAATTTTTGTTCCTCTCCCGAAGACGCGCTGCTGCTGCTCTAGTTTTCATACAAAATAATACGATAATAAGCGATAGATAGATTATCATGCTGAGGGTACTACAGTACTGTGGGAATCTAACATCTAGCATCTAAAGAGAGGCGCAAGTGATAGAAGTTTTATCAGAATATCGTGTTTATTGCGGCATAAGCGCCGACCATTCAATACCTACAACTACATGAAAAATAATGCGAAAAGCTAAACAGTCTACTGTTTGTGTGGTCTGATGTGTTCTACATTCGAATATTTACGAAAAAAAGCTTAAATCCATAGACAAAATGAACACATCATACCTACCCAACTACCACAGTACCCCTAGCGCACAAAAAAAAGATATTTTGTACGATATCAACCAAAATCGATACAATCAGTACCTACCTACCTATACAAGTAGTTCAAATATATAACAAAAACATGTGTAAGTAACATAATGGTTGCAATATTTTCATGAAACTTCAATTTAATATTTTTGTACTGGATAATTATTGTTTAATATTTTGTAGGTACTATAAACGCATAGTAAGTATTTATTATGCATACGTTTATTTTAATGTCGCTGCCTTGCTATCATATTTTGTAATCGTTTATTCAACCAGTTCAACCATTTACTAAGGGTTGTTGGGGGCTGGGGGATACTTTACTTACTACCTACTACCTACATTACTTTTCCGGCTTAAATTTTACGTAGCTAATTATTTACCCAAAAGTTATTCGTAACAATGTAAAGCTAAGCTAGTTTTAAATTACCTATTTGTGTAAGTAAATAATGTAATAAAAGCTAAATGTAGGTCCGCGATATAGATACTCATGGATACTCATCTAGTTTATTTGATTTAATAGCATGATGTATCTACATACTTAATTCAGTACAAAGTGTTAACTTTCTAAGCTTTATGTGCCCACGGCCCGAGTATCGATTTCATAATTTGAAATCTTTGAGTTCCACGTGAAATAAGTCACTGTCCCTACAAATAGCCAAGGCAGAAAATTCATAGGAAGCACATATTAAATTCAATAAAAAAAAAATCAATAGATACAAAAGGTAGCGTAGGTATTTGACACGAATCGACCCCATTAATCCTAAAAGCGAATGCATTAATCATACAAAACTCACTTTGACCAAAGTTCCCATAACACTCCCCTCACTTTCCCATCGAATTTCTTATCGTAATTCGCACTGCAGAAATGCAACGGAACCGAACCTGGGACCTCGGTACAAAGCCCTTTTCTTTGCAGCTGTCGCACACCGGCACACCGGGCCTCGCACAATGCGACTTCGAGACGGTTTTTTTTTCACGGCTGCTCGAAATGAGGTCGGTTTTCTCTGATTGATACTCCTTTTGCTGGGGAGTTGTGTCGTAAGTGTACATATTCTTTGGTTGTGTGGCGTTTCGTTAACGTTTTATGTTAAACTAACGAAACTTACAGCGTAGGGTAATGAGTAGGTATGAGCACGAGCAGGGCTGCCAGTTGAAAATTTTAAATTATACGGCCAGGTTTCTGAAATTATACAAAATCACGCCTCATTATACATGAAGTTAAAATATCGAGTCATAACTGTTATGTAGTGAAATAAGATATTTTTTTTACCTTTTACTTGATTTTCACAATGATGATTGATTATTATGGTGGGGCTACATTAGCGGACGATACTTCGTATTGCGTGGGTGCGCTAAAATTATCGTTGTCGAGCATACGCGATGTTCTTGTCTACACACTAGGCGGGCGAAGATTCGAGTCGCATTGGCGCGCTAAATCTACTGGCTATCAAGATAAACCAGCCAAATGCG
Organism: Crambus lathoniellus; assembly: GCA_949710035.1. Lineage (NCBI taxonomy): Eukaryota > Metazoa > Arthropoda > Insecta > Lepidoptera > Crambidae > Crambus > Crambus lathoniellus. The sequence goes on from OX453309.1 coordinate 13,861,250, forward strand.
AGCGATATTTATTTATTTAGATTTTTTTGTTATAGCGGCAACATAAATACATCCTCTGTGCAGAACTGTGTAGCAGTCAAGCTATCCCGGTTCATGAAATACAGCCTGGTGACAGACAGACGAACAGTGGAGTCTTAGTAATAGGGTCCTGTTTTTAGGTACCTACGGAACCTTAATAAGATTCATCATACCATAAAGTCACATCTGCTAGGTACTTTCTTTCACATAGTCTGCCTCAAAACATAATAATAATTCTCATCGGAAATCCCTTATTATTTGATTTTATTACAATTTATTGTTTTTATTAAAATTAGTAAGTACCTTTTTTATTTAAAGTAGCTTTATTTTATCATTAAAGTATCATATTTCATTTCCATACAAAGCTACAAGGTAGCAAAGCACGTTTGTCCCGCTTCAAAGTGGACGACACTGAAGTGACGTATTGTCGCGACAAATCACTTTGATGCGCCGACGACAGTGTCCCGCGATAACATCGTCTTGTCACGATGTGGGTACTATGCGTTGTCGGCCACACTTCGCGTTGACCCGATAATTCGCCGTAGCCCGCCAATGTGATTCCAGCATTGGAAATATCATCAGGTTATCCCTTTCTTGTGAATAGAAAAGAAAAAGGACATTGCATATTGTTGCCAATTTGTCAACGCTTTATAAAACTGCGTTATGATTCACGGAAAAAATTATAAGTAAGTATAAAATTATACATTGAGGCTGATTATACATAGAAGATACATTAAGACCTTCAAATTATACAAGAAATGTATAAAAATATACAATCTGGCAGCCCTGCACGAGTAATTTATCTATCAGAGAGAAAGCTTCCTAGAGCGTGCAAAATTTTGGTAGGGTTTGTCACAAGAAGTTAAAATAAATTAAACAAAACAATTGTTTAATAAAAATAAAAATCCTACTAATATTATAAATGTGAAAGTTTAGATGTTTGGATGTTGGATGTTTGTTACTCAATCACGCCAAAACGGCTGAACGGATTTGGCTGAAATTTGGAACACAGACACTTTGTAGCCTGGAGAGGAACATAGGCTACTTTTTATCCCGGAAAAATGTCACATTCCCGCGGGATAACGTCGTGTAGTCCACGCGGGCGAAGCCGCGGGCGGAAAGCTAGTATGAATATAGATATTGGAGATCATCACATACATTGTTCCAACACCAAGGTATACTAGCTTAAGGACTAGTATTATGGAAATTGGAAACAACGACGGGTACTTATTCCACATACACCCAGACCCGAGGAAATATTGAAAAGTTCGTTTTCAACATTTACCCGACCGGGGATCAAACCGGGACCTCTAGAGATAGCGGCACCTTGAAACCGGTGCGTGCACCACTCGGCCACAGATTACTAAATAGTTACTACCGCGGAGGTCGTCTAAATAATCAAATAGGTATACAAATTACGTAGTAGTTTCTTTCTTTATTTAATTTTACCCTGTGGTATGACTGAGAGGCCGTTATATTTACAACTACTGCATAGCATCCCGCGGTTTTAACCGCGCGGTACCCGTTCCCTCCGGAATATCAGGATGCAATATAGCCTATGTCACTCAGGAAGAAAGTAGTTAGCTTTATTTTATTTATTTAAATAAATAAAATAAAGCTTGGAGAAAGAATTTTTTAAATCGGCCCAATAGTTTATGAGTATAAATATGAGTATAGGTACTCACAAACAATCGTTAGGTACCAAAAAAACAAAAACAAAAATACAAATCTTTTCTCTTTATAAGTAAGTAGTAAAAGTATGGACTACTGGCTTCCCGCGGTTGTAACCGCGCGGTACCCGTTCCCGTGGGAATGCGGGGATAAAATAAATTAATAAAGCCTATCTTACTTGGGAACAATGTAGCTTTCCACTGTAGAAATTGGAATGTGAATTTTATCGTAGTTCAGTAGTTTTTGGGTTTATTCATTACAAACATAAAAACAAAAAATCAAATTCTTTTTATAATATTAAGTCAGTAGCTATACGACGAGTACCTATATAGATACATTTGAACGGTCACAGATTTCAACTTTTCTGTCAAAAACACCGTGTTTGGATTTGATCGAGGTGATCGAGGTTTGTTTTTATTTTGTAAGTAGGTACCACTCATCCATCCATATCCATACTAATATTATAAATGTGAAAGTGTGTTTGTTTGTTTGTTTGTTTATTTGTTTGTTTGTTTGTTTGTCCTTCTTTCACGTCAAAACGGAGCAACGGATCGACGTGATATTTGGTATGGGGATAGTTTGGGAGCTAGGGAGTAACATAGGCTACTTTTTATTCCAGAAAATTATAAAATAAAAAATATTATTTTGTATATAAAATCGATAAACTGTCGTACTATACAAAACTGTCATTTCTTCCATAGCCGCTTCCAAAGAGGAAAGTCAAAGAGTATTGTAATCACTGACGTTTTAGGCCATGAAGCTCGACTTAATACTCTCAGTATTAAGTCGAGCTTCATGTTTTAGGCGCTTTGGATTACCTACTTTTTAATAAGTGACATTTGTGGCAGGCAGTGTATAAAACTTCTTCGCGATTATTTATTTTTAATACAGTTGCTCAAAAAGTGGCGTATTGCAGGGACGTATAGCGTTCGGGATGTGGGCTATTACACACTCGAACTTTTTCTTTACCTTTCCCGAACTCGTGCGTTTTCTTTCCCAACTGTCAAAATATTGTCTATTAAAAAGAAAAAACCAACCACGAAGTTCTTACTAAAAAAAATCATAGAAGTTTTTATGATTCATGCAAATATTTCTAAAAAGAAGCTACTAATTTGTTTCAATATCAGATTTAAAAGTAATTTTAATTATACATTAAATTAATATTAGTATCGGCCAAATTAAATTTATGAATATAAAAAATACATAAAATTGGCTGTTTGACCACAGATTACTAAATATGGTATGACGTGCACTATTTACCATAGTATCTGCTTAAAGGAGTTTGCGCAAGTAAGTGAAAAGAAAATGAGGGACCTTATTTCTTAATTTTCTAAATTAGTTTTTTCTGGTTTTTATTGTGGTAGGTACTTAGTATGGTGGACTTAGTGCAATAATGTGGCTTTAATGGAAAACGATGTGGTAAAAGAGAGAAATAAGGAAAGGCGCTCCTGTAGGATTCGGATTGCTTTTGTTAGGTTTCATTTCATTTCATCTCATTTAATTTAATTTTCATTTCATATCAATAAAAAATATCTACTGAAGCCTTGGCTGTATGATCATAGTTTCCATTGCCAACCCAGAATGGGTGAAGAAAACAAAAAAAATCTCTGCTTATATTCTTTTACGATTAGTTAGTTGAGTTTATTGTGTTTTATTATTTTATTAAATTGCTTAATTTTTTCGCAACTGTATTAAAAATAGTTGTTCAGTACACGTGCGGAACCGTCATTGCAACTTGTTCCGACTGTCAACCCTCACCTTCGGCTGCGCCTCGGCTCGGGTAGACATTTGTCGGAACTCTTTGCAATGACAGGCTTTCCGCACTTGTAATGAAATCTACTATTTCATCTGTCTTTCTATAATAGATGTTGGTGATACGAAGTTTACCGGGTCCGGTGTCCGGTCGGGTATAATTAATATGGCAAAACAACGTTTGCCGGGTCAGCTAGTAAGTTAATATACCTTTTCCGATAGGTATATTAACTTTATGGTACCACGTGGCCTTTGACTGTTGCATTATATGATCTGAGGTTGCGTGTGTCTACAAACTTTTTTTCAGTAGGTATTTAGGCTAGCTGGCCAATCTTAGCCATAATATATTTAGAAAAACATACAGTTTAGAATTCAAAATATAACTCGTAAGTTTTAATCAACTCGATATTTCTTAAATTAGAGTTTTTTTATACGTACCTAATACCTACTAAATGTTTTAATTTCTGGTCACTAACACCTAAGTATATTGACATTGACACGAGCTAAATATCTACTTACTGATTAAAAAAAATTTTTTTACTTAAATTTAAGTTCAAAACTAGTGATCCGATCCGCCGAATAGTGATTTCACCGAATAACCAAATACCAAAAAAAGATAAGTTTATTGCAAGACACAGGTTTATAAGGTGTTATTGTCATGTAAGTATAGTAGGTAAATCTAGACTTTTAGTTCCAATTTCCAATAAAATACGTTTGCAATATTCATTACTTATGTAAAACAGAATGAAAAACTCAGAGGAGTTGGTGTTTCTTCTCAGGTACCAATATCATCGAGATAATAATATGAGCTAGGATAAAAAAAAACATGACATTATTTTAGGTATACTTACGTGAAGTAAAAATATGTTTAATTTGTTTTATCGAAGACCTCACATACCTATTTAATTAATGAGGACCACAATAATGCAATAAAAATATCACGAATTAGATTTATAGATGTATTTTGTAACCTTGCCTGTCCGTAAACCTGAGGACTGCCTCGGCATTTGTACCGGAAATACCAATGGAAATTTATATGTATATAAACGTATTAATTTTATTATAATGTGAGCAAAATCGAAAAGGTTGCTTGAGTAGGTAAGTACCTACGTAAGTTGGTAAATAACAACTATACGTACTTAAAAATATCAAAAATAATGAAATTTACACATGAAATAATTGAATTATGTAATATTATGGATGCAAACAAAATACAAACCTAAGCACTTAATCAGACTTGACACTTAACATCATTAACATAGTAAATAATATAAGGCTACTTACTAATTATTACCATTTAAACTTATGTAATAAATGTAGGTAAGTACCTTTTTCGTCAACATTTTAAACTATATTCTTCGATCAACAAATATATGATCAAAGACTATAATAGGTCTTTACATATGAAATTGCCGTCTTTTTCTCACATGTTTATTGGTCTCTAATTTTTAAATTAAAATTAATATATCAAAATTAATAGTCAGTTTCGAAAATAGAGTATATCGTCATGTTAAACATCTAAGAAAAGAATAATTAAACATGCGTCTAAAAATTTTATAAATGCTCCAAAGTACCCCTTTTTGGTTGTCGTCAATTTGACAGATTTCAACAGATTTTTTTTTATTCTAATACAGTTTATCAAAAGAGATTATAGGCAATAACTAGTTAGATTAATTTTGTCTGATCATATCTCGAAAGTTTCGTTGAATTCGGAGTTCACGTGTCCAAGAAACCCCCAAATATCTTTGTATGCCGATTCCAACTTCCTACAATTTCCCCATAGAAAAATTCAATTTCATAGGTAAAGACCTATTATTTTGATTGTTTCTATAAAATGCCACGATCTTAACCTATTTTATGTATCTAAGTAGGAACTTCTATCGTGCCAACAAAAGCGACATTCCAAACATCTACCTATCGCAATAACCATAGAATAAACCAATAGAAGTTTTACAAAAGAAACGAAAAAAAAAACGTCAAGAATCCAGGTAAGAATTTGATGCTGCATTGTTATCTTATCCATTCATACTGTTCTTCACACCTTTGCTTATCTCCGCCTCTCCGGACTCTGCCTGCATAGAAACTGTAAAAAATTAAGCTTTTACTAAAGATTTCATTTCCATAGGTAGTAGATTGCATGGTGGTTACTGTGGGGCGTGTGGTAGAGCCCCAACTAGCAAAATCAGTTCTTATCTGGATACGCGGCAGCGTATCAGCCAAGTTCAAAAGCAAACAGAACTGGCGAGCAGCACCGTGTGTATCTTAACACGAACCATTTGGAGCCACTTTTGACCCCCACATAACTCAAAAACTATTACACAGAAACATGTCAAATTTGGCTTATGTATTGAGACTAGCGAGATAAATATGTGCTCCAAATTTTATATACACACCTCAAACGGTTATTTAGATATTTACGTCCAAAAATCGTTATTTTTATCACTGACTCACCTATAATCAAAACTCTAACCCACTTCCAGATGACCTAGAAAGCTGAAATTTGGCATGCAGACAGGTAATCTGGTGAATACAAAGGAAAAAATCCGAAACTAGTATTTTTTAAAAATAAAACGTTGACAAACTTATATTTGCGTTCCCTATGCACTTATCCTGTATAAGATCTTGTATCAGATGAAGTACAAATATAAGTTTGTAATAGTTTTTATTCTGTTATATACCAATAATTCGTCATATCTCTCGAGGTTCGGCTGGCGCCGACAGCGTAGTGGCCATTCAATATTGAGGACTCGAGAGAACCAAGTTCGAACCCCAGATTACCCAAATACTTTTTTGTCCTCGCGTTAAATTAATTAATAACTTGCGCCATCTAGTCTAGCACGATATCCATATTATTATTTAATAATATTAATATTAATATTAATATAAATTATAAAGTAATTGAAATTTTTAATTGGATTTGCATTCACAATCCAATTTTTATTATTGAAAAATGGAAAATGAAGTATTTAGACAAAATCGACCCTCATCTCACAACCAGCTCCGATGGGACTCGAACCAACGACCTTTCGCTTAAATTAATTATGAATATTAATATAAATTTATTTAAATTTTTACTTTTTTGCATTCACAATCCAATTTTTATTATTGAAAAATGGAAAATGAAGTATTTAGAAGAAATCGACCATCATCTCACAACCATCTCCGATGGGACTCGTACCCACGACCTTTCGCTTTCCGGGCGACTGCTCTAACCACTGAGCTACGGAGTCGTAATGATAAATGTGAAAGTGTGTTTGTTTGTTTGTTTGTCCTTCTTTCACGTCAAAACGGAGCATAGTACTTATAACCCGACCACCAGGGGGCGCAATCTTCATACATTCAAATGGGAACTACGAGAAGCCAAAAAATGCGAAAGTTGCTATGTTCTCCCTGTAGGTGCACACTTTGCACATAAATAGTTCACTAAAGTCAACGATAGATGGCTCCAAGTTAATACACCCACCCACAGTATAGAAAAGAAGAGAAAAATCCTTTTTTTTCTACACTATATTGTTGAAAGTTGATGGAAGAGTATAAACTTTAAAGAGAGTAAAGTGTACTTATGGAAAATAATGTCAAATAATCTAAATTATACTTTTGTTTGTTAAATTTGTTATTTGCTATGTTCTGTTTCGTAAAGATCCGTAATTCCGTTAGCAATTACATAGTTTCGATGCTCGGAATACCGCTTTTTGAGAAAAAGACTCGTTTGTGTTGAGTGTGATGTTAGTTATATAGAATTCTTTGGTGATGTGCTGTGTTTGAAAAGAGACTTCTTTGAACATTGTTAATGCCTTTAGTGATTCATATTTGTTGTTTTATTGTTAATAAAGGGTGCAGTGTTAACCTATGTTTCATTTACACTAAGTTTCCTTTTATATAAATAATATGTATATATGGGCGCATGTTTTATTTGATTGATGTTTAGTTAATTGCCGTTAACTCAGTAAGTTCCTGAATTGTTATCTTAGTTTATTATATTATTTAAATAATATTAATACTGAAAACTACTTTTACGAAATTGTCATTCTTTTGTAGACGCACAGCGCCATCTGATAACATCTGCTGTTACTAATATTCCAAATGTTTAATTAATGTTTAAATATTAAAAAGGAAATTATATGTGTTGTTCGCTTATAATAGCTATCATAATTAATCTTTCAATACTTTGTTATGTTTAGCTCAATTGCTACAAATTATTAAGTCCCTTTATAAAATAAGATGATTATTCTTTACAAGACTTTTCATGAGTTTCCGTTTAGGCAACATATTTATGATGATTATAAGTGAAGAGTTTTAATGTGAATTATAGTTTCCAAACACACTTGAATAACATTTGCTTGTATTTAATACTATTTGTTATTTTATTGTATCGATATTTAAGTTCTAGAAATAAGTAAAACCTGTACTTGATTGCTTGCTGAAATATGGATGTCATATTTAAAAAAATGGGCTTCGGCTACGACTATCGACGACGTTTGCCTGTCATTGTGTAAATTCTTATAAAAATACAAGTTAAAAGCTAATGTTGCGTTTGATTTAAGATGTACCCGGATGAGGCGCCGACAGCAGCGGTGGGATCGAGGACTGGAGACGGGTTTCCATCTCCAACGTTACCCGGCGGTACCAGAGTACCGCGGCCTCCAGCAGTCAACCCCGTGTTCAACATTGAGCAGGTCATGAATCTTGTCAATTTGGTGATAAAATACGCTGCAGCAAGCGCATCAGTCTCCGCAGCTCTTTCGTCAGAGTCATGTTTTCCTTCCACTTTGAAAAAGAAATAATTTTTATTTAGCACTCGTTCGTCCTGATGAATGTTCTCATGATATAAGAGATTGGTGCGCATATGTAGATGAAACGATTGCGATGTTTAACACCCTATCAATCGAGTTGCGAATGAAAACTATTTTATACTAATTGAAAGGTCGGCCTAAAACTTGGGCCAATACTTACTTGGTCTCACAGATCTACAACTTGGGAATAAGTGAAAACGGAACTAATTCTAATTTTTGGCAGGGAATTCCGGTATGCTGATGACGTCAACAAATGGAGGGCTTACCATTCAGACTAGTCTGTGAGCTACGCTGACTTGGGCTGAGGCTTTTGATGTGGAGGTAGTTGAGGCTCTGGTAACAGGTATTTACTTACTTATCCTGAATTTATTCGGTCTGAATTAACGAACGAAACATGTCTTATACCTTGCCTAGTCTCATTTTTGTTCTGAAAACTTATCGTAAACGAAAGTTAAGCCTTATTGATTGATAGAAACCACTTGTTGTTGAATTCAGTCCTTAAGTTCCTATGACAAATCAAAATTATATGTTACTCCTGTCATAAACCTAGGCATTATTTACGTGATTGTAAAGAAAGACCACTTTTAAATCGGTAGCCGTAATGCCACGAATTAATGATTCTGCTAATGCGAGTACCACTAAAGCTATTGAATGTGACTATTTGCCACCGCAAAAGGAATTTGGAGAAAGTCTGTTCAACGTCAAAATGACTAACGTTTTATGTCCCAAAATGGAAAATCTATTAATTATTATTGCAAATTGTTTTACGTAAAATTATTGTTACGAATTGGTTGAGAATTCACTAAGATGAAGATTTCGTAAAGGTGTTTGTAGAGCTCAACAAGTAGCAAATACATCCAATTAGAATAGCAGTTCCTTTTTATACTGTTCATGACTGTTCACCGATTGAGTGAATGGAAAACGAAATAAAGCAGAATATGATTTTATTTTCATACTAGCTATTGCCCGCGACTTCGTACGCGCGGTGTGGTGACTTTTGTGTTAGTTTAGTGTGTTTGTTGCCTGGATTTGATAACGCTCTTCTTGAAGTCCTATTCTCTACTAAAAGTGTAGAATATCGAATACGCAGGCTAGGGTATGAACATGGTATATTGTTGTCATATGCTGCGTGAGCTTGGTCGGGCCCCCATTCGTGGATCTGGCTGTCTGTCAAGAAACTATTTCACAAGAATGCGTGGGGGGTATCAGGCTGAAATTTATATCAATTTAAATGCTTAAGTCTGCAATCCCTTGGAGCCGAGAAAGGAAAACAAACTTCTCTTCTCTTGTTCATGAATCAAATCAAAAGGGCCACTTGCAGCAATACTTTGCTTCTGTTAAATCTCGATTTTATTTTAATTTTATTTTCATAAGTGGTTTTAAAGCCTAAATGTTCATAATTATGATTTGTACTTACGTATGATCGAACTGAACTCACAATTAAATGTTTTTAAAACTTAATAAGCATATTTAGAACACTGACATGTTCTTAGGGTTCCGTACCCAAAGAGTAAAAACCTGGACTCTATTACTAAGACTCAACTGTCAGTCTGTATGTCGTCTGTCACCAGGCTGTATCTCATGAATCGTGATAGCTAGACTGTTGAAATTTTTACAGATGATGTATTTCTGTTGCCGCTTTAAGAACGAATACTAAAAAAAAAGAAATATTTAAGTGGGGCTTCCATACATCAAACGTCATCTTATTTGCCGTTTTTTTTGCTCGTTGCTTGCCGTCAATGGTACGGAACCGTTCGTGCGCGAGTCGGACTCGCACTTGGCCGGTTTTTATTACGATTCAATTTAATTTCTGTGAACATTCTAGGATTCAACATCACGTGGTAGCTGAGTCAGTAGGACTAATAAACAGGTAGAGCTTGTAATAAAAAAATGATTATTGTAGTTGAGCTTAATAAACTGTGGCATCTATAGCTAACAACTCCTACAGCTTAAGCTGTTCTGCTTCTAAGAAAAACACAGGGTATAGAGTAAATTGTTTAAAAATAATCATTTGTGCAATAAGAGATTTTTTAAAATTTTGGTTACGAGTGTTGAATTTTAATCACAATTCATGAAGAGGGGTGCGTACCGAGTACTTCTAATTTAACACTCACCACACAAGTGATGAGGGATAATGGCACGAGAAATCATAAAAAGAATGCTCTCGTCTTTGTAATGTAACTTCTCACCTCAACAGCTGCAGCATTTTTAGATGTGTGATACAATCAAAATTAATGTGAAAAGTAAAAAGTAGAAAACATTTAATTATAACTATTTTGAGTTTAAAACTATAAGTCACAATAAAGTTTAGAACATCTTTGAAAGTCGACAACCGTTCAATAAGTAGTTGATATATTTTTCCACTTGTTTTTTTATCTAGTAGTTAAAATTCAGCAATAGAAACTGGTTTCCTCAATTCTTTTAGAGTTAAATAATTGTATTTATTAATGTAATTTAAAAGTAATTTGAAAATCAATTTGATGCCCGTCATTTTCTTTTCTTTAGTTTGTTGTTTTTATTTTTATGAATTTAAATGTTGTGTAAGTAGCAGAAAACAACATTTATGAAAATAATGTTTGCCTCAGTTTATTATCCCAATACTTACTTTTTTTTTTATTAATCACATTATTGAGAACTTTGATTCCCTTTTATGAATATAAAAATATAGGATGGACGAGCGATATTTTTAAAACAAAGCGTGTTTAGACACAACAACAGCTTAAATACAATTATACAAAGTTCAGTCAATAAATTAATTTGCTACAAATTTGGATGAAATGTTATTTGACATTTGCAATGCATTATGATCAAACATTCTACAACAAAATTAAGTCCAAAATTGAACTGATAGAAATATTAGATGTTTTGTCTACTTTGACAGTTCAGGATAGGATCAAACATGTCATCTTCGTGGTTGTTCAGAAAATATCGCTAGTCACAAAACTTTAACTTAGCCCTGCACCTTTAGCTCAGTATGATGTTATTCAGAAGAAGCGATCATATTATGACCGTATGACCGTATGGGCGATTGATAATTAGAAACCTGTTGAGCTGAACGCCACTACCACCGAGTCTTATTTTGTTCAAATATTACAACAACAATAACGAATTTAAAGAAAAAGAATTTAAATGCATCTACTTCTACATATGTTTTGTGTTTGTGTGTTTGTTTTATTTATTTATCCCTATTACCCTATCCAAAACTTCCCATCCTTAAACGCTGGCTGGCCACCATGCGTATCCTTTTCCCGGTCTTGGAGGCTAGATCCCGAGGTGGGTGATGCCTAGTGTAAGGCTAGATCCCGTAGTGGTGACGCCTGATGGAGGCTAGATCCATGAGTGGTGACGCCTGATGGTGGCTAGATCCCGTAGTGGTGACGCCTGATGGAGGCTAGATCCCAAAGTGGTGACGCCTGATGGAGGCTAGATCCCGTAGTGGTGACGCCTGGTGGAGGCTAGATCCCGTAGTGGTGACGCCTGATGGAGGCTAGATCCCAAAGTGGTGACGCCTAATGGAGGCTAGATCCCGTAGTGGTGACGCCTGATGGAGGCTAGATCCCGTAGTGGTGACGCCTGGGGATGGCTAAACCCTGACGAGGGTGACGCCTGGTGCGGGCTAGATCCTGTGATGGTGATGCCTAGGGGTAGTTAGACCCCGTGATGAGCTATGCTATGTCTTATTTGTATTTTATAATTGGTTGTAATGTTCAAAATGTTGAATAAGACTTTGTTCACTTGTGTTAATTGAAGAGTGTGTTACAATAGCGCTTAAGTTTATGGATTTGTAAATAATTGTTTGTCACTGTTGTTGTTATTATACATGTAAGTGAAGCGCCGAGAGCGCGCTTGAGTCAGTATGGCCGTATGGGCGCATGTTTTATTTGATTGATGTTTAGTTAATTGCCGTTAACTCAGTAAGTTCCTGAATTGTTATCTTAGTTTATTATATTATTTAAATAATATTAATACTGAAAACTACTTTTACGAAATTGTCATTCTTTTGTAGACGCACAGCGCCATCTGATAACATCTGCTGTTACTAATATTCCAAATGTTTAATTAATGTTTAAATATTAAAAAGGAAATTATATGTGTTGTTCGCTTATAATAGCTATCATAATTAATCTTTCAATACTTTGTTATGTTTAGCTCAATTGCTACAAATTATTAAGTCCCTTTATAAAATAAGATGATTATTCTTTACAAGACTTTTCATGAGTTTCCGTTTAGGCAACATATTTATGATGATTATAAGTGAAGAGTTTTAATGTGAATTATAGTTTCCAAACACACTTGAATAACATTTGCTTGTATTTAATACTATTTGTTATTTTATTGTATCGATATTTAAGTTCTAGAAATAAGTAAAACCTGTACTTGATTGCTTGCTGAAATATGGATGTCATATTTAAAAAAATGGGCTTCGGCTACGACTATCGACGACGTTTGCCTGTCATTGTGTAAATTCTTATAAAAATACAAGTTAAAAGCTAATGTTGCGTTTGATTTAAGATGTACCCGGATGAGGCGCCGACATATACTATGCCTATGTCTGTGTCTGTGTTTATATGCCTTTGTAATTTGCATAAGTGTGTGTTTATACACCAAATGGAGTGTGAGACTATAACTTCAATACAAAACTGCAAAAATGTCATCTCTTCCATGGCCGCTTCCAAAGAGTATGTAATCACTGACGTCTGCGCGCGGTCCAAATCGAATACTAATCTTTTCCATAAGCTTAGCATAAATAATGTACTGTAACTAGCGCCAAAAATGCACCAGTCGCGCATACGCGCAGAGTTATCTTATCGCTTAATGAAACCAGAATCAAAACGCAAATGGAAATGCAATATCTGCTCAGGAACATTAAATTCCTACTGCAACTTCGTCGAGCAAAACACCATACACTATTACGACTAGGAAAAAGAAACTGTTGGAAATAGGAAAATCTGTTATAAATGATATTTCTACGTCCACACCAAACACGACCATAAAATTAGTTTCATTGTCAGTAGCTGTATTTGGTCAGTTATATTACTTTGCCCTTGTGTATACAAGGGCAAAGTAATATAACTGACCCAATAAAATATACTGAAACATTTGGTATTAATTTTATTATGAATAAGTACCTACTAATAATTTCTCTACAAAAAGTAATGATATCTCATCAAAAACATAAAATATGTGAAGTGAGAGCCAACTTCAATATTAGGAAATATGCCTTGGTTGTTGACTTCAACGACAAAAGATGTGAGATCTAAATGGGTGCCAAGTTTAACGGTCAGTCCTGAAAATTTAGTACATAAAATGTTTTATAACAACTTAAAATATAATTTCTTCTTATAACTTAGGATAATATATTGAAGCCTAAGGTCTGACTTGGCTAGTTTTTATATACGAATTATATATATATTATAGCCTTAGCAAGCTCTAAAGCCGAAGTTCTTATTGTATTCTTCCGAAAATTTGACTTGCTGGTAGACTAGAAACTAGAGATGAACATAGGGCTCTTCCATGACTGTTTCAGTAAGTACCTAATAATAATTCGTATACAAGAACTAGCCAAGTCAGACCTTAGGCTTCAATATATTATCCTAAGTTATAAGAAGAAATTATATTTTAAGTTGTTATAAAACATTTTATGTACTAAATTTTCAGGACTGACCGTTAAACTTGGCACCCATTTAGATCTCACATCTTTTGTCGTTGAAGTCAACAACCAAGGCATATTTCCTAATATTGAAGTTGGCTCTCACTTCACATATTTTATGTTTTTGATGAGATAGCTATCTTCAAGACTACTTCTAACCTCTCTTATAAGAAACTTGTAGTATGCTACAAACCTGGATTTGGGCGCAGTTATAGGAGCTATTATTTCTGTAATTATCTTATAACCAGCTTAAAGAATGTCACTAAGCCCTATAACATACTTGAGGAAGCGTTTGCGAAATGCAATTGCTTCTATAATAATCTAAGACTAAACAATTACAAGCACAAACGCTCTTATTATTATATTACACAAGTATCTTACTAATGCAATATTGTTTATAATGTAATTAGCTAATGTATTTAGAAGTAAATTTTATAGGTTAATATTGTTCCTAGTTATTTTGTGATTAAAGTTAAATTGTATACGTAAATACACTTGCTTTTATTATAGAAATAATAAAACATTGTAGTATGGAAAATGAAGTGTTTAGAAAAATCGACCCGTCTCACAATCAGCTCCGATGGGACTCGAACCCACGACCTTTCGCTTTCCGGGCGACTGCTCTAACCAGTGAGCTACGGAGTCGTTACGAGAAGCGTCGAATTTATCCAATACTTCTTACTCGCTGTATAGTCAGCGTTAATTTCATCAATGTGGAGATATTACTACCCTCACACGCAAAAGAAATACCTTTCCAGGTATTATATTAATATACCCGGTATTTTGGGGTGCGCAGATGACAGCATCGTTGTAGAGAGCTACATATCTGATGCTCGAGCTGGTGCAGAACAGGTCCAGTGTCTTAGGGAGGCGATGGTTAGTCGCATGAACCTATCACTGCAGGCAGTCTCCGACTGGGGCGATGCCAATCTGGTCAGGTTCAATCCATCTAAAACCCAAGCGTGTCTGTTCTCTGTCAAAAGGAGTAATTTTGACTTGACTCCTACTTTCCGAGGTGTATCCGTGCCGATTACTGAACATCTAGAGCTTCTCGTCATGTCTTTGACTCCATCTCTCAATTTTGGCTCTTTCATTGAGAGTAAAGCTCAATTAGCGTCTTAAAAGCTTGGCGTTCTGGCAAAGGTGAGAAAGTACTTCACGCCGGAACAGCTGCTCAATCTTTATCAAGCGCAAATTCGTTCATGTATGGAGTAAGTACTGTTCTCATCTCTAGGATGGCTCTGCCAAATTCCAGCTCCAGACACTAGAAGCTATTGAGTGGAGGGCCAGAAAGCTCATTGGTAATGACTATCTCTTCGATAAAAAGCTCAAAAGCCTCGAGCATAGACGCAAAGTTGCAATGTTTATCGGTTTTTTATCGAATACATTTCGGCGTGTGTGCAGCGGAATCGCACAACCTAATTCCGCCATCTCCCTACTTCTTCCAACGACAACCAGACGTACGAAACAGCGCCACCGGTTTATAGTGGATATTCCTGGGACACGGACTAAGCGTTTTGCTTCTAATTTTATCATCCGTACCGCTAAGGAATGGAACTCCTTGCCTAAGTCTGTATTTATAGTACAATCTGGGGGCCTTCAAGTCGCGATCACGAGTGAACCGGTACCTTCTAGGCAAGCGCGATTAAGCGTTGATAGATCGCATCAACGCTTAACATCAGGCGTGATAGCGGAAAAGCGCTTGCCTATCAACCAATAAAAATTAATTTAAAAAAACCTAGATTATGATGTGTTTCGAGCAGGGTAGCGTACCTGATACTCAGAATATCGGAACGATATTCGCTGAATGTCATTCAGGTTTACGCTCCGACCTCGAAACACGACGATGTCGAAGTGGAGGCTATGTATGAGGAGATCTCTAAAGCCATGCATAGCTATAAAACCCACTACACGGTAGTGATGGGGGATTTTAATGCTAAGTTGGGGCAACGCTGTGGTGATGAGTTGAGAGTGGGGCAATTTGGATTTGGGCAACGGAACGAAAGGGGCCAGATGCTGGCAGGCAGACTTCATGGCGAGGGAGAACCTCTACATGATGAACTCCTTCTTTAAGAAGCCCGTAAGCCGCAAATGGACCTGGATTAGTCCGGACGGTAAAGTCAAAAACGAGATAGATTTTATTATGTCAACCAGGAAGCAAATATTCAATGATGTATTTGTCATCAACGCCGTAAAGACGGGAAGCGATTACCGCATGCTTAGAGGCACATTGAATATCAACGTCAAGCTGGAAAGATCTCGACTAATAAAATCTACGCTCCGACCAATACCGGCTCAAATTCAAAACCCCGAGTGCTTTCAGCTCGAGCTCCAAAGCCGCTTCGAAGCCCTTGAGAACAGCATCGATATGGACGATCTATACAACATGGTGGTGGATACTGTCCGCACGGTAGGGTCCAAGCACTACAAAACCCACCGTCCTAAATTAAAGAAACTCTCCAGCCACACTATCCGACTCATGGATCAGAGAAACGAAATGAAACTACAGAACTCAGCGGATGCCCTTCGTTATCGACAGCTAAATAGGCAGATCTCCAAGTCCTTGACAAGCGACCTTCGCCAATTTAATACCGAGCGTATTAAAGAGGCCATTGAGCGGAACAAAGGCTCCAAAGTGTTCGCTAGAGATCTGGCTATAGGGCAAAGTCAACTGACGAGGCTGCAAGCTGAGGACGGTAGTATCATTTCATCAACACCTGAAATCCTGAGGGAGATTGAGAGTTTCTATGGACAGTTGTACTCCACGCAAACACCTGTTGAAAGTAAGGCTACAGAACCTAGAGCCAAGCTCACCCGACACTATACCGAAGATATCCCGGACGTCAGCCTGTACGAGATTAGAATGGCTCTCAAGCAGCTCAAAAACAACAAGGCGGCGGGCGATGACGGAATCACAACAGAACTTCTGAGAGCGGGTGGTAAGCCGATACTTAAGGTCCTCCAGAAGCTCTTCAACTCTGTCATCCTCGAGGGCAAAACGCCAAAGGCATGGGGCAGAAGCGATATGATGCTGTTCTTCAAGAAGGGTGATAAGACTCTCTTGAAAAACTACCGACCCATCTCGCTTCTGAGCCATATCTACAAGTTGTTTTCGAGAGTCATTACGAATCGTCTCGCTCGCAGGTTCGACGACTTCCAACCTCCCGAACAAGCCGGGTTCCGAAAAGGTTATAGTACCATAGACCACATTCATACGCTGCGGCAAGTTATACAGAAGACCGAAGAGTATAACTTGCCACTATGCTTGGCGTTCGTGGACTATGAGAAAGCCTTTGATTCGATCGAGACCTGGGCAGTTCTTTGACCAGTGTGTGTTGCCAGTTATGACTTATGGAAGCGAGACGTGGTCTTTTACTATGGGTCTCATAAGAAGGCTCAAGGTTACCCAGCGAGCAATGGAGAGAGCGATGTTTGGTATTTCCCTGCTCGATCGAATCAGAAATGATGAAATCTGCCGACAAAACGACCGACATCGATCGAAGGATTGCTCAGTTGAAGTGGCAGTGGGCGGGACACAAGCGCGGAGAACCGATGGCCGTTGGGGCGGAAAGGTTCTCGAATGGCGACCGCGAACCGGACGACGTTCCGTGGGCAGGCCCCCTACAAGGTGGACCGACGATCTGGTCAAGGTCGCGTGAAGCCGCTGGATGCGGGTATCGCAGGACCGATCGTTGTGGAGATCCTTGGGGGAGGCCTATGCCCAGCAGTGGGCGTCGTACGGTTGAAATGATGAGATTATGATGACAAATCGACAAATCAGAATAATATAGGATCGACATTGTGGGATGGCGCAACGGTTAAAGGAAGACTGATGGAATGTCTTCCTTCCGGGCTAGGTGTTGTTAGCCTGTGGACAACTGTCCGATGGTTGTGTATCGGAAATTCTATTGACGTCTCGACGCACTGCAGGATGCCCCAGTCTGCGGTGCGACGAGACGGTGCGGGGTGGCTGCTGGTTGCTGCTCCTGTCCACAGTGAGTCGGGACGTCCACGGTGAGTCGGGTCGGGATGGAGTGTGCGTTGTGACGGTGGGTCCGAGCTGCTGGCGCGCAGAACTGCCACGCTGGAGTAAGGGCCCAGTGATGCTCCAGAGACGTGGGCTGCGAGGATGCCAGGTCGGGATGATGCCATCGGGTGCTGCCGAAGGTAGGTAGCGTCGGACGATGCTGCGATGGAACCTTGAGGCGGGTTGAGCTGGCTTGCTGTGCGACTGCTGTAGGTTGCTGGATGAGGGTCAGGAGGAGTGATGGCTGCGCTGGTGGAGACGATGCTGGCACTGGTGAAGACGTGCTGGCGCTGGTGAAGACGTGCTGGCGCTGGTGAAGACGGTCCTTGGCGCTGGTGGAGAAGGTGCTTCCTGTGCTCCGTCGGGGTCACCAATGTGGGATGGCGCAACGGTGGTTAAAGGAAGACTGATGGTGTGTCTTCCTTCCGGGCTAGGTGTTGTTAGCCCGGGGACAGCTGTCCAAGAGATGTTGGTTGGAAGTTCTATATATGTTAAGTTGCGTGATGAACTTCGTGAGCGTGATGTAGGTTCTTCACTAAATCTGAGATTGACTGCTAGCGCCATCTAGCGTGGATATATAAACATTAAAATTTAGTTAATTTTCTAAACATTAGTTAGTTTACTTAACCATTCCTTCATTGACCGTAATCACAAGTACCTACCTATCCAATGTCATGTCGTATTTTATTTTAGATAGGTAGGTACCTACAGTTTATTTATGAAATGTTAATTTAATAATGTTAATAATAACTAATAATGCTTGTTAATAATTACTTAATGCTATTTATTATCAATCTTTATTAGACGATTTTAGAGAGATTAATAGTTTTTACAAATTCTGACCGATTCAGATCGTAGCCAAATCATACCTATTTTAGGTACAAATTCATGTTTGAACTGGGTTTTGTTTAAAAATTAGCAACGTTATATATTTTTCTTAATTCTGGCAACAATGTACAGTCATGAAACGTCGGTCGATAACTCAAGAAGTAAAATGAACCATTGAATGCTACAGTAAAATTATATTATCATCATCATCATCATCATCATGTCAGCCGAACGACGCCCACTGCTGGGCATAGGTCTCCCCCAAGGATCTCCACAACGATCTGTCCTGCGCTGCCCGCATCCAGCGGCTTCCCGCGACCTTGACCAGATCGTCGGTCCACCTTGTAGGGGGCCTGCCCACGGAACGTCGTCCGGTACGCGGTCGCCATTCGAGAACCTTTCCGCCCCAACGGCCATCAGGTCTCCGCGCTATGTGTCCCGCCCACTGCCACTTCAATGATGCAATCCTTCGAGCGATGTCGGTCGTTTTAGTTCTCCTGCGGATCTCATCATTTCTGATTCGATCGAGCAGGGAAATACCAAGCATCGCTCTCTCCATTGCTCGCTGGGTGACTTTGAGCCTTCTTATGAGACCCATAGTAAAAGACCACGTCTCACTTCCATAGGTCATTACTGGCAACACACACTGGTCAAAGACTTTCGTCTTGAGACATTGAGGTATTTCGGACGCGAATATATGCCGGAGCTTCCCAAACGCTGCCCATCCGAGCTGGATTCGACGAGAGATCTCTTTCTCAAAGTTGGACTTACCTAACTGGACCGTCTGTCCTAGGTAAACATAGTGGTCAACAACTTCGAGTGTAATGTTCCCAACATTAACTGGAGCGGGTGCAACATGGGCATTGAACATGATTTTCGTCTTGTCCATGTTCATCTTAAGACCCACTCTTTGCGAAGCATTACCGAGATCTTCGAGCATTGTGTTCAGGTCTTCCAAGGTCTCAGCCATAAGAACTACATCATCGGCAAACCGTAGGTGTGTTAGGTACTCGCCATTGATGTTGAATCCGCATCCTTTCCAGTCCAGCAGCTTAAAAATATCCTCCAACGCAGCTGTGAACAGTTTGGGAGAGATGACATCTCCCTTTCTTTTGTGTAAGCATTCAGGGGGGGTTTGCCATAATCGCCACGCTTGGCAGGCGGGTTGGCGATCGCAGTATAGCCTGTTGAAGCCTGGAGACGCTGCTGCCCATCTCCTGGTGGCAGTTTTCCCTTTGTTGCCTCTTACGACACCCACGGGAAGAGAGGGGGTAGTGCTATTCTATTTATGTGCCGGCACTACACGGCACAAATAATATTATAAAATAATATTAATAGATAATAAAAACTAGCCCTGAAGAAAATTTGTGATAGGGCTGTATGGTCTCTGATGCTTGCTTGTTCCTATATGGAACGAAAAACAAAAAACGTCAGTTAATGTTATGTGTTGCCAATACTACGGCAATTGCCATGTTCTACGGCATTTTATTGAAAAACTAGATATTTCCTAGATATATCCCAGGCCGGCCGGTCTAAGCACATTCTACGGCTTTTAAGAAATAATTTATCACAATGTCACACTCGCAACACAATTTTACCGCACCTCTGCAAGATCGTAAAATTGATCACTTAAACTTAGCCCGTTTACACATTATGCCGCAGCGGCAGCGGTACCGTCGTCCCCACGGCGGGCGGCACCGCTGCTGCAGCATTGTATAGTGATTAGTGACACGGTTGTTATTCCTTTTACTTTTTAACATTAATTGAAGGACAGAATTTCGACGTTACATTATTGCAGTCCAGTGACCCTAGTGAGGCAACAAAAACCACCCAAAACCAATTTGGCTTAATCGTATCCGAGTAATAGAACCGTATTAGGTACAGCTACGGTTCATTTTCGCTTGTAATGAACGGTAAATTAGTGAGGCAGGCGTGG
Source organism: Crambus lathoniellus (assembly GCA_949710035.1). Taxonomy (NCBI): domain Eukaryota; kingdom Metazoa; phylum Arthropoda; class Insecta; order Lepidoptera; family Crambidae; genus Crambus; species Crambus lathoniellus. Next base: position 13,881,925 of record OX453309.1, read on the forward strand.
AGGTGCAAATTATTTTGGACCTAATTGTCGCGGAGAAAAGATTGATAATTTATTGTAACTGTTTCGGAAGTGAGTCTTCTGTACCTTTAGTATTATTCTGTGGCGAAACGTCGTAAAAAAAACTGAAAATCCTTTAAAAACACAAATAACTAAATGTGTAATAAAGCGCGTTATATTCCGTAAAAAGTGTTTTATTTAAATGAACTGTTCGCTCAGAAATCTAATAAGTGCTTATATATTTTTATATATGTTTGAATTTCTATAATCCGACTTTGATTGTGAATCATACATAAGTAATTAAATCATAAATATAAAAAAAAACTTGTTATTTTTTCCTGTTACTCCTCGCGTCGCTCGTCGGTTAGTCCATAAAATAAGATTAAATAGAAGTATAAAATAAAAAAATGGAAAAATCTACCCGTCTCACAACCAGCTTCGATGGGACTCGAACCCACGACCTTTCGCTAAATACATTTCTAAATACTTCGTTTTCCATTTTTCAATCATAAAAATTGCATTGTGAATGCAAAAAAGTAAAAATTTAAATAACTAGTATTAAAACTATTTTTTCCTACTATAGTCAGTGGTTTCAGACCGTACTTTTTTAATTTACTGATCTTTTTAGTGCAAAGAATCGTTGGCCAGACAGACCACAGCGCACAGGCCAGACTCTAGCAGCTACCTAAATAATAAAGAAGAAGATACCTATTTATTCACTTGTATACTCTGTTAAAGTAATAAGGATTATTCTAAGTAAGATAAGATAAGATAAAGATAAAAATATTCTTTATTCACTTAGACAATATAATATATATGTACTTATGAATCGTCAATATTTTCCTACCACCATATTAAATTGTATTTTTATTTATGACACGGCCTACCTCAGATTAATTATTTCTGTAAGACATGCATGACTCGGCTATTTTGTCGAATTTCCACGGCCGGCCGAAAATTGGCGTTGGCAACACTTGTGACCTGTTTGTTTATTGTCTGTCAGCTGTCAATGTCAAGAAAAGTAATCCCAATCTGTCAACATGGCACGTCAGCAGCAAGAAGTTGATGAACTTTTTGATGTAAAAAATGCATTTTACGTTGGTAATTACCAACAAGCTATCAATGAAGCACTCAGTTTTAATGTAAGTATTCATATTACAATAATTTCCAACCCACGGACAACGTAAAACACTGTAAAAAGTTGTGTTTAAAGAGGTGGCATAGTCCTGCATGTTTGTATAAATATTTCGTCAGAAATAGTATTAAACTTACTGAAAACTTATTATCCAAGATTGGTTAAGGCTATGGCTTTATATTAATTAAAAACATGTGATATATTTCAGGCGACCACCCCGCTTTTGGGTCTCCAAAAAGATGCCTACTTGTACCGTTCCTACATCGCTCAAGGGAACCACAGACTGGTTCTTCAAGAGCTAAAGACTGCAGATCCTATGCTGCAACCTCTCAAGAGCCTTGTTGAGTATACAACTTCAGGGGCAAACAAACCAGCGATTGTGGCAGACATAGATGCTAGAGTGAGTTATCAATTTTATGTTGTGCACACATATTTATTGTTCTGAGCAATTGGTTTTTAAATGGCTGTACCCTATTTGTAGTTTTGACAGATATATTAGACAAGTAAACCATAGCTTAATCAAAATCTATAGTCTGCTATTAAAGTCTTACGCGCAAGTCAGTATTTCACAATGCACAACTTAGCTTACACTATTGAACTAAGATAAAGATATATTTCTCCTTGTTAGACTAAAGAAGTCAGAAGTTCAACCTTAACACACATAGTACTGTAACAGGTTTTTTTTTTATTTTAAACTATAAATTAAAAGCTTGTCTATACTAATATTATAAAGAGGAAAGATTTGATTGTTTGTTTGTTTGTTTACATCGAATAGGCTCCGAAACTACTGGACCAATTTAGAAAATTCTTTGACCATTAAATAGCTTAATTCTTCCCGATAGACATAGGCTATATTTTATCTCGATATTCCCATTGGAACGGGTACCACGCTGGTAAAACCGTTTTTAATAAATTAGTGCATTAAAATTGCTTTACAGGTAGCAAAAGGCACTGAACTCACCAATGAAGTGTTCCTGATTGTCGCAGCTACAATTTACTACCATGAAGACAATTATGAAGCTGCCTTGAAGTAAGTTTTTGAAAAATCATTATGTAGTATTTAGTTTCTCATTGAATTTTACTCAATAATTATTCTTTACAATGTATTGTTCTTGCTCTGAATAACACTACATTATACCCATGTAACTAAGAATTACCATTAGGTTATAAATTTCAACATTCAAAATGATATATTTCCATAATTTAATCTTATAATTACTTGATACTGCTTCATCTTCACTTACTGTACTTAGTGATTTCAACTTTTTGAATGTAATGTTTTTGGTATTTTTATACTAGAACAATGATTAAAAAAAATTATATAATTGAAATTTTCAGAATTCTTCATGGAGCCGAGTCTTTGGAGCTTCGTGCTTTTACATTGCAGTGCCTCCTGGCTATGAACAGGCCAGACTTGGCAAAGAAGCAATTGAAATTGTTACAAGACATTGAAGATGATGGCACTTTAACTCAACTCGCCCAGGCTTGGCTCAATCTTTCACAGGTTACTAGTTACTTTTTAAATAGTTAACCTTTTCTCCATTAATATTTTTTTTTATCACGAGCAAAATCTTTGGTTTCTAAAAAGCCCTTGGCTTAGTTTTTATGTGTAGGGTAACTTTAATCAAGGTAGAAAACATATTCGTTGTACTTGTGTTATTGTGTATTGTATGTTTAATGAATATTTACTATCAATGAGTTAATGTTGGTTCCTGGCTTAGAGAAAATCTTTTGACCTTAAACAGCTCTAAAACTAAATATGTACAATTTCATTTGACTAAAATTAACCTAGCTAATTTAACTTTAAAATTTCATTCTTGTAACTTCTCAGATACTGCTAAATGTTCATGTCCCATAATAGAAAAAAGTAATCAAATCAAATACCTCGGAGTGATTTTGGACGAAAACATAAATTGGAAGAGTCATATTAACCTCACAGCGTCTCGTCAGCGAAAACTTATATGGGCATTTAAGAGATTACGGCATGTAGCAGATTTTAACCTCTTACGAAACATCTATTTTTCACTTTCTCGATCAATTCTTGGATATTGTATTTGTATATGGGGTGGCGCTTGCAAAACTTTTATGATTAACCTGGAAAGAGCTCAAAGGTCACTTTTAAAAGTCATGACCTTCAGCCCATACAGATTCCCTACTAAACTGCTATATGAAAAATGTGAAGTCCTTACTGTAAGACAAATATACATTCTCCAAATACTTTTAAAACAACACAAAGTTACCCCATACGACAAAAAATACCGAAACAAACGAACTATTGTAGGTGTTTGTAACCTTCCTAAATTCCGTACTGCGTTTGCTAAACGGCAGCATGCATTCTTCTCTAAGTATCTATACAACAAAGTTAATAAAAAAGTAGATTTCTACCCATTAACACTTAGGGAAGCCAAAGTTAAAATAAGAAATTGGTTGCTGACCCTTACCTATGAGCAAACTGAGTCTTTATTATAAATTAATTACACACACATACACACACACACACACACGCGCGCGCGCGCATACACACTCACACATACACACACACATTTCTTTCTGGTAATTGGTTGTTTGTTACTATAAGTTCCAAAGTAGAATTTTGTATGCTTTTATTGTTGATTTAATTTAATTTATTATTTGAAGTACCTTTGTAACGAAGAGGGCACTGGCCTCTGTCACTCAGGTGATAAACCTAATATAGGGGTCAGGGACTTCATCACTAACATGTAAAAAAATTGTGACAATAAATATTTCTTATTTCTTATTTCTTATTTCAAAAGTGGTTTGAGAAAACCATGTTTAATTATTGTGGCAGAATCACAAATATGTAACTACTTCTGCAAAAAAAAAAAACAACATGCAAGATGCACCGCCCGCTCGCCGCGCGCCAGTACCATTGTGCACTGGTATTTTCGTGGTGTGCATGTGCAATAATTTGCAGGCGAGCAAGCGGTGCATCTTGCATGTTCTGTTTTTGCGGAAGTAATCTATAAATATACATAGGTATTTTTTTACAATGAACGTTTTTTTAATTTCCACAGTGAAATTAAACAATAATCATTTGAAACATTAACCCAGTGTTGCCAGATGCCCGTGTTGCACTCTCCCCAAATCTAGTCCGAAATCCCCCAAAACGCTGGTTTTGTAGAAAAAGCCCCCCAACAAGCCGAAATAGGTACTTGAAAAGGAGTTTTTTTCACTCACTGATTACTTGATGAGCTTAAAACATACTTAAGGGTGGTATTCCATTTATCAAAGATCTTTGTCCAACATTGCATTTGATCAAAGAAATACCACCCTTATTATCATAGTACTAAGGGTGGTATTCCACTTATCCAATATTTTATCTAATTTCTTTGATCCAAGAAATTGGATCCACCCTTAGTACTATGGTAATAAGGGTGGTTTTGATCAAATGCAATATTGGACAAAGATCTTTGATAAAATGGAATTCTCTTCTTCTTTTTATGCGGTGGCGGTTCCCTTTTGGATTTCGCCAATGGCCAATGCCAATGTGTATAAAATGGAATACCACCCTTAGATAACATTTTTGCCACGAATAAAACCCCCTAATGTCAAAATTCTTCCCCCCAAAAAGACCCCGAAAATATTTCCCCCCCCCAAATCCCCCACAGCTCTAAACACCCCCCCCCATTTGGGGGGAATTCCCCCAATCTGGCTACACTGCATTAACCTTTGACTATCTGTATACAGGGTGGTCCGGGAGTGCAGGACGCTCACTACAGCGTGATGGAGCTGGCAGAGCGGCTGGGCGCGCTGGGCGCTGGGCCCGCAGCCACCGGCGCCGCCGCTGCCGCCGCTAGAGGTACTATTATTATGAATTAAGAACATTACAACACGGTATTTTACTGATTTTTTTTTATTTCTTTAAAATGTTTTTCGAAATATTAGCTACACAAAACAAGTTTTCATTTTGAATTATCTTGAATATTTTCAAAGATATAGGACTTCAAACTTTATAATTAGACAAGGACAGGACGCTATCTTAGTGACGTCAGTGGGTTAGTAGCGTCATAGTCACGCCATAGAAGATTTCGTTTTAGAAAGAGACAGCTATAGTCAAAATCAAACAGACTATAATTCTTTTATTATAAAACAGATTCAAATTATTTTTTCACATTTGTTATTCTTAACTGCAATATTTTTTAACGTCATCATTAAATATCTACATTTCAACAACAGTAAAATACCCTATTCCAGTTGCGTGTTCTGTGACCAGCACCCCTTAGGGTTAGACATGAGAGCCGGGTGCGAAATAGCCGTGGCGGCGCGCCGGCAAAATTTTCGCGGCGGCGGCTTCTAGCCGGCGGCTAGATTACCTTTTAGCTGACCACTAAAATGGGTAGGAAATCACAACACACACACAACCACCAATGAACATTTGTATACAAAGACGGACGGACGACCACACTTCACAACTAGCCAGCGAGCCATAATGAGGTTAGACGCGAGTTTGCCTAGCGCTGGCCAATCGCGGGCGGGTTTGCTATGTTTTTATTATTTTTCACACTTATGCTCTGAAATGTTAATATTATATTTGAGAAAAGAATGCAGTACGTGGCACTTTTCCGAGGTAAACATTCTAAATTTGAAAATCACTGCAGTAATGAATTTCAGTACTTACTTACTTACTGCACTGATTTTAGTGCAGTAAGTAAGTACTGAAATTCATTACTGCAGTGATTTTCTATGGTACTACCAACTTTTTTTCTTTATTTTTTCTTTAGTTATTCCTGTGTATAAAAACAGAAGCAAAGGGACATTTGCACCATACAGCCACATTATTATTATATCATAATTAGGTTAACTTTTTTTTTAAATACGGTGCGCACAGAGTATATTACTTCGTATTGTACCACAAGCGCTATGTACCCTTAGCACCATGAAGCTCGACTTAATACTGAGTTAACTAGAGAGTGCAGTACGAACAATTTGTTGTGACCACAAATTACATAGTGGCTGTCTTCCGTCTCACCTACACTTAAAAAAATACGTATGGTCATACGAGACAACTGACAGCCACTACATACTAAATGTCAAATTTGCTGGTATTCACTTTTTTATTCAGGGTGAGAACTACAGTTACCTCAGTATTAGGTCGAGCTTCATGCTTAGCACGAACATCAATCGAAAAAACAAAATGAGATTTATCATAGACAAAATATCCTTTACGAGTAATTTTGTATGGGAAATATATACAGCGCCATCTACCGCCCAGAAGCGGGTATTGAAGTTGCGCATTTTAGTAGCAAGTAGTAAGTATCACTAGGCTGTATGACCGTTCGACATGGCCTCACAAACCAATATTAAAAAAACGGCGGGAATGATTTTCAGCGGTTGATTAGATATCAATACAGTTTGTATTGTGTAATAAATTATCAAAATGAGTTCTGCCAATGAAACATATACAGACATTGTATGTACCTACTCCACCAAATTTGAGAGCAGAAGCAAAATTAATAACAGAAAACTTACTGCCAGCAAAATCAAAAGAAAGATATATGAAAACCTACGATCTGATTTGGAAAAGTGAAAAAAAGGCGCATACATTTTCGGAATCTGTGTTGTTGGCGTATTTTAATGATACATCATTAAAATAATATTATTATGGGCGATTTATACATAAGTGTGCCCGGGAAATCAATAACATTTACATTTAATAATTGCCCGAACATGTGTGGTATAAATTTTAATAAATATTATTTAGTTAAACAGTTTTTTTTATTTCCTCGCATTTCTTGAGAAAAGCACTATACAAGCCTTGTACGGTAAGCAAATTACCTTGCCTCGAATGATTAAAGCCCTCGCCTGCGGCTCGTGCTTCAAACCATCCTCGACAATGTAATTTCTTACTTACCTGTCCTCGGCTGTAATGTACTATTACGGCTTTGGGTACTAGCGCACTGCGCACAATGTTGTCAAGGCAAAAAAGTAGGTAATTTTAGGCATGGTGTCGGAGAAAGTTAGTTCGCGCGACGCGAATTTCGAGCAGGTCGGCGGCGCCGGCGCGGCTCTCATGTCTACTTAGGGTAATGACACACTACAAAGAGCCTCGCTTATTGCTAAGAGCCAAGCGACCTGCATAGTGTCTAATCCTAGTGAACAAACGTATCGTATGCTATCGAACCGGCCACACTGCGAGCGGCGCGCCTAGCTAGCTGACTATAACCAGGCATTTCTGGCATTTCTGTCGAGTGTGAGGGTAAGTAATAGATCTACACATTAATGAAATGAACGCTGACTAACAGCGCGTTAGAAGTATTGGATAAATTCGTCGTTTTTCGTGATTAGAGCATTCGCCCGGACAGTGAGAGCGTGGCGTGGGTTCGATCGAGTCTCATCGGAGCTAGTTGTGTGAAGGGACAACTTTTTCTAATACCCAATTTTCCAAATGTCAAACGTCAAGAGTAAGGACTTTATTGCAAGGCGATAAGGTTCATGGATTTAATGTTTGACATTAACTCAATAATTGTCTACTGGAGTTTGTTTCAAGAGTAAGGGGGCTGTTCTTCATTTATCCTTGAAGCTTCCAAGATCGTGTCTAGATAGAGATGGGCACTGTGGCACCAAAACGCCGGGTTAATGCCCATTACTGCCCATTTTGTGGGCGTAAACAATGTTTTAAAGTATTTTTACCTGTGTAAGTATTTTAATTATTTTGGTTATAATGCACATGAATATTATCAAAAGGCAAATAATACTAGTCTGTTAAAATACCAAAAATTTGAAAATTTTTGTTATTTTAACATGCTTATATTAAAATAAAATGGAGTATGCACTTATAAGTATAATATTTTATTTTATTCATGATCAACATAATCTATCTATATAAAATCGAAAGGTGACACTCATCACGGAATTAATATTAATGATCTGGATAGGCGAAGTTAAAAAATTACCCCGTAATGGGGTACAAAGGGAGGGTATCAAGTTTATAAGGAATTTCATTCTTAGAATTAGAAATATAAAAATTGGTATGTAGCATACTGGTCAGGATTAAAGATGATCTGCGTAGGCAAGTCTGGGCTAAGTCCTCATGTTGAGGTAACAAGGAAAAATATATTTGCAGCATATGGCTCACTTAACCGGCTTCGTAACTTTTTGCCAACCAGTACCAAATTCACTAAGGAGGTTAAAATATATATGGAAACTTCCTCATTTCTGGGCTAAGAAGTATGGAAATTGAAAGGTAGGATACTGGTCTGTATTAAAAATGATCTGCTAGGCGAATTAAAAAAAATCCAATCAAGAAGAAAGGCAGAGTTAAAGTTTATATGGAAACATCCTCATTTCTGGACTTCGACGTATGGAAATTGCTATGAAAAAAGATCCCATCTAATCGGTAGAAAAAGTGAGTGGGGGGTGGGGGGGGGGGGGGGGGGGGGGTATTAAACAAACTAAGTTTGGATGTTTGTGGCTCAATCACACAAAACGGCTAGATCGATCGGGATAAATTGCGCTCTGGCCTGGAAAATTTTATACGGTTTTTTTAACTCGGGAATAAGTACGGTTCCCGTGGGATATAAGTATATTTTTTTCACTTTACTTTGATCAATGTAGCATGGGTATTATATTATGACAGCTCATTTTCGTGCAGAGTAAAGTGTTGTTTCTTACCAAGGAATAAGTTCTAATTTTCTAGCATAAACTGCATAAAAAAATGCATAAAACTGATTTTATTGAATTTTATTCCAATAGCATAAAGAACTTTTTGCTTTGCACAATTGAGCTGGCATAGGACCTATTCTACATTAAAACACACACACAAACGTACTAGTGGCAAAGTATTGACTTGAGTTTTTGCATTTTGGTAGTTCAAGAGTTAGGAGAATGTCCGAATATTATTCATTTGAAAGTAGCACCTGTCTTTTTGTGAAATGAAATGAAATGAAATGAAATGAAATGAAATGAAATATGAAATGAAATATATTTGTTTGCTTAATACAGTGTTCAACATTGAGGTGGTTAAAAATATGTCTTACAAGTTCTACCGTATTTTGCCTTAAATATTGTAGGCATGCAAAATAATTGTGTCAATAAAAAATTGCGAATTTAATTTACATTAGGATGTCAAAAGGAAATTTGATTATTATTAAATGACTAAATTAAAATTACAATAATGGATAATGTCATATGTTGAAGAAAAAAAAAACAATATTTTAAAGGTCATACATAAATTGTCAATAAAGTTATTAGTTACTTATAATCTAGATATTCTTTTATCGAATAGAAGTTCATTTCAATGAGCCAGCGCAACAAACAGTTTTTGAACTTATTTTTTGCTAACGGTATTTGTGCAAGGTCTGATGGCAGTCTATTATACAATTTAATTGCCATGAAATATACATTTTCTTTATATAATGTTAGCTTACAAGGCGGAATCTTCAATTTGTTTTTCCTGGAGTCTCGGACATTATTTTTAATGTCTTCAATTTTTGTGAAATATTCGGGATGGTTTTTTACCAGCAGACACATTTCGGCAATGTATATACAGGGAAGAGTGGCTATTTTATGTTTTTTGAAATAGGGCTCACAACTATCCCTACTACTTCTTAGACCACATAGTGCCCGAATGCATTTTTTTTGAGCTTTGAAAACTCTTTCCCAGTCTACGCTATTTCCCCACATTACAATACCGTATCTCAATAACGATGAGACATATCCGTAATAGGCCTTTAGAGCAACTTCAAAGGATACATTTTTTCTTAATCTTTGGAGTGCATAAACAAATTTATTAAGCTTTTTGCAAAGTCCGTCAATGTGTTTTTTCCAATTGCAGTGTTCGTCTATCGTTATTCCTAGAAATTGAGTACTATTTACAAAGTCAATTTTTCCATTATTGTGGAGAATATTCAGATTTAGTTTTTTTGCTTGATAAGTATGGAAATTGATAGCTTTAGTCTTATTTATATTAATATTCAAATTGTTTTTGTCCATCCAGTTAATTACGTCAGAAAGTACGTCTTTTGTGTAGGTAGCTAGTTAGCCAGCTATGACATGCACCTCTGATGCCGTAGTCAAAAAGTTTTGTCAGTAAGACAGAATGATTTACACAGTCAAAAGCCTTCGACATGTCCAGAAAAACAGCTACTGTCAATGCTTTATTGTTAATGGCTTCAGTAACTTTTTTCATTAAAGCAAAACAAGCCAGAGATGTCGATTTGCCTTCTTGGAAGCCGAATTGAGTTTTATTTATGATGTTATGTTTATTTATGAATGCCACTAATCTTAAAATCATTGCTTTTTCAAAAACCTTTGAGAAGACTGATATAAGTGAAATAGGTCTATAGTTTTCTATAGCTTTCGTATCTCCTTTTTTGAACAAGGGTTTGATGATTGAGTATTTAAGCTTTTCCGGAAATATACCACTCTCTAGTGAGAGGTTAATTATATGGCACAGTGGTACAGAAATCTCTTTGGAACACATTTTTATTATTTCTGTACTTATAGCATCGTATCCTACAGAATTAGTATTTTTGAGACTCATTATGATACGTCGAATTTCGTCAGGAGTTGTTGGGTAAAGGAAAATACTATTGCTCAGATTAAACCTGTTGGTGTTTTGAACTTTGTCATCGTTTTTGTTGCATAATTCTATAAAATAATTGTTGAATGTCTCCGATATGTCATATATATTACTAATAATGTCATTTTTGTATTGGATTAAATTGATTTCATTTTTATTTATATTTTTGTTAAAGTTATTATTCACGATTTTCCATGAAGCTTTACATTTGTTTTTTTCTTTGTGTAATAATTTAGAATTACTAATTCTCTGTGCCGTGTTTATACATTTTTGTAGCAATTTTGTGTATTTTTTATATTTTGCTCTGTTTTTTGCTTTATAATTTTTATTCGAGTGTATATAGGAATAATAAAGTTTTCGTTTTTGTTCAGAGCTCTTTTTCAAACCTTTAGAGAGCCATGACAGTTTATTTGATTTATTGTCACGCCTTGTTCTAATAATTGGAAAACATTGGTCAAATAATAAAGTAAAAAAGTCATGAAACAAATTAAAAGCTAAATTGGTGTCAGTTTGTTGTAGAATATCACTAAATGTCAAAGATTTAATATATTTATAAAATAATAATTTATTTTCATCACTAAAGACACGTCGGAATTCAAACCATATCTTATTAATATCATGATTATTAATACATAACGATAGAATTTGGCAGGTATTGTGGTCAGAGAGAGATAGCTGTTTAGTACATCCCTCGGCATTACTTATGTTACTCGCAATTAGGTCTAAACAAGCCTTTTTTCTAGTTGGTGTATTAATATGTAATTTTAAGTTAAAGTTCTGCAAAATACTATTTAGTTGTTGAGTGTGTTTATTATTCTTAAGTATGTCTATATTCCAGTCTCCACTTATTATATTTTTTTTTGATTTTGTATTTAGTTTTTGTAATAGCTGTTCCAATCTATCATTTGTTTAGGTATCGTTACCTTCTCATGAGTAAACCACTGATCTGACTTTCACGAAATTTGGTAAATAGAGCAATAGGGTAGCGTGCTTGGTCTGCGATCGCTGAGGTTATGTGACTTTCGCAATGGTCTATTGTATCACAGGATGGCTGTTCAAAAATATATGGTACTTCGGAAAACACGCCGATGGTTCTGGTTACATTTGGATTGGTTAATACCCCTTAACCTGCACCTGCTCCAGTTAATGTTCGGAACATTACACTCAAAGTTTTTTACCACTATGTTTACCTGGGACAGACGGTCCAGTTAGTTAAGTCCAACTTTGAGAAAGAGATCTCTCGTCAAATCCAGCTTGAATGGGCACCGTTTGGGAAGCTCCGGCATATAGTTGCGTCCGAAATACCTCAATGTCTCAAGACGAAAGTCTTTGCCCAGTGTGTCTTGCCAGAAATGACCTATGGAAGTGAGACGTGGTCTTTTACTATGGAAACGGTGCTGCGGATTTTTGCGCTACTTTTTGAGGTGGTAGAAAGGTGGAGTATGATCCAGGTTTCTTTTTACCTCGGAAATACCCTCTTCCACTATGATAAACTACTTACTTTAAATGCGGATTTGCATCAATTCATACATAATTATGTGTTGTGGCGACATCTAGAGGACGCGCACATAATCAACATGGCACGGAGCTTCAAAATGGAGAACCTACATCGCGCTTACGAAGTTCATTCACCAAGTTCGCTTATAGACCAACTCCGACATAAAAACCAGCGGACAGTTGTCCCCGGGCTAACAACACCTATCCCCGAAGAAAGACACAACATCAGTCTTAATCGTTGCGCCATTCCCCACAGTGTTTTAAACATGATTTGAACTCAATAATTATTGTACCTAAATATAAAATCCATACATAATGTCAGTGTACCTACGTACACTTTGTATACGGCAAGCGTTAGCGAGGGTTCCACTTGGTATTTTTTTTTTTTAAATTTTGAATTGTTACTTCTATGTCCTTGCACCAGAAATGTGCCATGCATTTTTTAAGGCATTGATATTATTAACTACCTTCCTTTGACCACGCAGGTAAAGCCGCGGACAACAGCTAGTTGCTTATAAAATTTTAATAACCTCCGACATAATCTCTCTCTCATTTTGTGCCCCGACCGAGAGAAAATTTATTTTCTTGAGTTTTTTTTTTGTGTCGGGGGTTTTTATTTATTTTATTTTATTTTTAGTCCATCCTTTTTAAATAACACATAAAATAAAAAAAACACATTTTAATCGCTAATTTCAGCCAAATCGGAGCAACTTAATTTCTGGCGGCCATTTTTTTGCCGCTATTTTGTTTTTTTTATTGCACCAAAATTTGCCCAGGGTGTACATTATTTAAGTCAAAGCACCACGTCTGTATCATTTTCCGTTTTGGCAGGCAGTTGACCATCTCCATAAATGGCCGGATGGATTTTCTTCAAACATGGCTAAGAACCATCTCGTTTAATATAGCTTTCAATTAAAAAAAACCGCAATAAAATCGCCTGATCCGTTTAGGCACTACGAATATACGTACAGTACAGACAGACAGACAAAGGCCTCAAACTTATAATACCCCTCTTTGCGCTGCGTCGGGGGTTAAAAATCAAAAAATAAATACGTACTCTAATATTACTTAGCATTATTTAAGTAATGAGTTTGTAAATCATGTAAAATTTCATAATATTGGTTAACTGTTATTACTGATTTATTATACAGTTTCTGCCCAAATTTTCGGGCAGAAATGGGCATAAATGGGATTTAACCTGGGCATTTTCAAAATGCCGGGTTTTAACCGGGCATTTGCCCATCTCTGTGTCTAGATCGAAATCTTCTTAGCTTTAAGATATAAATTTCTGTGGGCTAATTATGTGTCGACAGAGTTAAACAAACATAATCCTACTAATATTATAAAATGCGAAAGTTTGTGAGTATGGATTTATGGATGTTTGTTACTCTTTCACGCAAAAACTACTAAACGGATCTGGATGAAATTATTTGCAACAGAGATAGATTATAGGCTGAAATAACTCATAGGATACTTTTTATCCCGATATTCCCACGGAAACGGGAACCACGTGGGTGAAACCGCGGGCGGCTGCTAGTTTATATGAATAGGTCTGAAAAAGTTCAACGATAGCGTTTGCCGGACACTAAATATATATTGAACTAACGAAAACACATTCAACAAATTTATTGTACATCCATAGATAGATTCAGGATAGGAACACAATATTTTAATTTTAATTTTTAATTTTATTTATTGTGACAACAACAGCCATACTTAAACTAGAAAGACAAACTTAACTAAAACAGTTACATCTTCGGCCAAAAAGTAATATATGGATGATTTTTGTTCAATACATTTGTTGAATGTGTTTTTGATAGTTCAATATTTATTTAAAGTGTCCGGCAAACGCTTATTAAAGTTTTAAAATGCAAATCTTATGTAAGTAACAAAAAATTAAATTCCAAATTTGCGTAAGTGGCGCCATCTAGTTGAGACTTGATTTTTACCGAGTGAATCGAACCATAACATAATTTATTCCTGTTTGAATGTAGGCATGTGGGAGGAAGCTGAGCAGCAGCTTACAGAAGCAGCAGCGCGCGCTCCGCAGCAGCCTGATTTGCTGCTGGGTCTCGCCGTTGTCGCCCGCCACCAGGGGAAACCAGAGGTATGCACTCGTATATCACAGTTCAGTGACATAACTTCATCATCCCTGTAGTGCTAGCACAACTTAGCGCGACTCGAGTGAGAAAGAGTCGCGGGCACTTTCGACCAATCAGATCGCTGGTAGATAGCGCGACGTCAGGCGTCCGTCACTCGCTCAAGAACCCGAGATGCCTAAGTGCCTACCGCTTCGGGTATATCTCGGGATACCGATTCAATAAAATTTACAGCGGGCCGCCCGGCCCGAGCGCGTTAGAATATATGCGATAGAAAGAGATGCAACGTCTGTTGAAGTTAGAGTTGCTATTTGTTTAAATGGTCTCGCAGAGTGCAGCTTCCGTTACTAGTAACTATTATTTATTCTTTGGTGACGTGCTGATTGGTTGGATTGGAAGGAGCGCGACAAACTATGTCGGTTGCAGTCATGCTACTCATGCTAGCCCCGCTGGCCCGTGGATAATTTATTCCCTTGATGGTTTATAGCCTGTTAAAAGTTTTTTTTTATGTTGTCAAGATTGTTTTCAAATATTGTTAGTCTGAGTAGGCGCGATCATAAATAGTTGTCGCGGGGCCGTGGCATTATCATTGACACCTCTACCACTCTAAGCGCGTCTACACGTAGAAAGCTGGCTACCAGAACTTATACGAACCGATCGGCGCAGGTAGTCAGTGCAGGCAGTCTATACTTTGTGCCGAACAAGTTTCGATAAGCAGTCCCCTAACTCCTGACGGAATCGAGCTGAGATCAAAATCGAATCAAGATCGAATCAGGATCGAAAATCACCATTCTAGTAACGATTGTATTGTAGCGCCAATCGAGTAGTGGTTGAATACCCAACTTAATAAAATCGAAACCATTCAATATAGATTTAAGGTCAAAAATCACACCTTTGATCACAAGAAAGTAGCTTGTTGCAGATCGAGAGTTTTGATTTAATTATGTTTTCGTTTCTATTGTATCAATAAATTCGACTCGGTGGAGTCAGTGGTACACCTATGACGGCGGGTTTCGATTTCATTTAGTTCGGTATTCGACCACTACTCGATTGGCGTTACAAATCGTTACTTATTGGGTTCTCTGTAACAGGCATTGTCATGCTTAAAAGAGGACCACTGCTTTGTCTTTATCTTTTAAAGAAAATAAATATTTTTGTTTTTTTGTTTTTTTTTATTACAATTTATAAATATGGTTTACTAGGGGCTCCGCGCGGTTTTATCCGCGTGGTACTCGTTCGCGAGAAAATATCGGGATAAAATATAGCCTATGTCACTCAGAAAAAATGAGGCTTTCTAAAAGTGAAAGAATTCTCAAATCGGTTCAGTAATTATTGAGTTTATCAATCACAAACAAACAAAAAAACTAAATCTTTCCTCTCTATAATATTAGTATAGAAAATGACATTTCATTTTGAATCTAATATCTACGATGTTACGGTTCAACAATTATTAACACTGTAATTATGCACTTTCCAGGTGTCCGGGCGCTACCTAGCCCAGCTCTTAGACAGCCACCCAGAGCATCCATTCACCAAGGAGTACAGCGCTAAAACAAACGAGTTCAAACGGCTAGTAGCCCAGTACCAACCGTCTGTGGCGAGTTAAGTCTTATTGCAATAGCATAGAGTCCATTTTCTTATGTAACGTTATCAGTATGGAAAATTAATATTATATCGGTTTTAATTACACGAGTTCTTTTATTGACATATCTTCAAAGACTTACAATATGATTTAAAAAATAGAACTGACTAAGTTAACCAATTTAAATCACGAAATGTTCTATACAGGTGATTCCACGATGTTTTACTTAGTTTTCTGAAAAATAATCGTCTTCGTCACCATATCCAAGAAGTTTAACTGGTACTTAGTTTGTGTTACACATATAATGCTTACAAAATGTGTAAAAATTATATTGCATTAAATTAGAGTGACACTGCCCCGTTCACTTAATTATTAAGTCTTAATACTATGGTAAGAAAGACAATCGGCGACTACACTCGCTGTCGAAGATCAAAGAGTATTAATCACTGTCGAGGATGAGAGACGAAAATATAGGTTCTCTATATTGGTTTATATATTGAACCGAGTAATTTCTCAGTCCGAATTTATTTTACCAAATGAGTAATTTATACTATTTGATACTTGATAAAAATCCAAAACTTTTTTCAAACATGAGTACGCTTGCCAAAATGGTATAATTCCGTTAAAAAGTTCGACAGAGACATTTTTCAGTCCAAATCACCCCAATTATTTTATTAAAATTTGGTGTTTCTGCTGGGATATTTTTTTGTGTATTTCATATTATTGTTTTTATACGTTACATGAATATGTCCGGTGAAAAAAGTTTAGGCAGAGCATTTTTCCTAAAAAAGATTTCAATGAAATAAGACTTTCATAAAAGAAAATATCTTCTATTATTATTATTTTTTGGAAATGTATACCATAAGTACTTTTAATTTATTGATACTTTATCATGCTGTAAAGTTTTTCTGACTGAAGAATTACTGTGGGGGTCATCTAGCTTCATTGACTACACTAGGCTTCAAATAAATACAGATAAATCGAGCCCCAATCAGGCCATAATGGCGAACCCCGATTCATGTTGTCACACAGGAGCATCGATATCTTCCAAATTACTTCGGCAAATAGTACAATACGAAATTCAGTACTTCGATTTATCTGTTTTAAGTTGAAGCCCGGGAGATTTGCCGCAGTTCGGAAAGTTAGCCGGTATGGGCCCCTGTTTCAAAGGAATTACGAAATAAAGCATCGATATCTTCCAAATTACTTCGGCAAATAGTACAATACGAAATTCAGTACTTCGATTTATCTGTTTTAAGTTGAAGCCCGGGAGATTTGCCGCAGTTCGGAAAGTTAGCCGGTATGGGCCCCTGTTTCAAAGGAATTACGAAATAAAACTCAATATTTGGCGCGTTCAGTGTATTCAGTAGAGGCTGTAATCCGGGTCACCGTCGTCGCCGTCGTCGGGCGGCTCGTCGCCCGGACTCGTCGTGTTCACCAGTATGTAGAACTCGCGGAGTTTCGCATCCATTGCGCTCATGTCCTGAGGATGAAAAGAGTGCTTGGTACGTGATGTTCATAGACAGACATAATTCACAACAGGCACTCACTCTACACAGCAGCAGGCGTCCGTCACTCGCTCAAAGACGCGAGATAAGTGCCTACCGCTTCGCGTATATCTCGGGATACAATTTACAGCGGGCCGCCCGCCGTACGCCCGCCCGAGCGCGATAGAATATATGCGATAGAAAGAGATGCAACGATTAGCCGTTCGTAATTAGAGCCATACAAGCTGAATTTTACTTTATCGTGTTGAAGTTAGAGTTGCTATTTGTTTAAATGGTTTCGCGGAGTGCAGCTTCTGTCCTCGGACTATTATTTATTTTGTGACAGCAGTGTCTTCTGGAATGTAGTGGTGGACGGGCCCACGCTATTGGAACAGAATAATACTAATAACCGGAGCCACACCAAGCGATCCAATAGCGCGCCGCAAGAGTGCGCACCACTTGAACTCCATATGAGCGGTTGGTGTGGACGTACCTTGCGCGATAAATAAATAAATAAATAAATAAATAATCATTTATTCACAACCCGACAGTACAATAGGTACATAATTAGTACAAAACACAAATTAAATCTAGGGTTTTACATAAGTCGAGACAAGAATTAGTAGACCCCTGACCCTGAAACTGCGCGATCCTAGTCAACAACCATGATCCACGGTTCTGAGGGCCTACTCTGAAACGCAAAACCCGAAACTTCGTTATACCCGTCCCTCTCACTCTCGAGTCGTGACCTAATCGAGTGAAAGGGGCGGGGCTAACCGAAGCTTCGGATTAGCGTTTCAGAGTACGGTCCCTGGATCGCGGGTCTACAATCTAAGCAAGAGGGAGACGTTTGGTGTGATTCCGGCTGTTCAGTGTTAGCATTGACACGACACTAACCTGTGTAAGTTGTGGTAATTCCGGCGGCTCAGTTTCCCCCTTCACCAGCGTCCAGTCAGTGGTAGTCTCTGAGTGCATCAAGTCTCCTGTTTGCCCTGAAAATTAAAGGATAATTGCAATGAAGATTACTGTTATAGCTACAGTTCTGTCACTAGAATAACAGCTTGGATGTATTTTGATGAAACCATGGACACAAATAAAAAAGTTATCTAAGTACCCATAGACAATAGCCAAATACAGAATTTTTTATTTCCTTAATCGATTCCATTCTCAAAAGTGTAAGACTTTTTACAGCGATTTAAAAAAAATGCTTCTATACGATCCTAAATATTATTGGTGTTCACTAATTAAACCAATTTCCAATTGTGTAAGTAACCCTATTTAAGAATAATCTTCAATTTTCGTATTTTTAGAGGTCTTTTCGAAAAGAAAAAGTGTCGAGACAAAATCATAAAATCGTGTTTTTGAAACTATACTAATCTAGATAAAGGTATGAAGAAATATAATAATATATCTTATTACCAGATTTGTAACAACTGTAACCGTCCTATAGTTTTAAATCAAAAATTCCATACTTTTTCCGAGTAGCGCCTTAAGTCCATTCGACCAATTTCTTTAATCCAATACTTGCACCTAATGAAAGTTAAATCAAATCAATAAAAGATCCTCCAATTTCATAGAATTTAATCGTATCATAACATTTATTATTTGGTCAAACAATTCGTATTGGAATATTTGTTTTCTGTTAATATTAAATTTGATATCAATCATCTACGATTCAACTGCATATACGAACGCCACTGCAAGGTTATATCGCACGATCCTCAAATCGAAGTTTGCTTACGAAATATAATGACATCGTTGACTTGGTTACATTCTTGTTGACTGAGTGACTGACAAGACCAACCGACTACCGTGTGACGTTTACTCCTCGGTTTACTCCCTCAATGCGGGGGAAATGAATTGGCGAGGGGAGGTGAGTGTCGCTTCTTTACGTTAGTAATATTATAGTATTCTTTGCTCGAAGGTTAAAAATGAATTGAAGAAATTTAAAAACTTTTATGAAGCTTGTTGTGTTGCGCTGTTGACGGAACATAGAAATGAATTATTTGTTTTGCACACAACGGGGTTTTGAATTTTCTTATACTTTTATACATTCAATTACATTAAAATCATAGAAACAAAAAATAACCGTTGGGTGATATCTCGACGGGCCCTTCTCGTATGACCGGAGGAGCTGTGTACGCTTCGAGCGCCTGTTCTGTCAGCGATTCCTGTTCCAAACGCTCCTGCTTGCGTTGGTAGCGCCACGCCTTCTGCAGGTTAAACCGCTCCGGTCTGAGAAAGACATGCATCATTTGTGAGACAATTCGCTCACCGTCGCCGCACACGAGCCACATGCGACAGCTACAAACGCCGCCACTTGAAGCTAGAAGAAGAATCAAGTGACGACTAGCGGCGGCGGGCGCCAACAGTGTGCGGCGAGTTCATATAAAATGTATGAAAAGAGGAAATAGGATGGTGGCGGCGTTTTGTGGTTGTGATCGGTGGCCCATGTGCGGAGAGGATTGACTCCTGCATGTAGGTACTTTTTAAGCTTATCTACTGAGGACCCCCGCAATAAGTCAAGCTAATGGGGTAGGTATTTTAGTGCTGTGTGTGCGAGTAATTTTGTTGCAGATTTCAAGAATATTATTACAGAATCAATTGGGTACCCTATTTGACTGTTGTTGAAATTTAGATATTTAATAATGTCATTCAGAAATATAACATTATTGAATAACGAATGTGAAAAAAGAAATTCAATCTGTATTAACACATTAAACGCCACCATACAAATATATTTTTTTACAATTCATGAATTAAACACTAAAAATAAATGAACAATTAGAAAAACGTTTGTAGAAAATTTCAGATAAAATATACAACATCACTTCTTCCATACAATTTCCTTCGAGGAAACAAAATAATTATAAACTAATTATTAAACTGAGGTCACCGGTGACCGGCGCGGCGATGAATCTGTTAAAATTTACTTAAATGTGACTCTGGCTATCTCTTTCTAAAACGAAATTTTCTATGGCGAGAGTATGGCGCTATAGCAATGTGACATCACATTTCTATAGCGCTGTCCTTGTCTAATTAGAAAGCTTGATGCTCTACAACGCTGAAATGCAAGATATTTGAAAATAAATACCTATGTTGTGTTTCTACTAATTCAATGAACATTTTAAGTCAATAAAAAAAATTCAGTCAAATACCCAATTAAGACTAATCAAACAAGAAAATATCTAGAATAGTTCATATTGAACCGAACGCCGTTCGATAGGTTATGGCACGATGGTCTTATTTTTAAACTAAAGAAGACGCTCCCACACGTTTTCTTCACATATTCAATCGTACCTGCATAAAAAGAGCTATCAGGTGAAGTACAACGATGAATGCTCCGATCTTCATGAAGTTAAGTCAGGAGTTCCGCAGGGCAGTATACTGGGCCCTATTTTGTATCTCATTTTTACAGCAAACAATCAAATATTAATCAACCGACGTATACTGATGATACAGCCTTGCTGGCTACCCACACTAACCCTGAAATTGCCTCACTTTTACTCCAAAATCACGTCCACGAAATTGAGTTGTGGTTCAAGAGGTGGAGAATTAGGGTAAGTAAATCTGCTCACTTAACATTTACCCTCAGGAGAGAAACTTGTCCTCCCGTTAAACTGAACGACAAAGTCATACCTCAAGAAGACAGTGCAAGGGGTGCGAAGTCAGACAACGTCCCTGTCGTGCACCCTGGGCAACGTCGCCCGCATTTCCCGCGGCGACGGCAGATAGTCTGACGGGAGGGGAACCTCGCGGTTCTGTCCGCATTCGTGGTTTCGGTGGCTCCGCGTCGGCGTCCCAGACTTACTCTGGGTGGCGGTGACGCGGTTCGGGCTCGGCTGGCGGCCTGGACAGTCCGGGCAGCGGCGGTGCGAGCGTAGGCGACGGGTTCGTCCGGTTGTGGTGATCGCAACCGGCGGACGGGTCTTAATGACCAACCGTCGGCGAAATCGTAACCCTTTCAGTCATGTTTTGGGGGCCGGTGGGGCTGCCCTTAATTGGGTGTCCCCGCGAGGAGAAAACCTCTATAAAAAACCCTAATCCCACGCCTGCCATGGGCTAGGGGATGGATGGCTGGTGGGAGACCAGTCGCAATGTGGCCAACGGAGTAGGGGACAAGCCGCCCCTCTGCTTCGAGAACCCTAGGCTTACCCGGGTATGGGGCCTCTGCCCGGGCGGACCGACTTTTTGCCACCTTTCTCGTGGGACTAATAATGAGTTCATCTAATAAAAACCAAAACGTTTCGGAGGAGTTGGACATCGCCCAGGGTCCAAAGGAAAACTGCGGCCTTCCTTCAAATGGAAGTAAAACAAAGAGCGCGGAAGACACTGTAGGTTTGGCGGAAACAAACCATGCACAAACGGGAGTCATTATCAACAACGTCATTGCGGATGATGACTATACGGACATGAGTTGTCCCAGTGAACAGGAGAGTTCAGCGGAGAGTAGGTCAGTCGCAACAAGGTCTATGACAAAAAAGTTTGGAAAGGTCGCTTCGGCGTCGCGTTTCTCACATCCACCTGACAAGCGACGTAAAGTTAAATCTTCCAAAAATGAAGTGAGGGAAAAACCTAAAGACAATGGTCCAGCGGCCAAGACGACCGTCGGTCTGGCTGATGCCAAAAAACGACTTCGCAGCCAGGGGAGTTCGGGCGAGGAGTGGCGCGAGGATGTTGTTGTTTCCGGGGGTTCGACCCCGTATTTGGTGTCTGGTTCGGCGCGCAGGTCACCATCACCACCGATTTTGTCTCCGAGTGAAATTCGAAAAAATGCTTTCGGCGAGGTGGACAAGATCTGGAAGGCGGTCGAGCAGTGCAAGCAAATCCCGAAGACGAGAAGGAATGCCATTAAAGAGGCCTCGGAAAACCTCAACAAGGCAATAGGCGGCCTCAGCGAGTCTTCCCTCGCGGAGGAAGTTAGGCGCCTTCGGGCACACAACGCCAGGCTGGAGCAACAGGTCTCCATATTAAATCAAAAGGTGGCAGCCATCCAAAGCGGCTACCAAGATAAGAGCGCGGAGGCGGCCAATCTGAGGCGCGCGCAAGGTAGGCCTCAAATAGTTGTCAGTGGCGTCGAGGAAGCTTTGGGCTCGACTATCTCCCCGGAAGTGCTCGAGATAATTAATAGGTCGGTGCTCCAGTCTGTCGGCACGTACTTACAGGCGAGGTTCGAGGGACTCGAGGAGAGGCTTCTCCCAGCCCCTAACCGCCGTCCTCCCTTGCAGGCGAGCAAAAATAACGCGGCCAAGGCGGCAACAATCACGAAGAAAGGGGCACAGCCGGCCTCCTTCGCAGACGTAGTAGCTGGGCCCTCCCACCTGAGCATGCCATCACCGCTCTTACCTCCCCCGCCCCCTGCGGGACAGAGTGATCAAGGCTGGTCAGTGGCGGGAAAGGACGGGAAGGCCGTTAAGCCGAAGAACGCAAAGGTCCAGCCGCCGCCTAAACCTAAACAGGCACCGGCGCATCAAAACAAGAAGGGGCCAAAGCTGTCTCTGCCTCGATCCGCAGCGGTGGTTCTGTCCATCCCAGCGGAGGCAGCCGAGAATGGGGTCACATACGCAGAAGTAATTGCGCGGGCCAGACAAGCTATTAACCTGGAGGAACTACAAATCGACCGCCTCCAGGTCAAGGAGACACAGACCGGCGCCCGTAAAATTGAAATCCACGGCGTGGACGGCTCGGGGAAGGCGGACGCCATGGCGGCAAAACTAAAGGAGGTGCTATCGGATGTCGCGACAGTCTCCAGACCCGTGAAGTGCACGGATATGCGCATCGCCGGGCTGGATGAGTCAGTAAATGAGGAGGACGTCCGCGCCGCATTGGCTAAGAAGGGGGGTTGCTCGCCGGAGCTTATAAAGGTGGGCCCCATTAGATCTGGCTCATGGGGACAGCGCACTGTCATGGTCAAGTGCCCGGTAACAGCCGCGAAAATATTAGTGGAGACCAGGATTTTGATCGGTTTCAGCAGTGTCCAAGTCAGGGCGTTGGAGGCGCTGCCATCACGATGCTACAGGTGTATGGCTCCGGGGCACATGAGCCGGCTTTGTCCGCAGGAAGTGGACCGTTCCGCCGTCTGTTATAGGTGTGGCAAGGACGGCCACAAGGCGGCCGAATGCACAGATGACCCTAAGTGCGCAGTTTGTCTGGCAGCCAAACTGCCAGCTGCGCACGTCATGGGCGGAAAGCGCTGCCACCCGCCGAAAGTTAAGCCGAAGACGCCGTCCTCTAAACAAAAGGGGACAGATGGAGGGGCTGCGGCCATGGAGGTAGCTGAGAGAACACCCGATGTCTAGTCGGACACTCAGCTTCCTCCAAGCGAATTTGAACCACTGCGCTGCTTCACAAGACCTCCTAATGCAGCAGGCAGTGGAATTCGACTCTGACTTTGTCATAGCGTCGGAGCCCTATTGCGTCCCTCAGCGCAGCAACTGGGCGCAGGATGAGGACGACCTCGTCACGCTATTGGTCCCTCAAAAGGCTGGCTACTCCCCCCCTCTCTCGGTTTTGGAGAGAGGGCCGGGCTATGTAGCTGCAGCCTGGGGAGAATTTGCCGTTGTAGGCATATACTTCTCCCCAAACCGGCCTCTAGTCGAGTTGGAGGCCTGGCTCGTTCTGCTCGGCGGAGCGCTCCGACGATTGGCACCGATCCAGGTCATAGTCGCGGGAGACTTCAATGCCAAACATTCGGCTTGGGGCTCCCGTCAAACTGATTCGAAGGGCAATGCCGTGCTCGACTGGGCGATGTCGCACGGACTCGTCATTTTAAATCGGGGCACGACATACACCTGCGTCCGAGGAACGGGAGGATCAAGGCCGGACATCTCATTTGCCACACCCGCCCTGGCCTCTAGAGTTGAGGGGTGGACAGTGCTAACAGCGCCACTCACACTATCGGACCACCGCTACATCGTCTTTAGACTGAGACCGAGAGAGGGTGGCTCAGCGGTGAGAACGCGTACGGCCGGCTCCCACTTTCCCAGGTGGTCAGTCACGCGTATGAACCTCGATCGAGCGGAGGAGGAAGCGATTGTCCAGGCCTGGTGCGCGGATGCACGGCCCAGGGGGGACAACATCGCCGAAAGAGTAGAGCGGATCTCGCACTCCCTCACTGCGGTATGCGACGCCGCCATGCCCCGGTCACATGGGCCCCCGACGAAGACCCAGGTGTATTGGTGGTCGGAGGAGATGGACTCCCTCCGAGCCGCCACCCTGAGAGCTAGAAGGAGTCTGCAGAGATGCCGCAGGCGTCGCACGGTTCAGCCGGACGAGGAGCAGCGTCTCTTGACGGCCTACCGTGAGGCAAAAGAGACATTTAAAACCGCCATCTTCAGGGCGAAGTCCCAGGCGTGGGAGGATTTCCTGCAAAGTCTCGACGCAGACCCATGGGGGCGCCCATTTCGGATGGTTCGGAGTAAGCTTCGCCACCAAGCGCCCCCCATGGACTCCATGGGGCCAGAGCTACTGCGTAGAGTCGTTGAGGGCCTCTTTCCTTCGTACCCCTCACTGGCCACCCCATTGGTCGCCCCACGGAGCCCCCGAGAGCTAGACTCCGGATTTTATGCGGTGTCGGAGGCGGAGATGGAGGGCGTGATTGACCGTCTGCGGCATAAGAAGAAGGCGCCGGGCCCGGATGGCATCCCTGGCCGAATTCTGCCCACGGCTTTTAAACACCTGGGAGAGACACTCCGGGAGTTATTTTCGGACTGCCTGGAGTCGGGGGAGTTTCCGGACAGGTGGAAGATCGGCCGCCTGTGTCTCCTTTTGAAAGAGGGCCGGCCGCTGGACTCTCCGTCAGCCTACCGTCCGGTCGTCCTCCTGGACGAGACCGCCAAGATGCTGGAACGGATCATCGTTGATCGTATTGTCCAGCATCTCGAAACGGTAGGTCCTGACCTGGCGGAGAACCAGTTTGGTTTCCGGAGGCAGCGGTGCACTGTGGACGCCCTACTGGCACTGAGGGAGTTTTCGGAGCGAGCGGCGGAGAGAGGGGAAGTGGTCGTTGCGGTGTCCCTGGACATCCGCAATGCCTTCAACACACTTCCTTTCAGTGCCATCAAGGACGGGCTCCAATATCACGGCCTGCCGCCGTATCTGGTGGCCATAGTGGAAAGTTACCTCCTCAATAGGAAGGTCATTTACCCCTCCGGCGATGGGAACTTGATAGAGAGGGAGATGGTGTGCGGTGTTCCACAGGGATCGGTATTGGGGCCGCTGCTGTGGAACATCGGATACGACTGGCTCCTCAGAGGTGTCCTACTCCCCCGGATGAGCGTATTCTGCTACGCTGACGATACGCTCGTCACTGCCCGGGGTGAGTCATTTGAGGAGGCCAGGAGGCTGGCAAATGTAGGGTCCTCCCTTGTTGTTGAGCGGATTGGGCTGCTCGGGCTCAGTGTCGCGTTGGACAAGACTGAGGCGGTGGTCTTTCACGGGCCGCGCAGGGCCCCCCCAATGGGAGCCGCACTGACGGTGGACGGCGTCAGAGTTCCACTGCGCCCGTCGATCAAATACTTGGGGCTGGTTCTCGACGGGCGGTGGAGCTTTGAGGCTCATTTTAAAGAATTGGTCCCAAGGGTGGCAAAGGCGGCGGGTGCACTTGGGAAGGTCTTGCCAAACCTCGGAGGTCCTGGAGACAGGTGCCGCAAATTGTACGCGGGCGTTTTGAGGAGTATGGCCCTCTATGGGGCGCCAGTGTGGGCCGACAAATTAAACGCCACAAACAGTCGTCTGCTTCGTCGGCCCCAGAGGGCCATAGCTACCCGGATAGTCCGGGGCTATAGGACAATGTCCCACGCGGCGGCCTGCGTTTTGGCGGGTACCCCTCCCTGGGAGCTAGACGCTCGGGTCCTCAGGGAGCTGTACCTTGAGCGTCGAGCGCTGCTCGCAGGGGGGGGTAGGGTGACCCTCGAGGAGTTGTCCGCGGCCCGGCGTGTAGCCGACGGGCGGCTCATGGGTTTATGGGAGGGGAGGCTGGATGGGGAATCAGCTGGGAGGCGGACGATCGATGCCGTCCGTCCTCTCCTCCAAGAGTGGTGTCATCGCCGGCATGGGTCGCTGACCTTCAGGCTGACGCAGGTGTTTTCCGGGCACGGGTGCTTTGGAAAATACCTGTGTCGGATAAGAAGGGAAGCGACCACACGGTGCCATGATTGCGGCGCTGGGGTGGACAGCGCGGAGCACACCTTACAGGTGTGCCCTGCCTGGGCATCCCAGCGTCGCGATCTGCGCGCCGTGGTAGGGATGGACCTCTCGCTATCAAGTGTGGCTCGTGCCATGCTTGATAGTGACAGGTCCTGGCAGGCGGCAATCTCCTTCTGCGAGGATGTCATCTCGCAGAAGGAGGCGTCGGAGCGGATCCGCGAGCAGGAGGCTCATGTGGACCGTCTTCGACGAAGGCAGCCCGGGCGAAGGTGGCTGCGCTTTGCGCGCCTCATTCCCCTCTAGTGGGGCGGTGCGGTCCGGGCGGGTTAGCTGGCCTTACGGCCGGTTAACTGCCGTCTGGATTGCACGGTCCCCCCCCCGGTTGTCTTGGGAGATGGCCCCGCTTGCTCGGCCATCTCCCGCCGCGCAGGGGCCCGGAACGGGCCAACCGTCAGGCCGCAGGGGGTGCATACCACCACGGCCCCCCCACAGTCGGTGTGCTTAAAACTGACGGCGGAGAGCAAGTAGTGAGGGGTTTAGTTGGTAGTGGTGCCTACTCTCAGCCGCCCCATCTGGTCAGCCCACCCGGAGTGGGTAACCTTATGGGGAGATTGAGAAGAGGCTCTCTCCTCCTGCCCCGCCTCCTGTCGAGCTTTCGAGGTCGTCAAGGGGCGGGGCAGGGGTTAGAACCGCCCAGCCTTGACGCGAAACCTATTAGGCTTGGCGGGAGGGCTGGGCGCGGCGAGAGACAGACCTTGTCTGACTGAGTCCAACATGCCGTTAGCGGTATACGAAAAGACTGTATTTGCCCTCACTATAAACAAAAAAAAAAAAAAAAAAAAAAAAAAGAAGACAGTGCAAAGTACCTCCTTGGGAATCCATTTAGACAGAAGATTGACATGGCAAAAGCACATACGGACGAAAAGAAAACATTGACGGATAATTTCGTAACTACAGCTGGCCAATAGGACGTAATTCACAACTGAATGACAGTAGCAAAATGTTGATAATAAAAAACAATATTTAAACCTATTTGGACAAACGGCATACAGCTGTGGGGAACCGCCAGCAATAGCAACATCGACATTTTAGAAAGATTTCAGAGCAAAACACTTAGAACAATGTTCGGTATCCCACAGTGTGTTAGCAATAAATACATGTACCTAGACTTAGGCAAGAAATTATCCAAAGCAGCCTGAAGTACCAGGAGAAGCTAACAACCCACGTAAATGAACTTGCCCAGACGCTGAGTGAAGAGGTGAACTACAGCATAACAGGCTAAAGAGACATGACATCCCCAATCTCGTCAATAGATTCCCACAATACGACATACCTATAGAGATAAATTTTTCAACAGTTTATAGCTCTCATATGTCCGAATACTCGTACGCTACTTATCTTTGGGAGCGTCTCAAACATCGCCCTGTCACTTTAAATGTCAAACGTATGAAAGAGATGCCATGATGTTTGAGACGCTCCCAAAGATGATTTGCGTTCGAGAATTCGAGCGATAGATAACATTTTACAGATATTTTTCGGCCAACGAAGTGGCTTATTGTTCCTAGAACAGATTGCCATGAAGCAGTAACATCGGAAAAAAATAGTTCATATACCTACTACTTTTTACTCCTAAAACATATTTCGTTCCCTCCGGATAACTGTACCTACTTCACGCGAGCAGAGCTACGGGCGGAAAACTTGTCATTAATAAGTGCTATCATCCATTTGAAAGGTTTCAAACTTACTGTTCACCCTCCTTATACACCCTCGCCTCCAGGTTCCTGATGTCGTGCCGGATGTCAGCGAGTAGCAGCAGCATCAGATCTAGCGAGCCCTTGGGGCCCCGCGCACCACGAGGCCCACGGGATCCCGTGTCTCCTTTGGGGCCCTCCATGCCTGGTGCTCCAGGCGGGCCCTGAGACAAATACATTATTATAACAAATATTTTCAAACAAACAACTTCTTAAGAATAAGTATGTAAGGGATATTATCGAAAAACTTATGGTTCTGATATAATCTAGTTCAATGTTACCACTTTAGCAGCCAGTGAACTAAGACGACCCAAGTTAAGTGCCAGAGAAACAGAACATAACTTCAAACAAACATTTTGTAGAAACAAAAATATTAATGTTCATCTCATCACACATCATTTATGATCTGAGATGAACATTAATTATTTTTTTAACTAATGAATATTATACACCTATCCTAACCCACACACACACACACAAGTAAGTATATAAGATTAGATTTACCCTAGGTCCTCTTTCACATCGACAGTAGCCTCCTTCTAAAGGAGCTGTCGAGTCCAGCACCCGGTACGTGAAAGTACCTTCCGCAAAACGATCACTATCTGAAATAATAATAATTATTAAGGATTGAATTTTAAATGAAAATATCTCCCCACTCTTGACCAACAGGATTTTCATAAGGATAGATAAGAAGCATACTGCATAGGTCATGTTGATGTCGGTCTAATTTTGATTCGATGGTGTGGCCCTTAAGGGCCCTACAAACTATCACTCCGCCTGCAGGCACGGCCTGACATTTGGCCGCAATCGGCCACACACACAGTTTTACATACAAAAACCGAATGTCAAGCGGCCTGTTCTACTGCTGGCGGGCTGATAGTCTGTGGGTCCCTTTAAGTGCTCGAGAAGTAGTAACAATTCAAATACATATACACGGAACAAACCCACAAAACGTCCGGTGTACCTACTAACTTTTGTGGCAAGTGGGTTATGCGAGCTCTGCCGGCTTTGACGGCAGGTCAAGTAGCTGACCGACCGTCAGCTTTTTGACCTGCCGTGACTGTCAGGTCACTGTATCGCACGGTGCGTATCATCTGGACGTCGTCGCACGGATTAGCGGCAGGAGCCATTGGGACCATGAAAATATTTCTGAACTCACCTTGTTTGAAGATGAAATGGTCAGTGACCTTCTTAAGCATCGCCTCGGTGGTCCGCAGCTGGTCGGTCAGCTGCTTGACCTGCCGCGACAGCCAGGTCACTGTATCGCACGGCGCGTAGCATCTGGACGTCGCGCGGATTAGGGGCAGGGGCTCCTGCAACCATGGAAATCCTAAATAAATAAATAGCAAATAAATATTGCACTGGACACTATAACAGTCATAGTGACTCGAAATTGACTGACTGACCGGTAATGCTGGTACTGCTCTCTCGCAGCTTTTTCCGTCTTTTGGTGAAAGAGTTTGTGGCGGCGAGCACTCGCAGTGGAATCCGCCGATGTCATTCACGCAGCGCTGTTCGCAGCCGCCGTTGTTCACCGCACACTCGTCCACATCTGGAGACACCAAATAGTAACGTTTTTTTTTTCATAATATATATATAAAAATTTCTCCAATCCCAAATTAGCTAGAATCAGCGCTAGTGTTATCTATAAGTATATTTTATTGGCAAACGATTACTTAAGTACAAGTATTATTACCACATACACCCAGACACTACAAACTCCATTCAGCGAAGCAAATTTGACCAAAATATAAACAATCTTGATATGTCTCTTAATCTATGAAATGCATTTTAAAATAAGAAACATGTATTTTTACGTCCATTTTATAATATAACCTGGTTTTTTTTTAATTGCATTCACAATGCAATTTTTATTATTGAAAAATCGAAAATGAAGTAGCGACTCCGTAGCTACTTCATAAGAGCATTCGCCCGGACAGTGAAAGGTCGTTGGTTCCAGATCCAGTCCCATCGGAGCTATTTGTGATACGGGTCGACTTTTTCTAATACTTACTTTATTTTCGTTTTTTTTATGAAATCATGAAGTCAATTTTATTATTGCATTTATATTAAAAGGCACCTCAAGATTTTTTAGGTAAAACCTTTTGCTCCACTGAATAGACTATTTTTGTTTTCTACATTTCCCCGACAAGCAATCGAAGCGTGACCTAAACCTGAGATACCTTGAAAACTGGCACGTACGCCAGCAGGCCAGCACTAGACTATCTATGAAGCCTGCCTATCGGTACACGGGTAGAGCAAACAGTAGAGTAGAGCGGTAGTGTAGCTTGCCTGCGGTGCTAACTAATCTACTCTACCAAATTTCAGTACCTACTCTACTCTACGAATGATGTCTACATTAGTATAGATAGTTAGTAGGATAGTTAAGTACCTACTCTACCGCTCTACTCTACCGTTGACTTCACCCGTGTACAGCAGTCTTAAACGTCGTCGTCAAAATGGTTTTCGAGTGTTGGTAATTTTAATTGTGTTGGTTTTTTATGGAATTTCAATTTGTGACCAAGACGAGGGCAGTAATTGTTTGCTTTATTTTAAAATAATAAAAAATCTATAGCCCTATTTTTTCTAATACCTACTGTAGAATCGGGTAGCGGCAAGCAGCAGTTTCAAAGTATCTAATGCTGCGTATTAATAAATATTGAGGTCATGACATGAAGACTACTGTCATCAGTGTCTGTTGCTAACAGGAAGGAAGGATTCACGGCGAACGTGATGAAAAGCGCCGTTGACGTGTTGTATATAATGTTTACAAATTGTCAACGCCGCGGTGGGTAATTACTTAAAGGCTCATCATTTATAGCTTCCGTTAGTAAAACTATAAATTAAATCTCATAAACTTTCATTCGAAAACAAGGAAAGATTATCATTCATAGTAACATGAGACGAAAGTTAATATATAAAGAAATGACAATAGGGTATTTTACTGATAATTTTTTATTTATATAAAACGATTTTCAAAATTATTTTAATTTTTATTTTATGCATTTACAATGAAATTAGTATTGAAAATGAAGTACTTACTTAGATATTAGAAAAAGTCGTTGTGCGACGTCCCACTCACACAGCTACAATAGTTGTGAGACGTGAGACCTACCTATACCTACTTAGTTTATTTTTAATATACTTACACATTTTTTTTTTATTTTGAATTATCTTGAATATTTTCAAAGCTATAAGTACAGCCTCCTAAGAAGACAATAGAGAAGGCTGTGCTTTAATAAGACATCAAACTTTCTAATTAGACAAAGAGAGAACGATTATCTTTGTGACGTCACCAAGTCAGTATTATATTCTGTGGTTTCGCCATAGAAAGAGACAGAGCTATAGTCGAAATTAAAACAGGTTCAAATTATTTTTCAACATGTGGTATTCTTTTTTTTTACTTCGTCATTATAACTACATCTACATGTCAACAATAGTGAAATAACTTAGTATTAGCACAGTTTAACCAATCTTTGTGAAATAACTTAGTATTAGCACAGTTTAACCAATCTTTGTATACAGTTGGTCGACGCCCTTGAAGTTGGACGATACCGACGCCCGTATAGATATTTACGCAAGTACGTAAGGGTACCAAGTACCCCGGGTGGGTACATTGGTATTGCGATATTAAAATTAATAAAATAATTTAATAATGCAATGCAATGTCAAAAATATTAAAAAATTCAAGATGGCGGCCGACTTTTTTGTTTGTGGGCTGATTTCGATGAAATTCGGTTTTTGGTACTATTTTGACAAGAAAACAGCAACGCAATGTCAAAAAATTTAAAATCCAAGATGGCGGTCAACTTTTTAGTTTGTGGGCCGATTTCGATAAAACTCGATTTATGGTACTATTTTGACAAGAAAACAACAACGCAATGTTAAAAATATAAAGAAATCCAAGATGGCGGCCAACTTTTTTGTTTGTAAGCCAATTTGTTTCTGGTACTATTTTGACAAGAAAACAGCAACGCAGTGTTAAAAAAGTTAAAAAATCGAAGATGGCGGCAATAGTTTCTAGTACCAATTTTGACAAGAAAACAGCAACGCAATGTTAAAAGTATTAAAAAATCCAAGATGGCGGCCAACTTTTTTGTTAGCTGGCCGATTTCAATGAAACTCAGTTTCTGGTTCTATTTTGACAAGAAAACAGCAACGCAATGTGAAAAATATATATAAATTCAAGATGGCGGCCAAATTTGTTGTTTGCTGGCCGATTTCGATGAAATTTAGTTTCTGGTACTATTTTGACAAGAAAACAGCAACGAAATGTTAAACATATTAAAAATCCAAGATGGCGGCCGACTTTTTTGTTTGTGGGCCAATTTTGATAAAACTCAGTTTCTGGTTCTATTTTGACAAGAAAACAGCAACGCAATGTCACAACAAAATAAAAAAAATCAATGTGGCGGCCAACTTTTTGATTTGTGAGACGATTTGGATAAAACTCGATTTTTGGTACTATTTTGACATAAAAACAGAAACGCAATGCTAAAAATATAAAAATCAAGATGGCGGCCAACTTTTTTGTTTACAGGCCGATTTCAATGAAACTCAGTTTATGGTTCTATTTTGACTAGAAAACAGCAACGCAATGTTAAAAATATAAAATCCAAGATGGCGGCCAAATTTTTTGTTTGCTGGCCGATTTCGATTAAATTCAGTTTCTGGTACTATTTTGACAAAAAACAACAACGCAAAGTTAAAAATATTAAAAAATCCAAGATGGCGGCCAACTTTTTTGTTTGCAGGCTGATTTCGATGAAACTCAGTTTCTGGTACTATTTTGACAAGAAAACAGCAACGCAATGTTAAAAATATAAAAAATCCAAGATGGCGGCCAACTTTTTTGTTTGTAAGCTGATTTTGATGAAACTTGGTCTTTAGTACAATTTTGACAAGAAAACAACAACACAATGTCAAAAATAAAAAAAAACAAGATGGCAGCCAACGTTTTTTTGTAAGCCGATTTTGATGAAACTTAATTTCTGGTACTATTCTGACAAGAAAACAGCAACGCAATGTTAAAAGTAATAAAAAATTCAAGATGGCTGCCAAATTTTTTGTTTGCTGGCCGATTTTGATGATTTCAGTTTCTGGTACTATTTTGACAAGAAAATAGCAACGAAATGTTAAACATATTAAAAATCCAAGATGGCGGCCGATTTTTTGTTTGTGGGCCGATTTTGATAAAACTGGGTTTTTGTACTATTTTAACAAGAAAACCGTTCTTAACACAATGTAAAAAAATACAAATGGTCAAGATGGTGGCCGTTTTTGTTTCTCTCTTTTCGCTTATTAAAATATACTTAACAGGTTTTTATTTGAAAGCTTGAGACAGAGTCAAGTATCATCATCATCATCATCATGTCAAGTAAAAGATTCAATTAATTATTAATTTGATTTAACACAAACACAGTAAATTACGACGTAACATCCTTCGTAATTTACTGTGTTTTTGACAGCTGTAAACCGTATTTAAAAAAAATAAAAAAGAAGTAAATAAAATTATAATCGGTATTAAGTTAGAGTTTGAAAACAATGATTGTGACATGGGATGATTTTGATATATAGACGAAAGAGCTTTAAAGGTAAAAAAAATTAATCGGCTTATATCTAATCTGAATATTTTTCTTTAACAAAACTTCAACTTCAACTTCAAATTAACCTTGCAAAATTTCATGGCAGATAGACAACAATTATAGGTGAAACTAAATAAAACATGTAATATATTTTATTTTGATACTTCTTACCCCTAAAATGCTAACCATAATTATTTATTTTATTTTATTTCGCAATACACCAAAATGTACCTGCCACATTTTAATTTTGTTACAACCCTTCCGTATTTACGGAAATACCTATACAGACGTCGGTATCGCCTAACTCCAAGGGCGTTGGCCTACTATATAAAACAATTGGTTATACTGTGGTCATTGTAACATTTACGTACTTATATATAATTAAGCGTTGCTGTTGCTTTGTCAAAATAGGACCAAAACCAGAGTTTCGTCTAAATCGGCCCACAAACAAAAAAGTCGGCCGCCATCGTGGATTTTTAATATTTTAACATTTCGTTGCTGTTTTTATGTCAAAATAGTACCAAAAATCGAGTTTCATCAAAATCGGCCCGCAAACAAAAAAGTTGCCCGCCATCTTGGATTTTTTATACTTTTAACATTGCGTTGTTGTTTTCGTTTCAAAATAGTACCAGAAACTAAATTTCATCAAAATCCAGTAGGCCACCCTCTTATTTTTTTTTATTTTTGACATTGTGTTGTTGTTTTCTTGTCAAAATTGTACCAAAAACCAAGTTTCATCAAAATCGGCCCGCAAACAAAAAAGTTGCCGCCATCTTGGATTTTGGAAATTGTCTTTTTTTTAATAAGCGAGATGAACATTTGCACGCACTCATAGTACAAATCCTATGCACCATAAAATATGATACTATTAATCTAATAATAAATTAAAACGTTAAAGACGTGATAGCCCTGGAAGACGTGTCCCGAGTTACTATGAACGGCGTTGTATGTAACTCGGGACAACCACTCCCCCGTCTCACCCCGCAAGCCCCGCACGATTGACCTGTCTAGACGTCTCCGTCGGCCTACTGTATGAAAAGTTGCTTATTCTGTGGTATTAGGGTGAGGCCAAACGAACGTTATTTTGTGAGTCGTAAACTCGTAAGTCGCAGAATTTCGATCGCGGATATTCTATTCATGTGATTCTGCTGCATTCGGTTTAGTTAGATACTGTCCTACTCCTATTTGATTCACACGGCTGGCGACGCAAAATGAGTTGTCTGCCGACCAACAAAACTGCTGAGCAGAAATTACGCAACTCGTATCTCAAAAAATTACGCTCGTCTGGCCTCACCATACTGGGTGGCGCAAAATTACTGGCAGTAAAGTACATACAAATAAACTACAATTAAGGCGATACTCGGAAAATTATGCTAAAGCGAGATAGCAACGAGAAAACAAAGCGCGCGGGAGCGAGACCGATTTTGCCGATTATGCAAAAAAAAAAAACACAAAATCACTTCGTATTCAAAAACTATAGCGATTAAAAAAAAATGCTTCTATACGATCTTAAATATTATTGGTGTCCACGAATTAAACCAATTTTCAATAGTATATGTATCCCCATTTAAGAATAATCTTGATATTACTTATTTATTAGAGGTATTTTCAAAAATAAAACGTGTCGAGCCAAAATCATAAAATCGTGTTTCTGAAACTATACGATTCTAGATAAAGGTATGAAGAAATATATATCTTATTACCAGATTTATAACAACTCTAACCGTCCTATAGTTTTATATCATAGAGTCCAAACTTTTTCCGAGTAGCGCCTTAATAGTGTCAGTACTTTTGCGCCACCCAGTATGATCTGAGGAAATACCCTACTGGTTGTTTTCATGAACGAGAAAAGTTTTGTTTGACTGTCAGCTCCTCCACTGTCACCTTTGTGTTTTGTCATGTCATGCTACATTACGCCAACATATTTGTGTGTGCTCATAGATATATCATGATAATTCGATACGATTTATTGAGCTTTACCTACAAGTGTCATATTATGTAAGTATTGGTCTGTCGTTTTGAAAGTGTGTAGATGAAGTTAGATAACTTCTAAACTTCTTATTGCACCATAATTCAAAGAGTGTAAAAAACTATAGGCCGAATTATTCAATTTATTTTAACTGTGTTATTATAACACAGTTAAGGGTAATTCTCATAAAAAGTCACTTCCATGGATGAAATTAAATTCTACAATTAACTAGCTCAGGAAAATTATTACTTAAAAACAAGACTCTATTAAACTAATAGCTTTAATGGAGAGCTTTTTTCTGAACTTACAAGGACATCTCATCTACAGAAGTGACTTTTCGCTCATTTAAAAATGAGAATTGTCCTTAAAATAAATTAGTCAAGTTATAGTACTTAATCGATTCTTAATCACTTTTAAACCTTAATTTTTGTGATAAATGCAGTCAACTTGTCAAGTGAGTCAGAAAATTCAACAGTTCCACGATTTTTTAAAGTACCTAAAGTAAGTAGGTATTTAGTTTGACGACCTCCGTGGCCGTGGTGTACGCACAAGTTTTCAAGGTGTCTCTAGAGGTCCCGAGTTCGGGTAAATATTGAAAAACGAGCTTTTCAATATTTACTCGGGTCTGGGTGTATGAGACACGTCGTTTTTTCCCATTTTGGAACAATGTATGTGATGGTGTCCAATATTTATTTATTTATATTTTCTTGGTTATTTCTAAGTACCTACTAACACCCAACAACATCAAACCGTATATGGGGGTTGTGTAAAAACAGAACGCCCGCCGCCAGTATGAAAAAGTCCGTCTTACCAACGCAGTACGGCTGGTGTCTCTTCCGGTAGTTCTCCTGGTGGAACCGGAACCCCTTATAGCAGGAGCACCACAGCCGGTCCCCCCGCACCTCGCACGCCTGCTCGCACAGGCGCAGGCTGCATGGGTCCACTGATTTTGGAACACATCTACAAAAAGATAGAAAGTCAAACGGGAAGAAGCCATTTTCTTCATCAGTCTACACAAATCTAGTGATAGCGATTTGTTTGAATAAACATGACATTTGGTATTTTATTCACTAGGTAGGTAAGTACGTAACTTCACGATGGTTGTATTGCGTTGGGTAGAAATAATGTATTATTTTGAGCTACTTCGAAGTCAGATCACGTAAAGCTGTAGGTTCCGGCTCCATATGCAGTCCATTTTGTAGTGCGATCCGCATTCGATCGGAGAGTTGGATCTTGGTCTATCATCATCATCATCATGTCAGCGGAACGACGCCAACTGCTGGACATAGGCCTCCCCCATGGATCTATCTATCTATACCCCTATCTTGGTCTATACTCCGACCTATAGAAAGCCTGATGTGCCCCAGTAGTAGTGACTGCTGAATGAATGCTGATGCTGACGGTGTTGATGACTGATGCACTGCACGTGTCCTCTCTGCGTTAGATACATTATACATGGCTGATGAATAATGATGGTGTTGTACCGTCCAGCGACGTAGTCGTGTGTCTCGCAGCACCACAGCCTGATGCACTGCACATCGGCGGCGCGACGCGGCACGTCTCCCGCGAGCGCAGGAGGCGGTCCGGCGGGCAGGCGCTGCGGCAGTCCTCTGTGCGTTAGATACATTATACATGGCTGATGCTAATGATGGGCTCGTGACGTACCGTCCAGCGACGTAGTCGTGCGTGTCGCAGCATCGCAGCCTGATGTACTGCACGTCGGCGGCGCGACGCGGCACGTCTCCCGCGAGCGCAGGAGGCGGTCCGAGGGGCAGGCACTGCGGCAGTCCTCTCTGCTTTAGATACATTATACATGGCTGATGATGATGATGGTGTTGTACCGTCCAGCGACGTAGTCGTGCGTCTCGCAGCACCGCAGCCTGATGCACTGCACGTCGGCGGCGCGACGCGGCACGTCTCCCGCGAGCGCAGGAGGCGGTCCGACCGGCAGGCACTGCGGCAGTCCTCTCTGCCTTAGATACATTATACATGGCTGATGATGATGATGGTGTTGTACCGTCCAGCGACGTAGTAGTGCGTCTCGCAGCACCGCAGCCTGATGCACTGCACGTCGGCGGCGCGACGCGGCACGTCTCCCGCGAGCGCAGGAGGCGGTCCGGCGGGCAGGCGCTGCGGCAGTCCTCTGTGCGTTAGATACATTATACATGGCTGATGCTGATGATGGGCTCGTGACGTACCGTCCAGCGATGTAGTCGTGCGTGTCGCAGCATCGCAGCCTGATGCACTGCACGTCGGCGGCGGCGACGCGGCACGTCTCCCGCGAGCGCAGGAAGCGGTCCGACCGGCAGGCACTGCGGCAGTCCTCTCTGCGTTAGATACATTATACATGGCTGATGATGATGATGGTGTTGTACCGTCCAGCGACGTAGTCGTGCGTCTCGCAGCACCGCAGCCTGATGCACTGCACGTCGGCGGCGCGACGCGGCACGTCTCCCGCGAGCGCAGGAGGCGGTCCGGCGGGCAGGCGCTGCGGCAGTCCTCTCTGCGTTAGATACATTATACATGGCTGATGCTGATGATGGGCTCGTACCGTCCAGCGACGTAGTCGTGCGTGTCGCAGCACCGCAGCCTGATGCACTGTACGTCGGCGGCGGCGACGCGGCACGTCTCCCGCGAGCGCAGGAGGCGGTCCGACGGGCAGGCGCTGCGGTAGTCCTCTCTGCGTTAAGAAAATTCAAATTAATGTAGTTTCTAAGTTGACTCTATCTCAGAAATTACGACTACAATATTATTTTCAGGAATATCTTATGTTTACCAGTGCTTAGTTGCTGAAATGTTATTGACAATTTGATTAAGTAGCTACCTAGTTATCAGGATAGGAAAAGTATAAACTTTCATTTGGGATAGATTTTTGAAACGGGCCATGATTATTGAAAGCCGCTCAGCTCCAATGGACGAGTGAATTAAGAACACAACATTTTTTTTACCAGTCTCCCTAAAATCACTAAATGCTCCTTAAGAAAATAATATTGAAGATTTTAATATTATATAAACTTTCAGTAGCTAATACGTTTTTATTTTCCAAAACAGGGTAAACCTAGCCTTCATCACACCTGATGTTAAGTGATAATAAGGCTGAAGGTGGAAACGCACTACTCCCGAATCCTCAATCACTGAGTAACTGGCTATCTTATCTCTAACTGCCGGAACACAGTTAGGCTGAAAATATCATTGTTATGGTGTCAGACTTAGATAAGAAGATGGTAGCTAGCCAGGCGGACTAAGAACAAGTCCTCTCACCAACCAAACCGAATACAATACCTATGTATCCCCACTGGAAATAGAACCCGGGACTTCTGGGTCTGAAATCGATGGTGTGAACCACTAGACTGCAGAGGCGGTTAAAATATAATAATAATTTATAGCATCTATGTAACAGATTACCAACAGAAAGGTCAGAAATAGTTGTACCACAATCTATATATTTCCCCGTTGTAGGTACGTTATTTTTACGAGCCATTATAATTATGACACGATGAACAACATAAAAATGCGATTAAAATTCTTTTATCCGTAATGTTTTACGTATCTGAGGTTGTATTTCATAATCTTTACAAGCAAATCGAATTAGGATATGATTTTAACTGTTAATGGGTTCAATGTCACTATGGGATTTATCTAAATTATGCGCACAAAGAAACTTATAGTTATGGACAACTAGTAAGTATTATAATATTCGTAGATATATAGAGTTGATAATTTTGTTAATTGGAAGAAATTTTTGGGAAAAACTTATCAGCAAAATAGGAATTTTGGTTTCGTCGACTAATGACCAATTCGCGAAATGACTACATAGTCGACAATTGACCGATTCTCAAAACATTAATTCTTTTAACGGCCGATTCGACAAATGACTGATTCTAATAATTACCAATTCCCAAAATGACAGTTTTTTTTGTATGAAAATAGTGTTTTTGTTAGGAAATTTAGGAATATAGCAAATAAAATGCAATATAAGGAATAACGAATCATTTATTTCAAACAGTTTTCATTATAATCACAGATAATATAATAAAGAATGGCGTAAACATCTTATGTACGTACCTACACACAAAAATAGATTATATGTTGCCATATTGCAAAATCTTAGTACACTTTGTACCTAACTCACATTCACACTCAACATTTATTTAGTTTATAGTTAGATAAATTTCTTGACAAATTCGGTCATTTCGCGCATTGGTCATTAGTCGACTAAATGAGATTTTTTATAAATTGGTATATTAAAGTATAAAGCTTTTCTTAATAAATAAGGCTGCCAAAGAAGCCCAGTTGTGGCCTCTGTCTCTGGCCTGCAACAATTTAGTGTCCTCCATCGACACGCCAAGAAGAAGATTTTCTTTTGTTACATGCAACTATGCAAAGCCGGGGTGTATCGCTAGTTAACAACGTAAGTATTAGCGTTTTAAATATGTGTATTTGTCCTAATGAAATTAAAATTTACGGCAATTTTTTATGGTCGCGTTTGGCTGTTTGTCCAAACAAGTCCCTTATCTTAATAACAGAGAATAATAAATCATATTTTAGTGCTGTATCAAGATGAACTAAACCTATTTTAAGATAAATTTGTGATGGAAAGTGACCTTACTTATACCTCCTCGATTTCGGTTCGATTCCCGAACAAGACAAATATTTGTGTGCATGAACATGTTTATTTGTCTTGGTCTGGGTGTTAACTATGTATATTAAGTATGTATTTACAAACATATTTATCCGTTATCAATTTTTCCATGACACAGTTTCTTAATGAAATTAACATGGGCTTAGATAATTGGCGTGAATGTAAGAAGTTATTTATTTATTTAATTTGACAACTCTGTATGTATTACATACAGAGTAATAACTGATTTTGATCAGCCCTTGCCCTTGCTTGAGTTTCTTGCCGGTTCTTCTCGATAACAAACTACAAGACCTCGCGCCGCTCTGTAGGGTTTGCGAACCGATGGCGTAGATTGATTGACCCTCGCAAGAGCTGTATAAAATTATTAAATGATTTCAATTTTTAATCTATATATATAAAATTGAGGGGACATAACTCACTCATCACGAAATCTCGAAAACTACTGGACCAACGAAGATGTAATTTGGCAGGAAGGTAGATTATGCCTAGGAGACGTCCGCTAAGAACGGATTTTAGGAAACTCCCCCCCTAAAGGGGTAAAATGGGGGGTTAAGGTTATATGAAACTCCTTCATTAATGGATGTAGAAGCATGAAAATTGGTACGTTGGATACTGGTTATGACTGAAAATGAACTGAGTAAGCAAAGTAAAAAAATCTCCCCCTTAATAGGGTAAAATGGGGAGATAAAGTTTATATGGAACTTCTTCATTTCTGAACTTAGAAGTATGGAAATTGGTATGTTAAATACTGGTCACGATTGAAAATGATCTGCGTATGCGAAGTTATAAAAAACCCATAATAGGGTAGAAAGGGGGGATTAAGGCTTATATGAAAACTTCCTCATTTCTGGAGTTAGGAGTATGGAAAATGGTATAAAGAATACTAGGTCATCATTAAAAATGATCTGCGCAGGCAAAATAAAAAAAAACCCTAATAGGGTAGAAAGGGGGGATTAAGGCTTATATGAAAACTTCCTCATTTCTGGAGTTAGGAGTATGGAAAATGGTATAAAGAATACTAGGTCATCATTAAAAATGATCTGCGCAGGCAAAATAAAAAAAACACCTAATAGGGTAGAAAGGGGATAATTGAACTCTGGCCGGGAAAATTTCATACGGTTTTTTTAACTCGAAAAAAGTACAGTTCCCTTGGGATACAGTTTTTTTTGTTCAGTTTATTCAATGAAGCATGGGTCCCATGACAGCTCATTTTCGTGCAAAGCAAACAATTCTTTATGCATTAGAATAAAACTCAAGAAAATCAGTATTACACATTTTTTAGCAAAGTATTGACTTGATTTTTTGCATTTTGGTAGTTCAAGAGAAGGAGAATGTCCGAATATTATTCATATGATAGTAGCTCCTGTTTGTCTAGGTATCGTTACCTTCTTATGCCTAAACCACGGGTAGCGTGCTCGGCTTGCGATCGATGAGGTTATGTTACTTTTGCCATGGTCTATCATGGGATTGCTGTTAAAAAATATATCGTACTTTGGAAGACACGATAAGCCGATGTTTCTGGCTGCATTTGGATTGGTTAGTACACCATAACTTCAATGTGTGTAAGGTCATGGCCCATTCTCCTTATCCATCTATATGAAGGCCTGTGCCCCAGCAGCGGGGACATTAAAATAGATTGATGATGGTACTGATGAGACCTTAGAGAATGCATTTTTACCTACTTTTTGATACAAAATTTTGCGATGTAGTACCTACTCGCGGGGTAGTCGCGGCCGCCGGCCATTCATATTCCTATTTCTACTATCCCTACTATTATTATAAATGCGAAATTGTATATGCTTACGTCAAAACGGCTGAACCAATTTTGATAAAATTTGGAATGGAGATAGTTTGAGACAGTGCTTCCGGGTGCTCCTACTAATTACTCCTACTGATAGGAGCACCGGGACACCCATGTCCTGATGCTAGGAAGAACATAGGCAAATTGTAACCGCGGGAATAAGGCTCATTCCTATGGTAAAATAAGTTTTAGCTCGGGCAAAGCTGTAGATTGGAATTGGTATTTAAGGCGATAGTTTGAGTTCATGGGAAGGATGATGTTTAGAATAGAGACAGTTTAAGGCCCTGGAAAGGTCATTTTTTACCGCGGGAAATCTCATTGTAAGGAAAAATCACTTTAAGCGCGGGCTAATTTGGGGACAGAAATTGGTATTTAAGTAAATAATTTGAGGGCAAGGATTATAATACCATATTCCCACGGGAAAATCAATAAGTAGGTATTATTTGTTTGTCCGTCTTTCACGTCCAAACGGAGTAACGGATCAATGTGATTTTTGGTACGGGGGTAGATTGGGAGCTGGAGAATGACATAGTTTATCCCGGAAAATATAACATTCCATCAGGATAATGTTGTATAGTACACGCGGGCGAAGCCGCGGTCGGAAAGCTAGTGTTAAATATAAGTGTGTTGTTATAATTGTAACAAAATTGATATATTATAGTGATCTACTTTAGACATAGGTATAATACCTACCTACCTAGCGACACATGAATAAATATTTACTTTGTGCTAGCGATTAGCTACAAGCTCACCCAGTAGTAGTTTTTGGCGAAAATGTTTTGCTAAAAAACCTCCTTCCAAAAACTAAAACTTAATCGAGAAAGTTAACAGCTTCTCCTAAATTGCTTATAGACATAATTTTAAATGTTTCTTTTGAGTGATCATCAGAATCAATTTAATACTTCCTCATAGAATAAATTTCTATATCGTATTTATTTCAATTGCATTCACGTATTTAGTGTTTAATTGCAGTCAGATCATTACTTAGACTGCAAATGAGACATTTAACATAATGTATGTAACTGTAGAATGTCGATGTATTAGTTAGGTGGATCACAAGGAATCTATGATGATTACGGAGCTTGATTGTTTAGTAAAAACAATAAAAATAAAGACAAAGTAACCACTCGTGGCGCAGTGGTTAGCGCGCTCGTCCTGCGATCGTTGAGGTTAAGAAACTTTCGCAATGGTCCGTCACGGGATAGATGACCAAAAACTCTTCATCTGGAGCTTTTCCGTGCTACGGAAGGCACGTTAAGCCTGGTAAGGCCAGTGCCCCAGCAGTGGGGAAATTAAATGGCTGATGCTGATGAATTACTCGTATTTTACGTGACCCGTTAGTACGCTTCGGATAAATATGTCACTTCTTTAATTATTGAGTTAGCGTTTAGTTAGTGATCGTTTTCACTTGTCTTGTTCTTTGGGTATTTAAAAAAATAAAATATTACATGTAAGTACCTACTTACATGTTTACAGATTAGGGACAAGACTTCGAGTATATTTATTGAGGATTTGGGTCATCTTTTCTCAAACAACAGAAAATTGTGTTAAAATATATATTTTTTCAATTAAGTTAAGTACCTACTGATTGTACTCTCTTGATCAATCATTTTCAAAGCGATTTTCAATTTATCAAGTTCTACGAGCACAGAACATTTATAAAATAATTTCAGTTCTAAAAGTATAATTGCACCAATGCTCTTTACGTCCAGCTTCAACTAAAATTATTGCCCTAATACTGAGAATCGGAGTAAAGGGTTTGTCCCACCCACCCCACTATTTATATCGAGTTGTGGACAACAGTCACGCCTGCAGTCGATGACCTTTTAGTGCTTACTGTTTTTACATGTTTTTTATTATTTTGACGTGGTTACTCGTAAGTAACAAATGGTGAAGAAAGATGAGGAAAGAAATAATTTCATTAGTAATTTACTTTTTTTTTTACCCGGGCCGGCTGTTTGGAAAGCATTTCAGTTTTGGAGTTCAGAATTTGTGCAGGATATTATAAGTAGGATCTATTTTACATTTATAAAATTCTGAAACACCTAGTTTTGTATAAAACTTACTGACACCAAAATAGAGCACACGTTTGGGGCACACTTCACCAATTTTTATGACACTCACACGTCCATGGGATCTTCATTGTATTCCTCGGCATGGTATCCTCCGTGGTCTTCCGAAAGTACCAGGGTCACAGAGGTGGCCAAGAGCAAGGCGCAAGCCAACGGGCCGGCCGGCGCGCGCATCGCGACTGCGTTACCACAGAATGCGTTTACGCAGCGCTGCGCTTCTCAAACTTTGTACTAGCCGCGCAGTAAATCAATTTAAATTGTACTGAACAGCTGCACTTTGTAA
Source organism: Crambus lathoniellus (assembly GCA_949710035.1). Lineage (NCBI taxonomy): Eukaryota > Metazoa > Arthropoda > Insecta > Lepidoptera > Crambidae > Crambus > Crambus lathoniellus. The sequence continues at coordinate 13,926,513 of OX453309.1, forward strand.
AGCACACAGATGTTGAGTTGAAAGCTACCATTGTTTGAGCTATTTAGCGCTTATGCGTTCTGAAATGTATGTACCTACTTATTTTATATCTCTTTTTATATTCGTAGAATATGATAGTACAATACAATAACTCCCACTTTAGTCTGGTTTTATGGACAAATCGTACAACTGTAACTACTAACTAGACAATAGATATTAACCCAAAAATTAATCAAGATAAAAAGGTGTAGCCATCCCTTAAGTAAAAATATATACTTACTTACTTAACTAGTTTCTTCTTCTTTCTTTCTTTTTAGTTTCTCAAACAAATTCAGTTGCGAGACCAAACATTGCAATATGAAATCAGCACCTATATCAACGGATACGAAACGAGGAACGATTGTTGTACCTACTTTATAATATTTTATTTTTGAAACCTAATACGAGTTAGGTATTTGAGATAATCTAGATTTCAGAATTTTTTACTCTGTAATAAGATAGCAAAAGTTTGGAAGCCCCTGAGTAATTGGCTAGCGTTAGGCCAAAAATAGACGTATCTTGTGTTACGTAGGGTAAACACTATATTTTAGTTTTCAGGGACGGATCTGTTTATCGTGTACTGTGACTTTAATTTGAGTAAAACGATTTTATTTTCAAAAAGTTTGTTGTACGTAGGTACATAAAATATTAACAAAAGGACACCTACCTATTTCAAATTATAAAATTCAGATGTAATACTGAAAAGTCAAGAGCCATTTTAAATTAATACAAAATATGAATATACACGCCTAAATATTAAGTGACATATAAAAGCGGTTTCAGTTAAGAAAACTTTAGAGAACTCCTCGTCCTAATTATTATCTACGCTATCTATAATAATAATAATAATAAATCTTTTATTTCAATACCACATTTTGTTACAAATAAACATGTAGGCTCCTTCTGGTAAGTGTAAAGACACCTGTATCAGAAAGAAACCACTCTTCCAGATCATGGGTTTCTTATGGTATGTAAGGTTATATAATTATTTTAATACAATTTAAATAAATTATGTATGTGTGTAGTTTGTGTGTGTGTGTGTGTGTGTGTGTGTGTGTGTGTGTGTGTGTGTGTGTGTGTGTACGTTAGTGTATACGTGGGTGCATGCGTGTTTATATATGTTTGTATCTGTGTATTTCTATCTATTTTTAATAATACTACTGGGTACATCCTATATATATATATAAATATATATACATTGCTTTATTCATTATATATTAAAATTTAGTAGCCTTTCTGTCATATCATAGTTTAAAGTCTTAAGCCATATTGTAACCTTGTGTTTGCATTCTCGGTAGGTTAATGGGTAGATACTAAGGGTTTTGTTAATACGGTTATAAATGGTGGAAGAAAGATGTACACACTGATTACGCGCAAAACTTGTTTTTGTACGTCGTATCTCTGCTACTACATCTGTTCACGCCGCGCGTGATTCGTTCATTCACGTTCATTCGTGGGTTCGGCGCCGCGCGACATCGCGACCAGCAGTTGGCCGTAAGCAGCCGTGAGACAAGTTCGTGTGTTTCTGTAGCGACGTGCCGCGCAAGTTACCTACCCATATTGGGGACCGAGATTTCGTTTTGCACCTACTAGGGCTCCGGTCGGGGTACGGACTTGTAACCCGTGTGTGTTCGCTTTGAAAAGCGCCGGGAAGTTTTAGCAGCCTATTAGGGCATTGTGTAGTATAAGAGTGTTAGCTGTAAGAGTTTCCCCTCGGGGTTGGGTGAAGACCTACTTGGCCAGGCGCGCGCGCGCCGGCGAGACAACGTTCAGCCCCCCTGGATTACGGACAGTATCCCTTACCATAAGGTAGGACTAGTTTTAATTTACTTAATTTTGCATGAGAAACCTTCGATTCAATAAATGGCATGGCAAAAAAAATAAACGTTTTATCTATCTATCTATCTATCTATCTAAACTGTGGAACACAGTAGATGTGGTCATCACAATTGTGCGTGATCATATTTTTGGTAGCAGAGCTTAGTTGATATAATTAATTTTCATATTAAAATTAACTACATAAAATTTCATAGTAAAAATAAAAAGCGTACCTAAAAAGAGTACCTAAAAATTATTTTTTTTTGTTGAAATCTCGAGGGTATTTGAAGATCCCGAGACGATTTGAAGTACTAAGAAATTGTTCTAGTAAATTCTCGAAGCGAATGTTTCTCACTTGGTGGATCCGATAATAGATAGACACTTATATAATTGTTGTCACATACTAGTGTTTTGATACGAGTTTACTCGCCTAGATGTGTATATTTTTTTTTGTGTGTCCGGATTTATTTGACGAATAGTTCGTTCGAAAGTGTGTTTATTAGTATCACATACTAGTGATTTGATACGAGTTTACTCGCCTAGATGTGTATATTTTTTTTTTGTTTGTCGGGATTTATTTGACGAATAGTTTCGTTCGAAAGTGTTGTTTATTAGTACCACATACTAGTGTTTGTTCCGAGTCCGCTTGCCTAGTTAAAAAAGTGGAACTAGTTTTAATTATTAGTAGTATTAAATTACGAGTATTATTATTAAAAATAGTTTTGTTTTCGTTTGTTGATAACGGTTTAGTAGTTGATTTGCGAGGTATGCCATACCGTTAATCCTATACGTTTTGTTTATACCGTTATATTGTTAGCCCTTGAAATTGGTAAGTTGCTAATAATTTATGAAAATAGTAGGGTCCGTGTATGTCGTCCGAATTTTAATTGTGTTTTATATTATCGTGACGCGACCTATTTCTATTGTTTTTTTTGTTGATGTTTACCACTTTTATATTTCTTTGTTTGCTTTGTTTATTAAACGGATTATAAATGGCTCCTACGAATCCGACCGCCGTATCCAGGGCTGGCATCCAAGGAGTTTTGCGTTGGCTTGCTTGTGCGGTCACATTAATAGACCGAGCCGACCGGGTAGGCGCGTTGCTAGCTCGGTATGGCGGGCTGGCAGCTCGGCTGCAAGACCTGGAGCGCCACGCCATGGAGTGTCGCGCGTATTATATGGAGAACCCCCCAGCTGATGATGCCGTGTCGGAACAGCTGGAGCAGGATGTAGCCCAGGCCTATGAGCTGGCTGACCAGCTCACGGAGGCGGCTGAGAGGGCCCTGGCTGTTCGGAAGGGGGAGCCGGTTTTGAGCGGGGAGGTCAAACCTACCCCGACGGCGTTGCTAGGCCGATTGCCTACTTTGGAGATTCCCACTTTTAATGGGGATCTGTCAGCCTGGATGGGCTACATTAATTTGTTTGACAGTTTGGTGGATTCACGACGGGACTTATCCCCTAGTGAGAAGTTGGCCTATTTGCGCTCCTCCCTGCGAGGAGAGGCCAGCGCGGTAGTCCAGCACCTGCTCATCAGTGACGACAACTACCAGGTGGCTCGCCAGCTTCTGGTTAGCAGGTACCAGAATGTCCGGTTACTGGCGGACACCCACGTGGCCACGATTTTGGCCCTCCCGCGAATCACGCGGGTACACCTGTTACGGAGGGAGTTGCTGAACCCGCTACTGTCAGCGGTCAACTCCCTAAGGCGATTGGACCTGCCGGTGGATCAGTGGTCCTTTGTACTGCTGCACATAGTCCTCGCCAAATTGCCCGCTGAAATGAAGGGGCGTTTCGAGCAGAGGTACGGAGGCGACAGCGCCTCGTACCTCCCGCCCTTCGCGGACCTCCTTCGTTTTTTGGAGGACGAATGTAGGGTGACGGACCACCTGGAGCCTGCCCCGGTTCCAGGTGTTGGTCGTATGGTGGCGGCGAGGGAACAGCCCCGTCGCCCGACCAATCGCTATGCTGCCTTCCAGCAGTCCCCTCCCCCCGCACCGAGTGAGCGGTGCAGGTATTGCAGGGGAGATAGGCACGGGGTGCACGAATGTGCCAAATTTAGAGGCCTCCGCCCAGAGGGACGGAGGGCCGTTGCAAGACAGCGCCAATGGTGCTATAGGTGTTTGGGGGGACACATGCAGTCGGCGTGTCCCCAGACCGAGGATTGTCGTCTTTGCGGAGGGAGGCATCACCCCCTCCTTTGTTTGGACCGCAAGGACGCCGGGAGCGACCGGGGTTCGAATTCCTCGCGCACGGGCGGGGGCCCGGCAGCCCGGAACCGGTCCCCTAGAGATTCGGCGGGGCTTAGCCCCCCCGTTCAGTCCCCCCCGGAGAGGGGGAACTATAGGAGAGACGCCCCCGCCACGGGCGGGGGTAGGGGGGTACCACAAGAGTACGCCACGGTGGCGATGGGCACGGGCCCTATTTGCTACTCCCCCCCCCTAATGGAGAGGCCTCGATTGGGGTACTATGTACCGAGGCACGCCCCACACGGGTATTACCCTGCACCTAGGAGTGCTGTTGGTCGGGGCCAGTATGTACCCGATTGGGACCCGCTCGCCCGGTACGAGCGTCCCACATTTGGCGCGCCGACTCAGGCGCGAGGGGGACAAGTACCCCCCCAAAATTTTTAATGGCGCCCCTGTCGGACCCAACCACCCCTCCGGAGCTTGTGCTGTTGCCAACAGCCTCCGTGAATGTTTGGGGACCTAAGGGCAATGTTGTCACGGTGCGTGCCCTTTTGGACTCAGGTGCCCAGGGGTGCATAATGTCCAGGTGGCTTGTCCGACAGCTGGGTCTTTTGCTTGTGCCGCATCACGAAGCGGTACGGGGGGTGGGAGACTCGCGGATCCCTGATCCGATTGGTCGAGTTGAGTTCTCCTTCTCCCCCCACTTCACGCCAAGGCCGAAGATCGGTGCTTCGGCGATAGTCTTTGATAAGGTGGTTGGACCACTCCCGCAAGTGCGAGTGCCGCCATCCACGATTGAGCTGACGTCTGGACTGGCTTTGGCTGATCCTTCCTTCCACCGACCGGGCCCAATACACTTGTTGATTGGTGCGGATGTCCTCGGTCGTGTACTGTGTGGAAGCAAGCGAGTTTTGCAGACAGCCGATCTTGTCGCCTTGTCCTCGTCGCTGGGTCATGTGGTGATGGGAAAGGTACCACAGACACCAGAGACCCCGTCGGTAGACCGCCAGACCATTGTCGGTTCTACTTTGTCCGACGTTCTCCAAAAGTTTTGGGAGGTGGAGGAACCTCCCACTGCCAAGCGGTTGGATCCGTTAGCGGAGGAGTGCGAATTGTTCTACCAGAACAACACTGGGCGCCTCCTCTCGGGTCGCTTGATTACCCGCTTGCCCTTCTTGGCGGTTCGCCCTCCTTTAGGGAGCTCCCGACCGATGGCCGAGAAGAGATTGTTGTCCATGGAGCGTAGGATGGCCAGGGATCCCGCATTCAAGGAGAAGTATATAGACTTCATGCGGGAGTATTTGGACCTTGGGCACATGTCCATCTCGCAGTTGGACTGGCGTAATGTGGAACATTACTTCCTGCCACACCACGCTGTTTTGAAGACTTCCAATGGGAAGATCCGCGTGGTCTTTGATGGTTCAGCGCCCACGTCAACCGGAGTGTCGTTGAATCAGTGTCTGCATGCGGGGCCGAAGTTGCATCACGATGTCTGTGATGTTTTGACCAACTTCCGCCGGCACGCTGTCGTCTTTGTGGCCGATATCCGCATGATGTTCAGACAGACCGTGATTCACCCGGAGGATAGACGATACCAGCTCATCCTTTGGCGTGAGGATCCCCAGGATCCGATGTTGGCTTACGAGCTGAACACCAACACTTATGGTTTGCGGTCGAGCCCCTTTGTGGCGATCCGTTCGCTTTTGGAGCTCGCAGAGCGCGAACGGCTACGCTATCCCCGGGCATCTGCTCTTATTGAGGGGGGGGCCTTATTTGTCGACGATATCTGCACGGGGGCCTCGAGCTTAGATGAGGCTCTCGTCTTACGTGATGAGCTGATTGCGCTCTTGAGGGCTGGTGGCTATGAGTTGCGGAAGTGGCTGTCTAACTCACCGGACCTATTGGCAGATTTGCCTAAGGACCACCAGCAAGAGCCGCTCCTCTTTGAAAATCCGGAGACTCCAGACATGCTGTCTGTTTTGGGAGTCCAGTATCGACCAGTCCCGGATTTGTTCACATATAGATTGGAACTGCCAGACCCAAAGGTCTGGACTAAACGCACGGTGCTGTCTACGGTAGCCCGTACCTTTGATCCGAACGGTTGGCTCAGCCCTGTAGTGTTTTCGATGAAGTGCTTCCTACAGGAGCTCTGGGCTGCGGAATTGTCATGGGATGAGCCCCTCTCTGGTAGCCTCCTACGAGAGTGGGTGAGGTTCGTGTCATCCCTACCCGACGTCAATCGGGTTTGTATACCGAGGCAAATGCTGCCTTCGGGAAAGTTTAAAGCCTCCCTGCACGGCTTTTGTGACGCGTCCGAAAGCGGATACGCGGCAGCCGTTTACATCCGAACGGTGGATGCAGCAGGCGTTGTCGCCGTACACTTAGTTACGGCCAAGAGTAAGGTCGCCCCCCTTCGGACTAGGCTAACCATTCCGAAGTTGGAGTTGTCCGGCGCCACTCTCTTAGTACGGCTACTCAATCATGTTGCCGACACCTTGGGAAACGGTGTCGACTTGGGGTCGATATTTGCGTGGTCTGACAGCCAGGTCGTCCTTTGTTGGCTGAAGAGTTCAGTCCACACCCTTGAGGTTTTTGTGGCCAACCGGGTCTCACAAATTCAGACTTCAAAGGCCCCGTTGATTTGGCGCCACGTACCGGGCGAATTGAACCCCGCAGATTGTGCCTCCCGCGGCTGCGAGGCGCCTGAGTTAGTGGACCACCACCTATGGTGGAGTCCATCATGGTTGTTACGGCCTGAGCGCTCATGGCCTGCCACCCCGGCTGTGGCCAGAGTCCCAGACCTAGGCATGCGTGTTCACGCCGTGGAGACGGTGGCGGCTCCGCAGATGGAGTTTTTGTTAGACCGCTACAGTTCTTTGGATAAGTTGCTCGGCGTGACTGCTTGGATGAGGCGCTTTGTGCGAAATTGTCGCCAGCCTCAGGAGAAATTGTTGTCTCCGGTCCTCGCCCCACAAGAGCGGCAAGACGCTCTGTTGCATTGGTTGCGAGTAACGCAACAGCGAGAGTTTGAACCGGAGCTGAAAGCCCTGCGCTCAAGTAAGCCCAAGCTGAAGGGACCCTTGGTGCGGTTGAATCCCTTCTTGGACAGTACCGGATTGCTGCGTGTCGGAGGTAGGCTCAGACATGCCAACCTGCCGTACGGATCACGCCACCCTTTGTTGCTCCCCAAGGATGGACCGTTAGTTAGACTGTTGATTACAGACCGACATGTAAAGAATGCTCATGCCGGTTGTAATGCTTTGACCGCGCTCCTCCAACGAGAGTTCTGGATTTTGTCAGCGCGGAGAATAATCCGATCCGTTATTTTTCGTTGTCTCCCGTGTTATCGTTTGCGCGCCGATACGATGCAGCCCCAGATGGGTGATTTGCCTGCCGATCGAGTGAACGAATCGATGCCCTTCTCAGGAGTTGGAACGGATTTTGCGGGGCCATTTACCGTTAAGACATCGCGGCTTCGTAATGCTAGAACGGAAAAGGCTTACTTGTGTGTATTTGTTTGTTTGGCCACTAAAGCGGTCCACCTGGAGGTGGTTAGTGCCCTCACCACAGAAGCCTTTGTAGCCACGTTGAATCGTTTTGTGTCTCGCCGCGGAATGCCGTCGTTAATCAGGTCCGATTGTGGAACCAATTTCAAGGGCACCGATAGGTATTTAAAGGAAGTTTGTGAATTTTTGGATAGGAATAATTTTGAGATCGGATCCACACTCTCTCGCAGAGGGGTACGATGGCAGTACTCCCCGCCATCCTGCCCCCACTGGGGAGGGATTTTTGAAGCAACTGTAAAGGCCGCTAAAACTCACCTTCGTCGCGTTATTGGGGAGACGGTCCTCACGTTTGAGGAACTCGCGACCGTATTTTGTAAGGTTGAGGCGGTCCTCAACTCGCGTCCGTTGTGTCCGTTGTCTTCGGACGCGAATGATTTAGAGGCCCTTACGCCGGGCCATTTTTTGATTGGCAGACCGCTTAACGCCTTGCCGGAATATCCTTATTCCGAAGTGCCCTCCGGACGGCTCTCGCGATTTGAATTGCTCCAGCAGCTTACGCAGAGTTTTTGGCGCCGTTGGCATCTGGAGTATTTGCACATTTTGCAGCAACGCGTTAAGTGGTCGGATAGGACGACCCCACCCAAGACTGGAGACCTCGTGTTGGTAAAGGATCCAAACCTGCCGCCCCTCCGCTGGCGTTTAGGACGCATTGTTCAGCTTCATCCGGGGTCGGATGGTGTGCCCAGGTTTGCCGAGGTCCTGGTGGGGGACTCTGTTTTGAAGCGAGCGATCGCTACCCTCTCTCGCCTGCCCTTAGATTGAGTTGGCGGACAGTTTGCTACTGTCCGGGACGGGGGGATGTTCACGCCGCGCGTGATTCGTTCATTCACGTTCATTCGTGGGTTCGGCGCCGCGCGACATCGCGACCAGCAGTTGGCCGTAAGCAGCCGTGAGACAAGTTCGTGTGTTTCTGTAGCGACGTGCCGCGCAAGTTACCTACCCATATTGGGGACCGAGATTTCGTTTTGCACCTACTAGGGCTCCGGTCGGGGTACGGACTTGTAACCCGTGTGTGTTCGCTTTGAAAAGCGCCGGGAAGTTTTAGCAGCCTATTAGGGCATTGTGTAGTATAAGAGTGTTAGCTGTAAGAGTTTCCCCTCGGGGTTGGGTGAAGACCTACTTGGCCAGGCGCGCGCGCGCCGGCGAGACAACGTTCAGCCCCCCTGGATTACGGACAGTATCCCTTACCATAAGGTAGGACTAGTTTTAATTTACTTAATTTTGCATGAGAAACCTTCGATTCAATAAACTGTGGAACACAGTAGATGTGGTCATCACAATTGTGCGTGATCAACATCTTTCCTTCTTCTGTTTGTAATATTTGGATCGTACAAAAGTGAGGTATGTTTGTTTAAGACAGCATGGAGAATGAATAACTTTCTTACGGTAAGTAAATCAGACAAGGAATAAAGGTGTTCAGTTGAATAGTCACGTTTTTTAAAATACATAATTTTTATTAAGGCTCTTTGAGCTCGTTCAGCTACAAGAAATTTTGATTTTAGTGCTCCACCCCACACTCTTATACAATATATCAAAACCGATTGAGCTAGTGCAACGTAAATTTGATTCAGCATTTCTTTTGTAGCTATATGTCGTAATGTTTTGAAGATCCACATTAGCTAGTCTATTGCTTTACGCTTTTGACGACCTCCTTGGTTAAGTGGTGTACGCTCCGGTTCCTAACTCTAAGGTCTCTCTTTCGATTCTCGGTCGGATGAATGTTGAAAACGAACTTTTCAATATTTTCTCGTGTCTGGCAGGGTGTATGTGATACCCGTCGTTGTTTTCAATTGCGAAAATAGTTCGTGATTGGAACAATGTAGGGGTCTGATATTTATTTATTTAATCGCATGTTATGCGAATAATAATCGTTGCTAACTTTGTATTATATTAGTTTATTATATTTATTTTGCATTCAAAATGCATTTTTTAGTATTGAAAATAAGTATTAGAAAAAATCGACCCGTCTCACAAATATCTCCGGTGAGACTTGAACCCACGACCTTTCAGAGTCCGGGCGAACGGACTCCGTGGCTCGGGCTGAGCTGAGATTATATTATTGTCACCCTTTTTCCTAAGAAAGTTTTATTAATTTATCAAAAAATATGGGCACCGCAGCGCGTAAAATGCATTTTTTACAACTGTGCGCGGGGGCCGGCTCACGTCTACTAGGCCTATTAGCATCGCTTCCTCTGTTACATAACTGGAGAATAATATCATAACTTTTGTTATTAAACAAAACTTTAATTAATTCATATAAAACATGGGCACCATAGCGCCTAAGATGCGTTGTTTACCGCTGTGCGCGAACGCCGCCGGCTCGCGGCCGCCTGGCCTACTAACACAATGCATCTCTTCCTCCGTTGCGCAACTGGAGACTGTAAGATCTAATTTTTTTCAGCATAGACTTTGTTTTTTTTATTGCTCAGCTTTCTGAAGGGTAAGGGTGCCTTTCCACACTAGCGGAGCTGAGCTTAGCGCGGAGGAGAGGATGAGATTTTTTCTAATATATAGTATTAGAAAAAATCTCATCCTCTCCTCCTAGATCTTATAGATATACGATAGTAAATGAGGCATATTAGATTTTAGTTTCCAAAATAACAATGGTTGATAGTGGCGTAGCCAAGATATGACTTTTTTAGTGAAGGTAGATTATAGGGACTGGTCGTTAGTCGGCAAAAAACCGTCACTATGATGGTAAAATCCGCGTAGGCGTAGGTATGTTGGGATAAAGTTGTTTGTCGTGCGCGTCCCGACAGCGAGGCTGGAAACTTTCCTGAAGGAGGATTTCTGGCCGCAGGGGGTGGTTTACCGGCGCTTCCGCGGGACGTTGCCAAATGCCACCGACTCAACAGCGAAAGCTGTTGCTTAATGTTATCTTACTAATCTAATATTAAGTTAAGATATTTACTAACAAAATTGTATGATATAAATATATATGTTTGTTTTAAGGTATTTATTATATGGGACTGATATTGTAAAATATTCTTTGTAGCCTGAAATAAATGATTTATTATTATTATTATACAACTACAGATGGGAAAAGAGTTCTTTCATTTAGAGAGTTTTGAGGGGTTCACATTGCATTGGTAGTTGTGTTCGATTTTCGAATTTATGTTGTGATATAACCTCAGATCATATAATATAACAAAGGCACAGGACCGATCGTTGTGGAGATCCTTAGGGGAAGCCTATGCCCAGCAGTGGGCGTCGTACGGCTGAAATGATGATGATGATGATGATAACAAAGGCACTTCGTTTCTTTTTATATTTTCCGCCGATTCTCTTTTCACTTGTACCTACATATTTATTTAGCTATTTGTAAGTAAATGAAGTCGGTTAAAGAAGACACGACGCTGTTTGAATTTGAGCAAGGTCACAAAAGTATGGATTACTGGGAAACAAACAAAAATACTTAGTCCCAAAAGTCTATATGAGATAATGGTCTGCGTTCCCATGAGGTGTGCAGCAGCCATGGCGGCGTGGCATCGGCATAATATTTAATATTCTCTAACATGTATGTAAACAATGTACAAAATGAAATATAATATTATAAAAGGAAAGACTTGATTTTTTTGGTAATGGCTAATCTCAAAAACTACTGAACCGATTTAAAAAAATCTTTCACCATTAGAAAGCTACATTCTTCTTGGGTGTCATCGACTATATTTTATCCCGACATTCCCACGGAAACAGGTACTATGCGGGTAAAACCACTTGGAGCCCCTAGTAAAAATTTGAATAAAATTTATAGATTGATATAGATATCGGTATAGATAGATCGGTGAACATACATCCGATTTCTCCGTCAATCCTGAGCCGTTTTACATAGTTCTTTTTTATGCTGGGGCTTCACCTGCGTGACGCCTAACGGCGTTAATAACGGCATGCGCGTCTTAGCGCGCTAATTGCAGCAAATTAGTGCGCTAAGACCCGGCTACACCTGCATATTATTTCAAATAGCGCGCTAATTAATGGCATTAGACGCAGGTGAAGCTCGGGCATTAGAACAACGAATCAAAAAGAAGGTCCAATTACGCTAAAAATACTTTTGTAACGTAGTCGTTGTATAATAATGTAAATAATTTTCAATTGTCAAGCTTATTGTCTAGGAAAACGACGACCTGTGGCGGCTCTTTAAATTTGGTTAAAAATGATATTAAGTATAGAGAAAGAAAGGATATTGTGGACCTTTCCGTAGAACGCCACGTCGAATTAAAATTAAAAAGAAATTGAATTAAAAAGCTTAGTAATAGTTTGTGTATACAGACCCCCTAAAGGTAGTTTCGAAACCTTTGAATCGGTAATGGAGGATGCTTTAAAAAAACTAAAGCAAGAAAATAAGCCAGTAGCTGTATGTGGTGATTTTAATGTTGACATTCTTGAAAGCAGTGCACTTACTACTCGGCTGTTAACCTTGTTTAATTTTTTAAATTTAGTTAATCAGTTTTGAGAACCTACGAGGGTTACAGATCATTCAGCTACTTGTATAGATATAGTAGATTTCATTACAAGTGCGGAAAGCCTGTCATTGCAAAGAGTTCCGACAAATGTCTACCCGAGCCGAGGCGCAGCCGAAGGTGAGGGTTGACAGTCGGAACAAGTTGCAATGACGGTTCCGCACGTGTACTGAACAACTATTTTTAATACAGTTGCGAAAAAATGAAGCAATTTAATAAAATAATAAAACACAACAAACTCAACTAACTAATCGTAAAAGAATATAAGCAGAGACTTTTTTTTGTTTTCTTCACCCATTCTGGGTTGGCAAAGGAAACTATGATCATACAGCCAAGGCTTCAGTAGAATTTTTTTATTGATATGAAATGAAAATTAAATTAAATGAGATGAAATGAAATGAAACCTAACAAAAGCAATCCGAATCCTACAGGAGCGCCTTTCCTTATTTCTCTCTTTTACCACATCGTTTTCCATTAAAGCCACATTATTGCACTAATTCCACCATACTAAGTACCTACCACAATAAAAACCAGAAAAAACTAATTTAGAAAATTAAGAATTACGGTCCCTCATTTTCTTTTCACTTACCTACTTGCGCAAACTCCTATAAGCAGATACTATGGTAAATAGTGCACGTCATACCATATTTAGTAATCTGTGGTCATACAGTCAATTTTATGTATTTTTTATATTCATAAATTTAATTTGGCCGATACTAATATTAATTTAATGTATAATTAAAATTACGAATTAATTAATTAATTATTTACGTCCCTGCAATACGCCACTTTTTGAGCAACTGTATTAAAAATTATTTTTAATACAGTTGCTCAAAAAGTGGCGTATTGCAGGGACGTATAGGGTTCGGGATGTGGGCTATTACACACTCGAACTTTTTCTTTACCTTTCCCGAACTCGTGCGTTTTCTTTCCCAACTGTCAAAATATTGTCTATTAAAAAGAAAAAACCAACCACGAAGTTTTTACAAAAAAAAAATCATAGAAGTTTTTATGATTCATGCAAATATTTCTAAAAAGAAGCTACTAATTTGTTTCAATATCAGATTTAAAAGTAATTTTAATTATACATTAAATTAATATTAGTATCGGCCAAATTAAATTTATGAATATAAAAAATACATAAAATTGGCTGTATGAGTATGACCACAGATTACTAAATATGGTATGACGTGCACTATTTACCATAGTATCTGCTTATAGGAGTTTGCGCAAGTAAGTGAAAAGAAAATGACGGACCTTATTTCTTAATTTTCTAAATTAGTTTTTTCTGGTTTTTATTGTGGTAGGTACTTAGTATGGTGGAATTAGTGCTTTAATGGAATACGATGTGGTAAAAGAGAGAAATAAGGAAAGGCGCTCCTGTAGGATTCGGATTGCTTTTGTTAGGTTTCATTTCATTTCATCTCATTTGATTTAATTTTCATTTCATATCAATAAAAAAATTCTACTGAAGCCTTGGCTGTATGATCATAGTTTCCTTTGCCAACCCAGACTGGGTGAAGAAAACAAAAAAAAAAGTCTCTGCTTATATTCTTTTACGATTAGTTATTTGAGTTTATTGTGTTTTATTATTTTATTAAATTGCATAATTTTTTCGCAACTGTATTAAAAATAGTTGTTCAGTACACGTGCGGAACCGTCATTGAAACTTGTTCCGACTGTCAACCCTCACCTTCGGCTGCGCCTCGGCTCGGGTAGACATTTGTCGGAACTCTTTGCAATGACAGGCTTTCCGCACTTGTAATGAAATCTACTATTTCAGAATGTGACCCGGTAAACAAATTAGTTGTTAAAAAAATTACATCCGACCATTACGGCTTACAGGCAGCATACTAATTGGACGTCGTTGATGCACCTGTCACTTTTCAATGTAGGCCACTTACAAAACCACGTTTAGATAATTTTAAAAATAGTATCTATGATAAAGTTTCTTTAATGCCATATGTACATGACGATCCGAACGAACTTTACAGTAACTTCTTTGGGTTAGTGATTAAGGAATTTAATAACTCTTTTAAAGCAAAGACTATTAAGTGTACCCAAAAATTACAGTTTTGTCAATGGGCTACGAGAGGTATTTATAAAAGTAGAAACAGGCTATATGACCTGTATAAACTAAGAGAAACTAATCACAGTCCTGGCTTTGTAGAACATGTTAGACAATATTCAAAATTTTTTAAACAGTCATGTTCTATAGCTAAGTCAAACTATTTTAAAGAAAAAATAAAGAATTCTAACAATAAATCAAAACAACCTGGGAATTTATAAAGTGTGAAACTGGCAAATATAAACCACGTGACAACAGCCTGACGCTTAAAATTAATGACACCCAAATTAATTCAGAAAAGGAAATAGCTGATATTTTTAATAACTTTTTTGTAAATATACCAATAGAAACGACGACTAATTTGAATTCTTCACCCGCGTCTGCTCAAAGCTCAATGCTCCAAAGACATGTGTCCGAATGTAGTTCATTGTTTAATTTTAAAAGCATTGATTCCACTGATATAATTAAAGCATTCAAATCTCTTAAAATGAATGGTACCAATGATTTATGGGGTATATCGGTAACTATTCTTAAAAGCATTATTTACACCATTGCTCCATATCTTGCTGTTATATTTAATGATTGCATTGCTGAAGGAATTTTTCCTGACTTAATGAAATTTAGCAAAATTATTCCACTATTTAAATCTGGGAACAAAGAAGACCCAGGTAATTACAGACCTATATCTATTTTACCCGCCTTGAGCAAGATCTTTGAAAAAATAATACTGGAGCAATTATTAACTCATTTTACTTTAAATAACCTCTTGCATAACAAACAGTTCGGTCTTACGAAGGGTAGGTCTACTACTGATGCCGGGGTTGCACTTCTTAAGCATGTCTTTGGGGCCTGGGAGGGGTCGCAGAATGCTCTTGGCATATTCTGCGACTTTGCCAAAGCTTTTGACTGTGTAGATCATCGGACGCTGCTGTTGAAACTAAATCATTACGGTGTAAAAAATAATGCCCAAAAACTATTACACTCGTATCTTAGTTCCAGAACTCAGACAGTTGATATAAATGGGGTGAAATCAATGGGTTCTGATGTAAAGCTAGGTGTACCTCAAGGGCCCTTTCTTGTTTTTGGTTTATATTAACGATTTACCTTTCTTTGCAAATAGCTTATGTGAGATTGTCTTGTTTGCTGATGATACTTCCTTAATATTTAACATTGACAGAAATAAATCTAATTTTGACGATGTAAACAAAGCACTCTCGGAAATACTCACTTGGTTTAGTTTTAATAATCTACAGCTTAATGCTAAGAAAACGAAATGCATTCTATTCTCTTTACCAAATGTACAATCTCCACCCGTAGAAATTGTAATGAATAATGAAAAATTAGATTTAGTTGAATCAACAGTCTTTCTGGGTGTAACTATAGACAGAAAACTTCAGTGGCATTCGCATATTGCTGCATTAGCTGGTAAGCTCAGCTCTGCAGCTTACGCTATTAGAAAAGTTAGACAGTTAACTGACATAGAAACTGCTAGGACTGTATTCTTTAGTTATTTTCATAGCATCATGTCATATGGCATTCTTTTGTGGGGATTAGCAGCTGACATTAATGCTATATTTATTCTGCAATAAAAACTCTAAAACTTCTCTTAGGGAGAAGTTCAAAGAAATTGGTATACTGACAGCTGCATCTCAATTTATATTAAATTGTATTATTTTTGTGCGTCGTAATATCAACTTGTATACTAAACATGGCGATTTGCATGGTTACAATACAAGAAATAGGAATAAACTTTCAATGCCTCGGTACCGATTAGAGAAGGTACATGGGTCTTTCATGGGTCAAGGTATACACATCTTTAACAAGATTCCAAGTGATATCTTGGAGTTACCCTTTGAAGAGTTTAAGAATCATATAAAAAAATTGCCTCCTCAAGAAGGGTTACTATACGTAAGTGATTACTTAAATGACAAAGCAACTTGGTCATAAGCTGACAAGGATTTTTTCTGTAGTTAATTGTGAGTCGTGTTTTACAAAATTATTAATACTAGGTACATTCTTATATTGGTTTCTGCGTTTTGAGATGAGAAGTTTGAGTATGTCATGCTCTCTGTAAACATTTCTGCGGTGGTGTCGTGTGAGGCGGGTCGTTACGTTCCCTAAAATATGGTTGAGCGAAGCGATGGCTGGTTCATGCGTCATGCTCGTGAACGGGTGCCACCAGTGGGATGGGTCTGCTCCTGGCTTCTTGTCTCAAAATATGCAGATTTTAATTGTTTTATTGTTATTAGTTTTATTTTATCGTGGCTTGTATGGCACTGTTTATTATTGACTCTTATGTTCTTAAACTATTCAAAGTTTTATTACCCTTGTTTGGCATTTATATTTATTATTTTATTTGCTACGTTTTTGGTTGGTGTGTATTTTAAAGAAACTACCTTTTGGATGTCTATTTCTTAGTTATTGAAAATTATTTACTGCTATGATTACCGGGTTTTTTATTTTGTTTTTAAACTTAAGATTAATTTGTGATGGAAAGTGACTTTACATATTATATTATGTTAAAGTCACTTTTCAATTTGACGACTCTGTATGAAATATGACAGGGAAAAAAAAAACCCTTGGCGAGTTTCTTGCCGGTTCTTCTCGTTACAAGGCCTCCCGCCGTAGGATTTGCGAACCGATAGCGTAGCTTCATTGACGTTCACAAGTGCTGTATCAGCCTAAAATGAATAAATGATTTTTGATTTTGATTTTTTTGATTTATATATGTATGTAGGTATGTCGTTTTGTATATGAATGACAACATGCCAATAACTTTAATAGTTGGGCTGGTCCGTTACAGTTTCTCTCCAGTGTCATCAGGTACTCAGGATCTTCCACAATCCTAATTTTGATAGTTTTTTGTTGAAGTGGTCATTAAACCCTACCCTGTACCAAATTTCAGTGAGTCAGTGTCGAATTAGCACAACTTTGCTTTCGCATAACTTCGAAAATAAATAAGCTACAAGCTTGGAATTTTGGGATTGTTATGTGTGCTTATAGTTTACTAAATGACAATAGTTTTAGCGTTCTAAACTTATTCATAGGTCGTTAAAAAGATGCTTGACAATACGGTGAAATGGTTCCAGAAAAGAATGGAACGGCAGCAGTGTTTGATTCGCAGGTAGGTACCTACGTACTTTTTATTCCGATATTTCCACGGGAACGAGACTCGGATAAAAGGTATGCCTGCTACTAGTATACTTATATATGTTTTGAAGGAAGAAGAACCTGAAGATGGTCATAGGTGGTGCTGGTAATGTAAATTGGTTATGTACGGGTAACAAGGGGATTAAGCTATTCTTTCGGATCCGGTACGTAAAAGGTATACAGACAGGGCATAACTCTAAGGTGGTACATATTTGATTTTTATAGTGTGCGAATTCTTATTATTTTAAGGTCAAACGAAAAAAATATGTAGGTGCCCACTCTAGGTACAAACAGCTAAAGTTGTTTATCCTACTTTTTAATGCGAGTAAAATAAAAAAAAGCTAATAAAGAAATTCAAGCACGCAGGACGTTAAGTTCATTGATTTTGTTATATCAAAATAAAGCACTTCCGCTAGATAACAATACAACGTAAAGGATTTTGGACGTTGTGCGTAAAACAATAAAGATTGCTTTATTGGATTTTAGCAAATATCACATGTGCTACACACATGGGTATTCATTACGTCACAGCTCATATATTTTGATTGTCGACTTCAAATCATATGAAAGTAAACATAATATGTTAATGTTTATTCAAAAAGGTTGCAAAATATGTATGATTCCTAAACAATCTTGAAATTCCTGGCTTCTTTTCTGTTTTAATATAGTTCAGCAATAAATCATTGGCTCAGTAATGCCGGATATAAAGCTTGTCTAAGTAAGCTTTAGTGTAAGTAGATATATGTTTTTAGTGCTTAAAAAATGAAGTTTGTTTTTAATTCGATGCCGGCGATAAGGTACAGTCGAGTTCAATAATATCTGTGCATTTTCGATTTTTTCGCATTAAGTTTTTTGCCATCGTTTTTGACTTTCTGTACAAATTGTCACAATAATTACTACGACAAAGTTCAAAAGTGCACAGGTATTATTGAACTCGACTGTACCTACTACAATATAAAAGTAATGATCTGTATAATATATCCATAAAGAAAGATAAAATATAATAATAGTAGTAATCTGTACCCCTAGCACGAAAACTGTCGTTATGGTTACCGTTATGGTAATCGTATTATCACATTATTATATCGTATACAAAAAAAAGAACAGTACCTCTTTCGGCCGTAAAATGAAATTCCATACATTTTTGACAGCAGCTTTGACAGCTTTTGAAAGTTGCTATATGTACCTAGTTTACTAGATTATACGATAACGATAGTTTTGCGTGTAACGGGTACTGAACATAAATATCTCTTTGAACGATGTGCTATGCTTTGTAATTCGATTAATAAGATGTTAAAAAAACAATAATAAAGATAAAAGCTAATGGTATTTTTGTTTATAATTGCTTTTGCCTAAGGCAGTGTCTGTCTTGGCATGAAGTGGGAGCTTAATAAAGATTTATTGACCAGTTTCAATTAGGAAGATGCGACGACAACGTTCCAATACGTACCAGAAATAGATAAAAGTATTTCGTTCTACGAAATTTCCAAGATTTGAGAATAAATTATTCGTGGGTTCGTTGAGCGGTGAAACTGAAAATTAAAATTAATCTCATTCTGATAGAAAATTGGACGAAAACAGGTTGCGCGATATGGTGGGGGTGAGATGCGAATCGGTGCGACCCGGCCCGCCGCGTGTCGTGTGCTTTGGCACAGTGCACACTCGAACAGTAAGTTAAATGATGTCAAGAAGGGAAAGTACTTTAAACAGTGGAGATATAAAATTTCACCAAAAGAAGAAAAAAAATTGCCAAAAATAAACAAATGTTTCGTGTAAGAAAAATTTGTAATCTCCATTATTATTAAGAGTACTTTCCCATCATGTCCCATAACTCTGGGACTGTCGCAGAGATTTTTATATAAAAATATATATAAGATGTATAAAAATCTCGCGTCATATATTATTGCCGAACTCCTCCGAAACGACTTGACCGATTTTTATGTTTGTTGTGTATATTTGGTAGGTCTGAGAATAGGTCAAAGGGTATTTCTATCCCGAAATTCCACGGAAACGAAGCCCCGGGGTGCTGCTAGTAATGTATGAAATGTAAGCAGGTCTGAACAACCATTTCCTAAACTTTTAGCTACACGAGTAAATCATAATTATAATACAAGCTTTACGCATCGAGAACAACAAATCGATTTATTCACAAAATATTTGATTTTACATTTTGACCATCTCTCCAGCTTATCAAAGTTGAAGTTGGACACTAGAACTCATTGTAAATTCAAACGACATTTATCTAAAATACTATTTAAACTGGACACGTCACTATCTTCCGTGCACTGTGCCGTAGGCTTTGCCGCGAAAAACAGTTTTCCTTTACTTATTTCAGTACGGCTTTTAGAATCATCGTGGTCACATGCGTTAGGCAGAAAAAGTTGACTAAACTTCCGTTTTAGTACAATAAAAAGGAAATATAATTAATTATTAGGATAGTTAAACAATAAAATTTAAATGACAACGATTTCGATGTCGTTATTAATATTATATATTTTTATAAAAGCTCTAGTGTCTCCTGCACAATGTTTCTCTCCTAACAACTTCAGTGCGTGGCTACCAGGAGAAAATGGGTACCATGGAGTCCACAACGGTCAGGAGCATGCTGAGGAGTTCATCAATGAGTGGACGGTGTCTTTGGACGGAGACGAAGAAATTGCTCAGCTGGTGGCATTGGAACTTGGCTATGCTTATGGTGGACCGGTGAGTTTTGTTTTATTTTATGCTTGCTTGGTATACAGGGTGGAATTACTTCATGATACCTGGAGGGAAAGTAACCACTTGAAATAATGAAGATATTAAAATTGCACTCACAGGAAACATTGCTTTATTTTTGTTAAGAAACAAAACTGCATTGACAGTTTTTTTTAAACCCGCCCTTTTTGTACAAAATTACACATCAACAGTCAACTCGACTCGACAATCTGAAAACAACAGTGACAGCATCGACAATCCATGATGTTTTCACTGTTTTCCTTTCATTTAATTTGACATATTTTTAGCAGAGATTTGATCCCTATCGATGATTGTCTGGCGGGGTCGGGAAGTCATAAAAGTATAGGATGTTGCTTTTTATTATTTTAGCCGGTTCATATCCTGGGTATGGCAAGCTTATTTGTAAAAATCTTTGAATGCAGTTTTGTTTCATGCATATAAAAAATAAAGGAATGTTTCATTTGAGTGAAGTTTGCTATCCCCATTTTTTGAGTATTTTCCCACCAGGTATCTTGAAATAAATCCATCCTGTATAACCCTACCCAATGAATAAAGACTATGGACAACCTAGGGATTTTCAAATCCCATTCCATTCCCTTCATTAAGTCACCTCAAATAATTATTGAATTAATTTATTGTGAGTCCTGACAAGCTGACGATTTAATTTTAATTAGCATTAATTTTCTCGATCTCCAGGGCTCATCCCAAGATTAAGAGGATTTATAGAGATTTTTATAGTACAAAATATAATGCAATTTATTTTCTCATTAGCAATCTTATATTTCTCCTTTAAATGTATAATACTAGCGACCGCTCGCGGTTTTACCGGCGTAGTTCCCGTCGGAATATCGGGATAAAAGTATATTCTATGTGTTATTCCAGCCTATAATCTATCTCTGTTGCAAATTTTATCCAGATCCGTTCAGTAGTTTTTGCGTGAAAGAGTAACAAACATCCATACATCCAGACATCCGTACATCCATTCTCACAAACTTTCGCATTTGTAAAATTAGTAGGATAACTTTCCTTAGTACAACAAATACAGAAAACAGAAATCTAGTACTTAGGTAGGTAGGTAAGTATTTGATTTCCGATTTGAGCTATTTATTGGTTGGCCTGCCATTCAACGGAGTAGAAGGCGAAATAATAAATTAAGAATCTGTTTAAGAGAAAGAAAGAAAGAAAAAAACTTTATTTGATACACACACAAAATAATCATTTTCTCATATAATATATATCACTATAAAATAACATGCATGTTTACAGATATTACTTAAAGACAAATCTGTATTTATCTATAGCTTGAATATTATCTTAAATGAAAGTTAACCAATAAACGATTACTTATCTAATTTAGCGTTTTGCAAAAAATATATACTGAATTTAAACTTTTCAATTAATTATTTGTTCAGAAAAGAAATCACAAACGGAAGTCCATTTAAACGAGCCATCAATAAAATAATCAATATTTTCTAACTAATTAAATTAAAAAGATACTGATAGTCCACTTAAACTTATTCATGTAACAAGGTAGGTAGAAAGTCTGAAGTTCTTGACAAATTGAAGTCGCGAAAAGCTGACAGATGTTTAATAAAGACATCTGGGTGCCTACCATCAACTTTATGACAGCGATTCAAAAATAGCGCGATTCAGAATAGGTTCCTAAAATGAATCGCTTTCTTTCGTACTCTGACCTTCTAAAAACTGGATCGCAAATGAATTGCTAAATGTTAATGACCGAACGATTTGTGTCCTTTTTCTTCTACCCGTCTCTTTCACTCGATTCTGTCATGCCCGGAGAGTGAGAGGGACGGGTATAACCTGCAGGTGACATGTTAATTCGACCGGGTTATAAGTCAAATAAGAGTTTCTGACAGCTTAGCGGCTGTGAAATGTCATTGATCGATCACTGAATCGCTGTCATTGATATTAAACTGTCGTGGTACGAATAAGCGAAGCAGATCAGTTTAGGTTCCTAAACAAAACCGTAATAAGAGTTGATGGTAAGCACCCTGGCCGACACGACTTCTGAATGAAATTACAAACCATGCTTAAGAGTCCGTTATATTTTTGTCTGTGGATATTTTGGCCTGGCAACTCTTGAATTAGCATATTTGAAGAGATGAGTTCTGTTTTTTGGACGGACTATTTGCATTCTACACCTCTAAGAAATATTATGAATAAGGTTTTTTCACATCATAATTAGAATTTTTATTAACTCTAAATTAGTGTAAGTATACCTTCCAAATTAACATTGATAAAAATTACAGTTATTATAATTATAAGTATAGACTCTGATTACTCAAAATCTTAATATCTGCATTTTATTTTACGATAGTATTGAATTTTTGGTCTGCCATCAAATTATCGACTAGTGTAGTGTAAATAACTGTTTGGTGACATATAGGTAGATACACCTCTAAATAAAGGTTTTAGAGAACGATTGTGTCCATATGAACAACTTTTACTATGGGGCCTGCCACAGAATCGCGAAAAAACATCAGTTGTTCCATAGAAAAGTACAACATCGACTCGACTAAAATGTATGAACAGCTGATTTTTTTTGCGATTTCGTGGTTGTTCATATTTTATGGCGATGGCAGAAATAGTAGATTTCATTACAAGTGCGGAAAGCCTGTCATTGCAAAGAGTTCCGACAAATGTCTACCCGAGCCGAGGCGCAGTTATCTATGGCGCAGCCGAAGGAGAGGGTTGACAGTCGGAACAAGTTGCAATGACGGTTCCGCACGTGTACTGAACAACTATTTTTAATACAGTTGCGAAAAAATTAAGCAATTTAATAAAATAATAAAACACAATAAACTCAACTAACTAATCGTAAAAGAATATAAGAGGAGACTTTTTTTTGTTTTCTTCACCCATTCTGGGTTGGCAAAGGAAACTATGATCATACAGCCAAGGCTTCAGTAGAATTTTTATTATTGATATGAAATGAAAATTAAATTAAATGAGATGAAATGAAATGAAACCTAACAAAAGCAATCCGAATCCTACAGGAGCGCCTTTCCTTATTTCTCTCTTTTACCACATCGTTTTCCATTAAAGCCACATTATTGCACTAATTCCACCATACTAAGTACCTACCACAATAAAAACCAGAAAAAACTAATTTAGAGAATTAAGAAATAAGGTCCCTCATTTTCTTTTCACTTACTTGCGCAAACTCCTACAAACAGATACTATGGTAAATAAATAGTGCACATCATACCATATTTAGTAATCTGTGGTCATACAGCCAATTTTATGTATTTTTTATATTCATAAATTTAATTTGGCCGATACTAATATTAATTAAATGTATAATTAAAATTACTTTTAAATCTGATATTGAAACAAATTAGTAGCTTCTTTTTAGAAATATTTGCATGAATCATAAAAACTTCTATGATTTTTTTTTAGTAAAAACTTCGTGGTTGGTTTTTTCTTTTTTAATAGATAATATTTTGACAGTTGGGAAAGAAAACGCACGAGTTCGGGAAAGGTAAAGAAAAAGTTCGAGTGTGTAATAGCCCACATCCCGAACGCTATACGTCCCTGCAGTACGCCACTTTTTGAGCAACTGTATTAAAATTTAAAATTTAAAATTTTTAATACAAAAACCAACCACGAAGTTTTTACTAAAAAAAAATCATAGAAGTTTTTATGATTCATGCAATATTTCTAAAAAGAAGCTACTAATTTTTTTCAATATCAGATTTAAAAGTAATTTTAATTATACATTTAATTAATATTAGTATCGGCCAAATTAAATTTATGAATATAAAAAATACATAAAATTGGCTGTATGACCACAGATTACTAAATATGGTATGATGTGCACTATTTATTTACCATAGTATCTGTTTGTAGGAGTTTGCGCAAGTAAGTGAAAAGAAAATGAGGGACCTTATTTCTTAATTTTCTAAATTAGTTTTTTCTGGTTTTATTGTGGTAGGTACTTAGTATGGTGGAATTAGTGCAATAATGTGGCTTTAATGGAAAACGATGTGGTAAAAGAGAGAAATAAGGAAAGGCGCTCCTGTAGGATTCAGATTGCTTTTGTTAGGTTTAATTTCATTTCATCTCATTTAATTTAATTTTCATTTCATATCAATAAAAAAAATCTTCTGAAGCCTTGGCTGTATGATCATAGTTTCCTGTGCCAACCCAGAATGGGTGAAGAAAACAAAAAAAAGTCTCTGTTTATATTCTTTTACGATTAGTTAGTTGAGTTTCTTGTGTTTTATTATTTTATTAAATTGCTTAATTTTTTCGCAACTGTATTAAAAATAGTTGTTCAGTACACGTGCGGAACCGTCATTGCAACTTGTTCCGACTGTCAACCCTCACCTTCGGCTGCGCCTCGGCTCGACAGGCTTTCCGCACTTGTAATGAAATCTACTATTTTGAGGGACACTATCATCCCCAATATGTGTATTAAGTAATTAAAGGACATTTTTCATTTTCGTCTAGGACATTGTACACTATTCGTACTAATAGTAAAAAATATAGTAAAGTCAAATAAAATATTAAAATTCTCATTGTCTTTCTGGATAAATTGTACAAAAATAAACTTTGAAATGACAATTCTTTGCCATCCATCCATCGTGATTTAAATATGGTTGCCAGTGTAACCATACACTGGCAACCATATTTAAATCACGTTCGGAAACTTTGATGTTTCTGTACGAAAAAACGATGACATTGACGACTGATGATAATCTGTCAATGTGAACCTTTTTATAAATGTTAGTGTGACATTTTACCGCCATATTGAATCGGGGTTGCATAATTATTAAGACTAGATAATGCTTTTTTTTGTACCATCAAACGCGTTAGCTTATTGCGATATAATTAGTTTTCAGATAAGTATTATATTTATCTTTTGCTTGCCTATGGTATAGTGTACAAGGTCCTAGCCGAGGCTCCATATTCTGGAATTAGTGTGCCGATGGATACAAAACTTATTTCTAAAATTACAAAATAATCAGCCATAATTTTGTCAAGATAGGTAACGTTATGCTAAGAATTTCTTGAAGAGTTTTACTTTATCTTTCCTTCTTACATTTATAGACGTACTTATTAATCGAAAAAAAATACTATTTACTTAATGTATTGTGATTTATAAAAAAAAGACACCAAAAAGTAAAACATAATATCTGTTAAAGGTGTGAATACAGTATAAGAGAGATTATTTTTTTACTTGTTGGTGGCATTTCTTTAGAAGGCGGTTTCATTTTTTTATAAAAATAATTTTTATTTCACTCTTTTTAGTGCAACATGCAGGCAATTAGTGTGTCCTGGTAAATAAGTATGTTAGGATCCACTTACACATAAACTGCATCAATCAAAAATACTTGTCTGATGAAAACGGCATCAAAATCGGTTCAGCCAAACGTGAGATAATCGCGGACAAACATACTACTGATCACACTGAGAACCTCCTTTTTTGAAGTCGGTTATAATACCAAAACCTCCCCCTAAATGTAACAAAATTATTTTCTGAAAACCGCATCTCGCGAACAAACATACATATACGGGTCAAACTGAGAACCTTCCTTTTTTGAAGTAGGTTTTTATACCTTAAGGTATCCCCTTACCAACAAAACAAGAGTCATCTAAATCGGCTTATAAAGAAAGGAGTTAGGTACTTATGCCTAAAGATAGGTACGTAAAAACTCGTGCAATGGTTACCTAACAACCCAAGTAACAATTTTAGTTGTAGAAAGGTCTCAGATAAGTTATATAACCTTTCTATGGAATTTAACAGTATTCCATATTATGCTCACCATAACCTCCGCATAAACTCCTGGTGGCCAAAAGGGCCCTTCATAATAAACTCCGCAAGACCTACTTTATAACCTAGATCAGACTAGACAAATAACCTAAAGGCATACTTGTTAACCTTGATGTATCCGTAAATTAACCATTTTATAACCCGATACGATACAGTTTTACCTAATTAGAACCATCATGAAGTCTACTTAGTCGTGAACTAGTCACAATCAGTTTTTAACGCAGAATTCTCATTCCAGAATTTGGTTATCGCCAAGCCTTTGCAGAAGCTTGTAATCAAGTTTTAAAATTATCTTTTAGCAAAATGATTATAAATTTTTAATTTTCTTTTAATATTCGCTATTTTTCGGAAAGACATCCTGTATTTTTAAATGGGCACGTCATAAAACTTTAAAGTTAAAGTCATGAATTAATAGATTATTTGTGTCTTTAATAAATACTAAAAGCTCATAAATTATGCTATGAAACTTTCGTTTACGCTACAGAGTTGATTTTTTATCCATACGTAGCCACAAAGTGCTACTTATGGTTATCGAATAGAGCTATTAAAAACTAATAAGTCATCAATGAAGTAGTTTCTAAAAGAATCTTATTTGAGGTATGGCAATGCTCTTAAGATCATATTTAGGCATTCGATTAACTTAAAAATAACGCATTTATGATCTTTTCTCAACTTAGAAGCATTAGAACTTATAACTCTGAGAAGCTATCGACGATTACGTTATATTAACCTCTTGACAAAGGCTTTTAGGTTAAATAAAAATCCATATGGTTCTGAGACCAATGAGCACTAAAATTAACTGAAATGCAACGTAGTGGACATGCCAATTGGTGATGTGAAAATAAATAAATATTTTTTTTCAAATTTATTTTAAAACTTTATTAACAATAATATTGATATTTAATGGAAAAACTAAAAAAAATCTTTTTTTCAATTAATTATAACAATTAAAAATTGATAAAATTTGAAAAAAGATCACCTATGCCTATAAACGCTCCACGATTGGTCGCGATAGTTGTGATGTGACGTCATAATATTTAAGCTATTTTCCAACAGTATAGTCATCTTTACAGTACTACGACTCTTACTAGTGTTACAGTATAGTCATCTTTACAGTGACAGTACGGCTTTTACTAGTGTTCCCGAAGACTATAGGCTTTTAGACTTAAATTTAAGCCATCGTCCTTTTTAAGGGCTATTTTCTAGGAATAGGTTTACTAGAAACAACGACGGGTATTACTTACACCCAGACCCGAGGAAATATTGAAAAGTTCGTTTTCAATATTTACCTGACCGAGGATAGAACCTGGGACCTCTAGAGATAGCGGCACCTTGAAAACCGGTGCGTACACCACTCGGCCACGGAAGTCGTCAAATGTCGTCAATGTTAAGAAAAATTAAAACCCAAGATGGCGGCCTACTTTTTTGTTTGTGGGCTGAATTCGATGAAACTCGGTTTTTGGTACTATTTCTTCATGAAAAGAGTAACGCAATGTAAAAACAATTAAAAATCCAAGATGGCGGCCAACTTTTTTGTTTGTGGGCCGATTTTGATGAAACTCGATTTCTAGTACTATTTTGACAAGAAAACAACAACGCACTGTTAAAAATATAAAAAAATCCAAGATGGCGGCCAACTTTTTTGTTTGTGGGGTGATTTCGATGAAACTCGGTTTTTGGTACTATTTCGTCAAGAAAAGAGTAATGCAATGTTAAAAAAAATTAAAACTTAAGATGGCGGCCAATTTTTTTGTTTGTAGGCTGATTTCGATTAAACTCGGTTTTTGTTACTATTTCGTCAAGAAAAGAGTAACGCAATGTTAAAAAAAATTAAAAATCCAAGATGGCGGCCAACTTTTTTTGTTTGTGGGCCGATTTTGATGAAACTGGATTTCTAGTACTATTTTGACAAGAAAACAACAACGCACTGTTAAAAAAAAACCAAGATGGCGGCCAACTTTTTTGTTTGTGGGCTGATTTCGATGAAACTCAGTTTTTGGTACTATTTTGTCAAGAAAAGAGTACTTAATGCAATGTTAAAAAAAATTAAAATTTAAGATGGCGGCCAACTTTTTTGTTTGTAGGCTGATTTCGATTAAACTCGGTTTTTGTTACTATTTCGTCAAGAAAAGAGTAACACAATATTAAAAAAAATAAAAAATCCAAGATGGCGGCCAACTTTTTTTGTTGGTGGGCCGATTTTGATGAAACTCGATTTCTAGTACTATTTTGACAAGAAAACAACAACGCACTGTTAAAAATATAAAAAAATCCAAGATGGCGGCCAACTTTTTTGTTTGTGGGGTGATTTCGATGAAACTCGGTTTTTGGTACTATTTTGACAAAAAAACATCAACGCAGTTAAAAAAAATAAAAATCAAGATAGCGGCCAACTTTTTTGTTTGTGGGCCGATTTTGATGAAACTCGGTTTTTAGTGTTATTTTGACAAGAAAACAGTAACGCAATCCTACTAATATTATAAATGTGAAAGTTTAGATGTTTGGATGTTTAGATGTTTGGATGTTTGGATGTTTGTTACTCAATCACGCGAAAACGGCTGAACGGATCTGGCTGAAATTTGGGGCATAGATACTTTGTAGCCTGGAGAGGAACATAGGCTACTTTTTATCCCGGAAAATATCACATTCCCGCGGGATAACGTCGTGTAGTTCACGCGGGCGAAGCCGCGGGCGGAAAGCTAGTGTTAAATATATTAAAAAATTCAAGATGGCGGCCACCTTTTTTGTGGGCCGATTTTGATGAAACTCGGTTTTTGGTTAAACTATAATTATCTAGATAAATTTCACATACTTTGCAAAGAACAAAACGGGTTTAGGAAAAATAAATCAATTAATATGGCGATATTTGACTTGCTTAAACTCATTGTTACACATATGGACGAAAAAAAGCCTGTCTGTGCTATTTATACAGATATGACACAGGCTTTTGATCACGTGGACCATAAAATACTGATTAGTAAACTTGATGCATATGGAATTAGAGGAAATGTTTTAAAACTCTTGGAATCATATCTTACAAATCGCAAACAAATCACAGAAATAAATAAAATATGCCCACATGATCTACAAGAATAGAAATATGCGTCAAGAGAAAGAATAATTCAGTGTGGGGTCCCACAAGGGAGCATTTTAGGACCACTTTTATTTTTAATTTATATTAATGACTTGCCCAAAAACGTACGTAATCCTATGATACTTTTTGCTGACGACAGTACCCTTATTGTAAAACAAAATGACCCAAAAACTTTTGAATATGACATTAATGAATCTTTAGCTGACATAATAAATTGGATGAATTATAATAACTTAATTATTAACTTGGACAAAACAAAATGCATACACTTCTTTATAAAAAAACAACCGGGAAATTATAAAATAGAATACAACGGTAATAAAATAGGAGGCAGTAATGAAACCAAATTCCTAGGTGTAATTATTGACAGTAATTTATCATGGCACACGCAAGCTGATGAATTGTGCAAAAGAATAAACAAATCAGCGTATGCGCTATTTCAATTATCAAAAACGGTAAACCGTGCCTCTGTATTAGTAGCATATCACGGTCTAGTGGCTTCAATACTTAGATTTGGAATTATATTTTGGGGTAACTGTAGTGAACGGGAGCGAATCTTTAAAGCCCAAAAACGATGTCTTAGAGCCATAGCAGGTATAGGTAGTCGAGAAAGCTGTAGACCATTGTTTAAATCTTATAAGCTATTAACGCTCACATGTATTTATATATTGGAAATCTCACTGTTTGTTAAGGCGAACGGGCATCTTTTTACAAAAGTGTCAGATACACGTAGGAATGCAACAAGATCGCAGTACCTCTACAACTATTCCACGTCTAAGCACAGAACTGCATTCCTACACAATAGCTTCCTACTAATGGCACCAAAAGTTTTTAATAAGATTCCGAATAGCATAAAGATGTTAAACTATAACGCTTTCAAACAGAAACTTACAGAACTTTTGCTTGAAAAAATATACTACTCCATTCAGGATTATTTAGATGACAAAGATTTTTGACAATGGGTATTATTCTAATGAAATGTAGATTTTTTTCGTTTTAGGTATTTATGATGATAATTAGATTATGAAATGTTTTGTTCGAATTTTAGCTGTGGACTTATTAATTAATCCAAAGATGCATTTATTTAATACTACATCTTTGAATTAATCTATTCTGTATTTTTCTGTGATTGTGACATTATTATTATTTTATGTTATAACTTTTTTTTGTATTCGTTATTATTGACATTTTTAATTATTATTGACATGTGATTTTAAATTGAATTAATATTATTTGCATTTATATTAAATCCTGATTAAATTTTAAAATAACACAATAAATATTTGCACATCGAACTTTCGATAGAATATGTTGGAAACTGTATACCTACTTAAGACCGAAATGTAACCATATTCTGGCAAATAAATGATTACTTACTTACTACTTACTACTTGGTACTTTTTTGACAAAATAATAGAAACGCAATGTAAAAAATTAAAAAACCAAGATGGCGGCCATCTTTTTCGTTTGCTGGCCGATTTCGATGAAACTCGGTTCGGAATAGTACCAAAAACCGAGTTTCATCAAAATCAGCCCACAAACAAAAAAGTTGGCCGCCATCTTGGATTTTTAATTTTTTTAACATTGCGTTATTCTTTTCTTGACGAAATAGTACCAAAAACCGAGTTTCATCGAAATCAGCCCACAAACAAAAAAGTTGGCCGCCATCTTGGTTTTTTTTTTAACAGTGCGTTGTTGTTTTCTTGTCAAAATAGTACTAGAAATCGAGTTTCATCAAAATCGGCCCACCAACAAAAAAAGTTGGCCGCCATCTTGGATTTTTATTTTTTTTTAACATTGCGTTACTCTTTTCTTGACGAAATAGTAACAAAAACTGATTTTAATCGAAATCAGCCTACAAACAAAAAATTGGCCGCCATCTTAAATTTGAATTTTTTTTAACATTGCATTACTCTTTTCTTGACGAAATAGTACCAAAAACCGAGTTTCATCGAAATCACCCCACAAACAAAAAAGTTGGCCGCCATCTTGGATTTTTTTATATTTTTAACAGTGCGTTGTTGTTTTCTTGTCAAAATAGTACTAGAAATCGAGTTTCATCAAAATCGGCCCACAAACAAAAAAGTTGGCCGCCATCTTGGATTTTTAATTGTTTTTACATTGCGTTACTCTTTTCATGAAGAAATAGTACCAAAAACCGAGTTTCATCGAATTCAGCCCACAAACAAAAAAGTAGGCCGCCATCTTGGGTTTTAATTTTTCTTAACATTGACGACATTTGACGACTTCCGTGGCCGAGTGGTGTACGCACCGGTTTTCAAGGTGCCGCTATCTCTAGAGGTCCCAGGTTCTATCCTCGGTCAGGTAAATATTGAAAACGAACTTTTCAATATTTCCTCGGGTCTGGGTGTAAGTGGTAATACCCGTCGTTGTTTCTAGTAAACCTATTCCTAGAAAATAGCCCTAAAAAAGGACGATGGCTTTAATTTAAGTCTAAAAGCCTATAGTCTTCGGGAACACTAGTAAAAGCCGTACTGTCACTGTAAAGATGACTATACTGTAACACTAGTAAGAGTCGTAGTACTGTAAAGATGACTATACTGTTGGAAAATAGCTTAAACATTATGACGTCACATCACAACTATCGCGACCAATCGTGGAGCGTTTATAGGCATAGGTGATCTTTTTTCAAATTTTATCAATTTTTAATTGTTATAATTAATTGAAAAAAAGATTTTTTTTAGTTTTTCCATTAAATATCAATATTATTGTTAATAAAGTTTTAAAATAAATTTGAAAAAAATATTTATTTATTTTCCGAACCGAGTTTCATCGAAATCAGCCCACAAACAAAAAAGTTGGCCGCCATCTTGGATTTTTTTATATTTTTAAAAGTCTGTTGTTGTTTTCTTGTCGAAATAATACTAAAAACCGAGTTTCATCAAAATCGGCCCACAAAATAAAAATTCGTAAAAGCTACCTCCACGGTGATGGCAAAGTAAGCTAAAACTTGAAGTTTTTGTCTGTGTGTCTGTCAGTTGTCCGCGCCTCTGATAGCGGATGCCGATTGGCAGTGGAAAATAGAGACCTTATTTCTATAGAAATAAGGCAGCATTTAGTTGGCATGTCGGGTGCCTCGAGGCCCCCGCCGATGCTTCACAGGTACTGCAATGAGTGAAAGTTAACATTATGACGTCACACGTGCTCGTGTTTGTTCGGGAGCTGTTTTGGCGTGTCTTCGGTTCTGGATTCAAAAACTAATTTTTATTTTGATATAACTTTTGAATTATTGCAACTTACAACTTAACTTAACTTATATAATAAAATTATGATCTTTCGATTTATCACAAGAAAAAAAAATCACATCCCTAATTCCTGCACCCTAATTCACAAACCATTCGCAACGCTCCCGACATTGGAATGTATGCCCTGTCTCTGTCACTCACTATAGAATAGACAAAGACAAAGCACAGAATTCGAATCCGATTCCGTTTCCGACGGTTCGTGAACCAGGGGGCTGGATATAAATTTCCTATGATAAAAATGCATTTTTTCAAAACTATCGTGTAATAGTCGTAGGATGATTGCTACTTGGGAAGTTACAGTATTTTCAGGATTACTTGAAAAGTACTGAGCCGATTTCAAAATTTCAACTGCCTGATGTAATAACGTTTGAATCATTTCAATCAGTCCATCCGTCTTCAGTAATCGGCAGACATACACAAAACAAAAACATACCATACAGACCAATGACATTTCCATTGACATTAAAATTGTTAACTTTAGATAAAAGTCACGCCTTAGAAACAATTAAGTATGACAAGCACAAGATCATCACAGCTACGTGCTTGCAATTTTAATATCTAGGTAAGTAACTTTTCTGTAAAAAGATAAAAAAGATAAAAGATAAAAATATTCTTTATTCACTTAGACATAATAAATATGTACTTATGAATCGTCAATATTTTCCTACCACCCATTCAAGACTTTTTTAACTGACAAGAAGAATGGGCGCAAGTAACTTGCCAGCGTTTCTTAGTTAGGTAACGACATTTACAAAAAAAAACATATCGTTACTAATACAACAATTGCTTAGTATAAAAATACATCATATTAAACAGTGATTATGTTATGTGTTACATCATGACCATGCATTGCGGTCATTCAAATAATCGTCTACTTTATAGTATCCTTTGCTCATCAGCGACTCTTTAATGTAACATTTAAATTTATGCAATGGTAGTTCAATTATATGCTGTGGAACTTTATTAAAAACATTCAGAGCCCGTGGTCCTACTGCGTGGTCCTATTAGTAGTACCAGGAGCAATTTTTTTTGCCCGTAGTTCCATCAGTAGGACTATAACAAAAACATGATTATTTTGTATGGGCAATGGTCCTACTGGTAGTACCACTGGCAATTTTTATTGTTCGTAGTTCTATCAGTAGGTCTGTAATAAAAACATATTATTTTTATGCGCAATAGTCCTACTCATCAAATCAACGTTAATATTATAAAATGTTACAGGTTCTGAGGTCCTATGACTTAAGGCGGTACCCTGACCAAAAGTGGCGCCCTCAGAGGTTTTTTTAATAAGTTGCTAATAGAAAAGGACTTTTATAAAACTTTACGGGGAATCTTTAGGGCCCATGGTCTAGTATTTTCTGGTCATGGTCTAAAGTTCAGAAGTCATTGTTTGCATAATCCCGTAGAGAAGCCAATATGAACATGAGTTACCTTTATCGTGACTGTACCCGTACATTTTTCTTTTTTATAAGGCCTCAACTTATAATACTGGTGTCCACCATATAGCAGCACAGTACCGCCCTTCCGTTTAATAAAATCCATTGCGAGACTTCCCTTTTCTCTTGATTTAGCATCAAGAATTACACGGAATATAATCAATGTCAATGATTAAAAAAAACTCTTTTAAGGTAAATATAGTACAACCAGAAAAAAGGAGTTCTTACTACTCCTACCTCCTCCTAGTTGAACTACGAAGTGCGCTACATCACGGCGCGGCCCACTCTGAAAACCGCAATTCTGACTACATGGTCATTTTGTCCTATTTCGTCCTATTTCTGTCCCAAATTTTCAGGATTCGTCGTAAAGGGGACGAAAAGATATAAACGATTTAAATGGTCCATGCCAAAGCAAACCTTCATTATGGCACGGACAGGCTATATTTATTGAACCATAACACCTAGCCAGGATCTGATTAGTATAACATTTTGTCCCTTTTTTATAGAACCCGCAATGCCTGGAATCAAAACGAAATGAAGCGCCGTTCAAAAGATATTAAGGAATGATTTGGTCCATGCCATAATTAACCTACATTATGGCGCGGACTTTTTAACCAGGTCACCTAGAGAAAATCTGCTTATTGGAAACGATTCGTGTACATTCGTCCCAATTCGTCCTAAAAGCCACAGAATTCGTCGTCCTTTGGTTTAGGAGATAATCGGAATTAAAATGTGATGTAGCACACAACTACGAACACTGTTACTTGTCCATAGTCCTATCGATAGAACCATGTACAAGTAAAAATGCCCGTGGTACTACTAATAGGACTGCGGGTAATGCTAGGTGCCCATAGTCCTACTGATAGGACTAGGGACACAAAAATTTGCCCGTGGTACTACTAATAGGACCACGCAGTAGGACCACGGGCTCTGAATGATTAAAAAAGGCTATGCTTTTCCCCAGAAATGAGGCTCTGGATTTTTCTAGCCTAAACTTGGGAACGACAAGTTTATCTTTTTTTCTTGTGTTAAAGCGATGAATATCGCTCTGCTTTACAAATGTATTATAATATTTTTTTACATAAATTATATTTTCATAGATGTATTGTCCTGCAACAGTTAAAATGTTTATTTCTTTAAATAGATCTCTTAAAGAATCTCTCGATCGGAGGTTGTACATGATGGCGCGAATAGCCCTTTTTAACCGACTTCTAAATCAAAAAGGAGGAGGTTCTCTATTCGTCTGTATGTATGTTTTTTCTCTTTTTTTTTTTTTTTTTGTGTATGTCCACCGATTACTCGAAGACGGCTGAACCGATTGAAATGGTTCAAACGTTATTACATCAGGTTGGTTTCCAAGTTGGTCCCATTTTTTTAAATTTTGAAATCAGTTCAGTAGTTTTCAGGAAATCTTGAAAATACTGTCGTTTTCGTTACCACTTTATGTGAATTTAATTCGTATCTTTAGGCATAATTCCTTTGTTTATAAACCGATTTAGATGATTCTTGTTTTGTTAACAAGGGGATACCTCAAGGTATTTTAACCGACTTCGAAAAAGGAGGTTTTGAGTTTGATCACATACCTATTTACCAGAAAACACGCAAATTGCCTGCACGATGCACTAAAAAGAGTGATATAAAAATTATTTTTATAAAAAAATAAAACCGCCTTCTAAAAAACCACATCAAAAAAGTAAGAAATAATTCCTCACCAAATAAATAACGTAAGTACCTACTTTGAAGTCGGGCGGGTTTTAACAAAAACAACAAAAAATTGTACATGTTTCACGCCCGACTTCAAAGTACTTACGTTATTTATTTGGTGAGGAATTATTTCTTACTATTTTGATGTGGTTTTTTAGAAGGCGGTTTTATTTTTTTATAAAAATAATTTTTTGGAGCACGAATATACTTTGTATGTTAGCGGCTGAGCCCCACAACAAAAGGCCGTAGGACAAAACACTATGAAAATAACTAAAATAGACTATTCTAGCCGTTTCAATATCGGTTAAGAGCCTTATTTTCTTAACTGCGAATGCGGCCGAACTGAGTCTACTCGCCAAGGCTTCGATATGAGGATCCCATTGTAGTCGCGAGTCTAATGTAATACCTAGAAACTTGGTATTGTTAATGAATTCGACCATATCGCCGTCTAGTCTTATATGAAAATCAACTTGTCTTACATTAGGTAACGAAAATTTTAAACATTTAGTTTTCTTTGAGTTTAATGATAAATTATTACTATTAAACCAATGTGACACTTTTGAAAGAGCACTATTTACTTCGTCAGTCATCACCTCTATCCACTTTAAAGACTAGAGATGTATCATCGGCAAATAGCACTGTACCATTTGCGACCTTCGGTACTAAGGTTTTTATTTGATTATCGTGTCTAGATACTGCTTAGAATTAATGATGTTTTATGTAGGACTTGGAAATAAAAGATACACTTGCGTTGCAAACCATTTGGCCTCAATATTCGCTTTTTTTGAATTTGAATAAAGTACAACGTTCGAGGAGAAAGGGTTGGGAACAATATATTGCTACCAATGGCAGCGGCGGTTCGGTGCCCACGTGAGGTAGCGCGATGATGGTTGGGCGAGGACAAATTTGCGTTTTGTTCTTGCTGATCTCGAACATGCCCCCGGCCTTGAAAGCAGTCGCTTTCGAAGTTCTCTAACGCGTAATCTCGTCGTCATCGTGAAGGAGAGGGCAGATCTTGGCGTATGCACGTCGAACAACACCCGAACTTGTATGGATGTCTGCCACTCTCGAAACACTAGGTATCCTTGCCCGGGATAGTTTTGAGCACTCGCCCCAAGCTCCACTTCAGGGGTGGCAAGTTATTGTCCTTGAGCAAGACAAGAGTGTTGACCTTTAACTCAGCCTCATTGTTGGTCCATTTAGCCCGCACCTGCAACTCCGTCACATACTCCTTGGACCAGCGGTTCCAAAAGTGTTGGCGCATTTGTTCCACCATCTGATGCCTCTTCAACCGATGTGCAGGAACGTCAGTAAGGTCGTCGCAGGCTGGTGCTGTAAGTGGTCGACCAACCAGAAAATGAGCGGGAGTTAGAGGAGAAAGGTCTGTAGGATCTGGGGAAAGTGGAGATAAGGGTCTGGAGTTTAGGACAGCTTCAATTTGTGATAGCACTGTGCTAAACTCTTCAAACGTAAGGTGCGCATTGCCTACAACACGACATAGATGAAATTTGCAAGATTTCACTCCACACAAACCACCAAAATGAGGCGAATTGGGGGGGATAAATGAAAATTTAATGTTCTGACTAGAAGCAAATTCCTTTATGTCTGAATCACATCTGCGTAAAAAATCAGAAAAGCTATTCATCAGCCCTACGAAGTTGCGGCCGTTGTCAGAGAATATCTCTAACGGTTTACTGCGTCGCGAAATAAACCTATTGAGTGCCAGTAAATATGCCTCAGTAGTGAGATCGGTGACTAATTCTAAATGAACCGCGCGCGTCACAAAGCACACAAACAAGCACACGTAGGCCTTTGACGTTCGAGCCCCTCGACCTTTACGGTTAAGTACGAGCACTGGCCCACAGTAATCCACTCCGCATCGAATAAATGGATAACTAGGCGATATACGTTCCTGGGGCAAGTTGCCCATCTGAGGCGTAAGTGTTTTACCTTTAATGCGTTTACACGTTATACAGTCGGCAACAACCTTCCTGGCGAAACTTCTACCACCAAGAGGCCACCAGGTTTCTCGTAAATTATAAAGTAAGGCCTGGGGTCCAGCATGGAGAAGCCGAAGGTGCTCACCGCGAAACAACAACAATGTAAAGTAATGTTTACAAGATATTAAAATAGGGTGTTTTTTATTGTAAGAAAATTCATTTGAATTCTCCAACCGGCCACCTACACGAATAATTTTACCGTCATCGATAAACAAGTTTAATTTATTAAGATTATTTTTATTTTTTATTTGTGAACCATTGATTAACAGCGAATACTCCGCAGGAAAACTTTCCATCTGAGACCAACGAACCAAAGTTTTCTCCGATGCATCTAACTCATCCACACTAATAACGCCCACCCGTCTGTTATTTTTATTTCTTACATTGTGTATAAAGCGCAACACAAATGCTACAGTACGTCGTATACGATTAAACTGTGAAAACCGCTTGTATGGGAAGAGTGATGTGTCAGGCGAGTCATGACTTACGAAAGATGATAATATAGCCGGTCTTACTTCGGGGAGGTCATCACCGATTTCCATCACAGGGAGGTCATCGAGTGAAAAACTAGGCCTTTGTAAAAAATCAGGACCTTCCCACCATAAAGATGAAGAGGAAAGTTCTTCCAAACTACAACCACGCGAGGCTAAATAAGCAGGGTTATCGTAAGTACGAACGTGACGCCAAACAACACCGTTTGTCAGTTCGTGAATTTCAGATGTCCTGTTTTGGACGAACGTTTTTAATTTACTTGGTGTCATGCGCAGCCACCCTAACACTATGGTCGAATCAGTCCAAAAAACAATAACATCGAGCGTACAATTAAGCGAATTACGAACCTTATCCAAAAGCCTGGCACCCAGTAAGGCACCACAAAGTTCGAGCCGTGGTATACTTACGGGCTTTAGGGGTGCGACTTTAGCTTTAGAAATAAGTAGTCTAACTGTTATGCTTTGGTCCTGATTTATAGTGCGTAAATAAATGCACGCGCCGTACGCGCTCTGCGACGCATCGCTAAAAACATATGTGCGTCAAGTTAGCAGCCTCACAACAGAATTAGATGGTTTTGATTATGTCAAAAAATACTGTATAAATAGTGTTAAATAGTGATGTATATTAAATAAATAGTGTAACTTTGATTCAAAAGATATTTGAGTATCTTAGTGAGGCTGCTAACTTAACGTCAAGTTAGCAGTCACCTCAAGAAATACAGTTCGTATCAATGTGATTTATATGTCAAAAAATACTGTATAAATAGTGTATCGTAAACGCAAAATTTCAAAAGTAGTGCTTTAATACAAGCCGAGATGTTAGGGTCTCTAAGTGGGCTGCTAACTTGACGTTTCTTGCGATGGAGATTCCAGGGAAACAGGTACAAGTTTTAAATAAATAAATACTTAAAAAATTACTGTGTGAAATAGTGAATCTTATGATATAAATAAAAAAAGAATTCTTCTTTGCTATTGTCAAAAAATCTAATGTTAACTTCTACCATACATTCGAATTTAGGTACAGTCGTGTACAGTTTTCTTTAGACGTACTGATATTGTCAAATTTTTTATTCCAGTCATTTTAAATGATACATAATCTATCGTATCATCATCATTTCAGCCGTACGACGCCCACTGCTGGGCATAGGCCTCCCCCAAGGATCTCCACAACGATCGGTCCTGCGCTGCCCGCATCCAGCGGCTTCCCGCGACCTTGACCAGTAGCCCGATTCTCGTAATATAAACCGTGACGATATCGTAGCGATTTAGTCGTTGAAACCATATTCGTATTCACAACTGTCGATAGAACTTGAGCGGCAGCGATTCTATCGAAGTGTCGTCGAAGTGTATTCTGGTACATTAATCGTCCTTCAATCGTTTCAAAACGATAACTCAAAGGTATTCTACTATTTAGATGACCTTTGTTTTGATCGGATTTCAACGACTAAACGTCAAAATAAGCGATCCAAGTGTCGTTGGACAAAAGTTCAATTAGCTGGAACTTTTGTATGTGAAAAATAAGCTTGGGGCTAGCATATTTGTTATTATTTCTTTTTATTTTAGTTAATAAACTTTTGTACATAATACATAGGTAATGTAATATACAAGGCGGACTTAATACTAAAAGTATTTTTTGCCAGTCAACCGTTGGGAAACAGAAAACAATTAAAGCGGTACAAATTATATAATTATCTATAAGTAAGTACTAATATTATAAAGAGGTAAGATTTGATTGTTTGTTTGTTAAATTGTTTTCATCGAATAGGCTCCGAAACTACTGGACCGATTTAGAAAATTCTTTGATCATTAGAAAGCTACATTCGTTCAGGTACCACGCGGATGAAACCGCGAGAATCCGCTAGTATATTATAAACAAACAAAATATACAAGCTACATAATCGACGCAAACAGCGTAAACGGAGAAAAAAATTGAGAGCTGCAAGATGGGACGCTTCCGAAATGCCGGAGAGACTTCAAAATTTTGGTACAAACACTCATTTATTATTTATTATTTATAATTTATTATTTATAATTTATTATTTATTATTTATTATTTATTATTTATTATTTATTATTTATTATTTATTATTTATTATTTATTATTTATTATTTATTATTTATTATTTATTATTTATTATTTATTATTTATTATTTATTATTTATTATTTATTATTTATTATTTATTATTTATTATTTATTATTTATTATTTATTATTTATTATTTATTATTTATTATTTATTATTTATTAGTTATTATTTATTATTTATTATTTATTATTTATTATTTATTGTTTATTGTTTATTGTTTATTGTTTATTGATTGATGACTACCAGATGCAAATACTTAAAAAAACTTTAGAAAATCTTTAAAATACGTAAATTACCATAAAATTTACGGGTTTTCCTCGATTTCCCCTGGATTCCACCATCAGATCCTAACTTGGTAACAATGTGACTACCTCAGGAGTTTACTCTTTCGAATAAAAAAATAATCATTGAAATTGGTCAATAGTTCGCGAAGACATTGACGTGTAAAGCAGGAACTACCAGTCAAAAACTATGTGTTTTTTCAGGATTGTGAAAAAACTACTGAACTGACTACTTTAACTTTTTCATGATACCACACATAAACTACCTACCTATTTTCTTTCAGATAAAAAAAGAATTATTAAAATCGGTTAACAACTGGCGAAGTTATGGTAAAACATACATAAAAAAATACTGTCGACTTGAGAACCTCCTCTTTTTTTGAAGTCGGTTAAAAACTGGGTAGAAATATATTTGTTTAAATACCTAATCAATAGCATTAAACCGATTATACGTATGTATTGACACAATCAAAAATATATATTTCACTTTTTTGCTCGATAGTACGCACTTCACGATTGAAATAAAGTTTGAACCTTATTACTAAGGAGCAAAGTTCAACATTGATCGTCAGCATATATTCAGATTATTATGTAGAAGTTTACATTAGATTTTTTGAAAATAGCAAAGAAGAATTCTTTTTTTATTTATATTCTAAGATTCACTATTTCACACAGTATTTTTTCAAGTATTTATTTATTTAAAACTTGTACCTGTTTCCC
This sequence comes from Crambus lathoniellus, assembly GCA_949710035.1. NCBI lineage: Eukaryota > Metazoa > Arthropoda > Insecta > Lepidoptera > Crambidae > Crambus > Crambus lathoniellus. The sequence continues at coordinate 13,967,371 of OX453309.1, forward strand.
TGGAATCTCCATCGCAAGAAACGTCAAGTTAGCAGCCCACTTAGAGACCCTAACATCTCGGCTTGTATTAAAGCACTACTTTTGAAATTTTGCGTTTACGATACACTATTTATACAGTATTTTTTGACATATAAATCACATTGATACGAACTGTATTTCTTGAGGTGACTGCTAACTTGACGTTAAGTTAGCAGCCTCACTAAGATACTCAAATATCTTTTGAATCAAAGTTACACTATTTATTTAATATACATCACTATTTAACACTATTTATACAGTATTTTTTGACATAATCAAAACCATCTAATTCTGTTGTGAGGCTGCTAACTTGACGCACATAAAAACATGAAGCTGTATAGATGTAGGATTGCTACCTATAGCATGACGCGGCACACGGATCGTATTGAGGGCTTGTAAAGAAACAACAAACCGGTTCCACGTACGCGCGACACTAGGCGGAACCCTCGTCGTCCCAGCCTATTTTAAGCAGCCACAGTTGTTGTAATAAGACCTTTGCGGTAATTATAATAGGGCTCAGCAAACCAAGGGGGTCAAAGATTTGGGATATTTTAGATAGAATTGACCTTTTAGTCACGGGCTTATCGTCAATAAGAACCTGCGTGTTAAAGTAGAAATTATCAGTTAAATTATTCCATCCTAAACCCAATGTTTTTGCGGTATTATTTTCATTACATTTAATTTCTTTGGAACAGCTAGTTAAACAATCATCAAAATCACATGGAAAATTACTTATCCACTTGTGAAGCGGAAAACCACCAAGCTGTAGCGCATTTTTAATATTTCCGCATAATTTTAGTAATTTAGTAATATTATCATCCCCTACCAGAAGATCGTCGACGTACATATCTTCGTTAACAGCCCTTTGAACTTCTGGATGAGGCGACTCAATCCCTAACTGTTTCAAGCATCTCACACTAAGGAAAGGTGCGCTAACGGTTCCGTAGGTAAGGGTGTTTAATTGAAATATACCTAAAGGCTGTGATGGATGCTCGCGCCATAAAATTAGTTGAAGCGTACGTTGGTCATCATCAACAAGGCAATTTCTAAACATTTTTTCGACATCGGCGCACACAACGTACCTGTGCTGCCTAAAGCGCAGGAGAATAGCAATTAAATCGCCTTGTATAGGTGGACCGAGTAATTGTAAGTCATTGAGCGACTTGCCAGATGTTGATGGCGCGCTGGCATCGAAAACCACACGTAACTTGGTGGTGGTACTGTTTTCCCTAAACACACCATGATGGGGCATGAAATAGCATGGATGGTCATAGCTAGCTACCGGACTCATGTGACCTAAATCCAAGTATTCCTGCATAAAATTCGCATATAATAATTTATAATCAGGCGAGCGCAGCAACCGTTTTTCTAAAGCGTAAAATCGGCGCTCGGCCTGTGTATACGATTCGCCTAATGAGTCAGGTGACTGTTTGAATGGAATACGTACAACAAACTTTCCTTCACTATTGCGCTTTGTAGTGCGAAGGAAATGTTCCTCACATAAACGTTCCTCCTCAGTCCGCGTATCACTGACCTTAGGAAGTTCTTCGAGCTCCCAGAATAAGCGTAGTTGAGAGTCTAAAGTACTACTATAATTGCAATGGATTCGCTTTACATTCCGCGTATTACCAAGTACTGGACCGGAAATAATCCATCCCAATCGAGTATTTTGTAAGTAAGGGCCGTTGGGAAGTCGCATTATCCCCTCACCTAACAGTTCCCAAAACTTATCAGCGCCTATGAGAATGTCTACGGTTTCGGAATTAAGAAACTGCGGATCTGCCAACATTATGTTGTCTGGTATACAGAACTGTGCGCTTGATTGACATAAAGCCGGCAGCGTAGACGTTATTTGTGATAAGACAAAACAAGAAATTTGCGTGGTATAGGTTTCATCAACGCGCGATTTTATTTCAATGTTACAAGTTTCCGAACATTGTATCACTGAATCACCTACACCCCTAACTTCGTAAGTTGATTGTAAAATCGGTATTTTTAATACATTACAAAATGGTTTTGATACAAAACACCGCTGACTTCCGCTGTCGAGCAGCGCGCGCGCCGGGTGATAAATACCGTTAATATCAGCTACTTGAACAATAGCGGTCGACAATAAAACAGTGTGCGTAATCGTATCTATTGAATTAGCGCACCTAATTTGCATGTGTGCCTTGTTTACGTGTATCGGGAGCGAGTCCGCGCCGGCTGAAGAGGAGGAGGGGTCACCTGCCCGTGGCGGCGGTGCTGCGCCTGCACTCACCTCAGCGCTCCCGGGAGCGACACTTGAATGAAGTGCAACTAAGCCGTCCGAGTTATCAGTATGGATTAATGTGTTATGTTTGCGGTTACACTTCTTACAAGGTCCAAACCTACAGCTATCAAGTGCGTGACCCGAACGTAAACAATTCCCGCATAGTTTTTGCTCGCGAATTAACTGTAGTTTCGATTTTAAGTCACTATCGATAAACCTTTTACAAGAATAAAGTGGATGGCTACCGTCGCACATAACGCAAGATTTAGTGAAGCGAGGTTGGCGGTCGGTCGGTTTTTGCGTAGAAACATTGCAGTGGGGTGTATAATGTGACTGTGAGCTAAGTTTTTTAGTCTCAGCTTGCGGAGTGAATACTTTATGCGACAGTTGCAATTTTTCGAGCATATCCGCCCTGTTTTTTAAGAAGACAATCAATTCATCCACCTTAATTATGTGCTTAGAATTGTTATCGTTCGGAATCGACGTACACTTATAGGTTTCCCATTCGCGTTCGGTCGTTTTGTCTAATTTAGACACTATAATATAATTGATTAGCGTGTCCCACGAATCAGTAGGTTCGCCCAGCATTTTTAAAGCGCGTAAATTTTTTAAAATAGTGTCGATGAGCTTTCTAATGTGCGCGGGTGACTCTTTAGACAATGAATTAATAGTAAACAATGCTTTGACGTGATTGTGCACTAAAAGTCTGTTGTTGTTGAAACGGTTGAGCAATAACTCCCAGGCGACATTATAGTTATCGGATGAAAATTCCACCGAGTTTACTACTAGTTCAGCGTTACCTGTAAGCGAAGATTTTAAATAGTGGAATTTTTGGATATTGCTGATACGTTGAGAATTGTGTACCAACGATATAAACGTGTCTCTGAACTCAAGCCAGCGCTCATAGGAACCGTCAAAGGTGGGTAGAGAAATAGTAGGCAATTTTACTGACTGCGCTTGTTCGCTGCAACAATGTTTACCTACTATTAGAATCATCACCGACCTCAAAACTGGTTAGAATGTGCTCCGCGCGAGCTAATGTAGTATAATAGGAGTTTTCAAACGACTCTCTATTATCTAGTTGTTCAGTTATTTCGGATTCGGAAACACATTCTTCGATTTTATTTTGTATATGAAGAAAACGCAGACTCCAGATAACACTCATATAATTATTGATCCAACTTACAGGTACAGGCATAGTACAGGTACAATATAGATACATATAGGAAAAATATCGATACAGTCGACGTCTTAGAGAACTTATCCCCTCGAGGCTAGTTTGAAGAATGACCTCTCTTTGCTCGTTAATCGGGCTCAAGTCTAGCTACCCCCCACCAATTTTACCACAGATTAGCCTATTAAATTTAACAAAATGGCGGCAAGAGACGGCATTACCAGTGTTGCTATTAAAAAATATGAAAAACCTTTTAAAATCATGACATTCGGCCATCTGATAACGTGCTGTCTCCCGACGCACATATAAAAATTATTTAGAATCAATTAATTAGGTAAGTACACAGCTAATATACTGATACACAACTATTCTCAATAGTAAAGTCTTACAACTATGTACCTATTTAGGTTAATCTTATAGTGATAAAAACCTTAAGTTAAAACTTAAAACATAATTGAAACAAATACATTATATTACACAATGCTCAACAATAAACTTTTAAGGAAGCCGATGACTTGTTTAGAATATAGATATTATCGTGAAAATATTGTTTTAGTAAATCGTTAAGTAATACATAATCAAATAAAATAAATTATCAATGACAAACTAATCTAAAACTATTTGAATCAATGTATAAATTAACATAATCATGACATTCGTTAACAAGCGACTATTATTACTTAGAAAACTTATTTTGAAACTATACTTGTTATATAATCATGTGTAAGTAAGTATATGGAATGATTAAAGTAAAGTCTGGTTATAATCTATAAGCATTAAACTATACTTGTTATATAATCATGTGTAAGTAAGTATATGGAATGATTAAAGTAAAGTCTGGTTATAATCTATAAGCATTAGTTATGGGTCATAAAAGAAAAATGGATTAGCTTGGTACTAGTTTACATCAATGCATTGTCAGGAGCTACATTCAAGAATATTAGATGGTGTCAGAAGCAAAATCCCTAAGAATGTTACATTAGGAATAGGTAGGTACAGAATTTAACTTTAACCTGATAACTAGACACCCTTATCACTTCACTCAAATAGTGGAAAAAGCAACTACGAGTCATGAAAGGATTAAAGACCTAATATTAGATGAATTTAACTATCGCTAAGTTTGACCTAGTTTAGTCCTTACAAAAACAACTGTAGGCCTCTGCACAGTTACCAATTTTTACCCAGATATGAGTAACAAACCAAGTTATAGATACGTATTTACCATAGTGCACAATTTGTATTAAATCAAAATATGAATTAGGACAACTAAAGGAATTATTTAAAGGCATGTTCGTAATAGGCATTATTACCGATTAATTTAAATATTCTTATAAGGAAGTTACACTGATAATGAAGATGCCGCAGGTACAATTTGAACCGTCACAGCAACAATTTGCTTTTTCAACTTGTCAACCAGTTGTCCAAGGTTTCCAGAGCATTCTTTTCCAGCACCAAATCTTAAATGCATCTATTCTCTGCCTCTGTTAGGATAGTACAATACATGGTTCCACTCCGTACATGAAAATCAAAAGATCATATTATTATCATTTCTAATGAATAAGTTAATGATTTTAAACAAGTTCGCAATTTAATATCAAAACTTAAAAATGTCTACAAGGTATCCTCATACGAGCATGACCCGCATCCTTATCAACAAATATTCATATTACTATGAATAATATTAGTGTAAATAGATTTAATAATTATAATTGGGATATGAAGAAGTATATTACCATGGATAGAAATAGGACAAGTAAAATCATGAACAGCTTTTCGCCCAAATGAATTAACTACCTACACGATGATTTCCCGTGGGAATAAAATATCCTCCCGGGGTCAAAAGAAGCCGATATGCTATTCCACAGACAAAAGATTTCAAAGATCCGTCCAGCCGATAGCCGTGATTGGGGAACAAACATACAAGCTTTTGCAATCATAATAGTAAAATGAGATAAGATACATGACATGATAATATATACTTCAACATAAGTCAACTTCAGTATCAGCGATCTACTCGTCTCAATATCCGACTTACAACCACAGCCCACGATGATCATCATCACAACAACGATCACTCTGTGATCTGCACCTTCAGTATCATATTATCTCCTCTCATTACCACAGCACGTACACTCTGCTGCCTCCAGTTTGTATGCTGTGTTGGTTCGTACGTTCAAGGATAGCGGGATCCTCATTATTATATTAACTCGATGCTAGCTCATGATAAGTACCTACTGGATGCTACAATTGGCATCTGAAAGCAGTAAACTTACAACACACATAGTAACCAAATCAATTTTATTAATCATTCAAAAGAAATAGATGTATCTGATAATGAATCAATAGAAATAAATGTAAGTATATGAATTCTCATATTCTTTTATAAACATTAGTATGTAAGGTACTTAGTAACTTCAACCATAGTAGAAACAAATGTTCAACTGACCAGATCTAAAAAAATATGGAAAGGATTACTACAGAATATGTGAAGGAACTTCAAAGGTCCGTGAGAATGGTAAACTGCTAAGAATTTTAGTATCACGAGCCTACCAAATGAGACGGTAAATTTGACAGATCTACTTGATTTTTGGTTTAATAAAGATATTAATGCTCATTAAAATAACAATAAATTAGATTCACATAATTTGAAATCATATTTTGTCAATACGTACACTAGGACGGTAGTATTAAAATCCTCAAAAACTAATTATAAATCATACCGCCAATAACAACAAAAACACGGCAAAACTAACTTGGTATGCTACAGCAGTGGTTACTTGTGGCTTTATTTGTTAGAACAAGTTTAAAACATGAATTAAAATGTTTGCATGAAGCTGTATAGAACATTTTAATAAATTGAGAGGTGTGATTGAGCAATAATCGTTTTACTTTATTTTGCTTAATTAGGAAAACATCAGTTACAACTTGACAGTGTAATAAACACGATCTACTTAAATGCACTATGGACTGTTTACATGTTTTTGCATTAGAAACATAATTTCATCACTATGTTAATGAAAACAACTAGAATAGATATCAGTGAATGCTTCTTGCAGTGCTGTCTAAGCAACTAAGTATTTCTGCTTTTGATTTGCATCTAAATCATTAAGAGAGATCTAGAACACTACGCAGTACGCACAAATAGCAAAATAGCTTCTAGTGATTTTGGCTGTAAAATTTTCCATCCGTCTAAACCAAAACTGAGTTGCCCGGAAGAAACCGCAGTAAGACGATAAGGCCACCATTTGGTTAACAGTTTGTTATCTTTGTATTATTATTATTATTTCGTGTGTGATTGTTCCGTTCGTAATATTGTGTACAAATAAAGAATTAATCTATGTAGGTATCTATCAAACTAGGTACTTAGATAAAGCATCTTCGACGTTCCCGGAAAAATGTAAAGAATGATGATTTCTAATCAGTCTTATGGCTTTATTGTCTAATTATGTAGAAGACTCGGAAAAGTATGTTCCTGATAAACTTTCTCTAGCACTCATCCACAATTTAGTTTGAATTTAAATTAAATTTGAGATTTAAGTTTGCCACTAAACTCAAATTTAAAAAGTCAAGCATAGTGAATTCTTTTAAATTAAGCTACATATAACAAAAATAATAGACGAAATGTCCACTTGAACAAAGTTACAAAAAATAAAATAAGTAATAGGAAATAGTAAATTTTGGATATCTTTGCATACCTACATTGCTTCCATCCCGAACTAAGTAACTCAAGCACTTGTGTTATGGCATTTGGGAACAACGACGGGGATTACCACATACAATCGGGCAGAATGTTGAAAAGTCCGCTTTAAACATTCACCCGACAGGGAATCGAACCCGGTAGGTACCTCAGAGACAGCGGCACCCCGAAAACTATGCGTACGTACACCGTATCTACAACACTGCTATGGAGGTTGTTAAGCTTATACCAGAAACTAATATTGTTTCCATAGTTAAAAGGTCTATAACAATCTAAGTGACACAGATCACAGTTTATAAAAGAATTACCCAATCGCAATCCTGGAATACTAAATTAGCGACTTTAATAGTGTGCTCTTATTCAAAAGTGAATCGTCATCATGTCCAATCTTATCAAGATCAGAAATACATCCAGTTCTGCGTAAAGGTCACCTGGGCATAGACCTAGGCATAGAAAAACAAACCTAGCTCATGGATATTGACCACTCATGAGAATCAAGATATGGTATGGATTTCGTATAAATGGAAACAAAGGTAATTATAAAAATCTTAAATAGATAAGACAATAACCCCTACTCAAATTGTGGAGCATGTGGATACTTATAATGCAAGGAAAAAGAAATGATGCAAACATAATTTAGTATATAAATATCTTGATAAGTAAGTAGGTACTATGTTGCGGTAATTAGAGCGCATATTGACAATAATACTTTAAAGGTATCTACTGCTACAGCTGTGGTACCTACTAGATACTCAATGTCAAGCACGTAGGCAACTGTAGATTTAAAAAGCTTTTCATTCTTCCCTAAGAGTATTTTGATAACATCTAAATGATTCTATGAAAAGATAAGTTTTTATAGTTTTGTTTTGTTTTAGGTAGACCTTTACAAACTTTATTTAAGGGGGTGTTACAATCAATTTAGTCGGTTATGCGAGATGAAAATTAAAGCTTAAATAGCTTTATTCGATATGCAAATAAATAAACATGAAACATTTTAATCAAAACAACTTCAATACTTTCCCATAAACAAAATGCTCTGCATCATCTCAAATCCTCTTTGACCAGATTCAGCTACGAAGAAAGGGTATTCCTCCTTCGCTCAAGACTCCCCTGGGTCGGCCACGTCACCCTGGAGCCGTATTCGTCCTCAGATGCTATTTACCTTGGAATGTATACATTATTCATCGGCAAAAGATCGTTCCGTGTCATTCTATAATAAAATCATTAGGTTATCAACACAATATGCCCTTCAGGAAAATTCATGATTTATACTGTTCACTAGCTACAGTAGCTACCTACATCCTTTATTATTTACAAAAACCATTTCTTTTATTAAGAGCTACTTATCTAGTGCAAAAATGTGAAATGAGTATTGTAAAAACAAGAATAAAACGTTTGAAATTATCTTTTTTCTGTTGTAGTTTCATTTAAATCTAATAATCTTAAAAGTGGCCATACGGGTAGTAAACCAGTATGAAATATAAGTAGGTACTCATTTAACCAGCCTGTGAGAAACGTACTCACTTAACATTTAAACATATTCAGACGAATGTATGCCACCAACATACATCGTTCGTACTCTAAAATCCGGCGAGTGTATGCCACAAACATATACCGCCCCCTTAATTCCGACGAGTGCATGCCACAAACATACATCGTCCCCTAATATCCGACGAGTGTATGCAACATACATACATCGCCCTCTAATACCCGACGAGTGTATGCAACATACATACATCGCCCCCTAATATCAAATTCAATTCAATGCATTTCAACAAACAAATTCAATGTATCTCTTGTAACCAGTGAGCATGCATAGCTTGCTCACTCAACCCAGTGAACACCTTATATTTGTTCGCTCATCATTAAAAATTAAAAATATTCACATTAGAGATATCCAAATTCACATAAAGACTTAAATATTTAAAGATACCATATTAAAATATTCGTATTTAAACTCATATTCATAGTTCAAGCAATTTATATTGCTATTCACGGTGTTCATATTAATTGAATCCACAACATTTGTACCTATTAATTAATATATCAATAAATAGAAAGCCAGAATTCAATTGTAAGTAAATAATACGTACCTATTAAACCAATCTTACCAGGTAACGTAGGTAACCAGTAAGCATACATGACTCACTCAACCCAGAGAACAACACGTTCGCTCAATACATTAAAAACAAAGGAAAATTAGTAATAATTAATTTTAATAATATTAAGATAAATGAAATGTGAGCAACCAATCATAAATTATTCTTACTCTGTACTACTTCTTACTAGCTTCATAACTTATAGTTTTCTTTTATTCACTGTTGGTATTAGATACCACGTTAAAACATGGATTGTATGCAAGATTTAGTAGCCATAAGTGATTTCACTCTGTGCAACAGTAAAGGCTATCAAAACTAGCTCCAATTAGTGCTAGCACTAATTACTTAAAACATTACATGTAGGTACACAGCCAAAACTGCCAGTCCTAGCTCCATGTGTAAGATTATAAACAACATAAACAGCAAGTACTCTAATAATATAATAATGCCAATCATCTCCATTAATTCTGTACAATCCACATTTAATACATCATGTAAATTAAACAACAACAATCAAGATATTATGCCAGATTCATGGTACGCTATGATCGTGCCATACGAAAATATCTACTACATACCCGCGTTTAAAATTATGTAAGTATAATCGGAGGGCAGCCCCGCCGTACACGAACACAATCAATCAATTCAAATAAAAGTGTGATCTAGTTTATGTCCGTTCCGTCGGAGAGTAGCCCCGACCATGTACGGAACACAATCCGCCACACAAATATTCCAATTTTAACGCTTTAGATTTAACTAACACGATCGGAGAGTAGCCCCGAACACGAATTAGTAAAATCTTAGTACTAAGCTACGCATAAAGACTTTTTAAATTATGTTAGTATAGTCGGAGGGTAGCCCCGACCGTATACGAACACAATCAATTAAAACACAAATGCGATTTAGTTTATGTCCGTTCCGTCGGAGAGTAGCCCCGACCATGTACAAAACACAATCCACCGCAAAGGTATTTAAAATGTCATTTAGATTAAAAAAAATACGCATTAACATGGAATCTGGAATATTTATCCTTTCTCTGCGTGAAGAGAATAAAATAACTCGTTTGGCATTACTATAGCACAGAATAAGCAAATTATTCTTATTATCAGGTTTAGAAATAAACTTACGTGGGTACTTTACCGCTTCTGAATTATGAAGAAAACGCAGACTCCAGATAACACTCATATAATTATTGATCCAACTTACAGGTACAGGCATAGTACAGGTACAATATAGATACATATAGGAAAAATATCGATACAGTCGACGTCTTAGAGAACTTATCCCCTCGAGGCTAGTTTGAAGAATGACCTCTCTTTGCTCGTTAATCGGGCTCAAGTCTAGCTACCCCCCACCAATTTTACCACAGATTAGCCTATTAAATTTAACAAAATGGCGGCAAGAGACGGTATTACCAGTGTTGCTATTAAAAAATAAGAAAAACCTTTTAAAATCATGACATGTATGTCGTTAAACTCTGCATATAAACTGGCGGCTCCCTTGATTCGTAATTTTTAATCGATGCGATTTCGAGATGAAAAGCTTTGGGTATCGCTTTCTTCTAAAGATAATAGAAAGGATGCAAATTTGGTAAGCCTGCCTTTAATGACTCCGCGCTTTTTCACTAAATCACGAACTAAAGTAGAAACTCTATCGACGGGAGATCTATCGCGAGATTTCGAATTAGCGCTATCGGTAGTAAGTAAGGCAGGAGGTTTATCATGTGATTTAACATTTTCGTCAGCCATTTTGGTGGTCAGTGAGAACAGGAGTACTTACAATTTGGATGCTCGACTCGAACACAAATCAGCAGTGATGGCAACGTCACAAGCTGGTCAATTTGTCGATCGCGGGCTATCTAATACGCTCCTATGCGTATTTCACACTGAAATTAGTTTAAACACAGGTATCACAAAGAGAGCTAGGAGGTGATAGGGAAAAGAAAGGATGATTGGTCCCACCAGATGCGTATGATGATCAGTAGAATGCCACTCCAACTTCGATTCCTTTATGCGCTTAGCTTCCCAGCAGTCATCCAGGTCCAAAGTATGCGTATTCCTGAATTTTCAGCAGCAGCAGTCACGACAGCGTACTCCACAGGATGCTGAATTCGATGATATTTGGCGCAGAAGGACCACATGTACCATTTGCGACCTTCGGTACTAAGGTTTTTATTTGATTATCGTGTCTAGATACTGCTTAGAATTTATGATGTTTTATGTAGGACTTGGAAATAAAAGATACACTTGCGTTGCAAACCATTTGGCCTCTATATTCGCTTTTTTTGAATTTGAATAAAGTACAACGTTCGAGGAGAGAGGGTTGGGAACAATATATTGCTACCAATGGCAGCGGCGGTTCGGTGCCCACGTGAGGTAGCGCGATGATGGTTGGGCGAGGACAAATTTGCGTTTTGTTCTTGCTGATCTCGAACAAGCACTGTCTCACATAAATTCTTCGCGTAGTAAGTAAGGTCATTTATGTATATTAAAAACAACAGCGGGCCCAATATTGATCCTTGGGGTACGCCCATAGTAATGGGAGCTCCGGTAGACTCAGTTTTATTAATAACTACCTTCTGAGTTCTTTCATACAGATATGAATGCATAAGGCTTACTGACATTTCAGAAACACCATTATGTTTTAACTTCCTTAATAGTGTTTGGTGATCAACACAATCGAATGCCTTGGAAAGGTCACAAAAAATAGCGATTACATCCTGCTTGTCCTCCCAGGCATCAAGTACATGTTTTAGAAATGCAACCCCAGCATCAGTTGTACTTTTACCTTTTGAAAAACCAAACTGTTTCTCATGCAGTATACTATTTAATTTAAAATATTCTAAAAGTTAAGCATAAATTAATTTCTCAAATATTTTACTTATTGCTGGTAGTATGGATATAGGTCTAAAATTTGCTGGGTCACTTTTGTCACCAGCTTTAAACAGAGGAATTATTTTACTATTTTTCATTAAATTAGGAAAGACCCCTTCAGAAAAATGGAAAATGAAGTATTTAGAAAAAATCGACCCGTCTCACAACTAGCTCCGATGGGACTCGAACCCACGACCTTTCGCTTTCCGGGCGACTGCTCTAACCACTGAGCTACGGAGTCGTTACGAGAAGCGTCGAATTTATCCAATACTTCTTACACGCTGTAAAGTCAGCGTTAATTTCATCAATGTGGAGATATTACTACCCTCACACGCGAAAGAAATACCTTTCCAGGTATTTGGCAATCGCTAAAGATGAAATTACTATTGCAACTTATTTTAATTTTTAGTTAACAAAAAATTAAAATAAGTTGCAAAATAAGTGTAAGAAGTATTGGATAAATTCGACGCTTCTCGTAACGACTCCGTAGCTCAGTGGTTAGAGCAGTCGCCCGGAAAGCGAAAGGTCGTGGGTTCGAGTCCCATCGGAGCTAGTTGTGAGACGGGTCGATGTTTTCTAAATACTTCATTTTCCATTTTTCTGTAATAAAAATTGCATTGTGAATGCAAAAAACTAAAAATTAAAATAAGACCCCTTCACTTATACATTGGTTAAAAATTATTGCTAATGATGGAGCTATCACATCAATTATTGATTTGATGATACTTGTGTGTGTATGTATAAGTACCTATTCAGGTTAAAAAATGTTAGGTCCTTAAGGAAAAGTGTCTTAAATCCTTAGTTAACATATTTTACTGAAAGAAATCATTATTTTAGTTAGAAAAAAAGTACTTTAATTTTTTTAGTGGTTCGATTCCCATGCAAATTTAGAAAATATTTCTATGCAGTTTAGCTTCTTGTTAAAAATAAATGAATGCATCCTTCTGTATAATGAATGAATTTTAAATGATTTACGACAGTTTTCCTCCGGCGGCGGGGTCGGTTATTTTTTTCCACCTTATATTATATTATTTTTTAACAATACGTTAGATTTTCAAATGTGAATCTGGCAAAATATAATAAATGCTAATGCTAAATATAACGAACTATGTAGTAGGTAATAAGAAAGCTCAAAAGCGGAACCCTAGCATATATTAGGTATGTAGTCAAATAAATAAACGAAAATAATCATAAAAGAGTACGGATCAAGCGTCTGTAGTAATGATTCTAATTTAAAAAAAACATATATGTAGTTTTGCTCAAGTCCACGAAGTAAGAGTGAACGAAAAGCACATAAATGATCAAGATAAAAAAAGCTTAAAGGCTTAATTATTATCCCTGTAACATTAAAGATCTATTTTCATCTTAAAAGTAATGCTTTTACTTAGTTCAAGCCACTTTTTTAAGGATTTTGAAGGTTCGTATCTCTTTTAAGAATTAATTTATAAAAAAAAAATCAGAGTGTTAGAGTGGCCATAGATTTTTCGGACAAAAATATTGATCTACTAGAAAAAAACATTATCCGAGGAGGAAAAAGGGGACTACGTTGGTATGGAAAAACGGCCCTTATCACTTCAAATTATCGCAGCAAAAAGTTATGTACACTGGACAGCACATCAAGTTAAACAGTTGAACTGCGATATATATATATTGTACCATATTTTTGCAATAAATGATTGATTGATTGATAACAACTATTATTATGTAGGGCATAAAGGCGGTCTCAAGGTCAACATGTATAATCTGATGTGCCGCCGTGTGTACCTACCTATATTATCTTTTAGTTCTTTTTTCAATGTCTAATTTTTATCAATGTCGTATGTCATCAAAATCGGTTTTGTGGTTTAAGCATTAATGGGTTATTACAGACTGACAGAATTAGTTTTGCCTGAATCAGAGGCTTAATAAACACGAATTTCCAAAAAAAGGAGTGTATTGTGTTTAGGGTTAATGTATGTAGGTATGTAAGTTACTTTATTCCACCATAACTTTTGAATGACTTAACGGATTTTATAATGTAATTTATATTTAGAAACGATATGTCACCCCAAGTAACACTAGCTATATATTTTTAAATAATTCAATACAAGCGGATCCTCGCGGTTTCACTTGCGTGGTACCCGTTCCCGTGGGAATATCGGGATAAAATAAAGAATGTAGCTTTCTAATGGTGAAAGAATTTTCTAAATCGGTCCAGTAGTTTCGGAGCCTATCCGATGCAAACAAACAAACAAACAAACAATCAAATCTTTCCTCTTTATAATATTAGTATAGATGGCGAACCACTGTCGCTATTAAACAATTAAATGAAAAATAAAATCTTTAATGCCATGTAGTGCCGGCACATAAAAAGAATAGCACTAAGTACCCCCTCTCTTCCCGTGGGTGTCGTAAGAGCCAACAGAGGGAAAACTGGCAAAAGGAGATGGGCACCAGCGTCTCCATTTAACAGCAGGCCATACTGCGATCGCCAACCCGCCTGCCAAGCGTGGCGATTATGGCAAAACCCCCCAAAATGGTATCCTTGGGGGAGGCCTATGCTCAGCAGTGGGCGTCGTACGGATGATGATGATCACTAAATTATAAAGTGGAAAGATTTAAATTTTGTTTGTTTTTTTGCATCGAATAGGCTCCGAAACTACTGGACCGATTTAAAAATTCTTTGACCATTAGAAAGCTCCATTCTTCCCGAGTGACATAGGCTATATTTTATCCCGATATTCCCACGGGAACGGGTACCACGCGGGTGAAACCGCGAGGATCTAAAAAGTAAAAAGCAAGTCTCATTGCAGTCATGTAAAATAGATTTTTTTATTTTTCAAGCTATCTATCACCAATAGCTCTTCTATTAAATCTTATATAAACAAACTAAAAAGCAATAATAGTGACTTACTATACGTGACTTGAATTATTTGAGCTATCGTATTTTTTATTTGTTGTATTATCTGCTTTATGAACATATGCCTAGATAGTTGTGCAATGAAAATGTTACAATACTTTTAGTGAACAAGTAAATATTGGCTCGTGCCGCAGCTGCGCTCAAAGTTGGGAAATTTGATTGTTGAAAATGATGTATTAGAAAAAATTGGCCAAGTGCGAGTTGGACTCGCCCATGAAGGGTTCTGTACCCACTTAACGTTACCGATTGCCTATACCTAGCCAAAAGTCTAAAAGGATCTAATACCCTGTTTTTATTATGACCATGCTCTTGAAACTGATATGAGATGAAGAGATAAAACAGTTAATACCGATTAATGAGATAGATAGCGTTAATGAAAACCTTCATTATTTCAGGGCATATGAAATTTCGTAGGTTACACTCGCAATCAAATAGGCTGTTGCTCCGATAGATAGTGTGAATCAAAGCGGTGACGCCGAGCTTATCTCGAGTGGACGAACGGATAGCACACAGGGACGGACTAAGCAGTTCTTGTAATAAATTAGAGCTGTAACTATGTATTTTAAGTAACTAAGTAAGTAGTTATTTGACAGCCACTAAGACCGTACGGTGCGAGCGACGGCGACGTCGCAACGCGGTTACCTATGTGTTTCAGCTTAGCTCTGAGGTCGGTCATTTGTCCTCACTGATGGGGCATACTGTATGCCCCAGCATAACTTTTTATTAAATGTATAAGCCGCGTACTCATTTATTTGATATGGATAAGGAGAGAGGCCATGACCTACCTCACGGGCCAAATGCGGAATAGTGGGTGTTAAATTAATGCTAATGTAACCCGAACTTTTTGAATGGATAACGTACCTTCCGAAAGAGCTTTCTCATGGTGTTGTTACAGCAAGCCAAATTTGAACTTCTCTTAGGTTCGAATACAAATTGGTAAATGACTCGAAAAAATAAGTTGTAGTAGTAACAGCAGTACAAAGTAGTAGTAGTAGTAACTAAGGACTATAGACGTTTTCATGAGAGGTAAAAAAATTAAAGTGCCTGATTGTACTTTTATTTTAAAAACAATAAGATTGTTATTTTATTAGTGGGCAATGATACTGACGCCTTCATTAATTAGGCAAACCGCGCAGAGCGATTTTATATCGCTTAATAAAATACACTGCGCTGTATGCCGTAGAATGTAGATAATTATTTACAAAGAAAGCGTTGAATTAAATAATGTACTCCTTTATTTTTACTTTTTTGCATTCACATACAATTTTTATTACCTATTGAAAATATTGAAAATGAAGTATTAGTATAAATCGACCCGTCTCATAACTATCCTATCGGAGTTAGTTGTGAGACGGGTCCTATTTTCTAATACTTATTTTTCTATATTTTTAATATTGTACTCATTATTATTAACTTAAGTTGTCGTCAACACCGACATTTGTGCTATGCTTAAAGAAAAATATTTTATCTTCCTTCCTTACAAATCATATGATCAAATAAATTAATAAGCATATACATAATTATATAAATGAGCCGTCTCAGCCGAAATTAAATGAAAACAGCTGTGCTCATCTCTTCCCCGCTTCACTCCATCCTCAATCCGCGCCTGACGTCATTATTGCTATTGCGTATATTGAGCATATCGCGCAATCTGTCAGATTTTGTACCCGTTTCCCCTAACAAAAAGCTTTGCTTATTTACTTTATAATCCACATGCACTTAGCTAATTTATTACCCGATAAACTAGCAATAGCGGCTTTTATTAATAAAAAAATGATGACATGTTCGATACGTCGTCGGCTGTCTGGATGTCGACCTTCATAAATTATTTACGTTACTACCTACATATATTTCTATTTGCATATTTATTGCACAAACAATTGATTATGAAATTGAAAAGTAATAAATTTTCTTTTTAAGGGTATTTGCAAGGTATTTACGTAAATTACATTAATATTAGAGCAAAAGTTTTCATTACACGCTGTTTACTCGTATATTAACGGAGAATGTTGCTACCTTATGGTGAAAGAATTTTTAATTAAAATTTGTTGAGTTTATCTATTACGAACATATAGACAAATAAACAAAAAATATTTTTTTTCCTCTTTATAGCAAGAGCTCTTCTGTAATCTCTTTTTACCATGCGCTATATGTATAACTCACAGAACACGGAAAGATTTTTTCTCTTTTCATGTTCTGTGGTATACTTAACTAATACTACTTACTACTTGTTATTGAGAATTTTGTGAGATACAGAAAAGGGTAATTATTAAGAAGAGGATTAACAAAGCTTTCTATAATTTTTAAACTATCAAGTCTCGTATGAACAAAAAAATATATCTGACGCATCTGCTATGTTGACGTGTACAGGCTCACGATATCCTATTTCTTTTGTTGGGGGCCTTCGAAGCAAATTACAGTGACAAATGTTGTAGAATTAGTGGAGCACCATTAGTATCAGTTTGCGCCATCAATAGAGCCTTGTCTCGCAAATAGTCTACTGAAGTCTATATTTGCTCAAGTATTTTTTGTAGAGTTAAAATAGATTCTGGTTCACATTAGCAAATGTGAACCAGAATCTATTTTATTTTATTTTATCTACTGCTGTAGATGTGGACAAGCAAATCCATACTAATATATTATTAAAAACTTGAAAGTGTGTTTGTGTGTTTACGTCCGTCTTTCTCGTCAGAACGAAGCAACGGATCGACGTGATTACTGGCATGGTATTCCCATGTTTGAGAACTGGAGAGTAACATAGGCTACCTTTAATCCCGGAAACATATCATATTCCCGCGGCTTTCCATACTAATATTATAAACTAGCTTTTCGCCCGCAGCTTCGCCCGCCGTATGTTCCTCTCCATGCTACAAAGTATCTGTGTCCCAAATTTTATACGAATCCGTTCAGCCGTTTTGACGTGATTGAGTAACAAACCTCCAAAACATCCAAACATGTATACTTTCACATTTATAATATTAGGTAGGATGTGCAAGTGTTGTTGTGTTGTTGTTTGTCCGTCTTTCACGACAAAACGGAGCAACGGATCGACCTGATTTTGGTATGGGTATAGTTTGGAAGCAGAAGAGTAACATAGGTTACTTTTTATCCCGGATAAATATCACATTCCCACGGGATAACGTCTTGTCGTCCACGTGGGCGTTCACAATGCCATTCTTAAAGAAAATTTAATAGGTAGTAGAACAAAAACACTACTCCCCAAGTAAAACCAAGGGTACTTGGGGACCAGTGGATTTTTCTTCCAGAATAGCATGATTTGCGCGTCACTCGAGTATAACAGATTTGCAACTTGCATACAGACCTACGTAAGTTGCCTAATGGAGCGCTCAAAATTAAATCTTACTTCATTTTTCATAAGTAATGCAAATTTTTCTATCTCTGTATTTTACCTTTTCGGCTTTCGCGTCGAACCAATGGATATCTCGAAATACCAATCTTTTGGCTAAGATTAACTTAACTTGCAGGTAAATAAATATCGAAAGGGGTGACATATGGATTACCTACAGAAAACCGGAAAAAGGAAAAACATCATACAAAGCTAATGTTCCGTTTATGTGATTAAATCAAGCAGCAAATTAATAATTAATAATGTATTAAGAACCATGGAAAAATACATGTTTTGGATAAAACTTAGTTGTATTAAACTTCTTTTTTTTCTTTACCCGGGGAGACGAAGGGGATATGAGGGGCTCAAACCCACTAACAAACCACTCTGCCCACGCGGACGGAGGCTCCGGGGACAGTTTCCAACTCAATCCGCGCCTTCCGCCCCGTGTCCGTGTCTGTGGTCGACACTTCTTTACGTCTGGCGCGCCGAGAACTCTCGATATATTATGTCTGTGCCGAGAACACTTGGCACGCTCCTCCACCACACGGCCATGTTAGACGTCAGAATTCCCCGCTCTTCCGCCCGACCCCATATCAATTTCGCCGCGTCCTGACCCGCCTACTCCTTAGAGAGACGACGGACCTGCTGGCGCTGCGTCCCAGGGTGCAGACGCCACGTCTGTGGACGTCCCCCTTTCCTTTCCTGGTCGCTGTGCGGGGAACGACTCTTGTACCGCCACCCAGCTTTCCGTCCGTTGTTGACGATTCCACGGGCCGACTGTCCTCTCTCTCTGTGGATTGCTTAGTTGTGGAGACACCACCAAGTTGTATTATTAAGCGTTAATAAAAACAAGACAATTGTAAACATCTGCACCCGAACTAGGAAACCTGTATCTCAGGTGCTCCTGTAATAAGAACCACGTCGCAACGTGCTCTTTGTAATAAGAACAGTTAGAACATTTTGACTAATGAGTAGGTATGAGTAATCTGACAATGAGTCAATGAGTGGCTGCTGGCTGCTATTTTTTGTTTCCGAGATTCCGAAACAAAAGATACAACAAAAAATATTATACATAATAACCTAACTTAAAAGAACAAAGTCACTAAAAGAGTTTTCTTATTATGTTCTAAATAAGGAAACTCATGCAGAATGTGTAACTCTATACATTTTGCATATATTTGTAGAAATTATGCGAAATATTTCTGACTCATAAAATTTTTATTTAAGTACCTACCTACTCGTTTTTACGCTTATACCTACTATGATTACAAATGGAAAAGTAACTTTTACTGTCTTTTATATTGTTACGCCTTACGCATAACAAAAGTAAAAAATCGGCCTAGTGCGAGTTGGACTCGCCCATGAAGGGTTCCGTACACACTTAACGTACCGATTGCCTATACCTTGCCAAAATTCCACCATAATTTTTTGTCAGCAAAATATAACTTTGTTTTTCATAGTGTTTGTATGAATGACAAAGTTACATTTGCGGTTTTTGAAAATGTGTTATATCTCAAAAAGTACTCACTATATATCGTTCAAACCAATTTTCGTTGAAAGTTTTTATTAAAATCTACAGCAAATATTTTTTCTAGATTTTTCACTTTTTTATTTCAAAAGTTAGAGGGGAGGGGGGGGGGGGGGGGACACACATTTTACCACTTTGGAAGGCTCTATCTTTCAAAATATTGAGTTTAAGAAAAAATAATTTGAGAAACCTCCAAGTTAAGTATTTTGAAAGACCTATCTATAGACATCCCACACGAATATGTTTGATTAAAAAAATATTTTTCAGTTTCAGTTCCATGTATGGGGATCCCCCCTTAATTTGTTTTTATTTTTTATTTTTGTATTAAAATCCTAAAGCGGTTCACTGAATACATCTACCTACCAAGTATCAACTTTGTAGGTTTTATATTTTTGGAATAAAGTGGCTGTGACATACGGACGGACGGACGGACAGACAGACAGACTGACATGACGAATCTATAAGGGTTCCGTTTTTTGCCATTCGGCTACGGAACCCTAAAAATGCTATATACAGGGTGATCCTATACGGACGGTTCAGTATGAGAAAGTGTGAAACTATAAGAGATAAAGAGATTTGTTCTAAGGAACCATGTCATAAATTTTAGAGTTAAGAAAAAGTGAATTCAAAGATTTTTTTTTAAAAACTCATACACAACTCGAGAATCGAACCTTGTCAGTTTTACAAACAAAAATTTTATTTTATTACGAAAGTCGATGGTGTAGATTGTTAGGAACACATGTTACTATGGAACCCTATGTCTACAATTGCTGTAAAAGAAGTAAAAAATACTTGTTTGTTATTTTCCTCATTCGAGTGTGATTAACGTCAAGTTGCATAACTGCCGTTGCAGTTGTCAGTCCTGCTAATACGAGTCGACAAGCAGACCAAACACAAGAAGAAAATATCGTATTTTTAACTTATATCTAGGCTGGCGTCGCTTCTCGTTGGGGTTAAATGACCTGGCTGCTCGGTCAGGGAAAAAGTAAATAACAGATTTAGCTCGACGACTCTGTTTATTTAGAAGCTAAATAATTATCTTTGTTTAAGTAATCATTTGAATCTTGATGATGCTAATTTCAAATTTTCAGTTAAGGTAAGACAATTTCATGAAATACACCAAAAACTTTTCTTTTGTAACAACTTCTTACCTGCAGTGACTGCTCTTTTAAATTATTACTATAAGTTACTTTCAACCGAATTAATAAGTTTAGATTTTAAAGCATTTTTGCTTTTGTATTTATAGCAATTTATCATTTCACATACTAATTTTTATGTTTAATGAAAACATTTAGAAAAAATAAACCAGTCTTACAGTAAATAGTTAACACTGTTGAAATAGAACGGTGTCTATATTATGTCGGATAAAGTGATATTATTAGGTACCTACTTATAGATTTATTATATTATTTTTCATGTCTCATATTCTGAAAGTAACTCCTAACTTGCCTAAAATGCGGGTTGAAAGTGGTATGTGGCGGCCCTAGGGCCGTTCTGAAATTTAAAAAAGGAATAGGAGGGGTCATGTCAAAATCTGTAATAGCATCTACACACGTTCGGATCCGACAGCCGATTTGGTCTGCTCCCAGACCAAATTTACGCTACACACGTTCCGATTTGGTCTGGGAGCAGACCGAATCGGATCGGAGGTCGGATAGGAACGTGTGTAGAGTCTTATCTCTTTGGACATTTGTATACCACAGGTATACAGGCAAAGGTACAGAAGACTATACAGCCATGTTTTGCTATTATATAAAATAATTAATATCGTAGAATTATTATTTTAATATCTAAAACATTGTTTTTTTTAAGAATGCGTTTTTAGAAACAGATTAAACCAAATAAGTTATTTGTAACATAAAAAATCAGGCTATTAATTTCATGGAATTGCATAGAGTACGGGTCAAACACCAAACAAGACTGAAAGGACTTAGTTTCCCTTGCCTTCCTTGAAACAGAGAAAATGAACAAAAAGTTATAGTCTTTCGAAAATTCCGCGGCCATAGGAAAAATATTTTTTAGATTATTTCTGTTTATTTTTACTTTCCTCATATTCAAAATGAAAAGTAGAGTGTTTACTTCGGGCGTATGGACCCATACATCCCTTGCTAAACAATCTACTATTAATCTAACCAGCAAGATGAGTTTAATTATTCGGTTTTTTATTTACTTACTGCTTGATACATACGCTAGTGTTTTATTTACGTTGTTTAAATAAAACACTAGCGCCGCCCTTGCGGTATGTTTAGAAATTATCCATTGCAGGAAAACCAAGCAGCAGAAGCATCATACTAACTACCAAGCTTTGATCTTATACAGCACTAGGTGACGCTACTTACTTGTTTCGTAGTAGTTTTTGGAAATAAAAATAAAAGAAAGTGGATTTTAAGAGTAATTTGAATTCATTGAAATTGTTGTTTTGATTAAAATTATCTCATAAGTATAATAAAAATAATATAAAGCAATAATAAAACACGCGAATTCCAATACCGAACTATAAAAGTACACTACTAAATCTTCAATTATTTTGCATTAATAGTTCAGTTAAGTACATTTTTAACATAACAAAATATTTAAATTATTAAGTTTATAAAAAAATAAGTAAATAATTTTTTCAGAATCTAACAAAACATACCGTAAATTAGTGTAGGCTTTTGGTCAAGCATCAATTAATTGATTGAGTAGGTACCTATACTTAGCTATGTTGGTTGTAGAAGGATTTTTTTTACTGAAACGTTTACACGAAAGTTTTCAGGCGACGCTAACTGTAGATTTAGCGTCGCTTGTACCAGGCATTCAGAACTGTGAAAGAGTTATTTTTCAGGTTGTTTCATAGTCGCTCTTTCAGCGACTTCAGAGGCGGAGCGAGGAGGAAAAGGCCAGAAATACGTCGACTATTTCACGCGCTGTAGAGCTATTAAAGACTTAACAGTACTTGTAGTTTTCACGACATCAATATTATAGTTATTTTTGTACCTGTTTGTTAATAATAATTTATAGTGAAATTCACAATAACAAACTTATTGTTCCTGCCTGAATATTAATTTGATATTAGTAATATTTAATACCAAGTGTAAGTAAAACATGGAAGAAAAACGTCGTCGTACGTAGTAATACTGATTTTCTTATATCCACGTCATCGTAAGCGTGTTTACTAGAAGCGGTTTCGTTTTTACATATTTTACAAGAAAATCTCTCCGGATAACAGGCAAGCATAACTTTTACAGAGTTTGTTTGGAGCGTTCCACTTCTATCGGTTATTTTCCTCGTAAAGTGGGTTACCGTTAACGTGACATCGTCATTGATTAAACTTTACAGTGTTTCCAACTTCAACACTTACACCATGTTGCCATAGTAAAGCGAGGCGGCTGAATTTTTTATTACTATAAAACAGTTTATATTTAATATTTAATTGATTTTGCCTGCGTAATGCGGCTGAATATTTTTATAACGTTAAAATAGCTGAAATTTAATATTAAACACATTTTAAAATGGTAACATTTTACTGTATGAGGGTAAAAAAAAATAAATATAAATTAATATAAATAATAAATATTAATATAATTAATATAAATTAATATAATTAATATAAATAAATATAAATCAGCTAAATATTATAAAAATATCTAAAGTAATTCTTAAAGCTTGAAAAGCTCCTCAGAGGCTATTTTGAAAGGTACCTACAGCGAAAATTATTAAATTTTTGGGTACAATCTATATATAAAATATGTACTTATATAAAACTCTTCGTTACTGACTGGCTGATAGAAAACGCACAGCCGATACTACTGGGCGCAAGAATAGTTCCTTGGAGCACTAAGAGAGGATTTTTGGAGATTACCTCTCTAAGGGGTAAAAAGGGGGTAAACGCAGACGAAGTCGCGAGCGGAGCGCTACTTTATTACAAAGTTCTCGCAATAATTCGTTCAAAGTTTGTTAATAACTAATATTAAGGCGCTACTCGGAAAAATATGGACTTTTTGATTTAAAACTATAGGACGGTTACAGTTGTTACAAATCTGGTAATAAGATATATATTTCTTCATACCTTTATCTAGAATCGTATAGTTTCAAAAACACGATTTTATGGTTATGCCTCGACACTTTTTCTTTTCAAAAAGACCTCTAAAAAATACGAAAAGTGAAGATTATTCTTAAATGGGGTTACTTACACTATTGAAAATTGGTTTAATTAGTGGACACCAATAATATTGAGGATCGTATAGAAGCATTTTTTTTTAAATCGCTGCAGTTTTTTAATACGAAGTGATTTTGTGTTTTTTTTTTGCCTAATCTGCAAAATCGGTCTCGCTCCCGCGCGCGTCGTTTTCTCATTGCTATCTCGTTTCAGCACATTTTTTCCGAGTATCGCCTTAAGTACTAGGACCTATAAACTATTTAACTACTTACTTCTCTAGTTTACATTTCCCTGCAAATGTAAATAAAAAGATTTTAAGGGTTCCGTAGCCGAATGGCAAAAAACGGAACCCTTATAGATTCGTCAAGTCTGTCTGTCTGTCTGTACGTCCGTCCGTCCGTATGTCACAGCTACTATATTACAAAACTATTAAATTTTCACACTTGAAACTTGGTAGGTAGTAGATGTATTCTGTGAACCGCTTTACGATTTTAATAGAAAAATAAATAAGGGGGGACTCCCGCTACATGGATTATGGAACTGAAATTGAAAAATATATTTTTAATCAAACATGTGTAGGGTGTCTATAAATAGGTCTTTAAAAATGACATTAAAAGGTTTCTTGAAATTTTTTTTTCTCAAACTCAATATTTTGAAAGATCCTTCCAAAGTGGTGAAATGTGACCCCCTTCCTCTAGCTTTAGAAATAACAGAGTGAAAAATCTAAAAGAAACATATGCTGTAGATCTTGATAAAAATTTTCAACTAAAATTGTTTTGAACGAGAAGAGAGAACGACACATTTTCAAAAACCGCAAATGTAACTTTGTCATTCATACAAACATGATGTAAAACAATGTTATAAGTATTTTGCTGACGAAAAAATGATATTGTAATTTTGCTAGTTATAGGCAATCGATACGTTAAGTGGGTATGGTACGGAACCCTTCATGGGCGAGTCCAACAACCAAACTTCCGTGCGCGGCTTCGCCCGCGTGAACTACACCACACGACGTTATCCCGCGGGAATGTGATATTTTTCGCCTATGTTCCTCTCCAGGCTACAAAGTATATGTGTCCCTTTCAGCTAAATCCGTTCAGCCGTTTAGGCGTGATTGAGTAAGAAACATACAAACATCCAAACTTTCACATTTATAATATTAGTAGGATAGGATTTTCCTGTGCCGCGCCATTTACGCGCAGCGCAGTCCCCCTTTACTATTTGGTTATGTAATTAAACTAGGGTAGTACAATGCAAGATAGGGACTGCAAGTGAACGGTAAGATGTGGCTGGCCACACGAAAAGAGGGTAAGAGAGTGGGTCACCATAAGTACTATGCGATTATTATAAGAATAGGATAGGGACACCGCCATGTTGTGTCGTCAAGCTGTCAAAGTGCTGTCAAACTAACTTTAAAAAAGAAATTTATCGTGAATTAGGGGCTGATCATGTCATAGCTTACGATAAATAATGATGTTCGTGCAAACCAAAACATATGAATAATTTGCAGATAAATACAAATCATTAACTTGATTTTTTTGGAAAGTATAGGAATCATGATAGTATGTTTTTACGAAAATTATCAGAGAATTTGAATCTCAATCAAATTAAAATTTTGTGATATTTAACTGAAACCATTTTTTCATACATTGTTCTGCGGGGTACTTTAATACTATGCTTCAATAACACATAATAAATTGAATTTTGATTCTATTTACTGGTTTAAGTATTTAAATAAAACAGGAATTTAAGTTATGAAAATAATTAAATAATCAACTTTACAATAAAATTAGTAAATTGGGGGTCTAGTGAAAAATTGTATTGGTCTATCATGGTAAAAGGATTGGCCAGCTAGATTCTGCACGTTGATTGAAGTTAGATTCGGCAGAATTTAACTACCAGGGTGCGCCGGGTATTGGTATCACGGGGAACGATTCAATCAAGCCACTCGTGGAGGCGCCTTTCGTGAATCGACCAATTGTAAATCAAAACATATTATGCTTGCTAATGCTATTCCACCTCTTCTATTCCACTCATTTGAGAATCATCGTCCCGCTACTGCAGCTGCTTACTGCTACAAAGGACATTGAAGACTTTTCCTTCTGACATGCAAAGTACTGTAGAAATATGTTCTAGTATTTTATCAAAGCTTTAAACAAATACTCAAATACCCGTGCTACATACACATGTGTCCAAAGATTTGTTCATATGTTTGTGCTATGTCTGGCACCGGCATAACGAAGAGCGTAGTAAAATTGTGTACGACCACAGATAATATAATACTATGGTACGACGAAAAAGGGAAGTAAGTGGATTTAAAAAATAAAAAACTTCGTTTTGAAAGTGGCAATACCCAAACCACCTTCTGCCAAAATAAAAAATAAACTATTTTCATTTTGTTTTGCACTTTCTTGCAAACTGTACCTTTTCAGAGTGAAGTTTGTCAACAACCCGTCCTATTCTTATAATAATCGCATAGTATGACCCCAACGTACTACCTGTGGTACTACTAATAGTACTAATGAACCAGCGGACGCGCGGCGTGCAGTTCAACTGCGTGGTTCCCGTTCCCGTGCGAATATCGGGGTACTTAAAAAATATGGAGTGTGATACCTGACTTCGAAAAGTGTAACACCGAATACCACGTCCCCGTAAGTTTACTAATACGAATCACTTAACAACGAATGCACGCCACCACGAAAAACTTAGCACCGAAGCCACGCGATCTCGAATAACAGAACCTCTAATTCATTGATTGAAAACGAATGCACGCCACACAATAAACATCCAATTTTTTGCAACTAAAACTTCCTATTCATTTGACAATCAACTAAATGCAACAAAAATTATTTATTCATTTGACAATCAACTAAATAAAAATTTCGAGGAAAGGAAAAAACATATGAATTCAAAATGTAAAGTTATCGTTCAAAGTAACACAAGTATGTAAGACCATCTAAAAATGTGGTAAATCCATAGTTTCCTTGTTTTCTAAATATATTTAATTATATTCAAGTGATTCGTATTTAGTGAATTAGAGGTTCTGTTATTCGAGATCGCGTGGCTTCGGTGCTAAGTTTTTCGTGGTGGCGTGCATTCGTTGTTAAGTGATTCGTATTAGTAAACTTACGGGGACGTGGTATTCGGTGTTCCATTTTTCGAAGTCAGGTATCACACTCAAAAATATGCTATGTTTGTTTTAATCCAGGCTATCTACTATCTGTGTGCCAAATTTCAACCAAATCCGTTTAGTAGCTTTTGCGTGAAAGAGTAACAAAACAAACATCCATTCATACAAACTAATAAGTAATACGTGCTAATAATAAATAGTATAAATAAATTAGACAGACATGTCTTGGAAAACACACGATAATTCATTGATAATGTACCATTTTCATGAATATTATGTAATTTAACCTATCTGATAAATTGTGGTATTATATTTTTTTTTAAGAAAATTTTCTTTTATATTAGCCCCGCCGAAGCAGAGCTCACTAAAAATTGAGTAAGACTCATTTGAGTGTTCCCCTCCACGGAAATCTTTAGTAAAAGGCGAAAGATTTTTACGTTTTGAAGGGAAACCAGAGTGACAATTAATTTAAAATCGGCACTCTTTATATGTTTTCGTTGCGCATACCTGTACCGCGATTCCGCAGCGCACAGTTCCATCTAGCGGCAATCGTCTAAATAGTTCGAGTCGCATGTTTTTTTATCGTATCGTATTATCGTATCACAATCACAACATACTTTCTTGATCGTATCTATAAACGAAGACTCAGTCAGTTTTGTTTGTGGTCATGTAAAATGTATTTAAAGAAAAGTCTCTTTTTAGAATTTTGCTTTCAGCTTACAGCTTACAGTCTCAAATTAATGCAAAAGATAAAACGAAAAATATGCATATCTGCATACTAAGCCATTTATGTAGTTTTTATTTGATGTTCGGTTGTAATAAAATAAAATTTTTAGATAAAAATGTAACTTGAGATAAAAAGTTATAGTATGTAAGAATGTGTATGGTCAAAATGACAGCTCATTCGTGCAAAGCAAAAAGTTCTCTAAGCTATTAAAATAAAGCTCAAGAAAAACAGCATCCGACATTTTTTATTGTAGCTTATACTAGAAGATTAGACCCTATTCCTTGTGCAGAAGCACCGTTTTGCTTTGCACGAATGAGCTGTAATTTTAACCATGCTAAATTTTACAGACTTAAAATATAACAGTAATGTTAACTTAAAATCATAATTCATAATACTTGCAAAGGAAATAATAATTTCAAAACAATAATCAAATTAAAAAGTTACATTGTAACATAATTTTTAATCAAAATATGTCAATGGAAAATATTTATAAGAATGTTCTACAATATAGGTATACCTACTTACATATATTTTTTGTACGACTTATATTATGCGTAAGCGTAACAAATTATTGAGCTTGCTTGGGAGCTTAACTCAAAACGGAGCTTACATCCACAATATGCAAGCATCACACTTGGAAATTCCGGAACACATCTATAAATAAAGCGGCATACATTCGCCCAACCCTTGCGGCGGCCACCCCTACATACACACGCACAACGAGCCATATGTAACTTTAACCTTCTCCCTATCTCTGCGATCCTGGTACACGTGTGGCTCTGAAAACTCACATGACTCCACGGGTGCGACACATACGCTACTCGTGTGACGTCTACATGACATCACCTTCCGTATGTGAATGACTCTGACTAGAATAGGCTATGTATGTAGTTGTAGTTAGATTAGTGAATGTGTGTAGATTGTAGGATCACATTACAATCATAACACATGTGTGTAAAACATATGAGTGTAACTTTACACACACATTAGTGTGTTTATCAAGTTCTCTGAAGCTGTGCTGTAAAGCATTAATAATGCTGTAAGATCGTTTTTAAGTTATTATGAACTTAATTTTATCACAATTTTCTGAAAGGGAGGTAAAAACTCGGAAACTGGTCACTCGGAGTGCAGTAAAAAGAGCCGAGAAGAGAACACACGAGTTATACATAATATATCGCAGGCTGCGCCATTAACATACTGCGTCGTCAGTTTAAACATGAACGCGGGTAATTTAGATAGTTAAAAATTTTAGGATACGTGTAAACAGCAGTATCTTTCACTGCTGCGCCTTTCAACCAAAGTGAAACAATTTGATTGAACCGTATAACATAATATCGGCATAACGGACGACTGTTCGCGACGAGCATGTTAGGTTAGGTTTACATGAACCAACGAAGCGACCGTGCCACAGCAGGCAGCGGCCGGCGAAACGCCAGAACCGACTTTATTACTAAAAATAAAACTAAGAACTTCAATTTGCCGCCGCATTATGTAGATAGCGTATGAATTGCTGAAATCGTTGACAATAAAAAGCTAAAAATCATATTGCTGAACTTCTTTACAATAAAAAGAAATGGGTGTTTTTAGACTTGGCAAAGGCCTTTGATATGGTTTCCATACCTTTGCTCTTACGGAAATTGGACGAAATAGGCATACGCGGACTGACGCTAAAACTATTCTGTAGTTACTTGTCTAATAGAACCCAAAGGGTGCAAATTGGAGAACACATCTCCGGAGATGTCCCAGTTAGTTGCGTTCTCCAGGGTAGTGTAATCGGTTCCAGCCTCTTCCTAATTTACATTTAATGATTTGTGTAACCTTCAGTTGAACTGAGGCGTAAAATTTTCACCTATGCCGATGATACGGCCATTATATTTCACGGTAACGCTTGGGAAGAGGCTGGGACTGCAGCTAACGAGGGATTGCGGGTGGATATTGCATGGTTGCAATGCAAGCTAATGTTTTGACCTTAAATGCTTTTGGTAAATCTAAAAATGAAATACCTGGTCCAGATTTTACTATAGAAGCACGTATCTGCCCTACGACCAATACATCTCAATTAGTGTTGGCATTAGTCGATTACTTTTTCAATCGATTAGTTAGTTTGATTGATTTAATCGTGATTGAATTAGTCATGACTAAAATATTAATCGATTAAAATATTAATCGTAATCGCGACTAATTATGTTAGTTTTTAATCGTTAATCGTAATCGTGACTAATTATCGCAACCGATTAATGCACTTTTTATATTTTGCAAAAATATATGATTATTAAGTTAGTAAATTAGTTTATACTTAAGCATAGTAGTGTTGTAAGAAACTCGAGTCTTGGAGTCTTATTTAATAAGACTTGAGCTCTTTTTGAAGACACGAGTCTTTTAAATAAGACTTAGAACTCAAGTCCTTCAGAATTTGGAGGCTTTTGTAAAAAGACTTCAGTCCACCGAAAAAGAACTCAAAGAGACAGTCTTTTTAAAAGAACTCATGACAGTCATGACCGATTCCTCTGAATCCATAGCTCTAGTTTGAAGTAAATAAAGCGGCCCAATGCTTGCCCCTTCGCCCGTAGGGCCATGGGATGGCAACTTGCCGCCCCAGGGCCATAGGGTGGAGCAAGTTGCCCCCAAGGACATGGAGTGGGGCAAGTAGCCCCAGGGCATGTGGTAGAGCATATTGCCCCAGGGCATGTGGTGGAGCATATTGCCCCAGGGCATGTGTTGGGGCAAATTGCCCCCGGACATGTGCTGGGGCAAGTTGCCCCCAAAGTCATGGAGTGGGACAACTTGCCCTCAGGGCATTTGGTGTGGCTATTGCCCCCAGTGCCAAATGGTGGGGCAAGTTGCCACAGGACCATGTGGTGGGGCAAGTTGCTTCCAGGGCATGTAGTGGGGCAAATTGCCCCCAGGGCAATGGGGTGGGTGGGACAAGTAACCCTCAGGGCCATGGGGAGAGTCAAGTTGCCCCCAAGGACATGGGGGTGCGGCAACTTGCTACCAGGGCATGTGGTGTGGCAAATTGCCGCTAGAGCCATGGGGTGAGGTAAGTTGCCCCCAGGGTCATGAGGTGAGACAAGTTGCCCCCAGGGACAGGGGGGCGGGGCAATTTGCCCCTAGGGCCATGTGGTGGGGAAAATTGCCCCCAGTGGTATAGTTGGTTGTTAAACTTGGCCGCCATCTTGGATTTTTTAAATTTTTAACATTGCGTATCAGATGTGTATTCTTGTTAATAACTCCCTACATGGATTTTTGGCGCCGATTCGTTTGAGCCCAATTTTGGGTCTCTACGGCCAATATTGGCGGAGTTAGGTTCCGGGGGGGTGAGGTAACAAAAATCGAGGGGGAGGGGTAAAAGGTTCGCGGGAAGGCGTTTGGAAGTGGGGGGGGGAGAAGGCTAGGGGGGTTTCGTGGGGAGGTGTTGGGGGCTGGAAGAAGGGCTAGGGGTATCGCGGGCAGGCGTTTGGGAAGGGGGCTAGAAGGGAGCTACGGGAGTTTTGTGGGGAGGTGTTTGGGAGGGGGTATCGCGGTGAGGCGTTTGGGAGAGAGCCTTACGGGGGCTGGAGGGGCTAGGGGTGTTTCGCGCGGAGACGTTTGGGAGGGGGCTAGTGGGATTTCTCGGGAAAGTGTTTGGAAGGGGGGGGCTGGAGGGGTGGTTCAGGGTCTCTAGGGGGGGCCTGTTTGTTTGTGTGCCTCTCAGAAAAGATTGTCTGTTCTTTCCTGTTCCGGTGGCCAAAATGTGAAACTATCGTGTTTTTTTTAAATGTCATTCTGCTGTTATGTTGATGTCCAACCATAGCGCTGCTGGCGGCTGAAGGTCTTAGAAGTCAGGCCCGGTTAAATTGCTACAAAAAAAAGAAAAAAGTACATAGCGCCGCTCTCAAAACAATGATAGCTTTAGAGCGCTCGCCAGATAAGTTTACTTACTAGAGTTTAGATAAGTTTACTTACTAGTTTATTTACTAGATTGGGCCCCGTTACTTCGTGCAGATTCGTACTTTTGTCATACTACAAATATAGGAAAAGTACGAATTCTGCGCGGACCTAGCATAATAAAACTTTAAATTAAAACGGGTAGGTAATTTCTTTATTGAAAACATAATATAACTTAGTAAATTTACAATAATTGTTTTCATAAGACATTTTTAACCCCCGATGCAGCGCAAAGCTGGGTGTTATAAGTTTGGAGCCTATGTCTATACGTATCATCGTATCGTAGTGCCTAAACGGATCAAGCGATTTCAACTGAGACGGTCAACTGTCTGCCGAAACGGTAAAATATACAGAGGTGGAGCTTTGACTAAAATAATGTACAACCTTGAAAAAATGCGGTGCAATAAAAAATTGCTGCAAAAAATGGCCGCCGAAAATTCTGTTTAAAGAGTTTCAAAAAAACTTACATTTAATAAAGCCCCGGCACATAAAAGCCAACTCTTAAAAAATTATAGCATTAACTCATATAGGTCTATAAAAAAGATTGATGTTGAGCTCAGATGTAAATCCATTAACCAACTTAGCGGTCCCCCGACGCACGTATATTTTTTTTCATAGGTCTATTTGATGATATTATTTTTCATACAGATCTTACAATACTAGGACAATAGGTAATAGTAAGAAGTAGAATAGTATTTATAAGCCGTGCTGAACGTGGAACACCCCCTCCGCAGCCCTACGACAAGTCTTGGAATCAGTGTGAACCACAGCAGGAGAGCTACCCCGCCCATCACAGGTTAGGTACCAGGCAATCGGTCATCGCTAAGTAGGTCGCGAAGGTTCAGGGGTGTACTTCCAGCCTAAACTGATCTTACAATATTAGGAACGATAGTTTTTCTGTTTTTTTTCAAAATGTTTCTAACAAATTTCAACATCCATTTCTCACGAGTTTTATCTTCCGTCGAAAATCTGGAAACATGAAATCGCTTGAAATTCCCTGAAATATGGGGTAATTTTTGGGGAAAATTTTCTATATGGTAGGCATCCGGAAATCAAATTATAAACCTAGTGATTTTAGTAGACGTAAATGCTAAGCTGGCTTCTATCGTAGATATATAGTACGCAATTTTACCGGATTTCATGTCAATGTCAAATGAGGTTATTTTTAGAAATAATTTTTAGATTTTTTCCTATTTATCAAGTTTTTCATGATAAAACTAATGATTAAGCTCAGAAACTTGGTTCCTGTGAGATTTGAGAAAGAAATATGTGACCAAAATATAGAAAACAGTGTACTTACGCATGAAATATAACACCCGATTCTTTTCTTTGATTGTTGCTTTTGCAGCCAAATATCGAACACTCTACCATTTTGTATGCTAGACACAAACACTATTCCATTTATAATAAAATCTTAGGTATCAATAAGATAGAAATCCACAAAACCTTTAATTTCTTTGGCACTTTTGATACAACCCCACTTGTTTGTTTTGCCTACTTGAACTGTGCCTATAACCCGACCATGAAAAAAAGTCCTCTAAAAGTACTCTATTTCCTCTTATAGGAATCTCAATAAGACGATCTCGCTCTATCAAAGCATGTCAGACCCTTGTTAAAACCGGATTGATTTTTCAACCATGTGTCAAA
Source organism: Crambus lathoniellus (assembly GCA_949710035.1). Taxonomy (NCBI): domain Eukaryota; kingdom Metazoa; phylum Arthropoda; class Insecta; order Lepidoptera; family Crambidae; genus Crambus; species Crambus lathoniellus. The sequence continues at coordinate 14,000,828 of OX453309.1, forward strand.
ACAAAATGAAATTAAAAATCAAAAGCACTATAAGGAGTATATTGATATCAACTTCGATGCAAATCACCCCCAAAATAACTTTCTATCCCTTTTTAACCCTGTTAGGCGATGATTTTCAATGAAATATGAAACACGTCTTCGATTAATTATGTTAAAGAATGTTTGTACAAAATTTGAAGAAGATTGGACAAAGGAATCACGTTGTCCCATACAAACTTTACCCCCGTTTTTCACCACCTTAGGCAACCCTTAGGGGTAGGATTTCGAAAAATCCTTTCTTATCGGATGCCTACATCATACAAGGAACACACCCTGCAAGTTTCAGGTCTCTACGAACAGCGGCTTAGGCTGTGCGTTTATCCGTCAGTCATTCAGGAGTCCATAAAAACTTACACTAGGGGTACTGAAGGGTCGGCGTAAATGAGCCTTTAGCCTCAGGTGTGTGTCACCTCAAGTAAAATGCCGTTGATTGATTCCTATTTCCATAACACGTTCGTTACTTATGTCCGGATTAGAGATTGGATCAATGTTACATTTGCATTACATTGCCGTTATATTATATTTTTATCCATGACTCAAGGACACAAATCCTAATTTTAAAAATATACCTATCTGCTGGTACTACCCGGTACCGTGGCAATATCAGTATAATATTCATATTATTTTTATACATAGACTAGCTTCCGCCCGCGACTTCGTCCGCGTGGACATTCGATAAAACCCTCACCAAGCGAGCAGCCTCGCGCGAGGCAGAACGTTTGCCACGTGCGGCGGGCCTCGCACGAGTCTGCTCACTTGGTGAGGGAGGACCCGCCTGATCACGTAAAAACGGCTGATCGGATTTTTATGAAATTAAAACAAAGAATACTTTTTATCCTGGTAATTGGTCCCCTAAGTATTTTTTCGAATGTCCACGCGGACGAAGTCGCGGGCGGAAGCTAGTAAATAATAAGTGTCTGTTTCACAATCAAAAACTTAGTTCTGAGTAGCTTAGGTACCAAGAACTTTTAGGATACTTAAGATGATTTAGGTTTCTATACCCTATTTACCCCCTGGATTTGATTTTCGGAAAACTACGAAATGGGTTGTCTATTTGTTTTAAGAAGTAAGCCTACAAAGTTTCAAGTTGAAATGTCTATTTTACCCCCTGATTTTTCATTCGAAATTTCACCCCTATTTCAACCTTTTAGGGGTTGAACCATGTTCAGCGTGTTAAACATCAAAATAAATGCCATTTTTGCAATCGTCATCCCATATAACCTCAATAACGACATCTATACCAATTTTTAGGTTTATTTATCCACCTCTAAGGGGTTGATTTTCGAAAAAATACAAAATATGCGTTTCCTTATTTGTTTTACTTTCCGACCATAAGCCTTAATAATAAATTAAATGAAGGACTTTCCAGATACAACATTTCATCCCCTTTTCACCCCTTTGGGGGTGGAATTGTCAAAAACGCTGACACAGGTAAATATTAATTTTCAATTGCCAGCCTAAATACAAAATTTGAAGATCCTAACTTCAAAACTGACGGACTTTCATACAAACATTTATCCCTTATTATTTTCACCCCCTTAGGGGTGGAGTTTCCAAAAATCCTTTCTTAGTGGATGCCTACACTGTATAACGTATCTATGTGCAAAATTTGAAGTCTCTAGGTTCAGCGGTTTGGGCTGTACGTTGATATCTCAGTCAGTCAGTCAGTCAGGACTTTGAATTTTATATATATAGATTATGTCGCTAGCTAAGGAATATTAAAGCTTTATATTTTAGATTCTTAAAAATGTTTCCCCATTACAAACAAACAAAAATAAAAATCTTTCTTCTCTGTAGTAATGTAGATTTGTCTTACAATATCAGAATAGTAACTGGAACTTGATACTTAAAATAACCGTCCATACAAGTTTCAACTACAGTAGGTACAATCCATTTATTTTAATTATTCTAATGCTACATCTAGATTGCCCAGAACAAATAGCAAAACGAAAAAGACATGAATTTTAGATTTTTACTAGCTAGGACTAGGTAGGTACTACATAGCATAATACATTGGTGTGATTTTGGAACTGGTGATAAATCTTGTCCAAACTCCTGGATTAGTTGAGTGGGAGTAATCCGCCCAAAGCCGATATTGTCCCAGGGCGCCGCCTACATCCCATTGTTTCAGACGTTGAACACCAGGAACTGATGAACAGGCAGGAGTTACTTTTGGATAAACCACCGTTATAATGGGGGTGAACAGTTTTGGTCATTGGGTGGAGTTCATTGAGAAAATTTGTTGCTAGATTTTCACGCGTTATAAAATAAGTAGCTAATATTATGTGCATACTAACCCATAACCGAGTTTAAACAATGCAATCTCAAGGTTTCATTATTTGTATTAACAGCTAGTTTATTAAACAATAGAAACAGTGAAGGTACGGATTTTTTAAAATGAAGCTGTTACGCACTATTACGTTACGTTTTCATCCATAGTAATAATATTACAAAATTGATAATTCCAAACCAATTCCCAATAGCGCCACTATATGCATTACCCTAGTATCCAGATTTGGAATTGGAACACACCCTCTATAAATAGCAGGGCCCTCCCTCGCGTTTTACTTTCATTTCTCTCTGCGTAGAGGCGCTGCTGCTGAACAGTGCTTCCAATCAAAACGTGCAATGGATTGAAAACAGTCATGATAGTAGTTTTATTTGACCGTTTTTTCGACTTCCTAGCTTATTTTTTATTTATCAAAATGTATTTATTAATACATTTCATATCATATTCGATAAGATTTTGATTTCGCCTATAACTTAAAATACACGGAATTTCTAAGTCAGTGTTTGTATACTTTCCTCAGGTGCCAGGGTTCCCCAACACGTACACGTTTGTGAAATACAAACACGAGAAGCAGCGACGCACCCCAAGTTTGCACACAGCAACACTTGCGAAGGACCGAAGGGTGAGTCGGTGTATGTGGATTAAATAATGCTCTTTTACGATATGCAGCCCTGGTAGATCGTCGCTGGAATACACGTGGTCTTTTCGGTGGACTCATTTAGCGTGTCGGTGTGGTTTCGCGTCGCTCGTCGCGTCGTCGTTGGTCGCCTTGAAAGTTCAAATGGGACTCATACTTGGTTTGTACCATAAAGTTAATATACATAGGTATAATAACTTTATGGTAATGGTTTGTACATAATTTAAAGACAGACAAATATTACTCAGAATTCGGTTTTGTGTCTGTGTGTGTTTGTCTTGTAACCGTGAGGTACCTACAACCACCTACAACGATAGGGAAAAAGTTTGTACAGTAAATTAGACCAAAGAGTTGACTGAATTATCTCGTGTTGCGCATGTGGGCCAGCCACGGGCCAGCTGATCATTATATTGACTAGTTTAAAATTGGAAATGAAGGCAGCCGGACCGTTATATTTCGACCTATTCTATGAGAAAGTTGTTCACTTACCGATTCTGAGTCGATCTTAAAAAATTGTGCACTGATTAAAAATTTAACCTGTATAACAATAAAATATTTAATAATTTAAAGAGGATACGAACACTTACGTAAAATAACAACAAGTCTCTTTTCCAAGTAGATATTACTGACCTAAATACTCAATAGTTGAATGTATACCATAACTGATATGATAACAGAAAATCAAGCATTTTTTCTTTATTCATAGAAAAGATTTCAACGACTTCAAAAATTTGGGTTTATAAGAACTACGAGTAGATACGGTCTTTATGAAATAAACAATGGAAAATTTGTTCATTCATCGTTTAGTTACTAACTTTTCAAATATTACCTAATTCTCAGTTTAAAACTAATTGTGATTTTGAAAACAGGAAAGTATTCAAGCTTATTTGCTTTATTCAAAGAAAAGACTTCAACGACTTTGAAGAGCTATCTTTTGTTTTAATTTACCCTATGTGGATGGACAACAAAAATGATGAATTTCACTGTATTGCGTAGTCTTCGCAAAGTAGCTGATGATGTGCGGAGGTGGTTGGGTCGATAGTAAAAGCTTTTTTGCACATGAAAAATGCTGGTTCACAATTTTATTACTGATAAGACAAAGTCTTATACAGCTTACAGATTTAAATGCGAGTCAAAAGTAGGTATGATGCGTGTCGTACGTCTGAGGTACAATCAGCGAGAGAGAGAGCGTAGTTTTTTTTTGCCTCGAGCGACCGACTGTTTCCTATTGAAACAATCGCTCATCCGGCAACCTTCCGGACGGAGGCAGTGAATCCTTATCGATAATGGTTATGTCGGACTCTTACAGACTACACACTGCCTGAAAACAGCTGTTACCTGGGCGGGTATTTCAGCATATCTGTGGCGACCACGTCCCTGGAGGGCCGTGGCGCAGAGAGAGCGTAGGGCCTCCGGGCGTCTATATAGACGCGAGCCGGTCTCAGCAGGTTTCATCCATTCTTAGTGTTAGGAACATCCCAACATTCCCAACACACTGGTTAACGTACATTATAATGTGCGCAGGGGATCAACATAAAACATTCAATGATTTTAAATTTCCTCAAACGAAAAGATCATCAAAAAGGAAGCGATTATGTGACTGTTGCACTCGTGGGATACTATTAAAAAACTCGCAAAGGCTCGTTTTTTAAACTTCCACTTGTGTTTTAATACCAAGTTATGTGCAATCCCATACTACTTTATCTATATTCTGTACATTTATCATTATTTTCAAAAATAAAGCAAAAAATATTAATTATAAAACGTGGATTTGCGCCAAACCCTACTCATACGGTCTATATCTTCTAAATTTAAAAATACTACACTCATGTTATAATATTCGAATTATTATGAACATACCTGAAAGTATAATGATAATGACACACTTTATGCCATAGTCAACTTTGAAGAAATTTCAAAAATAATTCTGTATCATAATGATACAGCTCTCACTTATTTATAGTACACTTATTTTTCTTAATTTTAAAATCTCCATGGCAACCATAGGATTTACCGGCCCTGACTTTCAACTCTTCCAAGCCCTTCTTAAGCCGGCAACAAGAAACTTGAACTTGTATGTTGTTGTGCCGGCAATAATAAGAATAGTAGATTTCATTACAAGTGCGGAAAGCCTGTCATTGCAAAGAGTTCCGACAAATGTCTACCCGAGCCGAGGCGCAGCCGAAGGTGAGGGTTGACAGTCGGAACAAGTTGCAATGACGGTTCCGCACGTGTACTGAACAACTATTTTTAATACAGTTGCGAAAAAATTAAGCAATTTATTAAAATAATAAAACACAATAAACTCAACTAACTAATCGTAAAAGAATATAAGCAGAGACTTTTTTTGTTTTCTTCACCCATTCTGGGTTGGCAAAGGAAACTATGATCATACAGCCAAGGCTTCAGTAGAATTTTTTTATTGATATGAAATGAAAATTAAATTAAATGAGATGAAATGAAATGAAACCTAACAAAAGCAATCCGAATCCTACAGGAGCGCCTTTCCTTATTTCTCTCTTTTACCACATCGTTTTCCATTAAAGCCACATTATTGCACTAATTCCACCATACTAAGTACCTACCATAAAAACCAGAAAAAACTAATTTAGAAAATTAAGAAATAAGGTCCCTCATTTTCTTTTAACTTACTTGCGCAAACTCCTATAAGCAGATACTATGGTAAATAGTGGTGCACGTCATACCATATTTAGTAATCTGTGGTCATACAGCCAATTTTATGTATTTTTTATATTCATAAATTTAATTTGGCCGATACTAATATTAATTTTCAACACACTTGCTCATAAAGTAAGCCTTATTACATCGATCTTAGGGCCATAAACCGAACTATAACCCACGCGTGCATAATAATATTACAGTACTAGTTGCGTAATAGAATTATCCCTACAAAGTTAAGTAAGTACCTAACTGCAAATTATATGCGAGTAAACAGAGACTTTTCAATTTAACCGGGTAATACAGTATCCCTACAATGTTAAGTTAGTACCTAACTGCAAGTAATATGCGAGTCAACAGAGCATTTTCAATTTCAGCGGGTAATAGATACAGTTCTTTTTTTGTAACAACAAAGAGGTTTTATACGGCTGAAAATCCATTTACGTTTTTAGAATAAATAAATGTGTCCCTAATGGGGTTGGCAACTGTCATTGTGGCGCTGCGATCGTTGGCTCCAAAAGAACTGTCAAGTCAATAGTAAATATTTTTTAAAACAAAGTTTTGCACTAAAATGACGAAGTGCTGCGTAATTGAATGCAAAAATATTAGGATATACAGATTTCCCAAAGATCCAGTCATTAGAAAAATGGATAACAGCTATACGAATAAAAAAAATTGAGCCGACAAGAACTTCTAGGTTATGTTGTGCTCACTTCGATGAAAATGATTAGGTAGTTACCGAACTATTATTATTAACTACACTCCATAGTATTAACACAGGTTTGTGACATAATATTAGTTATAATAATTGTTGTAATGAATGTACAATTTTAATTATATTGAATAAAACAAATAAAAAGTGTTTAATGTCTTGTAACCCTGTATATCATGGTAATCTTTATATACTTAGGTATTTAATTACAATTTCAGTTCTAAGGAAGTAGTTGTAAAATCATCTAACATCCTAATCATTTCATAAATGAAGGTTTCATCTTTAGCTATGTATAATATTTTCATATCTTTGTATGTTTGTTTGTTTGTTTCTAATACTTCATTGTATGTCGTATAGCTCCAATCTGGATTAGGAAACAAATCAAAAGGTACTGCACTGCATCACAAAGTTTAAGTATATAACAAATCTATCTCATGAAATGAAGTATTTTAAGTAAATTCGTAAAAAAATATCTTAAATGTTCGATTTCTAACCTTTCAACAAGTTCACTTTTTTCCCTTTGTCGACGCGCCCCGCCGTTTTAATTCAACCTTAAGCTCAAAAACATGCCAGGAACAATATGTTTTTTCATCCATCTTGCAGCTAGACAACCGTATTATTTTACAATATCCCTTTTTTGTAATGTTTTCAAATGACACGCTGTGAAACGTTCGCCATTTAGGCGCCAACGACCGCAGCGCCATCTACAAATACTTTTGCGGTGCCAACCCCATTAAGACAAAAAACATAATTAAGTATATTATTATCAAATTATTTATAATTCACAATAATTTGTTATAAAACATTTGCATTTTATCACTATTATTATACTTAATTATTTTGAAGTAGGCTGTATGGCTGTATGTAATCAATCACCTCACAATTGGCGCGTGCAAAAAAAAAAAACTTGCGCGCTTTTTCCCTTAGTTAATATTAGGTTAATACAATATGTATGCAATAAATGTTTGTTTTTCCTCGCAAGTGTGTTGAAAAAGTGCGTATGAAACTCGTGAGCAACTTACTCACTAGACACTCGGCTGATTTACGCCCTCGCCTGCGGCTCGGGCTGCAACCCACAGCCTCGTGTATAATGAGCAACCTAAGCTCACTTGTATCATAATATACTATTAATGTATAATTAAAACTACTTTTAAATCTGATATTGAATCAAATTAGTAGCTTCTTTTTAGAAATATTTGATAGCGTACACACTCAGCGCTCTGCATGGCGTTCGACAAGCGTTACCAGGGCGAGTATACTTCTGGCTTAGTGCGGATATGGGTTCCGAAGTAATTGTTTTGTGTGTGGCTCCTCTACAATCACTTCAAAAGACGACGACGATGGAGAAAAAAGAACATTGGATGCACCTAATACTAAAAATTAAAATAGACTCATGAAATTTTTTAAACATTGTATCAAAACATGGACTTAACTTTTTCAATTGTTATAGAATTTGTATAAAACCATTTGATGAATTTCTGCATATTTTATAAACTGATATTACGGGCGATTCATAAAAATGTAGAGAGTCAATTTCCCTAAAATTTTCCTTAACGTGTGTCCACTCTACAAGAAAGCGCGCGATCACATGTACAGCCCCAAGGCGGCCCATGTATCTGAGAGCGCTCGGCTGACGCCAAAACTGACAGCTCGCATCTGACGCGCGCTTGTCAAAAAGCGCGCGGTTCAGTGTGTACGAAACATCAAAAATGTATGAGATGGCAGGTTCTCAGAGCGCGCGTTAGCAAAGCGCGCGCTCGAAAGCGCCCAGTGTGTACAGGCTCTTAGAGCTGGTACACACTGGGCGTTAGCGTTAGCGTTGGCGTTGCATTTTGTATGCAAATCTGTACAGCGCCTCTAGCAGGCAGTAGCAGAACTACAGATTCTCATACAAAATAACTCGCGTACGCTTACCAAACGCTCGCCGAGCGCCCAGTGTGTACAGGGGGTTAGAGCTAGTACACACTGGGCGCTCGGCGTTGCGTTTGGCGAGCGTTGATAGCGTACACACTCAGCGCTTTGCATGGCGTTTGACGAGCGTTACTAGGGCGAGTATACTTCTGGATTAGTGCGGATATGGGTTCCGAAGTAAATTGCTTTGCGTGTGGTTCCTCTACAATTGCTTCAAAAGACGACAACGACGGAGAAAAAAAGAACATTGGGTGCACATAATACTAAAAGATATAATAGACGCTTGGAATGTATTTTACATTGTATCAAAACATTGACCTAAGTTTTCAAGTGTTTTAGAATTCCTATAAAATCATTTGATGTATTTCTGCATATTTTATAACTGACATTACGGATGATTCATAAAAATTTATAGGCTCACTTTCCCAAAAAATTTCCCAACGTGTGTCCACTCTACACGAAAGCGCGCGATCACATGTACAGTCCCAAGGCAGCCCCTGTATCTGAGAGCGCGCGGCTAACGCCAAAACCGACAGCTCGAGTCTGACGCGCGTCAGTCAAAATCGGCCAAGTGCGAGTTGGACTCGCCCATGAAGGGTTCCGTACCACTTACCGTGCCGATTGCCTATTCCCAGCCAAAATACCACTATCATTTTTCGTCAGCAAAAAATAACTTTGTTTTCCATAGTGTTTGTATAAAAGACAAACTTACATTTGCGGTTTTTGAAAATATGTTATATCTCAAAAACTGCTATTTATATGTTGTTCAAACCAATTTTCGTTAAAAGTTTTTATTAAGATCTACAACATATATTTGTTCTAGATTTTTCACTGTCTTATTTTAAAAGTTAGAGGGGGAAGGGGGGGGGGGGGGGAGGGGGACACACATTTTACCTCTTTGGAAGTGTATATCTTTTAAAATTTTGACTTTGATAAAAAATTGTAAAGGAAACCTAAATATCATTTTTAAATACCTATCTAAGGACACCCCACACTAATATGTTTTATGAAAAAAAAAATTTTCAGTTTCAGTTCCATTGTATGGAGAGCCCCCCTTAATTTTTAGATTTTTTTTTCTATAAAAATCCTAATGCGTTTCACAAAATATATCTACCTACCAAGTTTCAAGTCTGTAGTCGTAATAGTTTTGGAATAAAGTGGCTGTGACATACGGACGGACGGACGGACGGACGGACGGACAGACAGACAGACAGACAGACATGACGAATCTATAAGGGTTCCTTTTTTTGCCATTTGGCTACGGAACCCTAAACAGCGCGCGGTTCAATGTGTACGAAACATCAAAAATGTATGAGATGACAGGTTCTCAGAGCGCGCGTTACCAAAGCGCGCGCTCGAAAGCGCCCAGTGTGTACCAGCTCTTAACCTGTTGAATGTAAATTACCTAGTAAAAAAAAATAGCTTCGGTTCAAGCTAATTATGTAGGGTATTTGATTCTTAGAACAAACTTCAAGAAGTTGAGGGACACTCGGGACACTCCTTTTATAACGCCACTAACATAAAACGGATTTGATGAAAAAAAAACCATCACTGTGTATACCCCATTATTTTTTGTGTCTTCAGGTGGATTTGAGAATGGTTTAGATTTACATTTGGACCCAGTAGGTGGCGTAGTTTTAGTTTTTACCTATATTTTAATTTATATTACAATAAATACGAGTATAACAATATCAATATCATGAAACTTCCTCATTCTGCTTTTCAGATTAAATGGGCAGAACAATTGTTTCTCAAGTCCCGTGTGAAGAGGTACCCTACCCCCGGGCCGGACGAGCCCGTCAGCCGGGTGAAGAGGGTGCAACCAGCCAATGACGTTGCCAGACGCACCAGGAGTCCAGAATACGGCAGGATGCCGCTCTTCAACGATGAGCTGTGGGGTCACGAGTGGTATCTGGTACAGTATCAAAACAAAACATTACCGACCTACGGATCTTCATGTTCAGTAAGATGACGAGCGCGCCAGCCGGAAGAGGGTGCAAACTAGCCAATAGATCAGAATCTGAGTTTTATTATATCACTCGATGGGGTCATTCATAAGGATTAAATCTCACTAACGAACATGATAAAATAAATCATAAGAAAACTTGAAACTTGAAAGACCGTGGATTCGATCGATGTCAAGCCGAGTCGATTGTGTAATTTTCTATAGAAAAGATGATAATTTTATTATGATTTAAGGCAGTTTCCCTCCAGAGCCCATGATTTTTTCCACTGTTGTGGATTTTTACAATTGATAATTTTATTTACTTACAAAAAAGTAACATAACACCGTTGCTCCATCTATAAAGATTTTATAACACTAACTTTTCCGTACAGCAAGACACCCGAACCGTGCTTAACTTGCCGCGTCTCGACTTGAACGTGCTTCCAGTCTATAGCATGGGCTACAACGGCAGTGGTATTCGCATCTCTGTCCTAGATGACGGCGTTGAACACAACCACACGGACTTGCGAGCTAACTATGTAAGTGTTATGTGTTCCTGGTATCCAGTGAGCAGTTGTTCGATATTTCCTAAGCAAAAAGGCCGTTTTCGAGCGGTCAGGTATTCAAGGTTTCTTGAACTCTATGATGTCTTGGCACTTTCGTGAATGATGGTTGAATTTGCTGTGGACATCGCCAAAATATCCTACGACCGACGACACGACGACGCGGACGTAACAAAATGTCTACTTTTATTTTATGCTAGCCTAGTAATTTCTGAGTCGACGTCACTCTTTACGGACCCATGACGGCTCCTGCCGCGGATCTCAGAATCCCCTACTCTTTTTTATATTATTCTGTGCTATTGCAGTGTTTTTATTTTTTGAATGCGGTTTTCGATGTTCAAAAGAGAGATAAACTCGTCGTACTGTAAACAATAAATGTGATCCGGAAAAAAATATATTAGAATTTTTAATTTTTTACATCATACTGCTCGGTAACTAGGATTTACTAGTAAGGTAAGAGGCTGTGTAAGTTGGCATGTGCAACACAGTGTATTGTTTAGATAGAACGTTCCATTTTCAAATTACTTTGCAATTCAAGCAGGTGAATGCTTTAAATGTAAAGTAACTTTACCATTCAAGCTATGCAAAACTCCTTGGTCAAACATATTTTTTAATACAGTTGCTCAAAAAGTGGCGTATTGCAGGGACGTATAGCGTTCGGGATGCGGGCTATTACACACTCGAACTTTTTCTTTACCTTTCCCGAACTCGTGCGTTTTCTTTCCCAACTGTCAAAATATTGTCTATTAAAAAGAAAAAACCAACCACGAAGTTTTTACTAAAAAAAAAAACATAGAAGTTTTTATGATTCATGCAAATATTTCTAAAAAGAAGCTACTAATTTGTTTCAATTTCAGATTTAAAAGTAATTTAAATTATACATTAAATTAATATTAGTATCGGCCAAATTAAATTTATGAATATAAAAAATACATAAAATTGGCTGTATGACCACAGATTACTAAATATGGTATGACGTGCACTATTTACCATAGTATCTGCTTATAGGAGTTTGCGCAAGTAAATGAAAAGAAAATGAGGGACCTTATTTCTTAATTATCTAAATTAGTTTTTTCTGGTTTTTATTGTGGTAGGTACTTAGTATGGTGGAATTAGTGCTTTAATGGAAAACGATGTGGTAAAAGAGAGAAATAAGGAAAGGCGCTCCTGTAGGATTCGGATTGCTTTTGTTAGGTTTCATTTCATTTCATCTCATTTAATTTAATTTTCATTTCATATCAATAAAAAAATTCTACTGAAGCCTTGGCTGTATGATCATAGTTTCCTTTGCCAACCCAGAATGGGAGAAGAAAACAAAAAAAAAGTCTCTGCTTATATTCTTTTACGATTAGTTAGTTGAGTTTATTGTGTTTTATTATTTTATTAAATTGCTTAATTTTTTCGCAACTGTATTAAAAATAGTTGTTCAGTACACGTGCGGAACCGTCATTGCAACTTGTTCCGACTGTCAACCCTCACCTTCGGCTGCGCCTCGGCTCGGGTAGACATTTGTCGGAACTCTTTGCAATGACAGACTTTCCGCACTTGTAATGAAATCTACTATTTTTCATAAAATGATAAGAAAACTATTTACTGTGGAGAACAATGAAAATGGCGGTCAAAATACGTACATTTACAAGTTTTGGCAAATTTTGAATAAATATTTTCTCTCTTATAAAAGAATCATTTTGTCATAACAATATAAATGTTTTATTTACCTCGCATGAATGATGTAAAGTAGAATGCTTACCTCGGTTGCAAGTAGCTATTACACCCTCGAACTATATTCGCCCTCGCTAGTTTCGCTCGCTCGGGCGTCTAAATATCTCGGGTGCACTCGATCCTTTAGCGCCCTTTGCGAGCTGCGCTCGCACGGGCGCCAAATTGGATCTTGTTCTGTAATAGCTCGCTTACGTTCCTTGTGTAACAAACTACTATTTCAAAACGGACATTACATAAGTACATAAGTAATTAAATTTTTGAAAATTTCAAAAAAAAATAGTTTTTCCGTTTATTATATTCTTATTCTATAGGTTTTTTCATGTAGATTCTAAATATATATACTTTTTATATGTTAATTTCATCAATGTGGAGATATTACTAAATACTTTTATATACTTAAATTAATTTTAAATACTTAAATTTTTCTAAATACTTCATTTTCCATTTTTCAGTAATAAAAATTGCATTGTGAATGCAAAAAACTAAAAATTTAAATAAGTTGCAATAGTAATTTCATCTTTAGCGATTGCCAAATACCTGGAAAGGTATTTCTTTCGCGTGTGGGGGTAGTAATATCTCCACATTGATGAAATTAACGCTGACTATACAGCGCAGTGAGAAGTATTGGATAAATTCGACGCTTCTCGTAACGACTCCGTAGCTCAGTGGTTAGAGCAGTCGCCCGGAAAGCGAAAGGTCGTGGGTTCGAGTCCCATCGGAGCTAGTTGTGAGACGGGTCGATTTTTTCTAAATACTTCATTTTCCATTTTTCAGTAATAAAAATTGCATTGTGAATGCAAAAAACTAAAAATTTAAATAAGTTGCAATAGTAATTTCATCTTTAGCGATTGCCAAATACCTGGAAAGGTATTTCTTTCGCGTGTGGGGGTAGTAATATCTCCACATTGATGAAATTAACGCTGACTATACAGCGCAGTAAGAAGTATTGGATAAATTCGACGCTTCTCGTAACGACTCCGTAGCTCAGTGGTTAGAGCAGTCGCCCGGAAAGCGAAAGGTCGTGGGTTCGAGTCCCATCGGAGCTAGTTGTGAGACGGGTCGATTTTTTCTAAATACTTCATTTTCCATTTTTCAGTAATAAAAATTGCATTGTGAATGCAAAAAACTAAAAATTTAAATAAGCATCATCATCATTTCAACCGTACGACGCCCACTGCTGGGCATAGGCCTCCCCCAAGGATCTCCACAACGATCGGTCCTGCGCTGCCCGCATCCAGCGGCTTCCCGCGACCTTGACCAGACCGTCGGTCCACCTTGTAGGGGGCCTGCCCACGGAACCTCGTCCGGTTCGCGGTCGCCATTCGAGAACCTTTCCGCCCCAACGGCCATCGGTTCTCCGCGCTATGTGTCCCGCCCACTGCCACTTCAACTGAGCAATCCTTCGAGCGATGTCGGTCGTTTTAGTTCTCCTGCGGATCTCATCATTTCTGATTCGATCGAGCAGGGAAATACCAAGCATCGCTCTCTCCATTGCTCGCTGGGTGACCTTGAGTCTTCTTATGAGACCCATAGTAAAAGACCACGTCTCGCTTCCATAAGTCATAACTGGAAACACACACTGGTCAAAGACCTTAGTCTTGAGACATTGAGGAATTTTGGACGCAAATATATGCCGGAGATTCCCAAACGCTGCCCATCCGAGCTGGATTCGACGAGAGATCTCTTTCTCGAAGTTGGACTTACCTAATTGGATTGTCTGTCCTAGGTAGACATAGTGGTCAACAATTTTGAGTGTAATGTTCCCAACATTAACTGATGCGGAGCGGATGCAACATGGGCATTGGACATGATTTTCGTCTTATCCATGTTCATCTTCAGACCCACTCTTTGGGAAGCATTGCTGAGATCTTCGAGCATTGTGTTCAGGTCTTCCAAGGTCTCAGCCATGAGAACTACATCATCGGCAAACCGCAGGTGTGTTAGGTACTCGCCATTGATGTTAATGCCGAATCCTTTCCAGTCCAGTAGCTTGAAAATATCCTCCAACGCATCCTCGGATTTTAATGAAAGTTTTTTTGTTATACAGCTATTGGTCCTTGCCAACATATAGCTATAATTTATTTTGAAGATCGCAATTTCTGATGTGGAACCATAGCAGTCCAGCCAAACTATGAGAGATATAAAAATACCGTTTTAAGGAAAATTGTTAAACGTGATGAGCACTTTCTATTGACGTACAAAGTTTGAAGGTCTGGTACACCTGATGTGGAACCCTAGCAGCCAGATTAAACTATATGAGATACAAACATAGCGTTTTAAGAATAGATAGTCCCATAGGCTAATTTTATCCCGGAAAAATATCACATTCCCTCGGAAAAACGTCGTGTAGTACACGCGGCAAAACCGCGGGCGGAAGGCTGTGTGATATAAATTTTTAATGTGTTAATACGTAGGTACTGTTTATGTAATATACACGGTATTTTTTTATCACCCCGGATATTTTTAGGGATTATTTTACTCATCATAACAAACAACTTTTATTATGGGACCAACACTGAAATCGCGAAAAAATATCAGCTGTTCCATACATTTTGATTAAATATTTTTGCACTTTTGTATGGAATAGCTGTTTTTTTGCGATTTTAGTGTAATAAAAATTGTTTGTTTTCATGAGCAGAATAATCCTTTTAATTTTATCCGGGGTGATAAAAAAATTACCGTGTAGGTATATTAAGTAAAGAAATAAAATAATTCATACTTATTATAAAACTGTATGCGATTCTATTCAGGGGGCTACCGGCTAAAAATTATGGGTATGGACATGGGCTTCATTTGACATTTGAAGCCCATATTATGCCCTTAAAAGCACAAAATATGGGCATCAAATGTCAAATGAAACCCATGTCCATATCCATATTTTTTTGCCGGTACAGGGGCTGTATACATTGAAAAGAAATAGAAAAAAATACCACCAAGGGTCTTCTTAAACGGAACAGATACCAAAAATATAGTTTTTGAATTTTTTGTCTGTCTGTCTGTCGTCCACGTTTCAGGCAAAAACTACTGAACGGATTTTAATGAAACTTTTTTGTTATATAGCTATTAGTTGTCGCCAAGTTATAGGTAGGCTATAATTTATTTAGAAGATCGAAATTGCCGATGTGGAACCATAGCAGTCCAGCCAAACTATGAGAGATATAAAAATACCGTCTTATGGAAAATTGTTAAATGTGTTGAGCATTTTCTATTGACGTACAAAGTTTGAAGGTCTTGGTACACCTGCCTGGCTAGCATTACCATCATTATATCACGCGATATGATATAGCACGTCTTGCTGTCTTGCTTCCACCTTTGTGGGGAGGTAAGCAAGACAGCATGACGTCTATATCATATCGCATGATAAAAGCCGTTCATGCTAGGTCAGCTGATGTGGAACCCTAGCAGCCAGGTTAAACTATATGAGATAGCATCTTAAGAGAAGTTGTTCAGCGTGATAAGTTCTTTCTTTTGACATACTGTTTGTATTGTTTGTATATCCGTCTTTCACGTCAAAACGGAGCAACGGATCGGCGTGTTTTTTTAGTTTGTGAATATTTTAGGAGCTAGAGAGTGACAAAGACTAATTGATATCCCGGGAAAATATAACTTTCCCTCGAGATAACGTCGTGTAGTACAGGCGGGCGAAACCGCGGGCGGAAGGCTATGTGAAATAATTTTTTAATGTGTTAATATGTATCATAGCACTAAACTAATATATATAAAATAAATACTTACACAAAAAACGAAAAACCTTATTAGCTAAAAAAATTAAAAATGCTTCCGAAAGTCACTATTCCACGCGAACGAAGTCGCGGGCACAGCTAGTCTTATTATATTTTGGTAATTTATGACACGTTCGATATGATACTTAGTGGGCTAAATGACAAAAATATGATCAAGTTACGACTATTACGTAATTATTATTACTAACTGCTACTTATTCCTTACAAGCTGACCCGGCAAACATTGTTTTGCCATATAATAGTGGACCCGGTCACCAACATCTTGTGTGTGTGTTTATACACGCAAGTTGCCTACACCAGACAACAGATAGCGCTAGTTACACACTACCAATAAAGGGGCCCAAGCTTGGTCTCTATTTCCTACATATAAAAAAATACTCTGTGAAGTAGAGTGAGTGTCAGATAACTCTGCGCGACTGGGGCATTTTTGGCGCTAGTTACAGTACATTTTTTTATTCTAAGCTTATAGAAAAGATTAGTATTCGATTTTGACCGCGCAGACGTCAGTGATTACATACTCTTTGGAAACGGCAATGGAAGAAATGTCAGTTTAGTTAAACGATTTTTCATAGACAATTACAATTTTTACTCAATTTTCCGGAATAATAAGTAGCCTATGTTACTCTCCAGCTCCCAAACTATCCCCATACCAAATATCACGTCGATCCGTTGCTCCGTTTTGGCGTGAAAGAAGGACAAACAAACAAACAAACAAATAAACAAACACACTTTCACAATTATAATATTAGTTAACTGCTACTTATTCCTTACAAGCTGACCCGGCAAACATTGTTTTGCCATATAATAGTGGACCCGGTCACCAACATCTTGTGTGTGTGTTTATACACCAAAAGTTGCCTACACCAGACAACAGATAGCGCTAGTTACACACTACCAATATAGGGGCCCAAGCTTGGTCTCTAATTCCTACATATAAAAAAATACTCTGTGAAGTAGAGTGAGTGTCAGATAACTCTGCGCGACTGGGGCATTTTTAGCGCTAGTTACAGTACATTTTTTTATTCTAAGCTTATAATAAAGATTAGTATTCGATTTTGACCGCGCAGACGTCAGTGATTACATACTCTTTGAAAACGGCAATGGAAGAAATGTCAGTTTAGTTAAACGATTTTTCATAGAAAATTACAATTTTTACTAAATTTTCCAGAATAATAAGTAGCCTATGTTACTCTCCAGCTCCCAAACTATCCCCATACCAAATATCACGTCGATCCGTTGCTCCGTTTTGGCGTGAAAGAAGGACAAACAAACAAACAAACAAATAAACAAACAAACAAACACACTTTCACAATTATAATATTAGTATGGATTTTCTAAGTTGAGCGAATGCCAACAACGTTATATTATAACTATCTGCGTGTCAAGCAGTACCGTTTAGTGGTATGAGCTGTGTATTGATAGATAAATAGATGACGGTTAAATTTTAATGCAGATTTATAAAAAGATTTTAGAGTTATAGAAAGAATAAATAATAAAGACTCCTGCCCTGGCCGTAGCACGTGGTCATTAGTAGCAAGACCAGGGGGGCAATGAGAAGTTTTCCAGTAGGTTCTATAATGCTCAATAGATGTCGCTGCGACCACTTTTCTTTTTTTTCTTAATTTTTATGTATAGTGCCACAAGCTTTTCTGTTCCGGTGACAGTCGTGACAGAGGAGCCACTTGCAATACGAAATTACCTGTCAAAATGGACTGTCGTATGAAAACTGTTTTAGTTCCAAAAAGAATCACCGGAACAGAAAAGATTGGCACACTAGATGGAATATTTTTTTGCGTTCCCCAGTTTACGGGAAAGTTGAATGTATTGTTTCACGAATTTTGTTGCATATATATATTAATGAGTTATCGTTTTTTTCTTTTTATTTTTTCTTGTTTATTTTACCTGAATTTGATTATATTTTAATTTAAATAACTGTTAATGTCAGAAAGAAAAGAAAATGTGGAAAAAGTGGCATTTTCATGAAAAAATTGAAATGAATAGCTCAAATTAATTAAGAAGTTAGTACCTTTGTACTGAATTTTCATTCTCTAGCTGCAAAAACAAACTTGAACAAACTTTTCAACTTGACAGTTATTGTACATTTTTAAGGAGCGCGCACATTATGCCGGGGCGCAGCGGAGCGGGCTGCAGCGCATCGCATTGACGGATTTGAGTATAGCACATTAGTGACGGGCCGGGCCGCAGCGCATTGACGGATTTTTAGTACAACCAAATTCAAACATCCAATTTCTTCTACTACTGCCGGTTATACCCGTCTCTCTCACTTTCCGGGCATGACAGAATCAAGTGACAGAGACGGGTATAATTTGTAGGTGTCATGTTATCAGACCGAGTAGTACGAGAAAAATCCGCCTGCTATAGCACACTGTGTCGGGGCGGGGCGGGCCGCATCGCATCGCACGCACGCAACAAAATCCGCGGCGGATTATGCGGCCCGCTGCGCCCCGGCATAGTGTGCGATAGTTCATATAAAATACATACGAGCGATTTGGGCGGATTTTTGCGCTGCGGCCCGGCCCGCTGCGCCCCGACATAAAGTGCGCGAACCTTTATAGGTACAACAAAAATAGCGAAGTATGGATAAAAACCTACGGTTGAACTTTAAGTCATATCCTAAAAGTAGTAATTTAGAAATAAAACCTTATATAACAAGATTATTTACATATTTATTTACATTTTAAAATTTTATTTTGTTTTGCGTAGGCTGACAAACGTCCAAGGTATTGTTATTTAAAAAAAAAAGAAAAGTTTCGCTAGCGCCATCTCTTGCACCTATTTGAAATAAGCTTACGATACCTTTTGGAAAATTCCTCATTGCGTAAGCTAATCGTATTAATTTGACAGTTCATATCGTATTCAATCGGCTGCGACACAGAATAAATAATAGTATAGAATGACATTTATAATGATACGATATGAACTGTCAAATCAATACCTTTTACCATGAAGTTTGACTTAATACTCTGAGGTAACTGGAGCTCTCACCATGAATAAAAAAGTGTCGCCAGCAAATTTGACATTTATGTATGTAGTGGCAGGTAGTGGCTGTCAGTTGTCTCATATGACCATACGTATTTTTTTAAAGTGTAGGTGAGACGGAAGACAGCCACTGTGTTATTTGTGGTATTCAAAAAATTGTTCGTACTGCACGCTCCAGTTACCTCAGTATTAAGTCGAACTTCATGCCTTTTACCAATGACACAGACCACAGAATAAATATAAAGACAAACTTGTCTTGTGTGCAAATACGTATTTGAAGTTCTTTATAAGTTCTGCAGTCCTGGTACAACCGAAGAACATGGGTAACATTTTCGTCGAAAAGTGGCACAACTCGAAAAGTTTCTCCGCATTTTTTTTTATTCTAAATGCTGTCGAACTTTTTACGCATTTTACATTACAATGTATAAAAAAATGTGTATCGAAAGGTATCGACGATCGAAATAAATAAAATTAAGAAAAGGTATAATAAATAGACGTAGGGTGCATAGGTTCGCGTTAGTGTATATATTCTTTGGCATAGGTGCATATTTTATAGGTAATTTTCGTTTACACAAAATTGATTTTACCATACAAAAAAAATGAATGGGTGTTAGTTTTTCAAGTTTGTTTCTCATTATTTTCAGCTACACCTACGTTATTATTATTTTAAATTTTATTGGCCAAAAAGAATAGGTTTCAGTTACATAAGTTGAGTAGAGTGTGTGTCAGATAACTCTGCGCGTGACTGGCGCGTTTTTGGCGCTAGTTACAGTGCATTTTTTTGTTCTAATGATATAGAAAAGATTAGTATTCGATTTTTACCGCGCGCAGACTTATCTGACGAGCACTCTACTTTGCGTTTGCGCAAAATTTTACATCAGTTTTTTTTTTTTACTTTAACGGCCTTGGACTTAAGCCATACCTACAGCCAAATAAAATTATGGTGACACATTGACATGAAACGCATACCGTTGATTGTCAAATTTCATTTGGCATACATCAGAGGGCATAATAATGAAAAGCATTTTATTTATTGGCATAAATTCACGAGCGGCTTCGGGGCGGGACGGGCACGCAGCGAATACGTCCCGGACGCGCAACGAGATCGCCGCGTAGACGTTCTTTATAAGTTCTGGGCCCGTAGTGTAAGTTTTTATGTCAAAAAACGCAAACTATTTCGATTCCGTATTTGTGTAAATTTGTATGAAAACTGTATTAGCGCCTCTAGCGGCGAGTAGTTTGCGTTTGCTTGACATAAAAACTTACACTAGGGGTACAGCAGTCCTGGTACAACCGAAGAACATGGTTAACATTTTCGTCGAAAAGTGGCACAAGTTTTCCTATAAGGACGAAATCGTCCTCTATATTGCCGACTATTTGTCAACTCCCGAAAGGACTAAAATCGTCCGGCACAGATTATCGGTTTTTCCTCTATGATAGCGTCTTTTCGGGTTCGTGTGTTACGCCCCCGGTGTGTGACGCCCCCGTGGTGGAAGCCCCTGATTTCGTTTTAGTGCTTTAAAATTTATTAGGTAAATATTTTTATTCAAAGTACAGTCAGATTGTCTCGTATTTAATGCAGAAACATAAAAGGAAATGATAATGTGGTTTTAAAGTTGTTTATTTACAATAATTTAAGATTTTATGATAGTGAAAATTATATAAGGAAAATGGCGGTCTTTTCGTCACCGCTGATTGTTAGGGAATGTTTTGGAGCGGGCGCGCTGGTCCTGCAACGTCGCCGTCGTCGCCGTCGGCCGGCTGTTGCCGTTCTTCTCCTCTGCGCCCTTGCTCATAGGTGTCTTCTTGAACATCCTCCGCCCCCAGCAGCGTCGTGGGAAGGAGGCAAACTTTATTAAGTGCTCTCCTTTCAATGCCGCTGTTGGTTTTAAAGTCAGCAACTTTGCATAGCCCGTCGCGGCCTGGGAACAGCTGAATCGCCCTCCCAAGTTTCCAATTAAGCGGGGTTGTGTTATCTTCCCGGAAAACTACGAGGTCTCCGACTTGCAGATCGCGTTGCCGTCGACGCCACTTGTTGCGCTGTTGAAGTTCGCATAAATATTCGTCATGCCATCTGGACCAAAAGTGTCGTCTTAGCTCTTCAATCAGCTCATAGCGATTAGGGTGCCGTAGCGGTGGTGGTGTCGGCAAGGAAGTGATCGGTCTTCCTATCAGGAAGTGTCCGGGAGTTAAAGGGGAGAGATCATTAGGATCAGGTGAAAGAGAAATGAGTGGTCGGGAGTTCAGGATCGCTTCAATTTGGGTAAATAATGTGCCTAATTCTTCAAAAGTTAAACTAGACTTAAAATACGTTTTAGGTGATACTTTGCTGCTTTTATACCGGTTACATTAGGAGAATAAGGAGAAATGAATGAAAAAAATAAAAAATACCTTCCTGTGCTGATACATTGTCGAGAACAGAACTTGATAATTTAAGCATTCTGCCCAATTCATTTATTAGCGCCAACGAAATTACGACCGTTGTCGCAGTAAATTTTATAAGGTTTACCTCTACGATATATAAATCTACGTAGACATAATATAAAAGCATATAAACAAGCATAAGTAATATTTCGAAATTTTATTACCACGACCCTTTCTTGAAGATATTTGAAAAGGGCCGGCAAAGTGTACGCCACACACTTGAAAAGGATAACCTGGATTTACCCTATCAGCTGGGAGGTTCCCCATCAGCTGCTCCATAGTTTTACCGCGCAGACGAGTGCACACTACACAGTCGCGTAGGACTCTTCGTGCTAAAGTTCGTCCCCCGATAGCCCAATATTGATCACGAACGGAACTAAGCAGCAGCTGAGGTCCAGCGTGCATAAGACGTAGGTGTTCGCTTTCCATTATAAGTTTTGTAAGATAATGCTTGCTATGTAATAAAATCGGATGTTTTTTGTTAAAGCAGTAGTTCGTATTTTGAAGACGACCACCTACTCTCAGCAGACCATTTTTATCAAGAAACGGTGCTAACTGTAATAAAGGAGATTTAGTGGGTAGTAATTTATCATTTTTAAGTGTGTGTATTTCATCAAAAAATGAGTCATGTTGATCTAATTTAACTAACGATATTTCAGCTGAATTAATTTCATTCAAAGTAAGGTTGCGTGTCATTTTGTTTTTTGAGTTACGACAGATAAAAATAAATCAGGTTTTCAGGGACTGGGTCATCCCAACCTAATTATAACAACCACAGTTTTTGTAAAATTATTTTTAATTTAATTATGCAAGGACTCAAAATACCCAACGGGTCAAATATTTTGCAAGTATATGATAATATAGTTCTTTTAGTAATACTATCGTCTTGAGAATGATTAACCGAAAATTGTAATGTATCAGTGTCGGGTGACCACAATAAACCTAGCATACTTGACGTTTTATGAGGATCTAAAGAGTGTGAATTTAAGATGTCATCAGTACAAGTTATTGCTGACGATCATTTTGAACGCATTTTATGTAAAGGAAAACACGCACTGTCTAAAGTTTGGATAACTTAGTTTTGTTATATTCTAATTCCCATAATTTACTTAAAGATTGGCTAATTTGTTTACTAAAATTACAATACTTTTTACGACTATCGTAATTAGTAACATAACCTGTTGGACCATCGACCAACCAACCTAATTTGGAACTTTGTAAAGTAGGTAGGTTGGGCCCAAGTAGTATATTTTCAGAATTAATGATTTCATAAAATAAATCTGCACCCAATAGTATATCTACTTCGGCTGACTTATAAAAAGTTGGGTCTGCCAATTTAATATTTTGTGGCAAAGGTAAGTTTGAAGGATTTATATTAACATTAGGTAAACATCCCGTTATTTTAGGTACTATTAAGCAATTAATGTCTTTTGTATAATCAGAAAATAATGACTGAATAAGAAAATTGCACCCTTTTGAAATCATGAAGTTAATGTCATTTATGCCTCCAATACGTAAAGGTTCAATAGAATGCGACTTTAAGTTTAACTTATTTTTCATGTTTTCAGTGATGTATGACGACTGACTAGCGGAATCAAGTAACGCGCGGGCCAGGTAAGTTTGATGAGTATTATAATTAATGAGTTTAATTACAGCAGTACCTAGGAGCACCTCATGACGGCTAGGAGTACTGGTAAGTGTCACTGGTAATGAGTGTGTAAGTTGATCATGTATTATGTTTTGTTGTGTACTATCATCATGTAATTTATTTGTGTTAACCGAATTAATATGTAATAATGTATTATGCTTATGTTTACAGATGCGGCACGACCCTAATGTGCACTGGGAAAGTTCATGACCTCTACGAAGACAATTCAAACAAAGATTCAGTTTTGAAGCTTCGCTACTTCTTTTTTCAGGCTGTAACTCTTTAAACTTAATGCAATCTACTATTCTATGAGATAGCTTACAGAATGGACAAGAAAGTTCTTTTCGAATAGGCTTATCACTCATGGCTGTAACGAAACTTTTTGATGTAGGTTTATTAGGCGGATTGCTATAGTTATTATATTTATGATTATCATTACGAACTGTATTAGGATAGTTATGTTTATCAAAGAAAAGGGTTTCGAGCATATCCGCACGATTACGTAAAAAGTTTGTAAATTCATCTAAGCATGGGAATACCTTCATGCCGTTCTTGTACTCTTCCCACTTAGTTAAAGTTACTAGATCTAATTTACTAGATATCATAAATATAATTAAAGTGTCCCACTTGTCTGTGGGTTGACCTAGCGTATTTAAAGCACGCAAGTTTTTGGAAATGTGGTCAATAATAAATCGAATACTTTTATGTGACTCATGCTTTACCTGTTCAATATTGAATAAAGACTTAAGGTGATTATTGATTAAGATATTTACGTTACTGTATCGATCATTTAACAACTGCCACGCATTTTTATAGTTCGCAGAGGTAAACTCAATCGACTTAATGACGTCTCTAGGCTCGCCTTCCAATGAAGATCGTAGATAATGGAACTTGTTTATGTCAGGCATAGATTCGTTAGAATTTATTAAGGA
This sequence comes from Crambus lathoniellus, assembly GCA_949710035.1. Taxonomy (NCBI): domain Eukaryota; kingdom Metazoa; phylum Arthropoda; class Insecta; order Lepidoptera; family Crambidae; genus Crambus; species Crambus lathoniellus. Next base: position 14,025,073 of record OX453309.1, read on the forward strand.
ATCAAAAGTATCTTTGAATTCAAGCCAAGCCAAGTAATTACCTGTGAATTTAGGTAGTTTTATTTCGGGTAAACGTATATTTCCATGAAGCCCACTAGCGACTGATGCGCTCCCTTCTAGTTCCCTTATCTCACGACCGCCATTGCTGGTTACCTTATGAGGTGAAGAATCAACAATAGCTTGAGCTTGAGAGAGAAGGGAGAAAAAGCTAGCTTCGATACTTTCTCTTTGATCGATTTCGGTATCAATATCTAAAGTTAAAGTTTCTATTTGAGATTGAATAGATTGAAATTCATTTGAAGCAATTTCTATGTTATTTATTCTACGATTAAACTCGTCAATCTGTAATTTAGTCAATGACGAAGAATCTTGTTGTTGTAATAATGAAATGCTATTTTTGAACTTAGTTAAACGCGCCTTAATAGCTCCGCGTTTTCTTATTAAGACTCGTAATTCTTCCTTCTCCGAAGCTAAAAGCTTACTGCGGTCAGAATCACTTGATTCGTTGCCACTCATTGTGAATATAGAGGCAAATCAAAAACAATAAATCAGGCAGAAATAATAAAAAAAAATGAAAATCGAACCCAGGAGTTCCGTTGTTCTGCTCTCACATCACAATGCACAACTCAGGCGAATTCCAGTGCTCGTATCATGCATCAAGCTAATTTGTAGCTATAAATAATTCCAATCACCTGGAAAATTACATAACACATAAAACAAACGTAATATAAATCATGAAAACGTTTGGGAAATTAAGATAAAAAGGCCTAAAGTTAAAATAAAGCACAATAGCCTCTATAAATTAAGGAAAATTCTAATTAAGTATTATGGGAAACTATTTTTTTTTATGAATTTGCAACAAATACTCGCTAAAGAGTGAGAAACTTATTACGAAAAATACTACTAAAGGAGCAAAGTATTCACTTATTACGTTTATGCGTACACTTATTACGTTTATATTGTTTAAAGATAGGAAAAATATCACAAACAGATAAAAATTTTATGAGAAAAATGTTTGTGCGAAACAAATGAGTAAAGTGAAACGGGCAATGAAAATTTTACACTGAATTTATGAAATGAAACTAATTTAAGAATTTACATTATTTGACCAGATTGAAACTAATAAAGGAATAAAGGTTTGGGATTTGGATCACTTCCTGATTTCCTTTCCAATTGCGTAGTTCCTTGCGTTTTCTTTGCCGCCGCACGCCGGGTCAATCCAGGTCAAATCCTATATACAAATTGTTTTCGGTAAATAATTTTGCAGTTCTTCCAAACGGTCGCCACTTTTATGTCTCGTATTTTATGCAGAAACATAAAAGGAAATGATAATGTGGTTTTAAAGTTGTTTATTTACAACTAGCTGTTGCCCGCGACTTCGTCCGCGTTTCCGTCGTTTTTCGTAAAAAAAAAACAGTAGCCTATGTCCTTCCTCACGGTTCTGTGGTTTTGATGTAACAGACAGATTAACTTACGTATTTTAGTAGGGAAATATAATATGTCTACAATGCTGTTGAAAAATATCGCAATACGGAACCACACAATATTATTGTTAATAGCTGTGCCCGCGACTCCGTCAGCGTGTAACTCTTTGTGTGTTATTAAGTTAATGTATTGGTAATATTGTTTAGATCACGTTCACATGAGGCTTAAGTACCTATAGAACGAAAATACTTCAGCGCAAAGCTTCCGGGTAAACTATGTTGAAAGTTGACCCGTCCGGCACGTGAACATAAAGATTTCTAGAACTGCTAACCCGGGAAAGAGCAACGTACAACTGACCATGCGAGAAACAACTGACACCGAGATCTACTCCAGCAACACGAAAAGTCTGCCCTTGAGCCTTATTAATTGTCATTGCATAACACACCGATACTGGGAATTGCGTTCTTTTAAATTGGAATGGAAAATTATTTGGTATTATGGGAATTCTGGGAATATAGACGGTTTCTCCTGCACCGCAACCTGTTAAAATTTGAGCCTCGATTATATTTTGTTGCAACTGGGTTACTTTTAGCCGAGTTCCATTGCAAAGTTGTGGTGGTCTTAAATTTCGGAGCAGAATAATCGGAATGCCAATTTTTAGACAAATTTCATGAGAAGGAAGTCCGGACATATTTAAAGAATTTAAAAATTCTATCGGGTAATTAGTGACTTCTTGTTCATCGACCATTCTATTTATTGAACTATAAACTTTGCTTTCCCCCTGTATATTTGACAGTATTTTGTTATTAATCTCAAATGCCTGGTCATTGCGAGGAGTTAAAATGGATCTTTCGCATAGCCAAGAATTGTCCCTATTTAATATATTGGTTACGTCACCGTAAACCGACGATATAAGATGTGGTTGGGATTGCACTATACAACATAACTCAGGCGTCAGAATAAGTTTTCCTTGCTGTTGTTGTGGATGGGTACCTTCACCAATCTTTAATAATGTATCAGAAAATTGACGATCATCCGGGTTATCTCCAGTTCTCACTCGCATGTTTATAGTCAAATGCACCGATTGTATATCACGCCACAAATAAGAGCTTTTCAGGCAAGCCCTAACCTCATCAGCTCGGGTTCCCCGTGGTATTACCGGTAAGGTTTGTCGGAAATCACCACAAAATAAAACGGTGATACCGCCCATTGGTCGATCATTTTGTCTTATATCCCTTAAAGTTCTGTCTACCGCTTCTACTCCTTTTCGATGGGCCATCGTACATTCATCCCATATGATTAAATGACACTCACGTAATACTTTAGCTTTGTCGCTATTTCTTGAAATACTACAGGTTGGACTTTCCGTGCGATCTAAATCTATTGGTATTTTCAACATAGTGTGAGCAGTTTTACCTCCTGGTAGCAATGTTGCAGCTATACCTGATGAAGCTACGGCAAGTGCAATTTTACGCTGATTTCGAACATATGCTAATATGAGTTTAGTCAAAAAGGTTTTCCCAGTTCCTCCAGGTGCATCTAAAAACCATATTGTTCCCAAATTATTCTGAACACTCTCGCACACGCGATCATAGACTGAACGTTGTTCTGCAGTCATCATTGGAACACCGTTTTCTAATGTTGCCAGCAGTTCCATTGAGTTGTAACCAATCTCTGCGGAATATTCCCTATTGGTAACCTCTCCGACTGAGGTTGGTGTTGGCAAACCATACTCACAGAGTGATTTACCGCCTACTGCTGTTAAGTCTTCCTGAAGAGCTAATAAGCACTGATTTATGGCAAGATCACGAAAATTATCATTAGTTGCGCCTTCATCATTGTGAGATATATTCCGAAGAAAGTCTTCTGCAAATTTTTCTTTATATTTTTCCCATAATTGTACAGCATCTGACAAATTACAAAATGTGAGCAATGTTACAAATAAATGGCGTAACCGTCGTGGATTATCACTAACACAGGATTCTGTTAAAGCGTCATCCCAATGCTGATCATTTTCAAGCAAATGACGCGCTTGGCAAGCTGCATGATAAGTTGGATAAACAACATCGTCTACTTTTCTCAAATCTATAAATGATGTTGGAGGACCAACACATACAGAGGACAACAGGAGGACATACAGAGCGAGGACGCTCTGTATGTAATAATAATCGCAAATAGAAACACTCAGCGTTGTTTGGATGAACGGTATACACTCTACCAAGAACATGTTCTTTGAAAATACCTGACTCGCCATCTACAGGCCTGCCACGGCGTCTACGATTAAAGACACCTCGTTGCTTATCGTAGGTATAATACGATGGAACTTCTTCATACAAAAGAGATTTTGCAAAATCATCAGTTTGGCAAAGTCGGAAGAATGCTAATAAAGTTGTTTGTCTAGGGTTCTCTAGTCGTTCTGTAATATTTTCGGCGTTGAAATATATACGTTGACCGCCTTCAAGATGAACATCCAGATGAGTCACAGGTGGATATCTTTCGTGAATGTTGAAACTTAAGATCCGCCACACAGCTTCTGAAGAGCTGATATATCTGCCTGACTGAAATCTAGTAACTTCATCACGTTCATTTCTCAACGCAAATGTAGCTTGGTCACTGCCCTTGTTAATATACTTACAAATATATTTTATTGACTCTACACACACTATTACACATTTCAACATTAATGTGAGCTTGAAATGCTTTAGACAACACAGGCGAATACGGAACGACCCACCTATTATCTAAAGTAACCTGTTGTCGAGACACTCGCTTTTCAACAGTAAAACCACCATTGTCTCTTGAACGGCGACGATATAATGGGTATCCATCATGTCCTGTTACAGTTTCATCCACTAAGGCTTTTGGATATCTTTTAGTGCAACGACCGTCTTGCATGCAAGGAGCATTCCCGTTAAATGCACCACATGGACCATGTATCATATGAGTTTTAACAATGTCGTATAACACGGGATCTGCAATCGGATCTGGAATTTCAGCACGGATTGAACTGTCTACATCATTAGGTCGAACCTTATCTTTTAACCAAAGCAGGATATGTGCGTGAGGTAAGCCGCGTTTTTGCCACTCAACACTATACATATAACACAATACTTCTCCAAAAATGTTATCTTTGGTAAGTAGATCTATCATTGATTTTAATTTTAAATGAAAAACTCTTGCGATTATATCATGGCGGTCATGCGGTGCTTGACCCTCAAGAAGCTCCCGAGTGATTTCATCCCACTTGGGATTGGTAGTTACAGTAATAAATAAGTCGGGACGTCCATATTTTCTTACGTAACAAAAAGCATCTTGTGTACGTTCGTGCATGTAGCGTGGACCACCAGTAAAAGAAGAGGGTAAAATAACTAAACGGCCCATATTCACCGTACCATTATCTTGCTGCATGGCGTCGCGAAGGTGCACGTATTCTTCAGCGCGCAGCTGCCTTTGATTAGATCGTATATAAATTAATCTTTCAGTTTCAATTTTTGCGTACATGTCAACAATAAACTGATTGAATAAGCCACGAAAACGTTGAAAGTATACAAATCTATTCCTTCTCACTTGCAAGTGGTAACAATAAAATTGAAGGCATGACATCTTTTTATTATAATTAGGTACGCCTGTACGCGGATCAGTTTGGTGTAAAGCGAAATTATAACCATCTTCCCCTCGACAGTATATTAAAGGATATTGCAAACTGTCGTAAGCCCTGTGGGTTTCGTAAATACGTTGCAAACGATTGTCTCTGGAACGGATAACGATATCACGCCTATCACATTCCTGGTCGACCAATACTACAGCAACTTCATTCGTGGATGGAGCGTTACAACGCCCAGGGTGTTCCAGAGTTGGACGCCTATCAGCATTTATAACAATTTTATAATTATTATCACCATCTTGAGGAAAAGCTTCTAATGCCGATTTAAAACTGCATACATACGAATTAACCTGATGAAACATGTTCTGAAGTTGAGAAATGAGTTCAGTATTTAAATTCGGGAAATATTGATTTCTTATATTCGACTGTTCGTTGTAGTCGGATACAAAATATATTTGAAGAAACTTAGGTTGGTCTTCAGGCAAAAGGGATCCTATCAAATGGTAAACCTGACCTTGTATCTTAAAAGTAGGCATGAAAGGACCTTCTGAGATTTGTTGAGCACCAAAGGATGTCATTTGAAACGCACTATTATAAGTGCGAATATTGTCTAAGAACTGCTTAGATTGCACATGTTCCCCTAAAAGAAGTGATTTCAAAGGTTCCGGTGGGTCTTCGAACGAAAGCAAATTTATTTTACCCCCAGAACAACAGAAACCAGCCGACTCCTTACTCCACTTTAAAGCATTACAAAAAGAACATACTACGTTCATATCGCCTATTACAGAAGATGATCTGTAATCAATTGTGAGGTTATAAGCAAACCCACTTTTATATTTGTCGGACCACACCACCGAATTCGTAGATTGATCTTCTATGTTTACATCTAAGTCATTAAGACTATGTCGAAATCTGTCTGCAGTAAGACGGGCCTCTCGCTGTTCGTCCGTTTCAAGAGACCGAATATTTTCAATTCTTAATCTTTCATTAGACAAACTTATTAATCGTTCTTGTCTCAAAGAATTGTAATATTCGCGTCCCGACTCTAGTCGTTGTTCATGCTCATGATTATCTTCAAGAGATCGAATAATATTATGGTGCACCCTATCATTTGTCAAACGGTCTTCATATTGAGTAAAAGTTTCTGATTCTTGAGATAAAATATGACGTTCGCGATCAGCTGTAAGCCGTAATTCCCTCTCAGTGAAGGTTTCGGACTCACGGGATAGTACTTGCCGTTCGCGATCAGCTGTGAGACGTAATTCCCTCTCAGTGAAGGTTTCGGACTCACGGGATAGTACATGCCGTTCGCGATCAGCTGTGAGACGTAATTCCCTCTCAGTGAAGGTTTCAGACTCGCAGGATAGTACATGCCGTTCGCGATCAGCTGTGAGACGTAATTCCCTCTCAGTGAAGGTTTCGGACTCACGGGATAGTACATGCCGTTCGCGATCAGCTGTGAGACGTAATTCCCTCTCAGTGAAGGTTTCAGACTCGCAGGATAGTACATGCCGTTCGCGATCAGCTGTGAGACGTAATTCCCTCTCAGTGTAGGTTTCGGACTCGCGAGATAATGTATGCCGTTCGCGGTCAGCTGTGAGCCGCAATTCTCGTTGTGAAGCAGTTTCAGCTTCGCGGGATAACACATGTTGTTCTCGGTCAATGGTAAGCCTGAGCTCTCGTTGAGAAGAGCTTTGAGACGCCCGTGATGAAGATCGTCTCGCTCTGTCAGCTAATCGCATCTCTCTCTCGGGAGAGCTTTCATTGGCTCGAGAAGATGAGGCACTAACTATCATAGAGTTTAACCGATGTGCTCTTTCTTCTGCCGATTCTTGAAAACGCCTATTTCTCATTCTCTTAGCTTCTCTCGAATTTCGAGATAAAGATAATCGTTTTTTGGGTGGCATTGATGCAGGCAAATGAAAATAAAGCAAAAACGTAAATGAAAATAAACTATTAATAATTTGTAATTTGAACGAATATTTAAACACTACCAAAATAACGAAACGAATGAACGAATATTTAAACACTACCAAAATAACTAATACCTACCTATTTTATAAAATAACAACAAAAGGATTAAAATAACTGTCTGTCAATAAGATCGAACGCTCTGAACGTCTATTCGCATCAACAGGCAAAAATTGTATGAAGCTCGCGCTCGGACGCCCCGCCTTTTTATACCTTCGGCCGCGAGACGCGTCGAGCGAAGCTTCGAACTGCTAAGCTATCGGGAGTTACACGTGTTGTTGTGAGTCTAACATAAAAGATAGACATATGCTGTCGTGGGATATTTTTTATATAATTTTAAGGAGAACATTTCCGTCATACATGATTTCTGTGTAGCTTTAACCATGAAGGTTGCACACGCGACGGAAGCTTAAAAAATGGAGTAACCCGCTCCCGCTTTCCCAACATTTCCCTTCACTGCTCTGCTCCTTTTGATTGTAGCGTGATGAAAAGTACACTATAACCAGCTCAGGAGTGTGAAAAATAACTGTACCAAGTTTCGTTAAAATCCGTCGAGTAGTTTTTGTTTCTATAACGGTTATACATACAGACAGACAGACAGACAGACAGAGAGACAGACAGACAGACAAAAATTTTACTGATTGCATTTTTGGCATCAATATCGATCCCTAATCACATCCTGATAGTTATTTCGGAAATATATTTCATGTACAGAATTGACCTCTCTACAGATTTATTATAAGTATAGAATAGATAATTTAAGATTTTATGATAGTGAAAATTATATAAGGAAAATGGCGGTCTTTTCGTCACCGCTGATTGTTAGGGAATGTTCACAAATTATATAGACTAGTACAGATAGGAATCAAGCCTTATAGCGGCCGTTTGTTAGTGAATGACGGACCCCGATTAGATTTTGACAACATAGTGCTGCCAGAACTATCGACACCCTTGATTCGTTATCGATAGTTGTGCAAATCATCGACGTTTGGTACAACCCTAGTAATATACTATTTTAAATTCTGCTCAAATAAAAAACATGAAAGAAGGCATTTATTACTTGACATTATAATTTTATCAAATACGAAGTACATAAGTATAAGTTGAGATTTATACAAGACAAAGAATGAGAGTAATGAAATTACTTACTAAATTGACTTAATAGATAAACTAAGAAATATAAATACTTTATCAGCCACAATAAAAATTAAACTGCTTGCAAATATTTTTTACGCACAAATGCTAATGCTATTTTTCCTAGTAGTATTATTTAGTATCTGCCATTTCATTATTTACTGTTAATATCACTTTCAATGCAAGACGCAATAACCTAACTCTAATAGTTAAACATTTAATGCAGTAAGTAATCAATATAGCAACTAACAGCAGTAATTTGCACCATAATTCTGATTTGATAACTTATTACCGCAAGAATAGGTAGACACGGGCATCTTCGCAGCACTCCACGAACCTCGTTGAGACTCAAGTTATCTGAAAAGATTAGATTTGGTTAGTATAGATTCTACATATTGTTACTATAATCTGCCATAACATTTTATAAACAAATAAGTGATAGTTGAACTGAAAAGTTTGTAAATCAAGAAAGAGTAGTGTGTATAAAGCACATTTTGTTTGTTGTGCCGCTATGCACAAGTTATAGATAATTAATGTTTATAGTTAATAACTGTTATTAAGTAGATAAGCTTTGTACATAAACTGATGAGAGGTAGTATATATAATTAAGAAAGATCTAAGATAGTAGGTAGCAGTAACAGTTATAACATAGTCATAAGACAATCACAATAAACCATCATTCGTACCGACAACAATCATATATTATCCCACCGGTACATTTATTATAATTCTGTTCTGTTTGTCAGAATCAGAAATATGAATTTGATGATAAGGCATTTTAAATGTTTTGACAAAGTTATTGAATTACTTACACTGTTATTTTCTCTTGACTTGGTATTAACAACTTCACGAAATTGAAACTTGTTAAATGTGACAATTGATTATTTAATTAATCCCAAGTCATCTACTGTGCTTTATCATTATCACCATATGACTTCTAAATGTATATTGAAATAAGGTATTAGGAAGGTTTTTTTTAACAAAACTAATCAATAATTAATTACACATACCTACTTACATTCATATAAAAAGAATAAACAAACATTACCTACCTTTCATTCATAACTTCTTCTTCAACATGTCAATGACAAGTACAAAATCATATGTTGTTGGCCCAAAACTGTGCCACTCTCACCGCGTTATCTGCAGCCAACAAGAGATCCTCACGCGTGCAGGTGTCCGGGCATAAAGAGCAATCAATGAAGTGGGCCATGGTCTGTGGAGTGTAACCACACCTGCACGCGAGATCCGTGTTACTGGTGAAGCCCCACCTGGACAGGTTGTCTTTACTTCGACCAACTTGGGTACGGAGTCTATTTAAAGATCTCCATAATGATCTGGGAAGTTCAAGGCCAGGAGGGAGCTTTTCCTGGATGAGCACATATGGGTGTGAAAGGGTAGAAGACTTTTCCCACAGTTTAACTTTGGTTAAAGAGGCCTCCGTGGTGCCAGGAATGACGCACTTGTAAAAACTATTGCGACTTTAGCCTTTGATAAATTTCATAACTTTCTGAGAAACCGAATCTTCTTTACTTCGGTTAAGTTGTGAACTGTATTTTCCTTTGTTTTGGTTAGTTTTAAGAAATACAATGTTGCCTCTTGGAATTACCTAAAACAACAAAACTAAAATTTAGGTTATTGTAATAAATAATTGATACATAAAACTACGTAAATAGATTTACTTACGTGTACCGAAGGCATCTTCGAATAATGTATCCATATTTCTGTAAAGAAATATCTGAGGAAAAGTGGAAAAACATATAAAGAATACTAGAAAACCGAAATGAGTAAAAAAACACAAACTAAATAAACATCATCTTGAAATTCTTGAAAAACGTGACATCCTTAATTTTAGCCAATGGGGGCACCCCAACAAAATGGCGGTCTTAATTTTAGCCAATGAATGGGTATCGGGGCTACCGGCCACTAAGTTTTGACCTATTCTATGGGTGATTCCAACGCCTGGGAATGTTTTGGAGCGGGCGCGCTGGTCCTGCAACGTCGCCGTCGTCGCCGTCGGCCGGCTGTTGCCGTTCTTCTCCTCTGCGCCCTTGCTCATAGGTGTCTTCTTGAACACAGATAGAAAAGTGAAACTTATTATAAAAATGTTTATAACTGTCTACTTACATGAAATGATTCAAAGTCTTAGTTTTTTTATATAAATCTTTATTAATAATGTCGGTGAAACCACAATTTGCTTATCTGTAATACCACATTAGTCAAAGTACAATTTAAAAATCACAACGAAATAAAATGATTTGCATATGGTATGTAAGTAATTAAGGTAGGTATGTTATTTTTAATACCTAATAAATAAATGATAAGTATGGGTATCTACTTAAGTATTTACAATATTGATAACAAAATAATCAAACAATAAAATATACCAACTTAACATGCAAAATAACAGATCCTAAAAGAAAATCACAAAAAAATCACAATTAAATATAAGAATGTTAAATATAAGAACTTTGTACTTAAATCTTACTTGAATATATAATTTAGCCATTAAATATAGAGGTATCTTCTTAAATAAATATTACAACATTGCTAACGATAAAATTAAACTTAGTAAACTTAAATTTAGTCATTATGTAACAATTAACATGCAAAATTTTTTTTTTCAGTCTATGTAATTATTATTAATATTTTAGAAGTGAAAACTCTCTAGCGGAGTTGTGCACTTTTTGTGATACTTAAGCACTTAGGTAAAAATTTCGTCTGGATCACTTGACCGTCAAATCAAAAATTCGTAAGACGGACACGTGACCTGGGGGCCAAGTCTGCTAACGTTAAGTCATAATCGTGTCTCAATCGTGTTTCAATTGTAGTTCAATTGTAGTGCTTTTTTACACTCTAGTTACAAGAATTATGACATTGTGATGCGATGTTAATGTAGTGTGTGGTGTGACCACCAGTAGTATTGTGAAAAAAGTCCACATTTCTTGTAACTAGTGTGTAAAAAAGCACTACTATTGAACTACAATTGAAACACGATTGAGACACGATTATGACTTAACGTTAGCAGACTTGGCCCCCTGATCGAAAAACTGTAACAATGTCATTAGAATATATGTATGAAATTATGTTTAATTTTTTTAGTTATAGAGTAATTAGTGCAAACGCAATATAAATTCTGCAAATGTTGTGTATGCCTGTAATTGGTATATATATAAGATCTTTTATTGTAAACTGGTTATATTTAAGAATGTGTAATATATATACTGTTGGTGTACCTTTTCCATAAAATAAAATAAAATAAATAAAATACGAAGGCAAATTTTGCCACCGTTTCCAAAGTTTTGATAGCTTAAAAAACGGGCGGTATTGTAGCCAGAAGACCTCGGTTCAAATCTAGTCTGTATTTTACACTGGCACTCCCGGAGTGCAACCTGTTGTTTTTTTTTTGTTAAAAACATCTACATAATTAAATAATTATACCTGTAACACATCATACTCATAATAATCATAAACATGAAACAGTTAAATTTATTTACTTATTTACTTAGTTCATAAACACTTTTTTGTCGACTGTATCTGGTACAAATTACTTTTATTGCGATAAAATCTGCTGTTATAACTTAAGGCGCAAGGGTTCGCCAAACTACAAAATAGGCCTATCTTTAGAGTCAAACTAGTCCTAAATGAAAGGCTCAATGAATTTGAAAAAAATATATGTTACGAAGCATATAGTCAAAAATAAATTTATAATTCAAAATTTGATTGTGTCTTCTAGATTTGATAAAAAAAATTAAACGTTTAATCTATTTTTATGCAATAATTTTAGAACTAGTCCTTAACGGCTGAAGCAATTTTGACGGCACTTTCACTAAATTAAAGAGCAGTAATTTTTTTACAAATTTATAATAGGAAATTTAAAACAAGTAATTATTATTGGTTTTAAATCCGAATTTATTGATATGCGCAAGAGATTCCCTACGCCAAGTCCGCGCGTCAGTCTTGCTCAGGCATTTGCACGGGGAGGTTTAGTCGCTCGTTGACGCGCACTCGTTCACGAGTCAATCAGTGGTTGCAAAGATTAAATTACGAAGCGGAGTTGGAACAATTAGGCATAATATTTCGCCTGTGCGCATGGACGCTATCGTAATAGTACATTATTGCAAAGGCCGTGAAATAGGAAATAGGCTACTTGACTCATACTTAATTTCATACATCGAATGAATATTTCCTTTTGTACTTGGCTTAGGAAAACGTAAGAAAGCGAAGCGATATCATAAAATAAAAGTATATGATGGATATTATACATTTAATTAAATTAATAAACTTTACATTATGTCATATTGGGGCAATTACTAAGAGATAATGATATTGATTTCCCCGGTACATTTGTTTGTTTGTTAAACTTCTGATGAGGTTTGCAGGTTTATTTGTTTATTATCTCGTTTTTTTCAACTCATAAAATTTTCATAGTTTATATGTATTTTTCTTTTAACTTCGCTGGAAGCAGGTTTTCCATTTTCGATTTGGTTACTGATGGCCTAGAAAAGTAGCTTTCTAATAGATATCGCATGAAGAATACAAAGAAAATGTATGGGATTGGCATTAGTGGTCACGTGACATTTCAATCGCTAATGTCAATCCCATACATTTTCTTGGAGGGCTGATCTTAAATCTGGTGGAATACTTACATACAATAGATCTCCAGTTCACTCTCTGAATCGTTGGAACTCATTTTAATTATTAAATTTATATTTCTTAAAATAAATTGATTACTCATAGCTGAAAATTAGACCAGACCGTGAATTTTATTTATCGACAAAATGTTATTATTGTATGAGTAAGTATGTAAATAACAAAATCAAGGCGAATTTTCAGCTTTGCGCCAAGTTTTTATTTAAGTATCGTCTGTGCCGAAAGGCAATCGCATTTATGGCTATACAGCCACGTGAACTCAATTTGAACTAAGCAAAGAGGCTTACTTTGGTATGCCAAAAATAATAAAAGAGATCCAATCAATTAATAACTCTAGCACGCTGTTCATACAACATTTCTGGAGCGTTCTAATGTTCCAAAAATTAGTGTTCCTGGGTTATTTTTTCGATTATTTCTATGCATGTTTGAGAAATAGCACGTAGTAGAAGAGAAAATACATTATTGTAAAACTGTATACCATTTTATTGCCTGTCGAATTAAAACTTTCTAAAAACATGACATTCTTACTTATTGTACAGTAGAGAAAATACATTATTGTAAAAATGTATACCGTTTTATTGAATTACCTAGTTCTAATTAATTAAAAATAATCTTATTGTAGGAATAGGGAAAAATTAAAAATATTTTTTTCACTTCTCATGCTCTTAAAGTTCGTGTTTTTGTTGGGTATAGGCTGCATAAACTCGCTTTTTATGCTCTAGTGCATAAAGTAAAACCTTCGTCTAAGTCTCAGACTCTAGACAAAGGTCGTCAGGTAAACAGTCATACACGCAATTAAACTTAGTTATATAAACTTGATAATTCGTTATGTTTCTTCAATTTTGTATATAATCCACGTTAAATTACTAAATTAATAAAACTAGGCAAAATTAATGAGTTTTTTAAGAAATAAGTATTTCAAAAGCATTATGGACTACGATCTATGCCACTGCCACTGCCACGTATAAAAAAAAAGTCTTCCCGCCAATATGGCGAAGTCTTTATTTTTTCTTTTTTGCAATATTGCTATTTATTTTTCTCACAATCGAAGTGAAAAGCAGAGTTTATAACTCGTACTTACATAAAACCCATTTTACCCTCGACTTGACTATTCACGTCTTGATATATACGTCTCGGGTAAAATGGTGCGTTTTATGCACTTGTTATGCAACGTTGAGTTTTGATTAATTTAATTACTACCAGTGTTACAGTCATCTTCTGTGCATAGTGTTAGTTGCAATGAAATAAGGTATAAATTTCAAGTAGGTAGCGAAAATCTATTTTTTTTTGCCCTTATTTGGAACAAAAGTATACACATAAATCACATAATATGCCTACAAGTCTCTTTGATTTCGGTTCACGTAGACCCGAATTCACACAGGCGTGTAGGCAGCTAAACAAGTACTTACCGCATCTGCACGCTTAATCTTTGTAACTACCGGGGGAGATGCGCGGGCACGCGGTGTGCGAGCGCATAGCAAGCCTATGCTTCGCCCAACGCTCAAGGTCGTTGGCGATTCATATCACCTTAATTGAAATTCGGGGGCCTCCACCACGGGGGCGTCACACACCGGGGGCGTAACCCACGAACCCGGTTGAGAGACGGGTCTTTTTTTCTGATCTATACGTATTATGTAAGTATTCTGTGTCTATATGTCGCAGTAAGATAGATATAGCCGGGATATAGTTATATCCCTAGGGATATAATTATGTACCGTAAGATAGTTAGGTATACGGAAGCATCAAGAGGTCTGTGGTGTAAAAAAAAATTACCACGAAATTTAAGGCGCTACTCGGAAAAATATGGACTTTTTGATTTAAAACTATAGGACGGTTACAGTTGTTACAAATCTGGTAATAAGATATATTTCTTCATACCTTTATCTAGAATCGTATAGTTTCAAAAACACGATTTTATGATTTTGCCTCGACACTTTTTCTTTTCGAAAAGACCTCTAAAAAACACGAAAAGTGAAGATTATTCTTAAATGGGGCTACTTACACTATTGGAAATTGGTTTAATTAGTGGACACCAATAATATTTAGGATCGTATAGAATTATACTTCATGCTTCGTCCTCAAGATTAGCTTGATTTAACACTTGTAGTACGCCCTAGTAATCGCCAATTTCACACTATATTGAGAATATACCTATTTATAAATTAAAAAGTAATAAAAGACAATTATTATTTTTTAAATTTCAAATGCGGGTATTCAAGAGCGATCTGGCTCAAGCGCCCGTCATAGCTGTCATTCGCTTTCTAGTGCGTCGCCGTTTCACATCTAGTTTTTAAATTGTGTTAAAAAACTTGTTAGTTGTTGTTAAAAGTGATTATTTAGGATGCCCAAACGCAAAAAAGATAATTGTGAACACATTAAACAAAAAATTTATAAGATTGGAGAGGAAGTTGGAGCGAAAAAAGAAGCACCACCACCGCTAAGATTCATCTTGTTCTGAGTTATCGGAACAATTCTATCGCTCGTCGTCCTTATCTAAAGGTACGTTATGTATTTTTATACATTCATAAGTCACTGGCCTTGACATATTATATTGCATATTGAAGTTCAGTGACCTGGTTTTCTAACGTTTCGCAAAAAATGCAAACGATAATTACGTTCAACGATAAAACGTTTTGACTATTTAACTAGGTACTTGTTACTAAGTTTGTAAAATAAATACTTTTTGATAAAGTATAACAAAATTATTAATTAATTTTAAAGTTATAATTGAACATAAATGCATTAGTTCGTCACAGACTTTTACAAGTTCTCGTATAAGTAGATTTCAAACAGTTTGCGGGCAGTACTTTCTATGAACTGGGACTGCTTCTTACTGAAAATAATTCACATAAGTGACTAAGCTAAAAAACAGCTTTGTACTCTAAAGTATTATGCTTATTATGATGTGTCGATTTTCAATAGTTTGCGGACAGTACTTTTCTTTCGAACTGGTACTGTTAAACAGTTTGCGGGCAGTACGTTCATTGAACTGGGACTGCTTCTTACTTAAAATAATTCACATAAGTGGCTAAGCTAAAAAACAGCTATGTACTCTAAAGTATTATGCTTATTATGATGTGTCGATTTTCAATAGTTTGCGGATAGTACTTTTTTTCCGAACTGGGACTGTCTCTTACGAAATTTAATTGCATACCTAAGGTTAAGCAAATACATAATCTCAAATAATGATAACATAATCATCATTATATACACTGCAGTCACTGGGTCCTACAAACAGTACAACGGGACTGTTATAAGGTACTACTAAGTGTTGTTTGCGGACAGTATGTGTTGTTATAACTGGGGACTGTCTCTTACAATATTATACTGACATGCTAAAATTGTATGAACATGAGGCTTACTCTGTCCCTTACATACGACCAAGAGGTCATAGTTGGCCTCGACGCACCATGTTCTAAGGGTTAACCTGAAGGATAATGAGAACAAGTGCTGGAACCATTCCCCAGTACATCCCAGTCTGAAAACATTACAAATATACAGCATGGTCATTCGTCGACTGAGGCTCCGAAGCGTGATAGACCTTCAGATCAAACGTCTGCTCTTGAAATAGAAAACATACAGTTAGATAGTGAAGTATTAGAAATATTAGGTACTGACCCTACTTCAGTCAGAAGTGCTGGAGTTTTCCAGCACTGGGACACAACAGGTACTAACAAAGAATTGCGTAAAAAACTCATAAGTACATGATCCCAGAAAATTGCAAATTGATTGACCCACCTGAGCTTGATCCTAAGATTAAAGCTGCTGTTTCAGATATTATTGCTAAACGCAATAAGGCCATTCAACTGAAACAGAAGGAATCGACTGCTGGAAACACTTGTCTGGTAAAATCTATACTATTATATTGTCTGCAAATGAGAAAAATACAGCCTTGCTAAAAACACTTATGGATTTGGCAAAAATTATGTGTGATTGTAAACATTCTAATTCAATTTACAATTTTGTTGAGAATGCCGTGAAGATGGATCTAAGGGATTCTCTTCAAAATATTAAAATTGATAAACAATTATTCGGCGAAAACTTAATGGAAACCATAAAATCAGCTAAAGCTATTAACAAGTCTGGCACAGACCCAAAACAATCAACGACACAAAAGTTTCCTAATAAGAAGCCAAGCTCTAATCCATACAGTTCTTCGCGAAATTTAAACTGGAAGGGTCCGGGTCCTAGTCGCAGGCCGACGGGCCCTCCCAGGACGAAGAAGCAGTCGCAGTATCCGTGGCAGAGACAGAACAACAGCCGACGCTAAATACGTTAACGCATTCAGGTCGTTTATCATTATTCTATAAAGAATTTTTAATGATTACCAAGGACCCACTCGTTCTTTTTCATATAAAAGGATATAAGATTCCCTTCAATTGAAAACCAATGCAACCTGTATCACCGTCAACCCGAAAATGTAGTGAAAAGGAAGAGGCTCTTTTCATACACAAAATAAAAAATTTGCTGTCTCTGCAATTTCAGAGATAACAGATCTTATCAATATCTATCAACTATTTTTTAGTACCCAAGCCAAATGGGAAGATGCGTTTCATCTTAAACTTATCACTAAATAAATTTATTGACACAAGTCGTTTTAAACTGGAGGATTTAAGAACAGTTATAAAATTGATATCTAGAGATTGTAACCGTGCACAGTAGACCTGAAAGACGCATACTTTTGTTAAAAATTCACAAGGAAGACCGAAAATATCTAAGATACCAATTTGATCAAAAAACATATAAATTTAATGTCTTATTATTTTTGGCTTAAACACAGCTCCTTTGGTTTTCACTAAAGTCATCATGAAACCGGTCATGAAATTCTTAAGATTATGTGGTTACCTGTTAACAATATATTTGGATGACCTCTGTCTAATATAAGGGTCTTAAAACTTACAAGATACCGTAAAGTTGCTAACAAGCTTAGGTTTCATTTTAACTACCGATAAAAGTAATTTTGTACTTTCTCAGTCTTGTAACTTCTTAGGATATAGTTTAGACTAAAAGTAATTTTAGAGTGACCTAAAATTGCCAAAATTAAATTTGCAATACAAAAGTTTTCTAACTTAAAAAGGTGTAAAATTAGAGAATTTGTTAGTTTTATTGGACTGTTAATATCCGCCTGTCCCGCCGTGAAATGCAGCTGGTTGTATACTAAATTATTTGAAATATATATAATAAGTACATGGATATACCTTGTTACTTGGAACAGGATTTCTATTGGTGGATCCGCACCAAAATAAAAATAGACAAGTATGACCTGGAAGTTTTTTCAGGTGCCTCAACTACGGGGTGGGGAATTGTACGTGGAGACGACAGAGCTAGTGGTTTATGGAGTGTAAAAGAAAGTAGCAGGCAATAAATTATTTAGGAATTCTTGCTGCGTTTATTGGTTTAAGATATTAACTGGCAAGTACTTCTACGAACTGACAATACCACGGTAATTTCCTACGTAAACCGTATGGGTGATATACACTCCCCACACCTGACAGAGATCGCAAAAGACCTCTGGCAATGGCGTAAACGTAAAAATCTTTACGTTTTTGCATCTCATATTCGATCTTCAGATAATACTATGCAGGCAGACCAAGAATGGCAGCTAGCTGATTATGCCTTTCAACAAATTGTTGAAAACTTTCATAGGCCTGACATTGATACGCTAGTCGTTGAAATAATAAATGTCTATTATGTCTATTTATGTTTTTCGTCCTTTCACAATGATTCTTAAATGTTTAAGTAAGATTATCTCTGACAATGCCACAGATATACTCAATAGTTGTTCCATTTTGGTCCACATAACCGTGGTATCCACTATTTAAGAGTCTTTTAATAAGTAAACAATTCGTTTTCAAAGCAGATTCAAACCTAATTTTATCTACAAATTCCAGCCGCAAACAAATGCGCAACTCCATTACCCTAGTGATGGTGATGATACGAAGAGGCGTCAAACAATTTTCTCTGGACGTCATGCTTAACTCCCTTTTGGATAACTCGTATAAACAATACGAAGTTTGTTATTAAAAGTGGTTTATTTATTGTCAACAAAATAAACTAAACTTATACGAAAGTATCAATTCCCGATATACACATTTTTTGCAACTGCTTTTAACAGTGGCGCTCGGTATGGCACAATTAACTGTTATCATTCTGCTTTGGCTTTAATAACTAAAATTAATATCTCACAAAATCAAGAAATAAAAAGATTTATTAAAGGAGTTTTTCGTACCAGACCTCCACCCCCTAAATTTAATGAAGTCTGGAATATAGCACAGGTTTTAAATTGTCTTGAAAAGTGGTTTGCTAACGAAAGTTAGAATCTGGGAAAAATATATATATAAAAAAAAGGTCTACGACGAACCCTTTCAAGAATTAATATTTGTAATATTGAAAAGTCTTCTTTATCAATTAAAATCAAAATTCCCTATTCTCATAAAGACATCTAGTGTTGGCGCAGCTCAACCATTGCTCGTACCATTCTATAACGAAAAGCCAAGTATTTGTCCTGCAAGAGTTTTGATTACTTACCTTGAAATGACAATTTCTCTCTGTCCTGATTCCGACAATTTATTTATTAGTTACCGAAAGCCATATAAGCCTGTTACGTCACAAGCCTTATTTAAATGGATAAAAAATAAGTTACATTTAAGTGGAATTGATATTTTTACGTTCACTGCGCATAATACCCGGTATGCTGCTACGTCAGCTGCGCAAAATTTAGGTTTTAGCATAGACCAGATTATAAAACTGCAGGTTGGTTTTCAGAATCACATACGTTTGCCAAATTTTATAACAGGCCAGTAAACAGCAATTGTGATAAAAAATTTGGCAGCACTGTTTTGAGTGCTTACATCAAAATATTTTTTCGTTTATTTCATAAGCGATGTTGATTTTTTATGTAACAAATAATACTTTTTTATTGCTTTTTGGCTCTATGTTGAAAAAATAAAGAAGCAAGCTATGTTATAATTTCAATGTATATTATTTAGTAGCCTCTTACAAGTTTTGCATATTTTTCGAACACTAGTCTCTAAACGTCTACAAGTGTTAAATCAAGCTAATCTTGAGGACGAAGCATGAAGTATAATTAGAGATTAAACGAACTTACCTAAAGTGAAGTTCTATCTTAATTATACGAAGGCTTCGTCCGAAGAGATTAGCATCCCTCCCTCCCAAAAGTTATTACCTACTCCCCTATATTATTCGAAAAATATAATACTCCAAAATAAATGACAGCTATGACGGGCGCTTGAGCCAGATCGCTCTTGAATACCCGCATTTGAAATTTAAAAAATAATAATTGTCTTTTATTACTTTTTAATTTATAAATAGGTATATTCTCAATATAGTGTGAAATTGGCGATTACTAGGGCGTTCTACAAGTGTTAAATCAAGCTAATCTCTTCGGACGAAGCCTTCGTATAATTAAGATAGAACTTCACTTTAGGTAAGTTCGTTTAATCTCTAAGCATTTTTTAAAAATCGCTATACTTAGTTTTTGAATACGAAGTGATTTTGTGTTTTTTTGCGTAATCGGCAAAATCGGTCTCGCTCCCGCGCGCGTCGTTTTCTCATTGCTATCTCGCTTCAGCACATTTTTTCCGAGTATCGCCTTAAGGCAATCACTTCGCTTCGCTGCGCTTCGCGATCGCCTAAAATTTCTAACCTATCACGTGTTCCACAGGACTACACTTATTTCATTAAACAAATCTAGCAATATAACTATTATACAGGGTAAATTTTTAATCAGTGCACAAATTTTTAAGATCGACTCAGAATCGGTAAGTGAGCAACTTTCTCCTAGAAACATAGGTCGAAATATGTCAAAAATTTTTTGACTCTTCATACAAATCGGACTGATCACGTGATCGATTTAGTATGGGAAGTCCAAAATTTTTTGTCGTATTTCGACCCATGTTTCTAGGAGAAAGTTGTTCACTTACCGATTCTGAGTTGATCCTAAAAATTTGTGCACTGGTCAAAAAATTTTCCTGTATATCACTAGTATTATAATTATATTCCTAGTAAGATAGTTATAAAAAGCGATTCATTACTGTCTTACGGTAAGTACATAATTATATCCCTAGGGATGTAACTATATCACGGCTATAGCTATCTTAATGCGACATACGACTACGTTGAATAATTTGTTATTATCATAGATGATCAGCATTATCGGATATACGGAGTTTTGTGAGGTTCGCGAACGCGAATAACAACTCTGAAGTATTGGTTTTGATGAAAAAAAAGCGTTTTTACTGACTACCTAGTATAAAATTTATATTTTGGCAATTTATGACATCTGAACCATCCTGAACGATATGGCCCTGTACTAAATGACAAAAATATGAACAAATGACGACTATTGATTATTATTACTAACTGCTAGTTGCTTATTCTTTAATTAATTCAAAGTTTAGCGGATGCAGGCCTACGTTACAATAACTATCTGCGTGCTAAACAGTACAAGCCGTTTAGTGGTTTGAGCTGTGTGTTGATAGAAAAGATAGATCAATGATCAAGAATCAAGACCGTCAATGACAGATAATTTTTTATACAGATATAAAAAGATTTCAGAGTTAATGATAGATAAAATTAAGACCCGTAAGCACGTGGCGCCAAAGCCATAAGCAACCACATGCCACAGCGTATTTGAAGTTCTTTATGAGTTCTGCAGTCCTGGTACAAGCAAAGAACATGGTTAACATTTTCGTAGAAAAGTGGCATAACTCAAAAAGTTTACTCGCTCCGTGATTGGTTTATCCGCAGATTTTATTCGACGATCATTTTACGGATTTCATACATAACAAAAAATTTTTTATGTAGGTAGGTATAAAATGCGCAACGAAATAAACGAACAAAATTATTTTTATTAAATAGGAATAGAAATATTTATTTGCTAATACTGAGTAGGTACACACGGCGGCACATCAGGCTATACATGTTGAACTAGAGACCGCCTTTATGCCCTACGTAATAAAAGCTATTATCGCAGTTCAACTGTTTAATTTGATATGCTGTCGAGTGTACAAGGTGTTAATTTACAAATATGGATAGTAAGTAATGCACTACAGTATTTGGCTTAACAATGTCGGCGTGCAAATATTTGTTTTTTTTAAGACAAATGAGAATAAAATTAATGTAAAACAAGCGACGAAACATCAAATTAGGCCCTAAATTATGTTGTATCCATTAGGTCGATTACATTTAAACATTAGTAGGGTGATATGGTAAACAGCTGCTATGGAATTGCGTAAAGTCAATCGTTTTCATTTGACAGTTCATATCGTATCATAATAAATGTCATTCCATACAAATTGCAGCCGATTGAATACGATATGAACTGTCAAATCAATACCTTTTACCAATTACCTTACGCAATTACCCCCCTGATCAGTGGGGTGGGGCACACTCGATAATGCACACTTCTAGCATAATTACTGTATGTAGTGTCTTTGCGTTTGTGTGCAAAGAAGCTCCCACGCAAGTAAACCCCTCTCCTCTAGTCGCACGCGCGCTATCGTGACAGGTGGAAGAGTGAGTGTCAGATTTTGGAACGTGGTGCGAAAAAAAATATTTACGTAAATTGCAACTTTGTTTATATTTTTTAAATTATAATGAAAATCCATAACATTTCTTTACAATGGTATGAAACAGTTTAGAGTCTAACATTTTCTTCTATTCAACCTAGTAGAACTCTAGTTTTATAATTTTAATTTAATATTTTATTAAAAGATGACCCCAAGGTCTACAGTTGATCTGATCATAGTAGTACACAGTTGATCTTGATCGACTGTTTACTAGTACGATCATATTATTATTGTACATCATTTAAGGCGGAGACAGTACCTGTTTACATTTTACTGCCATTAAATATTTTAATGGAAATTTTCTTAGGATAAGTGATGAATAAAAACAATTATAACGATTTCAAATGGTTTACACATGATATATATCCTTACTTACTCTCTTAAAGTCTTAAGACGTCTAGTAATTATTTATATTGTCAATAATAATATTTATATTTTAAAAGCTTCGGCATATATTTGCATCCAAAATTCCTCAATGTTCCAAGACTCTAACAGACTAAGGTCTTCGACCAGTGTGTGCTGCCATGCCAGTTATGACTTATGAAAGCGAGACGTGGTCTTTTACTATGGGTCTTATAAGAAGGCTCAAGGTCACCCAGCGAGCAATGGAGAAAGCGATGCTCGGTATTTCCCTGCTCGATCGAATTAATGAGATCCACAGGAGAACTAAAACAACTGACATCGCTCGAAGGATTGTTCAGTTGAAGTGGCAGTGGGCAAGATACATAGCGCGGAGAACCGATAGCCATAGCCGTTGGAGCGGAAAGGTTGGCGACCGCGAACTGGATGACGTTCCGTGGGCAGGCCCCCTACAATGTGGAATGACGATCTGGTCAAGTCGTGGGAAGCCGCTGGACGTGGGCAGCGCAGGACCGATCGTTGTGGAGATCCTTGGGGGAGGCCTATGCCTAGCAGTGAGCGTCGAGCTACGGCTGAAATGATGATGATGACTATTTGATAACACATTCAACACTTCGTAATAAAATTTGTATAACCTACCATATAGCTGTTCAAAGTAAAAAAAACACAATGTGTTTTTTTTTATCCACAACGGGGTAGCACTTAGCCTTTATCACACCTGATGTTAAGTGGTGCTAAGGTATAACTCGTGGAATACTATTAAAAAACTCGCCAAGGCTCGTTTTTTAAACTCCCACTCGTGTTTTAATACCCCTCATTATGCGGCAGTCACATAAACTACTATAATAATTCAAATACTATGACATTTTAAATTACAATTATTTTAATTTCTATAAGTATTTTGTTTGGATTTAATTGACATTTTCCATAGTATAGGGTCACGTGGTTTACAGTTGATCACTTTTTTTTAGACGGCTGTATTTCGGAAACTATTACATGCAATGACTTGAAATTTAAGTGACTTAGAGGTTGTTTATTCTACTTTTAGAAAAATAATCTTTCAAAGACGTATCTATAGCCAAAAAATAAATAAAAATATTTTTTCAAGAAATGGGATTTGATCGACTGTGTACCAGGGGTGGTGCACAGTAGATCGGCCCATGGGGAACAGTCGATCAAGGGATTTTTCATAGAAAATGAAGCGTTTGTGTCAGGAATTTAAATTTCATAAAAAACCAAAAAAAATCGTCAATTTTCAGTGTTTATTTGTGAAAATGTAAGAAAAACATAATAATTATCAAATTGTTATTAACTTGTACTTATTATTGCTTGATAATTAAAAATTGATCGGAAATACAACACTTTTATTAAGGCGAAGAACCTTAGGAAGTACGATGACAAAGTTTTCAGAAAGGCAATAAGGAAAATAGGCGTATTTTTCATTTTGTAAGGAAACTTTAAGGGGGGGTTCTGTAAAGTTTCTTTACATATTTATCTTTCTTTAAGGAGCTGCGCTAAGCCAATGACCTTAACGCTAGCGCTACTTTACCTACATAAATTGGCGCTAACGTCTCCGGCGTATTGGAGCCTATTTAAAAAAATTAAATGCTGGATTCGACGAGAGATCTCTTTCTCTTTTCGAAGTCGAACTCGAAGTTGGACTTCCTAATTGGACTGTCTGTCCCAGGTAGACATAGTGGTCAACAACTTCGAGTATAATGTTCCCAACATTAACTGGAGCGGATGCAACATGGGCATTGGACATGATTTTCGTCTTATCCATTTTCATCTCCAGACTCATTCTTTGAGAAGCATTACTGAGATCTTCGAGCATTGTGTTCAAGTTTCCCAAGGTCTGAGCCAGGAGAACTACATCATCGACAAACCTTAGGTGTGTTAGGTACTCGCCATTGATGTTGATGCCTCATCCTTTCCAGTCCAGAAGTTTAAAAATATCCTCCAACGCAGTTGTGAACAGTTTCAGAGAAATATTGCTCCCTGTCGCACACCTCGCTGTAGTTAGATAAGATTAGAGCTCTGGTTCTGTAATCGGACCGAGACGTGATGGCGTTTTGGTATAGTACCTCAGCACCTCGATGTACCTGTAGTCTATATGGCACCTCTAGAGAGACTGCATTACTACCCATGCCCAGGTCTCTATCAAATCAAAGACTTTCTCATAGTCCACGAATGCCAAGCATAGTGGCAAATTATATTCTTCGGTCTTCTGTATAACTTGCCGCAGCGTATAAATGTGGTCTATAGCCTTTTCGGAACCCGGCTTGTTCGGGAGGTTAGAAGTCATCGAACCTGCGAGCGAGACGATTTGTAATGACTCTCGTAAATAGAAGTTATTGTAGATATGGCCAAGAAGCGAGATTGGTTCTTCAAGACAGTCTTATCACCCTTCTTGAAGAAAAGCATTGCATCGCTTCTGCCCCATGCCTTTGGCTTTTTGCCCTCAAGGATGACAGAGTTCATCATTGCTGTTATGTGGCTTACATTTAACAAAGTTATGAAGCTCGCAAATTTTGTAGGTTATGGTTAGTTAAATCTTACTGTGTAGAAAATAAAAAATTTGTAGTTAAACAATTAATTTTTCTTATTATTCTTTCCTTCCTTAGGACCAACCTTCTTTAGAACTTGCTAACAATCAAGATTGTTTTGCAATATGAAAAAGTTTAGCCTTTTACTCCTAACTTTTTTCTAGTAACTGACTATCCTACTAATATTATAAATGTGAAAGTTTAGATGTTTGGATGTTTGGATGTTTGGATGTTTGTTACTCAATCACGCGAAAACGGCTGAACGGATTTGGCTGAAATTTGGAACATAGATACTTTGTAGCCTGGAGAGGAACATAGGCTACTTTTTATCCCTGAAAAATATCACATTCCCGCGGGATAACGTCGTGTAGTTCACGCGGGCGAAGCCGCGGGCGGAAAGCTAGTAAAATACTAAATTTATTTTGCTATAACAAAAATCCAAAAATAAAAATCTTCGCTAGTTAGAAATATCAGTATAGAATACAAGCCTCTGATGGACTAAGGGTTGCCAAATTCTACTTATAACAGTTATAGTATTGTAATATAAACCCAAACAATGTTATAAATAATAACAGAACGATAAAAACTACAGTTTTAATTTTGAAAGTTGGTGGTTACACCCTGCGTTACTAACGCAGCAGTCTTTTTTTGGGCATAAAAGACAGCGTTACTAACGCAGCAGTCATTTTATGGGGCATAAAAGACATACATGCTTGATTTTGTGCGGCGTACTCACCAGCTAACTTTTAAATTATAAATTTTTCTTAAAACATTATGTTTTGATATTATGCATCACAAAAATTAACGACTTTTGGTGTAAGAATCTTATTTATATGATCAATAACAGCAAAGTTGTGATAAAACAAAATTTTAATTTTAGTTTTTTGGCTCTCCTGAAAAGTCGTGTTTTGGTGATTACGCCCTTTGAGCCGGAAGGTATCGATATAATTACATAAAAAAGGATAATCAAAGACATGTCAGAAGTTTCATATTTTTTATAGTCAACTAGCTGACCCAGCGCGACTTCGTTCCCGTGGCCTTACCTCCTACTCCACCCTACCCTACCCGTACTCTACCCCTACCCTTACCCCTACCCTACTCCTTCCCTACCCCTACTCTACCTCTACCCTACCACTACCCTACTCTACCCCTACCCTACCTTTACCCTACCCTACTTCTACTCCTACCCCTACTTACCCCTCGTTCCCCTATTTTCTCACCGTTAAAACCTTCCTTGGACTTCCACGATCATTTCAAGACCAAAATTAGCCAAATCGGTCTAGCCGTTCACGCGTGATGTCGTGACCAAGGAAAATAGGGGTTCATTTTTATATATATAGATGTACTCTTTGATTGAGTAAAACCCCTGTTCCGCAAGCCAGGAATACAAGGATCTCTTAAATATTTTTTTTTCGATTGGCAGATCAGAGTGGTAATTTATTAAATATCTTTATCGCCATGCAATATACATTATTACTAAATAGCGTTAAATTGATTTTTGCCAAACATAATTTATTTTCCCTACATTTCGGTGCATTTGCGTTTATCTATATATATAAAATCGAGGGGACATAACTCACTCATCACGAAATCTCGAAAACTACTGGACCAACGAAGATGTAATTTGGCAGGAAGGTAGATTATGCCTAGGAGACGTCCGCTAAGAACGGATTTTTGGAAACTCCCCCCCTTAAGGGGTTAAATGGGGGGTTTAAGGTTATATGAAACTTCTTCATTAATGGATTTAGAAGCATGAAAATTGGAACGTTAGATACTGGTTATGACTGAAAATGATCTGAGTAAGCAAAGTAAAAAAATCTCCCCCTTAATAGGGTAAAATGGGGAGATAAAGTTTATATGGAACTTCTTCATTTCTGAACTTAGAAGTATGAAAATTGGTATGTTGAATACTGATCACGATTGAAAATTATCTGCGTATGCGAAGTTAAAAAAAACTCTCCGATAATGGGGTAAAACGAGCGGATTAAGCTTATATGGAACTTCCTCATTTCTAAACTTAGAATAATGAACATTGGTATGCTGGATACTGGTCACGATTGAAAATGATCTGCGAAGTTATAAAAAACCCTTAATAGGGTAGAAAGGGGGATTAAGGCTTATATGAAAACTTCCTCATTTCTGGACTTAGGAGTATGGAAATTGGTATGAAGGATACTAGGTCATGATTAAAAATGATCTGCGTAGGCAAAATTAAAAAACCCTAATAGGGTAGAAAGGGGGGGGGGGGGCTAATGTTTATATAGGGTGGGTGGGGAGTTTGGATGTTTATGGCTCAATCACAACTAAACGGCGAAATCGATCGGGATAATTGAACTCTGGCCGGGAAAATTTCATACGGTTTTTTAACTTAGGAAAATTACAGTTCCCGTGGGATACAGTTTTTTTTTTGGCTCACTTTATATAATGAAGCATGGGTCCCATGACAGCTCATTTTCGTGCAAAGCAAATTATTCTTTATGCATTGGAATAAAACTCAGGAAACTCAGTATTACACATTTTTTAGCAAAGTATTGACTTGATTTTTTGCATTTTGGTAGTTCAAGAGTAGGAGAATGTCCGAATATTATTCATACGATAGTAGCTGTTTGTCTAGGTATCGTTACCTTCTTATGCCTAAACCACGGGTAGCGTGCTCGGCCTACGATCGATGAGGTTATGTGACTTTTGCAATGGTCTATCATGGGATTGCTGTTAAAAAATATATCGTGCTTCGGAAGACACGAAAAGCCGATGCTTCTTGCTGCATTTGGATTGGTTAGTACACCATCACTTCAATGGGCGCGTGTGGAAGGTCATGGCCCATTCTCCTTATCCATCTATATGAAGGCCTGTTACAGGCCGGGGACATTAAAATAAATTCATGATGGTACTGATGAGACCTACCTAAGAGAATGCCTATCTACCTACTTTTTGACACAAAATTTTGCGATGTAGTACTCGCGGACGTAGTCGCGGCCGGCCATTCATATTCCTATTTCTACTATCCCCACTATTATTATTAATGCGAAATTGTATATGCTTACGTCAAAACGGCTGAACCAATTTTGATGAAATTTGGAATGAAGATCATTTGAGACAGTGCTTCCGGTGCTCATACTAATTACTCCTACTGATAGGAGCACTGGGACACCCATGTCCTGATGCTAGGAAGGACATAGGCAAATTGTAACCGCGGGAATAAGGCTCATTCCCATGGTAAAATAAGTTTTCGCTCGGGCAAAGCTGTAGAATGGAATTGGTATTTAAGGCGATAGTTTTAGTTCATGAGAAGGATGATATTTAGAATAGAGACAGTTTAAGGTCCTGGAAAGGATATATTTTACTTTAACTTGCGGGAAATCTCATTGTATCGAAAAATCACTTTAAGCGTAGGTTAATTTGGGGGCAGAAATTAGTATTTAAGTAAATAATTTGAGACCCTGGCAAGGGTTATAATAAGCTACTTATACTTTTTACCACAGGATTGTATCATATTCCCACGGGAAAATCAATAAGTAGGTATTATTTGTTTGTCCGTCTTTCACGTCCAAAACGGAGTAACGGATCAAAGTGATTTTTGGTACGGGAGTAGATTGGGAGCTGGAGAATGACATAGTTTATCCCAGAAAATATTACATTCCATCAGGATAATGTCGTGTAGTACACGCGGGCGAAGCCGCGGGCGGAAAGCTAGTAATAAAAAATATAAATAAAAAAGTATGCGCGAATCTATCTATACTTATACTTAATATTAGAAAGAGGAAAGATTTGTATTTTTGTATGTTAGATGTAACGAATAAACTCAAAAAGTACTGGACCGATTTAGAAAATTCTTTCACCGTTAGAAAGCTAGAGTCTTCCCGAGTGACATAGGCTATATCTTATCCCGACATTCCCACGGGAACGGGTACCACGCGGGTGAAACCGCGGGCGGCCGCTAGTACTATATTATACTGTATAATATTATAAAGAGGAAAGATTTGTATTTTTGTATGTAACGAATAAACTCAATTTAATAATTTCGTTTACAAATTACCTACATTAGATTTTATAAAATTTACTTTTAACCTACACCCATGTTATTATTTTTATTTAATTTTATTCGTCAAAACGCTTCAACCCAGGGGCAGAAGTCTCTCGTCACCCCCAAGTTTGTCCCCGCAGTTGACGAATAAGAATTTTTCTTTAAAAAAATCCCACTCGTCTCCCCGAGGTCTCGAATGGGATTTCACTTAGGAAAATTCCGGTATAATATTCCCGCTCGTCACCCCTACCGTTGTCCCCAAAAAATAACATAAAAACTGCCTTTTTTAATAGAAGTCTATTTTTTTATAAGTCTAAATAGAAAAAGAAAAGTATTTATAGTTATTTACGAGAAAGGAAAGAGTTTTAATATTTATTGGAATGAAATGAAACAATCATGACTTTTTTAAAAAAATATTTTCAACATCTACATTTAACAATCTTTTTTTTTAAATAAAATAAATAATAAATAGATAAGATAAGATAAGATAAGATAAAAATATTCTTTATTCACTTAGACATAATAAATATGTACTTATGAATCGTGAATTCAAGACTTTTTTAACTGACAAGAAGAATGGGCGCAAGAAACTTGCCAGCGTTTCTTAGTTAGGTAACGACATTTACAAAAAAAAAACATATCGTTACTAATACAACAATTGCTTAGTATAAAAATACATCATATTAAACAGTGATTATGTTATGTGTTACATCATGACCATGCATTGCGGTCATTCAAATAATCGTCTACTTTATAGTATCCTTTGCTCATCAGCGACTCTTTAATGTAACATTTAAATTTATGCAATGGTAGTTCAATTATATGTTGTGGAACTTTATTAAAAAAGGCTATGCTTTTCCCCAGAAATGAGGCTCTGGATTTTTCTAGCCTAAACTTGGGAACGACAAGTTTATCTTTATTTCTTGTGTTAAAGCGATGAATATCGCTCTGCTTTACAAATGTATTATAATACTTTTTCACATCCTACTAATATTATAAATGTGAAAGTTTAGATGTTTGGATGTTTGGATGTTTGGATGTTTGGATGTTTGTTACTCAATCACGCCAAAACGGCTGAACGGATTTGGCTGAAATTTGGGACATAGACGCTTTGTAGCCTGGAGAGGAACATAGGCTACTTTTTATCCCGGAAAAGTATAACATTCCCGCGGGATAACGTAGTGTAGTCCACGCGGGCGAAGCCGCGGGCGGAAAGCTAGTAAATTATATTTTCATAGATGTAATGTCCTGCAACAGTTAAAATGTTTATTTCTTTAAATAGATCTCTTAAAGAATCTCTCGATCGGAGGTTGTAAATGGCGCGAATAGCCCTTTTTTGGAGCACGAATATACTTTGGATGTTAGCGGCTGAGCCCCACAACAAAAGGCCGTAGGACATAACACTATGAAAATAACTAAAATAGACTGTTCTAGCCGTTTCAATATCGGTTAAGAGCCTTATTTTCTTAACTGCGAATGCAGCCGAACTGAGTCTACTCGCCAAGGCTTCGATATGAGGATCCCATTGTAGTCGCGAGTCTAATATAATACCTAGAAATTTTGTATTGTTAATGAATTCGACCGTATCGCCGTCTAGTCTAATATGAAAATCAACTTGTCTTACATTAGGTAACGAAAATTTTAAACACTTAGTTTTCTTTGAGTTTAATGATAAATTATTACTATTAAACCAATGTGACACTTTTGAAAGAGCACTATTTACTTCGTCAGAACAGTCATCACCTCTATCTACTTTAAAGACTAGAGATGTATCATCGGCAAATAGCACCGTCTCACATAAATTCTTCGCGTAGTAAGGAAGGTCATTTATGTATATTAAAAACAACAGCGGGCCCAATATTGATCCTTGGGGTACGCCCATAGTAATGGGAGCTCCGGTAGACTCAGTTTTATTAATAACTACCTTCTGAGTTCTTTCATACAGATATGAATGCATAAGGCTTACTGACATTTCAGAAACACCATAATGTTTTAACTTCCTTAATAGTGTTTGGTGATCAACACAATCGAATGCCTTGGAAAGGTCACAAAAAATAGCTATTACATCCTGCTTGTCCTCCCAGGCATCAAGTACATGTTTTAGAAATGCAACCCCAGCATCAGTTGTACTTTTACCTTTTGAAAAACCAAACTGTTTCTCATGCAATATACTATTTAATTTAAAATATTCTAAAAGTTGAGCATAAATTAATTTCTCAAATATTTTACTTATTGCTGGTAGTATGGATATAGGTCTAAAATTTGCTGGGTCACTTTTGTCACCAGCTTTAAACAGAGGAATAATTTTACTATTCTTCATTAAATTAGGAAAGACCCCTTCACTTATACATTGGTTAAAAATTATTGCTAATGATGGAGCTATCACATCAATTATTGATTTGATGATACTTGTAGATATGCCCCAGAGATCTTCTGTTTTCTTAATATTTATTGCTTTGAATGCTTTAATAATATCTTCGGTAGTGACATAGCTAAAAC